>CM038670.1:618112368-620512368 GCA_021605145.1 Aegilops bicornis | reverse complement strand
CTTTCCTCACGCTTCACAGAGGCGCGACAACGAGATGACCCGCTGCCTCCTTCGAAGCGGGCGCGGTGGCGCGGCGGCTGGTCGTAGCCACCGCTGCTGGAGCTGTCGCCGGAGGAAGAGCCGCCGAAGCTGGAAGAGACAGATCGTCGCCGAGGGCAGGCTCGCCTTCATCTTCGTCCGACCGTCACCAAGGCCCAGCACCTCCTCACCGTCATTCGTCTCGGGGCAGCACCCGGCGCGGTGACCATCTTCCCCAAACACCCTCACATAGAGGGTCGACCCAACGTCATACCTGAAGTGGAGCGTCCACCGCCTACCCAAACCGCGCGCGCGGGCGAACGTCTGTCAGCCGCGGGCCAGGGCTATGTTGCCCGCGGCGGAAGTCTCGACCGCAACCCAAGAGGCCTTGCTGCAGCAACCATCCGCCTGCAACCAGAGCCTGCCTGGACCAGGGGCCGGCAGTTCGTCGATGAAGAAGCGCGGAAGCTGGAGCCAGTTGCTGGTCGGGTTCTCCGACCAGACAACGAACTCCGGTAACACTTCCGCTGAATGGATGCGCGGACGGGGAGGCAGCGCCACCATTGCAGGCCTCCCCTCGTCAGCTGGACCGCCATGGCTGGGACGATCCCCTCCGCATGGCGCAGCGCTGCCACGAGGTGGGCCACGGGGGGGTCGCGGCATGCTTGTGCGGACGGCCGCGACCGCGCTTGGGCGCCGGGAGCCGGGTCCCTCGTGAGGAGCCTTTCCCTTCTCGGCGGCAGAAAACTTCCTTCGTGGCGCCATCTGTGGCGCTGCAAGCAGTGGAGCAAGGAGGAAGAAGCAAGCAAGCGAGGAAGAGATGGGCGACGGGGGCTCCGCCCCCTCCCCATTTATAGCAAGAGAAGGTCAACCGGCGTCTCCCACGATCGCAGGTAATGATGGTTTTTCTTGCATGTCGCAGGGACTTGTCAAGTCGTGCAGTTGTCGAGGCAGCGTGGGGAAGCGGAGACGCCCACGTCTAATCAACTGCCACGCGTCAACCGAGGCTGCAGGCTTTTGGGGCCCGCGGTGCTCCGAACTTGACCCTTGGCTTCGCCGTGAAGCCAAGCCCGAGCGCACCTTGGACCCGGGGGCTACTGTCGGCATTCTGGGAACGGGGGTCCCCAGACTTGCCTGCCTGCGGCCCACGGCATGGCTAAGCCAGCAGGCCGTACGGCCCATCTTCATCAACAAGGCATCCAAGACCCTCGCGAGGGTCCAAGCCTCGCGAGGAGGACGATGCAAGACCACCTCTGGAGTAGCCTAGCCAGGCAGGCTCACGAGGAGTGGAGATATCAAGGCAGGGCAAACCTCACGAGGCTCTCGTGACGTGAGCCATGACGAACGACACCAGGCGGGCGCCAGCGCGCGCAACGTCCTTGTTCCCTCTTTGTTGCTAAGGAGGCCAGCCCAGGCGAGGAGTACCGAGGCATCAGGCAAAGGTTGCTATATTGGTGCAACGAGACCAAGACCAGGAGGACGGCAAGACGGAGGTCATCGTGGAGCCCAAGACGGCGTCACCACCAGAGCTTTTCGCAGGCAAAGACCACTTTTGTCAGGATAGCTTGTACTAGCTGTCCCCCTTCAAATTTGCCCGCCGTTGTTGGCTCCCTTCCCGCTCGATATTTGGGAAGAGGACCAGGGCCTATATAAGTAGAGCTAGCAACCATAGTAGAGGCATCTCATCTTAGCCTGATCCAACCCGATCGAGAGCCTACCCTAGCCACAAGAACACCTCAATCTCAGGAGGCTGTTCTTCCCTTGTACTGTTCATCATCAGCCCTAGAGGCAATCCACCACCACCACACTGGAGTAGGGTATTACACCACAACGGTGGCCCGAACCAGTATAAATCTCGTGTCTTTCTGCGTTGCGAGTTCGTCGAGTTTGTCCGCGAGATCTTAGCGAGCTAGGGCGTAGATCAGTAGGAGGGAAAGACTTCGCGCGCACCCCAGTGTTCGAACCTTCAGGGTTTGCCGGAACCCCACACCCGACATTTTGGCATTCACACTATGAATATATGTAATATCACATTCGAGATTCAATAAGAATAACCATTGACCCGCGGGGCATGACCATAAAACATATCTCTCATATAAATAGAACAACTATTATTCTCAGATTTAAATGAGTAGCCATCTCGCATTAAGCGAGATCCAGATACAATGTTCATGCTCAAAGCTGGCACTAAATAACAATTATTGAGGTTTAAAACTAATCCCGTAGGTAAATGTAGAGGTAGTGTGCCGACGGCGATCACATCGACCTTGGAACCCTTCCCGGCGCGCATTGTCACCTCGTCCTTCGCCAATATCCGCTTATTCTGCAGCTCCTGTTTTGAGTTACAAATATGAGCAACTGCACCGGTATCAAATACCCAGGAGCTACTACGAGTGCTGGTAAGGTACACATCAATAACATGTATATCATATATACCTTTGGTATTGCCGGCCTTAAATTCTGCTAAGTACTTGGGGCAGTTCCGCTTCGATGACCGTTTCCCTTGCAATAAAAGCACCCAGTCTCGTGTTTGGGTCCATGCTTTGGCTTCTTCCGACAAGCTGGCTTGCGGGCGGCAACTCCCTTGCCGTCCTTCTTGAAGTTCTTCTTACCATTTCCTTTCTTGAAACTAGTGTTTTATTGACCATCAACACTTGATGTTCCTTTTTTATCTCCACCTCCGCTGATTTCAGCATTGAATATACCTCAGGAATGGTTTTCTCCATCCCCTGCATATTGAAATTCATCACAAAGCTCTTGTAGCTAGGTGGAAGTGACTGAAGTATTCTGTCAATGACCGCGTCATCCGGGAGATTAACTCCAAGCTGAGAAAAGTGGTTGTGCAACCTAGTCATTTTGAGTATGTGCTCGCTGACAGAACTATTCTCCTCCATCTTACAACTGTAGAACTTGTCGGAGACTTCATATCTCTGGACTCGGGCATGAGCTTGGAAAACCATTTTCAGCTCTTGGAACATTTCATATGCTCTGTGCTGCTCAAAACACTTTTGGAGCCCCGATTCTAAGCTGTAAAGCATGCCACACTGAACCAGGGAGTAATCATCACTACGCGACTGTCAAGCGTTCATAAAGTCTTGAGTTGCTGGAAAACAGGTGCTTCACCTAGTGCTGCATCAAGGACATATGCTTTCTTGGCAGCTATGAGGATGAACCTCAAGTTACGGACCCAGTCCGTATAGTTGCTACCATCGTCTTTCAGCTTGGTTTTCTTTAGGAACGCGTTGAAGTTGAGGGCAACATTAGCGTGGGCCATTTGATCTACAAGACATATTGCAAAGATTTTAGACTATGTTCATGATAATTAAGTTCATCTAATCAAATTATTTAATGAACTCCCACTCAGATAGACATCCCTCTAGTCATCTAAGTGATACATGATCTGAGTCAACTAGGCCGTGTCCGATCATCACGTGAGACGGACTAGTCATTATCGGTGAACATCTTCATGTTGATCGTATCTACCATACGACTCATGTTCGACCTTTGGGTCTCTCGTGTTCCGAGGCCATGTCTGTACATGCTAGGCTTGTCAAGTCAACCTAAGTGTTTTGCATGTGTAAATATGGCTTACACCCGTTGTATTCGAGTTAGAATCTATCACACCCAATCATCACGTGGTGCTTTGAAACAACGAACCTTCGCAACGGTGCACAATTAGGGGGAACACTTTCTTGAAATTATTGCGAGGGGTCATCTTATTTAAGCTACCATCATTATAAGCAAATAAGATGTAAAAACATGATAAACATCACATGCAATCAAATAGTGACATGATATGGCCAATATCATTTTGCTCCTTTTGATCTCCATCTTGATGCGCCATGATCATCATCATCACCGGCATGACACCATGATCTCCATCATCGTGTCTTCATGAAGCTGTCTCGCCAACTGTTACTTCTACTACTATGGCTAATGGTTAGCAATAAAGCAAAGTAATTACATGGCGTTTTCAGTGACACGCAGGTCATACAATAAATTAAGACAACTCCTATGGCTCCTGCCGGTTGTCATACTCATCGACATGCCAGTCATGATTCCTATTACAAGAACATGATCAATCTCATACATCACATCCTTTTGGCCATATCCCATTACACGTCATATGCTGCAAGAACAAGTTAGACGTCCTCTAATTGTTGTTGCAAGTTTTTACGTGGCTGCTATAGGTTTCTAGCAAGAACGTTTCTTACCTACGCCAAAACCACAACATGATATGCCAATTTCTATTTACCCTTCATAAGGACCCATTTCATCGAATCCGATCCGACAAAGTGGGAGAGACAGACACCCGCTAGCCACCTTATGCAACTAGTGCATGTCAGTCGGTGGAACCTGTCTCACGTAAGCGTACGTGTAAGGTCAGTCCGGGCCACTTCATCCCACGATGCCGCCGAATAAAGATAGGACTAGTAACAGCAAGTAAATTGACAAAATTGACGCCCACAACAACTTGTGTTCTACTCGTGCATAGAAACTACGCATAGACCTAGCTCATGATGCCACTGTTGGGGATCGTTGCAAAAATAAATAAAAATTCTATGCATCACCAAGATCAATCTATGGAGAGACTAGCAACGAGAGAGAGGGGAGTGCATCTTCATACCCTTGAAGATCATGACGCAGAAGCGTTACAAGAACGCAGATGAAGGAGTCGTACTCGTAGTGATTCAGATCGCGGTTGATTCCGATCTAAGTGCCGAACAACGGTGCCTCCATGTTCAACACACGTGCAGCACGGGGATGTCTCCTCCTTCTTGATCCAGCAAGGGGGAAGGAGAAGTTGGGGAAGAACTCCGGCAGCACGACGGCGTAGTGGTGGAGCTTGCAGTTCTCCGGCAGGGCTTCACCAAGCTCAACGGAGGACGAGGGGGTGTTTGAGAGGGGGAGGGCTGCGCCTTGGATGAGGTGCTGCTGCCCTCCCTCCTCCCCTCTATTTATAGGGCGAAGGGGGAAGGGGGCCGGCCCCTCTAGATGAGATCTAGAGGCGGCCAAGGGAGGGGGCTTGCCCCCCAAGCTAAGGGGGCGCCCCCTTAGGGTTTCCCCCCAACCCTAGGCATATGGGCCCTAGGGTGGAATGGCGTCCAGCCCACTTAAGGGCTGGTTCCTTTCCACATACATCCCATAGGGCCCTCCGGGGCAGGTGGACCCTCCCGGTGGACCCCCGGAACCCCTTCGGTGGTCCCAGACAATCTGCAAACAAACCCCGAATACTTCCGGTGACCGTATGATGACTTCCCATATATAAATCTTCACCTCCGGACCATTTCGGAACTCACCGTGACGTCCCGGATCTCATCCGGGACTCCAAACAACATTCGGTAACCACATACCATTTCCCAGAACAACTCTAGCGTCACCGAACCTTACGTGTGTAGACCCTACGGGTTCGGGAACCATGTAGACATGACCGAGACATCTCTCCGACCAATAACCAACAGCGGGATCTAGATACCCATGTCGGCTACCACATGTTCCACGATGATCTCATCGAATGAACCACGATGTCGGGGATTGAATCAATCCCGTACACAATTACCTTTGTCTATCGGTATGATACTTGCCCGAGATTCGATCGTCGGTATCCCTATACCTTGTTCAATCTCGTTACCGGCAAGTCTCTTTACTCATTCCGTAACACATCATCCCTTGATCAACTCCTTGGTCACATTGAGCTCATTATGATGATGTCTTACCGAGTGGGCCCAGAGATACCTCTCCGTCACACTGAGTGACAAATCCCAGTCTTGATTCGTGCCAACTCAACAGACACTTTCGGAGATACCCGTAGTGTGCCTTTATAGCCACCCAGTTACGTTGTGACGTTTGGCACACCCAAAGCATTCCTACGGTATCTGGGAGTTGCACAATCTCATGGTCTAAGGAAATGATACTTGACATTAGAAAAGCTTTGAAGCATTTAACTACGATCTTGTGCTATGCTTAGGATTGGGTCTTGTCCATCACATTATTCTCCTAATGATGTGATCCCGTTATCAACGACATCCAATGTCCATGGTCAGGAAACCTTAACCATCTATTGATCAACGAGCTAGTCAACTAGAGGCTCACTAGGGACATGTTGTGGTCTATGTATTCACACATGTATTACGATTTCTGGATAACACAATTATAGCATGAACAATAGACAATTACCATGAACAAGGAAATATAATAATAACCATTTTATTATTGCCTCAAGGGCATATTTCCAACAGAGATGGGCCATAAACCCACAGGCTCCAGGACCTGCCAAGAAGCAAGCACACTCATGCTGAAGGTAAAACCCTCGTAGAGGATATGCCTTCATCAACAGACGATCTTATAGGAGTTTCGCAAAACCTGAGAGTTGTGAAGGAATGATAGATGTTTGTTTGGCTTGCAGAATCAATGGAATTATCCAAACCCAGTTTGTGGACAAGAGAAATTCTACAATGCTTGTGAGGATGACCGAGTGTTAGAATGTGAGATTCACTAAACCATGTACAAGGTAACGATTTGGGTGCGGGATGGATTGATCACCAAACCGACTTACTCTTATTATTCTCCTTGCTATATGGGATGGTAAATCTGAGTGACTTACCTATAGTAGAGAGACGATGATATGAAGCCTAACTGAACCTTAGAATGGTATGACAATTTTTTTCCTTTGTACAAGGCAGCTGTTGCCAATCGTAGGTCATACGGTGAGAACGAAGCCCAGACCCATTTCCTGCAGGAGCAACCATAAATTGTTGACCACCATTTGATATCGATAGTTGTTTAGTATTGGTGCCAGACCCGTCAGCTAAGAAGACCCAGTCTCAGAAGGACTTTACTAAGATGAAAGGACAGAAGGATTGAGGAACAGGTTATGCCACTACCGGAAGAGCCTAGAGTAGGAATTTTTTCGAGAATCTCAGGAGACTGACACTGTCAATGATAAGGATGGATTTTAAGAGTTTGATGGAACTGTAACCATGCTTCTAAGGGTGGTAGCACCCCAGACCCCCTGTGACAATCGACGGATTTTGAGAAGACCCCCGAACCTAACCTATTTCAATCTAGCCTCTCTGGATCTCGAGGACAAGAATCATTTTAAGGGTGGTAGGTTTGTAACATCCCAAAATTCTAAATTTTGGAATGTTATATTAAATAGATAGTTTTGATTGTTTGTTTGATTGTGGTGTGGTTGCTTGTATGAAATTGAGTGAAATTTGAAACTTTTTGAAAGTTAAATGAGAGGGAATAAAAGCACTTTCCCAAAATTTCGTCTTGCATTTATAATCTTCATGAATTTAAATTCATTTCATCACAAAACCCTAGAGTGAAGATGATATGACTTCTTCCATTTAATTAAATGAAAAAAGGTTTTTGAAAAGGTTTGAATTCCATTTGAAAATATGTCAAAATTCAGAAACTTTATGCAACTCAATGATTTTCATGAGAGAAGTTAAAATGACTTCTTCAAATCATATGAAATATGAGTTGGGAGTTTAAAAGAATCCAATTGAAAGTCCCTTTGAATTTATTTTCAATTTGGAGTTATTTGGGTTTTATTCAGATTATTTTTCTCCAAAAATAAAATATATGGAAAATAGGGTAAAATGATTCCCTACATTAGAAAATTGGAGAGAAATAAATTTGAAATTATTCTGGTATTTTTAAAATGATTTTTATTGGGTTTTATTGCAACAGTAGCACTCTTTGCTTTATTTAAATTTTTGCGGATTTTATTTGACGCTAAAAAGATGTTCATGTTGTAGAAAATCTTTTTCCGAAAATTTTGATGTATGATATGCCTATATTATATTTTTTATTTTATTTGTTTTTACTTTATTTTCTCTAAAATTGTTAAAAAAACTCCTTCCAGACCGAACTGGCCCGAAGGCCCAGCCGGCCCAACAGCGCCGCCGCCTTCCTCCCGTTGCCAAGCCGGACTCCCCCGAGTCTGAGCCGCCGCCGCTCGCCGTGGTTGCCCCGGCCTCCTCCTGCCGTTTCCCCATGCCTCCCCTCGCCCCTGGCCCTTAAAATCCGCCGCCCCGACTCCCTCTCTTTCTCCTCGCGCCGCCGCCGCACTTCCCGCCGCCACTTTGTGTCGCCATCCCTTTCGGCCAGCCATGCCTTTCGCCACATGCTGATCCAGCGCATCCATCCACCGCCCCATGCCACATCCGTTGTCGCAGCCGCCCGCGTTGCCGGAGCACGCCGCTACTGCCGGAAAACTGCCGCCACCAACGAACTCGCCGTGGACCGGTAAAACCGCCCCGGTCCGATCCGGTTCTTTTCGCTTTCGTTTTTTTCGTTTAAAGCCGGTTTATTAATTAGTTAGGTTAATTAGTGTACGTTCGCTAGTTTAGGTTTTGTAGCAAACGGTTTTCGTCTTGTAAGCCTCTGTAGCGAACGTTCATTATTTAGTCTTTTTTCCTGTTAGTTTTAGTCAGGGACCTATCCGCGATTGTTTATTTTGCAGTTTAGTCCCTAGACTTCAATCTAGCACAACTTCTAAATAGTTTGTCCAAATCCGACGAAACCAACGCCCACTTCTTTGTTATGATCCCCTCTATCCTCTAAAACAACTTAAACTTATTTTTTTGAAAGTTTAAAATTTGATTTCAAACAGATTTGAATTCAAACTTCTTTTGTTCATAACTCGAGTTTTATAACTCCGATTTAATTGATTCTTTTTGCTAATTGAAGCTCTTGACCTAAACTTTCTGAAAAGACCAAATCCACTCAATTTTGGTACTTTTAGAAATTGTTTTCTATTGCAAGAGTTAATTGCTTGTTTTCGTAGTCTTTTCTTCGATTCTTTTGCATGATTGCTTATGTATGGTTACTATTGCTTGCTCACGATAGATTGACCGGAGTGTGACGAGTAGAACTATCAGGAGTTATGAGTGTGAATCATCTTCATCAACAGTACAAGGCAAGTTCACACGTTGATCATATCCCTTATTACCCAATTTTTATGCATTATTTCCAATCCTCATACATTGCATGAGTAGGATTTGATAACATGTGAGTATTGGGAAGTAGTTCATGAGGTAGAACCTATTGTCCTTTATTCAAACCTTGGGAGTTACTACGTTATCCTTATACTGCTATGCTATGCTCGTAGACGTGGTTTGGTTTGAGTGATTCATGACAGATGTGAGCATTATTATGAAATAATGGATTACTTAAGGTGGCTACTTTAATACACATCTGGATGGATTGTTTGTGGGCACCTGGGGAATCCAGTGTTGTCCAAGGAGATCCCGGGGAACCCGTGTGATCATCCTATGGTTCCCCACCCAGGCTCAAAGGGATCATAAGATTATTCATGCTAGAAACTTCCGTGTGCAGCCACAAGCCGTTATGGGCTCTGGCGTAGTTGAGTATGTTGTGTGACCTCTTACAGTGGTAGACTAGCAGATGTAGGGGATGTAGGTGGTACGGTTTACCCGTCGAAAGAGTTAATGCTTCGGAAAGACTGTGTCTCGGTCATCCGTTTCTCAAACATCATGTAGTGCGAGAAATTCAACGGAGGAGATCGATTCTTGTGGGGAAAAGTGCACAAACCTCTGCAGAGTGTACAAACTAATCATGATTAGCCGTGTCCCCGGTTATGGACATCTTGAGTACTGGTACTTGAATTATTGATTTGATCTCAACACTTTACTTAATTAATTTGTTTGGGTAAATGATTATTTATCAATGTTTTTCAACAAACTTTGTAGTCAAATAAAATTTATTCCTTTGTTATAGGGAAAAATTAGCTTTATGCAAAATTAAACGTAGAGCCTCCACCAGCCATATATGCATGTAGTGATAGTCATTATTCAGCATTTCTCTACAGTGTGAGATTGCCGGTACATTCAATGTACTGACCTACATGGCTGCAACGTCTCATGTTGCAGGATTCTTACGACGAGTAAGTGATACGTTAGGGTTACGATTTCTACACTCAACTTTGCCGTTGGTGTTGATGGGAATCCACAACCTTGTTGTTACTTTTGCTATTTGGATTGAGGTAATAGTATTTACGTTATTTTACACATGTGATTTACCTCTGTTATAAATCCTCGAGTACTGTTTGTGTCAGCATACCGATCCAGGGATGACACTTGAGCATAGAGACTTGATCCATTCGGGTCGGGTCACTACACTCTGCCATCAACCTCATCGACGAGGAAAACAAGCAGGCGTCACGGCCTGTCGAGGCTGAGGCGCTCCCCAGCAACGCGATGGACAACGATGTGATGCGCGTCATCGCCAGGGTTGAGCAGACCTTTGGCGCATGGCGCTTGAGCGTCGCGGATCAAGATAGGCATGTCAACGCTGACAGGCTGCAGCTCGCCGCACAACATGATCGATGGCGCGCCGCAGAGCAAGCTAGGCCCGTTCCCGCCATAGGCTGCGGCTTGCCGCACGGTGAGACTGTTGGAGCGCCTCAGAGCGAGAGGCGCGGCGCACCGCAGAGCAAGAGCGGATCCATCAGCGCTTGCCCGCTGTCGACACGGCATCGCAGCTGGGTACACGTCCCGTCAGTACCCCATTCCTCTCCAGGAGTGGGCAGAAGCCCTCAGTGCCGTACTTGCACCAGAGGCCGGCCGTGCCGTACTTGCACCGGACGCCCGCCGCGCCGTCCGCATGGGTGCCGCCGTCCGCCTTGTCCGCGGCCCGCTGGATGCCAACGCGCTGGTCCGTAGGCTCAACCGCCTCCTTGGCCCAGCTGTCCACCTGGGCATAGTACAGGAACATGGCCGTCACATCCTCGAGCCGGTGATCTCCGATGAAATAGCCAACTTGGAGCTCGAGATTGCGCTCCAGATGTACCACGAGCGTGTCGACCACTTGGATGAACGCCTGCACGAGTTCAGGCAGAGCCAAGAGCTACCCTAGGCAAGGGCTGCTGGTCATGGTCTCATGGACGCGTTTTATTTTGAAAAGTCATTTCGACGTGGATAGCTATGTATTCGTAGCAATCATAGTATTGCTTTGTTTATTGCTCTGTTTCAATGTGTGTACTCTGTTTTCCATTCTTATATGTTGTGTTTCAATGTGTGTGTATATACGCTTTCCATTTTGTATATGTGGATGATAACAGCTAGATCCAAATTAGTATACAAAAATAGATAGAAAATGGAATTCATAATATATATATATATATATTAATTGTTCATTAGATCATCATAGAATATATATATATATATATATATAATATCATCACATATACGTGATGATACTTAACTACGAGGTACAATGCATAAAATTGAAAACGGACAATACTAAAACTAATAATCCCTCTTGGGGCCAGTATTCCGGCAGCCCCTCGCCAGCAGCTCCCTGGTGCGCGGTGTCTTCCCAGTGTGGAGGCAGTACTCCGACTCCTCCGCCTCGTGGCGCAGCGTGCTCTGCCTCTTCTTTGGCGGGCCTTGTGGCCGATCTTGCCATTTTGTTGGGCGCCCACCGGAGCTCCTCGTTGGTGGCACGCTGGAGCTTATGGGCCCACCTCCACGCAGCGACAAGGCGCCCAGCACCTATGACCTTCCTCATGAAGTACATGTCTTCGTACACCTCCTCGGCACGACGACGCGCCTGCCCCCAGAGCTCCGCCGCCTCCTTTTTCCAGGCGGCATCACGGGCTTCACAGGCCGCCTGGTACCTGGCTTCCTCCTCCGCCATCTCCTTCTTGAACGCCACTTGCCTGGCTTTCTCAGCCGGCGGCAGCGACTTCCACAGACAAAGATTGTACTGGCCCCAAAACCAATCCAAAGTTGGGGGGTCCGACGCAACCTCGTCAAGCGGAGAGTAGGGGTCCTCGTCGCTGCTAATCGAGTGAGCGTCCTCGGGAGGCGGCGACTCCTTGTCGGCATGTGGGCAGACCGGTGGCGCCATGGCAGAGATTTGAGAGAGAGAGAGAGAGAGGGAGAGAGAGGGCGAGCAAGGGGATGATGTAGATGAGAATGCAGGCGGGACGACATGAGCAAGGTAGTATTTATTGGCGGCCGGAATCTTGATCGACGGGGACGATACACGCCGCCGCCCGGAATTTAATCTTGTAGAGTTTGAATTACACACAATTCCCGCAGCAAATCCGTGTGTGAACATAATAGCCGACGGTTTCCAACACAGAACCATGTCTGATTAATGATCCCCGCCATTCACCTACCAAACCTCGAGCCGCGAGATAGAGTGTCAATCGTGTGAGGGCCGGTTGTCTTGCCAGATCTTTACATTTTCTTTTTTGAACACCAGATATTTACATCGTCTGATGATTTTTTATTCGCACACAAGTACAAAAAAATATGATTTTTCAAACCGTTTTGGTTAGGCATTGCATGTAGATGTAGCTCAAATTTGAATTACGGTCATTAAATGGTTAGAAAATCACTTAAATGTCTTTAAAAGGTCAAATGACCCTGGAAACTTCCAAATTTTCACATGACAGTTGTATTAGTGCACGTTAAACATCGGAAAAAAATTGAAGGCCGTAAGAGGAAGCTATCTCCCGTCCGTCAGCAAACATGCATTGTTCCCTCTCGGAACCACGAACCTTCTACTGAGTTGCTCCGGTTTGTGAGGGCCGTGTCTCCAAACTTTCGTCAAACGGGCCAATTTTTTTACCACATCATCTTGGTGGCATGACATTAAATCAAGCAAGGTTTCATGTTTTTCTGATCATTTTTTAATTTTTTGGAATTAAAATGCCATGGCATGCACTCCATGCATGTGCCCATGCCTTGACACCAATATGTTTGAAAACTCCTTCTAATTTACTGCACATGGAATTAACTCGCACACAAGTACACAAAAATATGATTTTTCAAACCGTTTTGGTTAGGCGTTACATGTAGATGTAGTTCAAATTTGAATTACGGTCATTAAATGGTTAGAAAATCACTTAAATGTCTTTAGAAGGTCAACTGACCCCTGAAATTTACCAAATTTTCACATGACAGTTGCACGTTAGACGTAGGAAACTTTTTGAAGGCCGTAAGAGGAAGCTATCTCACATTCGTCATCAAACATGTATTGTTCCCTCTCGGAAGAACGAACCTCCTAGCGAGTTGCTCCGGTTTGTGAGGGGTGTGTGTCCAAACATTCGTCAAACATGCCAATTTCTTTACCACATCATCTTGGTGGCATGACATTAAATCAAGCAAGGTTCATGTTTCTCTGATCATTTTTTAATTTTCTAGAATTAAAATGCCATCGCATGCACTCCATGCATGTGCCCATGCCTTGACACCAATATGTTTGAAAATTCCTTCTAATTTACTGCACATGGAATTAACTCGCACACAAGTACACAAAAATATGATTTTTCAAACCGTTATGGTTAGGCGTTGCATGTAGATGTAGTTTAAATTTGAATTATGATCATTAAATGGTTAGAAAATCACTTAAATGTCTTTAAAAGGTCAAATGACCCCTGAAATTTACCAAAATTTCACATGACAGTTGTATTAGTGCATGTTAAACATAGGAAAAAAATTGAAGGCCGTAAGAGGAGCTATCTCCCGTACGTCATCAAACATGCATTGTTCCCTCTCGGAACCACGAACCTTCTAGAGAGTTGCTTCGGTTTGTGAGGGGTGTGTGTCCAAACGTTCGTCAAACATGCCAATTTCTTTACCACATCATCTTGATGGCATGACATTACATCAACCAAGGTTTCACGTGTTTCTGATCATTTTTCTATCTTTTTTGAATTAAAATGCCATGTCACTCCATGCATATGTATGCATGTGTCCATGTCGTGAGACCAATATGTTTGAAAATTCCTTCTAATTTACTGCACACGGAATTAACTCGCACACAAATACACAAATATGATTTTTCAAACCGTTTTGGTTAGGCGTTGCATGTAGATGTTGTTCAAATTTGAAATACGGCCATTAAATGGTTAAAAAATCACTTAAATGTATTTTAAAAGGTCAAATGACCCCTAGAATATTCCAAAATTTCACATTATAGTTGTAGTAGTGCACGTTAGACGTAGAAAAAATTTGAAGGCCGTAAGAGGAAGCTATCTCCCATTCGTCATCAAACATGCATTGTTCCCTCTCGGAACCACGAGCCTTCTAGTGAGTTGCTCCGGTTTGTGAGGGGTGTGTGTCCAAACTTTGGTCAAACATGCCAAAAAATTTACCACGTCATCTTGGTGGCATGACATTACATCAACCAAGGTTTCATGTGTTTCTGATTTTTTTATTTTTTGGAATTAAAATGCCATGTCACTCCATGCTTAATTATGTGATAGCTGTTAGAACAATATGTTTGAAAATTCCTTTCAATTTACTGCACATGGAATTAAATCGCACACAAGTACACGAAATATGAGTTTTCAAACCGTTATGGTTAGCTGTTGCATGTACATGTAGTTCAAATTTCAATTACGGTCATTAAATGGCTAGAAAATGACTTCAATGTCTTAGAAGGTCAAATGACCCCTGAAATTTTTCAAAATTAGACATGACAGTTGTATTAGTACTACAAAATTTCTCGTTCATTTAAAACATCATCCATTGGCACTTTATTCCAAATTCGTCTTTCACCGCTAATACAAAATATCTACAACATCACACACAGTTGTTTTCTAGGAACCGTTTGTGATGAAAATATCTGGGTCTATTTAAGTCTCCCTCCTTAAGCTTCGCCGGCTCGTCTGCTCTAGTGCCGGCAACCCCCGAATCCACGAATCCCGATCCCCATTCCCGCACCCCCGTCTTGCAAAGATGACGCCGTGGCACCGCGTCAGGAAGGCCCGGACGATGGCCGCCCGATCGCGCCGCTGCCGAGAGTGCCACCGCATCCACATTGAGCGCGGCCGCTTCCGCCGAGAGTGCCACCGCATCCGAATTGAGCGCACCCGCTTCCACCGAGAGGACGTCTGCGGCAGCCGACAGGGCAGCTACAGTAGCCGAGACGGTTGCAGCTGCTGTTGCGACGGCGGCTGCAAACACCGAGAGCGCTCGAGCTGCCGTCCGTGCCGCTGATGTCGCCCTGGCCCGGGTCGAGGCCATCCACGCCAAGATCGAGGATGCACACGCCAAGATATTCCAGGCCACCTCGGACTCCAGCATGCAACCCACGTCTGAAAAGGCGGCGGTGGCCATGGAGCACCTGCTTCCTCATGAGGTCGCCGAGCGGGAGCTGGAGATGCAGGAGGCGGTGGAGATCGAGGAGCACTGGGAGGAGGAGTTGCGCGTGGCCGAGGTCGAGGTAGAGAAGAGTCTGTCCATCGAGGAATCGGCGGCGGAGTACCAACGCGAGCTCTGGCGGAGCCACTACTACGAGTACTACAACCTTGAGGGCGGTGCCGAGGACGAGGACGAGGACGCGGTCGGCTTCAGCAGAGGTGACGCGGAGTCCACAAACGGCGGCATGTCGCCAGGACAAGTCATCACATCTCATCTCACACCGATGATGCATAGGCCGGCACGGCGGTGGATTTTTAATTATGCGTACTTAGGCTTGTTGGGGAACGTAGTAATTTCAAAAGCTTTCCTACACACGCGCAAGATCATGGTGATGCATAGCAATGAGAGGGGAGAGTGTTGTCCACGTACCATCGTAGACCGTAAGCGTAAGCATTATGACAACGCGGTTGATGTAGTCGTACGTCTTCACGATCGACCGATCCTAGTACCGAACGTACGACACCTCCGCGATCTGCACACATTCAGCTCGGTGATGTCCCACGAACTCACGATCCAGCAGAGTGTCGAGGGAGAGCTTCGTCAGCACGATGGTGTGATGACGGTGATGATGAAGCTACCGGCGCAGGGCTTCGCCTAAGCACTACGACGATATGACCGAGGTGGATTATGGTGGAGGGGGGCACCGCACACGGCTAAGAGATCAATGATAAACTTGTGTGTCTATTGGGTGCCCCTCTCCCCCGTATATAAAGGAGTGGAGGAGGGAGAGGGCTGGCCCTCTACTATGGCGCGCCCTGGGAAGTCCTACTCCCATCGGGAGTAGGATTCCCCCTTCCAAGTAGTAGGAGTAGGAGAGAAGGAAGGGGTAGAGAGAAGAGAAAGAAGGAGGGGACGCCGCCCCTCCCCCTAGTCCAATTCGAACTAGGCCTTAGGGGGCGCACGGCCTGCCCTAGGCAGCCCCTCTCTCTCTCTACCCTAAAGCCCTATAAGGCCCATATACTCCCCGGGGGTTTCCGGTAACCCCCTAGTACTCCGGTTAATGTCTGAACTCACCCGGAACAATTCCGATGTCCAAACATAGTCATCCAATATATCGATCTTTATGTATCGACCATTTCGAGACTCCTCGTCATGTCCGTGATCATATCTGGGACTCCTAACAACCTTCGGTACATCAAAACACATAAACTCATAATACCGATCGTCACCAAACATTAAGCGTGCGGACCCTACGGGTTCGAGAAGTATGTAGACATGACCGAGACACGTCTCCGGTCAATAACCAATAGCGGAACCTGGATGCTCATATTGGCTGCCACATATTCTACTAAGATTGTTATCGGTCAAACCGCATAACATCATACGTTGTTCCCTTTGTCATCGGTATGTTACTTGCCCGAGATTCGATCATCGGTATCTCAATACCTAGTTCAATCTCGTTACCGGCAAGTCTCTTTACTCATTCCGTAATGCATCATCCCGCAACTAACTCATTAGTCACATTGCTTGCAAGGCTTATAGTGATGTGCATTACCGAGAGGGCCCAGGAGATACCTCTCTGACAATCGGAGTGACAAATCCTAATCTTGATCTATGCCAACTCAACAAGTACCATCGGAGACACCTTTAGAGCACCTTTATAATCACCCAGTTACGTTGTGACGTTTGGTAGCACATAAAGTGTTCCTCCGGTATTCGGGAGTTGCACAATCTCATAGTCATAGGAACATGTATAAGTCATGAAGAAAGCAATAGCAATATACTAAACGATCAAGTGCTAAGCTAACGGAATGGGTCAAGTAAATCACATCATTTTCTAATGATGTGATCCCGTTAATCAAATGATAACTCATGTCTATGGCTAGGAAACTTAACCATCTTTGATTCAACGAGCTAGTCAAGTAGAGGCATCCTAGTGACACTCTGTTTGTCTATGTATTCACACATGTACTAAGTTTTCAGTTAATACAATTCTAGCATGAATAATAAACATTAATCATGATATAAGGAAATATAAATAACAACTTCATTATTGCCTCTAGGGCATATTTCGTTCAGTCTCCCACTTGCACTAGAGTCAATAATATAGATTACACAGTAATGATTCTAACACCCATGGAGTCTTGGTGTTGAACATGTTTTGCTCGTGAGAGAGGCCTAGTCAATGGGTCTGTAATATTCAGATCCGTATGTATCTTGCAAATCTCTATGTCTCCCTCCTTGACTTGATCGCGGATGGAATTAAAGCGTCTCTTGATGTGCTTGGCTCTCTTGTGAAATCTGGATTCCTTTGCCAAGGCAATTGCACCAGTATTGTCACAAAAGATGTTCATTGGACCCGATGCACTAGGTATGACACCTAGATCAGATATGAACTCCTTCATTTGCTGCTTCCGAAGCAGCTATGTACTCTGCTTCACACGTAGATCCCGCCACGATGCTTTGCTTAGAACTGCACCAACTCACAGCTCCACCGTTCAATATAAATACGTATCCGGTTTGTGACTTAGAGTCATCCGGATCAGTGTCAAAGCTTGCATCGATGTAACCATTTACGATGAGCTCTTTGTCACCCCCATAAATGAGAAACATATCCTTATTCTTTTTCAGATATTTCAAGATGTTCTTGACCGCTGTCCAGTGATCCACTTCTGGAGTACTTTGGTACCTCCGTGCTAAACTGATAGCAAGGCACACATCAGCTCTGGTACACAGCATTGCATACATGATAGAGCCTATGGCTGAAGCATAGGAACACCTTTCATTTTCTCTCTATCTTCTGTAGTGGTCGGGTATTGAGTCTGACTCAACTTCACACCTTGTAACACAGGCAAGAACCCTTTCTTTGCTTGATCCATTTTGAACTTCTTCAAAACTTTATCAAGGCATGTGCTTTGTGAAAGTCCAATTAAGCGTGATGATCTATCTCTATAGATCTTGATGCCTAATATATAAGCAGCTTCACCGAGATCTTCCATTGAAAAACTCTTGTTCAAATATCCTTTTATGCTATCCAGAAATTCTATATCATTTCCAATCAACAATATGTCATCCACATATAATACTAGAAATGCTACAGAGCTCCCACTCATTTTCTTGTAAATACATGCTTCTCCAAAAGTCTGTATAAAACCATATGCTTTGATCACACTATCAAAACATTTATTCCAACTCCGAGATGCTTGCACCAGTCCATAAATGGATTGCTGGAGCTTACACACTTTCTTAGCATCCTTTGGATCGATAAAACCTTCAGGTTGCATCACATACAGCTCTTCTTCCAGAAATCCATTCAGGAATGCAGTCTTTACATCCATTTGCCAAATTTCATAATCATAAAATGCAACAATTGCTGACATGATTCGAACGGGTGAGAAGGTCTCATCATAGTCAACTCCTTAAACTTGTCGAACACCTTTCTCAACAAGTCGAGCTTTTTAGACAGTAACATTACCGTCAGCGTCAATCTTCTTCTTGAAGATCCATTTATTCTCGATGGCTTGCCGATCATCGGGCAAGTCAACCAAAGTCCACACTTTGTTCTTATACATGGATCCTATCTCAGATTTCATGGCCTCTAGCCATTTCACGGAATCTGGGATCATCATCGCTTCCTCATAGTTCGTAGGTTCATCATGCTCAAGTAACATGACCTCTAGAACAGGATTACCGTACCACTCTGGTGCGGATCTTACTCTGGTTGACCTACGAGCTTCGTAGTAACTTGATCTGAAGTTGCATGATCATCATCATTAGCTTCCTCACTAATTGGTGTAGGAGTCACAGGAACATATTTCTGTGATGAACTACTTTCCAATAAGGGAGCAGGTACAGTTACCTCATCAAGTTCTACTTTCCTCCCACTCACTTCTTTCGAGAGAAACTCCTTCTCTAGAAAGGATCCATTCTTAGCAACGAATGTCTTGCCTTCGGATCTGTGATAGAAGGTGTACCCAACAGTCTCCTTTGGGTATCCTCTGAAGACACATTTCTCCGATTTGGGTTCGAGTTTATCAGGTTGAAGCTTTTTCACATAAGTATCACAACCCCAAACTTTAAGAAATGACAACTTTGGTTTCTTGCCAAACCACAGTTCATAAGGTGTCGTCTCAATGGATTTAGATGGTGCCCTATTTAACGTGAATGCAGCCATCTCTAAAGCATAACCCCAAAACGATAGCGGTAAATCAGTAAGAGACATCATAGATCGCACCATATCTAGTAAAGTATGATTACGACGTTCGGACACACCATTATGTTGTGGTGTTCAGGGTGGCGTGAGTTGCGAAACTATTCCACATTGTTTCAAATGAAGACCAAACTCGTAACTCAAATATTCTCCTCCACGATCAGATTGTAGAAACTTTATTTTCTTGTTACAATGATTTTCCACTTCACTCTGAAATTCTTTGAACTTTTCAAATGTTTCAGACTTATGTTTCATCAAGTAGATATACCCATATCTGCTTAAATCATCTGTGAAGGTGAGAAAATAACGATACCCGCCGCGAGCCTCAACATTCATCGGACCACATACATCAGTATGTATGATTTCCAATAAATCTGTTGCTCGCTCAATTGTTCCGGAGAACGGAGTTTTAGTCATCTTTCCCATGAGGCATGGTTCGCGAGTACCAAGTGATTCATAATCAAGTGATTCCAAAAGTCCATCATAATGGAGTTTATTCATACGCTTTACACCAATATGACACAAACGGCAGTGCCATAAATAAGTTGCACTATCATTATCAACTCTGCATCTTTTGGCTTCAATATTATGAATATGTGTATCACTACTATCGAGATTCAACAAAAATAGACCACTCTTCAAGGGTGCATGACCATAAAAGATATTACTCATATAAATAGAACAACCATTATTCTCTGATTTAAATGAATACCCGTCTCGCATCAAACAAGATCCAGATATAATGTTCATGCTCAACGCTGGCACCAAATAACAAGTATTCAAGTCTAAAACTAATCCCGAAGGTAGATGTAGAGGTAGCGTGCCGACGGCGATCACATCGACTTTGGAACCATTTCCCACGCGCATCGTCACCTCGTCCTTAGCCAATCTTTGCTTAATCCATAGTCACTGTTTCGAGTTGCAAATATTAGCGACAGAACCAGTATCAATTACCCAGGTGCTACTGCGGGCATTAGTAAGGTACACATTAATAACATGTATATCACATATACCTTTGTTCACCTTGCCATCCTTCTTATCTGCCAAATACTTGGGGCAGTTCCGCTTCGATGACCAGTCCCTTTGCGGTAGAAGCACTCCGATTGTGCTTAGGACCAGACTTGGGCTTCTTCACTTGAGCAAAGAACTTGCTTGCCGTTCTTCTTGAAGTTCCCCTTCTTCCCTTTACCCTTTTTCTTGAAACTGGTGGTCTTGTTGACCATCAACACTTGATGCTCCTTCTTGATTTCTACCTCCGCAGCCTTTAGCATTGCGAAGAGCTCGGGAATTGTCTTATCCATCCCTTACATGTTATAGTTCATCACGAAGCTCTTGTAGCTTGGTGGCAGTGATTGAAGAATTCTATAAATGACACTATCATCAGGAAGATTAACTCCTAGTTGAATCAAGTGATTGTTATACCCAGACATTTTGAGTATATGCTCACTGACAGAACTATTCTCCTCCATCTTGCAGCTGTAGAACTTACTGGAGACTTCATATCTCTCAATCTGGGCATTTGCTTGAAATATTAACTTCAACTCCTGGAACATCTCATATGCTCCATGATGTTCAAAACATCATTGAAGTCCCGATTCTAAGCCGTAAAGCATGGCACACTGAACTATCAAGTAGTCATCAGCTTTGCTCTGCCAGACGTTCATAACATCAAGCGTTGCTCCTGTAGCAGGTTTGGCACCTAGCGGTTGCTACCTCTTGAGCACTGCGTTGGTTTTCCCTTGAAGAGGAAAGGGCGATGCAGCAAATTAGCGTAAGTATTTCCCTCGGTTTTTGAGAACCAAGGTATCAATCCAGTAGGAGGCTACACGCGAGTCCCTCGTACCTACAAAAAACAAACAAATCCTCACAACCAACGCGATAAAGGGTTGTCAATCCCTTCACGGTCACTTACGAGAGTGAGATCTGATAGATATGATAGGATAATATTTTTGGTATTTTTGTGATAAAGATGCAAAGTAAAATAAAAGCAAAGTAAAAAGCAAAGGAAATAACTAAGTGTTGGAAGATTAATATGATGAAGATAGACCCGGGGGCCATAGGTTTCACTAGTGGATTCTCTCGAGAGCATAAGTATTCTACGGTGGGTGAACGAGTTACTATTGAGCAATTGACAGAATTGAGCATAGTTATGAGAATATCTAGGTATGATCATGTATATAGGCATCACGTCCGAGACAAGTAGACCGACTCCAACCTGCATCTACTACTATTACTCCACTCATCGACCGTTATCCAGCATGCATCTAGAGTATTAAGTTAATGAAAACAGAGTAACGCCTTAAGCAAAATGACATGATGTAGAGGGATAAATTCATGCAATATGATAAAAACCCCATCTTGTTATCCTCGATGGCAACAATACAATACGTGCCTTGCTGCCCCTCATCACCTTTGGGAAAGGACACCGCAAGATTTAACCCAAAGCTAAGCACTTCTCCCATTGCAAGAAAGATCAATCTAGTAGGCCAAACCAAACTGATAATTCGAAGAGACTTGCAAAGATAACCAATCATACATAAAATAATTCAGAGAAGATTCAAATATTGTTCATAGTTAATTTTGATCATAAACCCACAATTCATCGGTCTCAACAAACACACCACAAAAAGAAGATTACATCGAATAGATCTCCATGAGAGAGGGGGAGAACATTGTATTGAGATCCCAAAAGAGAGAAGAAGCCATCTAGCTACTAACTATGGACCCGAAGGTCTGAAGTAAACTACTCACACTTCATCGGAGAGGCTATGGTGTTGATGTAGAAGGCCTCCGTGATGGGTGTCCCCTCCGGCGGAGCTCTGGAACAGGCCCCAAGATGGGATCTCGTGGGTACAGAAGGTTGCGGCGGTGTAATTAGGTTTTTGGCTCCGTATCTGATTGTTTGGGGGTACGTAGGTATATATAGGAGGAAGGAGTACTTCGGTGGAGCAACAAGGGGCCCACGAGGGTGGATGGCGCGCCCCCCTACCTCGTGGCTTCCTCTTTTGTTTCTTGACGTAGGGTCCAAGTCTCCCGGATCATAATCTTCCTAAAAATCACGTTCCCGAAGGTTTCATTCCGTTTGGACTCCATTTGGTATTCCTTTTTTGCGAAACTCTGAAATAGGCAAAAAAACAGCAATTCTGGGTTGGGCCTCCGGTTAATAGGTTAGTCCCAAAAATAATATAAAAGTGAATAATAAAGCCCAATAATGTCCAAAATAGTAGATAATATAGCTTGGAGCAATAAAAAAATTATAGATACGTTGGAGACGTATCAAGCATCCCCAAGCTTAATTCTTGCTCGTCCTTGAGTAGGTAAATGATAAAAAAGATAATTTTTGATGTGGAATGCTACTTGGCATAATTTAAATATAATTCTTCTTAATTGTGGTATGAATATTCAGATCCGGAAGATTCAAGACAAAAGTTTAATATTGACATAAAAATAATAATACTTCAAGCATACTAACAAAGCAATCATGTCTTCTCAAAATAACATGGCCATAGAAAGTTATCCCTACAAAATCATATAGTCTGGCTATGCTCTATCTTCACCACACAAAGTATTTAAATCATGAACAACCCCGATGACAAGCCAAGCAATTGTTTCATACTTTTGACATTTTCAAACTTTTTCAATCTTCACGCAATACATGAGCGTGAGCCATGGATATAGCACCATATGTGGAATAGAATGGTGGTTGTGGAGAAGACAAAAAGGGAGAAGATAGTCTCACATCAACTAGGCGTATCCACGGGCTATGGAGATGCCCATCAATAAATATCAATGTGAGTGAGTAGGGATGGCCATGCAACGGATGCACTAGAGCTATAGGTATATGAAAGCTCAACAAAGGAAACTAAGTGGGTGTGCATCCAACTCGCTTGCTCAAGAAGACCTAGGGCATTTTGAGGAAGCCCATCATTGGAATATACAAGCCAAGTTCTATAATGAAAAATTCCCACTAGTATATGAAAGTGACAAATGAGAGACTCTCTATCATGAAGATCATGGCACTACTAGGGAAAAGCCTAGCAGCAGCGCGGGTTTTGGGCCTATTAGTAGCACGGGGGTCGGCGCTACTAATAAGGCGCTTGACTTAACGATATAGCAAGATGGCGGGTGCCACCAGCTACTACTACGCCCTTTATTAGTAGCGTAGAAAAACCCGGCTACTACTACTACCAATGGGGTTTTCTGAATTTTTTCGAAAAAAATATTTCAATTTTTCCCTAATTTTCAAATTTCTGAATTATTTTAACCTCAAATCTCTAATCACCCCTCATCGCTGCTCAATTTAATCTCTAATCACCCCTCATCATTCCAAATCATCTAACTTCCTGACGGTCACCCATCCTCTCACTACTCCGGCTGAGCACGCTTAACTTCCGGGTCCTATTCTCCCTCGTTTCCAAGTCTTCACTTGTTGTTTTCTTGACAATAGTAAGATGTCAATCCTATTAACCTCAGGAATTTAGCTTGAGCATGAAGTCACACATTTCACTATTTGAGTTTGAAACTATTGTTCTAAAGAATTAGTAACACTAATATTTCTTGAATAATTAGTTTGACCACAGTTTGGCCATAGTTTGACCAGATTTGACCAAAATTCAAAAAAACTAAAATAATTATTTAGTAAAACTAATATTCTAGAATAATTAGTTTGACCATTGTTTGACCACAGTTTGACCACACAGTTTGAAATTTTTTCGATTTTTTCCACTCTAGATCTTAAAAGCCCCGTAACTTTTTTTTGTTTGGTTTTTGAGGATTTTGAAAATGTTTAACGGGGTTCTCCTCGTTAAATTTGGATGTAACTTTTCGAGTAGATGATTTTTCATATAAAAAACTTTTTCATCCGAGTTAGTATGCAAAAGTTATGCCCATTTTTACAAATTTCTAGAGATTTTGCAAATAAAGTCGAAATTCATATTTGCAAATTTTCCCAACAACTAGACCACATATCACATGGGAAACTTATTTTATTTTATTTTATTGACATTTTCATCATTTTCTTTTGTTTTTTTTAAAACTGAAAAGGCGATCCAGGGGGGGAGGGGGGTAGAGTTTGAAAATGGGACCTTTAGTAGTAGCGTGGTTTTTTACCCCCTCGCTACTACTATGGCACCACTTAGTAGTAGCGAGGGCTAAAACCAACGCCATCTGCTATCAAACTTAGTAGTAGCGAGGTTTTAAAACCCGCTACTACTATGGCATGTCTCGGGGCACGGTAGAGATCGCTTAGTAGTAGCGAGGTTAAAAACCCGCCATCGCTATCAACTTAGTAGTAGCGAGGTTTAAAACCTGCGCTCTTGGTAAATAGCGATAGCGAGGGTTTTTAACCCTCGCTACTAGTAACTTTCTGTGTATAGGCTTTTCCCTAGTAGTGTGGTGCTACTTTGAAGCACAAGTGTGGTAAAAGGATAGTAACATTGTCCCTTCTCTCTTTTTCTCTCATTTTTTTGGCCTTTTATCTTTTTTTTATGGCCTCTTTTTTTTCCTCCGGAGTCTCATCCCGACTTGTGGGGGAATCATAGTCTCCATCATCCTTTCCTCACTTGGGACAATGCTCTAAAAATGATGATCATCACACTTTTATTTTCTTACAACTCAACAATTACAACTCGATACTTAGATCAAAATATGACTCTATATGAATGCCTCGTGATGTGGGATGTGCAATGAATCAAGAGTGACATGTATGAAAGAATTATGAACGGTGGCTTTGCCACAAATACGATGTCAACTACATGATCACGCAAAGCAATATGACAATGATGGAGCGTGTCATAATAAACGGAACGGTGGAAAGTTGCATGGCAATATATCTCGGAATGGCTATGGAAATGCCATGGTAGGTAGGTATGGTGGCTGTTTTGAGGAAGGTATATGGTGGGTGTATGATAACGGCGAAAAAGTGCGCGGTATTAGAGAGGCTAGCAATGGTGGAAGGAGGAAGGGTGCGTATAATCCATGGACTCAACATTAGTCATAAAGAACTCATATACTTATTGCAAAAATCTACAAGTTATCAAAGCAAAGTATTACATGCATGCTCCTAAGGGGATAGATTGGTAGGAAAAGACCATCGCTCGTCACCGACCGCCACTCATAAGGAAGACAATCAATAAATAAATCATGCTCCGACTTCATCACATAACGGTTCACCATACGTGCATGCTACGGGAATCACAAACTTTAACACAAGTATTTCTCAAATTCACAACTACTCAACTAGCATGACTCTAATATCACCATCTTCATATCTCAAAACAATTATCAAGCACCAAACTTTTCTTTGTATTTAACACACTCATAAGAATTTTTACAAATCATTTATGCTTAGCATAGTAGGATTATTCAAGCAATTACCATGCTATATAAGCCTCTCAAAATAATCTAAGTGAAGCATGAGAGATCAATAGTTTCTATAAAACAAATCCACCTACGTGCTCTAAAATATATAAGTGAAGTACTAGAGCAAACTATATAACTCAAAAGATATAAGTGAAGCACAAAGAGTATTCTAATAATTTCGAAATCATGTATGGCTCTCTCAAAAGGTGTGTACAGCAAGGATGATTGTGGTAAACTAGAAAGCAAAGACTCAAATCATACAAGACGCTCCAAGCAAAATACATATCATTTGGTGAATCAAAATATAGCTCCAAGTAAAGTTACCGATGGAAGTAGACGAAAGAGGGGATGCCTTCCGGGGCATCGCCATGCTTTGGCTTTTTGGTGTCCTTAGATTATCTTGGGGGTGCCATGGGCATCCCCAAGCTTAGGCTCTTGCCACTCCTTGTTCCATAATCCATCAAAATCTTTCACCCAAAACTTGAAAACTTCACAACACAAAACTTAACAGAAATCTCATGACCTCCGTTAGCGAAAGAAAAAAAATACCACATAAAGGTACTGTAATGAACTCATTCTTTATTTATATTGGTGTTAAACCTACTATATTCCAACTTCTCTATGGTTTATAAACTATTTTACTAGCCATAGATTCATCAAAATAAGCAAACAACACACGAAAAACAGAATCACAAAAAACAGAGCGATGTAGTAATATGTAACTAACGCAAACTTTTGGAACTCCAAAAAATCAGCCAAAATAGGAAGGCCTAGTGTAGCGACCCGACCTCAGATGGTTAAGTCTCTGTGCTTCCATGTCATCCCTGGATCGGTAATGCTGACACACACAGTACTCGAAGGATTTATAACAGAGTAGCAATCACACACTTATTACATCGAGTGTCTCAAAAGAGAACTTATTACAATAATATGGCTTAAGGCCATCTAATACGATAACAGCGGAAGGCTTGGAAGATAAAGTGAGTCCATCAACTCCAACGACATAGCTGAGCTGCACGGCAACGACCTATCGAACCTTACTCCTCGTTCAAAAGTGCGCAACATAATATGTTGCAGCCCGAGAACGGGTCAGCACATGGAATATGCTGGCAATGTAACACAATAGAGCAATAACAGAATAATGCTACCACTACATGCATATTTGGCTGGTGGAAAGCTCTATGGTTACAGTTTTGCGAAAAGCCAATTTTTCCCTACAACAAAGGAATAAATTTTAATTTAACTATCATGGTGGTTGAAACATCATTGAGAAGGTATAACCCCAACTCAATCCCAATTAAGGTAATTAACATCCCAGCAATATTAGTTTAAGAGTGACGAGATACATGTGAATACTCAAGTACTAGATACTCAGAATTGTCCATAACCGGGGACACGGCTAAGCATGATTAGATTGTACACTCTGCAGAGGTTTGCTCACTTTTCCCCACAAGACTCGATCGCCTCCGTTGAGTTCTCGCACTACATGGTGTTTGAGAAACAGATGACCGAGACACAGTCTTTCAGAAACATTAACTCCCTACTCCGAGTAGACCATACCAAACCTACAAAACCCACTACCTGCTGATCTACCTCTTCAAGAGCTTCACGTAACTTACTCAACTATGCTAGAGCCCATAATAGCTTGTGGCTGCACACGGAAGTTTCTAGCATGAATAATCTCGATTCCCTTTGAGCCTGGTGGCGGTCCATAGGAAGATCACACGGGTACCCCGGGATTTCCAAAAAAAATAAACAACACTGGGTTCCCCAGGTGCCTCAATCCACCCAGATGTGTATTAAAGTTGCCACCTTAAGTTGAACCATTAATTAACAATCTCACATCTGTCATGGATAACACTCAAACCCAACCACGTCTACGAGCATAGCATGGCAATAATAAGCAAGCGTAGAAATAACTCCCAAGGGTTTGATAGTAACAGGGCAATAGGTTCCTACCTCATCATCTACTTCCCAACCCACAAATTAATGACATCCTAACCATGCAATGTTTGAGGGTTGAAACTAATGCATAAAAACTGGGTATGAAAAGAGTATGATCAAAGTGTTACTTGCCTTGCTGACGATCCGTGAATCCTATAGACTCGTAGTAACACGCTTCGCACTTCGGGAATTCTATCGCAAGCAAACAATACATACATAAGCAACAAGCAAAGATGCACAAGCAAAACTCAACACAAAGAGGTTGACCGGAGAGTTCAACTTAAGAACTCCGGTTCGCAAAAAAAATCAAACCAAACCGGCAACGAAACTCAAACGGCAAAGGAAATAAGATCCGTTTACTAATCTGAACTAGGGTCAAATTTTACAGAGGCAAAAACTTGTTTGAGTTGGTTATTCGGAAAGAGGGTTTCGAGATGAAACTCCAGGCGCTTGAATCGCCTGATTCCGATAAACGAGTGAAAAGTTATACTAGTACGAACATCGGATCAGAAATCGCGATCAGGAAAAATCGCGGAATAAATCCGATAAAAAGAAAAACGACGAACGGCTTAACGAACGAACGTTCGTTAGCAGAAACTAAACGACGAAGACTTTCGTTAAAACGAACGAACGAGCGTACGCTCGCTAAGTAAATAAACCGGAGAATAAAACCGATCTATATAAAAAACAAACTAGGGTTTTTCTAAAAAAACCGAAGGGGTTTTTCTTTAAAAAAACCGGGCGGCGGGGCGGCTACCTCCGGCGAGGTCGTCCGGCGAGGCGGGGCGACTCCGGCGGGCAGTGAGGGGCGGCGGGCTCGAGGGTGCGGGTGGCGGCGGGAGGGGCGGCGGCGGCTTAGAGGCGGCGGGCGGCGCTTAGGGCGGGCGGGCGACTCGGGCGGCGGCGGGCGCCGGGCTCGGCTCTGCCCGGGAGGCGGCGGTGGGGTGGTTAGAGGGGTGGCGGCGTATATAAAGGCGGGGTGGCGACTTGGAGGAGGGGCAAAGGGCAGTGAGTCCGGCTCGGACTCGAGTCCGGGTTGGCGGCGGCACGCTATGAGGAGGCGGCGGCGGGCGGCTGGGCCGGCCTGCTCGGCTGGGCCCTAGGCCCAGTCGGGCGCGGGTCTCTTTTAAAAAAAATGTTCCGCCGAAACCTAGAAAAATCCTAGAAAATAAATAAAATCTAAAAAAATACCAAAACAAGTTTTCTCCGTCTAAATGAAATATTTAGAACAAGATGAACTTTTCTTGGCCCCTAAAATGCAATTTTTAAAACATGCAAATTTTTCTAGGGCAAATAAAATCAAATAAAAACCAAATAATGATTTTAACATTTTTCCTCCGATATTTCAATTATTTTGGAGAAGTCATATTATCTCCCTCATTTATTATTTTAAAATGAAATATTTTCCGGAGAGAAAATAATTAAAATCAAAATCCTCGTCTTCAATATTTGATAAAATTCAAATATGAAAATTGGAAAAATCCTCAACTCTCTCCGAGGGTCCTTGAGTTGCTTAGGATTTCGAGGATTGCGAAATGCAATGAAATATGATATGCATGGATGACCTATGTATAACATTCCAAATTGAAAATTTGGGATGTTACAAACCTACCCCCCTTAAGATGAATCTCGCCCTCGAGATTCGGGTTGGCTAGAAAATAGGTGCGGGTGGTCCTTGCGAATATCATCTTCTCGTTCCCAGGTGGCTTCCTCCTCTGTATGGTGGCTCCACTGAACTTTGCAAAACTTGATAACCTTGTTGCGGGTGACTTTTGTCAAAATCAAGAATCTTTATTGGCTTTTCCTCATAAGTCAAATTATTGTCCAACTGTATCGCCTCTAGGGGCACTGTATCTCTTAAAGGTATATCGGCCATCTCAGCATGGCACTTCTTCAGCTGTGATACGTGAAACACATCATGAACTCCTGACAATCCTTCAGGTAACTCTAGCTTGTAGGCAACTTCTCCCATCCGTTCCAAAACACGATACGGTCCTACAAATCTTGGGCCTAACTTTCCTTTAACTCCAAAGCGTTTCACTCCTCGCAAGGGTGATACTCGCAGATAGGCTCTGTCTCCAATTTCATAGGTTACTTCCTTGCGTTTTGAATCTGCATAACTCTTACATGCGGGTGAGCAATCTTTAGTCTGTCTCTCGATCAGTTTAACCTTCTCCTCGATTCCTTGATCAAATCTGGTCCGCATAACCGACGGTCTCCTACCTCATCCCACATCAATGGTGTTCTACATCTGCGTCCATACAGGGCTTCGAACGGTGCCATCTTCAAACTGGCTTGGTAGCTGTTGTTATATGAGAACTCTGTGTACGGCAAATTGTCATCCCAACTAGATCCATAATCTAGCGCACAGGCTCTCAACATGTCTTCCAGAATCTGATTGACTCTCTCGGTTACATCCATCCGTCTGTGGGTGGAAAGCGGTCTTGAATTCAATCTGGTACCCAAGGTCCGGTGTAGTTGATGCCAAAACTTTGAAGTAAACTGCGTTCCTCTATCCGTCTGATGCTCCTCGGAACTCCATGCAAACATACGATCCTGGACATATATATCTTGGCCAACTTGGCACTTGTATAAGTTGTTTTCACTGGGATGAAGTGAGCTACTTTGGTCAAACGATCCACAACTACCCATACTGAATCATATCCTGCCTTGGTTCTGGGTAATCCGGTAATAAAGTCCATGCCAAGTTTGTCCCACTTCCATTCGGGTATTGGCATAGGCTGTAACAGTCCTGCTGGCTTTTGATGCTCTCCCTTCACTCTTTGACATACATCACATATGGCTACATACTCGGCAATATCCTTCTTCATACCAGTCCACCAGAAACGTTCCTTCAAGTCCAAATACATCTTGGTGTTTCCGGGGTGAATCGAGTATGGTGAGTCATGGGCCTCCTGAAGTATTAACTTCCTGATCTCCGAATTGTTGGGCACATAAAGCGGTCCTCAGACCACAAGGTATCATGCTCATCCTCGCGAAAACCTTTGGCTTTACCTTCGCCCATCTTCTCTCTTATCTCAGCAATCTCTTTGTCCTCCTTCTGAGCTTCTCGAATCTTGTCCAATAATGTCGACTGAACCTCTAGGGTTGCAATGAAACCTCTTGGAACAATTTCCAACCGAAGTTCCATGATCTCCTCAGCTAACTCCTTTGGCAATCCTTTACTTTCGAGGATATTAGGATAACTCTTCCGGCTCAAAGCGTCTGCTACGACGTTGGCCTTTCCTGGATGATAGTTTAGCTTCATATCGTAATCCTTTATAAGTTCCAGCCATCTCCTCTGTTTGAGGTTCAACTTCTTCTGTGTGAAAATGTACTTCAAACTCTTATGATCCATGTACACATCACAACGGTTTCCAATGAGATAATGTCTCCAGGTCTTTAATGCATGCACTATGGCTGCTAACTCCAAATCATGCGTGGCATAGTTCAACTCATTAGGCTTCAGTTGTCATGAGGCATACGAAACAACTTTTCCGTCCTGCATAAGCACACATCCAAGTCCCAAGCGTGAGGCATCACAATACACTTGAAACTCCTTATGTATATCTGGCAATGTCAGCACTGGGGCTGTAGTCAACTGTTTCTTCAACTCCTGCATAAGCACACATCCAAGTCCCAAGCGTGAGGCGTCACAATACACTTGAAAATCCTTATGTATATCTGGCAATGTCAACACTGGGGCTGTAGTCAACTGTTTCTTCAACTCCTGAAAGCTTGTCTCACAATCCTCTGTCCATTTGAACTTAGTATCCTTCTTTAGCAATTCAGTCATTGGCTTAGCAATCTTGGAAAAATTCTCAATGAATCTCCGATAATATCCTGCCAGTCCAAGGAAACTGCGGATCTCGCCAACTGAAGTGGGTGCCAACCATTCGAGACTAATCGAACCTTCTTGGGATCTCTTGTTATACCCTCTCCGATATAACATGCCCAAGAAATCCAACTTCCTTTAACCAAAACTCGCACTTGCTGAATTTGGCGTATAACTGGTGTTCCCTGAGTTTCTCGAGAACCAATCGCAAGTGTTCCGCGTGCTCCTCTTTGTTCTTCGAGTATACCATAATATCATCAATAAACACCACAACAAACTTGTCCAAATACTCCATGAACACCTTGTTCATCATACTCATGAAATAGGCAGGGCGTTAGTCGGTCCAAATGACATGACCGTGATACTCATATAATCCATACCGTGTGGTAAACGTTGTATTTGGTATATCCTTCTCTCGGATCTTCAATCGATGGTATCCCGATCAGAGATCAATCTTCGAAAACACCTTAGCTCCTTGCAACTGATCAAACAAATCATTAATCATCGGTAAGGGATACTTGTTCTTTATCGTTACTTCATTGAGCTCGGTAATCAACAACCATCCTCGTGGATTTATCCTTCTTCTCCGCCAAAAAATCTGGGGCTCCCCAAGGTGATGAACTTCTACGAATGTAACCTTTCTCCAATAACTCCTTGATCTGCTTTTGATTTCCTCCGGATCATTTGCGGGCATCCGATAGGGTCTCTTGGATATTGGCCTGTGCACGGCAATAGTTCTATCAAGAACTCGATGTCTCTATCCGGTGGCATGCCCGGTAACTCTTCCGGGAAAACATCCGGAAAATCTTTTTACTACATGTACTTCCTCTGTACAACTCGCGTGAGGGTATTCACTTGGCTCCTCCTAGGCACATGCCTAGATACATACTTAATCCTTTTTCCCTCCGGGGTGGTAAGATAAATTGACTTGCTAGCACAGTCAATACTTCCTCCATACTTCGACATCCAGTCCATACCTAATATCACATCCAATCCTTGTGACTCCAAGATGATTAGGTCAGACGGAAAAACATGCGTGCCAATGATTAGGGGTATCTGGGTGCACCATCTGCTAGCCATGTACTCTGCTCCAAAGTAGCTCACTAAAAGAGGGGTCCTAAGGGTTTGGGTTGGTAACTTAAACTTTTCCACAAATCCCCTTGATATGTATGAATGCGATGCACGGTATCGAAAAGAACAAGAGCGGTAAATGGTAGACCAAAAACTTACCTATTACCGCGTCATTTGCTCTTCGACTTCCTCCACGTTAACGTGGTTCACTTGTGCTTTGTTGAATGGATTGGGCTTCTACCCAGCGCTCCCATTTCCGTTTCCATTCCTTCCTTCAGGGCAGTCATTGGCATAGTGCCATGTCTTCCCGCACTTAAAGCAAATAACTTGGCTTAAGTCCCTCTTGGCGGGTGTAGATGGGTTAGAGCGATTCTGATTATTGTTGACTCCATTCCCATTCCCGTTCTTCGCACCATTTTGATTATGCGATCCTCCTCCATATGGTTATGACCTCCATGGTTATGAACAAGTCCTCCCGAGTTCGGGGTTAAGCGAGGCTTCTGGTGAGCTCCTGAGTTGTACTTCCCTTGTCCATACTTCCTCTTACGGCTCTCAATTTGCTGCTGCTTTCCTTCAATCATTAGGGCCTTATCAACCAACTCCTGGTAGTTGTTGGAAGTTGCCACCATCAACTGCATACTCATCTCATCATTCAGCCCTTCCGTAAACTTCTCCTGCTTCGTGGCATCTGTGGCCACATCATCAGGGGCATAGCAAGATAACTTGCTAAACTCATCCACGTACTGGGCCACAGTACGGTTTCCCTGGCGTAAGTTGCAAAACTCACGCTTCTTCATCTACATTGCTCCAGTTGAGACATGGGCCGTGCGAAAAGCTTGTTGGAACTGGTCCCAAGTGACATTGGCTATAGGAAAAGTAGCTGTGTAATTCTCCCACCATGCGGCTGCTGGTCCGTCCAATTGATGTGCGGCAAAGCGCACCTTCTCAGCATCCGTGCATCCTGCAGTGGTTAACTCCCTTCCAATATGGCGTAGCCAATCATCAGCAACTATTGGCTCGGTGCTACTGGAAAACACCGGCGGTTGTAACCTTAGAAAACGGGCTAAATTGTCCACTGGCGGTGGGTTGTTGTTGTTGTTGTTGTTGTTGTTGGCATTGCCACAGTTACGAACTAGCAATTGCATCAAGGCATTTCTTTCTTTGGATCAACTGGGTGAGCTCCGGTGGGAAAACAAAACCGGGGTCACGTCTCGGAGGCATCTGAGGGTTTTTAGATAGAAGAGATTAGAATAGAAAAAGGTCTAGGGGAAAAACACTACCCATATGCATATGAGGCAAACACAAACATTCATTCAATCAATCAAGCAAGGGCATACAGACGGTCTAGAACTATCGCAAAAGTGCTCAACTACTACTAGTTACATGGGGGGATACTACTATTATATGGTGGTCATCTAGAAATTTTGATCGGTGGAAGACTCCATGATGTCTGATCCAGCTTCGTCTTCATAGTCATCATCACTTGGGTCGGAATCGGTGTCGTCGATGATGATGTAGTTGTCCGGACAAGTGGAATCTTCTTCCTCTTCTTCCGGTGCTGATCCTCCCATGAAGACTCCGATCTTCTTGACTAAGTCGTCATTCTTCTCCAGTAGTGTCTTGATTTCCTCCTCATATCCATCGCGTGTAAACTTGAGTTCTTCCTCCAGCTCGAGGATCCTAGTTTTCGCCTTCTTCATCTCCATCATGTCTGCGCAAGACATCCGGTTCTCTGACGTCCGAATGTGCTGGTTTAGCTCCTGGATGTAAGCTGCAATGGATCTATCCTTCTTGGTGCTGATTACTTCCCATTGCTCGTCTCGGCGCCCACATAATTGATATATGGTGTCTTTAAGCTCCCTGTTGTAGACTTCTCCAATGCGTCCCATGGTAATGTGAGCTGCCATACTCTTGCCAAGGCTCCGGTGGGTGCTTGAAAGAAAACTCTATGGGCTTGGAAGTTGGCGAGAATGTCCTTCTGGAACTTGTACTTGAATCATCCAGCGCTCTTCTTGAGGTAAAGTGGTGTTGTGCGTCCGGTGAAGCTTGGTATTCCAATGTTCAAGTACCTAGTGACTTCCTTCAAGTGGCGTCCAAAAGGTGTGTCTTCATCCGGTTGTGCAAACTTGTTCTTCATCTCCGTCATCCTAAAGAGTGGAAAAATGGAGAGGAGTCGAAATGAGTAGAGAAGAGTGACCTATGGTTTATCTTCTTTGGTCGTGTCCTACACTCAGCGTGTGCTCTGATACCATCTTGTAGCGACCCGACCTCGAGATGGTCAAGTCTATGTGCTTCCGTGTCATCCTGGATCGGTAATCTTGACACACACGAGACTCGAAGGATTTATATGAGTAGCAATCACACACTTATTACATCGAATGTCTCAAAGAGAACTTATTACAATAATATGGCTTAAGGCCATCTAATACGATAACAACGGAAGGCTTGGAAGATAAAGTGAGTCCATCAACTCCAACGGCATAGCTGAGCTGCACGACAATGACCTATCGAACCTTACTCCTCGTCTAAAAAGTCTGCAACATAATACGTTGCAGCCCGAGAACGGGTCAGCACATGGAATATGCTGGCAATGTAACACAATAGAGCAATAACATAATAATGCTACCACTACATGCATATTTGGCTAGTGGAAAGCTCTCTGATTCTGATTTTTTGAAAAGCCAATTTTTCCCTACAACAAAGGAATAAATTTTAATTTAACTATCATGGTGGTTGAAACATCATTGAGAAGGTATAACCCCAACTCAATCCCAATTAAGGTAATTAACATCCTAGCAATATTAGTTAAGAGTGATGAGATACATGTGAATACTCAAGTACTAGATACTCGAATTGTCCATAACCGGGACACGGCTAACCATGATTAGATTGTACAGTCTGCAGTGGTTTGCACACTTTTCCCCAGTAGACTCGTTCGCCTCCGTTGAGTTCTCGCACTGCATGGTGTTTGAGAAGCGGATGGTGAGACACGATCTTTCGAAACATTAACTCTCTACTCCGGGTAGACCATACCAAACCTACAAAACCCACTACCTTTGATCTACCTCTTCAAGAGCTTCACGTAACTTACTCAACTATGCTAGAGCCCATAGTAGCTTGTGGCTGCACACAGAAGTTTCTAGCATGAATAATCTCAGTTCCTTTGAGCCTGGGTGGCGGTCCATAGGAAGATCACACAGGTACCCGGGATTTCAAAAAAAGCAGACAACCTTTGGGTTCCCAGTGCCTCAATCCACCCAGATGTGTATTAAAGTTGCCACCTTAAGTTGAACCATTAATTAACAATCTCACATCTGTCATGGATAACACTCAAACCCAACCACGTCTACGAGCATAACATGGCAATAATAAGCAAGCGTAGAAATAACTCCCAAGGGTTTGATAGTAATAGGGCAATAGGTTCCTACCTCATCATCTACTTCCCAACCCACAAATTAATGACATCCTAACCATGCAATGTTTGAGGGTTGAAACTACTGCATAAAAACTGGGTATGAAAAGAGTATGATCAAAGTGTTACTTGCCTTGCTGACGATCCGTGAATCCTAGAGACTCGTAGTAACACGCTTCGCACTCCGGGAATTCTATCGCAAGCAAACAATACATACATAAGCAACAAGCAAAGATGCACAAGCAAAACTCAACTCAAAGATGTTGACCGGAGAGTTCAACTTAAGAACTCCGGTTCGCAAAAAAAATCAAACCAAACCGGCAACGAAACTCGAATGGCAAAGGAAATAAGATCCGTGTACTAATCTGAACTAGGGTCAAATTTTACAGAGGCAAAAACTTGTTTGAGTTGGTTATTCGGAAAGAGGGTTTCAAGATGAAACTCCAGGCGCTTGAATCGCCTGATTCCGATAAACGAGCGAAAAGTTATACTAGTATGAACATCGGATCAGAAATCGCGATCAGGAAAAATCGCGGAATAAATCCGATAAAAAGAAAACCGAAGAATGGCTTAACGAACGAACGTTCGTTAGCAGAAACTAAACGATGAACACGTTCGTTAAAACGAACAAACGAGCGAACGCTCGCTAAGTAAATAAACCGGATAATAAAACCGAGTTATATAAAAAAATGAACTAGGGTTTTTTTTCTAAAAAAACCGAAGGGGTTTTTCTAAAAAAACCGGGCGGCGGGGCAGCTACCTCCAGTGAGGTCGTCCGTGGCGGGCGACTCCGTGAGCGATGAGGGGCGGCGGGCTCGGCGAGGTCTGAGGTGGCGGCGGGAGGAGGAGGCTAAGTGGCGGCGCCGCTAGGGCGGCAGCGGTTGCTCGGGGCTCGGGGCTCGGCTCCGGGAGGCGGCGGTGGTGGTGGTTAGAGGGGGGGTGGCGGCGTATGTAAAGGAGGCGGGGGCGGCGACTTGGAGGAGGGGGCAAGGCGTGTGAGTCCGGCTCGGACTCGAGTCCCGGTCGGCGGCGTGGTATGTATGAGGAGGCGGCCACGGCGGCGGGTGGTGAGCCGGCTGCTCTGGGCCCTAGGCCCAGTCGGGCGCGGGTCTCTTTTTTAAAAAGAACGTTCCGCCGAAACCTAGAAAAATCCTAGAAAATAAATAAAATCTAAAAAAATACCAAAACAAGTTTTCTCCGTCTAAATGAAATATTCAGAACAAGATGAACTTTTCTTGGCCCCTAAAATGCAATTTTTAAAACATGCAATTTTTTCTAGGTCAAATAAAATCAAATAAAAAACCAAATAATGAATTTAACATTTTTCCTCTGATATTTCAATTATTTTGGAGAAGTCATATTATCTCCCCTCATTTATTATTTTGAAATGAAATATTTTCCAGAGAGAAAATAATTAAAATCAAAAACCTCGTCTTCATTATTTGATAAAATTCAAATATGAAAATTGGAAAAATCCTCAACTCTCTCCGAGGGTCCTTGAGTTGCTTAGGATTTCGAGGATTGCAAACGAAATGCAATAAAATATGATATGCATGGATGACCTATGTATAACATTCCAAATTGAAAATTTGGGATGTTACACCTAGGCAATTTGTTTATTGATCAGCATCAATTGGAATAATTATTTTATCATGTTCTGGTAATTTTTAACAATTGTTTTCGTGAACAGAAAGTTTCTGGAAATTTCTTCAAGATCAAATAACTATCATCCAAGAACATCCTATAGGTTTAACTTGTCACAAACACTAATTAAAACATAAAAACACTTCTAACCAGAGGCTAGAACAAATATTTATTCCTAAACATAAGTAAAAAGAAAAAAAATAAAATAAAATTGGGTTGCTTCCCAACAAGCGCTATCGTTTAACGCCCCTAGCTAGGCATAAAAGCAAGGATAGATCTAGGTATTGCCATCTTTGGTAGGCAATCCATAAGAGGCTCTCATGATAGATTCATATGGTAATTTTATTTTCTTCCTAGGGAAGTGTTCCATGCCCTTCTTTAATGGAAATTGGAATCTAATATTCCCTTCCTTCATATCAATAATTGCACCAATCGTTCTAAGGAAAGGTCTACCAACAATAATAGGACATGAAGGATTGCAATCTATATCAAGAACGATAAAATCTACGGGCACATAATTCCTATTTTCAACAATAAGAACATCGTTAATTCTTCCCATAGGTTTCTTAATAGTGGAATCCGGAAGGTGCAAGTTTAGAGAGCAATCATCAAAATCACGGAAATCGGGAATAGTGGAAACACTAGCACCCAAATCACATAAATTATAAAACTCACGATCCTTAATCTTAATTTTAATAGTTGGTTCCCACTCATCATAAAGTTTTCTAGGTATAGAAACTTCCAGCTCAAGCTTTTCTTCATAATATTGCATCAAGGCATCAACGATATGTTTAGTAAACGCTTTATTTTGACTATAAGCATGAGGAGAATTTAGCACGGGTTGCAACAAGGAAATACAATCAATCAAAGTGTAATTTTCATAATTAAATTACTTGAAATCCAAAATAGTGGGTTTAGCAACATATAGGGTTTTAATCTCTTCAATCCCACTTTTATCGATTTTTGCATCAAGATCTAAAAACTCCGAATTTTTGGAACGCCTTCTAGGTAAAGGTGGATCATATTCAGTCCCATCATTATCAAGATTCATATTGCAAAACAAAGATTTAATAGGGGACACATCAATAACTTTTAGATCTTCATCTTTATTTTCATAGAAATTTGAAGAACACGCTTTTATAAAGCAATCTTTCTTAGCACGCATACTAGCGGTTCTTTCTTTGCACTCATCAATGGAAATTCTCATGGCTTTGAGAGACTCATTGATATCATGCTTAGGAGGAATAGATCTGAGCTTTAAAGAATCAACATCAAGAGAAATTCTATCAACATTCCTAGCCAATTCATCAACTTTAAGCAATTCTCTTCAAGCAAAGCATTGAAATTCTTTTGCGAATTCATAAACTCTTTAACACTAGTCTCAAATTCAGAGGGCATCTTATTAAAATTTCCATAAGAATTGCTGTAGGAATTACTAGGATAAGGCCTAGTATTAAAGTTTCCTCTATACGCGTTGTTACCAAAATTATTCCTACCAACAAAATTCACATCCATAGATTCGTTATTATTCTCAATCAAAGTAGACAAAGGCATATCATTAGGATCAGAGGAAACACTCTTACTAGCAAATAATTTCATAAGTTCGTCCATCTTTCTACTCAAAACATTGATTTCTTCTATCGCATGCACTTTTTTATTAGTAGATCTTTCAGTGTGCACTACAAAAAAAATACACTTCCGTGATGATACGTGTTTGTCACAGTAGGTCGCGTTTTTTGTCATGCATGTACATCCATGACAAATTTATGACAGAATCAAGATAGTCATACATGTCTTTGTCGTAGAAGTGTTCCATGACATTACCAAAATTATCATCACGGAAGTGTCCACTTCCATGACGATAAATCGCGTGTCACAGAAGTGCTTTCGTCAAGGGTGACCGACACGTGGCACCCACCGTAACGGAACGCCGTTAAGCTATCGGGTCGGGTTTTGGATCCGATAACCCGTTAACAGCCCCGACCAATGGGGATTTTCCACATGTAAAATCGTCATTGGCTGGAGGAAACACGTGTCGGCTCATTGTTGGGACAGATGTCATCCACTCATCGGGATGAAGGCGCCTCGACACGTCGACACGTGGTCTACCAACAGAGGCCCATTCCTGTGAAAAGGCCGGCTCGTTTGACTTGGTCAAAAGGTGATGGGCCGGCCCATGGAAAGCCTGTTAACGGCATGTTCGCATATAGCCCATTTACAGCCCGCTAACCCAAGGCCCGTTACGCCCTACTCGAATTAGGCCCAGTAGCGTCATCTGGGCCATCCAATATGATTCCAGCCCGTTTTCACTTCTGGCCCATGTATGGCCCATGACGTCTTTCGGCCCATATAAGGCCCTATGTAACTCTTGGCTTATTAACGGGTCGTGGTGAAACTGGCCCGCAATGAACAGTGTATCACTTTAGACCCATTAACGGCCGTGGTGGCGGCCCGTAATGAGCGATGTATCACTTTATACCCATTAATGGCCCGTTATTCGGTTGGGCGTTTCCAGCCCATGTTATCTTCGGCCTTCTCGAGCCCATTTATTCTTGGGCTCATTTCGAGCATTCGTTTACTTACGGCCCGTTAATGTAATTTTACGCTAGGGCCAAATTCAGCCCGTGGTTACAGTCGGCCCGTTTGTGGTCCGTTAATACATTGGGACGTTTTCATAGCGTCATCAAATACAACCTATTAACGATGGCCCGTTATGGTCGACCCATGAACGGACGATTCCAACTCTAGCCCGTTTACGGCCATAATGCGGCCTGTTATTGGCCCATGTTTGGCCAATCGATCATACGGACCATATAAAGCCCATTGATGATAGGGCCCGTAGAAGGCCCATTGTTTCTACGGCCCGTAGAAGGCCCAATGTTTCTACGGCCCATAGAAGGCCTACTGTTTCTACGGTCCGTAGAAGGCCCACTGTTTCTACGGCCCGTAGGAGGCACAGTGTCACTACAGTAAATATTAGCCCATGGTTATTGTGGCCTAGTTTTAAAAAATAGGTTATTGCAGCCACTAGCAAACCGCGGAAAAAGAACTACACTGACTACAAGCAAACAAATAAACAAGACAACAAGGAAATAAATAAGCAAGCAACTTATGCTAGGCTATCATGGCTATTACACATATTACATCCACTGGGCATCAAAGTTCACCACCAGTGCAAATATAGGGAACACAATGAAGATATAAACGCCGCAAAGAAAAACAAGTCCGTAACTGAAACCACTTGAAGAGTACAAGAAACAATATCCTCGGTACCCATAATGCTTGGCAAGATTCTTAGCAAGCTTATTAACTTTCTCTTGTTTGGCGCTTAAATCCTCCAACTTCTTGTTGCACAAGAGAGTACGCATCTGAATTCTGCGAGGACTTCCTCGGTCCTTGGCTTCTTGCCGCACAGATGACAGATGCCTTTCAGCTTGTAGGCGAGATCAAGAAGCCAAGTGATTCAGCAAATGAGTTCAAAGAGCTTGTGCCGTGATGCTGGCGATAACTCAAACACTACATCAACGCGGGACTGTGGGGTTTTTTCACTGTCTACAAGATCGTTTTTATCACCTTTCTTGGAGACCAACAGGGTTGTCCCACTATCTTGAACCTTATCTGCATTACTTTCTCTACCATTGCATAGTGGGGTGCTCTTCTCCAATATTCTGTTTGCATACTACAAGAGAAACAAGCGAGACACATCACAGTTTAGCTTGTAGTATACCAAACTTATTTTGGTAAACCGTTCAAGAGTAAGGTGGACAGGATAACAGCATGAAACAAACATATATCTATGTACTATGGTCCTTGTATTGTCCATATCATTCTAGTTTATGTTCCCTAATCAAGATAGAGACACAGTTCAACTCATATATTTTTAAGACACTTCAAAGACATAGGCAGAATATAAGTGTGAGAAACTACATAGCATTGGCAGCACTTGTAATGTGCATCACATGAGAACATAACTTTTTATACAACTTAAACTGAAATCAACATAGAGCAAGAAGTTAGAACAACAATCCAGTTAAAGAAATAGGTTTAAAACATACCTGTTCGCCATTGGAGTTTCAATTGGATCCTTCAAATTCGAAAGTAGTTGGTATGAGTAAATACAGTGATGCAACAACAAAGGAGTATGGACCATAGCTACGGAATCGACACGAGAACAGTTGCTCTTACGCTTAAACGTGGAGTCCGGGTTAGGCTGTGGTGGTCTTCGTGCTTTGGGCACTGCATAGCTTTACAAACTGCTGCGTGTGGGGGTACTCTGTGGTGGACATGGTGCTCGTCAACTATAAGTGGGTTACTATCCATTTGGGGTTGCGGTTAGATGGGTTGTAGCTGGTTCTCTGCCCAACGGTGTAAGTGTGCAATCTGGAAGAGTCTCGATTATGTGTGGTGGGGCTAGTTTGTGGGCCAGTACAACCATGGTTCTATCTGCATCGACGGGTAGCACTGTCTTTTGTGAAGAACAGGTTTTTGCTCCCTTAGATACCGCCATCACCCCTCCAATTCAAATGGGCGATAAACAAGAAAAGAAATTGAACGTCTGAGACATTGTATGATAGATGATGTGGTAATTCACATATATGTTGTCTAACCAAATAGGACAACATGACACAATTTCACATATATGATGCCTAACTAAACAGGATAGTATGACAGATTTAGGATATATGATGGATAACTTAACAGGATATAATGGCATAATTCAACATATGATGATTACCTAAACAGGATGACATGACAAAACTATATGATGTATTTCTAAAATAGGTTGGGGTGAAATAATTCACATACATGTTGTCTAAGTATACAGGATGGCATGATATAATTGACATAATTGATTCATATACTAAGCAGCTGGCACTCGCATGTATGATCTCTAAACTAAGCGAGATAGAATTCAATATTGTGCATATGATGTCTAAACTAAGCAATGCAAGACACCATATGCATCATATGAGAAATATAAACATTGCAACTTAGAGCATACACCTCGTGTGGGATATAGGACAGGGTCATCTGTCTGAATCCTCCTCCGAGGAGCTCCCTATAACCATCGAGATATATGCTTCAACAGTACCATTGCTCGCTTCAAGACCTTATTTTCACTCCAGATTTTTCCTTAACCGGCTCAAGTGGCTGATACACATGAAGAGCAGTTCAATATACATAGATTGTCGACAAATGGAATACGTAATGAAAAAAAAAAGATGGCATGAGATAATTCACATATATGATGCCTGGCTCCATGGCGGTGCATAATTCACATATATGATAACTGGCTGAAAAACATGGCATTGCATAATTCACATATCCGATATAGAAAGCAAACAGGAGGCATTCACACAAAGCATGTCTAATCTAAGCGGATGGCATGGCAATGCAAGACACCATATGCATGATATGAGCAATATAACCCAGCCAAGTTAGAGCATGCACCTCGGGGGATACGATCGGTCATCTCTCTAATCCTCCTCCGAGGAGCTATTCAGAATCAAAGAAGAAATCTGCATCGACAGTGTAGCAATCGACCGCTTCGTAAGACCTTGTTTTCACTCCAGATTTTCCCATGACCAACTCAAATGGCTGATGCAGGAAGAGTAGATGAATGTATAAACATTGCCGACAAATGGAACACATTATGCAAAAAATATGGCACGATACAATTCACATATACGATGACCGGCTAAACAGGATGGCGTTGCATGATTCACGTATATGATGCCCGGCTAAAGAAGATGGCATTGCATAATTCTATATACTTTCCGTTCCTAAATATTTGTCTTTTAGAGATTTCAAATGGACTACCACATATGGATGTATATAGACATATTTTAGAGTGTAGATTCACTCATTTTGTTCCGTATGTAGTCACTTGTTGAAATCTCTAAAAAGACAAATATTTAGGAATGGTGGGAGTATGATATAGAAGCCAAACAGGTGGTATTCACACAAAGCAAATCTAAACTAAACTGGTGACATATAAGATGTATAATGTAAGCAATGAAGGGGCCATATGCATGATATGACCAACATCAGCATGCCAGGTTAGAGCAAACACCTCAGGTGGTAAACATGCATGGTCGGCTCATACGAATCTCCATCCGAACAGTTATCTTCCTCTGGAATACAATCTGGAAATGCAGGAGAGGGGGGCACTTACCACCATGGAGCAGCGTCTGCATGACATTATATTCGCACGCACCGGTCTTCTCTTTTTCTCTACATGTTCAGTACGATTGTGTACAATATCTGACATGCATAATAATAAAAATAGTTAGATTTTGTAAGGCCTAAGGGGTGCATGCAAAAATCAAGACTGATGGTAGCAAACGAGTGGATGGATCCAAAACTAATGATAGCAGGTAGATTATAGCTCCAGTTTAAAAAGATAGACAATGGATCATCTATTGTTTGCTGCCCACCCAACATGAACCACATAGAAGACCCCAGATGAACCAGATAGTAGACAGATACTATTCGTTGCTAGCTCGATATGAGACCCATGGGAAATTCAAAACTCAAGATTGAACGATAAAGTAGCAGGTAATAATAACCGATGTATAACGTAAGCAAACACGAAAGACTGTGACCCCTCTTCTGGAACTGTCTAGTCCTCGGGTTCATCTACTCAGTCGATGATGGTAATGCAGTTGGCGTGGCTGCCGGCAACGGGGAAGATGATCTGAGGCGGCGAAAGAAAGTCTGCAGGGGGATCTTCGCTGCTTGAACGCTTCGTCGATGGTGCACCTCGTGGGGTGGATGACGGCACGGCAGGAGCAGGACATAACACACAGAGTTTTCTTTGACGCCAATCTGAAAATGAAGTAAATCTGTAAGGGCTGCTTAGAATTGGAGGATTCTATAAATGCAGGGATAGGAAAAACACAGGAATAGGATAGGAATGCATGTGCAAAACAGAGCATTTGGAAACATAGGATTTCAGTCAACCTGGTTGTTTGGCTCACATGAATTGGAAGAACAGAGGAATGGAGAAACAAAGTTATGCGACGAGTGTACAACCTCTTTGGCATAGCCTTGTGGACCTCGGCATCATTGGGTTGGACGTGGAGGATGGTGATGATGCTGGTGTGACTGTCGGAGGCGGGGAAGAAGATTCGAGGCCTCTGGAAATGGCGCCGAGGGTACTGCTCCGCTGTGATGGACGGTTTCGTTGTTGGAGCAGCTCCGCTAAGGTGTACGGTGACGAGGCTGAAGCATGACAAGACAGATAACTTTAATCTGAAGTGGGACCCTAATATCATCTGCAATAGATGATGTAAAATACATTACCAAAAAGTGCTAGATGTAAAACGCATCAGCCGCGCCATGACCGTTCCGACAGATGTTGTAAGTACTGTTCACTCTGAACTTAACTGAAGAAAATGAACTTCATAGTCGAAAATGAATTTTACTGTCGAAACTTATTGAACTAGTAACAGAGCATTGCAATAGATGTTTAGGGTGTTCGAGCACTAGTAGCAGAGAAGCAGTGATCTAAATCAGCAGAAGCTCGAGCGAGGAACGACTAGCAGAGAGCAAGTCGTGGCAAGAGTAATCACCGCGAAGCGAAAAGCAAAGCAAAGAACTCTCAGAAGTTGCCGGAGGTCGTGGCAGAAAGCAAGAAAGACAAGCGAGAGCAAGAGCAGAAAGCAGCAAGATGAACGAAAGCAGAGCAGCAAAGAAATGACCGAGCAGCAAGAACAGAAAGCCTAGCGCTGAAGCGAGAGCCGAGCAGCCGCAGCTAGTGTTGCCAGGGAAGTCGCCACGAGGAAGCAACGACATGGGGGAGAGATGCCGTGGATGATGTGATCGGTGACGGCGCCGTCGATGGAGATGCCATGTCTGCGCGGTATCGAGCATCGGCAGCCCCGTGAGATCGAATAAAAGATAAGATGCAGCGGTGAGTGAAGAACCTCCTTGGTGGCGCCGAGTTGGCCTCGACTTCATCGGAGGAATTGGTGAGGGTGTTGCCGTTCCGGTGGGGCAGGTCAAGACGGCACTGTGGGGATTGAGGTGGCGCGATAGACGAGGCGAACGTCGGGGCAGCTCCTTGGAGGTGGAGGACGGGGTGGCTGATCCGGCGGGAGGACGAGATCGACAACGGATCCTCATCCGGTGCGGTGGATGAGGGACGGCGAGCTGTTGCGGTGGACGACGTAGTCGGGGAAGAGTCTCCGGCTGGGCGGCGGTCGGGAGGCCGACAGAGGAGCATGGGGTTTCGCGGTTTTGGCGGCCTCGGTGTACGAATGGGGGGGAGGGGGTGAAGGGGGAGGGGGGAACCAAGCTTAGGGACGCGCTTGTCCGAAATGTAGGGTAAGTTACCAGCGTACCCCCACCGGTTTTGACACCGCGATGTGGAGCTTCATTTCCGGCTGAGGGGTAGAAGGGGGATTTCGATGTGCAGGCTGCGGAGCGATTTCAGATGAGGGGGAGTTCTCGCGTCAAATTTTAGGATAACAAGGCGGCGCGGGTTGAAGAAGCGGGAGTTTCAAAGCAGGTGAGACAAAAGATACTCGAGCTTGAAAATTTTGGGATAACAAGGTGCGGATTCCTTGTTCGGCAGAACAAACTTAACGTGTAAAAAAATCAAACAAGACACAAGAGAGTCATGTCCCCTTTTACTATATTGCTATAGATGCCATTGAAAAAACTACAAGAAAAATGTAAAAAAAATCAGGAGAACATGGACTAAATTTGAATCAATTTTCCTTATTTGAATATGATTGTTGTCAAGTTATACAATAATTTAAATATTATCTTGATAACAAAAAGACATGCATATAGCAGTAATCATATTTCACTATGAACTACATGTACCATACGCTCTCCAATTCAAATATCTGTATCCATTTTATGTTGAATTCAAATCATAGTACATTATTGGTCTAGGTAGCGAGATGTTCGGGATAATCTAAACCCTGTTTTCATACATATAATTTTTGGCTGAATTGGGACAAGTTTTGGTATAAGCCTCTTGCAAAACCGAAGATTCTCTCAACAAGCCTCGTGGTTCCGAGAGGGAACGTGTCACCTTTGTGTGTGAAACGATATACGCTGCCTCCCCCCTGATTTTATTTACAGAGGCAACAAAGAACTATATGAGTGCCTTGTTAAATTTTGGAATTATTTCGGGTTCATTTGGCCTTTTTATACATTAATTGAGTTTCTGGACTTTTAATGTGCATAATCTAAATATGAATTGCATGCATATGCTCCGGTGCACCAAAGTGGGTTAAAAAATCACATGTGTGTCCTTGGTTGAATTTCTAGGTCCCATGGAAGAAATGAGAATGAAATTCAAACATCTCAAGGCGTCATGACTCTGCCGAGAACATCGAGAAACTTAGATTTTAAATTCATGTAATGAAACTTGGCATGGTGTCATGTCATGGCACTAACATGTTGTGGTAAAAAATTGGGCCGATTTGGAAGCTCGTGGTTCTAAGAGGGAACGTACACCCCCCGCCCTTGAGTTTCTTAACAAAGGCAACATAGAACTACATTAGTGCCATGTTAAATTTTGGAATTATTCCGGGTTCGTTTGTCGTTTTTTATACATTAATTAAGTTTCTGGTCATTTAATGTGCATAAGTCAAATTTGAACTACAAGCACATGCTCTCGTGCACCAAAGTTGGTTGAAAAATCACATTTGTGTCCTCGAATGAATTTCTAGGTCCCATGCAAGAAATGAGAATAAAATTAAAACATCTGGGCATCGTGGCTCGGCCGAGAACATTGAGAAACTTGGTTTTAAAATTCTTGTAAATACAAAACACGTCTGAAAATCATGAAACTTGGCATGGATGTCATGTCATGGTACTACCATGTTGCGGTAAAAATATGGCCGAATAGGAATAGATTTTGGTATAAGCTTCTTGCAAACCGAAGCTTCTCTCAAGAAGGCTTGTGGTTCTGAGAGGGAACGTGTCACCTTTGAGTGCGAAACGATATACGTTATCCCCCTTGAGTTTATTTACAAAGGCAGCATAGAACTACATGAGTGCCCTGTTAAATTTTGGAATTATTCCGGCTTCGTTTGGCCTTATTTACACATTAATTGAGTTTTTGGTCATTTAATGTGCATAATTCAAATTTGAACTACAAGCACGTGCTCCCGTGCACCAAAGTTGGTTGAAAATCACATTTGTGTCCTCGGGTGAATTTCTACTCCCATGCAAAAAATGAGAATAAGATTCAAACATCTGGGCACCGTGGCTCGGTCAAGAACATTGAGAAACTTGGTTTTAAAATCATGAAACTTGGCATGGTGTCATGTCATGGTAGTACCATGCCGTGGTAGAAAAAATTGGTCGAATAGGAACAAATTTTGGTATAAGCTTCTTGCAAATCAGAGCTTCTCTCAAGAAGGCTCGTGGTTACGGAGGGAATGTGTCACCTTTGTGTGCATAATTCAAATTTGAAATACAAGCACATGTTCCAAAGTGCACCAAAGTTGGTTGAAAAATCACATGTGTGTCCTCGGGTAAATTTCTAGGTTCCATGCAAGAAATGGGAATGAAATTCAAAATTCTCAAGGCCGTGGCTGGGTTGGAAACATTGAGAAACTTAGTTTTTTAATTCCTGTAAATCCAAAACACGCATGAAAATAATGAAACTTGGCTTGGTGCCATGACATGGCACCAACGTGCTCAGGTAAATTTGCAGTCCGATTTGCGAAAGGCGCACATTAACAATCAACAAAGTCATTTTGGAACAAGTGTTGTCACGTTACAATCGGAAACACAAGTATTATTAAAACCGTGGGCGTTCTACTTACTAGTACCATTTACATGTCGCCACGCGTCCCCATTTTTTATTAGCTAGGAGGTGCCGTGCAGGGTAGCTATTTGAGTACGAGAGGCGTGCGATCAGACCCCTGCGCGTGGTTATCGGGAGGAGAGCCCTTTGACCTCCATCTGCCATCCACCTCTCTCCCAAGGTCTCCATTAATGGCGCCCGAGCCTCTGTTTAATGGCGTGGCTATGTCTCACTCGACTGAGATTTAAGAGAGAAAAAGAAAATCTGACAAAGATGGATCTTGATGTAAGATCCGACGGACCTATATAGCATCTCTGCGACTTATAGCAAGACCGATGAATATATAAGGACGATTTTTTTTATCAAAGAAGGGCTTGCCCTTCCGATTTTCATTCTTGAAAACCACCACAATTCACAAGAAGTTCAGCACAACTCCAGCCTAACACGAAGGACTAAAAGTACCAGATTGAAATCGCAACATCCCAAGAGGCCAACAAAGGCCAAACATCCGTGCTAGAACCCAACATTTCACAAACGATGACACAATCGACATCCTAAACCGATTATTACATCAAAAGAAACCAGGAAACTGAAGGAAGCCTAGCAGCAACTAGAAGAACAGCAACGCCAGGGTCGCCACAGAAAGAGTTTTCTTCATTCCAGCCTCGCAACATTGATCTTCCACAGAAAGATAAGGACGATTAATTGTCTTACATAATTAGAAAGATAATTTAAAAATCCACATGCGGCTACGCCCGAAATACACAAGGGCAAAAGAAGAAGGAAGACAAGGATCTGGCTCGCTGATCTCTACTTTCTTGATGCGTTCTTTGTAGGTCATGGGAACTAGCCTCCGCGCGGCGGCGATGAGCTCTTTCGTGTCCTCAAGACGCTGCTTGAGAACATCCACGGATTCCTCCACCAGCCTTTGGCGCTCGTTGCGGAGCATGTCATTCTCGTCCATAAGTTTCTTGACGATGACGTCGGTCCTCTACAACAAGGCACTCGTCTCCTCCTACTGGTCTGCACTTCGGACGATCTTCTCCCTCAGCAGGTCGCTCTCGGCCCGGAGCCTCTCATTGCCCTCCCTTAGTTGCCGGATGATGCCGGTAGCCTGTTCAAACGAGGCTTTCACGTCATCCTGCAACCTCGCCAAGCCGGAGATCTGATCCATCTGGCTATGGACGATCGCATGCATGCGCTATGTGATCGTCGCTTTGCCCGAGAAATTTTCCCAGGCCGCCCGGCGCGGCGAGACATCTCTGTTGCATTCATGGCGCGGCGGGACATCTCTGCTGCTTCCGCGGCGCGGTCGGACCAGTCTGCTGCATCGACAGCGCGGCGGGACCTTCTCAGGTGCTTGCCGGCGGCGGACCTCTATGTTGCTACTTCAGCGGGCGGGACATGTTGGCTGCTCTCGCAGCGAGGCGGGACATCTCTCGTGCTTCCGCTTCCATGCTCGCCTCTCCTGGTAGCAATCTCGACCCGTAACTCACGCTGGCCATGGCGTGCCTTAAGGGAAGGATGCTGAATGACTTGTTTGTTTTTGTGGGTGAGGAGTTGAGGAGGAATGTGCAGTCATCTTGGCATACTAGTATTTATAACCGAGTACTAATATGCTCCTAAGTGGGAAACCATTTAGGTTGTGATCGGTGTGAACAGGTTTGGAATTCAATATACTAGCGTGGTACTAATACGCTCCTAAGTGGGAAACCGTTTAGGTTGTGATCGGTGTGAACAGGTTTGCAATTCAATATAGCGTGGAGTAATTTGGAATGTGACGAGACGCAAGCTCAAAAACTTGTACTCTGAGTTTAGTAGTACGTTATACAGGAAGAGAAGAGGTGCACGCACTCGTCCTCTCACACACGCATCTATTTTTTCTCGAAAAGGAGGATGATGACCCCGCCTCGTGCATCAGGAGTCACACACGCATCTGTAGCTATGAATTGTAGTGTTCTCAACCATCCGATTGGCTCCATCATGGATGTACCTATATACTAAAACATGTCTAGATACATCTATATTTTGACAAATTGAAGGCATGTATTGTGGAGCGGAGGAGTGCTTGTCATCAAAATGGATAAAAGGGACGTGTCTAGAACTATAATACGTCTACATACATCTCCTTTTATCCATTTTGATGACAAGTAGTACTCTTACCCAAAGGAACTTTATATCCAATGCAGACACAAAATATCCGCTCGATCGTTGGAAATTACCGATCCGATGTCGAAGTAATTGCTGCAGCGCCACCAAAACCCACCATTTCTTAAGCTAAAGTAGACCAAGGTAATCCCTATATTAGCATATTACTAAGATAAATGAAGGCACCGTCGAAACATTTAGGACGTGAGCTTGTCAATCTGAATGTGGAGGGACACAAGCTTAGCCCGCCCAACAGCTTGGGCGGAAGCTGTCAAGAAGGTAAGCTCTCGCACGCCGACGCCGCCGGGATCCTTGCTGCTTGTCACCTCCATTTCCACCTTGACGGCGTCGGTCGTGCCTTTGGGCTCCCCCGGCGGGCCGTTCGCCCACAGCTTGGCCAAGTAGTGCAGCAGTGGGGACGCCCCCGCTCTGATGCAGACAACCGACACGGCGATAGGCGCGCCGATGTCGAGCACGCCGCCGACCAAGAAAAACGTGCGGCGGTCCTCCTCCGCGAACAGCAAGAGTTGTGGCTCCGATAGTGGTACTTGCAGCTGGAGCACCTTGCCGTACTGGATCCTATGCACGGGCATGGGATGCGCGGTGCTGATGTGGTGGTAGAACGCCGGCGGCGGGCCTTCGTAGCCGTAGACGGGCACGGGGCATTTGCAGGGCGCGAGCGGACACACGCTCTGGTGATCGGCGAGCTTGTGGTAAGTGACGTAGAGCCCACATCCTTCGTGCGGGCACTCCACCCTCACCGACGAAAGGGACGGAGTCCACCGCCGTGTTCATACGTCGAAGCCACCGCCGCTGCCGCACTTCGCATCGCCATCGGTTCCCGGGCGCTGACGCGGCAGTCCGCGCAGGACAGGTGCCCTCCCTTGCACTGCAGAAATCAATCCAACATCACATCAATCAAGAAACATGCACCTTTCTCAATCAGCCGAACGGACGAGGTGTATTCGAACCTCATACACTGGAGGCGTCAAGGGGCGGAGGCACAAGGGGAAGTGGAGCACGGTGAGGTCCATCGAGACCTTAGAGAGCTCCATCGTCGGGTCCTGTTCCTGTTCGGTCTGCATGATCTCGCCCTCCTCGTGCACAACCATTCTTCAAGGTGCATTAAATCAACACATGCAAGTACTATCAAAAGAAGAGTCACGGCATGCATGCATGCATTGTAATTAATGCATCGGTAAATGCAAATTATTGAAATATATCGAGTGCAGTGCTTTGATGTGTCGCGTCAACTCGTACATCAACGAGAAGTTTGAATATCCTATCCCTCGCGAACTTAACTGCACCCGCCTTTGGTTGTATGATAGGTTGGCCACACACCTGTCGGGCCCACCTGTCATACACGCAAAGACAGGAGCGTCCCTCCCTCGCCCATGAGCGTGGTGGCTGGCAAGACTAGGAGAAGCTTTCGCTACACGCTCTCCCTCCCGCACGCGGTGGACATGCACCAGTTCAATCGGTGTCAGATGGCCAGAAGCGTATTGTAGTACTCCTCTAGTGCAGTAGTACACCATCATTGTTCAACTTCCCGAAGAGGCGAAGAGCCAAGCGCAGCCCAGACGCTCGTGTAGCAGTTTCATGTGTAGAGTAGTCTAGATAGCGTGTACCGTGCCTGTAAGCTTAAAATCGTTGGGGTTGGCTCCATGCTATGTGGCCGTCTCGAAGTTTTTTTTAATTAAAATATTCTTCTGGCCCTACCTGTCACCCTGGTGATTGTAGTTTGCACGCTCATCTGGTCAAGATAGGAATATATATTTTAATTTGTTTTTTTCAAAAAGGGGATTTCGCCTCGCATCGTAACGATGCATACGGCCACATATATTTTAATTTGTGGTGGGTAAATGTTAGAGGTTGCAGCAAATATATTGTACATCTTGGGTCTTTCACCAAGTTTAGAGGCAAGCATGTGGGGCGGTGCTATGATGTGTCAAGGTCAACTCAGAGAAACGAGGAGAAGCTTGATTTTACTACACGCCTTCTCCCTCGCCCATGCGCGCGGTTGCTCGCAAACGAGGACAGGATTTTGCTTAGTAGTAGTACTTCCACAACAAGCTATCCGTCCCACTCGCGGTGGATGCACATGCAGCAGTGGATTCGACACTGTAGAAGCAGTAGTAGTAACATCATTGTTCGTCTTCTCGAAGAGGCAAAGAGCCAAGCACAAACTGAACGTTGCAGTTGCGAACATTGGAGCACGCATATAGCCAGGCTCTTGCATGAGACAAAATTGCTATGTGAGCCCACTATTGTACTAGTACGTACAACTACTTGCTAGTATAGCCCTGTAAACCAGAAAGGAGTATTTGCCCTTCTAGAGATTTCAACAAGTGACTAGACTACACCGAGACGAAGTACATATGGAGCAAAATGAGTGAATCTGCACCGTAAATAAATACATACTAGGTCTATCGTTTTCCTCTCCGAGGTGCACAATATTGAGTATACTGACTAGTCTCTTTTTGACACGCATTTACGTTGTTGTTTTTTTGACACGGTACAGACGAAAGCGCTCATATACATGCGCATACGCTCACCCCTATGAACGCACACACGCACGGCACTATCATCTTGAAATTTATGAAGTCACCATAGGCACCTCATCGTCGACGGGTCCATAGGTGCTTGAATGTCAAGGAGGAAGAGGGTAGCGGTTCCCGAGACGTTGAACGGTCAATGATGCATCCTCAATTACACGCAGAGGGAATTAATTAGAGAAGCGACTAGAGCCAGCACGATGTGAATGCAACAGAGTTTGGACTCTCATATAATAAAGGCGCCCCACCACTCCAATCCATCTACTCCCAAGTCTCTGTGCAACACTGCTCACTCCAATCCAAGACCAAGTGACCGAAGCCACAAGCACCTATGGAGGCGATGGACGCGAGCGGCAATCGGCTGTGCCAAATCATCCATGCCGGCGTCGCGGCCCAAAGACTGCCAAGAAGCTGCTTCCACACGGTGTCGGGCGACCGCAGGCATCATAGCCCTCGCCGACGCCGTCTTCGCCTCTCGCATGGACGACATGATGGTCAACTCCATCCTCAAGTTCACCACCGTCAAGAAGCTTCGCGACGACCTTGTCGTCTTGCTCCAGCCAGCGCCCGGGCTCCTCATTGCCTGCCACCCTCATCGGCCTACATGGTGACGAACTATTTCAAGCCCTGGTGGCCCTGCAGGTGCCGGAGGTGGCGACGAAGAATGTGCACCTCGAGGCCACGCTCGCCGCGCAGCGCCTCGCCATGCAAGAAACTGTCGACCTGCACATCCACGTCTACAAGGAAATCGTCTACATAGGCCACTACAATGCAAGCAAGGACAGAAAGACATTGGCCTTCTTCCAGCGGCTGGAATCTTTGGATGCCATTGTTCAAAAGCACGTCGACCTGGCCATGAAAGCCGTTGCTACTTAGGCATCGTACGGTGAGCCAGCGCCCTGAGTCGAGGAGGTGGACGTCGTCGATGGATGCATCTCTTCTTCTTGCCTCTTGTAACCAGCAATGCATCGCCTCGTGGCCTTAATGTTTTATTAGTATAGTACTCCCTCCGTTCCCAAATATAAGTCTTTCTAAAGATTCCAGCAAGTGACTACTACATACAGAGCAAAATGAGTGAATCTACACTCTAAACTATGTCTTCATACATCTGTATGTTGTATTCCATTTGAAGTAGTATCTAAAAAGGCTTATATTTATGAACGGAGGGAGTATATGGCATTTTTTATTCCAGTTGTAACGTTTTCACTGTGAGGTGGGGCCGCAGTTGAGCAAACCCACCCCACGCACCGGGCGTCGGCCGAGTTTAGAGTTAGAAGAGAGAAACGAGGGAGGAGGGCTAGCTGTAACATGGACGCTGTTGTCAGATGGGACTCGTGTTTATATAATAGGAGTACTGAGCACTCGTGCCTCTTTTTTTTTGAGGGAAAAATTAGTCGTATGTCTAGTACCACTAGTTGGGTGCGTGCGACAGCTGTCATCACTTTAGGTCTACTTTTCGAACCGCGGCTACGCTTCACAGTACATATTTTTCACGCATTTATCCTCCTATACGTACTCCTAAGCTATTTCCACGTGCTCCCATTCGCCGACATGTGGGACATAGAGCATCTGGGTCGTAGTGCATGCACGACTCGGAGCATATGCCGGGGTACTTTACATTTCAGACCTCACGAATTACATGCAAACCCCCATGAAGTAAATCAATGAATTACTACATGAAACCGGATTATTTTCATGGAAACCGGAGCATGTTCATTAAATTTTGGACATAACACGTTTATAAAAAATGACCGGACCTAAACCAGTCTAAGGGCCTCTTTGATTTTTCCCCAAAAAAAGGGCCTCTTTGATTCGCAGGATACTGAAAACACAGGAATGGGGAAAGTATGATGGCGATGAACCGAGACGAGGAGAACTCTAACTCTGTTAGAGGTTAGAGTTAGATTCTAACCCTGAACTAACTCTAAACCAAAGAGGTGTATGGATGTCAGGGCTAGATTGACAATAAATGCTCTATCTCAATCATTTGACTACTTTGGACCCTATTTTTAGTCAGACTAAAATAAGTCCCTTGGATCCAAGCACCCTCTTGGTGTGGCCGGCTCCTCTGTGGCCTCCTCCCGCTCACAATTGACATAAACGAACCATCTATATAATCAAGCATGCAAAACATGATAATTTTTACTTTGTCCATACAAATGAGATATCCCACTTAAACATACAAGTCGTCAATCAAGCTTCACAAAATAAAAAACACTTCATGAAACAAAGAATGAGCTAACTCATCACGGAAGTTGTTCACGATAGGGAGGGAGCCCGGAGCCCCTCACGCACCGAGGGAGGAGCTCGCCATCGTCGCTCTGGAGGAAGGCTCTGTAGAGCCCAAGCCCCGGGAACCCCTCCGACGCCGGCCCTTGCGAGTTGAGGTTGACACCGGCATGGGTAGCAGGGCCGCTTGCCGCCGACTGGGAACTTAATCTTTGGGCCTCTATAAATAATGCAAGCCTGTAACTAAAATACCTAGAAAGGTGAACTGAATCTTTGGGCCTCTAGAAATAATGCAAGCCTGAAACTGAAATACCTAGAAAGGTGAACTGAATCTTTGGGCCACTAGAAATAATGCAAGCCTGAAACTTAAATACCTAGAAAGGTGAACTGAATCTTTGGGCCTCTAGAAATAATGCAAGCCTGAAACTGAAATACCTAGAAAGGTAAACTGAATCTTTGGGCCTCTAGAAATAATGCAAGCCTCTGAAAATGAAATACCTAGAAAGGTGAACTGAATCTTTGGGCCTCTAGAAATAATGCAAGCCTGAAACTGAAATACCTAGAAAGGTGAACTGAATCTTTGGGCCTATAGAAATAATGCAAGCCTGAAATTGAAATACCTAAAAAGGTGAACTGAATCTTTGGGCCTCTACAAATAATGCAAGCCTGAAATTGAAATACCTAGAAAGGTGACCTGAATCTTTGGGCCTCTAGAAAGATTTATTACTTCCTCAAGCAGCATCAAACAATTCCATGCGTGCACCACAAATCTATAGCAAGTTTGATCAGGATCTACTTTTCCAAATCAGAATTAGCGCTAGAGCAAGCAAGATCAATGATATGGTCGTGAGACAGAAGGAACGAAAAACTCACCCTCTCGCGACCTCCTGGTAGATGCGCCACAAGGCACGCAGAGGGAGAAAACGACTTGGTGAAGGGGGAGCGGGCGACCTTGAAGGTCGGAGGGAGAGGGCGGCGGAGTAGGGCGGCGGAGGCCGGAAGGAGAGGGCGGCCGAGGAGAGAGAGAGGCGAGCGGCTGGGCGGCCCTATGGGGAACAGAGAGGAGTCGTGCGAGAGGGGGAGCGATCCAGTGCGGGCAGGTGAGATTTTTTAGGGAGCGATGCAAAAGGCAGGTGAGATTTTTTTAGTTCTGTTTTAGTGGGCCCATGATAACTAACCCAAATAGAACCTCTCCACCGGGCTATTTTTTTAGCTGGGTTAGAGCAAACTAGCTCAAACTAACCCCTCTTGTTTCGATAATTTGAGGCTATTTCAACCCAAACAAGCTCTAACTCAGGGATCCAAACAAAGAGGACTGTTACTGTACATGCTAAAGTGTGGACCGTAGCACATTGTTTTTTATGGCCATATCACCACATTATTGTTTTCTCCTGCTGGTTCACTGGGCTACCGTGGTTCGCACGGCTGGTTCAACTGGCTGCCGTGGTTCGCACTCCTCCGACCTGAGTAGTACTCCTCCGTTCCTAAATATAAGTCTTCATAGATATTTCACTTTGTGGACCACATACGGATGTATATAGATGCATTTTATGTGTAGATTCACTCATTTTTCTCCGTATGTGGTCCATAGTGAAATCTCTCCAAAGACTTATATTTAGGAATCGAGGGAGTAGTATAGTACTAGGATATACCGCATCATTCTTTGCTCCTTCTTACTACTCCAACATGTGGGAGAGCCAGCATCCGGGTCGACGTGTCATGCACCAGATTAGAGCGTGGAACGAAAGGGGGGCATCACCCCGGTCGGAGCGCCAGTAATTCATGACTATAGTGAGTGGTCATATCACAAGTCTTTCCAGTGATGCTGGCCGTCAAATTGCACAGCCCCACTCGCTCACCCTCCTCGCCTCTCTGTCAAACCGCCTACTGAAAACTGTCGCGCATCTTGCCGGGAAAAGCCCGCCCTCAACTTTTAACTACGCGAAAATAGTTTGAGCTTGTTCGTTCTATATAAATACAGTACTTACTGTATGTTTATTCACCCGTGGGGTTGTTCAATGAATGGAGGGGCGGGGAGCACAAGTGAACAATACTACCTCTGTCCGGGTTTATTGGTCCCCATTGTATTTCGTGCCAAATTTTGACCATAGATTAAACTAAGAAAATGTTCACGCATGTCACCAAACATTATATTTTTCAAAACTATGTTCAAATACTGAATCCAATGAGATAATTTTTCTTGACATGCATTAACATTTTGTTAGTTAAATCTTTAGTCAAAATTTGGCACAAACTATAAAAGGGACCTATAAACCAGGACGGAGGTAGTAATGCGTAGTAGTAGTAAGTAGGATTCGAGAGTAGTCACCTTAAATAGAGAGTTTCTTTTCATTAATGCCACGTACACAAATTGAAACGCTTGTTGTGGAGAGAAAAAGATAATCACTCCACTATATATATGGGCCTTGAGGGCCCGAGCGCTTGCTTTACTAGGGTTGCTCTCTTCATTCTCTCGTCCTCTCCAGATATAAACAAGACAGGGTAGCGACATTTTCTCTCTGCTCACCACTGGTCACAGATCCGGCGGATCCCTTGGCCGTGTGTGTAGAGGACTAAAAGGTGCATCGTTCACGCGGTCATCGCCACGAGGAGGAAACCCACAGCGGAGGGGCCCGATCCTCTGCCCGTGCCGTTCTCTCCGAAACCTGGCGGCTCGGGAGGTCCTCCGACCCTTCTTCCTCCCTTCCGTATTGTCCATGAGATCCGACCGCCGCCGATATCCCGGCGACCCTCGGTATAAGTTCTTCGAAGCGGCCTTGCTCTCATCGCCCCAGACTCCCACGTGTCTGCATGTGCATCTTTTTCTACTCCCATCAGCTCTTCCAAAGCCACCTAAATTGTTAGTATTATTAGAGGTAAAGCTACTTCATGCATTCAAATCTAGGGCTTTGTTCAAACAAAGAAGAAAGGGGGGAAAGTTGTAGCATGAATCTAGGACTTGACTCAAAGAGGAAATAATATGGTAAAAGTAGTAGAGACCGGATACCCAACCGGTCTCTTGGTTGAAAAGGGAAATAATGGGAAAACACAGTACAAACTGGATAAGGAACAGATCTATTATTGGGTGAAAAAAGGATAGAAAGTGGCGGTTGGTGGACAAGTCAACAGAGTATGTCCAGGATTAGATTTGCTGCCATCGCATAGTAAAAGGTCTCCAGGATTAGATTTGCTGCCCTCACATAGTAAAAGGTCTCAGGATTAGATTTGCTTCCCTCACATAGTAAAAGGTCTCAGGATTAGATTTGCTACCCTCACATAGTAAAAGTTCTCAGGATTAGATTTGCTGCCCTCACATAGTGAAAGGCCTCCAGGATTAGATTTGCTGCCCCTCACATAGTAAAAGGTCTCCAGGATTAGGTTTGCTGCCCTCACATAGCATGAACAAGCTCGGCATCACCACTTTATGCCTCCTTGTAGGTACATTGTGCCGATGCGTCCACTGTCGCATGTCCTTATACCAACCTTTTGCTATTTTTTTTATGGGTAAACCAACCTTTTCTTTGTAAGGCGCATGTAAAATGAAGCGATCACACTGCTTGTTACCTTAGGGACATGTCTAACCAGTGTTATTGTTAATCTAATGCCTCGGTGGTAAGATGTAATTAAATTGTGTTACAAATGGCACTCCTGCTGTTTTCCCAGTATGATAAGTAAGTTGCTCCTTTCTGTTCTTTGAGTGTCTGGTGTCCCCACGGTCCCATGCCCTTAAACCAACTCTTGAGCTCTTTGTTGATTTATCGTATGCGGTAAACAAGCAATGCCACCATTAAAGTAATCCCATATCCGAGGAATCTCATTGTTGATCGTAATGCTTACGGTAACATGAAGCATTCTTGACGTTTAAAATTTCTATTGTCCTTGCGTGATTGCCATGAACATAATTAAGATGCTTCTTTTCATTTTGTATATGTTTCGTGTATTCTTATTGACCAAAGAATCGTTTAGTTTCTATCATTTTGTGCAGATAGGGTTATCCATTTCACCTTGTTGCTATTGTGACCTTTTGGTGAACTGCACAAAACACTTTTTTTGGAATGAGTGTCTTGTGCAGTTCAACTAAAATGTCACGTGGGCAACATCTCTCAATTTTGGTGGAACTACACAAAATGGTTAAACTAAAGTGAAACCATGCTCTCCTGTCTCCTTGTTTGTGCTATGCAAACATGTTGTGCAAACAGGAATACTCTACTACAGATGTTGTGATGGTCAAGAGCAACATCTCTCAATTTTGGTGGAACTGCACAAAATGGTTCAACTAAAAGCGAAATCATGCTCTCCTGTCTCCTTGTTTGTGCTATGCAAACATGCTTTGGCAAACAGGAATACTCTACTACAGATGTTGTGACGGTCAAGAGCATTCGCCAAGTTCTTCGATTGTATGACATGGCTAGCCAACATGGATTTAATCCCGATATTCACTTTATCAAAAGGCTCTAATGGGTTGGTTACGAATCTTGCAAGCTGGGAATCGGTGAGATGTGTAGGCATCTTTGTTGTACTTATTATTTGAATCTTATTTGTTGGTTACGAATCTTGCAATCTGGGAATCAATTAAAGGTGTAGGCATCTTTGTTGTACTTATTATTTGGATCTTATTTGTTGGTTCTGAATCTTGCAATCTGGGAATCAATGAGATGTGTAGGCATCTTTGTTGTACTTATTATTTGGATCTTATTTGTTGGTTACGAATCTTGCAAAATTTGGGAAACACGGCATGATGATGCAGAGGACAGCAACCATAACAAACAATTCAAACTTGGTAGTATTATCTTTGTGAAAGTGCGACAAATGTGCTGATCGTAATGCCCACGAGAATAATAATTCTAATTGTTGTGCATGTTGATCCCGTGGCACTGATAGGACGAGCCAATGCATTGCTTGTTTTAAGTATAAATTTCTATTAAAGCTAATTAAATTTAAGTAAAGTGACCACTAACTCTTGTTATTATAGTACCAATACAGACCCGCTCGTGAACCGGCGTGTGGCGGAGTAGGTTTCTTAATGGAGGCGTTTGAATGCGCCGAGGGTGCATCTTACATCGGGCGTGCAGCGGACTAGGGAGGGTAGCAACTGTTGTCGCTGTACACACTCGACTTCTTTGTTGAATCCATTTCCCAAGAGCTGAAAACGAACCGCCGCCGCCTACACACTCGTTCACTCGAAGAGCAAGTACAATAGAGCTGAGTCAGCGGGCTATAAGCCATAAACTAGTATATTTCTGCTTAGTTGGAGGAAAGAGAAGAGGAGAGAGAAGGTAAGCGGGCTCTTCATGAAGAGCCAGCTCTAGCACGTGCTCCTAGGCACTTTGTGAGAATGAAAGGTGGGCCACATAATAAAAAAATAGTACACTCTTTTGATCTACTATTGTACATGTTGACTATAAGATGGGCTGTAGATGACATGGCACTGGCTTATAGCCGCAGCTGGCTATACTATTAACCATGCTCGAAGAGACTCCAATGGCGATCCGAGGGTGAGCCTGCTGGATATGGACTTGACAAGGAGTTAGTTCGCCGTTTAGTCCTATGGCTGCACCAAATTGAATGTGATGTACACCAACGATACGGACTCGGCGAAGCTCTGCCTCGCCTCAGTCCTATGGATACACCAGGTTCTGGAGCATTCGCCCGTTTCATCGGCAGCGCCAACTGCACCTTCGCTACGGTGGAGAGAAGGAAGAACGCGACGATTCGGCCATCTGGTGCAACAAGCTTGTCGACATCCAGAAGCAACACAAGATCATCGAGAACGGGCGGAGAAGGACTCCGTGGTTGACCTCGCTGAGACCATCATCGACCCACGATACGCCAACATGAAAGAAGGCGACCTGAACACGTGGGACGTACCTCTGAATCTAGCCTACATAACCTCACGCGGCCAGGGCGCATACACATGCTACGACATGTACAGGCAGATCTTGGACATGAGGCGCGTCGCTTCCGTAACCGACGAGTACACGGACAGCCAGTGGCGTCATGATCAAAGCGTGCCAGGAAGGTCTAGATGTTGTACTTTATCTTTTTATAAGCACCTTTATCATCTGAGTCTTTCATGCATTAGCCTATGTGTCGTAATTATCTGTTTTGTCCGAAATATTTCTTTTAAGAACCCATTAACCTGATTGCTTTTTAGTGGCTATTTGCTAATGTATGTAAACTAGTTCACTTGTCCGTAAAAAAAATAGTTCACTCGGCTGCCGTGCTTTGAATCTCCTTCCTCCCAACATATTCCTCTCCTCAGGTGGACCCAGCAGGTCTCTAAATTTTCTCCCACTTTCTTTTTCGATGTAAACTGAGTTTTCTCGATTACTTTCCCTAGAACCAACTCAAGCTGTCCCACGTCTAGCCTAAAAATAATAATACCCCACGTGCTATTAACTCATCAAATTAAAATGATATTTTATTTACGTAAGTTGAAAGTTCTTACAAAATAATAATAATAATTGTTTATATATAACTTGCCAAGTTAACTCCTAGTGATTGCGTACATAAGCTTGCAAAGATTTATTGACGTGCAATCATGTGTTTATGTTTTTATAACATTTCTTCGTCTAGCCCAACATGATATTTTCACCCAGCCCAGCAAGTCCACGGATTTCGAGAAAAATGCAAATGGGATTTAAACGGGCTGCATAGATGCTACATCATTGTTTCACCCAACCCACCAAATGGACTAAAAAAACAAATGGACTGGCGGACATGTGAGCCAGTAGGTCGAAGCCTAAGAAGGCGTTGGATTTACATCCAACGGCCATCATTCTTCTTCAATCTCTCGTCTTCTTCCCCTAGCGCTGCCGGAACCGCCTGCTCCAGCCTTCTGCGTCCAGCGACGTTGTTTTGCGCTCCTCAGCGAAAAGCTACCCCGCCGACAAACAGGCCATCCCTCCACTCCGCACCTCCTGTTATTCTCTGCCGAGTGTAGGCCCACCCCGCACCCAAACCAGTCAAGTTTCCCACTCCTCTCCGTCTGCGACTCCACTGCCGCGTCTTCCCCATCTCCGGGTCGTTCGATGCGGGGCCTTCTTTGTTGTCCACCGCCACGGTGCGCTTTCGGCGTGGCGTGGTCAACATCTGAGAGTCATCGGAAGAGGATCAGACGTGGAGAAACGGCTGGGACCCACAAGGTCCATGGTCGCACGCAAGGAAAGTTCCTCCTTATTACGCACTATACGTGCACTGTACGTGGGAAGGGCTTCTGTATTTCGCGAAAAAATGTTCCCCCCGCTGACAGGTCGGACCCACCAGCTATATCTTCGCACGCAAGGAAGTGCCTCCTTATTACGCACCAAAAAATGAATACCCCCTGCTAGCTGGGACCCACCATAGTGGGTGGCTGACTTGTGGGCCTACTAAGTTGACGAGGACGGAGGGCTTTGTCAACTTAGTCAATATGAACGATTCTAGCTCCAGTGACCGTACGATGTCCATCCAACAGCCATAGTGCTTCTTCAACCTCTGGTCTTCTTGCTCCAGCCGCCCAAAGCAGCGCCGGTCGTGCCGCGTGCTCCTGCCTCTCGTGGCCGGCTGTGATGCCGCGGAGGCCTCACCGCCCCTACTACTCCCACCGCTGGCCGTGGTATCCCTCTACTCACCCACACCCTGTTATTCTGCGGCGACGACAGCAGCCTCACGCCGCAGCCGAACCAGTGAACCTCGTACTCCTCTCCGTGGGCATCCTTGCCGCGTCTTCCCGGCTCCTCATCGTCCCTTCCTAGGCCTCGCCGTCGTCCACCGCCTTGGTGCTCTCGGTGCGGCGTGGTCAATGTGGTCAACGACCGACTTCCATCGGAAGAATCAGACGTGGAGAGGCCGATACCGGGTCCAAGGCCACAGCCCAGTTTTTTTGTGATTTGCCAAGTAAGTCGCTTTGTCAGGCCTGTTGGGCTGCAAATCTTTCAAGACGAGGAGAGCTTCATTCGGCTGTACATTTTTAAAACACATCAAACCGGCAATTAGTTTCAAATATCTTTTTTTTCATTTTGAGATTTTAGATTACATTAATTTTTATGCGTGGAGAATTTGTTGGATTTTATATTGATATACATTTATTTTTAAAATCAGTTTGAATGTGAGTCGAAATTTCGGGATTAAAAACAGTTCGGACCCTTTTGAAATATGCAAAATTTCGTATAATTTTTTAACCGTGGCCACAATATGGGTTGTAATGCTAACAAGAAGAATATGGGCTCCAAACAAAACCTTAAGAATTAGCAAATGGGCTGTAAATTATTAGAAATAATGGCAGATGGGCTATATGCTGTTTTCCACAGATTTTAGGCTTTCCTAAAAAAAGGTTGACGCTCAAGCAGTGACTGTTGGACGGCCATCCAACGGCCGTCGTGCTTCTTCAATCTCTACTCTTCCTGCTCCAGCCGCTCAAACAAGCGCCGGCTGGACTGCCTGCTCCCTCCTCCCCGCGGCCGGTTGTCTTTGCCGCGCAGCCTCACCGCCCCATCGTACTCCCATCGCTGGCCTAGCCATCCCTCTACTCACCCACACTGTTGTTATTCTCCGTGATGGCGGGGCGAACCAGCAAACCCTCGTTGATCGTACTCCCCTCCGCGTGGAAACAAGCTGCGAGTCTTCCCTACCTCCGTGTCATTCCCTTCCTAGGCCTCGCCGTCGTCCACCGCCTGGTGCTCTCGGCGCTGCCTGGTCAACGTGGTCAACGACCGACATGCATCTGAAGTGGATCAGACGTGGAGAGGCCGACAGCTGGGTCCACGGCCGCACGCAAGGAAATGCCTCCTTATTACGTGCAAAATAATGATTCCTCCACGTAACATCGGGGACCCACCGAAAGGGCCTCAGTATTTCGTGAAAAAAACGTTACCGCCGGCCGACTCGGGCCACTGACTATATCTTCGCACGCAAGGAAGTGCCTCCTTATTACGCACAAAAAAATGAATACTCCCCCTATTAGCTGGGACCCAGTATAGTGGCAGGCTGACTTGTGGGCCTACTAAGTTGATGGGGACGGAGGGCTTTGTCAACTTAGTCAATATGCACGATTCTAGCTCCAGTGACCATACGATGTCCATCCAACGGCCATAGTGCTTCTTCAACCTTTGATCTTCTTGCTCCAGCCGCCCAAACCAGCGCCGATCGTGCCTCGTGCTCCTGCCTCCCGTGGCCGGCTGCGATGCGGCGGAGGCCTCACCGCCCCCTACTCCCACCGGCGGCGGGCCATCCCTCTACTCACCCACACCCCTGTTATTCTGCGGCGACGGCAGCCTCACACCGCAGCGAACGGTGAACCCTCGTACTCCTCTGGCGTGGGCATCCATCGCCGCGTCTTCCCGACTCCGCGTCGTCCCTTCCTAGGCCTCGCCGTCGTCCACCGCCTGGTGCTCTCGGCGTGGCGTGGTCAACGTGGTCAAGGAACGACTTCCATCGGACATGGATCAGACGTGGAGAGGCCGATACCGGGTCCACGGCCGCAGCAAGGAAGTGCCTCCTTATTACGCGCAAAATAATTATTCCTCCACCTGACAGCGGGGACCCACCGGACGGGCCACCATATTTCGCGAAAAAAATATTTCCCCCCTGACTGCTGGGACCCACCAGCTATACCTTCGCACGCAAGGAAGTGCATCGGGGAAAAAAAATGATTCGCCCCCCTGACTGTTGGGACCCACCAGCTACATCTTCGCACGCAAGGAAGTGCCTGAAAGACGGGACCCACCTGGTCGAAGCGTCACGTAGCGTTGTCATTCGGTCGTGACGGTATGCGTACATCTTGGTCGATGTAGAGCGCGCGCGTGTCATAGATGTAGAGGCGCGCGCGTGTCGTAGTAGAGGCGCCGCGTAGCATGTACACGCGTCGTCTGTTGGCGAGGGTGCAAGAAAGAAAATCTGACCACGCGTCGTACATACGGGAAGGGTCTCGAACGCCTACTCGCGCATACGTACATGGCTGGGTCGAAACGGAGAAACAGCGTCGTCGTCGTGTTCATGAGGAGCCAACCGGCTGGGTCAGAACGGAATGCATGGTCGTGTTCATCGGGAGGGCTTGGACGGAACAGGTGATGGACACGAGGCCTGGCATACCGCACAACGGAGGAAACGGCCTTGTGTTCGACCGACCACGTTCGAAACAGGGTCCTGTTGATCGGGAGGGGCCTGGCGTACCGCAAAACGGAGGAAACGGACCTCCTACGGTCGAAACGGGGGTCCTGTTGATCGGGAGAGGTGTGGCGTGCCGCAAAAGCGGGGATAAACGGACCTCCTAGGTCGAAACAGGATCTGTTCATCGGGAGGGTGTGGCGTCGCAAAAGCGGGACTCCACGGGATCTGTTTCATCTCTACCGTCGACCTCCTCCAGCCTCCACGGGCTACCGTCGACCTCCTCCAGCCTCCACGGGCTCCTGTTCATCCAGCCTCCACCGCGTGCTACTCCACCGGCTACTGTTCAACCACCCCTCCACGGGCACCCCTCCACCATCTACTGTTCATCCAGCCCTCCACACCACGGGGTCCTGTTCAACCACCCCTCCACGGCCACCCCTCCACCGTCTACTGTTCATCCAGCCCTCCACACCACGGGTTCATGTTCATCCAGAGGCAACGCCATCCAACCCCCCGCAATGCTCACTGTTCATCCCAGGCGGCATCGATCGGCTTGATTAGCAGCGATGGCGAAGGAATCGCTCCATCGGGTTCGATTAACAGCCATCGATCGATCGCTCGGGTTCGATAACGCATAGCCTGCGGTGCAATCACTCGGGTTGATTAGAGCCCAACTCCTCGCTTCGGCTTGATTAGAGCCAACGCCTCACACACGCTGCAGACGAGAGAAAGCAGCGCTTCGCCGTCCCCGACCTCCCACCGTAACTGCAACTCCACGAAATTTTCCTCCCCTCGCTTCTACCACGGTTTTTCCGTCATGGACGGCCCAAAGAATGTCATGCATTGCGTCTCCGGCCGCTTGAGGACTAAAGCCCATTTTACATCATGATTTTTGTCATAGAAGTAGGAGCCCACCACATCTATGATGATACCGGGTTTTGTCACAATTATCGTTATAGAAGTGTCATATGTATGACAGAAAAAAAATTCGTTCGGCCCAAAATGTCATGGATGTGTCTTTTTTCTGTAGTGGTGCCATTAAGAATAATTAACCATAATATTATCTAGGAGTTTAGTAGCTTCTCCTAAAGTGATTTCCAAAAAAGTGCCTCCTGCGGCCGAATCTAAAAGATTTATAGAAGCAAAATTCAATCCGGCATAATTTTTTTGTATAATCATCCACAAATTCAAACCATGAGTAGGGCAATTACGTATCATTAATTTCATCCTCTCCCAAGCTTGTGCAACATGTTCATGATCGAGTTGCTTAAAATTCATAATATCGTTTCTAAGAGAGATGATCTTAGCGGGAGGAAAATACTTAGAGATAAAAGCATATATGCACTTGTTCCAAGAATCAATACTATTTTTAGGCAAACATGAAAACCAAGCTTTAGCACGATCTCTAAGCGAAAAAGGAAATAGCTTCAATTTAACAATATCATTATCAACATCTTTCTTGTTTTGCATATCACACAAATCAACGAAGCTATTTAGATGAGTAGCGGCATCTTCACTAGGAAGAATTTGGCGAATTGATCTTTCATGACAAGATTCAACAAAGCGGCATTGATTTCACAAGATTCAGTATCGGTAAGAGGAGAAATTGGAGTGCTAAGGAAATCATTATTGTTGGTATTTGTAAAGTCACACAATTTGGTATTATCTTGAGCCATCGTGACAAACAAGCAATCCAACACACGAGCAAACAAAAAGCAAGCGAAAAAGAGGCAAACGAAAAAGAAAGGGCGAATAAAACGGCAAGGGTGAAGTGGGGAGAGGAAAGCGAGAGGCAAATGGCAAATAATGTAATCACGGGAGATAAGGGTTTGTGATGGGTACTTGGTATGTTGACTTTTGCGTAGACCTCCCCGGCAACGGCGCCAGAAATCCTTCTTGCTGCCTCTTGAGCACTGCGTTGGTTTTCCTTGAAGAGGAAAGGGTGATGCAGCAAAGTACCGTAAGTATTTCCCTCAGTTTTTTAGAACCAAGGTATCAATCCAGTAGGAGGCTACGCACGAGTCCCTCGTACCTACACAAAATGAATAAATCCTCGCAACCAACGCGATAAGGGGTTGTCAATCCCTTCACGGTCACTTACGAGAGTGAGATCTGATAGATATGATAGGATAAGATTTTTGGTATTTTTGTGATAAAGATGCAAAGTAAAATAAAAGCAAAGTAAAAAAGCAAAGGAAATAACTAAGTGTTGGAAGATTAATATGATGAAGATAGACCCGGGGGCCATAGGTTTCACTAGTGACTTCTCTCGAGAGCATAAGTATTCTACGGTGGGTGAACGAATTACTGTTGAGCAATTGACGGAATTGAGGATAGTTATGAAAATATATAGGTGTGATCATGTATATAGGCATCACGTCCGAGACAAGTAGACCGAATCCTGCCTGCATCTAATACTATTACTCCACTTATCGACCGCTATCCAGCATGCATCTAGAGTATTAAGTTAATGAAAACAGAGTAACGCCTTAAGCAAGATGACATGATGTAGACGGATAAATTCATGCAATATGATAAAAAACCCATCTTGTTATCCTCGATAGCAACAATACAATACGTGCCTTGCTGCCCCTACTGTCACTGGGAAAGGGCACCGCAAGATTGAACCCGAAGCTAAGCACTTCTCCCATTACAAGAAAGATCAATCTAGTAGGCCAAACCAAACTGATAATTCGAAGAGACTTGCAAACATAACCAATCATACATAAAAGAATTCAGAGAAGATTCAAATATTGTTCATAGATAATCTTGACAATAAACCCACAATTCATCAGTCTCAACAAACACACCGCAAAAAGAAGATTACATCGAGTAGATCTCCACGAGAGAGGGGGAGAACATTGTATTGAGATCCAAAAAGAGAGAAGAAGCCATCTAGCTACTAACTATGGACCCGAAGGTCTGAAGTAAACTACTCACACTTCATCGAAGAGGCTATGGTGTTGATGTAGAAGCCCTCTGTGATGGGTGTCCCCTCCGGCGGAGCTCCGGAACAGGCCCCAAGATGGGATCTCGTGGGTACAGAAGGTTGCGGCGGTGGAATTAGGTTTTTGGCTCTGTATCTGATCGTTTGGGGGTAAGTAGGTATATATAGGAGGAAGGAGTACGTCGGTGGAGCAACAGGGCGCCCACGAGGGTGGAGGGCACGCCCTGGGGGGTGGGCGCGCCCCCTACCTCGCGGCTTCCTCTTTTGTTTCTTGACGTAGGGTCCAAGTCTCCCGGATCATAATCTTCCTAAAAATCACGTTCTCGAAGGTTTCATTCCGTTTGGACTCCGTTTGATATTCCTTTTTTGCGGAACTCTGAAATAGGCAAAAAAAACCAGCAATTTTGGGTTGGGCCTCCGGTTAATAGGTTAGTCCCAAAAATAATGTAAAAAGTGAATAATAAAGACCAATAATGTCCAAAACAGTAGATAATATAGCGTGGAGCAATCAAAAATTATAGATATGTTGGAGACGTATTAGCAGTGCTTCCAGGACGTAATTCTTCTATGCAGCAATGAGGATAATCCTCAAGTTACGGGCCCAGTCCATGTAGTTGCTACCATCATCTTTCAACTTAGCTTTCTCTAGGAACGCATTAAAATTCAATGGAACAACAGCACGGGCCATCTATCTACAACAACATAGACATGCAAAATACTATCAGGTACTAAGTTCATGATAAATTAAAGTTCAATTAATCAATATTACTAAAGAACTCCCACTTAGATAGACATCCCTCTAATCATCTAAGTGATCACGTGATCCATATCAACTAAACCATGTCCGATCATCACATGAGATGGAGTAGTTTTCAATGGTGAACATCACTATGTTGATCATATCTACTATATGATTCACGCTCGACCTTTCCCTCTCAGTGTTCAGAGACCATATCTGCATATGCTAGGTGCTACCTCTTGAGCACTGCGTTGGTTTTCCCTTGAAGAGGAAAGGGTGATGCAGCAAAGTAGCGTAAGTATTTCCCTCAGTTTTTGAGAACCAAGGTATCAATCCAGTAGGAGGCTACGCGTGAGTCCCTCACACCTACACAAAACAAATAAATCCTCGCAACCAATGCAATAAGGGGTTGTCAATCCCTACAAGGTCACTTACGAGAGTGAGATCTGATAGATATGATAGGATAACATTTTTGGTATTTTTATGATAAAGATGCAAAGTAAAATAAAAGCAAAGTAAAAAAGCAACGGAAATAACTAAGTGTTGGAAGAATAATATGATGAAGATAGACCCGGGGGCCATAGGTTTCACTAGTGGCTTCTCTCAAGAGCATAAGTATTTTACGGTGGGTGAACAAATTACTGTTGAGAAATTGACAGAATTGAGCATAGTTATGAGAATATCTAGGTATGATCATGTATATAGGCATCACGTCCGAGACAAGTAGACCGACTCACCTGCATCTACTACTATTACTCCACACATCGACCGCTATCCAGCATGCATCTAGAGTATTAAGTTCATGAGAACAGAGTAACGCCTGTAAGCAAGATGACATGATGTAGAGGATAAATTCATGCAATATGATAAAACCCCATCTTGTTATCCTCGATGGCAACAATACTATACGTGCCTTGCTGCCCCTCACATCCGGGAAAGGACACCGCAAGATTGAACCCAAAGCTAAGAACTTCTCCCATTGCAAGAAAGATCAATCTAGTAGGCCAAACCAAACTGATAATTCGAAGAGACTTGCAAAGATAACCAATCATACATAAACGAATTCAGAAGATTCAAATATTGTTCATAGATAAACTTGATCATAAACCCACAATTCATCGGTCTCAACAAACACACCGCAAAAAAAGATTACATCGAATAGATCTCCACGAGAGAGGGGGAGAACATTGTATTGAGATCCAAAAGAGAGAAGAAGCCATCTAGCTAATAACTATGGACCCGAAGGTCCGAGGTAAACTACTCACACTTCATCGGAGAGGCTATGGTGTTGATGTAGAAGCCCTCCGTGATCGATGCCCTTCCCATGGAGCTCCGGAATGTGCCCCAAGATGGGATCTCATGGAGTACAGAAGGTTGCGGCGGTGGAATTAGGTTTTGGCTCCGTGTCGATCATTTGAAGTGCGTAGGTATATATAGGAGGAAGGAGTACGTCGGTGGAGCAACGTGGGGCCCACGAGGGTGGAGGGCGCGCCAGGGGTGTAGGCGCGCGCCCCTATCTCGTGGCTTCCTGGAAGCTTCCTTGACTTAGGGTCCAAGTCTCCTGGATCATGTTCGTTCCGAAAATCACGTTCCCGAAGGTTTCATTCCATTTGGACTCCGTTTGATTTTCTTTTTCTGCGAAACTCTGAAATAGGCAAAAAAACAGCAATTCTGGGCTGGGCCTCCGGTTAATAGGTTAGTCCCAAAAATAATATAAAAGTGAATAATAAAGCCCAATAATGTCCAAACCATAAGATAATATAGCATGGAGCAATCAAAAATTATAGATAGGTTGGAGACGTATCAAGCATCCCCAAGCTTAATTCCTGCTCGTCCTCGAGTAGGTAAATGATAAAAATAGAATTTTTGATGCGGAGTGCTACTAGGCATAATTTCAATGTAATTCTTCTTAATTGTGGTATGAATATTCAGATCCGAAAGATTCAAGATAAAAGTTCATATTGACATAAAAATAATAATACTTCAAGCATACTAACTAAGCAATTATGTCCTCTCAAAATAACATGGCCAAAGAAAGTTCATCCCTACAAAATCATATAGTTTCGACATGCTCCATTTTCGTCACACAAGAATGCTCTCATCGTGCACAACCCCGATGACAAGCCAAGCAATTGTTTCATACATTAGTAATCTCAAACTTATAAACCTTCATGCAATACATGAGCGCGAGCCATGGACATAGCACTTTGGGTGGAATAGAATATGATGATGGGGGTTATGTGGAGAAGACAAAAAAAGAGAAAGTCTCACATCAACGAGGCTAATCAATGAGCTATGGAGATGCCCAATGATTGATGTTAATGCAAGGAGTAGGGATTGCCATGCAACGGATGCACTAGAGCTATAAATATTATGAAAGCTCAACAAAAGGAACTAAGTGGGTGTGCATCCAACTTGCTTGCTCACGAAGACCTAGGGCACTTGAGGAGGCCCATTGTTGGAATATACAAGCCAATTTCTATAATGAAAAATTCCCACTAGTATATGAAAGTGTCAAAACAAGAGACCCTCTATCATGAAGATTATGGTGCTACTTTGAAGCACAAGTGTGGTAAAGGATAGTAACATTGTCCCTTCTCTCTTTTCCTCTCATTTTTTGGGCCTTCTCTTTTTTTTATGGCCTTTCTCTCTTTTTTTTTATTCTTCACTTGGGACAATGCTCTAGAAAATGATGATCATCACACTTCTATTTATTTACAACTCAATGATTACAACTCGATACTAGAACAAAGTATGACTCTATATGAATGCCTCCGTGATGTACGGATATGCAATGAACCAAGAGTGACATGTACGAAAGAATTATGAACGGTGGCTTTGCCACAAATACCATGTCAACTACATGATCATGCTAAGCAATATGACAATGATGAACGTGTCATGATAAAAGGAATGGTGGAAAGTTGCATGGCAATATATCTCGGAATGGCTATGGAAATGCCATAATAGGTAGGTATGGTGGCTGTTTTGAGGAAGATATAAGGAGGTTTATGTGTGAAAGAACGTATCATATCACGGGGTTTGGATGCACCGGCGAAGTTTGCACCAACTCTCAATGTGAGAAAGGGCAATGCAGTGCAGAAGAGGCTAGCAATGATGGAAAGGTGAGAGTGCGTATAATCCATGGACTCAACATTAGTCATAAAGAACTCACATACTTATTGCAAAAATCTACAAGTCATCAAAAACCTAGCACTATGTGCATGCTCCTAGGGGGATATATTGGTAGCAAAAGACCATTGCTCGTCCCCGACCGCCACTCATAAGGAGGACAATCAAAGAACACCTCATGTTTCAAATTTGTTACATAACGTTTACCATACGTGCATGCTACCGGACTTGCAAACTTCAACACAAGTATTTCTCAAATTCACAACTACTCAACTAGCACAACTTTAATATCACTACCTCCATACCTCAAAACAATCATCAAGCATCAAACTTCTCTTAGTATTCAAAACACTCATAAGAAAGTTTTTACTATTCTTGAATACCTAGCATATTAGGATTATTTAAGCAAATTACCATGCTATTTAAGACACTCAAAATAATTTAAGTGAAGCATGAGAGATCAATAGTTTCTATAAAACAAATCCACCACCGTGCTCTAAAAGATATAAGTGAAGTACTAAAGCAAAAACTATATAACTCAAAAGATATAAGTGAAGCACATAGAGTATTCTAATAATTTCCGAATCATGTGTGTCTCTCTCAAAAGGTGTGTACAGCAAGGATGATCATGGTAAACTAAAAAGCAAAGACTCAAATCATACAAGATGCTCCAAGCAAAACACATATCATGTGGTGAATAAAAATATAGCTCCAAGTAAAGTTACCGATGGGAGTAGACGACAGAGAGGATGCCTTCCGGGGCATCCCCAAGCTTTGGCTTTTTGGTGTCCTTAGATTATCTTGGGGGTTCCATGGGCATCCCCAAGCTTAGGCTCTTTCCACTCCTTGTTCCATAATCCATCAAATCTTTCAACCAAAACTTGAAAACTTCACAACACAAAACTTAACAGAAAATCTCGTGAGCTCCGTTAGCGAAAGAAAACAAAAGACCACTTCAAGGTACTGTAATGAACTCATTATTTATTTATATTGATGTTAAACCTACTGTATTCCAACTTCTCTATGGTTTATAAACTATTTTACTAGCCATAGAATCATCAAAATAAGCAAAAAACACACGAAAAACAGAATCTGTCAAAAACAGAACAGTCTGTAGTAATCTGTAACTAACGCAAACTTCTGGAACTCCAAAAATATCAGCCAAAATAGGAAGACCTATAAAATTTGTTTATTGATCAGAAGAAATTGGAATCAATATTTTATCACGTTCTGGTGATTTTTAACAATTGTTTTCGTGAACAGAAAGTTTCTGGAAATTACAGCAAAATCAAATAACTATCATCCAAGAAGATCCTATAGGTTTAATTTTGCACAAACACTAATTAAAACATAAAAACACATCTGAACAGAGGCTAGATCAAATATTTATTCCTAAACAGAAGCAAAAAGCAAAAAACTAAAAATAAAATTGGGTTGCCTCCCAACAAGCGCTATCGTTTAACGCCCCTAGCTAGGCATAAAAGCAAGGATAGATCTAGGTATTGCCATCTTTGGTGGGCAATCCATAAGTGGCTCTCATGATAGATTCATATGCTAGTTTTATTTTCTTCCTAGGGAAGTGTTCCATGCCTTTCTTTAATGGAAATTGGAATCTAATATTCCTTTCCTTCATATCAATAATTGCACCAATCGTTCTAAGGAAAGGTCTACCAAGAATAATAGGACATGAAGGATTGCAATCTATATCAAGAAGGGAAAACTTTGTTTTTGCCACTCTAGTTTTTGCCAACTTTGCTTATGCCACTCTAGAATTTGACATCTCACTTTTGCCACTGTTAGCTTTTGATAATACATCACAAATGCCATTCCGTGGCAAAAACGATAATTTTTCATTTCACTTTTTCCACTCTTAGCATTTGACATGTATCACAATTGCCACTTGAAAAATTTTGTTTTTGCCACGGAAGGGAAAACATGATATATTGTCAAAAGCTAAGAGTGGCAAAAGTGAAGTGTCAAATTCTAGAGTGGCATAAGCAAAATAGGCAAAAACTAGAGTGGCAAAAACAAAGTTTTCCCTATCAAGAACAATAAAATCTATGGGCACATAGTTCCTATTTGCAACAATAAGAACATCATTAATTCTTCCCATAGGATTCTTAATAGTGGAATCCGGAAGGTGCAAGTTTAAACAGCAATCATCAAAATCACGGAAACCTAGCAAATCGCACAAAGTTTTTGGAATCGTGGAAACACTAGCACCCAAGTCACACAAAGCATAGCATTCATGATCTCTAATCTTAATTTTAATAGTAGGTTCCCACTCATCATAAAGTTTTCTCGGGATAGAAACTTCCAACTCAAGCTTTTCTTCATAAGATTGCATCAAGGCATCAACGATATGTTTGGTAAAAGCTTTATTTTGACTATAAGCATGAGGAGAATTTAATACGGATTGCAACAAGGAAATACAATCTATCAAAGAGCAATTATCATAATTAAATTCCTTGAAATCCAAAATAGTGGGTTTATTAATATCTAGGGTTTTGATTTCTTCAATCCCACTTTTATCAATTTTAGCATCAAGATCTAAAAACTCCAAATTTTTGGAACGCCTTCTAGGTAAAGGTGGATCATATTCAGTCACATCATTATCAAGATTCATATTGCAAAACAAAGATTTAATAGGGGACACATCAATAACTTTTAGATCTTCATCTTTATTTTCATAGAAATTTGAAGAACACGCTTTTATAAAGCAATCTTTCTTGGCACCCATCCTAGCGGTTCTTTATTTGCACTCATCAATGGAAATTCTCATGGCTTTGAGAGACTCATTGATATCATGCTTAGGAGGAATAGATCTCAGTTTTAAAGAATCAACATCAACAGAAATTCTATCAACGTTCCTAGCCAATTCATCAACTTTAAGCAATTTTTCTTCAAGCAAAGCATTAAAATTCTTTTGCGAATTCGTAAATTCCTTAACACTAGTCTCAAATTCAGAGGGCATCTTATTAAAATTTCCATAAGAATTGTTGTAGGAATTACCATAATTATTAGTGGAATTACTAGGATAAGGCCTAGGATTAAAGTTTCCTCTATACGCGTTGATACCAAAATTATTCCTACCAAAAAAATTTACATCCATAGATTCATTATTATTCTCAATCAAAGTAGACAAAGGCATATCATTGGGATCAGAAGAAACACTCTTAGTAGCAAATAATTTCATAAGTTCATCCATCTTTCCACTCAAAACATTAATTTCTTCTATCGCATGCACTTTTTTATTAGTAGATCTTTCAGAGTGCCATTGAGAATAATTAACCATAATATTATCTAGGAGTTTAGTAGCTTCTCCTAAAGTGATTTCCATAAAAGTGCCTCCCGCGGCCGAATCTAAAAGATTTCTAGAAGCAAAATTCAATCCGGCATAATTTTTTGTATAATCATCCACAAATTCAAACCATGAGTAGGGAAATTACGTATCATTAATTTCATCCTCTCTCAAGCTTGTGCAACATGTTCATGATCAAGTTGCTTAAGATTCATAATATCGTTTCTGAGATGATCTTAGCGGAGGAAAATACTTAGAGATAAAAGCATCTTTGCACTTATTCCAAGAATCAATACTATTTTTAGGCAAAGACGAAAACCAAGCTTTAGCACGACCTCTAAAAAAAAGGAAATAGCTTCAATTTAACAATATCATTATCAACATCTTTCTTCTTTTGCATATCACACAAACCAACGAAGCTATTTAGATGAGTAGCGGCATCTTCACTAGGAAGGCCGGCGAATTGATCTTTCATGACAAGATTCGACAAAGCAGCATTGATTTCACAAGATTCAGTATCGGTAAGAGGAGCAACCGGAGTGCTAAGGAAATCATTATTGTTGGTATTGGCAAATTCACACAATTTGGTATTATCTTGAGCCATCGTGACAAACAAGCAAATCCAACACACGAGCAAACAAAAGGCAAGCGAAAAAGAGGCGAACGAAAAAAGAGGGCGAATAAAACGGCAAGGGTGAAGTGGGGGAGAGGAAAACGAGAGGCAAATGGCAAATAATGTAATGCGGGAGATAAGGGTTTGTGATGGGTACTTGGTATGTTGACTTTGCGTAGACCTCCCGACAGCGGCGCGGAAATCCTTCTTGCTACCTCTTGAGCACTGCGTTGGTTTTCCCTTGAAGAGGAAAGGGTGATGCGACAAAGTAGTGTAAGTATTTCCCTCAGTTTTGAGAACCAAGGTATCAATCCAAAGAGGAGGCTACGCGCGAGTCCCTCGCACCTACACAAAACAAATAAATCCTCGCAACCAACGCGATAAGGGGTTGTCAATCCCTACACGGTCACTTACGAGAGTGAGATCTGATAGATATGATAGGATAATATTTTGGCATTTTTATGATAAAGATGCAAAGTAAAATAAAAGCAAAGTAAAAAAGCAACGGAAATAACTAAGTGTTGGAAGAATAATATGATGAAGATAGACCCGGGGGCCATAGGTTTCACTAGTGACTTCTCTCAAGAGCATAAGTATTTTACGGTGGGTGAACAAATTACCGTTGAGCAATTGACAGAATTGAGCATAGTTATGAGAATATCTAGGTATGATCATGTATATAGGCATCACGTCCGAGACAAGTAGACCGACTCACCTGCATCTACTACTATTACTCCACACATCAACCGCTATCCAGCATGCATCTAGAGTATTAAGTTCATAAGAACAGAGTAACGCCTTAAGCAAGATGACATGATGTAGAGGGATAAATTCATGCAATATGGTAAAAACCCCATCTTGTTATCCTTGATGGCAACAATACTATACGTGCCATGCTGCCCCTACTGTCACTGTGAAAGGACACCGCAAGATTGAACCCAAAGCTAAGCACTTCTCCCATTGCAAGAAAGATCAATCTAGTAGGCCAAACCAAACTGATAATTCGAAGAGACTTGCAAAGATGACCAATCATACATAAAAGAATTCGGAGAAGATTCAAATATTGTTCATAGATAAACTTGATCATAAACCACAATTCATCGGTCTCAACAAACACACCGCAAAAAGAAGATTACATCGAATAGATCTCCACGAGAGAGGGGAGAACATTGTATTGAGATCCAAAATAGAGAAGAAGCCATCTAGCTAATAACTATGGACCCGAAGGTCCGAGGTAAACTACTCACACTTCATCGGAGAGGCTATGGTGTTGATGTAGAAGCCCTCCATGATCGATGCCCTTCCGTGAACTCGAACAGGCCCCAAGATGGGATCTCGTGGGTACAGAAGTTTGCGGTGGTGGAATTAGGTTTTTGGCTCCGTATCTGATCGTTTGGGGGTACGTAGGTATATATAGGAGGAAGGAGTACGTCGGTGGAGCAACATGGGGCCCACGAGGGTGGAGGGCGCGCCAGGGGGGTAGGCGCGCCCCCTACCTCGTGGCTTCCTGGAAGCTTCCTTGACTTAGGGTCCAAGTCTCCTGGATCATGTTCGTTTCGAAAATCACGTCCCCGAAGGTTTCATTCCGTTTGGACTCCGTTTGATATTCTTTTTCTGTGAAACTCTGAAATAGGCAAAAAACAGCAATTCTGGGCTGGGCCTCCGGTTAATAGGTTAGTCCCAAAAATAATATAAACATGAATAATAAAGCCCAATAATGTCCAAAACAAAAGATAATATAGCATGGAGCAATCAAAAATTATAGATACGTTGGAGACGTATCACTAGGCTCGTCAAGTTTAACCAGAGTATTCTGCGTGTGCAAAACTGGCTTGCGTCGTTGTATGTGAACGTAGAGCTTATCACACCTGATCATCACGTGGTGTCTCGACACGACGAACTTTCGCAACGGTGCATACTCAGGGAGAACACTTGTACCTTGAAATTTAGTGAGAGATCATCTTATAATGCTACCGCCGAACTAAGCAAAATAAGATGCACAAAGGATAAACATCACATGCAATCAATATAAGTGATATGATATGGCCATCATCATCTTGTGCCTTTGATATTCATCTCCAGAGCACCGCCATGATCACCATCGTCACCGGCGCGACACCTTGATCTCCATCGTAGCATCGTTGTCATCTCGCCAACTATTGCTTCTACGACTATCGCTACCGCTTAGTGATAAAGTAAAGCAATTACATGGCGATTGCATGTCATACAATAAAGCGACAACCATATGGATCCTGCCGATTCTTTGATAACTCCGTTACAAAACATGATCATCTCATACAATAAAATTTAGCATCATGTCTTGACCATATCACATCACAACATGCCCTGCAAAAACAAGTTAGACGTCCTCTACTTTGTTGTTGCATATTTACGTGGCTGCTATGGGCTGAGCAAGAACTGTTCTTACCTACGATCAAAACCACAACGATTTTTTGTCAAGTATGTGTTGTTTTAACCTTCAACAAGGACCGGACATAGCCACACTCGATTCAACTAAAGTTAGAGAAACTGACACCCGCCAGCCACCTGTGTGCGAAGCATGTCGGTAGAACCAGTCTCGCGTAACCGTACGCGTAATGTCGGTCTGGGCCGCTTCATCCAACAATACCGCCGAATCAAATTATGACATGCTGGTAAGCAATATGACTATTATCGCACACAACTCACTTGTGTTCTACTCGTGCATATAACATCTACACATAAACCTGGCTCGGATGCCACTGTTGGGGAACGTAGTAATTTCAAAAGCTTTCCTACGCACATGTAAGATCATGGTGATGCATAGCAACGAGAGGGGAGAGTTTTGTCCACGTACCCTCGTAGACCGTAAGCGGAAGCGTTATGACAACGCGGTTGATGTAGTCATACGTCTTCACGATCGACCGATCCTAGTACCGAACGTACGACACCTCCGCGATCTGCACACGTTCAGCTCGGTGACGTCCCACGAACTCACGATCCAGCAGAGTGTCGAGGGAGAGCTTCGTCAGCACGACGGCGTGATGACGGTGATGATGAAGCTACCGGCGCAGGGCTTCGCCTAAGCACTACGATGATATGACCGAGGTGGATTATGGTGGAGGGGGGCACCGCACACGGCTAAGAGATCAATGATCAACTTGTGTGTCTATGGGGTGCCCCCCGTATATAAAGGAGTGGAGGAGGGAGGGCCGGCCCTCTACTATGGCGCATACAGGGAGTCCTACTCCCACCGAGTAGGATTCCCCTTCCAAGTAGTAGGAGTAGGAGAGAAGGAAGGGAAGAGAAGAGAAGGAAGGAGGGGGCGTTGCCCCTCCCCCTAGTCCAATTTGGACTAGGCCTTGGGGGGGCGCGGCCTGCCCTAGGCAGCCCCTCTCTCTCCCCCCTAAAGCCCAATGAGGCCCATATACTCCCCGGGGGTTTCCGGTAAACCCCCGTACTCCAGTTAATGTCCGAACTCACCCGGAACCATTCTGATGTCCAAACATAGTCACCCAATATATCGATCTTTATGTGTCGACCATTTCAAGACTCCTCGTCATGTCCGTGATCATATCCGGGACTCCAAACAACCTTCGGTACATCAAAACACATAAACTCATAATACCGATCATCACCGAACATTAAGCGTGCGGACCCTACGGGTTCGAGAACTATGTAGACATGACCGAGACACGTCTCTGGTCAATAACCAATAGAGGAACCTGGATGCTCATATTGGCTCCCACATATTCTATGAAGATCTTTATCGGTCAAACCGCATAAAAACATACGTTGTTCCCTTTGTCATCGGTATGTTACTTGCCCGAGATTCGATCGTCGGTATCTCAATACCTAGTTCAATCTGCTACGGCAAGTCTCTTTACTCGTTCCTTAATGCATCATCCCGCAACTAACTCATTAGTCACATTGCTTGCAAGGCTTATAGTGATGTGCATTACCGAGAGGGCCCAAGAGATACCTCTCCGACAATCGGAGTGACAAATCCTAATCTCGATCTATGCCAACTCAACAATTACCATCGGAGACACCTGTAGAGCACCTTTATAATCACCCAGTTACGTTGTGACGTTTGGTAGCACACAAAGTGTTCCTCCGGTATTCGTTGCATAATCTCATAGTCATAGGAACATGTATAAGTCATGAAGAAAGCAATAGCAACATACTAAACAATCAAGTGCTAAGCTAACGGAATGGGTCAAGTCAATCACATCATTGTCTAATGATGTGATCCCATTAATCAGATGACAACTCATGTCTATGGCTAGGAAACTTAACCATCTTTGATTCAACGAGCTAGTCAAGTAGAGGCATACTAGTGACACTCTGTTTGTCTATGTATTCACACATGTAGTAAGTTTCCGGTTAATAAAATTCTAGCATGAATAATAAACATTTATCATGATATAAGGAAATATAAATAACAACTTTATTATTGCCTCTAGGGAATATTTCCTTCGAGGCTTTGTTTTTAATGCTGGTCTTTTGTTAGAGCAATGTTTAGGTCAACTGGCTCTGTGTAATTATTAAAATTGCTCGATTCAGTAAGTGTGGTCTATCTGCTGTACGCTCTTTTGTGTGCCCAAATTAGCTAGCGATGTTAAATTATGCAATGACGTACCCGGGGAAATTTCCACCAAATTTTGAATTATCAAACTCATCCCATGCGCGTAAAGCAAAAGAATTGTTTGTGATGCACACAATTGTTCAAAGTGAATGGTCCAGCGGCACCGTGCGCGTTCAAAGTGAATGTGCCCATGCCTTGAGACCAAAATTTTAATTATCAAACTCATCCCATGCGCGTAAAGCAGAAGAATTGTTTGCGATGCACACAATCGTTCAAAGTGAATGGTCCGGCGGCACCGCGCGCAAAGTTTCCCTCCACATTTCCAAAATTTTGGCCTACCGCCAAAATATCTACCCCTGCCCCCTTCCCCACCCCCTTTTCTCCCTGACCACAAGTCACATTTCCCCTGTTTCCTCCTTCCTTCCTTCCTTGCTAAGCTATAGCCGCTTCCTCGCTCTCGCCATCTCGCATCCTACTGCCGGGGTCGCCATGGTCTTCTTCAAAGACCTCTCCAGCGGTTCCTCCTCCGGCGACTACTCCTTCACCACCCGGGTATGCCTCTCTTGTCTCTCTCGGGCCATGACTTGGAATGAAGAATTTTTACCCGGCGGTCGATCTGAGTCATTTTTTCCTCTTGTAGCTCCCTAGGACCATCAGTGGCAACGAATGGAGCGGGGTGGCTGAAGATCTATCTGCTCGTTGTCACCATCAATCTCCATGCGTGAAGCTAGTTGCGTTTGATTCTGTGGACAGTGGGAGGAAGTTTCTGGCATGTGTGGAGAAGGTTAGACCCTCTTTCATTGTTACAAATCATTTGTTAGATGTGATTCAGACACTGTCACAGTCCCAACCCTTTCATACCACACCTTAAACCAAACGCATCCTAAGACAGTGTCACAGTTTGTACCTAGTATCTTAAATTGTTGCCATCTCATCAGCTGTGCCATTAAAAAATTATTTGGCACCGCTTCAGCAATTTGTGCAGCCAACTTTGGTCCACACTTCCGAGCAGCCAAGCAGTAAAATGCTAAATCTTTATGGCACGAAGGAACCGGGCATCGGAGCAACTACATGCTCCGAAGTCCGGGTCCCTGATTTTTTTTCCGCTGCATCGGCTCGCCAGTGCAGGGAACCGGTGCAAGATGTAGCAACAGTTGTCTTTACCCCAGTTTTGGCATACATAGTGGACGACCTTAGTGCTATTAGTTCTATGTTACTAAATTTGTGCATGTACACACCTGTTAGTATCAATTTGTTGTCATCCAAACACTGTCGCTATGTTGTTGCAGTTATGTTTACCTTCCTCGTAAAATGTTCAATTTGTTATTTATTGTACATGAGTAAGAACTTGTAGTGTCGTTGTAGTTAATTATAGCTTTTGATGTTCCAGAATTTGGTTGTTGTCTCAGTACCAATTATTTCATTTGCACATTGATCTTTTTGAGAAGATATGTCATAATTAACATGTTTCTTCAGTTTTTCAAAATAAGCATTGGTGATTTTCTATGTTGCTATAAACCCATTTCCCCTACAATTGTTACTGATCTAGTTTTAAATATTATAGGATGAACATAAGTGTTCTTACTTGGAGTAGGTTGATCAAGAGTGGCCACATTCTTTGAAGATGTGCCTAACGAAGCTCTGGAGCATGTATGAGGAAGAGAACACACGTAGGCTTAGAGAAAGTCTTGTCAACGCTGAAGCATATTTCAAGATGCGGGATAAAAAGTTGAAGGTGGAGAATGAACTCAGATTTTTTAAATCGGACTTTGCTAAGATGATGTTGGCAAAGGAGGAGGCACTTTCCCAGTTGGCCCGTGCAAAACGGGTTCTTACTGAACTGAAAGCAGAGGTGGATAAGACGAGCCTGGATGATCTCGATTAGGGAAATGAATATATTGTTCTTATGAAGTTGAACTAGCTATATGTTGTACTGTGTTGTTTTCATGTAGCTACCATACTGTGATGTTATAATATATTTATGTGTCTGATATGAAATTGGCAAACAACTGTTCGATATGAAATGTGAATTTGTGTAATACTGGAAATATTAATTGTAAACTAATAAACCTGCTAAATGTGTCATGGACCTCTGCAAACGGTTCTAGCAGTAAAAGCGCTTGCGATGGATAGCCCAATGCCACACAATTGTCTTCATCAAATCATGTGTGATATAATTGATAAAAGCAAACAGTTGACCAAGGAAGACCGTGTGTGATAGTTACACCTTTCACACACGAGCCTACACATAAAACTGTGTGGGATGTACGTCCGAACGGAAACGTTTTTCCTGGATTGACTGTGTGGGATGTACATAAGAACGGAAACGTATTCCTTAGATTGACCGTGTGTGGTATACATACGAACGGATTTTTTTTCTGGGATTCACCATGTGGGATGTACATACCTACGGAAATGATTTTCTCGGATTACCGTGTGGGATGTACATACCTACGGAAATGATTTTCTCGGATTACCGTGTGGGATGTACATACCTACGGAAATGATTGGGTTTCGATGCCTCGCCCGATCGCACACGGCCCCAGCCTGGGTCCCAGGAGGGCCTATCCCCGACAATTTCTGGGTCGTGTGGGAAGGACACCCTATCACACACACTCACTTGGTGACGGTTCCAAATGCCGTCACGGAAAGGGGTTAAAAACCGTTTGTTTAGAACCGGCGCGCACCAGTGACATAATAGTGGAATTGGGGGCCACTCGGGATTCCAAGGCACATATCAGAGAATTAAGGCCTTATTTGCTTGGCCTGCCATGAAACAGGCCATCCAGACTTATGTGCAAAGTTGCACTGTGTGTCAGCAGGCTAAATCTGAACATATTAAGAAACCTGGGTTACTCAATTCTCTTCCCATACCTAGATAGGCCTGGAATTTGGTCGGCATGGATTTCATCGCTGGGTTACCAAAGAGTAAGTCATTTGACACTATCCTGGTGGTGATCGACAAGTTTAGCAAATATGGTCACTTTTTACCTCTGTCACATCCTTTCACCGCACTACAAGTAGCACAACTATATGTTGATCATGTCTATTGGCTGCATGACCTACCCAAGGTGCTGGTAACTAACAGGGATCCTATTTTTACAAGTACTCTTTGGCAAGAACTGTGAAGACTGACTGACACTACCATGAATATGAGCTCGGCTAGTCATCCCGAGACGAATGGCCAAACGGAGAAGCCGAACCAATGTTTGGAGATGTTTCTGAGATGCATGGTCCATTCAACTCCTAAGAAATGGGCAAAGTGGCTGCCCCAGGCAGAATATTGGTACAATACGAACTACAATTCAGCATTGGGCATAACTCCATTTCAAGTTTTGTATGGCTACCAACCACGTCATCTGGGAGTTAACAACCTACAGAGCTCACTCTCGTCTGACCTGTCAACTTGGTTAGCTAAGAGAAATCCGATGCAAGGCTTAATCAGGGAGCATCTACCACGCGCTCAACAACGTATGAAGGCTCAGGAAGACACTAGACACTCTGATCGTCAGTTCAAGGTGGGTGATTGGGCATTCCTGAAGCTGCAGCCCTATGTGCAATAATCAGTCGTTTGACGATCGAACCACAAAATGGGTTTCAAGTATTTCAGACCGTATCAGATTGTTGCTCGCATCAGTGAGGTGGTGTACCGGTTGGCCTTGTCGGAGTCTAGGAAAATTCACCCACTGGTGCATGTCTCACTGCTCAAACCAGCGGCTCCTCCCTCCAATTCAGGTGATTCTTCAGAATCTCTGCATTGCATGCTCGAGCACACGTCCCGACCAGCTCAGTGGCTCCAGTCTCATTTGGTGCAAGTGGGGGGCCATACCCGCACACAACTAAAGATTGCATGGCAAGGATTGCTAATGTCCATGGCAACCTGGGAATGGGTGAGTACAATTGCGCCGACGACAACATGCTGGTGTTGAACAGTCAAGGGCGAGTTGTTCCTTGACTCCACTGCTAGCCGCCAATCCAGACGCCGCAGCCGCACCTCCAGTCGCTCCTTCCTCTCTTGTCGCCCCGCTACCAGGTAGCCGCCCCACTTGTTTGTCGCCGCTGCCAGGTAGGTCTCCACCCGGTCCTAGGTCGCCGCCAAGCTGCAGATGTGCGCCATCACTGGGGAGAGACGACAGGGAGGAGAGGGAAGCCGATGCTGGAGAGGGATGGAAGTGGCAGATCGAGAGAGGGTGGCGGCGCTGAGACGGGGGAGCCACGAGAGGATAGGGCTGCGTGCGAGGGGAACGAGGGACGAGGGCTCATTCCGTGTCGTCCGGTCGATTTGGAGGTATGCCTTGGTTCCGCATAATGACCGAATATTCAGTTTTTTGGGACTCGTGGGTTCTGGGCCCTTCGACTATCTGAACACGGGAATGGGCTCTTGGAATGGGTCGGACCCATGATATTCTATCTGATGACAGCAACCGAACACACCCTAAGAAGAGGGGTATGCAACAACCTGGACCCGGCCCATGAGTGGTTGAATGTGTGTCGGGCCGTCTTGGCCCAGGTGGCTTGTAATAGCAAGTACTTATAGCTGTGTGTGTGCGGAGTCGGGCGTCGCTTCATTCCAACCACTAGGCTACACTTGGCTAGTTGAGTGGTTATTCTCTTTTTCCCTGTTCTTTAGTTCGGTTTGATTTTTTCTTTTTCTTTTACTTTTTGTATTATCCTTTTCTGTTTCTTCTTTTTGTTTTCTTTAATGCGCTCTTTTTAAAAATTAGTGAACCTCTTTTTTCATTAATAAACTTTTTTCAAATTAAAAGAACTCTTTTCAACTTTGATGGACTGTTTTTCATTTTTGATGAATCTTTTTCAAATTCGATGAACTCTTTTTCAAATACAATGAACTTTTTTGAAAAGCTGTGGACTTTTTTTAAATTTGATGACCTTTTTCAAAATTCAGTGAACTTTCTTTGAAATTTGATGAACTTTTTTCAATTTCATTAACTTTTTTTCAAAATCCGATGAACTTTTTTTAAAGTGATGAACTTTTTTTCAAATTTGATGAACTTTCTTAAAATTCGATGAACTTTTTAAAAATTCATGAACCTTTTCCATTTTTGTGATTTTTTTCAATTTGGTACAAACCTTTTTGAATTATTTTTCTTTCAATTCATGGTTTTTGTGAATGCTTTTTCAAATTTACGTTTTCTTTATTCAAAGAATTGTAGTGAGTATATAATACTAGTATATGTTTAATTTTTTTACTGAATGAATGGTTAAAGGAGCTCTGTTTCAGCTGATCAGCAAATCGAGCGCTTCCTAATGGTTAGCGAGAGTAGACATATACATTGTCGTTCAGAGATCGAATCCCGGTTCTCCCGAGTAAACACGAACGGTTTATCTCGCAGTTTTTCTTTTTCTTCTGGTTTGTTGGGCCGGCCCATGCGGTGAGGCGTGAGACAATCACAGGGCAAATCATTCAACCCCTTGTAAAGTGGGGCAAATGATCGAAAATTGGTAGGAGTGCTCGAGCGCGTGCGCTCCTGGTATCGGTGGCCATCGAACCCACTATGGGGATGCGAGCTGTAAGTTTTATTATATTGTTTTGAGTGTACATGTATGGGATACAGGCAGGCGTGGTGTTGTGTATGTGCATAACGGAGTTTACGGTAGACGGTTGTTGGGCTCTAACGGAAGGGGTTGGTTATGGGCCAAACTGTACCAATGGCACGGGACCGAGGATAGGTGTGGGCCACTGATGCCGTTTACGTTTCCCGTCATCGTTCCTTGTTTGGGAAGCGGTGCGGGCCAGCGAGGCCATTTATTACTCGACTGAACCACCAGTCCGGTCCCCATCTGCTCACTTATTCCATCGGCTCTGCCGTCCACTGAATCCTGCGTGCAGAAACTCGGGCTATCAGATTTTATAGATAAAACCGCAGTACATAAACACGAGGTTAAAAGAATGCAGAAACCAAATCCGATGTATGCAGAACGTACCTGCCTGGAGCATCATCTCCTCGGGGGTGATTTTTTTTTGAAACGGCCTCGGGGGTGATTTTCAATTCCTGCAACAGGGAGAGGGTTGAAGTCGCCATCGGCGATTGCAACCTGTGGGGAGTTGGAACCTGATGATGCTTCATAGGGAGAGCTGCCTACTGAAAGTGGAGGAGACATCTGGATGGCAGCTTGATGGAGTAATCCGGAGGCTAGCGACAACAAGGGAGATCTGCCTTGAGACCGCGAGCAGGTGGCAAAGCTCAGCTCACTTGAAGGCGCTCCAGAAGGATTCAAAAATCAAACTATACTGCGCGGAGCTGCCTCCGCGCCCATGTTTGGAGTGAAGAGAGGGTGTGCACTGTGCTGTCGGTCACATATTTTTCTTTCACATCCATGTCATGTGCAGACCATTCAAGCGTGTGTGCTTTTCAGCATTACTCCCTCCGTCCTAAAATAAGTGTCTTGGGCTCTGTACAAATTTGTACTAGAGCTAGTACAAAGTTGAGACACTTATTTTGGGACGGAGGGAGTACTTAACAAGGGTTAGCAGATTTTTTTTGGTTGATTATGCCACATAAGATTAATAATAGGATGGATAATGCCACAGCAGCATCAAACATATATGTCAACAGTACATCCATTTAAATAATGTTATTAGGCAAACGCAGTAAATTATTGAGGCAAGGCAAATGCAACAGAGCATTCACGAATCACGATACAGAGCAGTACCAGCTCACATTCAGATTCACTTGCTATGCTTGCATACACGCAGCATGGGTTCACAAGGTTCAGACAAGTACAGGTTAAAATAGACATCAGGGAAGTGGCATTCATCTACAAGCAAACACCAACAATCTGGGTTCTACTTATATGCTTTCTTAGTTGCATAGAATAATTACTGGTTGCTACCAGGATCATGAGTTGTTTGCTCTGCAACATGTACCACGATCTTAGGATTGTTGCAGGTGTTCTTCCGATGATCTCCCACCCCGCAAATCGAGCATTTTGGTTCTTTCCTTTTCTTTTGAGGCGCGCGCGCGTCTCCTCTTTGTGGACAAGTTGTGCTTTTGTGACCAGGGCCATGGCATATAGTGCAGAACCGTGTTCGTTTACTTGTGCCGCATCCGAGAACACCATCGACTTCTGATGTAACCTTCAACTTTTTGCTCTTCCCAGATCGGTCGTCGTACGGAGGCTTGTCTCTGCTGTTAGTTGGTCGTCCGGCTTTCCGTTTGCGCTCTGGAGCAGACAATCCAATGAAATTTCCAATGGCACTGCCCTCATTGTCGCTCATGCACCCATTTTGTGGCCCTTCTAGCAGACATAATTCCTTAACCTTTGTCTTTTACAATTCTATTCTTTGCACTAAACCCAGACCATCATGCTCAGCAGCTAAAGGGTCAGTTTATCCATTGCTGCTCTAAGAAGTTCCATCGTGCAATCGTAGGCAAGTGGATTTGCATCACCGAGTTTCACCACCTCTAAAGCATGTGTATACAGATTTGAATGTCTGAATGTTATTGAGTTTACTGAGATATTGTCTTTCTGTAGGTGTGCCAAGTGATCTAGAAGTATGTCTCTTGCTTCTTTTGTCCACCTTTTGAGGATATGCTTTGATGGAATTCTGTCTATACCAAGGAAATCAAGAACCTGCAATATGATTACTTAGTTGTTTCAGCATACATGGTTTTATCAATTGAGACGAATCAGCGATATTGTTAAATTTCTTATCTCAAGACAATGAGATTGTACCTTAATGGAATGGCAGCATAGTAATCATGTGTGCTCGAAGTTGCCACATTCACATGTCAATTCTTCACCCTGACCGTGGACATGCACTACGTACAATACTCTGCACCAGTTTTCATGTTTATCCGGGTGATATCGATGTACATTATATTTTGAACCTTTCTCGACCTCTTCTACTTTGTACTGCCCTGCTTCATACAGGATCTCACCAAATTTCTCAAACATTGCTCGTGTGGAGATCTTGCTAGTGTGGAATTCCAGCGGCGTGTTTACCTTCATAGATGGCAATGTCTGAATACAAATAAGAACATAGTTAGCATGTTCCATGTTTTTGTGGAGGCATAATTACAAGTACTGATGTCCAATATAGGATTGAAGCAACTTACTATCTTTGTTCGCCTCTCCTCATAGTTCTCGTTTGCTTCTCGATCGAAAAGCAGCCTCATATATTGCCTTACAAATAAGTGCATGGGGCAGCTTGCTGGCACATATCCCTTCAGCATATGGTTTGCGCTCTCACTTCGCTGTGTGCTTGTCATTTTTGCACAAAATATGCCCCTGAAATATGGTTTTGCCCACTTCGTGCGAACTTCATAGATGTGTGAAAGGTAAGTGTTTTTTTGCAAATTGTATTTCTCAAGGAGTTGTGCCCATGAATTTTCAAATTCTTCTTCCGTTATCATGTGATTCACAACTTTATGAAATTATGCTCTGAAATCGCTTCGTTTTGAGTAGTATGCACCAAGTTTTTCCTTAGCCTTCTTCAATATGTGCCACTTGCACCACCGGTGTGTGATGTCCGGCATTACTTTCTCTATTGCAAGCTCCATAGCTCTACATTGATCTGCGGAGGCAAGAATCTTTTTGTTAGAAACCATAAGACTTATTTCAAAGTCAGACTACTGTGTATACTTTAAATCTATGAATTATTTTATCTTCTACATCTGAAATAAGCATGCGGGTGTCTATGTGTTTCAAGTTGGGCAGCTAACAAATATTATGGCAATTCCGATTGTCACCTGTAAGAACGGTGTGAGGATGTTTGCTGCCCATCATGCGGATGAATTTGCTGAACACCCACTCGAAAGTTCCCTTTGTCTCATCCCTGACAAGCACACCGCCAAAGATAATGCTCTGCAAGTGGTTGTTAACTCCAACAAACAGCCCAAATGGCATATCATAGAGGTTTGTACGGTATGTTGTGTCAAATGTTATTGCATCTCCGAAATAATGGCACTGCATCCTGCTTGCACCGGTTGACCAGAGTAAATTCCTTATCCGACTATCACTGCCTGGTTGTACTCTGTAGTACAAACCAGAATCCTTTGAACCCAATTCTGCAAAGACATCCATAGTTTTCCGGACATCATCATCTGCTTGATCTTGGCTGATTTGACCACATAAACCCCTCAGAGCCCTTTTCGTGAAAGGCACATTATTCATTGACCCGAAGAAGCTACCAATTATGTTGTAAACTTTTCCAATGCTTATATTGTACTCCCTAAGCTGTTTGACAAGATCTCTTGTATACAGATCTATATGTTTATGTGAAGGCCAGTACACCTTTTCACCACATTTATCTGTCAACACATGGTTGTGGAATGGCCTGTGCTCACTTATGTACCAGCCATTGTCATTTGATCGAAGCAAACGTATCAATGCAGGGCACTCGCATCGGCATGTCCGTATGTTTTCTCTTTTTGGTTTGCCCTGAAAATATGAATTGATTGTGAAATGTTATATTGCGTTTCAAGAAAACAGATTCAGGACCTTGGGTAATTAATTTACTTTGAACTCACCAAGTATCCACAGACTATTTCTTGCAAACATTTGGTTCTCTCGACGTTCAGCCTACTTTTTCCATATCTTATCCCAAATCCAATTTCCCACGAATACAGATTGTAGAAGTCGTATGCTTCTCCCAACGAATCAAAGTTGTATCCAACAGCTGGTATCACTACAATATCTGTCTTCTTCTCCGCGTATTCTCTTAACGTTTTTTCGAGGGCACATATTCTTCCAGCGCATGGTGTGCGCTCAATAGGGGCTCGCCCAATACAGGTCCTGCATCATTAGTAATGTATCATTATTCTGACTGTAAATGAGTGCCCTAACTTGTACTCAAACATGTACCGCTAACAAAGCAACCTTTCAAGATTCCATATTGGAGGTTTTCAATTATTTAGACATGGCTTACGATGCTGGCATCCGTCTTTACAATGATGTACCAGAAACTTACATTTTGATAATTTTCTCATATGGATCTCATTGGTCATGCACAATGAACATGGAGGTGCAGGTTTAGTTCCAGATTTCGGAAAGCATTAACATTTTCAGTTTTTGAGCCAGTCTTCAGAAGTGAACAAAAAATAAAACCCGAGCTTTACATGTGCAGATATACAATTTCCAGATATTTATAAATGTACTAGTTTCAGAGAAGAGCACGAGTAAATATGAATTCATTCTTTATATATATATATATTTGATATTTGGTCAATAATTCAGGCCAACACGCGAGCAATAAGCCAATCTGATGAATTCAGCGTTGACACGCGAGCACTATGCAAATCTGAAGAATACACCCTGTGCTTCAGAGTTCTATTTTTCCAAAACATGGCTGATAGGAATATATTTCGCACTTAACCATGATCAAGAAGAAGAAACGGTACCTTCTAGTCCAGCCGGGGGCTTGAGGGTCATCTTTCCCTGTTGACTGTTGCGAATCGCCCGCCGACAAGCTCAGTGGTTCGCAGCCGTTATCCTCGGCCAACTGGATTGAGAGGGGGTCGTCGCCAACATCTCCCATGCTTCATTCAGCAGCCGACTGTGTGAGACATGTGACTGCCTCACCGCCCGGAGATAAGTCGTTGGCTTCAAGATCCGGCCAGGGGAATCTGCGAGAAGACCCAGCGACCCATCAGTTGGTGCTCGTGAAAGATTCAGAGCTATTGCTTGAACGAAGACGAAGTAGCAAACATACCTGTCGACAGGATCTGTTAGGAACTCTAATCCATTGCCGTTTTCTTCCGCCGCCGCCATGGAATCTGATCTCTGCTGATGGCGCCGCAGAGCATTCGTAATGAAGGGAGCGGGGTGGGAGATGGGGGTTGTTGTCTTCTGTTGGGCCCGCGAGCAATTTATTATTTCCACCGCTATTTTCTGGACGGAACTCGGCAAAAAACGCATATTTGACCTGAGGACGAAAAGAATTCACAATCTGAACTTCTTTCAAAAAAATTTTACAAAGTGACCGTTTGGTGGGCCGATAGAAAAGGCGCCACACTATCTTATGTAGCGCGGAGCTTAGGCGCTAGGCGGCGTGGCAGCGGCCCCACTCACGGTTGTCGGCAAATTTGAAAAGGAGTTGCGGTGTAGTCGTGGCCTAGCTAGAAAGGAGTTGCACTACCTTATATTAAAACTGTTGTAACTTTTAATCCGTGCATCCGATGAAAGCGTGCCTTATATGAAAGTTGTATATTTTTCGTGTTCTACGCAATGGTGGCATCTTCATCTATGTTAGGATCAATTTGCTTGATGGAAACCCTGTTGCAAAAGTGCATCATAATATAACTAACAGAATCTGTTAAAATTTACAAACTTGGCATGATGATAGCCATTCACCTATAGCTCTTACGCGTTTTCAACCTACATGAGCTTTGCACTGCATAATGTGTACTTTCACGCCATGCCTATGCTTGCCATGTTAATCATCCTTAACATGTTCATTTCTTGGATCTAAGTGACTAACATGATATAAGTGAACTTACATTACAAAATGTTACATTTTGTAAGATCCATAGTAATTAATACTGACATCATATGAATATGATCTAACCCGCCATGAAGCCACGTGGCCCTCTTGAAGCTACCAAATGTGGTAATTTGAAGAAGTGCAAGGCATCCGCGAAGAAGAACAAAGCGGCGGACGGCTCCGGCTCTTGAAGCCGTCGAGGAAGAAGCTTGCGGGTGTGCGATGCGAAGGCTACAAGCGTTACCGACGAGCTCACTTGTTGAACCGGGGCCGACGCCAAGCACAAGGTGTTGAGGAAATGCCCCAAAAGTATAAAATTCACCAACTTTTTGTTGTTGTTATTTTTGAATGCACACATATAGATAGCTTATTTGCTTCATTGTATATACTTTGTAGCTTCAACGATGAGGCATATATGTCAACTATGGGTGTTGGCTCCAACAACTTCGCATTGGTCTCAAATCAATGACATGCATTTCGATGACCATGAGTTTGAGGTGGACGAGGATGGTGAAGGCATTGTCGGCCTTGCACCGAAAGGAAGAGGAGGCAACTACACCAACGAAGAAGGCGATCTTACTATGCAATACTTGGTTGCAAGGGTCGAGGATCCATCCGTTGGAGGTGATCAAAGTAGAGATGCTTATTGGAGCAGGATGAAGGAGCACTTTGATCTACACAACAAGAGTGGAATTGACCGATCCGACCGATATCTTCGCTCCGTGGTCGACAATCAACAAAGATTGTCGAAGTGGGCGGCCGCACAAAAGCGGTTGACAAGTTGAACCCAAGTGGCGTAACTTTGCATTTTATCGGCAGGGTCGTGGCTTGGTGACATCCGGTGTCTTGGTGAAATTAAAGTGTCAATCTGGCAGAACATTGCCTTAGGTACTTTAGTGTCTCAAAACATAGTGATGCAAATATTTAGTGGGTATGAAAATGACATAGACTTAAGGTAGACATAAAATTTTCCAACTTTCATAGTTAGATCATATTCATATGATGTCAGTATTAATTACTATGGATCTTACAAAATGTAACATTCTGTAACAGAAGTTCACTTATATCATGTTAGTCACTTAGATCCAAAAAATGAACATGTTAAGCATGATTAACATGGCAAGCATAGGCATGGCGTGAAAGTACACATTATGCAGTGCAAAACTCATGTAGGTTGAAAACGCGTAAGAGCTATAGGTGAATGGCTATCATCATGCCAAGTTTGTAAATTTTAACAGATTATCGCTTATATCAATATGCACTTTTGCAACAGGGTTTTCATCAAGAAAATTGATCCTAACATAGATAAAGATGCCACCATTGCGTAGAACACGGAAAAATGTACAACTTTCATATAAGGCACGTTTTCATCGGATGCACGGATTAAAAGTTACAACAGTTTAATATAAGGTAGAACTCCTTTCTTAAGTGGTGACTACATCAATTTCTTTCACTTCAGCAGACAACCGTGAGTGGGGCCGGGCTGCACGCGTGTAGCGCTAAACTCTAGGCTAAGAAGATATAGTGTCGGCGCCACCCGAGACGGTCAGCTCGGTGAAATCTTTTCAAAAGGAATTCAGATTGTAAATTCTTTTCGTCCTCAGGTCAAATATGTGTTTTGTGTCACGGAACTCTTGGGCGAGTACGTCACGTACCAGGATCCTTCAAATATACCGATGGTACGTTTTCAATCTTCTTCCGTTATCGTGCGACGTACGCGTTCTGGTCGTACATGTCGACAGTAAGCCTACATGTATCTATACATTCCGCTCAGAAGGCCCACGCACGCGGTGTTGCCCTATTGGTCAACCTAGCGGGAGCGCGCGCGCCCGAGCATGATATCGCCGCTCTCGGCAAATCATCCAATCCCCCCACTAGTAAATCTCGGCCGCCCGCCCGCTCGCTCCTCTGGCGGCGCCAGCGTCGGATGGACGCCGCCTCCTGCTGTCGCGTAAGCGCTCCCCCCTCCCCCACCCCCCCCTCCCTTGTACTGCCGAACCTCCTAGAGGCATTCCTCACGAGCCCCCGCTCTTCCGCAGGTCTTCTCGACGCAGAGATGCCCCTTCCCGCTGCGCAGGTTGGGGGCGGCACCGTTCTCCACCGGGCTGAGCGAGCTCTTCGACCCATCGTCGTCGGTCTCGAAGCGCCGGTCCCGTGGCCCCGTCATGGCCGCGAAGAAGGCCGCGGATGGTGAGCCGTCTCTCGCTCCCGTCAGTAGGGGGTTCAGGGTGGGGTTTTTGGTTAGGGGAATGGGTGACCGTCTGTTTGGTCTTTGGTGTTGCAATGGGGCGTCAGTTTTTTTGAGGTGGATTGCTCGCGAGTTGCACCCGGTGTTAGGGACTAGAGACACAAGCAGTGGCGGAGCCTGGAATTTGCTCCTTGGTATTCCTTGCAATAGAAATATAAGATATGATTTTTTTTTTTGCAACAAGCTAGCAACATCAATGAGTCAATGACCTATATCGATAATCTCTAACAGTTAAGAAAGATTACAAAACAGCAAAGGAAATTGCAATATGACCCATTTTCTTAGTATGCCGCGAGAGTAGTGCCTTACTGTTGTTTCGAGGTGTTGTGGCAGTCCGTGTTGTAACACATGCTAAACTCTATTCCTCTTCTTGATTAATGAATGAGGCAAACCTTTTGCCTCTTTTCGAAGAAAAAAAGTTCCTTAGTTGATGCTCAATGCCGAGCCGCAGCTGCTTCGCGTCGATCCGCCGGAGGCGCCGGGCGTCCGTCTCCACCGTGGTAAGTGACCGACCGTACGCGCACTGGAGGAGACACTCCTCCTCGTTGGGCACCAACATCACACGTCCCCCATCTCACGTGCCGTCTGCCTCTCGCGGCGGGCGGCGCGTGCCTCCGACTCCGGAGTCCGCATCCGTGGCGCGCGGCGGAGCGGGCACTAGAACCCACCGCTGCCCGCGCGGAGCAGCGGCCGGAGGTGGAGGAGGCCGTCGAGCGCGCGGCGCCGATTGGGCTGCCCTCACAGATCCGCGCGTGGGGCGGGAAGGGCCGGCGCTGACGTCGACGCTGCGGCGAAGGGCGACAGGTGGCATCGCACCTGAGCAGGAGCTGCCGCCCGTATCGACCCGCGAGCGCTCCAGCGCGATACGGAGCACCAGCTCGTCCTCATCTCCAGAGCTCCCATCATAGTGGCTGCCGGTGCTGGACATGGTCACCGGCACTAGGGATTGGACGGATTGGGGAAAAGGGAGCGGAGTGAAGTGAGCCTAGGGTTTGCATACATATATAATATTTTTTCTGCCAAAATCATTGGTATTCCGTGGAATACCAAGGAAGACCCCTGGCTCCGCCAGTGGACACAAGCAGTAGTAGGATTAGACAAATGAATTTGAGTGCAGTTTCCTGAGCTTCGGATCGAGTGCTGATGAGGGTTTTGAGTGAAATTTGCCCGTGGTCGTAGTTGGAACTGACGGGGTGTTCGCTTGGTGGATGCGTGTAGCTCGAGCTTAATCTGGTCGGTTTAGCTTGGTAGATGTTGCTCTTTGACAAACGTCATTCTTGTTCGTGCTCATTATGCATCATTTCATTGTAATTAGTTAAATATGTATGCAATTTTTTATTTAATGTGTCTATGCCTTCATCACAATTCATCACCATGTTCTCCTTTTGGTCTGTATAAGACTTCCATCAATATAAGCTTTCTGCATCCGGTGTCTCGGTATCAAAGCAATCTTGGTTTTCATTTTGTGAATACTAGAAGAACACGGTGAGCTTATTTTAGATGTTGGATGGTGGAAGCAGTGCTCAAACGGTGGTGATTGTGCTTGTGATGATGCAAACCTATTGAGATTATATGCTATATATACCCAGAATATGGGAATTTGATGATCTAAGGAGTAATTTTGCTATTCTTAGAAGTTCAGAGTTAAAAGTTAGAAAAACTCTCCATGTTTAATACACCTGAGTGCAGCCATGGGGATAAAAGTACCTTCCATTGAGTCTCAATAAGACATCTCATTACTAACAAGTATTTTTACCGAGCTACTTACTGATCCTTAATGGTATAGGTAGTCCTTTCTTTGGCGGGAAACAGTATAGGTTTCAAAATGAAAAGCTCTTAATGATATAAGTGGTTTGATCTGGAACGTTTGAAATTGAAATAAGCAGTTAATCGGTATTTGACAGGTTGAGTCTCGCTTTAGTCATTGGTTCTCCTTGGGGTGTTAGAACACAGAGGTACCTGGAACTGATAGCTTGTCTGCTTTTCCTAGGTACGAAACAAAAAGATGGGAAATATAAGCACACGGTGGATCTCCCAAAGACGACTTTTGACTTGAGAGCAAACTCTGTAATGCGTGAGCCGGAGCTCCAGAAGTTGTGGGAGGAGAACCAGGTGCTGAAGAGGGTCTCTGAAAGGAATACTGGGGTGAGTTTACTTTTTCAAGTAGAGCTATAAATGAAAACTAAACTATTCATCTGACCTAGTTGGTTTTCTTGGTTGTTTGGTTAGGCTACATTTACTCTTCATGATGGCCCTCCTTATGCTAATGGTGATCTTCATATGGGTCATGCGCTGAATAAAGTCCTCAAAGATATTATAAATCGCTACAAGGTATCAGCTATCTGTGAATTTCATCTAGCTGTATGCACATGTTTATTTGCAAACCATTGACATATTTCTTTTTGGGTACGGATTCATATTTTGTCTCAGTTCAGTTTCTGGGCCACCCCGTATTTTGATGCATGTGCCATTATCTTCGAATGGTAAAGTCTGCATATTCAGCTTGCTGTTGACAGTTCAACGAAGATTGAACCTATGTAAATGCCACTGCTCATGCTAGAATGGTAGATAAGCCGGCTTAGGTTATACAAGACTTTGATTGTTTATGAGGTATAAGATTCCAGATGAGAAATTTTCTTGTATAAAATCTTATAATATGCTGGCTCATTGTCACCTAATTTCTTCTTTTGAGATGGACACCATTGTAGTTGATTGTGTATGACATGATGATTTTTATAAAATTTTATTATGTTGTTCTGGCAACTCTCTTCTGTTGAAAGGTTTTGAACTCATCTTGTTCAATAATCAATCTGATGGTGGTGGTATGATCTAAATTCTTATCAGTACACACATATGAATTTGGAACATGGACCAAATGAAACCATAATTTGCCATTTATTCATCATTTTGATCTCTCTTCTTTTGCACAGCTGCTTCAGAATCACAAGGTTTCCTTTATTCCTGGGTGGGATTGCCATGGCCTTCCAATAGAATTAAAAGGTAAGTTCAACTCTATATGACCTATGGAAATGTTGTCATCTTGAAATGTTTTATCGGATTGTGGTAATTTGGTTGTTGGGGTGGGTTCACTTGGAACATGCCCTGCTTTGCATGTGCTAGATTAACCAAGTAGCAGTTGGTCATTACTGCAGTTCTGAAGTCAATGGACAAAGCAACATTGGATGCTCTAACACCTATAAAATTAAGGCAAAAGGCTGCAAAATTTGCTAAAGCGACCGTTAATGCACAAATGAATTCTTTCAAGGTAATGTTTTGTTCATTTTAAATTCTAGTTTCAATTTGGTCTGGTTAGTGAGTCAGATGCCCTTATTTAAGTTTTGCAGTATTTCATGGTGTGTTTACAGTTTTCTAAGGCAAGGCAGAGTCATTTAATGCCTGCCTGCCACATGTTCTTCTTGCTCACTGAAAGCCTTCAAAACGTTTTAGCTTTTAGTTCCTTGTATAACAAATAACACTGTGCTTGCAGCGGATCGGGATATGGGCAGATTGGGACAACCCTTACCTAACTCTGTCGCCAGAATATGAAGCTGCTCAGGTTTTCACTTTGTTACTCATACTATTTATATAAAAAGTCAGGGAAATGCATCCGATTTATATGTATCTATTCTGTTCACTCGAGTGAGAGCTTGGCCTTGGAGGTTGGATGACTTGGTTGGATTGTCAGCATCTCAATCTTGCTTGCAAATTAGAGTAGCTAATTAGTCTGTTCTTTTGACCTGTTTACCATGCCAGTATAAAGACAATATGATGGCGTATAAATTTTATTTTATGTTATGATAATTAATATTGACAGTTTTTTTTATTACTTATCAGGAGCCCTTACTGATAATTGAATTTTACCATGACAGCAACAGCCTTGTTTTCTTTTGTTTTGATATGCTAGTTGGAAGTGTTTGGTCAAATGGTTATGAGAGGATATATCTATAGAGGACGAAAGCCTGTCCATTGGAGTCCATCCTCACGTACCGCTTTAGCAGAAGCTGAGTTGGAGGTATGCTTAGTCTTTCTACTCGATTTGCATTAATTTAGTGTGAAACACTTTGTTACACAGTAATCTTTAGGTGAGTGTTAAATATGCAAATGAATAATCGCTAGTGCTGATTGAGGGATTGTTGAGAATGCAAAAACAATTGAGAATTCTGAATTATTTCAAAATGGACTTGAATGCTGAATCATGCTTTATTTTGTGTTCTCTTTGTGAAGTTGCTTGACGTAGTTTACTAGTTATCTAGTTTTTTGAGCAAAAGTTATCTATCCAGTTAATTCTATCCCTACAGTGCTCCATGCCAACCTGTATAACTTTCGTTTGTAAGTTGTTTCATGTTGAGATTAATGCCTATGTTTACTAACCAACCTAGTGCGTCTTTGCAAAACTTGTTACATAAAGTAGTCTTGCACTAAACCTATGTGTGATAGTATCACATGTGTTACTAGCAATGGCTCTGCAACTTAAATTTATATGGTCAGTCTGGTAGACCTATTTGTGGATAATCTGAAAATCCTAGAATTTTTTATTTGTAGTTTTGAGCTGTATTGGAACTTCTGGGCATACAGGTGCTTATATTTTCTTTGTTTGTTGATTTATCTGTTGATTTTCCTTACGTATGCTCCTTTTACTTTTTCCAGTATTCGGAAAATCACGTTTCCAAAAGCATATATGCTGCATTCAAGATTACCAGCCCGTCTAACTCTGGGTTGCTAGATGAATTTCTCCCTAATGTTTGCTTAGCCATATGGACCACTACTCCATGGACAATTCCTGCTAATGCTGGTGAGGTGATGCCTTGTTTGCTTTTAATTCAATGGAAACGTCCAGCGAGTCACTCTGAACTGGGGTGTCATGATAGCCACCTTAAACTGTTTTGAAATTTTCAAATGGCGGGAAATGGATGACAGTAAAGTATTTGTCTGATTTCAAGCTGTATGTCTAACGAAAATCAACTCAAGGAAAATTAGTATTAAATTTCCATGTGGAGATTTTTTATAGCAGTATGCTACTATGTAGTTCCTATAAGTAGTATGAAATGCCAATATCGTAGAATCAGCTAGCAGTATTTGAAGATAACTGATAATCAGGATAAATGAATATTAAGGCTATTAAATAACATGCTTGAGCGCCAATCATAACACATTGATTGCTTCCGATAAAAAAAATCACATTTATAGTTGGCATGAAAAATAAATCTCTTTTCATGCATTTGTATGATGGACAATGGGACACTGCCACACTGGTAATGTATTGCAAATTTGAAGTTTTTTATCCCACCACCTGACATTGACATTGTTTTATATTTCACTGGTACCACGGAATCAGAATATAGCATTGTTTCCTCTCTTACTCTTGCATGGTTGGCACATACCATGTACGAGTTTGCTTCAAACATTCCTTAATTTTTGGATTGTACTAACTCGTGTAAAAACCTTTTCTTGTATCAGCTGTTGCTGTGAACCCTGAGCTTAGTTATGCAGTAGTGGAGCTCCAGTCTGTACTGGAAAGTGAGTCAACATCTGGAGGAAAGCAACGAAAACTTGGGAGTATTTTGAGCTCTGGGAACGAGAAACCATTTATCATCGTGGCTTCTGATCTTGTCTCAGTTCTAGAGTCCAAATGGGGTGTGAAGCTTGTAATCCGGAAGTCATTTCCTGGTTCAGTCTTGGAATACTGCAGGTATTTATTGTGCTCTTCTAACTTCATTATAATTGTGCTTGATTTTTTTTTCATGCTATGCTTGGTGCCTTCAGATACCTACATCCTGTGAATGGCAATGAATGTTCTGTTGTTATTGGAGGAGATTACATAACAACTGAATCTGGAACTGGCCTTGTTCACACTGCCCCTGGCCATGGTCAGGAAGACTACCTAACAGGTCTGAAATATGGTCTTCGTATTGTTTCTCCCGTGGATGATGAAGGGAACTTCACTGCTGAAGCTGGACAATTTAGTGGTTTATCTGTCCTGGGAGCTGGTAATGCTGCAGTTGTGAAGTATCTGGACGAACATGTTTCACTTATCTTAGAAGAGCCCTACAGTGAGTAACTTGACAATATGTATACAAAGTTTTTGGGTATAAAAGCCATGTGAATACCGAGGATTTTTTTAGAACTTTGTCTGCCCATTGTGGTTTTTGGTTGTCAGAACACAAGTACCCCTATGACTGGAGATCGAAAGAACCAACCATATTCCGAGCAACTGAACAGTGGTTTGCCTCTGTGGATGGTTTTCGGGATGCTGCACTGGATGCAATCAAGCGAGTAACTTGGGTTCCTTCTCAGGTATTTAGCTGCTTTATTTCTTGTACCTATATTTTGAATCAGCAACCATGTTTATGTTCCTTTGGTTTATCGTCTCACTGAACCTCTTTGAACTGTTAATCTGCTTATTAGTAGTGATAAAACTTGACGCTTGGCAACAGTGCTTGGTATGTTTGCTCAGTGCATATTTCTTATCTTAACTAGTGTATCTGCAGAAGAGCTTTAAGTTCCGTGCATATTTCTTGTCTTGATTTTTTTTCCTTTGGCAATTGATTTCTTTGTTCCTTATATCACTGGTGGAAAAAAGGCCTTGTCATGATTATAGACCATTAGTCGCGGTTGCGCAACCGCGACCAAACTCTTGCGACTAAAGCCCCCTTTAGTCGCGGTGCTTAAGGACCCGCGACTAAAGGCCCGTCCCACGTGGGCGCCAGTGACGTCGGGCGGAGGACCTTTAGTCGCGGGTCGCTTTGCCTCACCAGCGACTAAAGACCTTGTCTTGCCAGCGCCCGCGCCCAAATGTTTAGTCCCACTTTCGCTAGTTGAGAGAGCTCGAGAGTGGTTTATAAGCTGCGCCCACCCTCTCGAGCTCCTCTCAACCTGAGCTTCGGCCTACTACATTACTAGCTATGTGCTGTGGGCCTACTTGGCCTCTGCGGGCTGAATCTCGGCCCATGTAGGGTTTCTAGTCGTATTCGGGCCGTGGGGGTCGGTAGGGGCACTATTTTTTTCAGTTTTTGTTTTGTTTTACGCATTATTATTTATTTTTTGTTGTTTTTGCTTTATTTTTAATTCTTTTTGCTTTTAGTTTTAGAAAAATTATAAACTTTACATTAGTGCCATTAGTTTTCAAATTTGAAAACACTTTTTTTTTTCTTTGTTGCTTTATTTATTTTATTTTGTTTGTACTTACATATATATTCAATATCAAATAAATTTGCATATGAATGTACAATCTCAAATAAATTTGAAATTAGAACCAAAAAGAATTCAAGAGGAATATACAATATATATTCAATATCATCGGATGACCATATACAATTTTGAACAAGTTTCCATACATGATTTAATCCATATAAAGTTCTACGTCCTCGTAATAGTGTTCTCCTTTAGGATGGAGGACTTCCTGCTCAACCATCCGGCTAGTTCCTCTTGAAGTGGTCGGAGCGAGCTTCTAGACTAAGCATCATCCGGAGGTTATTCCTCTGAGCATTGGTATCACTCGGGCGGCCCGCCAGAGGTGTATCTCGGATCCTCTCCTGAACATAGTATCCACATAGATTGGTCTTCGGTGGCTGAATATCCCCACATTCTTAGGCTTTACCATTTTGAATTCTAGCTCTTTTTGAATTCACCGACCTTTGTATCTCTGAACCGTCTCCAAACCCTACGAGGCAAAGAAAATTAAGTGAACAAGAGAGTTATTAGGTACTTGATATTAGGAAATGAACGAAATAGGCCGATCGATATAGAGCGCAAATGAATGAAAATAATTACTTCGCAAAGCATTCTTCTCATGTCGGCCCAAAGCTTTGGATCCTTATTCAGAGAGTCGTGACGAGACATTACGAGGTGTTAACTTTAATTACTAGCGAGAATCGATTGGAACTGCGGACACGATACATGCGATCGTCATGCATAACTCATCGATTAGCGGCCACATACCATGCATGGAGTAAACAAAAGAGAATTAATGTGCTCAAGGCGAAACACTCACCCAAAATGGTAAGGAAATAGAATATCACTTTTGAGTTCTGCTTTGTAAGAAATCGCCACAGTGTCCGCCTCCACGTCGGTGGGGTGGCGGCTCCAACACATATCCATTAACGATGTGTGGGTCAATGAACCCAACATCATGGATGTTCCTTACTCGCATTCCTTAATCTTCATTACGCATGTATAATAGCGGACACAACAATATAGTTAGGACATATATATAGTGCGAGGCAATATGAACGAGATGGGGTAGAAATTAATAAATCACTTACGAGCGTAGCAACCGATGATAGATTTGTCGAGCTCAAGGCAGATTGAAAAGCTGGAACAATTCACTCAAAGGCAATTGTTACATAGTAATGTTTGAAGTGATGCTCATGTCTAACTTCCGCATAAATATATTCTTTGGCGTTTTATTTTTTATGTAACCCTTGTACCAATTCAGCAGACCTTTCATTTGGTCGGTAGATCATTTTCTGCCTTGAGGCTCGACGAGAGGCCCATTCTTGACATATGTAATTACTACATCCTTCTTTGGCGCCTCATCAAGGCCTAACAGTTCCACGAAGAGTAATACCTAAGCTGGCCGCTTGTTCTCGGCACTTTCGTTACGGTCGATCCATGTCTTTGTCGCGGCTTGTATGATCTCGGGGCATCCGGGCTTCCACTATAAGCGGGCAATCGATTGTTTACTTTGTTCCCGAAATGGGCAACTTGTTTCCCGCTTTTTTACTTCGGCCTTCTCCGCTCTTTGTTCTCCTTGAACATGAGTGCACACTGCGAAGTTCACGTGCATAGTCGTCGATGATTCTTGTGACTTGGGACGGTGTGCTCAAAAATGACTTAGCCCACTTCTTTTGCTCATCGAGAATATCTTGGCTTGGGCTCGGGCTCTCTTTTCTTCTTGCAGTCCGCCTTCCATTTCTCATAATGAGCAGCCTTGCCGCGTCGACTTCCTCGGCACTACGTTCCCAAGGCCTTGTGGGGAGAGGCTTGATGATGGCTCCGGTACCTTTGTGGTCTTAGGTACATAAGGGTCGGGTTAATAATCCAGGCTATACGCTTCTTTGTCGGAGGTGGATTGGGGCGGCGTCGATCACCACGGACGAGGATCGGGGCGGCGGTGATCACCCGCCGGGACGTTGTGGGCTGAGGCGGCGTCGGTGGCGTGGCGGAGGTGTAGGTGAACCGCCACCACCACCACCGCCACCACCACCACCGTAGGGGTGGACTTGTTGTCCTGGCGCCTCGCTCGAAACTTGATAAACTTCTTTTGCCATAGAATGAAATGGCGCTTGACATCTCCAAGTCTTTTCTCCCCTTCGGTGTAGCAATGTCAATCTCTGTGTCCTCAAACCCTTGGACTATGTCCTCCACCGTGACACGAGCATAGCCATCTTGAATGGGGTTGTTGTGGTGGAGTGCTCGTAAACATGGTAAAGCACCGCCGATGGCTACCTTCATGGACATGTTCCCGATAGGATGTCTGAGATGACATTCTTTCATCTCCTTTATATCGTCCACGGGTAGCGAGGAGGCTCCGGTGCAGTAATTTCGACCACCGGAGGCTCCGGTGCGATAATTTCGACCACCGGAGGCTCCGGTGCGATAATTTCGATCGTCGGTGCATCTGCACCCGGTGGGCCTCCGTGGAAGCCACGCTGCTTCTCCATTGGGCTTCCGAGATCCGCTGGATGATCTTCATCTCGCACCCGAGCTGCATCTCTTTCGGCTACCGATTACACTCATGGTTTTCTTCATCACATCCATTTCCGATGCCAACCGCGCCACAACATCGATTCCCGATCCATCTTTCTCTTACGGCTTCAGAATCAGACGGGTCATCGTCTGGGGAACCCTACTTTCCACGGAATGTGCCCCATGCCTCGTACACGTCCTCCGTGTTCGAGATTCCCGAGGGCTTTTGTCGGTAGCGTCGTTCTCTCTGTTGAACTTGATCTTCCCTCTTGAGCATCCTTCATTGCGTCGATAAGGGCTTGGGTGGGTTTAATTAATTTGCCCGGTAAACACACTCCCCCTCTCCGGGTTCGGCGTTCCCCATGCCCGTACCACCCGACTTTTGGCCCTTGGGTCCCATCCTCCGCATTACACGGATTCCTCGCGCCCTCATCTCGTTCTCCATCTTCTCCAACCTAGGCACCAAAATGCGATACCCTCCGGCCCCATAACATGATTGTACTCCTTCTTAGCCGCATTTTCCTTATTTTTTTCGATATTTCAATGAACTGCTCCGATTTCTTTTGCTTCACAAATTCTGGCCAATCATGTTTCAGTTTCTCATATTGTCCTTTGAAATCCGGAGTCTTGTTACGCTTGACAAAGTCACGGGCTAGATTTTGCTTGAATTTCCGGAATGCGTCGGCCATCTTATGAAGAGCGAACTGTTTGACTAGCCTCCTCCTCTCCTTGTTTTCCTCAATCTTGTTACCCTCCTCATCGAATTTGTTGTATTAGGAGGTAGAACGAAATGTTCCATAAGCTTCTTGAAGCAATCTTTTTTGTTCTCTTATCGACAAAAGTGAAACCATCAATTCGTGCCTTCTTTGGCTCATTCCACTCGGGGCGGTGATCGAGGCGTTGTCTCTAACAATGGCTCCGCATTGGTCGACAAACTTGGTGGCGTTCTTGCGGGGCTCCGGTGACTGCCGGTTACCTTGTCGACAACCTCGATGGTGCATGTTTCTCCTTGTTTCATCGTCTTGGTTGCGCCCACGCTTTGACGACGTACTCGATTGTTTCGACGATCCGTGAGGGGCTAAAATAAGAAAGAGAGTCGGCGTTAGTACACATATTTATTCAAATCAGTTTGTTTGTATCACCAGGCTCAATGTATATATATACCTCGTGGCACGGAGGTGGTTGCTACTTCCATTTGAAGATCGTCGTTTATCGACGTTTCTTGACATCTTCTTCTTGACCGCGCCCTTCATCTTCACCGTCGAGGTTGAGATAAGAAGAGATATCATCTTCTTCTTCTTCTCCGGTCGGCACATATTGAATATCGCCGTTTATGATGCCGAACATATGTGCTTCACCCTCCGGATCATAGTTGTCCATAATCGAATTGACTCTATCGTCCGCCATTATGTCGATCCACGAAAACATGTAGTAAAAACAAATTAATTAAGTGAAGAAAGGCGGTGGCGGTGGCGGTGGCGAAAGGCGGTGGCAAAAGGAGGGCGGCGAGGAAGGGGTGGGAGAGGGTGTCATGATGCAGCGAGGCAGGCGGCGTGCAGCAGCGTCACGGAGAGGAGGCGAGGACAACACACATGTATAACCCTCGCCGCCTCTTATAAAATTCTAAATACATAGAAGGCAAGTGCATAACAGTCAATGAGACGAGCTAGGCGTGTTCTAACGCAGCGCTAAGCGATACTGGCGAAGGAAACATCCGGAAAGTTTTCCCGGTTAGAGACGTCTGCCGAACAGATGAACCGGAGAGGAAAGTTTGCAGGTTCGATAGGTTAGGGGTGTGTGGCGGACGAGCAGTGCATAACGGATTCGTCTCGTCGTTACGAGCAACTTTCATGTACAAAGTTTTTCGATCCGAGCTACGGTTTATTTTCTATGATTTTCTAAAGTTTTATTGATATATTGTAATTAAAACTAATTCGAGAATAAAGATTAAATTGCTACTAGTGTTAACATAACAGTTATAACTAATGAGACTATTAGTGTTAACATAACAGTTTTAATTAGGTTAATTAAACTCAACAATTTTAGTTAATTAATTAATTAATTAATTAACTAATATATTTTTATTATTCTTTTTTATATCATAACAGTTTTGGGGGTGGACCCTCTCACATAGGCACAGGGGCCTATCGGGCGTCGGCTTCTGGCGTTGGCGCGCGGGCGCCACCGCTAAGGACGAAGGCCACGGCGTTGGCAACCGGACGTCGGGACGGCGACCGGACGTCTGAGGCTGACAGCGCCGCCATGCAGAGGCGGGCGACGTGTGCAGCGCAGTTGGAGGGGGCGGGCGGCTAGTATTAGGGGCTAGGGCGCGAAACCGGGCGTCAGCGAGGGTTCTGGGCGAGGCGGCGGGCGAGGTCGACGGCGACGGGCGGCGGCGAAAGCGAGGCGGCGGGCGGCGAGGGCGACGAACAAAGCGTGGAATCGGAGAAGACGAGAAACGGGCAAGGCGGCGTCGAGGGCTTGAATATATAGCCTCACCCTTTAGTCGCGGTTGGCCACGAGGACCGCGACTAAAGGTACCCTTTAATCATGGTCGCCGCTTGACCGCGACTAAAGGGGTTTGGCGGTTTTTGCGATCCCGCCTCTTTAGTCGCGGTTGGGCGGCGACCCGCGACTAAAGGGCACCTTTAATCATGGTCCTCGTGGCACCCGCGACTAAAGGCCTATCTTCTTGCCCAAATGTTTAGTCCCTTTCGCTAGTTGAGAGAGCTCGAGAGTGGTTTATAAGCGCCGCCGCGCCACCCTCTCGAGCTCCTCTCAACTGCAGCTTCGGCCTACTCACATTTACTAGCTATGTGCTTGTGGGCCTACTTGGCCTCCTGCGGGCTGAATCTCGCCCATGTAGGGTTTCTAGTCGTATTCGGGCCGTGGGGGTCCGGTGAGGTGGCACTATTTTTTGCTTTATTTTTAATTCTTTTTGCTTTTAGTTTTAGAAAAATTATAAACTTTCTGTTAGTGCCATTAGTTTTCAAATTTGAAAACACTTTTTGTTTTCTTTGTTGCTTTATTTATTTTATTTTGTTTCTACTTACAACAAAATACTTATTGTTGCTATTTTAGTTTTACGCATTATTATTTATTTTTGTTGTTTTTGCTTTATTTTTTAATTCTTTTTTGCTTTTAGTTTTAGAAAAATTATAAACTTTCTGTTAGTGCCATTAGTTTTCAAATTTGAAAACACTTTTTTGTTTTCTTTGTTGCTTTATTTATTTTATTTTGTTTCTACTTATAACAAAATACTTATTGTTGATATTTTAGTTTTCTGCATTATTTTTTATTTTTTGTTGTTTTTTGCTTTATTTTTTAATTCTTTTTGCTTTTAGTTTTAGAAAAATTATAAACTTTCTGTTAGTGCCATTAGTTTTCAAATTTGAAAACACTTTTTTTGTTTTCTTTGTTGCTTTATTTATTTTATTTTGTTTCTACTTACAACAAAATACTTATTGTTGCTATTTTAGTTTTACGCATTATTATTTATTTTTTGTTGTTTTTTGCTTTATTTTTAATTCTTTTTGCTTTTAGTTTTAGAAAAATTATAAACTTTCTCGTTAGTGCCATTAGTTTTCAAATTAACATGATCCATTCAACAAAGTTTGGTACAATAAATTATTACACGTCATTTCTTCCCTTGTGTCCCTCGCTTGCTTACGATTGTCTTGCGTATCCATGGAGCATCCTCATCATTTAACTTAATGCTTGGGTCGGTGTTCACTTTGAAGGCGGAATTTCAGCAAACATATTATAATCTTGACATGTACATCTTGTCCTCCACTCCCACGATGTTTCTTTTCCTGAAAAGAACAATGTGGCGCTTTGGATCATCGCATGATGTCTTGATCGTTTTCTTATCTTTCCGTTTCCTCGGTTTGCTACTCATGTCCTTCACATAGAAAACACGGCGACATCTTTCGCTAGGACGAATGGTTCGTCAAGGTAACCAAGATTGTTGAAATCCACCATTGTCATTCCGTATTCTTTGGTCCACCTTTACCCCACCTCCTGTTAGCTTGAACCATTTGCCCGGAACAAAGGGACCTTAAAGGAGGGTCCATAGTCAAGTTCCCATATCTCCTCTATGTAACCATAATATGTGACCTCTTGCCCATTCTCGGTTCTTTGCATCAAAGCGGACACCACTTTGTTTTGGTTGGTGCTCTTTTTATCTTGGGCGATCGTGTAAAATGTATTCCCATTTATCTCGTACCCTTGGAAAGTCGTTATAGTCGAAGATGGTGTCTTGGCCAACATGTACGGTGATCTACAACATCATTGTCATTCATTAAATGTTTTCTCAACCAAGCTGCCGAAAGTCTCCATGTGGGCCTTCCTAATCCAGATTGAGGCTTCCCGGGTTGTCGAACGTAAAATATTCTTGTGTTTCTCAAAATGCACGGAGCCACCAAGCTGGAATTGGTCAAGATCTGGTGTGGTGTGCTTGATCGAGAATGGCCGTCCATACATATCGTTGATTTCATTCCGATCGTGCCTTTTCCACTTAGTCTCCCTCGTGCGCGATCGAGGAAGACCAATCGGCTTAAGGTCGGGGAACAAAGTCAACACAAAACTCAATTACCTCCTCATTTCCATAGCCCTTGGCGATGCTTCCTTCTCGCCTAGCACGGTTACTTAACATATTTCTTTAATACTCCCATGAACCTCTCAAGGGGAACATATTGTGTAGAAATACGGGACCGAGAACGAAAATCTCTTCGACTAGGTGAACGGGAGGTGCGTCATAATATTGAAGAAGGATGGCGGAACACCAACTCAAACCGACAAGACATTGGATCACATCGTTCAGTAACCGTGGTAGAACTTCCGGATTGATTACCTTCGAGAGATTGCATTGAGGAATGCACATAGCTTCACAATGGCTACTCGAACATTTTCCTACAGAGCCCCTCAAAGCAATCGGAAGCAATTGCGTCATAATCACGCGTGGCGATCGTGAGACTTCGTGTTTTGGAACTTTTTCTCCGCCATGTTTATTATTCCCTTTATATTGGACGAGAATCCAGACGGAACCTTCATCTTTCGAGGCATTCAAAAAGATGACCTTCTCTTCTTTGGTCGAGCGTGGGCACGACCTTGAAACCATTCCGGATGCCGGTCCATCGTGGTCTTTCAAACGTTCTTTGGTCTGCCGTGCTTCCTTTGTATCATTTGTCTTCCCATACACGCCCAAGAAGCTTAGGAGGTTCACGCAAATATTCTTCGTAACGTGCATCACGTCGATTGCAGAGCGGACATCTAGGACTTTCCAATATTCTAGCTCCCGAATATAGATTTCTTCTTCCACATGGCTGCGTGCCGCCTCCCTTCGAACTGATTGTCCGCCAGACCCTTTCCAAAGATGACTTTCAAATCCTTGACCATATCAAATACCTCAAAGACCAAGCGTTCGCGAGCTTCGCCGGTGATCTGCCTTTGCCGTTGTAATGCTTGCCTTTCTTTCTTCTTTGGATGAATTTTCGGAAGAAATCGACGATGCCCAAGGTACACGTTCTTCTTACAATTTGGCAAATGTACACTTTCGGTCTCATGTAAGCGGTGCGTGCATGCATTGTATCCCTTATTCGACAATTCCGAAAGGTTACTAAGAGCAGGCCAATCGTTGATGGTTACGAAAAGCAACGCCAGAGGTCAAATTCCTCTTGTTTGTGCTCATCCCACACACGGACACCACCCCACAGCCGTAAAAGTTCATCAACTAATGGCCTTAGGTACACATCGATGTCGTTCTTGCGGGTTGCTTGGGACCTTGGATGAGCACCGGCATCATAATGAACTTCCGCTTCATGCACAACCAAGGAGGAAGGTTGTAGATGCATAGAGTCACGGGCAGTGCTATGGTGGAGCTCGCTTTCGCCAAAAGGATTCATGCCATCCGTATTTAGAGCAAATCTTATGTTCCTTGCGTCACCGCAAAATCTTTGAACCATCTGTCGATCTTTCTCCATTGCGTTCCATCTGCGGTGTGTGTCTCAACTCCCCGTCCGACTTACGGTCCTCTTTGTGCCATCGCAACAACTTGGCATGCTCTTTGTTCTGAGCAGACGCGTTTCAACCGTGGTATTATAGGAGCATACCACATCACCTTGGCGGGAACCCTCTTCCGGGTTTCGGCCCTCAACATCGTCACCGTGGTCATCGCCTCGATCTTATAACGCAATGCGGTGCATACCGGGCATTCATTCAAATTCTCGTATTCACCGCGGTAGAGGATGCGATCGTTGATGCATGCATGTATCTTCGTAACCTCTAAACCTAGAGGGCGGACAACCTTCTTTGCTTCAGACGCATCAAGGGCAACTCGTTATCCTTTGGAAACATATTCTTCAACATTTTCAGCAATTTTTCAAATGCCGAGTCGGCTACACCTGCCTCTCGCCTTCCATTTCAGCAAATCCAGCAGTGCAGCCCAGCTTTTTGAGACCATCATCGCATCCGGGTACAGCGCCTTTCTGTGATCCTCTAACATGCGATCCAAATTCTCCTCTCCTTTTCGGTTCGGCGTCTCCGTGCATCAAGAATGGTCCGACCAAGATCATCAACGGGATCATCACGTGCCTCTTCTTCACCTTCCCTTCACCTTCAAAGATCCTCCATGAAAGTATCACCGAAATGAGCAAGATAGCTTTCATCGATGAAATCATCCCCTTCTTCATCTTCTTCCATTATAACCCCTCTTTCTCCATGCTTGGTCCAACAATTATAGCTTGGCATGAAACCCTTCAAGCAGATGCATGTGAACAACTCTTGAGGAAGAGTAACCCTTCTCATTCTTACAGATAACACATGGACAGATAACAAAACCCCCGCTTGTTCGCATTAGCCACTACGAGGAAATCTTTCAAACCCGTAGTGAACTTCACGGAGAGTCGGTTACCGTACATCCATTGCCGATTCATCTCGCATTATTATAATATAAAATATATAATTAACCATCATGCATTTGTTAAACTAACTAGCTACAAACAATATAAATTAAACAATGAACTACACACATGCATATTGACACATCAAAGGTTCATCAAGTTGCTAACATGATCAAGAGTGTGGCTCCAACACTTCATGTCATGTTTGTTTCATGCTCTTGGGGCATTTCATCAAACACCTTATGTGCATAAGAGGAACCAAAAGCAAACCTACACCCACTTGTGAAGAGAATGGCTCCAAATGGCTAAGTGTTGGCTGCTGGATGGGTATATATAGGGGAGGGCTTTAGTTGCGGTTGGCCTGGCAAACCGGGACTAAAAGGTGCCGAAGGCCTTTAGTCGCGGTTGTCCCGCCAACCGCGACTAAAGCCCTCACGCGCGCCAGCTGGCCACCGAGCGCCTGGCCCAGGCCTTTGGTCGCAGTTCACCTCGAACTGCGACTAAAGGTCCCATTAGTCGCGGTTCCTACAGCTTCGCGACTTATGGGGCTGGACGGAAGCCTGTTTTTCCACCAGTGTATCTGGTTTCATGCAACATTGCTGTGTTGCCTTGCAATCTATGTTTGTCATGCTAGCATGCATTCACCTAATCATACTCTTGAATTGCTATTGGTGTTTTCTGACAAGTTAACCTTGTTTCTTGCCTGTGTTTCAACATCCTCAGGGTGAAAACAGGATTGTTAACATGATCTCTGGCCGTTCTGACTGGTGCATTTCCCGGCAGAGAACATGGGGAGTTCCCATTCCTGTTTTTTATCATGTAGACACACAAGAACCTCTTATAACCGAAAAAACGATTGAACATATCAAGGGTATGCCGATGTTTATGATTTCTTGGACTTCTTTGTTAGGCTCCCTTTGCATTTGCAACACCATCATTCTCAAGCAATTGCTAACCTAAATGTCTTGTTTCAAGTTGTCCCTCAAATTTTTTTAGATAATGCTCCTAGATGTGAACTTTCTGGTGCAACATATGAACTGAATTATGTGCCATATCTTACAGTATTTTCATCTAAGACTGTGTTTGACATTGCGGCAGGTGGATTATGACAATCTAGTTTATCCAACCAGCTTTTGCCTATTTTGATGCTTGTTTAACCAACTTATCTCTAGTTCTGTGACTATTTTCCCACAGCAGATTATAAAATAAGCACATCGCATTCTCAATATAATAAATAAGCACAGCGCAGCACATTCAGCTACCCGAAACTGAGCCTAAATACGGCTGCTGTATCTGTACCAAGTCCAGTTTAGAAATTTTCAAAGACATCTCTAAGATCCATTATGTGATCCTTTATGACAGCTTTTATCCATTTGCACTTGTACTTTCTGAATCATTATAAAACGACCTTATGCTTGCCATGCTTTCTCAGGCATTTAATTCCATTTCGACTTCTTTCCTTCTTACAGGAAAACTGGCTTTACTTCTGATTGGATTTTGAATCACATGAAAGCCCGCCAATATTTTTGTTTTTTTATGCAGGTATAGTGTCAGAAAAAGGCAGTGATGCCTGGTGGTATATGCCAACTGAGGAACTTCTTCCAGAGAAATATCGTGACAAAGCATCTGAGTATCGCAAGGGCACTGATACAATGGATGTTTGGTTCGACTCTGGTAGGTTCCTGTCTTCATTGTTCTGCTAAGAATATAGTATATTTTAGAAAGTTCCATTGGTGATGGTTATCAGTTGTGACAATGCATAAATCAAACGTTCACCATAGATCTCTGTGCGCGCGCGTGTGGCCGCACACTGAATCTTGACAGCTGCCATCATTTTAATCGCCAAGCCAGCCAAGTCATGCGTTATAATCTTGCATTGATGTCATTATTGGGCTTGTTATTGTGTATCCAGTCCTCCAGACTTATTTGGTTTTCCATGCCACCTTTTCTCCTGACGTCACATTAGTCCTTACCTCTAAAGCACTCATATTTCAATAATATCTTGAGATTGAGCATTGTTAAGAACACTTTCTATTTATTGATTCCACATCTTCTCTTCATTCAGGCTCCTCATGGGCTGCTGTTTCAGCAAAACGAGATGGCCTTAATTTCCCTGCAGATGTATACCTTGAAGGTTCGGACCAACATCGTGGATGGTTTCAGAGTTCATTGTTAACCAGCATCGCTACTACAGGTAATTATGGGTACTATTTGTTGCAGTTCATTCGGGTTTAATATCACCAGAAGTACTTCTTGTTGCGACCTTACATTCTTAGGAACAGATATTTCTTATATAAGATATAAGTTACCGCGTCACACTAAGAGTCTACACCGTGATTCATCAACAGTTATTCATTCCACAAGATATCTTTAAAGGCATTTTCGCTATATTTTCTGTATACTCATATTTATGTTAAAAAATGGAAAATTATCCATATGCAATGATCAATTATGTTTTATTTGTTTATTTTTCACGAGAACTCGGAAATCTGAGCACTCATCGGTCTTTTATCTCAGTACTTTTGGCATCTGAAATCTGGGGACTGACATAATTGGTTCTTCATTCTCCATTTTTCCCATTAAACAAACAGGAAAGGCTCCATATTCCAGTGTTATTACCCACGGTTTCGTATTGGACGAAGAAGGTTTCAAAATGAGCAAATCTGTTGGTAATGTGGTGGATCCTGAGAAAGTGATTGTTGGTGGGAAAAATTCTAAGGTATGTTGCTACAGAAACTTATGTTACTTTCTAGTTTTGAGGAGTGAAATATGTCCCAACCTTGTGCAGGAAGAGCCTCCTTATGGAGCAGATGTTCTTCGTCTATGGGTTTCTAGTGTAGATTACACTGGAGATGTGTTGATTGGTTCACAAATCTTACGCCAGATGTCTGACATGTAAAGGAAACTACGAGGCACAATGCGTTTTCTGTTAGCAAATCTCCATGATTGGAAAGTAAGTTCAGGTGGCCAAGTATATATTTTCATTTCATTTTCTGATAACTGGAATGCCCCAGCTAACAACAGATGTTCTTACACATTTTAATGTACCTTCTGATAATTTGAACCCATACTCATTTTACTGAACTTCTCCAGAGTATATACTTTTTCCTTCTTTCCTCGGTGCAAAGCTTTGAACTAATTTTGATTAAGTGAATATAATTCTTGGAGTTGAGAATTGTTTCATTAGATGTAGATAATAGGAAGGATGGCATGATACTCCCCTAGCTAAATACTACAGACTGTTAATATTTTTAATTGTTTCTCTAGTTTCTTTTTCTTATTTATTTTTACAACTTTCCTTTCAGTGCATGCTTCTTTTCTAATCCTATCTTTTTTATGTTCCTGTCTATAGCCGGAGAATTCTGTGCCCTACAGTGATCTGCCGAAAATTGACCAGTATGCACTTTTCCAACTGGAAAATGTCGTGGCGTCCATGAAGAATGGTTATGATAATTACCAGTTCTATAAAATATATCAGGTGTGTAACATTTTTGCGTAGTCACACTAATTCAGACTTACTTTTCTTTGCTCTCCTTTCCAGTTCCTCCTTTTTTTTACACCGTGCGTCTGTGTTCACGTGTTTCTATGCACGTGCATGCGTAAACTATGGTTGGAACTATGTTTATCTGGTTTGGTATATTCAGGTCATATTTCTGATAAACACAAAGTGTGCTTAGTGAATATATGGTTTGCTGATTAGCAGTTCACTGGATTTGGATGATCAAAGTTTCTGGAAGTGGAATGATCTTGTTCAGTTACTCCTTTGTTTTCGTTCTGCATTCTGGAAGTTGTTTAATTTTCTTTTTCAAAATTTCAGATCACATGCGTTGCACAATTGTTATATTATGTGATGCCATATGCTTAGGATGGTCCACTTCAGATATACATTGACATATGTTTCTCTATTTCAGACCCTTCAGAGATTCGCCATCGTTGGTTTGTCCAATTTCTATTTTGATGTTGCAAAAGACCGACTTTATGTTGGGTATGACATTCATCCAATGTTCATTTCCATCTGCACCTAGTTCTTAGAATTGATCTAGCTAGTGTTGTTTGTTAATGCAACTTATGTCATCTTATCTTATCAGTGGCCGAGTTAGCTACACGAGGAAAAGCTGCCAGACAGTACTTGCTGCACATCTACTCTACCTTGTTAGGGCCATTGCTCCGGTTATGCCACACTTAGCAGAGGATATCTGGCAGAACTTGCCCTTTCAACACACCTTGGAAGATGGATCTGTTGCCAAGTTTGCTTTCGATCTAAAATGGCCAGATAAGAATGAAGAATGGTGCTCAGTTCAAAAGGATGATGTTGATTTTCTGGGTGTTATCCTGGAGGTACACAACACTTCTGTATCACTTTAGAGGCATTCATTCATATACTAGTAGTTGTGTTTCTTTGCCATGGTATATGGGTTGTAGGTAGGGATGCAAGTGGCGCCCTCCCTGTCCTCCAAAACTATGCAATTAGCATACTATGGCCACAAAATTAACACTAACGTGTACTGGGGTGTGTGATATGTGGCACACTGCTTACATCCCTAGTTGTAGGTTATAACTTGACCGATGTATTCCTAGAGGCCAGCCATATTTTCTTCAATAAATGTTTTATGAAACCCGTGCCTCCAACTTGGACCATTCCAGTTCAACACATCCAAGTTCCATCATATTGATCAGAAACAGATGAAACCACTTCTGATGTGTAATACACACATTTCTGTTAAATTGGTTAATTAATTGCTACTACCTCTTGAACTGCCAAAACGTCTTCACATTGGTGAACAGAGGGTGTAACTAATGTAAGACGTTTTCGCAGTTCAAAGTTCAATCGTTAGTGAACAGAGGGTGTAGATACTAGAACATTTGCAGCTCTTTTATTATCATTATTATTTTATGGTCATTATTTTAATATATTTTGTTGCCACACATGAGTTCATATCTTCAGCACAGATTTCTTACAGATATTTTGCATTTGCTTGTTAACCAGTTGAGATCAGAGGTGAACAAGATTTTGGAGAGCGCTAGAACAGGGAAGCTGATAGGCGCTAGTTTGGATGCAAAGGTTTATCTCCATGCTGAAAATCCTGATACGGTATCCAAACTGAAGGAGCTGGCTTCTGCAACCAATGATGCAGATGCTCTTCATCGCCTATTTATCACGTCTCAGGTAGAGCATTTGTCTTTTCTCAAAATCAGAGGCCCTCTTTCCGCATTCAATTTTGTTTTGACGTCTCCTCTTCTCTGTCTTTCTGCAGGTGGAGATTCTCCCATCCCTGAGCGAAGAAACCAAATTGGGTGTGTCCTATGCGGGGAAGTTCAGCGACCCACGCACGGGAGAGATCTGGATCGGTGTGACTCGTGCGGATGGCGTGAAATGCGAGCGCTGCTGGGTTTACACCAAGGACGTTGGGTCGTTCCTTGACCATCCTACGCTATGCTCGCGGTGCCACGGCGTCATTGATCTGCAACCGCAAGCATCTCCTGCCACCGCCGCCGCCGCTGTCGCTTGAAGAGCGGCGACCTGGATCTAACCTCCACTTCATTGTGAAGATTGTAGGTGGAATTCATCGACTTTTTGTTCCATGAAGAAAGCTTTGACCGTTATACTGAACAAAATAGAAGAGAAGATTTTTAGGGGCTTCTGAAACCGGTTTTGAACCCCATTTTCTTTGTATGTAGTACAACTACACATAAGCTTTACCAATTTTTAGTAATTGGAGTTTTTGACCTTCCTGTACCCGTGTTGCAGAACTCCTCCCACTATAGAGTAGATGAAACAGTTTTGCGCCTAAACTCGATGGATGTTGCTGATAAATAACAAGGCCACTGAAAATCCATAGAACAGCACACTGTTACAACAGCTTCCAAAAACTTCATACAATGTCATTCCATGTAAATTAACTCCACGTACTACATCTTAATTTCACACATAGCATCGGCGGCGTGGCGGCCGAACGACCAAGTGGTCTGGTTCTGGGTCCAGCGAGCCGGTCAGGCGCGGCGCCGGCCTGCATGTGGCGCGGGGCAGAGGTGTTGGGGTTGCACGGTGTGTGTGCACGGGATGCGTGGTCGTGCGGGGGTGCAGCCATGCCGGTCTGGGGTGCTCCTTGGCGCCCAGATCTGGTTTCTTCCCGCAGCTCGCCTGGCCAACCGGCGGTGCCATGGCAATGACCAGGGGGCCGGCGGTGGAGGCCGTCGACAGGGATTGACTACGGCGATGGCGGGTTGTGGTCTGTGGCAAGGGGCTTGGATGCGGGAGGCAGCCGACAACGACCTGACTCCAGCTGTGCAGGTGCTCAAGGTGAGCTTCTGTGTCAATGGAGCCTCGTGCTAGTCCTAGTGGGGACGCTCGCCGCGGACTGGTAGGAGGGCGGGGAGGTCTTGGGCTGCTGGGCACAGCTGCCAGCTTCGACGGAGATGACTGGGAACGGGATGCTTCAGGCGAAAGCCTTGTGTCGATCTTGTCGGCAACAATGGCGGCGATGCCTTCGGGCGCCGCTTTCCTTCATGAAGTCATCATCGGGAAGCTACTGTTGCCCTCTTAATCGTGTGCCTCAGGCGAAAGCCTCAGATCCATCTCTGGATTGGACGACGATGACGTCTCGATGTCGCTTCCCCCTTTGGGAGCGTTGTTTTTGAAAGCCACGGATCTGTGGTTGGCAACTGGATGTCTGGGCCGGAGTGCTTGTTGGGTTGATAGTGTGCAGGGTGATGGCGGTCGAAGTGATCTATGGCGGCGACCAATCCCTTGGTCACCTCGATGCTGATGTTTGACCTATCTTTTGGGGGCTCGTGGCGGCGATGAGGTCTCGGTGTTCGGTGCCCATCGACGGTGTATGAGGTTTTGTTGACTTGCATAGTGCTTTGGTTCTCTCTATTTGTGATGATGACCGTGGTGTGGCCTAAAGAAGGTGCAGGGTTGTCTCGGCGGAACATTGCCCTTTGGCACGGTCTATGGCTCTCTTTGCCGCGACGTGGCTAGGCTGTTGAAAGTGCAATCATGCCCTTAATCTCCTGGAAGATATTAGTGTGGTTCAAAACTTACATATTCAAGATACTCAAAGGAAGGTGAAACAAGATGCAAAGCTTTAGATCCTTCTCTGTTTTACTTTTATTTGAGTATAGGGATCCCGCACTATTAAGAGGAGAACACTGGTTCTCGCAAAAGACTTGCTCAAAATCTAGAATAAAATCTCTTAGATAGCGTTCCTATCTTAGCAGGCCTTTTGGCCTCTGTTTCTGTCCAGACGACTGAAGGGCTCCGGACGTCCGGTGCTTCCCTGTGCTCCGGATGTCCGGTGCCATGTCACAAAAGAGATATTCTTGGATTTCCGTTCCCTCCGGACGACTGGCTTCCGAACGTCCGGTGGTGACCGGCCATCCGGTGCCACTTCACAGAGCCGAAATAACGGAAGTTCATTCCTTCCGGGCGACCGACACTCTCGGACGTCCGCTCCGTGTGCGTCTTCCCTCACTTCTACTGCACTAGATCTCTGTTTTTATCCGTGTGTTGGACGACCGGTGCTTGCCGGACGTCCGGCCCAACTTTTCTGTCTGGACGTCTGATGTCTGTGCAACATAAGTGACCTCCAACAGCCACTTTTGCACTTAGACTATAAATATCCTCTTCCCACCCCGTGGGGGAGCTTTTCAACACAGTGCAAAGATTCCAAGAACACCTTTCTCTCTCACTCTCTCTTGCTTCCACCAAATCCTAGATCCCAAGAGCGTTTGTGCAGATTCTTGAGTGTTGTTCCAATCAAAAGATAGATCGTCTCTCTCTCTCCTCCTCTCAACCAAAGGAATTCGTGATTTGAGCAAGTTTTGAGCGGTTCCCTTGATCTTGTTACTCTTGGAGGTTGGGGACTCCTAGGCGGTAGGAGTCATTCGGAGAGGAATCGACCATTGTGATTATCCCCGGAAAGTTTGTGAGAGTTTGGAGACCACCTAAAGATCTACCACTAATCTAATCAAACGCTCCATCGCACGTACGCCAGATTTTGAATGTCTTGGACCACCTGATGGATACAACAAAGTGTAAAATAATTCAGTGTGTTTTTTCAAAAAATAGCAAAAGATCCTCCTCTTTTCAAACATAATTTGTCTCCGCTTTAGGCATGTTCAATGAAAAAGTATTCAGTGCCTTGTTTGTGACATCATTTTGCCCCTGGCTAGCTAAATATACCGCTCTGCTATATATCTGCAGTTCTGCACTAATTAGAGGTTCTCTACAAGCCCTATATTAGCAGTAAACCAAACATATAAAAAATGTACTAGTAGTTATTTTGGAAGTTCTATCAAAACGAGCCCGAATTATATTACAACGAATCTGTTTTGCATTGAGCCCACTCGTCTATAGTGGATTTGTGGATTCGTTGCCGGCAGCGCCAGCTTAAGAGCATCTCCAATAGCCACGCTAAACTAGCGCCGCAACGTAAATTAGGCCGTTTTAAGCAAGATAACGCGACAGTCGCTTCCACACAAGACAAAAACGCGCAAGGCTTATATCGAGTTGGGCGCGGTCGGAAGCACTCTCCGCTGGGTGTATTTCGGCGCCGGCCATCACAGCGGTACACTCGGGCCGCTCTTCCACTTCTCTCCCACTTTCACCCCCATCTCGGCCGCCTCGCCGCGCCCGGCGACCGTTGCTCAGCGCTTCGCCTATCCCAGCGCCAAGGCTCGCCCCATCCTCCTAATCCCGGGCCCCTCGCGCGTCTCCGTCATCCGAGGAACAGCGCCCGACATTGTATTGTTCATGAACTATTTGTTGTGTTTATTGCATTATTTGTTGTGCTGAACGATAAACTATTTGTTTAAGTTGTAATGATAACGAAATTGAACTATTTATTGTTGATTTATTTTGTTTGTTTGATCATTTTTGCTCCTCTTTTTTGAAATGTTTATGTGGTTTGTGCGTGCTGCGCGCGCTGATTTTGTCTTGCTGCATTATAAGCCTGGGCCGTATTTGGCCGAAATTAACTAGACGGCCAAGGCAAGAACAAGTTTTTGTGGCCTTGTGTAAGCGCTTATTGGAGAATCTTCTAAGAGCAGAATGTCGGCAGTGACAACTAGGCGGACGATCTCTGCAAGAAAGACTAGAGCTCTGTGGTTCTCCACACAACCCAGACGATGCCCGCCATCATGGGGACCAAAGCTTCCGAGCCTGAGAGGCTGAGAACCACGCTGATGAGAATGGCGTGGACATCGAACACTATGAGCATCACAGTTGTGAACGCCCAGCCACGAGCTCAAGCCATTCAAAAGTGTCTATCCAGGGAAATGCTGTCATGTAGCCTAACTAATTTGTTGGCATATAAGATAATCCAGATTGCATATTCCAGTTCAACAAGAAACAAGCAAAATTGAAAATCCTTACAAACTCTGTTTTGGGAGCTTATCTTCCTCAGATATCTTCCATCTAGAGGAGCTACAGGGCAGGGTAGATAGATTTTTAAGAGACCTTTTACGGTGCATCAGATCATTATTGACCGTTTATTTTTTCATTTGGACGGTCCAGAGGTGGAAATACTACTGCAGATTTTCGGTAGTATATTTTCCGATCAGGGGTAGTTTGGGTAGTTCACTGTTTACCAAAAACGCGGGCTGGTTCCTTCAGAAAACGAGTGACGGGCATTTGTGGAATTTCATGTATTCGTCTTTTTTTTTCATCAGCCATCGCCGTCCGCTCCCTGACAGAAATGTGGCCGACAGTTTAGGCACCAGACCTCGAATGAGAAAGAAAGAAAATCCAATCAAACGCTGGCCGCGCTAGGGCGAGAGGACAATGGCGAGCCCCGGTCGCTGTGAGGGCCCTCCGCGCAGTCAGTGCGGGCGCTAGGGTTTGGTGGCCCGCCTTCGGCCGGATGAGCGGGCGCAGCGACGTTGCCCCCATGGTGTCACAGTCGTCGTCGGCGAGATGGCCATTCGTGTTCTGGAGCTGGTGGCCGAGGGAGAGAGGGGGCGGCGGCATGCCCCATCGCCGTGACGGCCCTGCGCGCCGCCGAGTTGGAGTTGTACTAGCTTCTTACAGATCTCACTCGCCGATTGATATGATTTACCGCATTGGATGATATTTGGGTCTGTAATTCGGGTTTGTAGTCGTTGAAATTGCACATCTATAGAAGCTGAAATCATTGTTATTATTATTGTGAGGAATCATGATACAAGTTGTTTTTGCTGGTTGATAATGCCCTGCAATTAGCTTCTCTGAATTTACATGTTCTGAATTCAGGAGCTGCAGTACAGAACGACAGAAGCCCAAATATGCACCATAATGGATAGGTTCTACACCATAATGAATAGGTTCTGTAGGCGCAGACACTGCAAAATCGAGCAGTTATTGTGTAATATACAGAAATTTGCACATGCGGTTAGACATCCAGGTAATAAATACAAACCTGTTTAATAATTTCTCAATTCAGAGCCTTGTATCATGATAAAACATATACTGTTTTGAAACTTGAGTGGCTAGTGGTTTAATTTGGAGTGCACTTGGCCTGGACATGGGAGGGTGGCTTACCGCTGCTCCATGAAAAAGTGCTATGAGATGAGGTGAGGTACATATTCAGACTGAAAGTTAAACAACGTGCCAATGCTACAAGGGGACTGTTTAGCAGAATAAAACATGACAGCATTAACCTATCTGTTTCAGCCTGAGTTGCTATGCGTTCCTAGACCTAAAATGTCGCTGAATCCCAGTGTCAGCGTTCGGTACTGATTGGCTTCACACTGTATTGTAGATGATTCTGATTTGCCTGAGTTGCTATGGGCTTGTCACGAGCCAGCAGTCCGAGACATCTATTACACTGATAATAACACGCGGTGTTGCTACCTAAAATGCAACATGCATGAGGTCTGTTGTCACCCGCATGCACTGTTGTCAACGAATTTCCTAGTGTTTTATTATTGACCTATACTTCTCCCCATGTTATTAATATACGCAGGGTTGCAAGTTGTTCATTCGGGAAGACCTCCTCAACAACTACGCTGAACTGAATGAACGTACTGGATCATGGTGGTTTTCTTGCTCTTACTGATTCATCATGTGCTTATGGTCCATCAGGAAGCGTATGAACATTCAGATCAATTATGGAAACATGATCGATCAATTCCATGTAACGTACAATTGGCACGGGCATGCATGGCCGCTATGAGAAGGATTAGCACGAGAGAAACTGCAAGTATGTTCATTCACACAAACATAAAGAGAAGATGGGCACGTAATCATGCAGTAGAGACTAGGCCAGTATGATAACAACAAGAGTCAACACTAATGCATCTTCTAAATTCCAATCTCACAAAATTCTTTACAAACCACAACCCAGTGCTTGCTTGAAGCTCAACCTGCAAAAAAGCAGGACAACCACACCGAGAGAGTGCCCTTGGCGTCCTTTTCTTGTCGGTTTCATCAAAGTGCTTTACTTCACAATATCCTTGTTTGCAGCACACAAACGTCCTCCAGTATGCATTTTCCTTGTTTCCCTTATATTTCAGATCGCCCTTTCTAACACCAAACCCTTTGTTCTTCACATACCCTAAATAGAACTTGTACGCTTCGTTCTCACTTTTAAATGCCCGCCTGACCATCGAGTCGTACTCCATAAATTCATCTATCAAGATGCCTTCACCAGCCATGCCGATATCCTGCCATAAGAAACAGCAAAACCTGTTACATATTTACATGAAAGAAAATACGCTGCAGCATCCACACGCACACAAAACCCAGCAGCCATTTTGAATCACGTATGCGTGCACAGCCAGCATCCATGTGCGCCCAGCTAGGTGTTTGGGGAGCACCAAAGGCAACGTACCTATGCAAGGGATCTCAACCACGACGCGCGGAGGAACCGATCTCGGGCGCCGTGTCCGAAAATCCTGCGATGGAGAGAGAGGGCCGCCGGGCGGCGCGGGCCTGCTGCGCCGTTGAAAATCTTGGGGCCCCGTCCAGATCTTGCGGCGGCGACCGCAGGGCGGGAGACGGAGCAGCCGCCCCTGTGCGACTCAGGCGACGGTGACCGCAGGGCGGGAGAAGTAGAGGCTGCCCCTGTGCGACTCAGGTGACGGCCACGGGCACCTAGGCGGCGGCAAAAAAATGAAGAACAAATGACGAGGGAAACCTACGAACTAAGACAGGGCAATTCTTTTCCAGCTGTGATTACTTACGTTGTTAATCATTGTAATTACCCATATTATTAATTAATAATATTATCATTAAGAAATGGCTAATCTACCCTTACAACCAATTATTTAAATGTCCTCAAGAGAAAAAAACTGGGATCAATAATGACCATTGGATCAATTATATACTACCCACTATTTACACGAGTATGATGCACCGTAAAAACTCTCATTTTTAAGCTTGCATACAAACTGGAAGAAAAGATGGACCATCAAAGATCCTTCTCCAATAGCACAGACAAAGAGGGCCTGAAGCAAGCGATTGTCTACTCTCTATTTGGGCAGACTTTCAATCTAGGAAAACCAAAGTTGAACGTACATAGGGGGAAAGAAGGATGAAGATCTGAATATGAAATAATATGGGAAGCGTTAAACCCTTTACTCGGGCCGCATTGCATTATATGGAACATATGCCGTGGCTTACAAGTTTGGATCGAGGCTAGATCGATCGGTTACAGAGAGATATTCGGGAGAGGTTGAAACAGAAGAAGAGATAGAATAGATTTACAATTCAAAGAAAACTCTATCCCTATACAACAACTAATTCTAACACTGAACTCCAGATAAGTCAAGGCTCACAAACAAAATTGGAGTTCTATTGCAAGGTCGATGTCTCTAATCTTCAAACTAGATATACGCACACACGATTACGGATAGGTACATAACAAGAAAGGAAGGCGTCATACCTCAAGTAGATTGTGGCTGTGCTTAATGTTAAATGTAATTTTAGTTTTTGTATACCGTATAGTATTGTATACGGATACCTGCACCTTGTACAACTTGGCTTCCAAGCCAACTCGGCTTCCAAGCCATCTATATTAACATGCAACCGGTGTGGACTCAAGCACCGTTCCCGTCATCACATTTGACATGGTACCAGAGCCCCTCCTCCCGTGACCTAGCTGCCGCCGCCGCCGCCGCTCTCCAGCCGCCGCCGCCGCCGTAGACAAACAAAACTCGCCGCCGTCGTTGCTTTCAAGCCGCCGCCGCCGCATCAACAACCTAGACAAACAACCTCGCCGCCGCTGCTGCCTTCAAGCCGCCGCCGCCGCATCAACAACCAAATAAACAACCTCGCCGCCGCTGCTGTCTTCAATCCGCCGTCGCCGCATCAACAACCTAGACAAACAACCTCGCCGCCGCTGCTGCCTTTAAGCTGCCGCCACCACATCAACAACCAAACAAACAACCTCCGATCCGATCTAACACCATGAGCTCGTCGACATCAACTTCATCCCTGGCCGCTGCCCTCGGGAGCCCTCCAACTCAGCTTCTGACGTGAGATAACTTTCTGCTATGGCAAGCCCTCATCATTCCGGCGTTCCGTGGCGCCAATGTTATGGGACTTCTCGATGGCTCCGACCGTGCTCCAGCCAAGATCATCAAGTCTGATGGCTCCGATGGGACGAAGATCGAAGCTGAAAACCCTGCGTATGTGGCCTGGATTGCTCGGGACCAACAGGTGTTGCGTTTTCTTCTGAATTCGCTCTCTCAAAAGATTCTGTCGCATGTTCTAGACATGGATACTACTGCTTCGGCGTGGACTGCCGTTAACACTATGTTCAAAACAAAATCTCGCACCAAGGCTCGACATCTGCGTGAGAAGCTCAACGACACCAAGAAACTGACAATGACTTCTAATCAGTACTACACCAAGATGAAAGGCTTCGCTTTCGAGCTTTCAGCACTTGGAAAACCGATTGGAGACGATGAGCTCCTAGGTTACCTTCTGCATGGTTTGGACAAAGGTGAATACAACTCTCTTATCACCACAGTTCATGGAAACCCTAGCACCACCATAGATGAATTTTATGAGCAGTTATGTGGATATGATATGCAATGGAGTTGAAGAGAATGGCTCGTTTATTTCCTCTGCAAATCTGGCTCGTCGGGGCTATGAGCGCTCACGTGGTCGCACTCCACCTCCACGTGGTTACTCACCTCCTCCTCCTCTCCGTGGTCGCAGCCCTGACAGTGGTGGTTCCTGAAGGAAATATGCCCTAGAGGCAATAATAAAGTTATTATTTATTTCCTTATATCATGATAAATGTTTATTATTCATGCTAGAATTGTATTAACCGGAAACATAATACATGTGTGAATACATAGACAAACAGATAAGTCACTAGTAAGCCTCTACTAGACTAGCTCATTAATCAAAGATGATTATGTTTCCTAACCATAGACATGTGTTGTCATTTGATTAATGAGATCACCTCATTAGAAGAATGATGTGATTGACATGACCCATTCCGTTAGCTTAGCACTTGATCGCTTTAGTATATTGCTATTGCTTTCTTCATGACTTATACATGTTCCTATAACTATGAGATTATGCAACTCCCGTTTACGGAGGAACACTTTAGGTACTACCAAGCGTCACAACGTAATCGGGTGATCATAAAGGAGTGCTACAGGTGTCTCCAAAGGTACTTGTTGGGTTGGCGTATTTCGAGATTAGGTTTTGTCACTCCGATTGCTCGGAGAGGTATCTCTGGCCTTCTCGGTAATACACATCACATAAGCCTTGCAAGCATTGCAACTAATGAGTTAGTTGTGAGATGATGTATTACGGAACGAGTAAAGAGACTTGCCAAGAACGAGATTGAACTAGGTATTGGATACCGACGATCGAATCTCGGGCAAGTAACATACCGATGACAAAAGGAACAACGTATGTTGTTATGCGGTCTCGACCGATAAAGATCTTCAGAGAAAATGTAGGAACCAATATGGGCATCCAGGTCCCGCTATTGGTTATTGACCGGAGATGTGTCTCGGTCATGTCTACATTGTTCTCGAACCGTAGGGTCCGTGACGCTTAAGGTTTCAAGGACGGTTATATTATGAGTTTGTGTATTTTGATGTACGAAGGTTGTTCGGAGTCCGGATACGATCACGGACATGACGAGGAGTCTCGAAATGGTCGAGACATAAAGATTAATATATTGGACGGATATATTTGGACACCGGAAAGGTTCCGGAGAAGTTTGGAGCCCGGAGGTTACTGGAACCCCCGGGAGGTATATGGGCCTTATTGGGCCCATGTAGGAGGAAGGGAGAAGGAACAAGGAGGGGCGCGCCCAAGCCCAATCCGACTGGGGAGGGGGCCGCCCCTTTCCTTTCTCCTTCCCCTCTTCCTATTCCTACTACTAGTACTACTTCCTAATACTAGTACTCCTTCCTTCCCCTCCAAATAAGATAAGGAAAGAGAGGAAACCTACTTGGAGTAGGTTTCCTCCCTATGGTGCGCCCCTTGTGGCCGCCACCTCCTCCCTCCCTCCTTTATATACGGGGGTGGGGGCACCCTAGAACACACAAGTTGATCCTTGAGATCGTTCTCAGCCGTGCGGTGCCCCCTCCACCATATTCCACCTCGGTCATATCGTAGCGGTGCTTAGGCGAAGCCCTGCATCGGTGAAACATCAAGATCGTCACCACGCCGTCGTGCTGACGGAACTCCCTCTCCCCGGAGCTTTGCTGGATCGGAGCCCGAGGAGCGTCATCGAGCTGAACGTGTGCCAAGAACTCGGAGGCGCCGGAGTAACGGGCGGATCGGCCGGATCGCGAGGAGAACGTGACGACTACTTCCTCTACGTCATCATCGACTCGGAGGTGCCGGAATGGCAACCTTTGGGATCAGCAGGATCGCGAGGAGAACGACGACTACTTCCTCTACGTTGTGATCGCTTCGCTTTGGTCTACGAGGGTACGTGAGACAACACTCTCCCTTCTCGTTGCTATGCCATCACCATGGTCCCGTAATGCGTGGGAAAATTTTGAAATTACTATGTTCCCCAACGGTGGCATCCGAGCCTGGTTTTATGCGTTGATGTCATATGCACGAGTAGAACACAAGTGAGTTGTGGGCGATACAAGTCATACCGCCTACCAAAGATGTCATACTTTGGTTCAGCGGTATTGTGAGATGAAGCGGCCGGACCGACATTACGCCAGACGCTTACGCGAGACTGGTTTCACTGCTACGAGCACTCGTGCTTAAAGGTGGCTGGCGGGTGTGTCTCTCACTTTAGTTGAACCGAGTGTGGCTACGCCCGGTCCTTGAGAAGGTTAAACGGAGTCTATTTGACGAAGTATCGTTGTGGTTTTAATGCGTAGGTAAGAACGGTTCTTGCTCAGCCCGTAGCAGCCACGTAAAACTTGCAACAACAAAGTAGAGGACGTCTAACTTGTTTTTGCAGGGCATGTTGTGATGTGATATGGTCAAGACGTGATGCTATATTTTATTGTATGAGATGATCATGTTTTGTAACCGAGTTATCGGCAATCGGCAGAGCCATATGGTTGTCGCTTATTGTATGAAATGCAACGCCTGTAATTGCTTTACTTTATCACTAAGCGGTAGCGATAGTCGAGAAGCAATAGATGGCGAACGACAACGATGCTACGATGGAGATCAAGGTGTCGCGCCGGTGGCGATGGTGATCATGACGGTGCCGGAGATGGAGATCACAAGCACAAGATGATGATGGCCATATCATATCACTTATATTGATTGCATGTGATGTTTATCCTTTATGCATCTTATTTTGCTTTGATTGACGGTAGCATTTTAAGATGATCTCTCATTAAAATTATCAAGTAGTGTTCTCCACGAGTATGCACTGCTGCCAAAGTTCGTCGTGTCGAGACACCACGTGATGATCGGGTGTGATAAGCTCTCACGTCCATCTACAACGGGTGCAAGCCAGCTTTTGCACACGCAGAATACTCAGTTATACTTGACGAGCCTAGCATATGCAGATATGGCCTCGGAACACGGAGACCGAAAGGTCGGCGTGAATCATATAGTAGATATGATCAACATAAGATGTTCACCATTGAAAACTACTCCATCTCACGTGATGATCGGTTATGGTTTAGTTGATTTGGATCACGTGATCACTTAGATGACTAGAGAGATGTCCGTCTAAGTGGGAGTTCTTTAGTAATATGATTAATTAAAAACTTAAATTTATCATGAACTTAGTACCTGATAGTATTTTGCTTGTCTATGTTTCTTGTAGATAGATGGCTCGTCTGTTGTTCCGTTGAATTTTAATGCGTTCCTTGAGAAAGCAAAGTTGAAAGATGATGGTAGTAATTACACGGACTGGGTCCAGAATTTGAGGATTATCCTCATTGCTGCCTGAAGAATTACGCCCCGGAAGCACCGGCTGGGTGCCAGGCTGCTTAGAGCAACGCCGAAGTTGTGAACGTCTGGCGAGCAAAGTCGATGACTACTCTATAGTTCATGTGCCATGCTTTACGGCTTAGAACCGGTCTTCAACGACGTTTTGAACGTCATGGAGCATATGAGATGTTCCAAGAGTTGAAGTTAATATTTCAAGCAAATGCGGATTGAGAGATATGAAGTCTCCAATAAGTTCTATAGCTACAAGATGGAGGAGAACAGATTACAAGTGAACACATACTCAAAATGTCCGGGTATAATAATCACTTAATTCAGCCGGGAGTTAATCTTCCGGATGATAGTGTCATTGATGTAATTCTCCAATCATCGCCACCAAGCTACAAGAGCTTCGTGATGAACTATAATATGCAAGGGATGACTAAGACAATTCTGAGCTCTTCGCAATGCTAAAAGTCATGGAGGTAGAAATCAAGAAAGAGCATCAAGTGTTGATGGTCAACAAGACCACTAGTTTCAAGAAAAGGGCAAAGGGAAGAAGAAGGGAACTTCAAGAAGAACAGCAAACAAGTTGCTGCTCAAGGAAGAAACCCAAGTCTGGACCTAAGCCCGAAATCGAGTGCTTCTACCGCAAGCGGTGGTCCCGGAAGCGGAACTGCCCCAAGTATTTGGCGGATAAGAAGGATGGCAAGGTGAACAAAGGTATATGTGATATACATGTTATTGATGTGTACCTTACTAGAGCTCGCAGTAGCACTGGGTATTTGATCTGGTTACATTGCTAATATTTGCAACTCAAACAGGGGACTCTGATTGCGAACACCGGCAAAGGACGAGGTGACGCGCGCTGGGAAATGGTTCCAAAGTCGATGTGATCGCGGTCGGCACGCTACCTCTACATCTACCTTGAGATTAGTTTTAGACCTAAATAATTGTTATTTGGTGCCGCGTTAAGCATGAACATTATATCTGGATCTTGTTTGATGCGAGACGGTTATTCATTTAAATCGAGAGAATAAAGGTTGTTCTATTTATATGAATAAAATCTTTTATGGTCATGCACCCTTGAAGAGTGGTCTATTTTAATGAATCTCGATAGTAGTGATACACATATTCATAATGTTGAAACCAAAAGATGCAGAGTTGATAATGATAGTGCGACTTATTTGTGGCATTGCCGTTTAGGTCATATCGGTGTAAAGCGCATGAAGAAACTCCATCTTGATGGACTTTTGGAGTCACTTGATTATGAATCACTTGGCACTTATGAACCGTGCCTCATGGGCAAGATGACTAAAACCCGTTCTCGGTACTATGGAGAGAGCAACAGATTTGTTGGAAATCATACATACAGATGTATGTGGTCCAATGAATGTTGAGGCTCGTGGCGGATATCGTTATTTTCTCACCTTCACAGATGATTTAAGCAGATATGGGTATATCTTCTTAATGAAACATAAGTCTGAAACATTTGAAAAGTTCAAAGAATTTCAGAGTGAAGTTGAAAATCATCGTAATAAGAAAATAAAGTTTCTACGATCTGATCGTGGAGGCGAATATTTGAGTTACGAGTTTGGTCTACATTTGAAACAATGCGGAATAGTTTCGCAACTCACGCCACCGGAACACCACAGCACTGGTGTGTCCGAACGTCGTAATCGCACTTTACTAGATATGGTGCGATCTATGATGTCTCTTACAGATTTACCGCTATCGTTTTGGGGTTATGCTCTTGAGACGGCCGCATTCACGCTGAATAGAACACCGTCAAAATCCGTTGAGACGACACCTTATGAACTGTGGTTTAGCAAGAAACCAAAGTTGTCGTTTCTTAAAGTTTGGGGATGCGATGCTTATGTGAAAAAACTTCAACCCGATAAGCTCGAACCTAAATCGGAGAAATGTATCTTCATAGGATACCCAAAGGAGACAGTTGGGTACACCTTCTATCACAGAGATCCGAAGGCAAGACATTTGTTGCTAAGAATGGATCCTTTCTAGAGAAGGAGTGTCTCGAAAGAAGTGAGTGGGAGGAAAGTAGAACTTGATGAGGTAACTATACCTTCTCCCTTATTTGAAAGTAGTTTATCACGTAAACCAGTTTACTGCGATATCTACACCAAATAGTGAGGAAGTTGATGATGTTGATCATGAAACTTCAGATCAAGTTACTACAGTAACCTCGTAGATCAACCAGAATAAAATCCGCACTGAGTGGTACGGCAATCCTGTTCGGAAGTCATGCTACTAGATCATGATGAACCTACGAACTATGAAGAAGCGATGGTGAGCCCAGATTCCGCAAAATGGCTTGAGGCCATGAAATCTGAGATGGGATCCATGTATGAAAACAAAGTGTGGACTTTGGTTGACTTGCCCGAGGGTCGGCAAGCAATAGAAAACAAGTGGATCTTCAAGAAGAAGACTGACGCCGACGGTAATATTGCTGTCTACAAAGCTCGACTTGTCGCAAAGGGTTTTCGACAAGTTCAAGGGATTGACTACGATGAGACCTTCTCACCCGTAGCGATGCTTAAGTCTGTCCGAATCATGTTAGCAATTGCCGCATTTTATGATTATGAAATTTGGCAAATGGATGTAAAGACCGCATTCTGAATGGGTTTACGGAAGAAGAGTTGTATATGATGCAACCGTAAGGTTTTATCGATCCAAAGGGAGCTAACAAAGTGTGCAAGCTCCAGCGATCCATTTATGGACTGGTGCAAGCATCTCGGAGTTGGAATAAACGCTTTGATAGTGTGATCAAAGTATTTGGGTTTATATGACTTTTGGAGAAGCCTGTATTTACAAGAAAGTGAGTGGGAGCTCTGTAGCATTTCTGATATTATATGTAGATGACATATTACTGATTGGAAATGATATAGAATTTCTGGATAGCATAAAGGGATACTTGAACAAGAGTTTTTCGATGAAAGACCTTGGTGAAGCTGCTTACATATTGGGCATCAAGATCTATAGAGATAGATCAAGACGCTTTAATTGGACTTTCACAAAGCACATACCTTGACAAAGTTTTGAAGAAGTTCAAAATGGATCGTGCAAAGAAAGGTTTTTACCTGTATTACAAGGTGTGAGATTGAGTCGGACTCAATGCCCGACCACAGCAGAAGATAGAGAGAAAATGAAAGATGTTCCCTATGCTTCAGCCATAGGCTCTATCATGTATGCAATGTCGTGTACCAGACCTGACGTATGCTTAGGCTGTAAGCTTGGCAGAAGGTACCAAAGTAATCCAGAGTGGATCATCGGACAGCGTCAAGAACATCTGAAATACGAAAAGGACTAAGGATATGTTTCTCGGATATGGAGGTGACAAAGAGCTAGTCGTAAATGGTTACGTCGATGCAAGCTTTGACACTGAACCGGACGATTCTAAAAAGCAAACCGGAAACGAAATTTTGTTAAACGGTTGAGTTGTAAGTAGGTGCAGATCAAAACAAATCGTCGTGGCGGGATATACAAGTGAAGCGGAGTACATAGCTGCTCGGAAGCAAAGAAATGAAGGAGTCTGGATGAAAGAGTTCATTTCCGATCTAGGTGTTATACCTAGTGCATCGGGACCAATGAAGATCTTCGTGACAATACTGGTGCAATTGCCTTGGCAAAGGAATCCAGATTTCACAAGAGGACCAAGCATATCAAGAGACGCCTTCAATTCCATTCGGGACCAAGTCCAAGTGGGAGACATAGAGATTTGCAAAGTACATACGGATCTGAACGTTGCAGACCCGTTGACTAAGCCTCTTCCACGAGCAAAACATGATCAACACCAAGACTCCATGGGTGTTAGAATCATTACTGAGTAATCTAGATTATTGATTCTAGTGCAAGTGGGAGACTGAAGGAAATATGCCCTAGAGGCAATAATAAAGTTATTATTTATTTCCTTATATCATGATAAATGTTTATTATTCATGCTAGAATTGTATTAACCGGAAACATAATACATGTGTGAATACATAGACAAGCAGATAAGTCACTAGTAAGCCTCTACTAGACTAGCTCATTAATCAAAGATGGTTATGTTTCCTAACCATAGACATGTGTTGTCATTTGATTAATGAGATCACCTCATTAGAAGAATGATGTGATTGACATGACCCATTCCGTTAGCTTAGCACTTGATCGCTTTAGTATATTGCTATTGCTTTCTTCATGACTTATACATGTTCCTATAACTATGAGATTATGCAACTCCGTTTACGGAGGAACACTTTGGTACTACCAAACGTCACAACGAATCGGGTGATCATAAAGGAGTGCTACAGTGTGTCTCCAAAGGTACTTGTTGGGTTGGCGTATTTCGAGATTAGGTTTTGTCACTCCGATTGCTCGGAGAGGTATCTCTGGGCCTTCTCGGTAATACACATCACATAAGCCTTGCAAGCATTGCAACTAATGAGTTAGTTGTGAGATGATGTATTACGGAACGAGTAAAGAGACTTGCCAAGAATTTAGATTGAACTAGGTATTGGATACCGACGATCGAATCTCGGGCAAGTAACATACCGATGACAAAAGGAACAACGTATGTTGTTATGCGGTTCCGACCGATAAAGATCTTCGTGAAAATGTAGGAACCAATATGGGCATCCAGGTCCGCTTATTGGTTATTGACCAGAGATGTGTCTCGGTCATGTCTACATTGTTCTCGAACCGTAGGGTCCGCACGCTTAAGGTTTCGATGGCGGTTATATTATGAGTTTGTGTATTTTGATGTACGAAGGTTGTTCGAGTCCGGATATGATCACGGACATGACGAGGAGTCTCGAAATGGTCGAGACATAAAGATTAATATATTGGACGGATATATTTGGACACCGGAAAGGTTCCGAAAAGTTTGGAGCTCCGGAGGTTACTGGAACCCCGGGAGGTATATGGGCCTTATTGGGCCCATGTAGGAGGAAGGGAGAAGGAACAAGGAGGGGTGCGCCCCAAGCCCAATCCGAATTGGGGAGGGCGCCGCCCCCTTTCCTTTCTCCTTCCCCTCTTCCTATTCCTACTACTAGTACTACTTCCTAATACTAGTACTCCTTCCTTCCCTCCAAATAAGATAAGGAAGAGAGGAAACCTACTTGGAGTAGGTTTCCCTCCCTATGGTGCGCCCCTTGTGGCCGGCCACCTCCTCCCTCCCTCCTTATATACAGGGGTGGGGGCACCCTAGAACACACAAGTTGATCCTTGAGATCGTTCTCAGCCGTGCGGTGCCCCCTCCACCATATTCCACCTCGGTCATATCAGAAGCGGTGCTTAGGCGAAGCCCTGCATCGGTGAAACATCAAGATCGTCACCACGCCGTCGTCGACGGAACTCCCTCTCCCCGAGCTTTCTTTGGATCGGAGCCCGAGGAGCGCCATCGAGCTGAACGTGTGCCAAGAACTCGAGGCGCCGAGTAACGGCGCTGGGATCGGCTGGATCGCGAGGAGAACGTCGACTACTTCCTCTACGTCATCATCGACTCGGAGGTGCCGGAGTAACGCTTGACCGGGATCGGCAGGATCGCGAGGAGAACGTACGACTACTTCCTCTACGTTGTGATCGCTTTCGCTTTGGTCTACGAGGGTACGTAGACAACACTCTCCCTTCTCGTTGCTATGCCATCACCATGGTCCTGTGTGTGCGTAGGAAAATTTTGAAATTGCTACGTTCCCCAACAGTTCCTACCGTGGAGGGGGTGGTGGTGATCGATACCGTGACAATGATGATGACCGTGGTTGGCGTCGTGATGAGCGCCGCAATGATGACCGTGGTTGGCGCCGTGATGACCGTAGAGATGATGACCGTGGTTGGCGTCGTGATGATCGTAGAGATGATGATCGCCGTGGAGACCGGTGTGATGATCGCCGTGATAGGCGTAATGATGGTGGTGGACGTCGCCCAGATCGTACCCCTACCAAGTATGTTGACACTGATTGTCAGATTTGCAAGAAGCATGGACACCCTGCTAGTGATTGTTGGTGGCGTTATGCTGATGACAAGAAAAAGAGAGATGATGTGAGAGATGATGCAGAAAAGGGGGCACTTCTTGCTGCTGCCCCATATGGTGTTGACACAAATTGGTATGCTGATTCTGGAGCCACCGATCACATCACTAGTGAGCTGAACAAGCTTCTCATCGCCAACAAATATCATGGGCAAGACAAGGTCCGCCTTCTTTGAAGGCATGTATGAACATCAGTCATATTGGTGATTCAATATTACGTACCCCTCATGGCTCCTTTGACCTTAAAAATATTCTTCTTGTTCCAAATGCATCTAAGAACCTTTTGTCTATTCATCGATTTACTCTTGATAATCATGTCTTTATTGAATTTCATCCTTTCTTCTTTTTAATCAAGGACCAGGCAACTCGAAGAACTCTATTTAAGGGCCCTTGCTATGGTGGACTCTATCCTTTGGTGCCTATGTTTCATGAGACTTCCAAGCATGCTTTCTTCACAATAAAGCCGTCATCCTCTACTTGGCATCGGCTTTTAGGACATCCTTCTTCTTTTGTCGTTTAGCAAGTTCTTAGGAGAAATAAAATAGCTTACACCCCAGAGAGTACTCCATATGTTTGTGATTCTTGTCAGTTAGCTAAGAGTCACCAGTTGCCATATCATGTTTCTTCTAGTGTCTCCACTGCTCCCTTGGAGCAAGTTCTTTCTGATGAATGGGGTCCTGCCCCACTCTCTGTGGGAAAACATACATATTATGTAAGCTTTATCGATGATTTCAGTAAATTTACTTGGATATATTTTCTTAAGAAGCGTTCTGATGTTTATCAAGCCTTTCTTAATTATCAGCAATATGTTGAGCGCAAGTTTGATAGGAAAATTATTACTATGCAAACTGATTGGGGAGACGAGTATGAAAAGTTAAATGGTTTCTTTCAAAGGGTTGGCATCACTCATCATGTTTCATGCCCTCATGCTCATCAACAAAACGGTTCTCACGAGAGAAAACACCGTCACATAGTTGAAGTTGGTCTAGCATTACTTGCCAATGCCTCCATGCCTTTAAAATATTGGGATGAAGCTTTTATAATCGCCACCTTTCTCATAAACTTGCTTCCTAGCAAAGTCCTAAATTTTGACACTCCTACTGAACGTCTCCTTCATGTCAAACCAAATTATGATGCTCTTCGAACTTTTGGTTGTGCCTGTTGGCCAAATCTTCGTCCTTACAACAAGTGAAAGCTTGCTTTTCGCTCAAAACGGTGTGTTTTTTCTTGGTTATAGTCCTCTTCACAAGGGTGTCAAATGTCTTGATGTTTCAACAGGAAGAATTTATATCTCACGTGATGTAATTTTTGATGAGAATGTTTTTCCTTTTGCCTCCCTTCATCCCAATGCCGGTGCCCTCCTAAAACAACAAATCTTACTTCTTCCATCTTCCACTTCCTTTTCTCATGAGGGTGCACCTAATATTGATAACCATGTGTCTCCTATTGTGCCAATAACTGATGTGCAGCAGGTAGAAGAGGATCGAGAAGAAAATTTCAGTCCAAATGGTTCTCCCAATGGTTCAGCAATTGCAAGTGAAAATCCAGCAGAAAATGCCAAAACGGACACTGAAATTGAGGTGGATGCGCCTGATTATTCTGCTGCCAGCACTGATCTCGATGACGGTCAGCCCGAGGAGGATTCTCCCGCGCGCTCCCCTGGCCACTCACGACATGCAGCAGACAGCTCGGGTGCCCCTCCCGAAGGGCTGTCACAAGGCGGTCCCCGCCTCAAGACACCCCGACGCCGCCCGTCTCCTGTCTCCTCCGGGTCACTGTCGGCCGTAGCTTCTCTGCCTCTTCTGTGGCCACAGCTGCTGAGGGGGGAAGTGTTTCAGAAAATGAAGATGGGAGTGAAGAAAATGAAGATCTCGAAGAAAATTCAGAAGCGAATTCAGAAGCTGATGCATCACCTTCACCGCCACCTCCACCTTCTAAACCTGCTGCTGTTGGAGTTCAGAAAGGTATACGACAGCCAAAACAATATACTGACGACACTGTTCGATGGTACATGTTATCTTCTACAGGAGGTGAACCATGCACACTTGTGGAGGCGTTAAATGACTCAAACTGGCGTCAAGCAATGCAAGAAGAGTATGATGCGTTAATTGAAAACAAGACTTGGCATCTTGTTCCTCCAAGCAGCAACAAGAATTTAATTGACTGCAAATGGGTATATCGTGTCAAGAAGAAAGCCGATGGTTCTATTGACAGGTACAAAGCAAGATTGGTTGCAAAAGGATTCAAACGGAGGTATGGAATTGATTATGAGGATACTTTCAGCCCTGTGGTTAAAATTGCTACTATTAGAATTGTTTTGGCTCTTTCTGTTTCTCGAGGATGGAGTTTACGGCAGCTAGATGTCAAGAACGCGCTTTCTTCATGGTGTTACGGAAGAGGAGGTATATATGAGACAACCTCCAGGTTTTGAAAATCCTCACGCTCCGCATCATATTTGTAGACTTGACAAAGCTCTTTATGGATCAAACAAGCACCTAGAGCCCGGTATTCTAGACTCGGTGCCAAGTTGAGTGACCTTGGTTTTATACCCTCAAAGGCTGATACTTCATTGTTTCTCTACAACAAGTCAGGCATCACAATTTATATATTGATATATGTTGATGATATTATAGTAACAAGCTCCTCTGATTATGCTATTACGGTTTTGTTTCGAGATTTAAGTGAGAACTTTGCTATCAAAGATCTAGGTGATTTGCACTACTTTCTTGGTATTGAAGTTAAGAACGTTGGAACCGGTTTGGTTCTTACATAGGAAAAGTATGCAAAGGATTTACTTGCAAAGATTGGTATTTTTGGTTGCAAAGCTGCACCTACACCATTGTCTTCTACAGAACAATTATCTCTTACTGATGGTACACCTTTGGGTCCTGATGACAGCACCAAGTATCGCAGTATTGTTGGAGGATTGCAGTATTTGACATTAACACGCCCAGATCTATCTTATTCATGAATAAAGTCATCGGTTCCTTCATGCTCCAACTACATAACATTGGTCAGCTGTGAAGCGAATTATTAGATACATACATTATACCTTGAAAGTTGTAATCACAATTGTCAAAGCTTCATCTATATTTCTTAGTGAGTTCTTCCGATGCGCATCAGGGCAGTTCTCTTGATGATAGAAGATCCACAGGTGGTTTTGCTATATTTGTTGGACCAAACTTGGTCTCTTGGAGTGCTAGGAAACAAGCTACGATATCAGGTCCGATCAAGCTGAATACAAAGCTTTAGCAAATGCTACAACAGAGTTAATTTGGGTTGAAGCTCTCCTTGGTGAACTTGGAGTTAAATTGAAGGAAAAACCATGTCTTTGGTGTGACAATTTATGTGCTACCTATTTTGTCTGCTAATCCAGTGTTTCATGCTCGCACTAATCATATTGAGATAGATTTTCACTTTGCGAGAGAGAGAGAGAGTTGCTGAAAATTTACTGAATATCAGATTTGTCTCAAGCAAAGATTAAGTTGCAGATGGCTTTACAAAGGCACTTCCAGTGAAGAAATTAGATGAGTTTAAGCGTAATCTAAACCTTCCAAAGGCTTAGATTAAGGGGGAGTGTTAAATGTAATTTTAGTTTTTGTATACCGTATAGTATTGTATACGGATACCTGCACCTTGTACAACTTGGCTTCCAAGCCAACTCGGCTTCCAAGCCATCTATATTAACATGCAACCGGTGTGGACTCAAGCACCGTTCCCGTCATCATGTTTGACACTCAACTGCCAGAGAAATGATGATCTAGCTGAATATAGGATCAGGCAACAACGTTATCTTGAAGACTCCAAGGACATGATGTTTATGAAGAACTACTGTGTTGGTCTCTGGTTTGCAGCTGTGTTTAAATTACACCGGGTCGGTTTAGGACCAGCTTTGATTAAACGAATCGACCATTAGCTGCAGATGATAACTTCACAAGTCAAATGAAGTATATGAACCACGTGGCATATCACGGAGAGCGATCAAAACTTGATATGAACCCCAAAAACAATGTATATGTGGGCCCTCGATGTAATTGATTAGCATAAACAATTCAAGAGACATGTGACAGCGTAGTTACCGCTAACTACATGTACGTGTGCATACCGAATTTGTATGTCCTATTGGTTGCAGCTCTCTGCATACAAGGATGACCTGCAAGGTCGTAATGAAAGTCGGTCTCATACGCTCGTTCCACAAGGAAAAGATCAAATGTAAGCCAGCCAAAGTGAACACAAACAACTTACCACACCAAGGAAATGTGCAATAAGAACATCCCAATCATTTTAAATGCGATGAAGGAAGCAAGTGTTGAATAACACCCTTATGCGCTCGATACATATAATTTGACAGGTAATTCCATGGAAATTAAATGGAAGGAAAAAATAGCTCATCGCGTAGCAAGGGCAAAATGGCACTGAACAGATGAGATAACGTGTAGAGATCTTCAACACTAAAATAAGGGTATGGAAATGACTTGTTGAAGTGCTCCAGGTACCAAGTCCTTTTACATACTGCCATTAATCAAAAGAAATCCACGGAAAGAGATGGGCATAAATACCGCAGTACACCAAAATTGTGCAGACAAGATAACTTGATAAAAGTAGTTTGAAGCTGATGGGTGGCATCAGATAATAAGCCAAGTTTTGTAAAGTTATCAAAGGTTCAGTGTTTACCATAAAATATTTCACATCATTTGCAAGGTCTGATAAATTTGTATGGGGAAAAAAGAAAGACAAATAGAGCACTTTATGCAAGGCATCAGATAATAAGAGGAGATTATTGGTACACACATGGAATTTACCATTGAGGGTGTAGTTCTCTGATCAACACTTGCCAGCAGAAAAGTAAAATAATTCTAAATTTTGATAACAATATCTGAGAAAAAAAATCTCGGTTAGACCATTTGACTCCAGAGCAATGGCAAACACCGCAAAGGGTTTGCAAGTAAACCAGCTCACTATTCGCACATGCGTCCCCTCGCATCCAAGTCCAAAGAAAAGTTTACTCCCAACTAAGAGGGATAATAGGAACTAAGTGCAAATATGAGAAAAGTCAGAGGAAAATAAGTAATTGAAAATGTAATTTTTGAGAAGATTGGAGAAGATAGATAATGTTTTCCCTTGGATGCCAACCACAAGGCTAGCTCGGATGATGCAGACATATTTGTCCATGAGGCCAAAACAGAGACCAGATAGCAGAAAAAAACACAAACGAATAACAAAATCAGATGTGTTGTTGATTCAGATCTCTCTGGGTGATAATACAGATCTCATCAATGTATGAGTCAGGCCACTACTTCTCAACATCACAAGTCATCAACGGGATCCATGAGCGACAATCTCCAATCCATAGGAAAGAAAAATCAAATGGAAACCTTATGCCTCAGTTCAGGCCTACAATTCTTTGACATTGAGAATTTCATAACAGATGGTTGAGCTGTCAGACAATGCTTTATAGGCAAATGCATCTCCTTCAGACCACAACAACGTTCGCTGCTTGGAGCCAGTGGCGGAGCCAGGGGTATTCCCTGGTATTCCATGGAATACCAATGATTTTGGGGCACAAAAATTTATATATATATATATATATATATATATATATTACGTATATAGACTGAAACATCCAAAGCCCACTCGACACATGTCCAGGTCCAGCCCACACAACAACTCAAGGCCTCAAACTGGCCGACTCCAGTCCAGTACGCATCATCTATTCTCCCCTGCTCCCCACGACCTGGTGGCGGCGGTGCGGCAAGCAAGCAAGTCCGCGAACTGCCACTCCGGGTCACTGCCCTCCGCAGCTCTGCTCTAGGCGCCCGCCATTGCAGAAGCTCCACGAGATCCATCCGCCCAAGTAAATTTACCCTCTGATTTAGAACGGAATAGAAAGGTCAAGAATCAGCCATAGTAATAGTATAATTCTGGCATTATGTTGATGGTTCATGAATCCTTTCCATATGCCAACTATTAAAATAAAAATCATGATCAAGTAATCATTTAGAAAATTTCAGACATATCAACTATGCAAACAACTTTAAGAGCAGGAGATTTTACTGTTATACGAATATATTTTCCAGCAAGCTTACTTCATGCAATGCAACCATGTATTGTTCTATTTTCAAAAGAAAAAAACCCAAGAATTATTTATTGGCAAGACCAAAACTCCAAAAGTGCTATTGAATGTGACCATTTGGAGCTTTGCTGGATAGTTCATTGCCAGGCTTTGTACGTGTGTGCATCAGCTACTGATTGCAACTTTGATGAAATTCTAGAACGTATCTGATTTTTTTTTCTTATGTTCTTGTAATGTAAGAATTTGCATCATTTCAGACATTTGTGTTTGTTTTCTATTGCATTTCCAAACAAAATTGGATATCACTGCCAGTTTCTATTGAATTACAAAAACAAATTTGCAATGAATACCCAGAAGCAAATTCCTGGCTCCGCCACTGCTCGGAGCCCAATGCATATCATCATCCATGACACCAGAAGACACAAGCAAACAACAGTCAAGCAAAAGTTAAGAAAGAGGATCATGGAAGGACAGAATGTTTGAATGATTGAATCGGTAGACTAGGAACAATAGAAGATCAAATCAGTAGGCCGTAGGGATTATGCTTATGACTTTCATCAAGGAAGAAAACTCAGGTCTCAAAGATGTGTCATCACTCGACTCACAGAAGTGAACTGCAGAGAAAACTACGACTTGTAAACCATCAAACATTTATGATAAGAATAGCATGAACAATTTTAGAGAAATGGTATTCGCTGCACCTTACAATAAGACCTGGTGGAAATGGAACTCGAGATCCACATAAAGTGTTGCCCATTGGAAAATTCAAGCCCTGGTGGAAATTTCGTCATAAAATTTGATCTCTAAAATTTCAACATAGATCAAATCAGCACCACATAAACACAAAAGTTAAATTTTGGAGGAAATCTGGTAGGTGGACATCAGAATTGTAGACTTTCACAACATGGCACACAGAGAGCACCAATCAGTTCCCAAAGATGGTGTGTTTTGTTCGTGATTTTCATCACTGCCCAGCCAAATTCTAGACAATACACATAAGAAAATATACGTAATAAACAATAGAAGCAAGAGCAGAAAGAAGAGCGGACGAGATATCTAAAGAATTTTGAAAGTATTCGGAAAAATCACATACTCAAGAATAGAAGATGCAAAAACAACTATCAAAAGCAATTTGGTCTCGGAATTGCGGAATGAAAGATGGTATGATTAGTAGGTTTTTCATCACCGGACAAACATAAATAGAAATAACACAAATATCCAGGTCTACAATACAAAACTTTTTATTACAGAATTGCAGATTTGGCAGCGGCACACAGAACACACAATCAGTCCCGAAAGATGTGTGTTTTGTTCACGTTTCATCATCCAACCAAGTAACCAAACAATATCGAGGGAGGACTGCTACACACACGATGGATTGTGCCCGAGTTGTGGACGACAATATATCAGTTGGGTTCACGTGGGCCGCAACCATCGATCAACAGGTCGTCTGAGAACCGTCCAGCATAATGTCGTGTGCATAGTAATTTCGCGAGGAAAAACATAGAAACACCATCTTCAAGAACAAAAAGAAAGGGCATGCAATAAACAACGAAAGACAGAAGAGGAAAGACACTAAACAGTGAGCTCATATATGCCCTCAGACATCCCAAGTAAGGATCTAACAACATTAGCTCTCGTAAGCCTGGCAGGGCGAAAGCAAATATGCGGCAACTGCAAATGTTTTTCACAAACAAGCATAAATTAGTCATCACCGAGCATGCATTACCACCCACTGAATTAACACAATAGAAATTAAGTCCCAGATCAAACAGATCATCAATCTCAAAAGAGATGACCTACCATTTGATTTGTTGAGCTTGAATTGCCATCAGAACAAAAAGGAAATGAAGGCAATCCAAATAAAAAAAGGCAAGTTAATGTGCTAAAACAACTGGTCAAGACAATTGCTTTATGGTTCATCCTCGAAAATACTAAGTAGATTGCCACAAGCAGGGCATATGGAAATAACAAGCCAGTTTCCATTTTTGACCAGCTTATTAGGCACATAGAAAAACGGAATGATTAACATACTCCCACGCAAAGAAAAGGATAGTGAACTGCCCAAAAGCACCGGATGACTTAGAATATTATATTACTTAGACGTGACATGACCCATAATCCACTGATGTTCCACGAATGTTTAACTCGCACGGCATAACCCCCGACCACTTGGACCAAAACAATAACCACCACAACTAGTCTCAGATAACGACACAACATAATAACTAAGCAGGCGAGCCGCCTCTGCCAGAAGAACATCGACCCGCTTAGTCAACCTCCTCGATCTTGGGGCCAAGACCGCCAGATGCAGCTGGGTGTCGTCATCCATTCCGCTTCTCCATGTCGGCGCCAAAGACCTGGTACATCTTGGCGATGATGGGGTTGCACAGGCCTCCGGCTCCTTCATCTTGTCCTCATACTCATCCGCCTCGAGCTGGTTCATGTCTAGCCAATCGGATGGCAGCGTCAATGTCCTCCTCGATCTTCTTCTTGTCATCCGCCGACAGCTTGGAGGCGATCTTATCGTCCTTGATGGTGTTGCGCATGTTGTAGGAGTAGTTCTCCAGGGCGTTCTTGGAGTCCACCTTCTTCTTGTGCTCCTCATCCTATGACTTGTACTTCTCAGCCTCCTGAACAATCTTCTCAATCTCCTCCTTGCTCAGCCTGCCCTTGTTTCTCCAATTACTTAATGCTTTGCCTGATCATCATCTCAAGAAAAATGAAATACTTGATATCTTTTATAATGGACTAACCGATGCTTCCAGAGACCACCTGGATAGTTGTGCTGGTTGTGTTTTCAGGGAAAGAACTGTTGATGAAGCTGAAATTCTTTTGAATAATATGCTGACGAATGAAAACAATTGGAAACTCCCTGAACCAACTCCTAAGCCAATTCCGAAGAAAAGGGGTATTCTATTTCTCAGTCCTGAAGATATGCAGGAGGCAAAGAAATCTATGAAAGAAAAAGGTATTAAAGCTGAAGATGTTAAGAATTTACCTCCTGTTGAAGAAATGCATGGCTTTAATTTACCACCTATCGAAGAAATACATGGCCTTGATAACCCGACACAGGTAGTCAAGGTAACTTCTCTCTATAGATATGATAAAGCTAAAATCCCGCCTACTAAGTTTGCTAGCCAATGCTTAGATGAGTTTGATAATTTTATGGTTAAGCAAGAAGATTTCAATGCTTATTTTGGTAGACAATTAAAACGCAATGCTTATATGACTGAACACTTGAGTGATTATATGTCTAGAGTTAAAGGTGAACTTAAACTCATTAGTAAACATGCTTCCATGGTTACCACTCAAGTAGAACAAGTACTTAAAGCTCAGAATGACTTGCTCAATGAATTAAATAATAAGAAAAATGATAATCCTGTTAGAGTTGTGACTAGAGGGGGTAGAATGACTCAGGAAGCTTTGTATCCTGAGGGCCACCCTAAGAGAATTGAGCAAGATTCTCAGAGAACTAATGTTGATACACCTAGTCCTTCTAAGAGGAAGAAAAAGAAAAATGATAGGACTTTGCATGCTTCTAGCAAACCTATTGTTGAAACACCTGAGAATCCCAATGATATTTCTATTTCTGATCTTTGAAACACAATCTGGTGATGAACATGAACCTACTGATAATGTTAATGATGATGTTCATGTTGATGCTCAACCTAGTAATAACAATGATGTAGAAATTGAACCTGCTGTTGATCTTGATAACCCACAACCAAAGAATCAACGTTATGATAAGAGAGACTTAGTTGCTAGGAAGCACGGTAAAGAAAGAGAACCATGGGTTCAGAAACCCATGCCTTTTCCTCCCAAACCATCCAAGAAAAAGGATGATGAGGATTTTGAGCGCTTTGCTGAAATGATTAGACCTATCTTTTTGCGTATGCGTTTTACTGATATGATTAAAATGAATCCTTATGCCAAGTATATGAAATAAATTGTTACTAATAAGAGAAAGATACCGGAGGCTGAAATTTCCACCATGCTTGCTAATTATACTTTTAAGGGTGGAATACCTAAGAAACTAGGAGACCCAGGAGTACCAACTATACCATGCTCCATTAAAAGAAACTATGTTAGAACTGCTTTATATGATCTTGGAGCCGGTGTTAGTGTTATGCCTCTCTCTTTATATCATAGACTTGATTTGAATAAGTTGACATCTACTGAAATATCTTTGCAAATGGCTGATAAATCAACTGCTATACATTGCCGGTATTTGTGAGGACGTGCCTGTTGTAGTTGCAAATGTTACTATTTTAACGGACTTTGTTATTCTTGATATTCCCGAGGACGATAGTATGTCTATTATTCTTGGAAGACCCTTTTTGAATACTGCAAGGGCTGTTGTTGATTGCAACAAAGGCAAGTCACTTTCCATGTTAATGGTAATGAGCATACGGTACACTTCCCGAGGAAACAACCTCAAGTCTGCAGTATCAATTTTATTGGAAAAATTTCAACTATTACTATTGGAGGTTTTGAATTTCCTCTTCCTACTGTCAAAAAGAGATATGATATTCTTATTATTGGGGACGTGCATATCCCCGTTGAGGTAACATAGTGTTATTCAAAATTCCTCCGGTTCCATGTTATTTGTAATGAGTTTGTTAACAAGACTTGATCAACCTTGTTAGTGGATTCCTTTTGATGAACATGAGATGGATGAAGTTAGAAAGCACAACCTTCTGTACCCTCCTTTTACTTTCTGTTATTTAGAATAAATAAAGCAAAAATAGTATATTATGTCTGTTTTCTGAATTATCCTTGCAATAAAAATACCCCGAAAATAAAAGTTCTCCAAATGCCTCGAAAATGAAATATGATTTTTTCTAGAATATTCGAGAATATCTGGCACTGAGAACACATCAGGGGGAGCAAGCACCTGGCCACAAGGGTCCAGGGCGTGCCCACCCCCTGGGCGCGCCCCCCTTCTTTGTGGGCCCATGGTGGCTCCCCTCCACTTATTCCATCCACCACACACTCCTTCCTCGCAAAAAATCACCAACCAGCTGAAGCACGAGTTCTTGCTCATTTTGCTGCAATTTTCGATCTCCTTGCTCAAAGCTCCGCTCACAAAACTGCTTTGGGGGATTGTTCTTCGGTATGTGACTCCTCCAATGGTCAAATTAGTTTTTGTTCTAGTGCTTTATTCATTGCAAATTTTTGCTGCCTAGGTGACCCTGTTCTTGAGCTTGCATGACAAATTTATATGGTCCCAAGTAGTTCTAATGCATGATATAGTCTCTAGGCACTCGAGGGAGTAGTTGCTGTCAACTTTGTTGAGTTTGGTTCACTTTTATTTTGAGTTACTAAAAATTTCAGAAATTTTCAGGAATAGATGAAGAGATTTTTGAGGGGCTCTTCGAGCCGAAGCTCGAGGGATAAGCAAAGTGAAGAGGATAAGAGGCCCAAATATAATCTCCCTCGCACCACAGACGTTCGGCCGTGTGAATGGCCTTGTGATGAGTTCTTAACAGCAGTCGGGATTCATGATGATTTTTATTCTTTGGTTGAGAATGCGGGCCTCACGACTTCCTCCGCGACCAGCGCGAATAGTATCTCTTACTCACTAATATTTTCGTGCAAAATTTTCATTTCCATGCTAGGAGATCACCACCTTCAGTAGAATTTATTTATATGATGAGCATAAGGAGACGTCCCTTTTTGATTTCGGCCGGGTCTGTAAGATACCCTTTACAGGCAGCATAGAAGAACCACATCATAGTGATGTGGAAGGATTTATTGATATGATTGCCGTAGGGGAAACTAGGAAAGTTTCAGATGCAAGAATCACTAGCATACATTTTCCGGTTTTGCGTTACTTTGCGATATTTGCTAGTAGATGTTTAATTGGTTGCGAAAACTGTGGAAACATTAGTGCCCCTGATATTGTTATTTTGGGCCATGCCTTGTTTCGTGATAACTCTTTTAGCCTAGGCGCTATCGTTGCCAAACGGTTAAGTCTTAACCGCGCGAAGGGTCCCATCTTGGGGGGTATCTTCGCCTCGTGCCTCGCTGCACACTTTAACATACCTATTAGGCATTATGAGAAAGAAGAAAAGTTGCTGCCTCCTGTTTTTCTAGACTATAAGAGTATGGTAGCACATGATTTTATCGTTAAGAATAAGGAAAAGACGCTTAAGTACAAACTGATTTTTGATAAAATTCGCCCTGAGATTATTACTTTGCCTGCTCCTTCTTTGTTTGACCTATCTACAGGCAAGTACCTTGTTTAGTCGGAGGCATTTCATGCCTACCGGAACCCCACACCAGCTACAGAGCCAGAGCTGGAACCATAATTTGATCCTTCACGACAACCTGTTTACCAGTGGGATCCGGAGGAGATTGCCAACCAGTGGCAGCCCGAGGCTCCTTCTCAGTACGACCCCAACTATAACTTTGGATATCCGCCAGTCCAGCCGTGGCCCTAGACCAACTTAGGCCAAAATCCTAAGATTGGGGGAGTACGTATTTCTCACCGACATTACATTCATGCTCACACACTCATGCTAGTTGTCGGTGCTCATACTTTTTCATTCTAATATCCATGCTAGTTTATTTTGTTTTTCTCGCTTTCTTCTTGTGTGTTTGAAAACCTTAAGAAAAACGAAAAAAATTAGTTGTAGCTTTTAGCTAGTTTACTTTCCATGCTTGTAGTAGTAGTAATTAAAAGAAAACCCAAAAAGATTTCCTGTTCTTCTTTTGGTGGGAGCTTTCCTGCGTAAATAGTTTTATTTCTTTTCTTTTCTTTGGGGGTCGATAGGAGAAGACCATAATGAAAATGTTGAAGTGGCTCTTATATACATTATTGTTGATTTAACCAAGAGCCCATATTGCCTTGTCTTCTCCTGTTTATTGAATGCTTGCAGATTCCAGCTTAGTCCAAAGCACATGCACTATTATTATCATTGTTTGGTCGTGCAAGTGAAAGGCAATTATGACGATATATGATGGACTAATTGAGATGAGAGAAGCTGGTATGAACTCAACCTCTCTTGTTTTTGTAAATATGATTAGTTCATCGTTCCTGATTCAGCCTATTATGAATAAACATATTTGCAATGACAATTAGAGATTATAGTTGCTTATGCCATGCTTAATTAGCTAGGAGTTATAATGGTTTACCTTGCATGCCAACATGCTATTAAAATGGTTGTGATGTGGTATAGTAGGGTGGTATCCTCCTTTGAATGATTCAAGTGGCTTGACTTGGCACATGTTCGCGCATATAGTTGAAACAAAATCAACATAGCCTCCACGATATTTATGTTCATGGTGGATTATATCCTACTCATGCTTGCAATCAAGCATTATGAATTTTAATGCATGTTCATGACTGTTGTCGCTCTCTAGTTGGTCGCTTCCCAGTCTCTTTCTAGCCTTCACTTGTACTAAGCGGGAATACTGCTTGTGCATCCAATCCCTTAAACCCCAAAGTTATTCCATATGAGTCCACCATACCTTCCTATATGCGGTATCTACCTGCCGTTCCAAGAAAATTTGTATGTGCCAAACTCTAAACCTTCAAATGAAATTCTGTTTTGTATGCTCGAATAGCTCATGTATCAACTAGGGCTCTCTGTATCTTCCATGCTAGGCGGGTTATTCTCAAGAGAAGTGGACTCCGCTCCTCATTCATGAGAAAATGGCTGGTCACCGGGATGCCCAGTCCCATGCTTTAAGCAAATCAAATCAAAATAATTGCAAACAAAACTCCCCAGGACTGTTGTTAGTTGGAGGCACCCGTTGTTTTGGACAAGCCATGGATTGATGTTTGTTGGTGGAGGGGGAGTATAAACTTTACCATTCTATTTGGAAACCGCCTATAATGTGTGTAGCATGGAAGATATCGAGATCTCTTAGTTGTTATGTTGACAATGAAAGTATGCCGCTCAAAATATTATTCATCTCTATTTCAAAAACCGAGCTCTGGCACGTCTACAAATCCCTGCTTCCCTCTGCAAAGGGCCTATCTATTTACGTTTATGTTGAGTCATCACCCTCTTATTAAAAAGCACCAGCTGGAGAGCACCGCTGTCATTTGCATCCATTACTATTAATTTATATTGAGTATGACTATGACTGGATCCCTTTTACCATGAATTACAATGTTTAGTCAGTCCTTGATCTTCAAAGGTGCTTTGCATTTATGTTTTGCGGTCTCAGAAAGGGCTAGCGAGATACCATCTTGTTATATCGTATCATGATTGTTTTGAGAAAGTTTTTCATCCGAGATTTATTATTATTGCTCGCTAGTTGATTATGCTATTGATATGAGTAAACATGAGACCTAAATGTTATTGTGAATATGGTTAGTTCATAATCTTTGCTGAAAACTTGAATGCTGGCTTTACATATTTACAACAACAAGAGAAAACAGAGTTTGTAAAAGTTTTTCTTTATCACTTTCAGTTTATCAACTGAATTGCTTGAGGACAAGCAAAAGTTTAAGCTTGGGGGAGTTGATACGTCTCTGTCGTATCTACTTTTCTAAACACTTTTGCCCTTGTTTTGGACTCTAACTTGCATGATTTGAATGGAACTAACCCGGACTGACGCTGTTTTCAGCAGAATTGCCATGGTGTTATTTTTGTGCAGAAATAGAAGTTCTCGGAATGACTTGAAACTTCACAGGGATTATTTTTGGAAATAATAAAAAATACTAGTGAAAGAATCAAGGCCAGGGGGCTCACACCCTGTCCACGAGGGTGGGGGGCGCGCCCCCTGCCTCGTGGGCCCCCTGGAGCTCCACCGACCTCTACTCCAACTCTATATATTCACGTTCGGGGAGAAAAAAATCAGAGAGAAGGATTCATCGCGTTTTACGATACAGAGCCGCCACCAAGCCCTAATGTCTCTCAGGAGGGCTGATCTGGAGTTCGTTCGGGGCTCCGGAGAGGGGAATCCGTCGCCATCGTCATCATTAACCATCCTCCATCACCAATTTCATGATGCTCACTGCCGTGCGTGAGTAATTCCATCGTAGGCTTGCTGGACGGTGATGGGTTGGATGAGATTTACCATGTAATCGAGTTAGATTTGTTAGGGTTTGATCCCTAGTATCCACTATGTTCTGAGATTGATGTTGCTATGACTTTGCTATGCTTAATGCTTGTCACTAGGGCCCGAGTGTCATGATTTCAGATCTGATCCTATTATGTTTTCATGAATATATGTGAGTTCTTGATCCTATCTTGCAAGTCTATAGTCACCTACTATGTGTTATGATCCGGCAACCCCGAAGGGACAATAATCGGGACCACTCCCGGTGATGACCGTAGTTTGAGGAGTTCATGTATTCACTATGTGTTAATGCTTTGGTCCGGTACTCTATTAAAAAGAGGCCTTAATATCCCTTAGTTTCCAATAGGACCCCGCTGCCACGGGAGGGTTGGACAAAAGATGTCATGCAAGTTCTTTTCCATAAGCACGTATGACTATATTCGGAATACATACCTACATTACATTGATGAATTGGAGCTAGTTCTGTGTCACCCTATGTTATAACTATTACATGAGGAATCGCACCCGGCTTAATCATTCATCACCAATCCAATGCCTACGAGCTTTTCACATATTGTTCTTCGCTTATTTACTTTTCCATTGCTACTGTTACAATCACTACAAAACTATCACCGTTACTTTTGCCACTGTCACTGTTACTTCCATACTACTTTGCTACTAAATACTTTGCTGAAGATATTAAGTTATCCAGGTGTAGTTGAATTGACAACTCAACTGCAAATACTTGAGAATATTCTTTGGCTCCCCTTGTGTCGAATCAATAAATTTGGGTTGAATACTCTACCCCCGAAAACTGTTGCGATCCCCTATGCTTGTGGGTTATCACACACACACACACACACATCTTGTTAAGTTGAACCGTTTCTGTTGCGTTCGCTAATCGAAAACAGTTTGTCCGAGTGATTCGTATGCCCTATATCACACACACCTTGATCTCGCTAATCGTTTATGTTGCACTCCCTAATAGCAAACGGTTCATTGGAGCGACCTGTATGCTGTATATTGCACACACATTGATATGGCTGCCCGTTTCTGTTGTTCTGCCTCATCGCAAACAGTTCGAACGGGTTAACTGTGTGGCCTGAATCGCACACGCAACTAAAATCTGAACCGTGTTTGATGCATCCTCCATCGCAAACGTTTTGCATCATTTCTGACGGTTTTCATACAACACCGTTTGCGATTATTGCATCACACACAGTTTCTCGAAGGGTCTCTGATCATAGTGTCACGTTAGCAGCATCCTGCAGTAGTGATAGCTGTGAATATCCCTCTTGATCGGCTCAATGCCACAAACCACTCGGGGGCTTCCCGCTCATTGAGCATAGCTGTGCATATCCCTCTTGGTCCGGCTTATACGCCATGGTTACAAAGCACTTGGGGGCTTCCTGTTCAAACATAGGTGTATTCACCAAAGAGAACATAGCATTACTACCCTCGTGAACTGGTTTGGAACACCAGGTGTATTCACCAAAACTTTCCGGGTTCTCCTGCTTTGTAGAATCTGCCACTCCGCCCCGGTAATCCCGGAATGACAAGACGAACTTTTGACAGTCAATCTTACATAGACCCTGAACTTGTCAACGTTAAAACGGCGATCATGTGAGGCCAGGTTCACAAAGTGTAAAAGGTTAACTCAGTGGCTTGGCGGCCCATGAAAGCCTCAGAGCTTTAGGCTTGGCGGCCTATGAAAGCCTCGTTTTCTTGATTTGATTCGTTTTTTGAACATTTTTGGTTCATCTTGGTACCATATTGACATCCGGATTAAAACGATTCAGGCCATGTAGCCTCAACCCTTACAACCCATATTTGAGTATATCCGTGGTTTCTGATAACTCGGCCTAGCTTTGGATGATAAGTCGCCAGTATATGATGATATTGAATACTTGAAAGTATTGTATTCTAAGTTTTGGGATATCACCCTTACTGCATTGGTACAGTAAGCCGGCAGGTTTATCAAATATCACAGGTATGATATTTTTTGATTATGTCCAGTTATGATTAAACCGGCCCTGGTTATGAACTGTTTTAGACACTAGTGGTTTTATATGGGGTATTATGACCCGTCCTGCGGTAAACCACCAGGGCACTTGTGATCTACTTGTGTGCAGGGTAATGATAAATCTCATCTGCATAAATCGACGTTATCATAAGCATAAAGGGTAGCTTTTCAAATGGCGGATCATACAGTGTTGTGCAAAAGAAAACATCCATGATGGCACGACATATCAAAGTTTCGCTAGTCTATTACATGGCTCAGCGAGCCAAAAGATCAAGTGTTTTCAGAGGATCAAATATATGAACCGCCTAGCGGATCAATCTTCTTGGCTTTGATGGTTCGAAGCTTCTGGATCATCCTTTTCCGGTTCTCTGTCCTCCTTTGACGTCTGGAAATTTGGTGATGACCAATTGATGTCACACAAGGCTTGGAATTCAGCTTCATCATCTATAAGTTCGGACGGTTCAACTTTAGGGGCGAAAGTATGCTTATGGATTGGGGGGATTAGATCCATCACTTTATAAGCCGGCATGGGCATGTTCTGATTTTCCATGTCATAAGCCGGTTGGTATCTTGAAAGATCTGTTTCATTTGCAATCAGGCTGGCCAGGGGACGTATCTCCTTCATGCAGGCAACGTTATCAAAGGGAGTGCCATCTTCTTTTAAGCTTGGATATCCAGTAGCTATCTCGGCCGGTTCTAGCTCTACTAGCCATGCCTTGGCCCGGCTTAAAGCGGTCACGACACCGGCTCTTGCAGATGACCGCTTCCTCTCTTCAATCCTAGCAGGCAGAACAGAAAGTTTTTTCAAGACATCACTCAAGAGAGTAGGTGCTTGATTAGTCGGAGAAATCGTGGCCAGTGCGTGCTGAGTTCCAGTATATAGCTGTTCAACAAGTGTATAAACATCTTTGAGCTTCACAAGCATCTCTTGGCTAAGATTGCTGCTCCTGGGACCTGAGTAATAATTATGGATTGGTTAGAGACGGTTTGTACCATCAAGAAAGATAGTCATTTTTTATGCTAGCACGGCTACTCACCAAAGATAGCAGAAACCATCTGGGATACACGGTATTTTAAACCGGTAAGCTCAGTGGTCACCTCTTGAAGATCAGCTTCCTCTTTTTCAGCCTGCTGTGTAAGAGAAGTTTTCTCTTCAACCCAGGCGGTTCTTTCAGCATCAAAATTGCTCTTCAGTTTTTCCATTTCAGCCACGGTAAATTGGAACTTTGAGTCGGCTTTCTGGGTCTCAGATTCCTGATTCTCTAGCCGGGTCTTTGCATCAGCCAATTGTGATTGAAGTTGAGCAGCGGCGTCCTGTACAAGCACAGATTTGTCACCACATTCATATGTGGGTTACAGGAATATAAGTCCCAAGCCTTTTGCAAGCAACAACACTTGGCACTTGCGGGCTAATGCCTGCCCAAACAATTCTTCATACAACGGCTTATATGAATAAGTCCCAAGCACTTCGCAAGCAAGAGTACTTGGCACTTGGGGGCTAATGTATATTGCTTGTGTTTCCTTTACTACTTTATGATGACCCGGTTGTTCCGTAAACAATCACAGCCGGTTCATGGGGGCTACACAAGTAAGCTTTCCTTTTATAAACAATGGTGAACAGGACCGACTCATTCATGCTGGTTAAACCGGCCCTTAGGGACTACGAATGCAATGTTAATTGTTAAAAATCCGGTTTAACTCTAATGGTGAAAACCGGCCTTGGAAGGATTCTACCAAAGATGCTCATGGTTATTCTAAGTCTACCGCATATTCAAGCTTATCATACATGAGACTTAAATGATAGGATATGCATAATGTATTAAAGGAGGAATGTATACCTCATATTTTTGGTGCATCTGCTTCACCATATCAATTTCAAGGTCACGGCTGGTGTGCACTTGGTTGAGGTAGCCAGAGAGTACTTCACTAATATTCAATTGAGAATAATCGGCGATGTCAAACCTCACTTTCCGCTTTTCAATGAACTCCTATTTGGCGGAGTGCTTGTCCAAGACAATAGGATTTCCCGATTCTTTAAAGCTGATGCCAGTGATTATAACATCTTCATGTATTTCTGACGGTTTAATCGGGCTTGATGATTCAGCATTCAGAGAGGGTTGATGTTTGTGCGGTCACTGGAGAGGTCGGGAATTTCTGGTGGAACATCATGGACAGGCTTTTTTGGTTGTAACACGGAGGTGTCAGAGGCCGGAATTTGCTGTTCCGGTTCATGGACTTTAGGGTCTTCTGCCGGCTTGAGCACTTTTGCCTTCTTGCTAGGCTTTGCCTTTCCACTGCATGGGTCATGGGAGGTCAGTACAAGTATAAAGAGCATAAGGAGATAGAAAATGAAGAAATTGTTATTACCCAGGAGCAGTTTTGAAAGCCGGCAACTGGGTCTGTGATAAATCGCCAGAAGAAGAGCGAGAAGCCTCCTGATAGTTTGAATCGGAAGAATTAAGTGGCTGGCGAATGAGACCCGCTAGTGGGTAAAAAGAGTTTAAGTTTGGAAGGACCTCGTTTCGACGTTTCCGTGGAACTGGAGTATTCGGTAAGCCGGAGGATAATTCTTCACCTCCGCTGGTCCAAGTTTGTCACCGGTTCTTGTGCTGCTGTTGCTTCAAAAGAAAGTGAGGATCCAAATGAGCTAAGGGGTGTGAAAAGCTTACTTTCCGGGTTACCCATCGAATTTTCTGTCTTGGCAAAGGCGCTGAGTCGGAGGAAATAATAGTTACCTCTTCTTCGACCGCTTGACTGGCCCCCGTGTCATCCTGATAATAATCAGTGTCAATAAGATGGTTGAAAAAGGAGCCAAGGGAATCAAGGGCTACCTCCGACTCAGAACTGTCATCCAGCTCAAACATCTCGGAAGCGCTCGGTTTCTTCTTATTCTTTTTGGCGGCTCTCTTGGCGGCTTTCACTTTGGCCCTCGCCTTCTTGGCCGCTTCATGGTCATATTCCTTCTTTCAAAAATTGGAGTCAGCCTGTAAAGATCATTAAAGTTGATTTTAAAGAGCATTTGAATAATAAGGAAAAGCAAGTAATTTAGAGACTCACATCTGGTGGCGGGTTAAGTTTGCAGAAAGGGTTCAGACCCAGTTTGCTGCAGTCTTCCTGGATTTTATTCAGAAGGCTCTTTGTCATTTCATTGATTGCATCATCAGTTAAACGCACGGAGTTGTGGCGTAGAGGATATTCTACACCACCCGTGTAAGTGCACATTAAGCCGAGCGGCGACTCAAGGGTCTGATTCGCCAAGAAACCCAACACCGAACCAAGTCAATACCAGTTAATCCATTTCCCAGCAGGGCCTTGACCTTTGCAATACTGGGGGCAAGCTTTGCACGTTCAATAGTGGTAAGCTTTTCGGGAAGATGATGCTTTGGGTCAAGACGCTGAACACGATAACCCGACAGTGGATTCTCGTCAGCCGGAGAGGTATCTTTGCAGTAAAACCATGTCTGGTTCCAATCTTTGGGATGACTCGACAAGCGAGCATAGGGGAAGATGGCCTCCCTACTTCATTGAATTGAGATCCCACCAAGTTCTAAGCTGGGCCCGTTAGTAAACTTGTTTTGGCGGTTCAGATAAAAATATTCCCTGAAGAGCTCAACACTGGGTTCGTCTTGAAGGTATACTTCACAGAAGAATTGGAAATTACAAATATTTGACACGGAATTGGGTTCGATGTCTTGAGGATGCAATTGAAAGAAGTGCAGAACGTCTCGGAAAAATTTAGATCCAGGTGGTGAGAAGCCCCGGTTCATATGATCAGTAAAAACAATGATCTCACCATCCTGTGGCTGAGGTTTTCCCTCATTTTGCTTGGGAGCGCGCCAATGCAGAATATCTTTTGCTAGTAAGAAGCCAATTTTAACAAAGTCCTTGAGTGAGTTTTCAGTAACGATAGAAGGAACCCAATTACATGAAGTGACTGTCTTCGGCGGCATTGTGAAGGAAGAAGCCTAAAAGAAAGAAATTTTGTCGGTTTAAGTTGATTCATTAAGATGGAAGTAAACGCTACAGTATCTATTCAGACTGGCGGCTTAAACGGGGCCTAATGACATATGACTAATTATAACTAGTGATGGAAGCCGCCGTGACAGCAATCGTGTTCAAGATCTATCAAGAGTGAATTCTACTAAGTGTTGAAACAAACAGGTTTCACAGATTGATGTTATGATTTCAGATCTACGACACTTCACATAATGGAAAATATGTTCGACCTAAATTACAGTGCTCGAGCAGTTCATATGTTCAGATTGGTTTTTCTTACGCAAAGGAGATGGTCCAATAACAAAGACAGGTATCACGACTGGCGCCATGCAAGAGGAGTGCAAAGTTTGAATCAAAGTTACAAACTACAGCGAAGAACAAGGACGAACTCTACGAACTTGTGGGAAGCCCTAATGAGATCTAGAGGAAAGGGAAGGAGGAGAACTTACCGGAGCTACTAAGGAGTGGAGGTGCGGGACCAAACTCTGGATAGATCAGGTTGATGCAGCGGCCGACGTCAAGGAAGAAGCTGAGGTTGAGGACGACGGCGGAGCTCGGGCGTTGGAGCGACGCGAGGAAGAAGAAAGAGATGAAGAGGCAAGGGAGGGAAAATAAAGGGACCCCGGGCCCTATTTATAAGGCTGGAGAGATAAGTGACATGCACGGTAATCAAGGAGGCCAAAAAATGGATATGTAACGACGAAAATGCCTCAATTTTCGGAGGTTCATTAAAAGAAAAAGGGGATTTGTTACAGATTTGGGCTTTGTGTAAAATTAATGATAGGTGATGTCATGGCGAGTTACCGCAATGTCAGGAGATGACGTCATGGCGGGTTACAAGATCTCGCAAGGATAAATGAAGAAGGATTTTTCGAGGTGTTGGAGATTGATATGAACAAAGTTCTTATCAACTTGGGGCTAATGTTGGGGATATGACTATTGGGTATGACCCGCCCAGGAGGGGCCGGGTTATCCCAATGGCGGTTCATCATAACAGATCCCATGAAGATGTAGAAGATGGCGATTTACGGAGGAGATTGGTTTTTTTGACAGAAAGACTGTAAGGGAACCCCTTACAGTATAATTGGTGCAACAAACCCAAATTGCAAGTACCATGCCTTGAACCTGGGTGGGTGGGAAGGCATCAGCCCCTTCCCACCACTAGGCTATGCCTTAGTCTGCCCAAAGCCCAAAGCCCAAAGCCCAAAGGCGGCTTAAGGCCCATAAGTATAAACCGCCATATATATATATATAACTTGTATTGAAAGGCAGGTATAATTAGTCACCGAGCCGGACACGTTTATGAGCCGGCCGGGACTCTGTAAGCCGCATGGCGTCAACCTGTGTATATAAAGGGATGACCCGGCGGCGGTTTAGGGCAAGAGACAACAGATCGGAAGCTAGGTCAAGCGTATTCGCTCCCTGGTAATCGAAACATCAGCAATACCACCTCAAACTGGATTAGGCCTTGACCTTCACCGCAAGGGGCCGAACCAGTATAAACTCCCCATGTCCTTTGTCTCGTTTAAACCCTTTAAGCTGACCTCGTTGCGATGGCTCCACGACTAAGTCCTCACACTAGGACATCCGCCGTGACAATTCCACGACATAACTACTATATCGGTTAACTACAAAGATGTGAAATTCATTCTATAATATTTGTTCTGGTGAGGCTCACGTGTTATCTTGGAGAATTTTACATATTAAGACATATTTTCCCTAATTTGTATGGGGTGCAATTTTTCATAGCATTACAATTATGTTCGATCCTTCTGAATATTGCTAATCTCATCAAGATCATATGCTTTTTTATCTCTGGTTCTTGCAAGATGATTCTTTGCGTACGTGCCAGATTAGCGAGTTGAATAGAACGAATCCTCTGTGCACTTATGTCTTTAAGCCCCGGTTCTTGCTTTTGTTGTTTTGTCTATTCTCTTCTAGTTTTTGAGCCAAGGTTGGAAGGTTGAGTAGGCTGAAAAATGTAACATGTTCTTTGCACAACAGTCACACATATGACGAAAAGAGAGCAGGACGATTGGGTGAAAAGTGTTGATTGGGAGAGTCCAATCACCCCTCCTATTGCAACGCCCCCGCGAGCGTTCGGGAGGCTAACCCTAGCGTCGCTGCCTCCCCTCCTCCTTTTCGCCCTCCCTCACCGCCACTAGGAGGTGTGAGCGGGCGAAGCCCGGTCGTCGTCGGCGGTGGCGGGGTCCCTTTGTCTCCTCGCGCGGGGGTACAGTGTGGATCGGATCTCACGTGTTGAGATGCGGAGCTCGATACCGGGCGCGGCGGTGCTCCTACGTGGGCCGGCGACAGTGGCGTGGCTCGGTGTGATGGGCGGTGGTGCATGCCGGAGGGTGGTGATTGCGGCGGGAGCTTCCCGGCAGCACCACTGAGCCGCCTTTGGCATTACGGGTTGCGGACGGCCCCTCTTGTAGTGCCTCTCTGATGGGGGGCCACAGTGGTGGAGGTGAGTGTCCCCGCCAAGTCGGACCTTTGCGGCTGGACGGCGGCGCTCGACGCGGGAAGACCTCCCTGGTGTCCTCCTATAGCTTCGGCAGCGGCGGATCTGCCATCCCTCCTCTTTGGCATCGGGCGGCGGTTGGTGCACTCCCGCTGGTTTGGACCTTCGGCTTCGGGTGCGAAACATGGTGGTTTTGGGGGAGGCTGGTAAGGGGACGGTTGTGTCGTTGTGTGCCCCGTTGCCGGCACAGGGGTGTCGGTCTTCGCCATGTGCCACTCCTCACCCTCCCACTTCCCCCGGCCGACGTTTGGTCGCGGTTCTTCTCAAGCCAGGGTGACCGCCAGCGGTTTTGAGGTGGTTGGGGGCGTGGATCTGGTCAAAGCCGTGTCCTTTGGTGTCTCTTGTGGTGGTCTGGTGGCAGGGCGACGGTCCTATCGGTGGGAGGCTCCTTGGTCATGGGTTGACTCCGTGGCTCAAATGCGGGCGGGCAACCATGGCCGCTTGGGCGGCATGGTTGCAGCTGATTGGCGGAACGGGGATGCGATGGAGGGGTTGAAGCACCGGGGTACATGACTTGCCCAGTCCGTGCACTGACCGACGGTGACGGCGTCCATGGATGTCGTGTTCCTCCTTCCAGGCTCCGTCGTGGTGCTCCCTCTCCCGCCATCTAGCTCCAAGTGAAAACTTGATCTTCAGATCGTATGGTGGCAACATTTCATGGTCGTACCCTTCTTGGAGGCATCGCCTTGGAGTTCTCGGTCCGGCGTGGTCCGCCACACATCTTTCCGGACGATCGCTCATCTTGATGGTGGTCTTCGTCGGCTCTAAGCGATTCTTTTTGGCACATCTTGTAGGTGCTTGATAGTCGTTGAGGTTGTGTGTTGATGTCTGGCATCCTTGTATCTCCCCTTGGGTGTGTGTGCGAGGTACGTTTGTTTCGGTGGCTTGGATGTAAGTGATGGTTGCTTTATAATATAAAGTGCGGGGTAAACGCTTTTTCATTACTAATACTATTGGTTGTGTGTATGCGCATGCATTTGGTTTGGATACTTTTGTTGTATATCCAATTGGATCGGTTCTATCTTATGCGCATTAATCAAAACGTGTATTGCACGTGCACGCTTACTAGTTCGGTTTGGGATGTTTATTTTCTTATTAGGGAAACTCCACCGGTACATTAAAATGGACACATTGAGTCATGGAATGTCCATAGAGAGCGGTAAAGTGTCGTGACACCGACAATGATGGGTTAAGGCAAGTTTGACGAGCTGGTGGAGGCCTTGGACAACGTTGAGGAGGAGGAGGAGAAGCCATTTGGCCAAGCCACCGCCGCCGCCGACGAGGTTGGTCCACTGGTGTGGTGATTGATATCCCGTCTAGCTTTTCCGACTTTTCCTCTGACGTGGGTAGCAGACTCGGTCCGGACTTATCGAAGTATCTAACCGCGATGGGTGGTTGTAGTGTTAGTTCGATATCGGTTTGGTTGCAATGTAGTGTGTATGGAATGTTTAGTTATGGTGTGTGCAATGCTAATGTGCAAAATCATGTTTGAAATAAAGTTACGTGCAATATTATGTATTTAACTTTTTTAGGGACTCAAACAATAGTGGATCTACTGGCTACTGCGAAACAGTAGTGTAGTTAAAGAAACAGAAAAGTACGATGGGAGCACTTTTGTCACATTTAATATAGGGGTCTACAAGAGATGTCATTTGATACCTTGCAAGCATGCATGCTGCTGCATGCATCACGATAGTGGTTTTGTTGACATGGCATCAACGTTGATTATATAGTGTGATATCTAAATACACACAATAGTGCTCGTCACTTTAAGACGTTGAAGGTTGGTCGTCGATGGGTCGACGAGAGCTTTGAGGATCCATACAGAGTTCTTCTCATCGACAACTTCTGCATGAAAAACAAATTGTCCATCCAAGGTTGCTTATCTACAAAGTAAAACATCTGGCTATGTTCTCGTTTCCTCACTATGTATAAGTACATGATGCTAACCCACCTTTCAAGAATGTATCCGGTGCCACAAAATCGAACATATAAGATAACAGGAATCGCACGAAATCAGTTATGGCAACTGAGATGAGGACAGACTAGCAAGGTGGTGTTAACTGAGTGAGGGCGTTGACAACGACGGGGCAGTCTATGGCTGGCTGCAGTGGTAGATCCATGATTTGAGGTTATCTAGGGCGGACCTTTAAATAGAATAAAAATAATTGAACCCACAGTGCAACCGAATACGACAACCAACAAAATTTATATTGGTCAAATAGTACGAATTCATTCAGGCAAGAAATTAACAAAATTAATGGTTCAAAATAGCTTCGTTCTCAATAACTATGTGAAAAATATATACCTGATAACCCACAAGTATAGGGGATCGCAACAATTTTCAAGGGTAGAGTATTCAACCCAAATTTATTGATTCGACACAAGGGGAGCCAAAAAATTGAAAGTATTAGCAGTTGAGTTGTCAATTCAACCACACCTGGAGACTAAATATCTGCAGCAGAGTGATCAGTAGCAAAGTAGTACGCGAAAAAGCTCTTTGGAGCTCGGGCTCCATGGAGCCCGAGTTTGACTTGATCAAAATTCAAATTTGAACGTTTCAATTTTTTTTGAAAAAAATACACACATACTTAAAGACATAAAGCATGTGTGTGTAAATTTTGAGGACGAAACACCTTAAAATGAGTGCTACACAAAAAGAACAAATCTGAGGCTTTTTAGTAGAGGCACTATTCATCCTCAAAGTCCATCAATTTGTGTTTTTTGCATAGATCACATTTTAGGGTATTTCATCCTGAAATTTTACATACATACACATAATATCCTTGTGTTACTTGTATGATTTTTTTAGATGTTTTTGAAACTGAAAAGTGCGAATTTTGAATTTCAAAAAATCCGGTCTCCATGGAGGCCGAGCTCTAAAACGCCCTACTCAGTAGTATGGTAGTTTGATAGCAATAGCAATAATAGCAGTAATAGTAACAAAATGGTAACAACAGTAGCAATAGTTTTGTAGCAGTTGTAACAACAGTAGCAACAATAGTAACTTTAGCAAGAACAATATGAGAAAAACTCATAGGCATTGGATCGGTGATTTCGTTGGATGATATTCATCATATAACAGTTATAAACTAGGACGGCACAGAACTAGCTCCAATTCATCAATGTAATGTAGGCATGTATTCCGTATATAGTCATACGTGCTTATGATAAGAACTTGCACGCCATCTTTTGTCCTACCCTTTCGTGGCAGTGGGGTCCATAAGGAAACTAAGGGATATTAAGGCCTCCTTTTAATAGAGAACCGAAACAAAGCATTAACACATAGTGAATACATGAACTCCTCAAATTACGACAATCACCGAAAAGAATCCCGATTATTGCCACTTCGGGTTATGCAGATCATAACACATAGCAGGTGCGTATAACTTGCAAGATAGGATCAAGAACATAAATGTATTCATGAAAACATAAAGGGTTCAGATTTGAAATCATGGCACTCGGGCCCTAGTGACAAGCATTAAGCATAGCAAAGTCATAGCAACATGAATCTCAGAGCATAGTGGATACTAGGGATCAAGCCCTAACAATACTAACTCGATTACATGATAAATCTCATCCAACCCATCATCGCCCCGCAAGCCTACAAAGGAACTACTCATTCCCGATGGTGAGCATCATGAGATTGGTGATGAAGGGGGGTTGGTGATGACGACAGGGGAAGATCCCCCCTCTCTGGAGCCCAGAACGGACTCCAGATCTGGCCTCCCGATGAAGAACAGGAGGTGACGGCGGCTCCGTATCGTGAAACATGATGAAACTTCCTCTCCTATTTTTTCTCGGAAAATAGGAATTTATAGGCTTGGAATTAGGGTCAACGGAGCCAAGTGCGCCCCACAAGCCACCAGGGTGCGCTAGGGGGAGGCAGGCGCCATGGTGCCTTGTGGGCACCAGGTGGGCCCCCTCCAGTGGGTCCTGGCTCTAGTATTTTTTTATATTCTATAAAAAAATCTCCAAAAAGTTTCGTCCAATTGCAAGAACTTTTATTTCTGCACAAAAAAACAACACCATGGTAGTTTTGCTGAAAACAGCGTCAGTCTGGGTTAGTTTCATTCAAATCATGCAAATTACAGTCCAAAATAAGAGCGAAAGTATTTGGAAAAGTAGATACGACGAGGACGTATCAACTCCCCCAAGCTTAACTCATTGCTTGTCCTCAAGCAATTCAGTTGACAAACTGAAAGTGATAAAGAAAAACTTTTACGAACTCTTTTTGTTCCTGTATCCATATATATGCCTAAATGATACCCAAGTTTTCAGCAAAGATTATAACTAACCATGCACATTATAACTCTTAGAAATTACTCCCTCTGTTCCCAAATATTTGTCTTTCTAGAGATTTCAACAAGTGACTACATACGAAGCAAAATGAATGAATCTACACTCTAAAATATGTCTATATACATCCGTATGTGGTAGTCCATTTGAAATCTCTAAAAAGAAAAATATTTAGGAACAGAGGGAGTATATTCACTCATATCAATAACATAATCAACTAGCAAGCAATAATAATATATCTCAGAAGCCAACACTTTGTCAAAACAATCATGATATAATATGACAATATGGTATCTCGCTAGCCCTTTCTGAGACCGCAAACATAAATGCAGAGCACCTCCAAAGTTCAAGCAGCGACTGATATTGTAATTCATGGTAGAAGAGATTCAATCATGATGCACACAACATTCACTATACACAATGCATGAGAATGACAGTAGTGCTCTCAGGACCGGTGCTTATTTGAGAAGGTGACGACTCAACAATAAAAGTAAAATAACACTAAAATAATGTAGCGACCCGACCCGAATGGATCAAGTCTCTGTGCTTTCGTGTCATCCCTGGATCGGTATGCTGACACACACAGTACTCGAAGGATTTATAACAGAGGTAAATCACATGTATAAATAGCGTAAATACTATTACCTCAATCCATATAGCGGAAGCAACAAGGTTGTGGATTCCCATCAACACCAACGGCAAAGTTGAGTATAGGAAATCGTAACCCTAACGTATCACTTACTGTCAGTTGCGAAAAGTGCGCAACATGAAAAGTTGCAGCGAAAACGGGTCAAAGACATGGAATATGCCGGCAATGTAACACATAGAGAGTAATGAAAGAATAAGCTATACTACATGCATGTATGGCTGGTGGAAAGCTCTATGGTTACGCTTTTGAAAAGCCAATTTTTCCCTATTTCAAGGAATAAATTTATTTAACTATCATGGTGGTTGTTAAACATTGAGAATGGTTGACAGATCCTCAATCCCAATTAAAAGTACTCATTAAACCCAAAAAATTATATTAAGTAACGTGATGAGATCAACAGGATAATCCAAGAACTAGATACTCAAGATTGTCCATAACCGGGGACACGGCTAACCATGATTAGTTTATACACTCTGCAGAGGTTTATGACTTTTCCCCACACAAGACTCGATCGCCTCCGTTTGGTTTCTCGCACTTAATGGTGTTTGAGAGACGGATGACCGAGACATAGTCTTTCAGAAGCGCTAGCACCTTACATGTGGGTAGACCGTACCAACCTACAACCCCTACATCTGCTAGTCTACCCGTAAGAGTTCGCACAACTTAATCAACTATGCCAGAGCCCATAATGGCTTGTGGCTGCACACGGAAGTTTTCTAGTTTGAATAATCTCATGATCCCTTTGAGCCTGGGTGGCGGTCCGAAGAAATATGAGCAAGTCTGATAGAAACCAGGTGCCTCGGTCCACCAGGATGTGTGTTTAAGTTGCCACCTTAAATAAACCATTAAATAACAATCTCACATCATCATGGATTCACTCACCCAATCCACGTCTACTAGCATAGCATGGCATAATAAGCAAACGTAGAAGTAACTCCCAAGGGTTTGAAAATAAACAGGTAATAGGTACTACCTCAACTACTTCCCGTCCCACAATTTAATTAGATCCTAATCATGCAAGTGTTTGAGAAATAGATCTAATGCATAAAAACTGGGTATGAGAAAAGTATGATCAAAGTGTTACTTGCCTGCAATGTTGATGAAGATGATTCGCACTCATAACTCTTGATAGTTCTACTCGTCACACTTCGGTCAATCTATCGTAAGCAAGCAATAGTAACCACACATAAGCAATCACTCAAATGGTCGGGAAGAACGAAGAAAACAATTCGGAAAACATCAAAACCAAGCAAATAACTCTTGCAACATAAAACAATTTCTAACAGTACCAAAATTATGTGAATTTGGCCTTATCAGAAAGTTTAGGTCAAGAGCTTCGATTTGCAAAAAGAATCAACTAAATCGGAGTTACGAAACTCAAGTTATGATCAAACAAAGTTTGAATTCAAATCTGATCTAATTTAAATTTTGAACTTTCAAAAACATATTTAAGTTGGATTACTGGATAGAGGGGATCATAATGAAGAAGTGGGCGTTGGTTTCGCTGAATTCCGACTTACGAGTAAAAAGTAATGATCGATTGAAGCATGTGGACTAATCTGTGAAGAAAAGTATCACGAATAGGTCCCTGGCGTATTTAAACGTAAAAGGAAAAAATCTAAATAGCGAGCGTTAAGCTGCGAACACTAACGAAGCGAAAATTGTTCGCTAAGGAGGTCTAAACAACGAACGCTCACTATATAAACTAACCAAAATAAAAAACGCGGTTTTAAACAAAACCGAAACCCTAAAAAATCGATCTTTAAAGAAAAGAACTGGGTCGATTTATACCGGTTCATGGCGGTTTATGAAGAAAACCGGCGGCGGGCAGGTCAATTCCCATGAAGTCCGAGGCGTGGGGCTCGGCGAACCCAAGGTGTCTCCGGGCGACGAGGAGGGCAACGAAGGGGCCGAGGCGGCGGCGAGGCGAGGAGGATGGCGGCGTCGGCGGTGGTCCATGGGCGGGGAGAGCGAGGCGGCGGTGGATCTCGTCGGCAGCGGAGAGGAGAGAGAGGAACGGGGCCCGGGCCTCGGGTTTTATAGGAGAGGGCGGCTTGCGTGGGAGGCAGAGGGAGACCGGGCACGACGCCGAGGCGGCGGCGTAGTCGGGAGGCGCGGTCTCGAGCGGGCTCGAGGCGAGCTGGCGTCATTGGCCTCTCACTGGGCCAAAGGCTGGCGGCGGGAGTCTTGGGTTGGCTTCACCTCTGGGTCACTGCCTTGCTGGTTTCTACCAAATTTTTTTATAAACATTTTTTTTAACACACACAAACAAAAAGTAATAAAACAAAAGAAATAAAATTCTATATAGGCATATTATATATCAAAATTTTCAGAAAAAGATTTCCTACAACATGGACATTATTCTAGCTTTAAATAAATTACACACAAATTCAAATAAAGAAAAGAGTGCTTCAGCTCTAATAAAATCCAAATAAAATCATTTTAAAAATACCAAAATGACTCCAAATTTATTTATCTCCAATTTTCTGATGTAGGGAATCATGTTACCTTATTTTCCATATATTTTATTTTTTGGAGAAAAATAATTTGAATAAAACTCAATTAACTCCAAATTGAAAATAAATTCAGAAGAACTTTGAATTAATTCTTTGAAACTCCCAACTCATATTTCATATGTTTTGAAGAAGTCATTTTATCTTCGCTTGTGAAAATCATTGAGTTGATTAAAGTTTCAGAATTGGAAATATTCTCAAATGAAGTTCAAATATTTTCAACACCCCTTGTCATTTAAATAAATGGAAGAAGTCATGTCATCTTCTCTCCAGGGTTTTGGGATGAAAAGAATTCAATTCTCAAGATCATAAAAGCAAAATGAAAGTTTGGGAAAGTCCTTTTATTCCCTCTCATTTAACTTTCAAAAAGTTTCAAATTCACTCACTTTCAGTCAATCAATCAAACAATCAACCAAAACTATCTATTTGTTTATAACATTCCAAAATTTAGAATTTTGGGATGTTACAAATAAATAGCAGGCCCTTCGCAGAGGGAAGTAGGGATTTGCAGAGGTGTGAGAGCTCAAAGCTTAAATCAGAGATAAATAAAATTTTGGGAAGCTTGCCTTTCCTGTCAACGTCACGACCAAAAAATTTCAATATATTTCATGTTAAACAAATTAGCGGTTGTTCCCAAGCGGTAAAAGTAAAGTTTACTCCCCCTCCACCAACAAACACAAGCCATGGCTAGCCGAAACATCGGGTGCCCTCCATACCAACAACTTTCCGGGGGAGCTTGTTTTATTATTTGCAATTTTAAGCATGGGAATGGGCATCCCGATTACCAGCCCCTCTCGTGCAAGGACGAGTGAGTAAACACTCATCGTGAGAATAATCCGCTTAGCATGGAAGATACTGACTGCCCCCCGTCGCTTCATGAGCGGTACCGGCACACAAAACAGATGTTCATTTGAATATTTAGAGGTGACACATGCAAATTTACTTAAAACGGCAGGGTAATACCGCATATAGGTAGATATAGTGGACTCGTCTGGAACAATTTTGGTTTAAAGATTTTGATGCACAAGTAGTATTCCCGCTTAGTACAGGTGAAGGCTAACAAATAGGTTGAGAAGCGACTAGCTAGAGAGCAAAAATGGTCATAACCATGCATTATGAATAATCAACATTGAATACTAGCATGAGTAGGATATAAACACCATGAACATAAATATCGTAGAGGCTATATATTGGTTTTGAATCAACTACATGCGTGCACATGCGCCAAGTCAATCCACTCGAAACACTCAGAGGAGGATGCCGTATCATGATACTACATCACAATCATTTTAATGCATGTTGACACCTAACATAAATCATTATCCACTCCTAGCTACTTAAGCATGACATGAGCAACTATAATCTCTAATTGTCATCATAAACATGTTTATTCAAAATATGCTAAATCATGGACATCGAGTTAAACAATATTTACGGAAACAAAAACAGGTTGGGTTCATACCCGCTTTTCCTTGCCATAGTCACTTCATCAAATTTTGTTATTATTGCCTTTCACTTGCACGATCGAATGATATGAAAATAATAGTGGAAGAATGTTGTGGACTAAGCTAGAATTTGCAAACATTTTTTTATTTTTGCCGTAGGTAAGAACAGTTCTTGCTAGAAGCCCGTAGCAGCCACGTAAAACTTGCAACAACAAAGTAGAGGACGTCTAACTACTTTTTCAGGGCATGTTGTGATGTGATACGGTCAAGACATGATGTGATAAACGTTATTGTATGAGATGATCATGTTTTGTAAGTTATTGGCAACCGGCATGAGCCTTATGGTTGTCTCTTTATTGTATGAAATGCAAACGCCATGTAATTGCTTTACTTTATCACTATGCGTTAGCGATAGTTGTAGAAGCAATAGTTGGCGAGACGACCACGACGCAACGATGGAGATCAAGGTGTCGAGCCGGTGACAATGGAGATCATGATGATGCTTTGGAGATGGAGATCAAAAGCACAAGATGATGATGGCCATATCATGCCACATATTTTGATTGCATGTGATGTTTATCTTTTATGCATCTTATTTTGCTTAGTACGGCTGTAGCATTATAAGATGATCCCTTCAATAAATTTCAAGGTAAAAGTGTTCGCCCCGAGTATGCACCGTTGCTACAGTTCGTCATTTCGAGACACCACGTGATGATCGGATATGATAGACTCTACGTTCACATACAACGGGTGTAAGACAGTTTTGCACATGCAGAATACTTGGATTAAACTTGACGAGCCTAGCATGTACAGACATGATCTCGGAACACTAGAGACCGAAAGGTCGAATGTGAATCATATAATAGATATGATCAACATAGAGATGTTCACCATTGATGACTACCCCATCTCACGTGATGATTGCACATGGGTTAGTTGATTTGGATCACGTATCACTTAGATGACTTGAGGGATGTCTATTTAAGTTTGAGTTCTTAAGTAATTTGATTAACTGAACTTAATTTATCATGAACTTAGTCTTATAGTTTTGCATATCTATGTTGTAGATCAATGGCCCGAGCTACTGTTCCCCTAAATTTTAATGTGTTCCTAGAGAAAGCTAAGTTGAAAGATGGTGGTAGCAACTACACGGACTGGGTCCGTAACATGAGGATTATCCTCATTGCTGCATAAAAGAATTATGTCCTTGATGCACCGCTAGGTGAAAGGCCTGCTGCAGGAGCAGATGCTGATGTTTTGAACATCTGGCAAGCTCGATACAATGACTACTCGATAGTTCAATGTGCCATGCTTTACGGCTTAGAACCGGGACTTCAAAGATGTTTTGAACGTCATGGAGCATATGATATGTTCCAAGAGTTGAAGTTAATATTTCAAGCAAATGCCCGGGTTGAGAGATATGAAGTCTCCAACAAGTTCTATAGCTGTAAGATGGAGGAGAACAGTTCTGTCAGCAAGCACATACTCAAAATGTCTGGGTATTATAATCACTTGACTCAGCTGGGAGTTGATCTTCCTGTTGATTGTGTCATTGACAGAGTTCTTCAATTACTGCCACAAAGCTACAAAGGCTTCGTGATGAACTATAATATGCAAGGGGTCAACAAGACAATTCCCAAGCTCTTCGCAATGCTTAAGGACGTGGAGGTAGAAATCAAGAAGGAGCATCAAGTGTTGATGGTGAACAAGACCACTAGTTTCAAGAAAAATGGCAAGGGAAAGAAAGGGAACTTCAAGAAGAATGGTAAGCAAGTTGCCACTCCCGGGAAGAAGCCCAAAGCTGGACCCAAGCCTGAATCTGAGTGCTTCTACTACAAAGGGATTGGTCACTGGAAGCGGAACTGGCCCAAGTATTTGGCGGATAAGAAGGATGGCAAAGTGAACAAAGGTATATTTGATATACATGTTATTGATGTGTACCTTACTAATGCTCATAGTAGCGCCTGGGTATTTGATACTGGTTCGGTTGCTCATATTTGTAACTCGTAGCAGGAGCTACAGATTAAACAAAGATTGTCTAAGGACGAGGTGACGATGCGCATCGGGAATGGTTCCAAGGTCGATGTGATCACTGTCGGCATGCTACCTCTGCATCTACCTTCGGGATTAGTTTTAGACCTGAATAATTGTTACTTGGTGCCAGCGTTGAGCATGAACATTATATCTGAATCTTGTTTAGTGCGAGACGGTTATTCATTTAAATCAGAGAATAATGGTTGTTCTATTTATATGAGTAATATCTTTTATGGTCATGCACCCTTGAAGAGTGCTCTATTCTCGTTGAATCTCGATTGTAGTGATACACATATTCATAATATTGATGCCAAAAGATGCAAAGTTGATAATGATAGTGCAACATATTTGTGGTACTGCCATTTAGGTCATATTGGTGTAAAAGCGCATGAAGAAACTCCATACAGATGGACTTTTGGAATCACTTGATTATGAATCATTTCATACTTGCGAACCATGCCTCATGGGCAAGATGACTAAAATTCTGTTCTCCGAAACAATGGAGCGAGCTAATGACTTATTGGAAATAATACATACCGATGTATGCAGTCCGATGAGTGTTGAGGCACGCGGTGGGTATCGTTATTTTCGGACCTTCACAGATGATTTGAGAAGATATGGGTATATCTACTTAATGAAACACAAGTCTGAAACATTTGAAAAGTTCAAAGAATTTCAGAGTGAAGTGGAGAATCATCGTAACAAGAAAATAAAGTTTCTACGATCTAATTGCGGAGGCGAATATTTGAGTTACGAGTTTGGCCTTCATTTAAAACAATGTGGAATTGTTTCACAACTCACGCCACTTGGAACACCACAGCGTAATGGTGTGTCCGAACTCGTAACCGTACTTTATTAGATATGGTGCGATCTATGACGTATCTTGCCGATTTACCACTATCATTTTGGGGTTATGCATTAGAGACAGCTGCATTCACATTAAATAGGGCACCGTCCAAATCCGTTGAGACGACACCGTATGAAATGTGGTTTGGTAACAAACCTAAGCTGTCGTTTCTTAAAGTTTGGGGTTGCAACACTTATGTCAAAAGGCTTCAACCTGATAAGCTCAAACCCAAATCGGAGAAGTGCGTCTTCATAGGATACACTAAGGAAACAATTGGGTACACCTTCTACCACAGATCCGAAGGCAAGATCATTGTTGCCAAGAATGGAACCTTTCTAAAGAAGGAGTTTCTCTCGAAAGAAGTGAGTGGGAGGAAAGTAGAACTTGAATAGGTAATTGTACCTTCTCTCAATTTGGAAAGTAGCACATCAGAGAAAACCGTTCCCGTGATGCATACACCAACTAGAGAGGAAGTTAATGATGATGATCATGAAACTTCAGATCAAGTTACTACTGGACCTCGTAGGTCGAACATAGCATGTTCTGCACCAGAGTGGTACAGTAATCCTTTCCTGGAAGTCATGTTACTAGACCATGGCGAACCTACGAATTATGAAGAAGCTACGATGAGCCCAGATTTCGACAAATGGCTTGAGGCCATGAAATCTGAGATAGGATCTATGTATGAGAACAAAGTGTGGACTTTGGTGGACTTGCCTGAGATCGGCAAGCTATAGAGAATAAATGGATCTTCAAGAAGAAGACTAACGCTGATGGTATGTTACTTTCTACAAATCTCGACTTGTCGCAAAAGGTTTTCGACAAGTTCAAGGGGTTGACTATGATGATACCTTCTCACCCGTCCGAATCATGTTATCAATTTCCGCATTTTATAATTATGAAATCTAGAAATGGACGTCAAAACTGCATTCCTCAATGGATTTCTTAAAGAATAGTTGTATATGATTTAACAAGAAGGTTTTGTTGATCCTAAAGGCGCTAACAAAGTGTGCAAGCTCCAGCGATCCATCTATGGACTGGTGCAAGCATCTCGGAGTTGGAATATATGCTTTGATGAGGTGATCAAAGCATATGGTTTTATACAGACTTTCGGTGAAGCTTGTATTTACAAGAAAGTGAATGGGAGCTGTGTAGCATTTCTGATATTATATGTAGATGATATATTGTTTATTGGAAATGATATAGAATTTCTGGATAGCATAAAAGGATACTTGAATAAGAGTTTTTCAATGAAAGACCTCGGTGAAGCTGCTTATATATTAGGCATCAAGATCTATAGAGATAGATCAAGACACTTAATAGGACTTTCACAAAGCACATACCTTGACAAAGTTTTGAACAAGTTCAAAATGGATCTGTCAAAGAAAGGGTTCTTGCCTGTGTTACAAGGTGTGAAGTTGAGTCAGACTCAAAGCCCGACCACTACAGAAGATAGAGATAAAATAAAAGTCATTCCCTATGCCTCAGCCATAGGTTATATCATGTATGCTATGATGTGTACCAGACCTGATGTGTGTCTTGCCATAAGCCTGACAGGGAGGTACCAAAGTAATCCAGGAGTGGATCACTGGACAACGGTCAAGAACATCCTGAAGTACCTGAAAAGAACCAAGGATATGTTTCTCGTTTATGGAGGTGACAAAGAGCTCGTCGTAAATGGTTACGTTGATGCTAGCTTTGACACTGATCCGGATGACTCTAAGTCACAAACCGGATACGTATTTATATTGAATGGTGGACCTGTCAATTGGTGCAGTTCCAAGCAGAGCGTCCTGGCGGGATCTACGTGCGAAGCGGAGTACATAGCTGCTTCGGAAGCAGAAAATTAAGGAGTCTGGATGAAGGAGTTCATATCCGATCTGGGTGTAATACCTAGTGCATTGGGTCCAATGAAAATCTTTTGTGACAATACTGGAGCAATTGCCTTGGCGAAGGAATCTAGATTTCACAAGAGAACCAAACACATCAAGAGATGCTTCAACTCCATTCGTGAACAAGTCAAGGATGGAGACATAGAAATTTGCAAGATACATACAGATTTGAATGTAGCAGACCCGTTGACTAAGCCTCTTCCACGAGCAAAACATGATCAACACCAAGACTCCATGGGTGTTAGATTCATCATAATGTAATCTAGATTATTGACTCTAGTGCAAGTGGGAGACTGAAGGAAATATGCCCTAGAGGCAATAATAAAGTTGTTATTTTATATTTCCTTATTCATGATAAAGGTTTATTATTCATGCTAGAATTGTATTGACCGGAAACTTAAATACATGTGTGAATACATAAACAAACACCGCGTCCCTAGTAAGCCTCTACTAGACTAGCTCGTTGATCAAAGATGGTTAAGGTTTCGTAACCATGGACATGTGTTGTCATTTGATAACGGGATCACATCATTAGGAGAATGATGTGATGGACAAGACCCAACCGTTAGCTTAGCATAATGATCATTCAGTTTTATTGCTATTGCTTTCTTCAAGTCAAATACATATTCCTTCGACCATGAGATTATGCAACTCCCGGATACCGGAGGAATACCTTGTGTGCTATCAAATGTCACAACTTAACTGGGTGATCATAAAGATGCTCTACAGGTATCTCCGAAGGTGTTTGTTGAGTTGGCATAGATCGAGATTAGGATTTGTCACTTCGAGTGTCGGATAGGTATCTCTGGGCCCTCTCGGTAATACACATCATAAGCTTGCAATCAAACAACTAAGGAGTTAGTCACGAGGTGATGTATTACGGAATGAGTAAAGAGACTTGCCGGTAACGAGATTGAACTAGGTACGAAGATACCAACGATCGAATTTTGGGCAAGTAACATACCGATGGACAAAGGGAATTACGTATGTTGTCATAACGGTTCAACCGATAAAGATCTTCATAGAATATGTAGGAGCCAATATGGGCATCCAGGTTTCGCTATTGGTTATTGACCGAAAAGTTGTCTCGGTCATGTCTACATAGTTCTCGAACCCGTAGGGTCCGCACGCTTAATGTTCGTTGACGACATAGTATTATATGAGTTATGTGATTTGGTGACCGAATATTGTTCGGAGTTCCGGATGAGATCACGGACATGACGAGGAGTCTGGAAATAGTCGAGAGGTAAAGATTGATATACATGACGATGATATTCGGACACCAAAAGTGTTTCGGAGGGTACCGGATACTTATCGGGTCACCGGAAAGGAGTTCCGGGCACCCCCGGCAAAGATATGGACCTTATGGGCCAAGAGAGGAAACGTACCAGCCACGAGGGGCTGGTGCGCCCCCCATAGCAGGCCGGCCTAAGGAGGAGAAGGAAAAGGGAAAGGGAAAGGAAAGTGTGGTTTAGGATTCCCACATCCTTCCCTCTCCCTCCTCCCCTTAGGAATACATGGTAGGGGGGCGCGGCCAAGGCAGGAGCCCTAGGGCCGGCCGACCCCCTATGTGGTGCGCCAGGCTGCCTCCGCTCCCCCTAGGACAGAGCTATTCTGTTACCGGTAACAGAATATTATTCTGTTACCCGTCGGCCCTTATAGAAGCCCGATCCATTTTGCGCGCACCGGTGCTATCGATGTGGCACGAAACGGAGAAAAAGCCCACCCACTCCCCAGCTTCTTCTCGAGTCCACCCGCCGCCGGCGCCGCCCCCTGCTCCCACGCGCCGCCGGCCCCTGCCTCCCTGCTTCCCCGCGCCGCCGGCTCCGCCCCCTGCTTCCACCCACCGCCGGCGCCGCCCCTCTGCTTCCGCCACGCCACCGGCCCGCCTCCCCGCTGCTTCCACCGGAGCGCCGCCCCCTGCTTCCACCGCACCGCCGGCCCACCTCCCCACTGCTTCCACCGCGCCGCCGCCCCGCACACAACCTCCTGGTTGCCGGTCGTGTCGCCGACGCTTGCCCAACCTCCTAGCCGTACTCCCCTTGGCGCTGCTCGCGCCACCGCCCTCCTCCCTTGGCCGCCGATGGCGCCGCGCTCCCCCGTCCTCCAGCTCGCGCCGCCGGTCTCCTGCAGTCCCCCCTGTCCCCAGCTCGCGTCGTCGGTCCCACCACCTCCCTCCCTCCCCGTGCGCCGGCCACCATCCTCCCTTTGCCACGGCCGCCTTCCTCCCCCGCCGCCATGCCCCCAGCCACCTCCTTCCCTCTCCACCACGCGCGGGCGATGAGCTCGTCCTCCAACTCCGCCATCCTCCTATCCCCACTACAGTACGAACTGCATCAGCAGGGAAGGTCGCTGCTTCAGGAGTAGCAGCGCGCCGCTGTTGACTCTTCCGGCCGCTCAGCCAATGGAGCTCTGGCCGTTCAACTTTGCGTCTTCTGGCCGCTCAGCCAACAGAGCTCGACGAAGAGCACCCCAGTAAATCAGAGCCACAGCAGTTTATGCTTCAATCACCGTAGTTTGGATAGTATAGTTTAATTGATTATTAAGCTTGCACAATCGGTGATTGCCTTATGTGTTGCTTACCTAGCTCCTAGATTCGGAATATTGTTCTCTGTACTATGTTTACTTGTATATTGGCAGATTAATTAACTTGAACATGCTGATTTCCTTGTGCAACAATCATTCTTGGTGTTCTGGGCTCTGTGGTGCTTTCAATTGAAATTTTGTAAGCATGCACATAGTGAAAATCAGCATAAGCATATATGCATGCAAAACCAAATCTAATTGCAAATTGAACCTGCTTAGTAAATGCATTATCCAGGGTTAGATGTGTGAATGATAGAGTTGTGAGATTTATGACCATCATGGATTAATGTTACACGTTATAGGGCTAGCCATAGAGGGCCTATTTAAGTAGCTGACAACTTTGTGTCACTGATAGGAATTCACCACATCTTATAACTAACTATGCTTCTTGAAAGACATTGTTGTAAGATAGAAATGAGCATGCTTTTGTATCAGGGTATGTTAGTGGTTTTATTTACTGTTAGGCTGTTGCAGATCCTCTAGTTCTGCTAGTTGACTGATCTATGTTTTTCATAGTTGACACTGTTGCAGTACTCTAGTTCTGCTATTTTTCAATGATTGTTCATGTCCCACTTTGCCCCTCTTTTTTGCATATATATGTTTCCCATGGTTGACGTGTTGCTGTACTCTAGTTTCGCTATTTTTCAATGATTGTTATTGTTCCACTTTGCCTCTCTTTTTTGCATGCCTAAATATAATGGAGTAATCACCAGTACTGTATTAATTCTTGAACTGTGTATTTCTTAAATAGGTAACTTGGATGAAAAGGTCTTGGAGAGGGTTTTGTATGAGATTCTTATTCAGGTAGGTCGTGTAGTAGACTTGCACATACCCCGTGACAAGGAGACTAGTCGACCCAAAGGTTTTGCTTTTGCTGAGTATGAAACAGAGGAGATTTCCCAATATGTTGTTAGGCTGTTTTCTGGCCTTGTTTGGCTTCACAATAGAACACTTAAATTTGTGGTGCATTTCTTTTTTCTCCCTGGTTATCTAATTTGTTGCAGTATAGATTGCAGTGTGTTGTTCTTATGGTATAGTGAGTTACATTCTCTGAATAGTTGATTCTAGGTCCAACCCAATACCTGAGGTTCTTGCCATTACTAGATTCCAGTTTATATATTTATTTACGAAGCAGTAGTAAAAGACTCAACCCTGAGATTATGCCCTTTATTTTTGACAGATCTCTGGGCAAGACAAGGCCTCTTCAAATGTCAATGTTCCTGTAACACCTAAAATGAACCCACTACCAAATCCACCTCAGCCAATGAGTTTTGTCAAATAAAGCAATGTTCCTGCCCTATTCGTCTTCTTTGTCAGAATTTATTCACAAAAAATCCAAGAGCTGGGGGCACCCCTGCAGTAATACACATAGCTCCACCAATGCTGCATTAGCCATTTTTTAACACATACATCTAGCTTGCCGATAGACAAATAGGGCCGCCGCACTGCAACACAACGACCACCATGGCTGTCGCCTGTACCAGATTCATGCGCTGCTATCGCTCCACTGTCGCGTACAGGCAGTTCAACGCCGCAACCACAGGCCGTTCAATCTCTCCGTCGTGGACACGCCCCTCCGCTCCTTCTGGTTGCCTACCATCCCGGTGTGGCCAGGGCGTTGGGTTCGCCGCCACTGGGACCAGCAGTCCAACCCGGCCACCCCAGGCCATTCACCGTCGCAGCTACTAGGCCGATTGTGTCGAGCTTCCTGCCACTGCTGGTGGGGCTCCATCGCGGCACCGCCCATGCCGTTCACCACCGCCACACCGGGTTGTTCAACAACACAACCCGAAGTAGTTCGACGCCGCGGCTTGGGAGGCACGCACTTCGCCACGAGCAGTCCATTGCCGATGTACACTGCTGCTCTAAGCTCCTTGGTAATTGTTGCAATATGTCCAGCGCCGTCCCCAGTCCAGCCCCGTGGCATCCGGACGATCGAGTTCAGCCAAGCAGCAGTCCACGGCCGTCAGCTCCTATTCCCACTATAGTGGTTGGGTTGCCATTTTCCTCATCCTTCCCGGTGCGAGACAACCCAGCCCACATGCTGCTGCCGTCCGCCACCCCAAAATAGCTTTGGCTCTTCCTCAAGCAACCATTTGAAGAACCTTTTGGTGTTTTTTCTGCTGGTGATTGATTTTAGCAAATTGTAGCTATCTTGCGTATGGAACTTGAAAGTTCAAGATTGCTGTAGAATCAATTCTTGTAGTATAAATGTCCCAAAGTTCAGTGACATCGCTAATTGATGTAATGTGGTCTTGCATCTCCAATATGTTGCTCAGCATCCTCCCAATCCGCTCGATCTCGTCCTGCTCTGGAGCATGCTTCTGTTCAAAAAAAAAAAGCTCCGGAAAAGTTCAGAGTACTTTGCATTTATGGGCTAAAGTATATTATTTTTTGTAATGCTACATCATCAGCTATAAAAAATTAGCTTAACTCCTCTCTAATTCTTTTTTGCATCTCATATGCCAGGCCGTGGATTACGCCCAGCACGTCGTTCCACAATGAGCCAGGATAGAGGTTGTTGGACACTGTCGTGCACGCCGTGAGCAACTGTGGCCGTTGGCCACCCCTTCGGTCAGTTGTCTTTCCTTGGTTTGATCTATTGAAAATTGAATTGTTGAATTTTGAACTGAACCGTTGAAAAGTTGGTACCTCACGGCAGTGTGTAGCTCTTGTATGCCTTCTGAACACTGATGCATGATGTTCTTTGGTACATGTTTTCAGTACGAGTTTGGAAGGGCAGGAAGTAATACTACAACAATTCAGTAACTAGAAAAAGGATACATCAGTTCAAATATACTTGCCATAAGTAGTTAAGAGTTTATTTGCTTTGGTTAAATAAATCAAGCTAATTTTCTGCAGTTCTCAGGTTAGAAAAAGGTTTCACTTCACTTTGCTGAAGTTCATCTAGAATCTTAAAATCCGATGTGGTCTGTGGCAAGGTACGCACAGAATGATATCTACCTCGATGATTGTAATGTGTTTTCTCACTTACAGGCCTAGGAATGTTTTTTCATTTGACATACTTCAAATATTTTATGGGTAAGTAAACCAATCATGTTTTTTTTGTTCGGAGGGAAATAATAATAAGTTCTAAGGAAATAAATATAGAAGTTCATATTTTAAAAAAAGGTATTTGGAAAGTAAAATGAAGTATTTCAAAGTACAGAACTTTTTAGGTTTCATTGCAAATTTGTAATGTTACTGTACATGAACTTGTGCATGCTAATTGGTGGCTGTTGTGTGTGTGCAAGGTACATCCAACGACAATGGGTAGGCGGCAAGTGTACTTATGCGCAGAGGGACGGTGGCACGGAACAATTGAGTAGGTGTGCGTGGTGAGCAGCTACAAAACTGATTCTGATAGTGCAGTATTAGTCCCACACAGCCTCTCAACACCCCCTGCTTCAACCTTCACGGCCCAGGTCGTTCACTGCCTCGACACGAGGCCGTTCGACGATGCAACGCTCAAGCCGTTCACCCTTACCACCACAGGCCGTTCACCTCGGCCACACGAGGCCGTCTTGACGACGCAGCGATCAGACCGCTCACCTCTGCCATAGGAGGCTGATGCAAACGCTAAGGAGTTGTGTTCTTTTCAGTACATGTTTTGTGTGCTTTTAGTACACCTACTTAACGATTCTATATCCAATTTCCTCTGTTTACGCGTTCTTCCTATAGCACAACATGTGTTGTGTGTTATGCCTTAATAAGCATTTGAGAAAATCTTGTATGGATCTAAACTAGCATATGTTCTGTTTTGTTCTTGTAAATGAAGCTCCACTTCTGTTTTCTTTGAAGTTACTTGGCATAAAAATTAGTATATGTTCTATTGTAAAAACATATATAAAATGTCTTGATGCATGCTAGCAAAAATCAGGAAAATACACTCAGTTCAGTTCCTATATTTTATTTCAGTTCAATTTAAAAGTATTTGCAACTGTTCAGACTAGTTTACAACAGATTTTTTTGAAGTTTAGAGAGGGGAAAATACTTGTTAGATTCATTTAAAAAGTGTCAATCAATTCATAATGAAATGAGAGAAGTCTAGAATATCGTCGCAAAACAATGTTGAGTTCAAAAGAAAACACGAAACATTTTTTGGTTAATGAAAATACTTGTTTTTTTGGTTAATGCAATCCTCTTGTGGAAGCACTAAAACACGCTACCTGTTGAACTGATACTGAAGACAAGGAGCATGACCAAGTGTGATGGAAGTTTTTTTATACCCATGTGCGGAAGCACTTTATTTTTATGATTATTATTGTGTTCATGTGGGTGCTTGAAAAGTTCTGTCCAAGAATAGGGCGATGATTTTTGTGTTCAGGCCGGTGCTATGGGTAATATGATTCATGTACGTGTATTATGTGTGGAAAATATTTCTGTCAGATGAAAGGAAAAATGGTTTAATTAAAAATATTGATCAGTACGAGTTAAAAGTGATGGTCCGTTCAGAATAAAAGAAGTGACAGAAATTCAAATTGTAAAAGTTCAAGCAAAAAAGAAACCCCATGCAATTCAAATGGTAAAAAGTACAAGTCGTAAAATTAGAGAAGTTCAGAACATCATTGTAAAAAAATTGAGTTAAAAGAAAACATGCGAAACATTTTCTTCGAGTTCAAAACACGCCGAGACACGCGACAGCCACCCCAGTTCGGGCGTAGTAAGTACCTCAGTACGAGTTAAAAATGGTGGTCCGTTCGGAATAAAAGAAATGACAGAAATTCAAATTGTAAAGTTCAAGCAAAAAAAGAAACCCCATGAGAATCCTGCTTAGTAAGTATCTCAGTACAAGTCGTAAAATGAGAGAAGTTCAGAACAACGTTGTCAAAAAAATGTTGGGTTAAAAAAAGAAGAAACAAAACAAACACATTTTCTTTTTAAATAAAATATCATTCAGTTCGGTGATACAAACCATACAAGTACAGAGGCGACGATACAGTATACCGTTGAAAACTTACGAGAAAAATATTACTCAAAAAATAGAGCAAAGTCTAGTTAGTGAAAACACGGTTAGTACAAACCCATGCAAGCATCAGTACAAGTATCTTTTTCGGAACCATTCAAAATTACTCTACAAAAATAGCTCAGTACAAACATACACATATATTAGTACGACTACTCTGTTTTTCAGACCAGAAAATAGCAGGATCCGTCATGCCGTATTCAAAATTACTCTTAAACGGTTGTGAAATAGAGAAAACGTTCAACATGACTAAGTTTTGTATTTTCGATAGCTATCCAACGGTATATTATTTGCCATATTTTGACAAACTTTTTAAAAAATCGCGTTCAAAATCAAATTTGACCGTATTCAAATTCGTTTTTAAACCGTAAGGAATTAGAAAAACATTTCTATACGAAAAATTTGCGCATTTTCCGTAGCTTTCCAACGCCGTATCATTTGCGTCAATCTGACAAACCGTTTGCAAAAAATCGCGAAAATACTTTTCGCCCAGAATTTCACTGTTTTTCAAATTACTTTTAAATCATATAGAATTAGAAAAAACAATACATATATGGAAGATGCGGATTTCACCAGCTTTTCAACGCCATCTTATTTGCTCAATTCCGACAAACGGTTTGAAAATTGTGTCGAAAATACGATTCACGTTTTCGGTTTTGAAAAAAACGGTTTTTTAAAAACTGCTCTTAAACTATAATGATTTTGCAAAAACGTTCAATATACTTGAAATATGGTTGTCAAGAGCTTTCCAACGATATATTACACGCCCTATTCCGACAAAAAAATTACAAAAAGTTTTTGAACTAAAGAAGACGATATTTTAAACACAACTGAAAGGATCAGTTCAACCGCTTCGAAAACATCAGTACAACCACCTGAAACCGTCAGTTTAAAAAAGGTAACAGAATAATATTCTGTTACGCGTAACAGAATAGGACTTCTCTTTTATACTCCCAAGAGTACATACTCCCATCCCTGGCGGGTCTAGTGTAACGGGTAGGTTGGACACATCCATCGGCGCCAACTAACAACCAGAGGTACTACTTTGCATGCGTCCCTTATCCCTGGAATTTTGGAACGAACCCATGTTATCCAGGTTTTGAATTAACTGGAGTACGTGACGCCATCTTTTTAGTTGGTTTGGCCCATGCAGTACATTTTATACCACATGGAAAGTAGTGTAGATGTTACTCCTATTTTTCAGTGTCGAATTGTCCTGGAATAACTAGAGTATATATTGCTTTCTTTAGTGGAGAGTATATACTGCTTTTTTATTGGAAAGTATATACTGCTTGTAGGTAGCTGCTTTGAACAAAAAGAAGAAGCACCTTTTGTATACTATACTCCAGACTATACTATATAGGCAGCTACTTAAAAAACAACAGTTTAGTTTTATCACATCTTGTTTTGTTTAAAAAAAAGTTCTATCACATCTACCATTTTCCTTATGTGAGTATATACCTTTTTTGTGTGAAGGAGACCGTATTTTGACGTGAGGGTATATACTTTTTTTTATTAATTAGTATATACTATTGTATTTTGTTGAGGGAAAAATACTATGTTCTTTTTTGCTGAAATGGTACATATTATGAGTAGGTATATACTGAAAAGTTGATGTAAGGGTATGTACTTTTTGGTGGGTATATACTTCATGCATTATGCCAGGTAAGACATATATTATTTAGGTACAAACTGATTATATACTCCATTAAGATAATGATGTTTTGCACATGGAAATGGTCTTCAAATATTCGGAGTAGTATACAATTTTCAGAGTTAGTACTACGGGAAATATACTAACAACAAATAAGTATACAATCTTGAGAAGCAGAGTATATCCAGAAAGTATACGTTCAAAAAACGAATATTTGTATCCATCAAACATAGTTCTAATAACAAAAAGATAGTCTGCTACCCGTACATATAATTTCCTATATGAGTACGATGCATTGATGGTAGTATGGATACACATTGCTGCCGTCAAGCCGCCGCCTGTCACTTGTGGCAGTACGTGAGGGTGTCCTCGGACGTCCAGCTTTTGATGGCCGCTTCCCATCTTCGCCGTCGAGTCGCAGTTTGCCATGTTGACATCGGCCGCCGGCCGCGCCGTTGCGTGACGACGATGTCCAACTCCCAGCGCTCGCATCTCATCTACGCTGTCAAGCCTCCGCTGATCCGGTCACATATTGATGATCAGTTTAGAGATAACTAGATGACGATGAAACATGATCCTTGAATCAAGAACGCAACAAAACCAAGCAAAATACGTGTATCTGAAATTGAGGATAATCAGATGATTGCTACTCACACGTGCATGCATGGAAGGGGTGATGTGTGCATGGGTGAGCGGCGTGTATATGTCTCCAATGAGATGGGCCGATTCAGTCGTCCCAGTTCTTTGAGTGCTACCGACTATCGGCGATCAGGAGCGTCGCTGCATCAGTAAAAAAGAAAGAGTAAAAAGTATTGAATCTCATCGGTCGCCGCCGGCCGCCGCCGTACAGCCGAAACGCATCAGCTAAGCTTCACGTGGCCTTTGTTTGGTAGATATGCATGTAGCGTGAGGATTGTTTTGAAGATCCAACAAAATTCCAATCTAGACGTGCCTTGTTCCTAATAATCCGTAACAACTTTTCAAACTGCACGGGAACTCCTCCATATACTCCTACGTGAGCGCTAAGCGACCGCTCAAAAAAAAAACGATGAGCGCTAAGCGGTGTTGTTGCGGAAACCCAATAAGCATTTGCACCCAATGAAAGGAGGACACGGGCTAGGAGTATGTACTCCCAGGAGTACTGACCTATTTTCTTATATATATATATATATATATATATATATATATATATAAACACTATTTTAATATCAGGATTAGAATAGTTATTTGGATCACAACTTGCCCTAGGCGATGAGGGGATCCATCCCGAACTAAAAACCACCGAGCCGTAAAAAGAAAAAGAAAAACTACCCACCCCCGCGTCTCCAACCTCGTAGCCCACCAACCCGACCCACGCGTTTCCACCAGGAGGTCTCCGCCGCCGCCGCCCCACCCCGTGCGCCGCCGCCCCTGCCTCCCCCGGCGTGCCGCCGCCCCCTCCTCCTCCGGCGCGCCGCTGCCCCCGCATCATCCGGCACGAGGCCACCCCTCCTCCTCCGGCGCGCCACGGCGCCTGCCTCCAGCGCTCAGATCCGCGGGATCCGGCGATAGCTCACGGCGGTGCTGCTCCGGTGCGCCTCCGTCCCCAAGCGCGACGCGGAAAACGGCCTGCTCCCTATTGTTCCTCCTCCATCCCCCGAGCACGGCGCATCCGCGATGGCCTCCTCTCTCCCGTCCCCTTCTCTGCGCTGGTAGGCGTTTGTGAAGTTCGACATGGCCAGCCGCGTGAGTTTGATTCCGCTGCGCCCTGTGGCCCTGCCCTGCCTCCACCCACCAGAGCAGGCCTAGCTCCGAGCCACCACCTGCGCATGGCTGCCGCCGTGACCCTCCTGCCCCAATCCCATCGGGCGGCGCCACCAGCAACCCCTCCCCAACCACATGTCAGATCCAGCGCCGGCGTCAGGCGCCCCTCTTCCTTCACGTCCTCCTGCTCCGATGGCTCGCCCCTACCCACCCCGGGCTTCGGCTCCCGATGAAGCCCCGACCATGTTGTTGGTGGCAGATGCTCCAACGGCAGGCTCACTCCCCACGATGTGATTGAACTTCAGTACAGGGGGGAGTAGAACCGCCGGAGATGCTCGTGTCAATTCCTTCCAGCGACCTTTGTCCACACCTCGTCGCCGGCATGAGGTATATATATATACAGGTGACATATCATGGTCCACTCTTTTACCGCTATCTCTGCTTGCTGGTTCCTACCTCCACTGCACCGGACGATAGAGAGATAAAAAAAGTTTGATGCTTACTTATTTTTTACAGCGTCAGATTAAAAAGATCAGCTTCGCCCCTGGTTGAAGTTCAGTTGTCACTGAAGCTTATGTTGTTCATGACCGCGCGGCTGTAGAACATCCATGCATGTCGAGTAATTTTCTCATGCCAGTTCAGTTACAATAGCAGCTCCAGTGTGGCAGTAGGCGATGGTGAAAACTGAATTCTGAAACGAGTGTTGCTGGGTACATCTGGCAGCATATATTCTGAAGTTTGTTGGTGAAAAACAAATGCTAGAACATCATTTGGTGTCATTGGGGTCGTGCCGGCAAGCAGCATTCTCCCCCTGGGTGTACTCTCTCTGTCTCTTTCTCTTTGCAATTCTAATCTATTTGTAGATTCTATCTCACATACCTGACCATAGTAGCAGACTAGTAGTGTTGTATGCTCAGCTGCGTAAGGGAGTTTGTGGAGTGCACTACTATGTCTAGTTGAACTCACATTGATTACTTTTATAAGTCTAAACTACTTTTGGAAATTTGAGCGTGGTGTTCCTTCAGGAAGCCATTTTCCTTTTAGAAGGAGCTACATTCCGTGAGTCTACTTACATCTTTCTTCATTAAACGAGATAAAGTTCATTTATACGAGTACATATGTAGATCTAGTGTGCATTCTATTTTCAGTCTGGAACTTGAGGATAAATATGTAAGTTCAAAAACACATTGGGGAAAACCATGTAAAAATTCATGCAGAAAGTTCAACATTAAAAATTGACGAAGTTCAAATGAGAACAAAAGGAAGAAAGTATCACGACACAAAAAATAAAAAAAGATCACCCCATGAAACATAGTAAGTTTTGATCCTAAAAAAAACATAGTAAGTTTGAAGAATAAAACAAATTATTATTTTTGAGTAAGTTTAACCTATGAACCCAAAAAAATTTGACGAGAATAATAGTTTATAAAAATGAATTTTCACCATTTCTAAATAAAAAGAATTAAAAGTTCAAATTAAAAATAACAAAAGTGGTTTGATGTTTACTACGAAACTTGGCTTTCTCGTCAATAAATAATAAAATCTAGAAGTGCAAATTAAAACTAGAGAGTAGTTCGATGTTTATATACAAGGAAGAAAACAAGCGTTACCTAGAAAAATATTAACTTTCGCAATTCAAATTTAATAAATTACAGAGCTCGAGGAAAATATTATGTGTGTAAAAAAAAAGTACAAGTTGTGTGAGGTTGAGCTCCGCAATGTGGCATTCACACCGATAGCGCTACACACACACACACACACACACACACACACACACACACACACACACACACACACACACATTGCTCCTTGCGCATGCATGGTTTTTTCTCCATTAACCAGCATGTTTGGTGAATGTGTGAAGTCCTGTTACTACTAATAGAGAAGGAAAATTGCTCCCAAAAAACGTAAGCTTTCCAACCGTATATCATACACGTAATTTCCATAATATAATTTGAACGTTTTTTGTATATCGTTCAAAACAAGTTTTACCGTGTTGAAAAGACACTCTTAACCCATCATGATTTTTCTAAAAAATTAGAGATCATTTCAAAGTGAAAACAATCAGAAGTTCACGTACTACATGGTGTGTGTTTTCATTTGAGAAAATAAGAGTTTTTGTTATTACATTACATTTACAAAAATAGAGATTTACAAAAACTTACGAGGACGTTGATATTTAGAAAATCTGAAAGTTCAAAATGAATTAAGCAAGAAGTTCAAATAAAAATGTACTTAAAAAATCTTTATAAAAAAGGGATTTCTCCCATTCATAAAAAATCAGTGAAGTTCAAATAAAAAAAGAGGAACATTTTAAATTTTTTTATAAAAAAAGGTTTGCCCAATTATAAAAAATCTAGTAGTTCAAATTAAAATAATGGTGCGCTTCAATGTTTATAGGACTTTCCCTGTTACTAACCAATGAAACTAAGAAGTTCAAATTTTAAAAATGATGAAGTCCTATGTCTATAAAAAAATTCTCATCACTAAAAGAATACAACCAAGAACCAAAGTGAAAACAATCAGAAGTTCATGTACTACATGGTGAAGTCCGAAATTTGTGTTGCTAGAAGTTCAAGTGCTCGGCCCGAGAAAGTTCAAAACTTCTTGTGAGAGAGGTTGAACAAAAATACGTGACAGAAGTTCAAGGTGAAAACAACGAGAAGTTCAACTACCGCAAGGAATGCATTTCAAGTGTAGAAAAATAAGAGCTTAAAAGGTTTGTTGAAAGAAGTTCAAGTGCTCTGTCTAGGGAAGTTCAAAAATTCTTACGAGAGAGGCTCATCTTGTATTTCCATGTTCGATTTTTTCCATATAAAAATCGAATATAATTCATTACTCAAAATATAAAAAGGTGAAGTTCAAATTGAAATAACACAGAAGATCGGAGTTTACTAAAACCTAGTATTTACCTTTTCAAAAAATAAAAAGCACAACACCATTTTTTGCACTTTTGGAAACAATCTCATAAACATAAAAATGGTTGCTAGAAGTTCAAGTGCTCGGCGAGTGAAAGTTCAAAAATCCTGGTGAGAGAGGTTCACCGTGTATTTAGATGTCCAAAATACATAAAAAATATGTTTTTTTTGTGTTTTAAAATAATTCTCTCAAACCAGAGAGAAGTTCAAAAGTGGTAACAACCGGAAGTTCACGTACTACATGGTGTGTATTTCATACAAGAAAAATACAAATAAAGTGAAACAGAGTGAAGTTCAAACAGACATGCCCAAGAAGTTCAACTACTTCACGTAGTGCAAAAAACAGCATGTCAAAAAATAGCACGTCAAAAACAGTGTGAAGTTCAAACAGACATGCCCGAGAACTTCAACTACTTCACGCAGTGCATTTCCATTCGCGATGAAGGCAGAAATCATGATCTTGTCGTTTTCTAATTTACTTCAAAATGACAGGAATGTCATTTGTGTAAGTTCAAGTCCTCGGTCGGAGAAAGTTAAAAAAATATTGTGAGAGAGGTTTGTACAAAAAGAATATCATTTGTGTAACACTACCGAAAATGGATGGGAAAATTACAAACAAAAAATATGTCACAAAAGTCCAACGTGAAAACAGCAGGAAGTTCAACTACTACACTGAATGAATTTCACAAGAAAAACTTTTAAAACTGTCGCGAGTATGAAAAAATGATCAACACGAAAAAGTTGCGTGTTTATAGCAGCTTTCCATCAGTACATCACTTGCTTAATTCCGGTGAGTGAATGAAGAACTACGAGCAAAAAATAGCACGTGAAAAACAGAGTGAAGTTCAGGCAGAACTGTCATAGAAGTTCAAGTACTTTACGCGATGCATTTTCGACGAATCTGTTTCACGATAAAGGCAGAACAAGTGATCTCGTCGTTTCTAAAATTACTTGAAAATGGCTGGGACTCAGAGAAAACCATCAACATGAAAAACTTTTGCATTTTTCGTAGCTTTTCAACAGTATATTATTTGCCCCGTTCCGATGAAGTTTGTAGAAATTATGGTGAAAATACGTTTTTATCCATTTTCAAAATCGACGTAAAACCATAATGAATTTGGAGAAACAATATATACCAAAAAGTTTCGCATTTGTTCAGGCTTTCCAACGCCATATCATTTGCTACGTTCGGACGCATGATTAAAAAAATATCGAAAATACAAACTTGGTAGAACCTGTACAATTTTCTAAATTACTCTTAAACGATTCAAAATTAGAAAAAAACTTTCAACATGATAAAAAAGTGCATTTTCATAAGCTTTCCAACGCGATATCATTTGTCTCAATTGGATTAGGAGTTTAGAAATGGCAACGAAAATACGAACTCGGTTGTTTGGTTTGCGAAATTTTACGATTTTCCACATTACTCTTTAACCATAGGGAATTAGAAAAAACTTTCAGCATGTGGAAGGAGCGGTTTTACAGCAGCTTTCCAAGGCCATATTATTTGCCTCATTCCGATAAACAGTTTAGAAATGCGATCGAAAATACGATTCAGGTTTTTTATATGAAGAAAAAACGGTTTTCAAAACTGCTCCTTAACCACTTACATTTTGCCAAAATTTTAAGTTGGGTCATGATACTGGTGTCCATAGCTTTCCAACGGTATATCGCAAGCCCCATTTGGGTAATGTTGACGGAAGTTCAACCTAGCACTAGGGGAAGTTCAGGTCGAACAAATCAGGCAGTAAAATTGCAAAAAACGCAATTTCATCACGACCCGAGAGCAAAATCCGCTAGCGAGCGAGATTTCTATTTAAAACCAGTATTTAGTTGCTAAAAAAATGTATCTAGATTACACTAACATCATATAGAACACTACTAACCAGAATAATTCGTGGAGAAGCCACAGTTGCAAAGATAGCCCGAAGGTCGGGTTCGTACAGAGGGAAGTTCAGGCGCGTGTACAAACAAAAATACGTCACAGAAGTTCAACGTGAAAATAACATGAAGTTCAACTACTACGCTGAATGAATTTCAGATGAAAAACTTTTAAAATCATTGCGAGTATGAAAAAATGATCAACACGGGAAAGTTGCGTGTTTACAGCAGCTTTCCATCAGTATATCACTTGCTCAATTCTGATGAGTGGATGTAGAGCTAGGAACAGTGGGTAGAGATATACGAGGAAAAAAAGCACGTGAAAAACAGAGTGAAGTTCAAGGTTTCATACAGAGAAGTTCAGGTACTTCACGCGATGCATATTTGGCGACTCTGTTTCGCGATAAAGGCAGAACGAATGATCTCGCCGTTTTTTAAATTACTTGAAAACGGATAAGAATCAGAGAAAACTATCAACATGAAAAAGTTTCGCATTTTCCGTAGCTTTTCAGCGATATATTATATGCGCCATTCCTATAAAGTTTGTAAAAAATACGGCAAAAATACGTTTTTCACCATTTTCGAAACTGACTTAAAACAGTAAAGAATTGGGAGAAATAATACATACCAAAAAGTTTCGTATTTGTTCAAGCTTTCCAAGGCCATATCATTTGCTGCATTTGGGCGCACGGTTAAAAAATTATCTCGAAAATACGAACTCGGTAGGATTTGTACCATTTTCTAAATTATTCTTAAACTGTTCAAAATTAGAAAAAAACTTTCGAGATGAAAGAGTAGCGCATTTTCATAGGCTTTCCAACACCGTATCATATGCCTCAATTGGATTAGCCATTTAGAAATGACGTCGAAAATACGAACTCGGCTGTTCGGTTTGCGAAATTTTACATTTTTTCAAATTACTCTTTAACCATAGAGAATTAGAAGAAACTTTCAACATGTGGAAGTAGCGGTTTTGCAGCAGCTTTCCAACGCCATATTATACGCCTCATTCCGATAAACGGTTTAGAAATGCGATCGAAAATACGATTCATGTTTTGTGTGTGAAAAAAAAACGGTTTTCAAAACTGCTCTTAAACCGCTTACATTTTGCCAAAAATTTAAGTTGGGTCATGATACTGGTGTCCATAGCTTTTCAACGGTATATCACAATCTCCATTTGGGCAATGTTGGCGGAAGTTCAACCTAGTTCACACGGAAGTTCAACGTACTACTAGCGGAGCAGGTCAGGTTGTGATCAGAATATTATTCTCATCCCATGATCAGAATAGTGTTTATGTGTATATATATGTGGGAGGGGGCGCCTAGCACACCCCAGATCAATTGTTAGCCGTGTGCGGCACCCCCTTCCACCGTTTACACCCCCGGTCATATTTTCGTAGTGCTTAGGCGATGCCTTGTGGAGATCACTTCACCATCACCGTCACCACACCATCGTGCTGACGGAACTCATCTACTACCTCGGCGTCTTGCTGGATCAAGAAGGCGAGGCGTCCACCGAGCGATGTGCGAGCAGCGGAGGTGTCGTGTGTTTGGTACTTGATCGGTTGAAGCGTGATGAAGTTCGACTACATCACCCGTGTTGTGAAACACTTCCGCTTACGGTCTGTGAGGGTACGTAGACACACTCTCCCCCTCGTTGCTATGCATCTCCATGGATAGATCATTGCGTGTGCATAGATTTTTTTTGTTTTCCATGCAACGTTTCCCAATAGCTACCATCACTCTAGATTTATGCATGCACTCCTTACATAATCTCACTATGTTTTATTTCTATGCATGTCACTTATTGTACACAATGGTACTGAACATGTAGAGCAAACGAGACGAGCCTTGCGTGCAATAAAATTTCATGTAGACGTCGCTCCATGGTGCGCGCAAAGGCATCCCCCTCCCCCATTCTAGATTGTAATCAAGAGAATGATAACTGTTCAGAGGGGGATTCAGAGGGAGCAAACCACTCCCATTTACCCCTTGAGGTCTTTGCTCTAACTTGCCATGCTGATGTTGGTCATATCATGCATATGGCGCCTTGCATTGCTTACTTTATACACTAAAAATGTCATCTGCTTAGTTTAGATATGCTTAGTGTGAATGCCATCTGTTTACTTTCTATATCATATATGTGAATTATGCAATACCATCTTGTTTAGCCCGGCATCATATATGTGAATTTTGCAATGCCATCCTGCTTAGCCAGTCATCTTATATGTGAATTATATCATGCCATCCTTTTTTATTACATAGTACATTTGTCAACAATGTAAGTACATTCAACTACTCTTCCTGTGCATCAGCCATTTGACACGGTGATGGAAAAATCTGGAGTGAAAACAAGGTCTTCAGAGTAGACAATGCTATCTCACGAAGCGCATATCTTGCTGGTTACGGAAAGCTCCTCAGAGGACGATTCAGAGACATATGACCAGTCCTATTTTCCCCCTGAGGTGTATGCTCAGACTTGGCACGGTTATATTACTCATATCATGTGTATTTTGTCTTGCATTGCTTAGTTTTTACATCATATACAAAATATTGAATGCCATCTACTTAGTTTAGACATCATATATGCGATTGACATCTGCTTACTTTCTTAGTACATAAATCATATACAATATTTTGAATTATATCATGCCATGATGTTTACATAGACAACATGTATCTGAACTACGCCATGCCATCCCATTTAATAAAGACATCATATTAGTTATATCATCTCATCCTGTTTACATAGTCATCCTTTTTTGAATTTTGTCATTCTATCCATGAATTATATCATGCCATCTGGTTTCCATAGACGGCATGTATGTGAATTATAGCAAACCAACCACTTTAATAGACACATCATTTAGTTATATCATGTCGTCCTGTTTACATAGTCATCATATTTTGAATTATGTCATTGTATCCTGTTTAGTTAGCCATCATATATGTGAAATTGTGTCATGCTATCCTGTTTAGTTAGCCATCATATATTTGAAATTGTGTCATGCTATGTTGTTTGATTAGACAACATAAATGTGAATTATTTCATGCCTTCTTTTATTCCCCACTATCCATTGCACTTGTCTATCATACAACATCTGTACATTCAATTACTTTTCTTGTTTATCAGCCATCTGAATTGGAGGGGGTGATGGCAGTATCTAAGGGAGTAAAAACACGGTCTTCAAAAAAGATAGTGCTACCCATCTTTGCAGATAGAACTACGGTTGTACTTGCCCAAGAACCAGCCCCACCACACATAACCCAGACTCCTGCAGATTGTACCCCTACCCAGTTCGCAGACAACCAGCAACACCTCTTCTAACCCCAACCCCTGCAGATAGTAACCCAGTTCCAGTTGACACAACACCGTCTCCACCACAAAGCACCCAAACACGAGCAGTTAGTAAGGAAACTGCAGTGCCCAAAGCACGAGGACCACCACTCCGAACCCCAACTCAACGCTTAAAGCAAAAGAAGAATTGTTCTCAGGTCAGGTTCTGTAGCTATGGTTCATACTCCTTTGCTCTTACATTACTATATTTACTTATACCAACTAATTTAAAATTTGAAGGATGCAATTGAAACTCCAATGGCGCAACAGGTATGTTTTAAACCTATTTCTTTAACTGGTTTGCTATTGTAACTTGCACTATGTTGATTTCAGTTTCAATTGAATAAACAGTAATGTTCTCATGTAATGTTGTGTGGTTTCCCGCACTTATATTCTATCTATGTTGCTTTGTCTTAAACATATATGATTTGAACTGTCTGTATGTTGATTTGACAACATACACTAGAATGATATAGACCATACAGGGACCATAGTACATAGATATATGTTTGTTTCACGCTGTTATCCTATCCACTTTACTGCTGAACTGGTTTACCAAAATGAGTTTCATATACAACATGGTAAACATGTGATGTGTCTGCTTGTTTCTCTTTTAGAACGCGGACAAAATATTGGAGAAGAGTACTCCGTTATGCAGTGGTAGAGGAAGTAACGCAGATAAGGTTCAAGATAGTGAGACATCCCTATTGGTCTCCAAGAAAGCTGATAAATACTATCTTAAAGACAGTGAGACAACCCCAAAGTCATGTCTTGATGTAGTGTTCGAGCTACTGGCCACTACTGCTGGCGCAAGCTCTTCGAGCTCTCTGCCTGAATCAGTTCGGCTTCTTGAGTCTCAACTTCAAGTTGAAAGACATCAATCAGATGTGCTGCTACAGGAAGCCAAATGACTGAGGAAGTCCATGCAAACTTCAGATGCCTAATTTCTGGTGCAACAATAAGCGCTAAAGGAAAGCGCAAAGCAAGAGAAAGTTAATAAGCTTGCTAAGCATCTTGCCAGCAGGTTGGGTACCCAGGATATTGTTTCTTGAGCTCTTCTGAAGTGGTTCGATTCGGACTTGTTTTCTTTGCGGCGTTTATTTACCTTCGGTCGCCAACTTTGACAACCAGTGTATGTGATATGCTGCATTGTTCCCTATATTTGAACTGGTGGTGAACTTTGATGCCCAGTGGATGTAATATGTGTAATAGACGTAATAGCCTAGCGTTAGTTGGTTGCTTATTTATTTCCTTATTGTCTTGTTTAGTTGTTTGCTTGTAGTCACTGTGTCTTTTTTCACGTTTTTCTAGTGGCCACAATAACCTATTTTTTATAACTAGACCGCAATAACCATGGGCAACATACGGACCATTGTAACCATGGTCCTGCTACCCGCTGTAGTGACCATGGGCCTCCTACGGGCCGTAGAATCCATGGGCCTTCGACGGGTCGTATAATCAATGGGCCTTCTATGGGATGCATGGTCGATTGGCCAAACATGGTCCGTACTATAAGGATCCGCAAAATGGGCCATAAACGGGCTAGAGAGGAAATCGTGTGTTTATGGCCCGACTATAATGGGTCGTTAATCGGCCGAAATGTATATCAGGCTTAATTCTATCAACATGCATCACGAGTCGTTAACGGGCCGTATTTGATGATGCTATGGAAACAGCCCAACGGGTTAACGGGCTACAAACGGGCCGACTATTTTCACTTGCTGAATTTGGCCCACAGGCGAAACATGCCAGTAAAGGTCCGTAAGCAACCGAATGCTGGAAATGAGACCAAGAATAAATGGGCCCTTAGAAGGCCGAAAGGTAACACGGGCTGGAAATGGCCCAACACAATAATGGGCCGTTAATGGGTGCAAAGAGATACACTATTCATTGTAGGCCAGTTTCACCACGGGGCTTTAATGGGCCCAGAGTTATGAAGGGCCTCGTGTGGGCCGAAAGATGTCACGGGCCATACATGGGCCGGAAGGTACAACGGGCTGGAATCATATTGGATGGCCGAGATGACGCTACTGGGCCCAATTCGGATAGGCCATAACAGGCCGTGAGTTAGCAGGCTGTAAATGGGCTATATGCAAACAAGCTGTTAACAGGCTTCCCGTGGGCCGGCCCGCTACCTTTTGACCAAGTCAAACGGGCTGGCCTTTTCACCTGAATGGGCCTCTGTCGGGCCGAGCCACGTGTCGACTTATCATAGGCGTGTCCCGTCCATTGGTTGGATGACATCTGTCCCGAGGCTAAGCTGACACGTGGATCCTCCGGCGTACCAGAATTTTACACGTGGAAAATCCCCATTGGTCTGGGCTGTTAACGGGTTATCGGATCCAAAACGGAACCCTATAGCTTAACAGTGACCCGTTACAGTGGATGCCATGTGTCGGTCACCCTTGACGAAAACACTTCCATGACGCGCCATTTATCGTCATGGAAGTGGACACTTCTGTGATGATAATTTTGATATTGTCATGGAACGCTTATTCGACAGCATAGGTATGACTATCTTGATTTTTTCATAAAATCGTCATGAATGTACATGCATGACAGAAAACGCGACCTATTGTGAGAAACACGTATCATCACAGAAGTGTATTTTATTTGTAGTGAGAGCTGCCTGGGCGTGTGGGCTGGAGGCGTACGTCAAGGTCATCCGCGAGCTTCTTGACGATGGTGAACTTGTTGAGGAAGCCGATGAGGACCTCGTCATACAAGTAGATGAAGTTCTCATCCAAGAGGCCTCTCGCCCTGGCGCCTCAAGCATGACCTGGAGACGTTCCTCGGTGCTGGGCTACAGGCCGGCGTCGTAGACCATCTGGCACAACCGGCTCATGCTCGCGCACATCGCCTCCATGGGTCTAGCTTCTTGTCAACTGATCTTGCGATTGGAGTGATCACTCTTGCCCTTGGTTATGGTGCGTAGGATTTCGTAGATTGGACTGGCGGGGAGCATTTATATGAGAAGTGCAGACTGTGCGGCATTCACGTGTGTGTTGGCCATCTACTTCTCGGCCCCCCTCCGTACCGGTGTAGTATAGTCATCTCACCGAGACCAAGTTGGGGCAAAATGAGAGAACTTTGATGTTTACTAGTATTTTTAATTAATTTCATTGCATGCGGAGAATTGAGCACTTCATGTTGTGCTAAGTAGTCTCAAGTCATTGAATGCATACTGCTACCTCTTCAGCACTGCGTTGGTTTTCCCTTGAAGAGGAAAGGGTGATGCAGCAAAGTAGCGTAAGTATTTCCCTCAGTTTTTAAGAACCAAGGTATCAATCCAGTAGGAGGCCACGCACAAGTCCCTCGCACCTACACAAACAAATAAATCCTCGCAACCAACGCAATAAATGGGTTGTCAATCCCTTCACGGTCACTTACGAGAGTGAGATCTGATAGATATGATAAGATAATATTTTTGGTATTTTTATGATAAAGATGCAAAGTAAAGTAAAAGGAAATGAAAATAGCTAAGTGTTGGGAGATTAATATGATGGAAAATAGACCCGGGGGCCATAGTTTTCACTAGTGGCTTCTCTCGAGAGCATCAGTATTACGGTGGGTGAACAAATTACTGTTGAGCAATTGACAGAATTGAGCATAGTTATGAGAATATCTAGGTATGGTCATGTATATAGGCATCACGTCCGACACAAGTAGACCGACACCTGCCTGCATCTACTACTATTACTCCACACATCGACCGCTATCCAGCATGCATCTAGAGTATTAAGTTGATAAGAACAGAGTAACGCCTTAAGTAAGATGACATGATGTAGAGTGATAAACTCATGCAATATGATATAAACCCCATCTTGTTATCCTCGATGGCAACAATACAATATGTGCCTTGCTACCCCTACTGTCACTTGGAAAGGACACCGCAAGATTGAACCCAAAGCTGAGCACTTCTCCCATTCCAAGAAAGATCAATCTAGTAGGCCAAACCAAACTGATAATTCGAAGAGACTTGCAAAGATAACAAATCATACATAAAAGAATTCAGAGAAGATTCAAATATTGTTCATAGATAAACTTGATCAAAAATCCACAGTTCATCGGTCTCAACAAACACACCGCAAAAGAAGATTACATCGAATAGATCTCCACAAGAGAGGGGGAGAACATTGTATTGAGATCCAAAAAGAGAGAAGAAGCCATCTAGCTAATAACTATGGACCCGAAGGTCTGAGGTAAACTACTCACACATCATCGGAGAGGCTATGGTGTTGATGTAGAAGCCCTCCGTGATCGATGCCCCCTCCGGCGGAGCTCCGGAACAGGCCCCAAGATGGGATCTCACGGGTACAGAAGGTTGCAGCGGTGGAATTAGGTTTTTGGCTCCGTATCTGGTAGTTTGGGGTACGTAGGTATATATAGGAGGAAGGCAAATGCGTTGGTGGAGCAACATGGGGCCCACGAGGGTGGAGGGCACGCCTGGGGGTAGGCACGCCCCTACCCGTGCCCTCTGGTTGATGCCTTGACGTAGGGTCCTAGTCCTCTGGATCACGTTCGTTCAGAAAATCACGTTCCCGAAGGTTTCATTCCGTTTGGACTCCGTTTGATATTCTTTTTCTGCGAAACTCTGAAATAGACAAAAAACAACAATTCTGGGCTGGGCCTCCAGTTAATAGGTTAGTCCCAAAAATAATATAAAACTGTATAACAAAGCCCAATAATGTCCAAAACAGAATATAATATAGCATGGAACAATAAAAAATTATAGATACGTTGGAGATGTATCAAGCATCCCCAAGCTTAATTCCTGCTCGTCCTCGAGTAGGTAAATGATAAAAACAGAATTTTTGATGTGGAATGCTACTTGGAATATTTTCAATGTAATTCTCTTAATTGTGGTATGAATATTCAGATCCGAAAGATTCAAGATAAATGTTTAATATTGACATAAAAATAATAATACTTCAAGCATACTAACTAAGCAATTATGTCTTCTCAAAATAACATGGCCAAAGAAAGTTATCCCTACAAAATCATATAGTCTGGCTATGCTCTATCTTCACCACACAAAGTATTTAAATCATGCACAACCCCGATGACAAGCCAAACAATTGTTTCATACTTTTAATGTTCTCAAACTTTTTCAATCTTCACGCAATACATGAGCGTGAGCCATGGACATATCACTATATGTGGAATAGAATGGTGGTTGTGGAGAAGACAAAAAGGAAGAATATAGTCTCACATCAACTAGGCGTATCAACGAGCTATGGAGATGCCCGTTAATAGATATAAATGTGAGTGAGTAGGGATTGCCATGCAATGGATGCACTAGAGCTATAAGTATATGAAAGCTCAACAAAAGAAACTAAGTGGGTGTGCATCCAACTCGCTTGCTCACGAAGACCTAGGGCATTTTGAGGAAGCCCATCATTGGAATATACAAGCCAAGTTCTATAATGAAAAATTCCCACTAGTGTATGAAAGTGATATCATAGGAGACTCTCTATCATGAAGATCATGGTGCTACTTTGAAGCACAAGTGTGGTAAAAGGATAGTAACATTGTCCCTTCTGTCTTTTTCGCTCATTTTTTTATTTGGGCCTTTTCTCTCTTTTTTATGGCCTCTTTTTTTTAGTCCGGAGCCTCATCCCGACTTGTGGGGGAATCATAGTCTCCATCATCATTTCCTCACTTGGGACAATGCTCTAAAATGATGATCATCACACTTTTATTTTCTTCAATTCAATACTTAGAACAAAATATGACTCTATGTGAATGCCTCCGGCGGTGTACCGGGAATGAATCAAGAGTGACATGTATGAAAGAATTATGAACGGTGGCTTTGTCACAAATACGATGTCAACTACATGATCATGCGAAGCAATATGACAATGATGGAGCGTGTCATAGTAAACGGAACGGTGGAAAGTTGCATGGCAATATATCTCGGAATGGCTATGGAAATGCCATGATAGGTAGGTATGGTGGCTGTTTTGAGGAAGGTATATGGTGGGTGTATGATACCAGTGAAAGGTGCGCGGTATTAGAGAGGCTAGCAATGGTGGAAGGAAGAAAAGTGCGTATAATCCATGGACTCAACATTAGTCATAAAGAACTCATATACTTATTGCAAAAATCTACAAGTCATCAAAGAAAAGTATTACGCGCATGCTCCTAGGGGGATAGATTGGTAGGAAAAGACCATCACTCGTCCCCGACCGCCACTCATAAGGAAGACAATCAATAAATAAATCATGCTCCGACTTCCATCATATAACGGTTCACCATACGTGCATGCTACGGGAATCACAAACTTTAACACAAGTATTTCTCAAATTCAAAACTACTCAACTAGCATGACTCTAATATCACCATCTTCATATCTCAAAACAATTATCAAGCATCAAACTTCTCATAATATTTAACACACTCATAAGAATTTTTTTACTAATCTCGAATGCCTAACATAGTTAAAGCAAACTACCATGCTGTTTTGTAGGACTCTCAAAATAATCTAAGTGAAGCATGAGAGAATAATAGTTTCTATAAAACAAATCCACCTCCGTTCTCTAAAAGATATAAGTGAAGTACTAGAGTAAAAACTATATAACTCAAAAGATATAAGTGAAGCACATAAAGTATTCTAACAATTTCCGAATGATGTGTGTCTCTGTCAAAAGGTGTGTACAACAAGGATGATTGTGGTAAACTAAAAAGCAAAGACTCAAATAATACAAGACGCTCCAAGCAAAACACATATCATGTGGTGAATAAAAATATAGCTCCAAGTAAAGTTACCGATGGAAGCAGACAAAAGAGGGGATGCCTTCCGGGGCATCCCCAAGCTTTGTCTTTTAGGTGTCCTTAGATTATCCATGCCATGGGCATACCGAATCTTAGGCTCTTACCACTCCTTGTTCCATAATCCATCAAATCTTTTACCCAAAACTTGAAAACTCCACAACACAAAACTTAACAGAAAATCTCATGAGCTCCCTTAGCGAAAGAAAACAAAACACCACTTCAAGGTACTGTAATGAACTCATTATTTATTTATATTGGTATTAAACCTACTATATTACAACTTCTCTATGGTTTATAAACTATTTTACTAGCCATAGATTCATCAAAATAAGCAAACAACACACGAAAAACAGAATCTGTCAAAAACAGAACAGTCTGTAGTAATCTGTAACTAACGCAAACTTATGGAACTCAAAAACTTCAGCCAAAATTGGAAGACCTAGATAATTTGTTTATTGATCAGAAGAAATTGGAATCAATATTTTATCACGTTCTGGTGATTTTTAACAATTATTTTCGTGAACAGAAAGTTTCTGCAATTTTCAGCAAGATCAAATAACTATCATCCAAGAAGATCCTATAGGTTAAACTTGGCACAAACACTAATTAAAACATAAAAATACATCTAAACAGGGGCTATATCAAATATTTATTCCTAAACATAAGCGAAAAGCAAAAAACTAAAAATAAAATTGGGTTGCCTCCCAACAAGCGCTATCGTTTAACGCCCCTAGCTAGGCATAATAGCAAGGATAGATCTAGGTATTGCCATCTTTGGTAGGCAATCCATTATTGGCTCTCATAATAGATTCATAAGGTAATTTTATTTTCTTTCTAGGGAAGTGTTCCATGCCTTTCCTTAACGGAAATTGGAATCTAATATTCCCTTCCTTCATATCAATAATTGCACCAATCGTTCTAAGGAAAGGTCTACCAAGAATAATAGGACATGAAGGATTGCAATCTATATCAAGAACAATAAAATCTACGGGCACATAATTCCTATTTGCAATAATAAGAACATCATTAATTCTTCCCATAGGTTTCTTAATGGTGGAATCCGCAAGGTGCAAGTTTAGAGAGCAATCATCAAAATCACGGAAACCTAACAAATCACACAAAGTCTTTGGAATCGTGGAAACACTAGCACCCAAGTCACACAAAGCATAGCATTCATGATCTTTAATTTTAATCTTAATAGTAGGTTTACACTCATCATAAAGTTTTCTAGGGATAGAAACTTCCAACTCAAGTTTTTCTTCATAAGATTGCATTAAAGCATCAACGATATGTTTAGTAAAGGCTTTATTTTGGCTATAAGCATGAGGACAATTTAGCATGGATTGCAACGAGGAAATACAATCTATCAAAGAGCAATTATCATAATTAAATTCCTTGAAATCCAAAATAGTGGGTTCATTGAGATCCAAAGTTTTAACTTCTTCAATCTCGCTTTTATCAATTTTAGCATCAAGATCTAAAAACTCTGAATTTTTGGAACGCCTTCTAGGTAAAGGTGGATCATATTCAGTCCCATCATTATCAAGATTCATATTGCAAAACAAAGATTTAATAGGGGACATATCAATAACTTTTAGATCTTCATCATTATTTTCAAAGTTTTCTGGCTTAGTGGCCATCTTATTAACTAAGGTGGCCTGCCTATCCGAGACTTCAGCTATTAATTTTTCGAGATGGGCAATCTGAGATTTCAAACCATAAGATTCTTTAGACATATCATCGAGCTCTTTATTCATGTAACCCATAAAGCTTTTTTGTTCTTTAAGCTCGTTCCTAAAGAAATTATTATGCTCAAATTGTAAAACCATAAAACTCCTAACGTTGCTTTCCATCTCTTCTAACCTTTTAAGGTAAAGATCACCAGATCTAGATAGAGCCATAGTGACAAGCAAGCAAGCGAAAAAGGCGAACGAAAAAGAGAGGGCGAATAAAACGGCAAGGGTGAAGTGGGGGAGAGGAAAACGAGAGGCAAATGGCAAATAATGTAATGCAGGAGATAAGAGTTTGTGATGGGTACTTGGTATGTTGACTTTTGCGTAGACTCCCCGGCAACGGCGCCAGAAATCCTTCTTGCTACCTCTTGAGCACTGCGTTGGTTTTCCCTTGAAGAGGAAAGGGTGATGCAGCAAAGTAGCGTAAGTATTTCCCTCAGTTTTTAGAACCAAGGTATCAATCCGATGGGAGGCACGCACAAGTCCCTGGCACCTACACAAACAAATAAATCCTCGCAACCAATGCAATAAAGGGGTTGTCAATCCCTTCACGGTCACTTACGAGAGTGAGATCTGATAGATATGATAAGATAATATTTTTGGTATTTTTATGATAAAGATGCAAAGTAAAGTAAAAGGCAATGAAAATAGCTAAGTGTTGGAGGATTAATATGATGGAAAATAGACCCGGGGGCCATAGGTTTCACTAGTGGCTTCTCTCGAGAGCATAAGTATTACGGTGGGTGAACAAATTACTGTTGAGCAATTGACAGAATTGAGGATAGTTATGAGAATATCTAGGTATGATCATGTATATAGGCATCACGTCTGAGACAAGTAGACCGACTCCTGCCTGCATCTACTACTATTACTCCACACATCGACGGCTATCCAGCATGCATCTAGAGTATTAAGTTCATAAGAACAGAGTAACGCCTGAAGTAAGATGACATGATGTAGAGTGATAAACTCATGCAATATGATATAAAACCCATCTTGTTATTCTCGATGGCAATAATACAATACATCCCTTGCTACCCCTACTGTCACTGGGAAAGGACACCGCAAGATTGAACCCAAAGCTAAGCACTTCTCCCATTGCAAGAAAGATCAATCTAGTAGGCCAAACCAAACTGATAATTCGAAGAGACTTGCAAAGATAACCAATCATACATAAAACAATTCAGAGAAGATTCAAATATTGTTCATAGATAAACTTGATCATAGACCCACAATTCATCGGTCTCAAAAAACACACCACAAAAGAAGATTACATCGAATAGATCTCCACAAGAGAGGGGGAGAACATTGTATTGAGATCCAAAAAAAGAGAAGAAGCCATCTAGCTAATAACTATGGACCCGAAGGTCCGAGGTAAACTACTCACACATCATCGGAGAGGCTATGGTGTTGATGTAGAAGCCCTCCGTGATCGATGCCCCCTCCGGCGGAGCTCCGAAAAAGGCCCCAAGATGGGATCTCACGGGTACAGAAGGTTGCGGCGGTGGAATTAGGTTTTTGGCTCCGTATCTGGTAGTTTGGGGGTACATAGGTATATATAGGAGGAAGAAGTACGTCGGTGGAGCAACGTGGGGCCCACGAGGGTGGAGGGCGCGCCTGTGGGTGGCGCACCCTACCTCGTGCCCTCCTGGTTGGTGTCTTGACGTAGGGTCCAAGTCCTCTGGATCACGTTCGTTCCGAAAATCACGTTCCCGAAGGTTTCATTCCGTTTGGACTCCGTTTGATATTCTTTTTCTGCGTAACTCTGAAATAGGCAAAAAAACAACAATTCTGGGCTGGGCCTCCGGTTAATAGGTTAGTCCCAAAAATAATATAAAAGTGTATAATATAGCATGGAACAATAAAAAATTATAGATACGTTGGAGACGTATCACATACGCACCCCACGTCTCATATTGGCTGATTTCTTTTTTCATGGCAAAAAACATGGAACGAGGTGGGTAGTTAATGCACCGCGCCTGGGATTACTTGTTTTTCGTAACGTGGCTAATGCACAGTTAATGCCCATGCGTTGCAATGGATCCAAAGTAGAATAGTACTTGTTCACAAACTTGAAAGAAAACACTCTTGTTTTGACATACATATACCACTAAAAATATATTACCTTTCACTCAAAATATATTTCTCACACTGTTTTTGATGAGGTGAGGGAGGGATGTGGTTGCTTTCAAGATAATAAGGGGTTTTTTGCAAATTGAGCAGAGAAGTGGGCTATTGTTGCAAAAATGCCACAACTTACCTCACAGCCATTAGATGCAGATCTAATGGTCAGAAATGATGGATGGCATACACACCATCATCACCAACTGAGTCTTTTATAGGAGTAGAGACATGCATTACTAGATATTGCTAGTAAATACTAAATCTAGACTACTAAATCTAGACGGTGGTGCTAGTACTAGTTGTACTACCAATGTAGTAGTACTGTACTACCCATTGGTCAAATTATTACGTGCTGCTCCTCACAGCGAAGTGACAAGACCCAGCGTGGGAGATGACACCTGAGTGTAGGCGCCATGTTTGGCATACCAAAGTCAGCCTCACCATGTGTAGTCACTGTCATCATGGCTGTAGAGCTAGCCTGCTTACGACTAGCCGTGTTCGACATAATTTCCCATGCGTTGCCACGAGTAATAATAAATATTGTACTCGAGTAATGGGTATATCGTTTCCGCACCTATGCACGCGAACATTTACCGTAACATAGTACCTCATGCTGGATAGTCGTAATATTACAAGTTTCAAACTGACTAGCAATGTGCCTGTCCGTTGCAAAGGATCCAAAGTAAAATAGTACTTGTTCACAAACTTGAAAGAAAACACTCTTGTTTTGATATACATATACCACTAAAAATATATTACGTTTCACTCAAAATATATTTCTGAGGCTGTTTTGATGAGGTGAGGGAGGGATGTGGTTTCTTTCAAGATAATAAGGGGTTTTCTGCAAATTGGAGCAGAGAAGTGGGGTATTTTTTGTTGCAAAAATGCCACAACTTACCTCACAGCCGTTAGATGCAGATCTAATGGTCAGAAATGACAGATGGCTGACACACCATCATCACCAACCGAGTCTTTTATAGGAGTACAGAAGTAGAGATATTACAAATTCTAGGGGTAATTCTACACCTACGAAGAGGGAATTATTAGGAAGTTTATGTAAGAACTTTCGTTACTTTAGGTGGATGCAACATTATCATACAAAGTAAAATCCACCGCCCAGAAAAGTCACTAATGGGCAAATAATTTTTTTAGTCTCTGGCGACTTGATGTTTCAAAAACAAATTCAGCTTCTATGGAGCCTTTGTCATTTAGGCTTAGACGCTTGCGGTGATCAGCACGCCATTCATTGTTGTGCCAGAGAACGCCAAACCTCATTACCTTGAGCACACTTGCCTCCAGAACAAAGAACCTGGCCAATTTAATCTCAAATGTGCTGACTTGGTAGTCGATCAAATCAATTTCTGTAAGATGAAGATCAAGGCATTCGATGGGATTGTTATAGTGTAGCACATTTTTCACTTTCGGGTCTTTTTTATCTGCAAAAGAAGAGAACATGTTAGAGTAGCTGGCTGTATAAGATTGTCATGTCATCAAGAGGTACCAATATCATTCGCTCATACGACAGGGTTGGCTACAAGGTTGGCTCTAAGGCTAGTGATATTTGTTCTCTCTCTCTCTCTCTCTCTCTCTCTCTCTCTCTCCTCTCATTTACCTAGGAGCACATGAAGAGCTTGGGCATTTGTTGCCTTCCACTATGTGGTCGATGCCATATTTCTCAAAAGTATGCCACATACAATACACATCAATGTCAAATCAAAATATTTTGGCACCGCTGTGCACACAGACCCACATGTACAAACAAATCAATCAAACCAACTACACCTGCCTCTCCCTCTCCCAAACAAGTGTTTTTTTATTGCCTCAGTCCTCTCCCTCTCCCACGCAAGTGTTTTTTCATTGCATGAGTTAATTTGGCACCGGAGCAAAGTAGGTGATCCAGATTGGGGCACCAGGTGAGCAAAGGAGGGCATCGATGCCAAATGCATCAGAAGTGAATTTGGCACGTGTTTTGGCCTACATAGTGGAGGGCCATTATAGTCCAGTTTTATACTACCTCATATTTAGTGTAAAATTTGACCATAGATTTACCTAAGAAAATGCCAATGCATGTCACCAAAAATTATACCATTTGAAATTATGTTAAAAAACGAATCCAACAATATAATTTTTAGTGGCATGCATTAACATTTTGTCAGTTAAATCTATGGTCAAATTTTGATACTACAAAATACGAAGAGTAAACCCGGACGGAGGTAGTACTTGCTCTTAGGCTAACCATAGAGTTGCTAGTCTAAGTTACTTGCCACTATGACTAGCCTAGGCTACTAGTACAACAAAAAATGATGCAGGTGATCACGTGAGAAAAAAATACTAAAAACATTTCTTTCGGTGCAGTGCGTAGATGCAGTTTTGAGCACTACACTTGTCGTCGTAATTTGGGAAACCTACAAAAAAATTGAGCTACGTTTTGATTACCCTTTAGTAGTAGGAAAGTAGTTTCACCTCGATGAGTAGCTTCTGCATGCACGGAAAGCATGTAATGAATCCAACAACTTGATCCAGATTGGGGCCAATAGATTTTATTGCCAAGATCTTCACTATGCGCACAGACTGATTCAAGCTTGTGGGAATCATTTTCTAGATGACAGTCGTAAATACATCAGGAAGAAATTAAAAAATGTGAATTTCAAGAAGACGGAGAAGAAGATGAGTGTTGTACCTGAATGATTACGGATCCAATAAAGAGTTCGGAGAATTTGGCAGACAAGTACACCAACGCTGTCAATTTCGGCGCAACAATGACTCTGATTTTTGTTGGACCTTCTAGATCAAATACAAGCAATCTCTCAAGGAAAGGCGCATTCTCAATTACCATAATGTGGAACAGCTTGAGTGATCTCTTCCCAATTGATGTTTATTTGCGGGGCCAGCAAGACACATAAATCCATCAGAGATTCGTTGAGGTGATGTGGAGGCTAATGAACCCGTGAATTTGCCGAAGACGAAGGTACTCGAGCGCAGTACAGCTGCAGAGCAGGTGTTCCACAACCTTCTTCGAGATGCCAACGTCGAAGAGGTCGAGCTGCTTGAGTTGAGGAGAAGAAGGGCGGGCATGGCATTAATCTGGGGAAAATAGCAGGAGCTGAAGCTGGCGTGGCGCGACGTTGGCGTGAGGCAGAGCACGGATGGCGGAAGAGAGCGACATCGTCCAGCTTCAAACCTGAGCTCCTCGAGCTGATCTAGGGCGGGGGATAAGAACCACTCGTCGAACTTGGCTTGGACCTTGCAGTTGGTACTGAACATGCGGATGTCAAGGCGTCTGGCTGGCCCAGGGAACGATGTAAGGATCTTGGAGACTGCGGCCATGCGTTTGCAATCCCCGTCGGAGAGGCAGCTGTCGACGGTGAGGTTGAGGGGGACGTGGCACCAGAGGGGGCGCCACCGCTAGGAGAGCAGGGTGGTCCACACACCAGATTTGGTGGGGAGGAGGGCGATGATGACGAGCAGCATGTCTCAGGGAGGTTGCTGATGAAGTCCAGGCTCGCCGGATGCGGTTTCAGCTCGAGCCGCCTCCGCTTGTTGGCTGCCTCGCCGTCCATCTCAGGCGGCGGCGACGCCGGTGTACACGTGTGCTAGTGTGTATTGTGTGCTGGGTGTGCGCGAGTGCGTCCTTGTGTGCATGCCGCCGCATAGTGGTGTAGTGTGCGAGTGCGTCCTTCACGCGGAAGAAGTGTGCCCTCAATTTACTAGCGGAATTGCTTCACGACGACCAACACCACGACGCCTCAAGACGATTCTCCTTCCCCAACAGTGCTCCTGCATGCACGCTAGCTGTTGGTGCTTCCACGTCTGAATCGCGCATGCATCGGCCGTGCATGCGTCGTGTGTATAGCAGCGCTGATTCACTAGTGTGTGGGGTGCTACTGCGAGTGGTTTCAACTTTGTTTACTTCATCGCGTGTCAGATGGTCCTCTAGTTTACTTTTTTTCACCTACTGCCACATGGGCCAGCACACGAAGATAGAGAACACGAGCTGACAAGGCAACATGTGGACTGGTTGACCGGTCAACTAAACAATATACAGAGCTATACGCAGACATAGTGACTGTATAATCCCTCGGTAAAGAGAGATCGAGTGAGAGGGGAGGCCCATGAGAGAGAGAGAAAGAGCTACTCCCTTTGTTCGATAATTTAGTGCCTATATTTTTTTTAAAGTCAAACTTTGGAAACTTTGACCAAGTTTATAAAGAAATTACTTATATCTACAACACCAAAGATAAATGATAGTATGAAGTAAGTACATGTTGTGATGAATCTAATGATCGTTCCAGATGTAATTTTTTTTCTCCACATATACCTGGTCAAACTTTTCTGAGGTTTGACTTTTTGAAACATCCATATGTGAAAGAGACATGGACAACACACGATAAAGTAGAGAAAAAGCGTGTGTGTGTGTCTTATGCAAACATATCTCACATGCATCTTTGACAACGGAAGCGAGGTGAGGAGATAGTGTGTGGTTGTTCGCAACCGAGAGAGAAAGACCCCTAGCACGTGTCCAAGAGAGGCCTGGCAAACAAGGGAGAGAGGTCAAGAGAGACGTATGGAGAAAATGCATGCATGGGGAGGAGAGAGAGTGTGTGTTTGTGATAGAGAGTTCCCCGGAGGTCGTGATGGGACTACATGGGTGGGAGATCGAGTGACAAGGTGTGTGCGCGATAAAAGGTACCTCGAGAGATATCAAGATAGACATATGGATGGAAGGGGAGAATATGTGTGTTCCTGATGGATAGTGAGAGATAGTCATACTTAGGGGGGAGTGAGCGTGCCTATGATGGAGTGAGAGATTATGGTACTTAGGGTGTGTGTGTGTGTCACATAGAGCGAGAACAAATGTAACGCCCCGGATACAATTTTCCATATTCGTAACTCCAACTCTTGCCTTTTCCGGAGATGTGATATGTTATTTCCTCCATGGTTGGGTTTTGTCTTTTGTTTTGCATTTTGTTCATGTCTTGCATTTCATATCATAGCATCATGCGCATTGCATCTGCATGTTTTCATAAAACTCGTAGCCGTTCGCAGTTGCCCTTTCTCTCTTTGCCTCCGTTGGTATTTTGTCAGGCCCTTGTCCTCGTTGTCCTCTCTCAGACCCCTCGTGTGCGTGTCCGAAACTCCCCGGAACCCGACCCGGACAGTCATCACCGTTGGGTTCGGATCATCCCCAAACATCTATAAAACATCTTCGTTTTGTCTTTTGGAATCCCTAACCTATTTATTCTCGGTCGTTTGATTTCGATCGGAGGGAGTAAATACCCCTAATCTAAACCACTTGCTGTATATATAGGTCCAACCCTAGGATCTAGGGGCTTGTCCCATCCATTCCCCTCCTTGCGCCGCCACCCACTCACTTGCCTCCCTTCCTCGGGATCTCCCCCTGTCCCATCCACCGTTCCATCCCCACCAACCACATCCCCGACCAGATCCCTGGTTTTCCGCGCAGCCGCCCGAGCATCTCGATCCCGAGTGGATCGAGCGCTTCGCCTCCAAGCCCAGCCTCCCTTGCTCATGCCCCAAGCCACCCGGCGTCCAAAAGCACGAGCTCCCTCGCCTCGCTGCCACGCCAACTGGAGTAGCAGCTCAGCCGGTCGTCCCCGTCGTTGCTGAACCTCGCCTCCTCGCAGGAGCCCAAAGCCCCGCGTCAAGCCCCTCTGCTGCATCGGCCTCCTGCGACCTCCTCTGCTTCGAGCTCGTCCTCGTGAACCTCGCCGCCGACAACCACTTCCAGCAGATGAGCCCCGCGTCGATCCTTCCTTCCCCTCCCCTGCTTTCTAGTCCCTCCTCTCACATCTCTCTCTGAACCAGGACCCCGTCGCGTCTCCGCCCGCGGGCTACATCAGAACGGAGCTCCACCGTCGCCCTGGCCTCGGATCCGGCCATCTCCGAGCCTCCTCGCCGCCCATGCGTTCCGGTGAGCCGTGCCGCCGCTTCCCTCTCTTTTGCCCCGCACTTCTTCTCATTCCCTCACCTCTCTGTCGCTCGTGTCTCTCTGTTCGAGCAGGACCATCACTGCCGCCATGGATGGCTGTGCCCCGCGCCCGAGCCCCGATCTGCGCCTCCCCTTGCCGGATTTGGACCCCGGCGCCTCCCCGCGATCCACTATTTCAAAACACGTCCGAAATCGCTCGCGCCCACTATTTGGGAGAAGCAAAGTTACTTTACTATCCCCGACCCTCAAGACACAGACCCAAGCCCAGAAGCCTAAAGGCAGGGGTAGAACTGTAACCCCCCCCCCCACATTTTAGACAAATGCGTCCGTAAGACATGGTTCCCCCTCCGAATTCCCCATTCATACATCGTGAGTGCCAAATCACCTTCTCCCCAGCCGCGAAACCTCAGCCCCTCCTCCATGGCACCCCCACCGCACAAAATTCACCACCGTTGTCCTCCCCAATGCCGGAGCCACTGTTCGTTTGCCTTCGTGCGCTGGGCCGTGTGCCTCTTACTTCGTGTTGCCGGAGCTGCCTCGACGATGACCGCGTGAACCATACCAGAGCCGACTCACCTGCGCCGTTGTGCATGGTGCTGGAGCGGCTCCAACTTCTAATGCGTCTAGGGCCCCAGCGCTGCTTCCCTGCAGCCGTCGACCGTCGCGACATGTCTACTTACCTACCGCCAGGAGCAACGGTGCTAGAGCTGCCCACTTCACCGGGCCGCAAGATAGGTCGTACACTCCTCTTAAATCACTTTATTTAGGCGCCAGTCGTCTGAATTTTTATTCTGGGCCATTCTATTCCCAATGGAAGCAGGACCCCTCTAGGTGGCGGAGCTCCTAGGCTGCCGGTTGGCTGGTGTCTACCGTAAGGGTGCCGGGGCGCAAGTTCGCCGTGGAAGCAATGCTTAGGTGGCTCTCTTAGAGTTGTGTGGATTGAAGGTACTGCAGCCGCCGGATCTGGATGAAGACAAGTCTTTGTGGATTGGCCGGGGGCGGCGCAACCACAGCAGTGCGGTGGGGTGCTACCTCTTGAGCATGCGTTGGTTTTCCCTTGAAGAGGAAAGGGTGATGCAGCAAAGTAGCGTAAGTATTTCCCTCAGTTTTGAGAACCAAGGTATCAATCCAGTAGGAGACTACACGCAAATCGCCTAGTACCTGCACAAACAATCAAGAACCTTGCAACCAACGCGATAAAGGGGTTGTCAATCCCTTCACGGCCACTTGCAAAAGTGAGATCAGATAAAGATAATAAGATAAATATTTTTGGTATTTTTGTTGTATAGATTGGAAAGTAAAGATTGCAAAATAAACGGCGATAGAAATTGGCAAGTTGACGGGAAACTTATATGATGTAAAATAGACCCGGGGGCCATAGGTTTCACTAGTGGCTTCTCTCATGATAGCATATATTATGGTGGTGAACAAATTACTGCCGAGCAATTGATAGAAAAGCACATAGTTATGAGAATATCTAGGCATGATCATGAACATAGGCATCACGTCCATGTCAAGTAGACCGAAACAATTTTGCATCTACTACTATTACTCCACACATCGACCACTATCCATCATGCATCTAGAGTATTAAGTTCATAAGACCGGAGTAACGCATTAGGCAAGATGACATGATGTTGAGGGATAAACTCAAGCAATATGATATAAACCCCATCTTTTTATCCTCGATGGCAACAATACAATACATGTCGGTTCCCTTTCTGTCTCTTGGATCAAGCACCGCAAGATTGAACCCAAAGCTAAGCACCGCTCCCATTGCAAGAAAGATCAATCTAGTAGGCCAAACTAAACCGATAATTCGAAGAGACTTGCAAAGATATCAAATCATGCATATAAGAATTCAGAGAAGAACCAAATATTGTTCATAGATAATCTTGATCATAAACCCATAATTCGTCGGATCTCGGCAAACACAGCGCAAAAAGTATTACATCGAATAGATCTCCAAGAACATCGATGAGAACTTTGTATTAAGAACCAAAGAGAGAGAAGAAGCCATCTAGCTAATAACTATGGACCCGAAGGTCTGTGGTAAACTACTCACACATCGGAGAGGCTATGGTGTTGATGTAGAAGCCGTCCGTGCTCGAATCCCCCTCCGACGGATCACCGGAAAAGGCCCCAAGATGGGATCTCACGGGTACAGAAGGTTGCAGCGGTGAAAAAGTTGTGTCATGGCTCCCCTGGATGTTTTCAGGGTATAAGAGTATATATAGGCGAAAGAAGTAGGTCGGTGGAGCTACGAGGGGCCCACGAGGGTGGGGGGTGCGCCCTCCTGCCTCATGGCCGCCTTGTTGAGTGTTTGACTTCCACTCCAAGTCTTCTGGATTGCATTTGTTCCAAGAAAGATCCTCGCGAAGGTTTCGTTCCGTTTGGATTCCGTTTGATATTTCTTTTCTGCGGAACACTGAAATAGGCAAAAAAACATCAATTTTCACTGGGCCTTTGGTTAATAGGTTAGTCCCAAAAATAATATAAAAGTGCATATTAAAGCCCATTAAACATCAAAAACAGATAATATAATAGCATGGAACGATAAAAAATTATAGATATGTTGGAGACGTATCAAGCATCCCCAAGCTTAATTCCTGCTCGTCCTCGAGTCGGTAAATGATAAAAATAGAATTTCTAGCATATTTTCAATGTAATTTTCTTTATTGTGGCATGAATGTTTAGATCCAAAAGATTCAAGATAAAAGTTTAATATCACCATAAAAATAATAATACCTCAAGCATACTAACCAAGCAATTATGTCTTATCAAAATAACATAGCGAAAGAAAGCTCATCCCTACAAAATCATATAGTTTGGCCATGCTTCATTTTCATCACACAAAATGCTCTCATCATGCACAACCCCGATGACAAGCCAAGCAATTGTTTCATACTTTAGTATTCTCAAACTTTTTAAACTTTCACGCAATATATGAGCGCGAGCCAGGGACATAGCACTATGGGTGGAATAGAATATGATGATGGAGGTTGTGTGGAGAAGACAAAAAAAGAAAGTCCCACATCGACGCGGCTAATCAACGGGCTATGGAGATGCCCATCAATGGATGTCAATGCGAGGAGTAGGGATTGCCATGCAACGGATGCACTAGAGCTATAAATGTATGAAAGCTCAACAAAAGAAACTAAGTGGGTGTGCATCCAACTTGCTTGCTCACGAAGACCTAGGGCATTTTGAGGAAGCCCATCGTTGGAAGTGACAAAATAAGAGACTCTCTATCATGAAGATCATGGTTCTACTTTGAAGCACAAGTGTGGAAAAAGGATAGTAACATTGTGCCTTCTCTCTTTTTCTCTCATTTTTTTGGTGGGCTTCTTTGGCCTCTTTTTTTATTTGGGCTTCTTTGGCCTCTTTTATTATTTTTTCATCCGGAGTCTCATCCCGACTTATGGGGGAATCATAGTCTCCATCATCCTTTCCTCAAATGGGACAATGATCTAATAATGAAGATCATCACACTTTTATTTACTTACAATTCAAGAATTACAACTCGATACTTAGAACAAAATATGACTCTATGTGAATGCCTTCAGCGGTGTACCGGGATATGCAATGAATCAAGAGTGACATGTATGAAAAATTAATGGTGGCCTTGCCACAAATACGATGTCAACTACATGATCATGCAAAGCAATATGACAATGATGAAGCGTGTCATAATAAACGGAAGGGTGGAAAGTTGCATGGCAATATATCTCGGAATGGCCATGGAAATGCCATAATAGGTAGGTATGGTGGCTGTTTTGAGGAAGATATAAGGAGGCTTATGTGTGATAGAGCGTATCATATCACGGGGTTTGGATGCACCGACGAAGTTTGCACCAACTCACGAGGTGAGAAAGGGCAATGCACGGTACCGAAGAGGCTAGCAATTATGGAAGGGTGAGAGTGTGTATAATCCATGGACTCAAAATTGTCATAAAGAACTCACATACTTATTGCAAAAATCTACAAGTCATCAAACCCAAAGCACTACGCGCATGCTCCTAGGGGAATAGATTGGTAGGAAAAGACCATCGCTCGTCCCCGACCGCCACTCATAAGGAAAGCAATCAAAGAACACCTCATGCTTCAACTTTGTCACACAATGGTTACCATATGTGCATGCTATGGGACTTGCAAACCCCAAGACAAGTATTTCTCAATTTCACAATTACTCAACTAGCACGACTCTAATATTACCACCTTTATATCTCAAAACAATTATCAAGTATCAAACTTCTCATAGTATTTAATGCACTCTATATGAAAGTTTTTATTATACCCATCTTGGATGCCTATCATATTAGGACTAATTGTGACGCCCTCGATTCAATCGTACACTAATCATACACGCAAATGTGTACGATCAAGATCAAGGACTCACGGGAAGATATCACAACACAACTCTAGACACAAATTAAAATAATACAAGCTTTATATTACAAGCCAGGGGCCTCGAGGGCTCTTATACATAAGCTCGAATACTCAAGAGTCAGCGGAAGTAACCATATCTGACTACAGACATAAGTTAGACAAGTTTGCCTTAAGAAGGCTTGCACAAAAGCAACATCGATCGAAAAGGCAAGGCCTCCTACCTGGGAGCCTCCTAACTACTCCTGGTCGTCAGCGGTCTCCACGTAGTAGTAGGCATCGGTGGTGGCATCTGGCTCCTGGGCTCCGACATCTGGTTGCATCAACCGGAAAGAAGAAGAAAGGGGGAAAAGGGGGGAGCAAAGCAACCATGAGTACTCATCCAAAGTACTCGCAAGCAAGGATCTACACTACATATGCAAAATTATCAAAGGAAGGCTGAATATGTGGATTGGGCTGCAGAAATGCCAGAATAGAGAGAAGGCCTAGTCCTATCGAAGACTAGCATCCTCTGGAAACCACCATCTTGCAGCAACAGGAGGGAGTAGAGTAGCATAACTACAGTAGTAGTAGTGTTATCAACCTCGGCCGGAGATCCTTTCTCGACTCCCTGCGAGAAAGCAATCCTAGAGCCATACTATCCAGTTATCATCACAATCCATTAATCATCATAAGTATCCAGTTCTAGTTGTATCGATCGGGATACAACTCCAAGTGTCCGTTACCGTAGGACAGGCTATTAATAGATGTTTTCTTCCCTGCAGGGGTGCACCAACTTACCCACCACGCTCGATTAACTCCGGCCGGACACACCTTCCTGGGTCATGCCCGGCCTCGGCCAAACAATACGTCGCAACCCGACTTAGGCTTAATAGAGAGGTCAGCATGCCGGACTAAACCTATGCCCCAGGGGTCATGGGCCATCGCCCCGGGAACTCCTGCATGTTACGTGGGCGGCTGGTGAGCATACCTAGCTACCTCCTTAAAAAGGTAGGAGCTTACCAGTCCAACTTTGGCCGGCGCCGCTTCGATCGACGTCCTATTAAGCTTCGGCTGATGCATACAACGCAGAACGCCCATACTATGCCCACGTGATGGTTAGTGCTATCAGGCCAGAGGCCCCTCAGATTCCAAACCGTAGTGGATTAGGAGCACGCGGTAACAAGCAGAGATTCACGAAAGATGTGACCCCGTTGCCCCGTCTCGAGGACTTGCGGCAAGGGCTAGGAATGCCCGGCCACGCCTCGTAATTATCTCGCGGGCACCCTCCAGGTCAACCCGTCTCCACATCACTCACAATTAAGCTCGCGCGGGTACCCCTCAGGGCCGACCCGTCTTTAGTAACATGGTTCAGTGTAAAGTCATAGTAACCATAGTAACTGTGTGTCCAAACATCAAGGGGAAAACCCGAGGAATCACCCCCGATGAATTCCACTCGATGTAATCATCAAGGTGAACGTAAGAGGAACCACCCCGAGGTTCACACTTGAGGGGTTGCACGACAGAGTCGTATCGGAAGTGGTTAAGGCGGAATCACCCTCGATGACCACGACCGAATAGCTACACTACAGGGTTAACATCAGAAGTGTTGTAGAGGTCTCACCCTTCGCACTCGATAGTAACCCAGTAGTGTCGAGCAACTAAGGGGAAATTGATGTGCGGTGCCGAGGCCTTGTCTTCGATCCCGTTGATCGGGTCTTCGAACATAAAGCAGGGCAACTGGGACAAGGTGGGGGTCACTGATGGATCACTAATCAACCTATACTAAGCAGTTTAGGATAAGCAGGTAAGGTACAATGAGCAGGTTACAAAAGCATGCTATGCATCAGAATAGGAGCAAACAATAACAGTAGCAAAATCTAATGCAAGCATGAGAGAAAGGAATGGGCGATATCAGGATGATCAAAGGGGGGGGCTTGCCTGGTTGCTCTGGCAAGGAGGGGTCGTCGACGACGTAGTCGATCACAGGGGCAACATCGGTCTCGGGGTCTACCGGAGAGAAGAGGGGGAAGAAACAATAAATATAAAGTAAACGTAGCATCACAAAGCATAACATGGCAATACGCGGTGCTAGGAGGTGAACTAACGCGGTACTACACGTTGCAGACGGAGGGGATAAACATCCGAGGATGAATTCTCGGTGTTAGGCGGATTCCGGAGAGAGGAAAAGAGGGGAAAAGTTCCATGTTCAACATGCTAGGGGCATGTGACAGATGAACGGACCGTGTATTCAGATTCGTTGGATTTTTCTGAGCAACTTTCATGTAGAAAACATTTTCCTCCGAGTTACGGTTTAATTTCTATAAATTTTTAAAGATTAAAGTATTTTCTGGAATTATTAATATTAACAGAAAAGGAATTATGACGTCGTGAGTGTCAAGATGACATCGCAGGTCAACAGACTACCGACCGGGTCAAATCGACGATGGGTCCCACCCGTCATAGACAGTGGATTAACAGAAATTTAAACTAACTAAAAAGAGGTCAATTAATAGCTGGGCCCCACATGTCAGTGACTATTTAGCTTAACTAATCATTTTTATTTAGAAAAATGTTTATTTAACAAAATATGCGAAGGGGCCCGCGTGTCAGTGACACTGTGTGCCCAGTCGGCCTGATTGACCACGGTCAGCGTGGTGGGCTGAAGCGCACGCAGGCGATGACAGGCGGGCCCAGTGTGCCACGTCGGCGGCGTCGGGGTTTCGCCGCCGGTGACCAAAACAGCGGCGGGGCTCGCCGGACTTCGCCGGGAATCGCGCACAGGGGGTCTTTTGGCCCGGAACTTGGCGCGTTCGAACGAGGTGATCCCGCGGTGTCGTGTGGTGGGTCGGCCGGAGCTGGAGCTGCCGGAAACGGCGTCGGCGACGAGTGGAGGCGGTGGTGGCGTTCGGGACCTCGTCGGGATCGTGCTACGGGGGTCGACGAGGTGGGCAAGCGGCACGGGCGGCCTCGGCGGGCTGCACTGATCACGTTACCGTGCTCAGGCGAGCATGGCAACGACGGCGGCCAGCTGCTCGACGGAGCCGAGCTCGGCCATGGCGGCACGATGGCTACGGTAGCGCAAGAGGCCAGGTGTCGTGGAATTAACACGTCAGATGTCCTTAGTGACAGGACTTAGTCGCGAGGCCAACGCATCTATGTGGTAGCTTGAGAGGGGTTGAGCGGAATCGAGAGACGCAACACAAGACAGGGATTTAGACAGCTTCGGGCCCCGGGAAACATCATCCGGTAAAAACCCTACATGCTGTTTGAGGCGAGGTCTCATTATCATCAGGAGGGAGTCACCGTAAACCGGCTCTCCTCTTTGTGTCTAGCCCTAAGATTGTTTCTTCTTGCTCGTAGCTTGTCCCTCTTTGGGGAGCCCTGCCCCTCCTTATATATGTTGAAGGGGCGGGTTACATGTGGAGTCCTATTAGGATTAGGACTAGTCTATCTCTAATGCAAACCGGATACAAGTCCTGGTCTTAACTCCTTGTAAGGTAAATATTCCTCATGCCTTTCCTCTTAAACCGGCCCACAATCCTTGAACCGGCCTTCATGAACCGCCAGACGGGCCACCGGGTCTTGTCGCTCCTCTGACCCGTCCGCCGGGTCACCAGTGAGTTACAACGTCCTGGCGGGTTCTTTGGTAAATTGCCAGGTCTAGGCGGGTCACCAGATGAATATCGCCGGTAGACCTCAAATAAACCGCCAAGTCCGGCGGGTTAACTTCCACCGGTTTACACATGAGGTATATCCTCGACATTAGCCCCCAAGTTTAGCTTGGATTTATCCATGGTAAACTTATCTTTATAAAATAAACACCAGAACAAATTTGGCAGGTTGTGCTCCGGGTTAAGAATTCTTGTAGACCGGCACCTGATCATCCTTAAGTCCTTTGTCATTTCCTCCTTCTAAAAAATCCAGTTTAATAGACCAGCTTCATAATCAACTTGCTGGCATTAGTTTCTCATAGAAAATATATTGTGAAGAATAACTTCTCTGACTCAACTCCCAATGACTTAACATAAATAAGGGTCCTTGAAATCCTCATCTGATCTTCAGCCGGTTTAAGAATGTAGAACTTGCTGGTTTATAAATATTGATAGTACCGAGTCATACTTGTAGTTAACATCCAGCTTGAAAATATACCTCTTATATGACTATCACTTGTAGCCCCCAAGTCTTAAGAAGGTAGCATAGCAACAACTTAAGACTTGCTTCAATATAAATATCACAATCTTGAAGAAACCCGGTTGTTCATCTCAATCACTAGTCGAATTGAGTATTCCACATATGTAGCCCCCAAGTGCGGGTTGTCTCGCTTGCAGCAACTCGGGACTTGTAATTGCGTGATGCTCATAAAAACTTGAATTGTTGGCGGGAGCAATTGGTAGCCCCAAGGGCCGGCTCATTATAATGTGATGAGTCGGGTCTTCAATAAGATGAGCAAAAAATGACTTTGCATTAGCCCCCAAGTGTCATGGTGCATGCTTGCAGCGACATGATACTTGCAGATTTGATGTAATCTTAACTGAAATAATGTAGCCCCCAAGTGCGGGTTGTAAGCTTAAAGCAACTCGGGACTATTCCTTCAATTGTAGAATAAATCATATCCATTGATAATCTGATAGCCATTGCGCTAAGCGACTTTGAAAACCTCAATCATAATATTGGTTATTGATAACCATAATATAAATCCAGCCATGTTGGCTATTTGAATAATATACCGAATTATTTATAAGCGCATGATTCCAATGGCGCAATTCAAATATGTCTTGGCGACTTATAGTCCAAAAGCAGGCCGGGTTAACAAACACGGATAATTTCTCATCATATCTTGGCGACTTATCGTCTTAAAGCCAGGCCGGTTTAATAAACACGGATAATTTATCATCATGCTTTATTCAACTTTGTCTCTACATACAACAAGTTTAAAGTGTCTGGCGGTTTATCACGGACGGGTCATAATGCCCAACATATAACCCAGGTTTATAACCAAGGCTGCACTTAAGAATAATCAATGAAATATATCATACACGTGACATTGAATCACATCATTGGTTTACCAACTTTTTATAGTAAGGTTGATAACCCCAATCTTGAGTAATGATAACTCCTTTCATCTTGTGCCGGTTTATGTTAAAACCGTGCAGGGTTATGATAAACACCGGTTTAACCACATATAATCTTGGCGACTTCGTAGTCAAACCAGACCGGGCAGATAGTCTCCGGATTATGATTTGATCATGTACTGACAACTTGTAATTGAAAGTCAAGCCGGGTTAATGAACACTGGTTTACTCCATAATAAGATGGTAACGAAAAATCAAACCGGGCAGATAGTCTCCGGATTAGGATTTGACCGTGTTCCGCCAATTTGTAATTGACAGTTTGAAACGGATTAACAATGTCGGTTTAAAAATGCAACAAAAATCAAATAACAGTTATGAAAAAATATGGAAGCAAAGGCAATGATAAGACCGTTTGCAAAAAGAGGCTTTCTTGAGCCGATCGGATGGTGTTACCATGGTCGGACACGACCAAGCTCCCAATAAGGTGTAGCTATGGTTCAAGTCAGCCAGGTCCCCAAGCTGAAACCGTGGCATTATGCCGATCAAGTGGCGTGGCAATGGTTCGGGTTCGACCAAGCCCCAAGTGACTCTATGGCCTTAGGCCGATCAAGAGGCGTGTTGGTTCAGACTTGACCATGTCCCCAAGTGATCTGGTGGCTTTCGCCTATCAAAAGGCGTTGCATTGGTTCGGACACGACCAAGCCCCCAAGTGATGTTGTGGCACTAGGCCGATCAAGAGGCGTGGCTATGGTTCGGATACGACCAAGCCCCCAAGTGACCAATAATATGATAAGCCAATAAGGTATGATACCTCATGTTTGGACCGCGCTTCATGGCAACAGGTCCTCTTTGGCACCCTTTAACTTTTTGCAAGAGATAAATCCTTCTTGAACCGGGATTTGAACCGGATATTGAGAGCTTCAAAGCTTCGTGGGAGATAGATTTCCCTTGAACCGGATTTTAAACCGGAATCCTTCTTTTTAAGCCGGAAATTTTCTGACGGCCTTTAAATTTGCACCAATATGGCAGTTTAGGGTCCTGCATTAGATAACTTTGCAAGACGGAGTAATTGCTCTTTTAAAGAAAACAATATAAAATATACTGGATGGATTTCACCTGATATGTCAGGCCGGTAATTATCCACCGCAGAGTTGATGACCACTTCAATAAAGCTGAGATCAATCTCAAGTGAGTCATCCGCAGGCGCATTATATCTTCCGGGCAAGCGAATTAGCCGCGTCGTGTTGATATAGAGTAGGCCGCAGAAGGCGGCAGCTTGCACGCTCATTTAAACAATGCAACATGGCCGGATGCTGGCGCACAATAATATTGGCGCGAGTTCCGTACCCGATGATTGCCTTCGCAGTTAACAATCTCCCTGCGTAAAATATATATACCAAAGTAATTGTTCTTTGACAATAATAATATGATTTAATAAAATTAACTTCGATGGATATGACCTGATTGCCTGCGTCTGTGGACCTCCTCCAGGTTACAGGCACGGATCACTTCAGTCAGCTGGCTCTCACATAAGCATCCCACCCCCCTTTTTTTTACGCATGCAGTGCTCCCTTCTTTTCCGGATCACATGAACGTGAGCCGGTGATAGGATCTTTGGAGGTGCCGGCGACTCATTGACGGTGCGGCAGGTGGTGGCGACTTGGGCAGGCGACACCGCGTTGGCGACTTGGCCGGTTTAGAGCGGTGTCATTGACTTGTGGGTGGCGGCTTGGTGCAGATGCACTCACGCTCGACGGAGGCAAGCCGAAGACGGCAGGTTACCATGGCGAGTCGGAGCAATAATCCTTGAAGGCAGAAGCAGATGCAGGGCGAAGGCCAAGGCGGTTTGACTCGGACGGTACACCTGCGGCGACTTAATCGCTCAGCGGGCTCAACGGCCAGTTTGACTCGGACGGAGCAACGCGTGCGTCATGTGGCGGAACACTGCCGCGGTGGAGGCGGCGATTCAACACCTGCACAGTAGTGCGGGGCCAAGGAGGGTCGAGGCACGAGATGAGGCCAGCGACGGCTGAGAAGGTGAGGCGGTTTAGTGCTGCAGAAGCACACGGCGGCACGAGGCGGAGCCGGTTCAAGGCGAGGCCAGCTTGGCGTGAGGTGGATGTGGCGATGGCACAAAAACAGGCGGCGGCTTGACATGCGACGGTAGTGGTGGCACGGTAGCGGCGGCAGTTCAGCACGGGGTGGACCCAAAGCGTGACGGAAATGCGCTGACGAGTACGTGGTGGTGAAGCGGAGCGAGTGTCAGCTGTCAGGTGACCCGCCTGGCCAGCGGCGACTCGGAGTGAGTAGGTGCGGCGCGACGGCGGCCGAAGCCACATGCGCGGCGATAGGCGGCAGGCGCCCCGTTCCGGAGGTGCAGTGGGGGCACGGGCGCTGTAGTCCTCGTCCGTCTCTGTTTCCGGGTTGTGGTGTTTCTAGCTGGTGTAGGGGCGGGTTAACATGGCGACTTGACGCAGCGGCTGAGGAATGCCTGCAGCTCGGACTCACTACCGAGGCAACCCAGCAGGGCCGCGTTTTAAAGCGGAGGCGTGATGCGAGGCAATGGCAGAAGCAAGGCTGGTTTGACGGCGATGGCTCGGCAATTTGAGGCAGCTCCGGGGGGCCTATGGCAGAGGAGGGCAACGCGAAGGCGGGTTGCGACCCGAAGTGCGGCGGCTCAGGGCGCCGAGGGACCGCGGGAGACGGCGACTGCGGCAGCGGCTCAACGGGGGCGCTGACGGATCACGGTCCCGGCGGTTCAACAACGGCGACTTAGGACAGCGACCGTGGCAACAGATTGGCTCAGAAGCGCGGAGGCTCGGAGACACGGGGTAGCTCGAGGCGACGGAAGACGGGCGGTTCGAGGCGCAATGGAATGACTCGGAGATGGCGGTCGGTGGTGACTTGGATGCACTCCGACGACTCGGAACAAGGTCAAAGCGACCGCAGAATGCGTATCCTTCTCCGGGTCGTGTCCGGTTTGACCCCTCATTGTCCACATCGTCCGGGTCGTGGAGTAAACTGGCGAGGCATTGGCGGAGCCAGCTGAGCTGTGGTGGCTTGCGCAGTTGGCAGAGTGGAACAAGTCTGCAACGGCGGGGCCGGCTCAAGATAGTGCGACGCAAACGGCGCTTGGGAGACGGCGCCGGATTGAGACCTCGAAGGTCACTCGGATTGAAGACGGGCGAGGCGGAGGTGCTTTAATCACCTGTGCGCGGGGCGGCTCAGCGCAACAGACCGGCGACTCAACGCGACAGGGACGGCTTCAGCGCAGCAGACCGGCGACTCAATACGTGGCAGGGGCGGCTCAATACGCCCAGGCCACTCGGAAGCAGGCCAAGACGGGCCGCTCGGCAGAGACGAACCGCCAACAGTGACTTGGCAAGGCGAGTCAGCGGTTGCAGAGACTTGAGACATTCGGCGACTGGTGAAACGGCAGGCTCGCATTGAAAACATCAATTGGAAACAAGGCCGGGGCAGGGGTTTAAGCAGTTTCACGGCAGAGGAAACGGCGGCTGATGATCTGCTAGCCCGATCCTGATGCGGTAGTCCCTCACGTGAAGCAGTTTCCACAGATATTGTCTCCTCAAAATCTGAGCCTTAACATAGGCAGTATTCAAGTAGTAGACGGATCCCTTTATGCGGATAATAGCAACGTAGTATTGCCTTCAAACAACAGTAGCATAATTTTTTTAGAAGTAGTACTATTCCATGCAACAGTAGCAGCTCCATGTATAAACCTCCTCGGGTTTTGACCCTTGTCTCTTCCCTTTGAGTTGATTAATCTGACCCGGCGTATGGTAGCATAAATTTTTTTTGGAAGTAGTACTATTCCATGCAACAGTAGCAGCAATCTTTAGCAGCTCCATGTATAAATCGCCTCGGGTTTTGACCCTTGTCTCTTCCCTTCGAGTTGATTAATCTGACCCGGCGTACGGTAGCATAATTCCCGTCGGCCTTGGTAATACACGGCTGTAGCGGAAAGAATTTGATCTCCAACTCGGATTCAACCGATCGCGTTGCCCCGGCGACGCACAGAAGAAAAACGCCAAACCCTAATATCCCTCAAATCTCATCAGCTATGAATCCGGATTAGTGAATATGACTCTGACGTAGATCCTTCCAAGCCAGTTCCATGGTCAATTGCTAACCGCACTTTCCATTGTCCAGTCGTGACCGTTGCCAGGGCGATTTGACTTGGCTTGGCGACTTGCAGAACCCTAACTCGTCTCGATCTGAACATGTTGTTTTGATAGCTCATCAATGATGTGGATCTTTTCGCTGCAATCTTTCTTCATCCTATAAATTTTTCTCGAAACGTGGGATAGCCACGAAAAACTACGAACTTCTCGATCTCCGAGGAAGATCCCTCCAAGAACTCAACACCACCGTGCGCAGGCCCCACGGTGGGCGCCAACTGTCGTGGAATTAACACGTCAGATGTCCTTAGTGACAGGACTTAGTCGCGAGGCCAACGCATCTATGTGGTAGCTTGAGAGGGGTTGAGCGGAATCGAGAGACGCAACACAAGACATGGATTTAGACAGCTTCGGGCCCCGGGAAACATCATCCGGTAAAAACCCTACATGCTGTTTGAGGCTAGGTCTTATTATCATCACGAGGAGTCGCCAGAAACCGGCTCTCCTCTTTGTGTCTAGCCCTAAGATTGTTTCTTCTTTCTTGTAGGTTGTCCCTCTTTGGGGAGCCCTGCCCTCCTTATATATGTTGAAGGGCGGGTTACATGTGGAGTCCTATTAGGATTAGGACTAGTCTATCTCTAATGCAAACCGGATACAAGTCCTGGCCTTAACTCCTTGTAAGGTAAATATTCCTCATGCCTTTCCTCTTAAACCGGCCCACAATCCTTGAACCGGCCTTCATGAACTGCCAGACGGGCCACCGGGTCTTGGCGCTCCTCTGACCCGTCCATGGGTCACGGTGAGTTACAACGTCTGGCGGGTTCTTTGGTAAATTGCGAGTGCAGGCGGGTCACCAGATGAATATCGCCAAGTGCCAGCGGGACCTCAAATAAACCGCCAAGTCCGGCCGGGTTAACTTCCGGCCGGTTTACACCGCATGGTATATCCCCGACACCAGGGGAGCGAGGGGAGAAGAAGAGGGGCTCACCGGGCGGCACACACGGTGGCCCTCGGAGGTTTAACAGCTGCAGACTCAGGGCTAATCAAACTGCGGTGTAGCGGTGGCCGCAGTTGGGGAAGAAGACGCGAGCGACGACAGTGGCGTTCCTCGGGCTCGACCCTGTGACGAGGAGGAAGAAGCAGTCCACCGCGGACCTCCTAGACACCACGGAGGGAGGAATGGGCGCCGGTGGACGCGGTGGAGCGCGGTGCTCGTCGGCGACGGAGCTCGGTGGTGATGGATCTGAAGGGAGAGAGGAGAGGAGGAGCAGGCGGAGTGGGAGAGGGGAGTGGGGTGGTGCAAGTGGAGGCGGGGATCGAGGAGGCGAGGAGGCGTAGGCCTTATCCCCTCGCCCGGGTGTCGTCGGCGAGGCGGGTCCGGCGGGGACGGCGCCTGTAGCGACTCGGTCGGGGAACAGGAAGGGGGTGCGGTACGGGGAGCTGGGCCGACTGGGCCGGCCAGGCTGGTTGAGGTCCAGGGGAACAGGGGACTGTGGGCCGTCCGACTGGCCTAGGTGGGCCGAGGCCCAAGGGGAGGCCAGGGCTCTCCCACCCCTTCTTCTTTCCTTTTTTTAACTTTCTGTTTTAGCTATTTTAGGTCATTTAGATACTTTGAATTTTTTTTTTGGACCAACACCAATATTACCAGAAGAATATGTTCCACATGATGAACATTTTAGTTTTCATGTCTGAGCATTTTTAATTTCACTCATAAATTCAATGAATTCAACTGGAATTTGAAATGGAATATTGATCAAAGTGACCAAGCACTGTTATAGCAAAAAGATTAGCTTGATCTCAGGGATTAATGTAGCATCATTACACCGGGGTGTTACACTAATTTTATAGCCAAAGCAAATTACCATGCTGTTCTAAAAGACTCTCAAACTAATATAAGTGAATCATGAGAGATCAATAATTTCTATAAAATAAAATCACCACCGTGCTCTAAAAAGATATAAGTGAAGCACTAAAGCAAAATTATCTAGCTCAAAATATATAAGTGAAGAACATAGAGTATTCTAATAAATTCCCATTAATGTGTGTCTCTCCAAAATGTGTGTAGAGCAAGGATGATTGTGGTAAACTAAAAAGCAAAGACTCAAATCATACAAGACGCTCCAAGCAAAACACATATCATGTGGTGAATAAAAATATAGCCTCAAGTAAAGTTACCGATCTTCCCTTCCGGGGCATCAGCTTAGGCTTTTGGCCGTCCTTGAATTTTACCTTGGGGTGCCTTGGGCATCCCCAAGCTTAGCCTCTTGCCACTCCTTATTCCAAAATCCATCAAATCTTTACCCAAAAACTTGAAAACTTCACAACACAAAACTCAAACAGAAAATCTCATGAGTTCCGTTAGTGTAAGAAAACAAACCACCACTTTAAGGTACTGTAATGAACTCATTCTTTATTTATATTGGTGTTAAAACTACTGTATTCCAACTTTTCTATGGTTTATACCCCCCGATACAAGCCATAGATTCATCAAAATAAGCAAACAACACACAAAAGACAGAATCTATAAAAAAACAGAGCAGTTTGTAGTAATCTGTATCAAACGTATACTTCTGAAACTCCAACAATTTTGAAATAAATTTGTGGACGTGAGGAATTTATCTATTTATCATCTACAAAATTTATCAACCTAAAAGCACTCTCCAGTAAAAAAATGGTAGCTAATCTAGTGAGCGCTAAAGTTTCTGTTTGTTACAGCAAGATCGCAAAGGCTTCACCCAAGTCTTACCAAATGTTCTACTTGGCACAAACACTAATTAAGACATAAAACCACATCTAAACAGAAGCAATATGAATTATTTATTACTAAACAGGAACAAAAAGCAAGGAACACAAATAAAATTGGGTTGCCTCGCAACAAGCGCTATCGTTTAACGCCCCTAGCTAGGCATAAAAACAAGAATAGATCTAGGTATTGTCATGTTTGGTGTGTAATACATAAGTGTCTCTCATAATAGATTCATAAGGCAATTTAGTTTTCTTCCTAGGAAAGGGTTCGATGCCTTTCCTCAATGGAAATTGGAATCTAATATTTCCTTCTTTCGTATCAATAATTGCACCAATCGTTCTAAGGAAAGGTCTATCAAGAATAATAGGACATGTAGGATTGCAATCTATATCAAGAACAATGAAATCTACGGGCACATAATTCCTATTTGCAACAATAAGAACATCATTAATCCTTCCCATAGGTTTCTTAATGGTGGAATCCGCAAGATGCAAATTTAAAGAACAATCATCAAATTCACGGAAACCTAACACATCACACAAAGTTTTTGGAATCGTGGAAAAACTAGCACCCAAATCACATAAAGCATAGCATTCATGATCTTTAATCTTAATTTTAATAGTATGTTCCCACTCATCATAAAGTTTTCTAGGAATAGAAACTTCTAGCTCAAGCTTTTCTTCATAGGATTGCATTAAGGCATCAACGATGTGTTTAGTAAAAGCTTTATTTTGACCCTAAGCATGAGGAGAATTTAACACGGATTGCAACAAGGAAATACAATCTATCAAGGAGAAATTATCATAATTAAATTCCTTGAAATCCAAAATAGTGGGTTCATTGCTATGTAAAGTTTTGACCTCTTCAATCGCACTTTTATTAATTTTAGTATCAAGATTTAAAAACTCCGAATCGTTGGGTCACCTTTTAACTAAAGTTGACTCGTCTCCAGTCCCATATTTATAAAGATTCATATTGGAAAACAAAGATTTAATAGGGGACACATCAATCACTTTTATATCTTCATCATTATTAGCATGAAAACTAGAAGAAGACGCTTTCACAAAGCAATCTTTTTTAGTATGCATCCTAGCGGTTCTTTATTTGCACTCATCAATGGAAATTCTCATGGCTTTGAGAGACTCATTGATATCATGCTTAGGTGGAATAGATCTAAGTTTCAAAGAATCAACATCAAGAGAAATTCTATCCACGTTCCTAGCCAACTTATCAATCTTAGGCAATTTTTCTTCAAGCAAAGCATTGAAATTATTTTGCGAATTCATAAATTCTTTAACACTAGTCTCAAAATCAGAGGGCATCTTATTAAGCTTTCCATAAGAGTTGATGTAGGAATTACCATAATTATTAGAGGAATTATTAGGAAACATCTTAGAATTAAAATTTCCTCTATACGCGTTGTTACCAAAATTGTTCCTACCAACAAAATTCACATCCATAGATTCATTATTATTCTCAATCAAAGTGGACAAAGGCATATCATTAGGATCAGAAGAAACACTCTTATTAGCAAAAAAATTCATAAGTTCATCCATCTTTCCACTCAAAACATTAATCTCTTCAATCACATGAACCTTTTTACTAGCGGATCTTTCGGTGTGCCATTGAGAATAATTAACCATAATATTATCTAGGAGTTTAGTAGCTTCTCCTAAAGTGATTTCCATAAAAGTGCCTCCCGCGGCCGAATCTAAAAGATTTCTAGAAGCAAAATTCAATCCGGCATAATTTTTTTGTATAATCATCCATAGATTCTAACCATGTGTAGGGCAATTACGTATCATTAATTTCATCCTCTCCCAAGCTTGTGCAACATGCTCATGATCAAGTTGCTTAAAATTCATAATATCGTTTCTAAGAGAGATGATCTTAGCGGGATACTTAGAGATAAAAGCATCTTTGCGCTTATTCCATGAATCAATACTATTTTTAGGCAAAGAAGAGAACCAAGTTTTAGCACGATCTCTAAGCGAAAACGGAAATGGCTTCAATTTAACAATATCAGTATCCACATCTTTCTTCTTTTGCATATCACACAAATCAACAAACTTGTTTAGATGGGTAGCGACATCTTCACTAGGAAGGCCAGAAAATTGATCTTTCATGACTAGATTCAACAAAGCAACATTAATTTCACAAGATTCAACATCAGTAATAGGAGTAATAAGAGTGCTGATAAAATCATTGTTGTTAGTATTGGAAAAGTCACATAATTTAGTATTATCTTGAGCCATCGTGACAAACAATCAATCCAACACACAAGCACAGAAGAAGCAAGCGAAAAAAGACAAACGAAAAAGGGCGAATAAAACGGCAAAGGTGAAGTGGGGGAGAGGAAAACGAGAGGCAAATGGCAAATAATGTAATGCGAGGGATAAGAGTTTGTGATGGGTACTTGTATGTCTTGACTTTTGCGTAGATCTCCCCGGAAACGGCGCCAGAAAAATCCTTCTTGCTACCTCTTGAGCATGCGTTGGTTTTCCCTTGAAGAGGAAAGAGTGATGCAACAAAGTTGCGTAAGTATTTCCCTCAGTTTTTGAGAACCAAGGTATCAATCCAGTAGGAGACTACACGCAAATCGCCTAGTACCTGCACAAACAATCAAGAACCTTGCAACCAATGCGGTAAAGGTGTTGTCAATCCCTTCACGACCACTTGCAAAAGTGAGATCTGATAAAGATAATGAAATAAATATTTTTGGTATTTTTGTTGTATAGATTGGAAAGTAAAGATTAGAAAATAAACGGCGATAGAAATTGGCAAGTTGACGGGAAACTAATATGATGTAAAATAGACCCGGAGGCCATAGGTTTCACTAGTGGCTTCTCTCATGATAGCATATATTATGGTAGCTGAACAAATTACAGCCGAGCAATTGATAGAAAAGCGCATAGTTATGAGAATATCTAGCCATTATCATGAACATAGGCATCACGTCCGTGCCAAGTAGACCGAAATGATTCTGCATCTACTACTATTACTCCACACATCGACTGCTATCCATCATGCATATAGAGTATTAAGTTCATAAGAACGGAGTAACACATTAGGCAAGATGACATGATGTAGAGGGGTAAACTCAAGCAATATGATATAAACCCCATCTTTTTATCCTCGATGGCAACAATACAATACGTGTCGGTTCCCTTTCTATCACTGGGATCGAGCACCGCAAGATTGAACCCATAGCTAAGCGTTTCTCCCATTGCAAGAAAGATCAATCTAGTAGGCCAAACTAAACCGATAATTCAAAGAGACTTGCAAAGATATCAAATCATGCATATAAGAATTCAGAGAAGAACCAAATATTGTTCATAGATAATCTTGATCATAAATCGACAATTCATCGGATCTCGGTAAACACACCGTAAAAAGTATTAGATTGAATAGATCTCCAAGAACATCAAGGAGAACTTTGTATTGAGAACCAAAGAGAGAGAAGAAGCCATCTAGCTAATAACTATGGACCCGAAGGTCGTTGGTAAACTACCCACACATCATCGGAGAGGCTATGGTGTAGATGTAGAAGCCCTCCGTGATTGAATCCCCCTCCGGCAGATCACCGGAAAAGGCCCCAAGATGGGATCTCATGGGTACAGAAGGTTGCGGCGGTGGAAAAGTGGTTTCATGGCTCCCCTGGATGTTTTCAGGGTATAAGAGTATATATATTGGCGAAAGAAGTAGGTCGGTGGAGCTACGAGGGGCCCAGGAGGGTGGGGGCGCGCCTACTCCCCCTGGGCGCACCCTCCTGCCTCGTGGCCACCTCGTTGCATCTTTGTCTTCCACTCCAAGTCTCCTAGATTGCATTTGTTCCAAGAAAGATCCCCGCAAAGGTTTCATTCTGTTTGATATTCCTTTTCTGCGAAACACTGAAATAGGCAAAAAAACAGCAATTTGCACTGGGCCTTCGGTTAATAGGTTAGTCCCAAAAATAATATAAAAGAGCATATTAAGGCCCATTAAACATCGAAAACAGATAATATAATAGCATGGAACGATAGAAAATTATAGATACGTTGGAGACGTATCATGGGGCGGGGAGCATGGTTTTGGTCGGAGCTCTCGCGACCAGGGACGATGGAGGCAGGCTGCTCTACCGGCGGCCGCTGGCTCTTCGTGGAAGATTCTGAGCAGTGTCAGCTGGGAAGCACAAGACGACCATCAAGCCATCCGACGCAGATCGGACAGTAACAAAATACAATAAAATCGTGTGACCCCAATTTAGTTTTCAGTCAGCAGACGTGTGACCACTCTCGTACCTTACTGTTGATCTCTTAGGGTATTTCTTCAGATGAGAGATATGTGTCATTCTTAACATTATGTGTTTTCTGCATCTTCAGCCACACCGTCTTCCTTCTCACTGCAGCTACTCCAACAAGGGAAGCATACACCAGAAGGGAGCTATAGTCCCCACTCAGCAGTTCCCTGCATCGGATGTGCGTGCCCGACATGGACAACCACAACAACTTCAGGGCCATCGACAAGTCAACACATGGTGCTTACTCCTATGGATGGCGGCCAGATAGGTTGTACCCTCATCTTACTTGTGTGCAACATTTATGGCTTTGTTATTCATCTAAGCATGGAAAATAGATCATCACATTTCACTGTATATTCATGTTGATCTCTTAAGAGTCTTGTTCAGGAGTTAACGTTGTTCCATAGTTCAGATAAGAGACTTGTTCTTTAGGTAACACTGTTCGATAGTTATCATCCATTAGCCAATGCTATCCCACAGGCTGGTGATTATACCACTTCTAGTATTACCTACGTTGTTCTTTAATACTTTTGTGTGCCATCTAGTTAATCAAGAGTACAAATGATACATATTCTGTAGCTTTCATCTGTGTTCTCCCTTTAGTATTTTAGACTTGTTGTTGCTAGTTAAGCCCAGTCCTACTATTTATGTCATCTCCTACAGGCACTCATTACATAAATCAAACTACTAGTTGTCTTCCATGCTTGTCAGATATAATTGCACACACTGATATATCCACAAGAACCTCATGGAGCAATGTAACGGCCAACAAACTTGACGTAAATGATACCCAATATGATGGAACATGAAAAGGCAGTTCCTCAGAAGACCTGCAGAAAGATGATGATGTTGGGGAACATAGCATGCAATTTCAAAAAAATTCCTACGCTCACGCAACATCTATCTAGGAGATTCATAGCAACAAGAGGGGGAGGTTGTGTCCACGTACCCTCGTAGACCGAAAGCGGAAGCGTTAGCTTAACGCGGTTGATGTAGTCGAACATCTTCTTGATCCAACCAATCAAGCACCGAACGTACGACACCTCTGAGTTCTGCACACGTTTAGCTCGATGACGTCCCTCCAACTCTTGATCCAACAAAGTGTCGAGGGAGAGTTCCATCAGCACGACGGTGTGGTGACGGTGATGGTGAAGTTATCCGCGCAGGGCTTCGCCTAAGCACTACCTGAATATGACCGGAGGCGTAAACAGTGGAGGGGGGCGCCGCACACGGCTTGGAACAATTGTGTGTATTAGAGGCGCCCTCCACCCCCGTATATAAATGAGGGAGAGGGGAGGAGGCCGGCCCCTAGGCGCGCCCCAAGTAGGAGGAGTCCTACTTGGGCTCCTAATAGGATTCAGCCCCCCTTCCTTTTACCGGAGGGGGAAAGGGGGAAGGAGAGGGAGGAGGAGAAGGAAAGGGGGCGCCGCCCCCTCCCCTAGTCCAATTCAGACTCCTCCCTTGTGGGTGGCGTGCCACCCATTTGTGGGATGTTATACCTCCCTCCTATGGCCCATATGGCCCATATCTTCCCCTGGGGGTTTCAGGTACCCCCTCGGTACTCCGATATGTACCCGATACACTCCGGAACACTTCCGGTGTCCGAATACTATCATCCAATTTATCAATCTTTACCTCTCAACCATTTTGAGACTCCTCATCATGTCCGTGATCTCATCTGGGACTGAATAACATTTGGTCACCGAATCACATAACTCATATAATACAAATTGTTAGCGAATGTTAAGCGTGCGGACCCTACGGGTTCGAGAACTATGTAGACATGACCGAGACACCTCTTTGGTCAATAACCAATAGAGGAACCTGGATGCTCATATTGGCTCCCACATATTCTACAAAGATCTTTATCAGTCGAACCGTAATGACAACATACATTATTCCCTTTGTCGTTGGTATGTTACTTGCCCGAGATTCGATCGTCCGTATCTTCATACCTAGTTCAACCTCGTTATCGGCAAATCTCTTTACTCGTTCCGTAATGCATCATCCCGCAACTAACTCATTAGTCACATTGCTTGCAAGGCTTATTATGATGTGCATTACCGAGAGGGCCCAGAGATACCTCTCCGATACTCGGAGTGACAAATTCTAATCTCGATCTATGCCAATCCAACAAAACACCTTCAGAGATACATGTAGAGCATCTTTATAATAACCCAGTTACATTGTGATGTTTGATAGTACACAAGGTATTCCTCTGGTATTCGGGAGTTGCATAATCTCATAGTCAAAGGAATATGTATAAGTCAGGAAGAAAGCAATAGCAATAAAACTTAACGATCATTATGCTAAGCTAACGAATGGGTCTTGTCCATCACATCATTCTCCTAATGATGTGATCCCATTCATCAAATGACAACACATGTCTATGGTTAGGAAACTTAACCATCTCTGATTAACGAGCTAGTCTAGTAGATGCTTACTAGGGACACGGCGTTTTGTCTATGTATCCACACATGTATCAAGTTTTCGGTTAATACAATTCTAGCATGAATAATAAACGTTTATCATGATATAAGTAAATATAAAATAACAACTTTATTATTTCCTTTAAGGCATATTTCCTTCAGTCTCCCACTTGCACTAGAGTCAATAGTCTAGTTCACATCGCCATGTGATTTAACACCGATAGATCACATCGTCATGTGATTAAACCCATGGTTCACATCACCATGTGACCAACACACAAAGGGTTTACTAGAGTCAATAATCTAGTTCACATTGTCATGTGATTAACACCCAAAGAGTATTAAGGTGTGATCATGTTTTGCTTGTGTGAGAAGCTTAGTCAACGGGTCTGTCACATTCAGATCCGTACATATTTTGCAAATTTCTATGTCTACAATGCTTTGCATGGAGCTACTCTAGCTAATTGCTCCCACTTTCAATACGTATCTAGATTGAGACTCAGAGTCATCTAGATTAGTGCTAAAGCTTGCATCGTTGTAACCCTTTACGATGAACACTTTATCACCTCCATAACCGAGAAACATTTCCTTAGTCCTCTAAGGATAATTCTGACCACTGTCCAGTGATCTACTCCTGGATCACTATTGTGCACCCTTGCCAAACTCATAGTAGGGCACATAATAGGTCTGGTACACATCATGGCATAGTTTATAGAACCTATGGCTGAGACATAGGGAATGACTTTCATTCTCTTTCTATCTTCTGCCGTGGTCGGGCTTTGAGTCTTACTCAACTTCACACTTCACAATACAGGCTAGAACTCATTCTTTGACTGTTCATTTTGAACTACTTCAAAATCTTGTCAAGGTATGTACTCATTGAAAAATCTTATCAAGCGTCTTGATCTATCTTTATAGATCTTGATGCCCAATATGTAAGCAGCTTCACCGATGTGTTTTTGTGAAAAACTCCTTTCAAACACTTTTTTATGCTTTCCAGAAAATTCTACATCATCTCCGATCAACAATATGTCATTCACATATACTTATCAGAAAGGCTGTATTTCTCCCACTCACTTTTCTTGTAAATACATGCTTCACCATAAGTCTGTATAAAACCATATGCTTTGATCACCTTATCAAAGCGTATATTCTAGCTCCGAGATGCTTGCACCAGTCCATAGATGGATAGCTAGAGCTTGCACACTTTGTTAGCACCTTTAGGTTCGACAAAACCTTCTGGTTGCATCATATACAACTCTTCTTTAAGAAATCCATTAAGGAATGCAATTTTGATGTCCATTTGCCAGATTTCATAATCATAAAATGCGGCAATTGCTAACATGATTCGAACAGACTTAAGCATCGCTACGGTGAGAATGTCTCATCGTAGGAAACTCCTTGAACTTGTCGAAAACCTTTTGCGACAAGTCGAGCTTTGTAGATAGTAACACTGCCATCAGCGTCTGTCTTCCTCTTGAAGATCCATTTATTCTCAATGGCTTGCCGATCATCGGGCAAGTCCACCAAAGTCCACACTTTGTTCTCATACATGGATCTTATCTCAGATTTCATGGCCTCAAGCCATTTATCAGAATCTGGGCTCATCATCGCTTCCTCATAGTTCGTAGGTTCATCATGGTCTAGTAACATGACTTCCAGAACAGGATTACCGTACCACTCTGGTGCGGAATGTGCTCTGGTTGACCTACGAGGTTCAGTAGTAACTTGATCTGAAGTGTCATGATCATTATCATTAGATTCATCTCTAGTTAGTGTAGGCATCACGGGAACGGTTTTCTATGATGAGCTACTTTCCAATTCGAGAGAAGGTACAATTACCTCATCAAGTTCTACTTTCCTCCCACTAACTTATTTCGAGAGAAACTCCTTCTCTAGAAAGGATCCATTCTTAGCAACAAAGATCTTGCCTTTCAGATCTGCGATAGAAGGTGTACCCAACAGTTTCTTTTTGGGTATTCTATGAAGACGCACTTCTCCGATTTGGGCTCGAGTCTTATCAGGCTAAAGTTTTCTCACATAAGCATCGCAACCCCAAACTTTAAGAAACGACAGCTTAGGTTTCTTGCCAAACCACAGTTCATATGGTGTCGTCCCAACGGATTTAGATGGTGCCCTATTTAACGTGAATGCATCTGTTTCTAATGCATAACCCCAAAACAATAGTGGTAAATCGGTAAGAGAAATCATAGATCGTACCATATCTAATAAAGTACGGTTACGACGTTCGGACAGACCATTACGATGTGGTGTTCTAGGTGGCGTGAGTTGTGAAACAATTCCACACTGTTTTAAATGAAGGCCAAACTTGTAACTCAAATATTTGCCTCCGCGATCAGATCGTAGAAACTTTATTTTCTTGTAACGATGATTCTCCACTTCATTATGAAATTCTTTAAACTTTTCAAATGTTTTAGACTTGTGTTTCATCAAGTATATTTACCCATATCCGCTCAAATCATCTGTGAAGGTTAGAAAATAACTATACCCGCCGTGATCCTCTACACTCATCGGACCACATACATCGGTATGTATTATTTCCAATAAGTCAGTGGATCGCTCCATTGGTTCAGAGAACGGAGTTTTAGTCATCTTGCCCATGAGGCACGGTTGACAAGCATCAAATGATTCATAATCAAGTGATTCCAAAAGTACATATGCATGGAGTTTCTTCATGTGCTTTACACCAATATGACCTAAACGGCAGTGCCACAAGTATGTTGCACTATCCTTATCAACTTTGCATCTTTTGGCATCAATATTATGAATATATGTATTACTATGATTGAGATTCAATAAACCATTTACATTGGGTGTATGACCATAGAAGGTTTTATTCATGTAAACGGAACAAAAATTATTCTCTGACATAAATGAATAACCGTATCGCAATAAACTTGATCCAATCATATTAATGCTCAACGCAAACACCAAATAACATTTATTTAGTTCCAGCACCAATCCCGAAGGTAGAGGGAGTGTGCGATGGTGATCTCATCAACCTTGGAATCACTTCCAACACACATCGTCACCTCGCCCTTAACTAGTCTCTGTTCATTTTGCAACTCCTTTTTTGAGTTACTAATCTTAGCAACTGAACCGGTATCAAATACCCTGGCGTTACTATGAACACTAGTAAAGTACACATCAATAACATGTGTATCAAATATACGTTTGTTCACTTTGCCATCCTTCTTATGCGCCAAGTATTTGGGGTAGTTCCGCTTCCAGTGACCATTCCTTTTGTAGTAGAAGTACTTAGTTTCAGGCTTAGGTCTAGCTTTGGGCTTCTTCACGGGAGCGGCAACTTCCTTGCCATTCTTCTTGAAGTTCCCTCTCTTTCCCTTGCCCTTTTTCTTGAAACTAGTGGTCTTATTAACCATCAACAATTGACGCTCTTTCTTGATTTCTACCTTCGTTGAGTTCAGCATCACGAAGAGCTCGGGGATCGTTTTCGTCATCCCTTGCATATTATAGTTCATCACGAAGTTCCAGTAACTTGGTGATAGTGACTAGAGAACTCTGTCAATCACTATCTTCTCTGGAAGATTAACTCCCACTTGATTCAAGTGATTTGTAGTACCCAGACATTCTAAGCACATGCTCATTGGCTGAGCTATTCTCCTCCATCTTGTAGGCAAAGTACTTGTCAGAGGTCTCATACCTCCCGACACAGGCATGAGTCTGAAATTCCAATTTCAGCTCTTGGAACATATGATATGCTTTGTGGCATTCAAAACGTTTTTGAAGTCCCAGTTCTAAGCCGTAAAGCATGGCGCACTAAAATATTAAGTAGTCATCATATTGAGCTAGCCAAACTTTCATAACATCTGCATCTGCTCGTGCAATAGGTCTGTCACCTAGCGGTGCATCAAGGACATAATTTTTCTGTGCAGCAATGAGGATAATCCTCAGATCACGGACCCAGTTCGCATCATTGCTACTATCATCTTTCAACTCAGTTTTCTCTAGGAACATATTGAAAACATAGGGGAGCTACAACGCGAGCTATAGATCTACAACATAATTTGCAAATACTATTAGGACTAAGTTCATGATAAATTAAAGTTTAATTAATCATATTACTTAAGAACTCCCACTTAGATAGACATCCCTTGAGTCATCTAAATGATCACGTGATCCAAATCAACTAAACCATGTCCGATCATCATGTGAGATGGAGTAGTTTTTAATGGTGAACATCTCTATGTTGATCATATCTACTACATGATTCACGCTCGACCTTTCGGTCTCCAGTGTTCCGAGGCCATGTCTGTACATGCTAGGCTCGTCAAGTTTAACCCGAGTATTCCGCACATGCAAAACTGTCTTGCACCCATTGTATGTGAATGTAGAGCTTATCACACCCGATCATCACGTGGTGTCTCGGCACGACGAACTGTCGCAACAGTGCATACTCAAGGAGAACACTTATACCTTGAAATTTTTAGATCATCTTATAATGCTACGGTCGTACTAAGCAAAATAAGATGCATAAAAGATAAACATCACATGCAATCAAAATATGTGACATGATATGGCCATCATCGTCTTGTGCTTTTGATCTCCATCTCCAAAGCACCGTCATGATCTCCATCGTCACCGACTTGACACCTTGATCTCCATCATAGCGTCTTGGTCGACTCGCTAACTATTGCTTCTACAAATATCGCTAACACTGTCGGATTCTGGGTTCCACAAACCCTTGAGAGGTTTGAACTCTAGGGTGCGTGTGAAGAACTCTCTCTCCCCAGTCTGCCTACCCAACGATTCCACGACCTAGCTCGACGAACCCAAAGAACAAGAGACATAGTAGTTTATCCTGGTTCGGGCCACCTTGCGGTGTAATACCCTACTCCAGCTTTGTGGTGGATTTCCTCAAGGGGCTGAGGATGAACTAGTACAGTGTGGGAACAGCCTCAGGAGGTGAGGTGTTCTTGAGCTCGATGAACTGGTGAGGTGGTTAGGGTCGAATTGATCCCCCTCTATGGTGGTGGCTAAGTCCTATTTATAGTGGCCTTGGTCCTCTTCCCAAAAAATAGGCGGGAAGGGATCCCACAATGGCTAGATTTGAAGGGGGGAAACTAGTACAAGCTATCCTGACTAAAGTAGTCTTTGCCTGCAAAAGGCTCTGGTGGTGACGCCGCGCCGGGCTCCACGATGACCTTTGTCCTGTCGTCCTGGCGGTCCTTGGTCTTGTTGCACCGATATGGAAACCTTTGCTTGATTCCTCGGGACTCCACGCCCGCGCTTGTCGCCTTAGCACCAAAGGGGAAACTGGTACACTGCGCCCGCTGGCGCCCGCCTAGCCTTGGTCGTCATGGCTCATGTCACACGAACCTCGCGAGGTGCACCTTGCATAGATATCTCTGCTCCTCGAGAGCCAGCCTAGTGAGGTTGCCCCACATGGAGGTCTTGCCGTCGTCCGCCTCGCGAGGCTTGGCCCCTCGCGAGGGTCTTAAGTTGTTGTCGTAGGAGTTGGCCCTTACCAGGCCATCGATGGAGCCACGCCATGGGCCGCAGGCAGGCAAGTCTGGGTACCCCCGTTCCCAGGACACCGACGAACGCATAGTGATAAAGTAAAGCAATTACATGGCGTGTGCATCTCATACAATAAAGCGACAACCATAAGGCTCCTGCCAATTGCCGATAAGTTTTACAAAACATGGTCATCTCATACAACAACATATATCACATCATGTCTTGACCATATCACATCACAACATGCCCTACAAAAACAAGTTAGACGTCCTCTACTTTGTTGTTGCAAGTTTTACGTGGCTGCTACGGGCTTCTAGTAAGAATCGTTCTTACCTACGCATCAAAACCACAACGGTGTTTCGTCAAGTTTGCTATTTTAACCTTCAACAAGGACCAATCATAGTCAAATTCGATTCAACTAAAGTTGGAGAAACAGACACCCGCCAGCCACCTTTATGCAAAACTAGTTGCATGTCTATCAGTGGAACTGGTCTCATGAACGTGGTCATGTAAGGTTGGTCCGGGCCGCTTCATCCAACAATACCACCGAATCAAAATAAGATGTTGGTGTTAAGCAGTATGACTATCACCGCCCACAACTCTTTGTGTTCTACTCGTGCATATCATCTACGCATAGACCTGGCTCGGATGCCATTGTTGGGGAACGTAGCATGCAATTTCAAAAAAAAATCCTACTATCACGCAAGATCTATCTAGGAGATGCATAGCAATGAGAGGGGGAGAGTGTGTCCACGTACCCTCGTAGACCGAAAGCGGAAGCATTATCTTAACGCGGTTGATGTAGTCAAATGTCTTCTCGATCCAACCGATCAAGCACCGAACGCACGGCACCTCCGAGTTCTGCAAATGTTCAGCTCGATGACGTCCCTCGAACTCTTGATCCAGCAAAGTGTCGAGGGAGACGACGGCGTGGTGACGGTGATGGTGAAGTTATCCATGTAGGGCTTCGTCTAAGCACTACGTGAATATGACCGGAGGCGTAAACTGTGGAGCGGGCGCCGCACACAGCTTGGAACAATTGTGTGTATTAGAGGCGCCCCCACCCCCGTATATAAAGGAGGGAGAGGGGAGGAGGCCGGCCTCTAGGCGCGCCCCATGTAGGAGGAGTCCTACGTAACTTGGGATCCTAGTAGGATTCACCCCCATCCTTTTACCGGAGGGGGAAAGGGGGAAGGAGAGGGAGGAGGAGAAGGAAATGGGGGCGCCGCCCCCTCCCCTAGTCCAATTCGGACTCCTCCCTTGTGGGGGGCACGCCACCCCTTTGTGGGCTGGTGTGCCTCCCTCATATGGCCCATATGGCCCATATCTTCCCCCAGGGGTTCCGGTAACCCCCTCGGTACTCCGATATCTACCCGATACACTCCGGAACACTTGGATTGTCCGAATACTATCATCCAATATACCAATCTTTACCTCTCGACCATTTCAAGACTCCTTATCTTGTCCGTGATCTCATCCGGGACTCCGAACAACATTCAGTCACCAAATCATATAACTCATATAATACAAATCATCATCGAACGTTAAGCGTGCGGACCCTACGGGTTCGAGAACTATGTAGACATGACCGAGACACCTCTCCGGTCAATAACCAATAGCGGAACCTCGATGCTCATATTGGCTCCCACATATTCTATGAACATATTTATCGGTCGAACCGTAATGACAACATACGTTATTCCCTTTGTCATTGGTATGTTACTTGCCCGAGACTCGATGGTCGGTATCTTCATACCTAGTTCAATCTTGTTATCGGCAAGTCTCTTTACTCATTCCGTAATGCATCATCCCGCAACTAACTCATTAGTAACATTGCGTGCAAGGCTTATTATGATGTGCATTACCGAGAGGGCCTAGAGATACCTCTCTGATACTCGGAGTGACAAATCCTAATCTCGATCTATGCCAACCCAACAAAACACCTTCGGAGATACCTGTAGAGCATATTTATAATCACCCAGTTACGTTGTGACGTTTGATAGTACACAAGGTATTCCTCCTGTATTCGAGAGTTGCATGATCTCATAGTCAAAGGAATATGTATAAGTCATGAGAAAGCAGTAGCAACAAAACTTAAGGATCATTATGCTAAGCTAACAAATGGGTCTTGTCCATCACATCATTCTCCTAATGATGTGATCCCGTTCGTCAAATGACAACACATGTCTATGGTTTGGAAACTTAACCATCTTTGATTAATGAGCTAGTCTAGTAGAGGCTTACTAGGGACATGGTGTTTTGTCTATGTATCCACACATGTATCAAGTTTCCGGTTAATACAATTCTAGCATGAATAATAAACATTTATCACGATATAAGGAAATATAAAATAACATCTTTATTATTTCATCTAGGGCATATTTCCTTCAGATGAATCCCATTCACCCACATGGTCCTTGCTCTAACTTGGCCCGTAATATGGGTACAACATGCAATAATGTCCTGGAGTGCATCTACACTATTGCAATGCCATGTGCTTAGCCTTCTGATCATGCATGTAAATATGTCATGTTCCTGTTTTTCAGTACCTATTCCATTCATGATAACATGTTTTCAAATTCAAGTACTGTCATTCTACGCTATCGCAAAGCCATCTGCTTAGTTTGGACATCATGCTTCTCAATATCTTATGCATTGTTATTCATCAGTATGTACTGCATCTGTCTACCATACCATGTTTTTTATATTGAAGTGTTATTCTAGTGGTCTGTTGCAATGCCATCTTAGTTTCCCAATCATCCACGCATATGTTTCCTCACTGTTTTTCTGTACCTATTCCGCTATCATATAGTTTTACATTCAACTAGTGTTTTTTTACTCTGTTGTCCTATCGTATCACTAGCTCTTACATCATACTCCCTCCGTTCGGATTACATATCACAAAATGGATAAAAATGGATGTATCTAAAACTGAAATACGCCTAGACAAATCCATTTATTTTCGGATGGAGGGAATACATGTCAATATGTCATGCCTTTTCTATTCTTCAGTACCTATTCCATCTCTCTGACGTAGTATGTTTTATAATCGAAGCACCATTCTTCTATATAAGGCATGCAAGGGGAAGACGGCTATGTTAGAATTTGAAGGGCTACAAACAAGGTATTTGCAAAAGATCCAAACGCCGGGAGATAGTAAACCAACTCCAGTGTTCGTAGATACTGCTCCAGCATAGAGAAACCCAACTCCTCCTGATAATCAGCAGATTCCGGTGGCTAGAGAAATAGTTTGCTCCAGGCCAGCAAAAATATGTCAACTCCTTCTAAGAAGTGCGTGCGTATCCTTGCATCATGAAATTTTATAGCATTCAGATCATATTTTCTACATGTTTCTTACCCATCTCTCTTTTAGAAAACAAGCTTAAAGGACAGAAGACTTTCTAAACTGGTATCGTGTCCGAGGAAAGTTTCTTGCGGGAATTCTCTGTGCTCCAATGCTGATATAAGTACCTGTTGTATATCACTATATTTTTACATCACCATGTATTTTGTTAATCGGTGTGAATCCAATCTTTATCTGATCTAAATTTACTTGTGTTAATTTGGTGTAGGCTGGTGTGGTCTGGTTGCCCAAACGTTCATTGTGTCAATGTTGCTTTCCTATTATCTGACATGGCCAATGATAGCAATGCTAGTGTGTTAATTTGGTGCAGGCTGCTGAAGATAAGAAGACCAACTCTGAAAACAGCAAGGCAACCCAATTTTTATTTCCAATAAATCTAGGCCAGGTAATATGGCAATAACTCTTGATTAATCTATTCGATTCCCCTCCTAATTTATATTAGGATGCAGTGGTCGAGACACTCTCCATATCCATAATACAAGCCTGCCAAAATCTCCATTTGTATCTGTTCAGTTTCCTGTGTCGAATCCAACGGAAAAAATGCATGTTTGTGAACCAATTACTGGCTGAAGCAATGATGGAAATCACGGAGGAATCAGAGGTGCACATTCTTGCACAACAACAACTGATCAATGTTTTTATTGACAGTAGCAAAGAAGAAAGAACTTGCTCACATGCTTATGGGCGTCATCTGCGCCGAGGTTGCAGATTGTGAGGTTGTAGATCGTTCTGTTCATTTATTTGCACTGGCATTAATCTTTGATTACCCAGTGGATGTAATTTCCTATAATATATGCTGGATGTGCTATGTTTTTCCTTGTATGCCTTACGTTTGCTTAGCGCGCCTCGCATTCTAGCTAACTGGTCGCTAGGAAGCCAAAAAGTAGTGAAATTATTAGTTAGCACGAACAGTCGTGGGCCCTATATGAAGGATAGCGGCCCACTGCCCTTAATGGGCTTCCCTAATGGGCTCATAGGGGCCAAAATTCTTATAGGCCTGTGATTGATCAGTTTTTGTCCTGTCCATAATCACTTGTCGTAATGGGCTCAAATTATAGCTGGGCCAGAATCGACGTTATCTAATTGGGCCTACAAACTTGTTCAAACTTTAGCGGGCCCATTAAGTTGATGGGCCGTAACCAGGCTGAGGGAGTTATGGACTAAGGGATCCTCAAGGCGCCGGCCCATCAATATGGGCTGGACTGGTGAAGCCGTATAGCAATGGGAGATTTATGAAGCCGTGGCGTTCCCTCCAAGTCAAGGATATGCATGATCTCTTTATCCCTTGTTGTAGTCTATCTTCGGTAACCCTAACCCTATTGGTGTCTATATAAACCGAGGGTTGTAGTCTTTAGAATACATTCATCACCTCATCACCTTAGGGTTTAGCTCATGTTGATCTCGAGGTAGACCTACTCTATAAACCATATCATACATCCAATATAATCAAGAAGGATGTAGGGTATTACCTCTTCGAGAGGGCCTGAACCAGGGTAAACACTATGTTCGTCGTCCCTTGTTCCCCATCAATCCTAGGTCCACAGCTCAGGACCCCTACCCCGAGGTCTGCCGGTTTTGACACTGACATTGATGCTTTCATTGAGAGTTCGGATGTGGGGTCGCCCAAAGGATCAATGGCTCGCCTGGTCATAGGAGAAGGCATCGAATCTGGGGACTTCTTTGTCCCCGGTAAACTCTTCGCATTCAGTAGCATTGTACTGCACGCCGATCCGACTGGTCGTCTGGGTCAGATCGACAACTTTGCTCCTGAACACCGAATTCGATTCGGTAATTTGGAATATGTCGCGGACACACGGGGCGATCTGGTCTTCACTGGATTCACAACCCCCTCTCGTGCCTTGGCAGGCCTCGCCGTGCCCGCCCTGGAGTCCCCCTCCGACCCGACCTATAGATTGGCCCCCGCACTCCAAACAGCTTCGAGCCAGGAGGGCTCCACTTCAAACGGGGGCCGGACTCCATCTTCGGCCGGGTCTGTCATATTGATGGAGGTCCTATCTTCGGTCCTCGAGGCAGAGCCAAGTGGCGGGGGCCAAGAGTCAATCTCGGCCGAATCCTCCCGTCCCAATGCCCCTCTGGCCTTGAGCCCTTACGACGAGCCGGCAACCGGTGGCCAGGGGTCACCCCCGACCCAAAGCAACTTGATCTCGAATCCTGACACAAAAACTACATGCAAATACCAAGGCCCGTCCTTGGCCTCCAGTGAAAGTCCGGACCCGCTCAAGTATCCGGCACCGCATCCCGAGCTTAACTCGGCATGTGGAAGCGAAGAACTAGCTGGGTCATCTACTGCCCCCACTTAGTCACAATGAAATTTGGCCTAGAGCCCTCGGATTCGGCAACCCTTGCTATGATAAATGAGGTGCTAGATCGAATCCAGAAAATGACCCTCCGGGAGGACCAACCCTCCGCCCACAATCAACAACCATTCGAGGCGTATCCTGGGGAATTTTACGTCCCGCCCACCACCCACTTGGGTAGCCACTATCGATGATCTAACGATATGCTAGATTATAATTCGGATAAACTCCGAATACATGGATGAGGATGGCGGAGCCACGGCCAACATCGATGTCGCCCCCATCACCGGCCACTAGACGGCCACGTCCACCTATGATATTTACATGGTGGACACCCCCAAAGACGGTGATGGCACTCCCAATCAGAACCGAGACAAGCCTGGAGACGAGCCGCCCAAGCGCCGAAGACAGCGCCACGGATCAAGGCCACGTCAAAGCCACGCGAGCAACATGGACTCTGCGGAGAACGGCACCGCAAATAATATGGATGACCCCGCTGGAGCCGCAACCAACAGACCTCTTCAGGATGACCTCACAGGGCAGGAAGACCCATTCAACCCAGAAAACCCCGATGACTCCAAAGACAGCAACTACCTCCCACTCTCTGAAGAGAGGCCAGTCTCAGGGAGGACGATTTCAATGTCCCCGAAGACCCGCTGGAGCAGGAACGGTTCAAGCGGAGGCTTCTAGCCACCGCCCGCAACTTGAAGAAATAAAAGCGCAAAATCAAGGCCGAACAGGACACCCTCAATGATCGATGGACCAAAGTCCTAGCCGCTGAAGAAGGGTATGGCCTCGAATAGCCAGTCAAAAGCCTTCCCAAGCGAAGATTGCTGCCACAGTTCAATGACAAGGCCACAGAGCCAATACGTCTGACTTACACACGCGCCGAATAGCCGGACCGCCCCCTAGAGGGCGGGACAGAGAAGCTGATAAAACCAAACACCCTGCCGACCCACCTCGCTATCGTGGAAAGGATCAAGTGCGGCCTACCTACAAGTACGACCTCCGCCATGACCTAGATGCTCGAGGAGGCCGTACGAGGTCCATCTACGGACCCAGAGAAGATCCTCCCCCTCAATGGGAAGGATATTACGATTGGCTGAACCGAAATGATAGAATCCGGGAGAAGCAGCGGACCCAAATGTCTGAAGACCTCCGACATGATGTAGCTTGAGTTTGGGGTGCCGCACACCACCTATGCTTCACAGAGAGGGTAATGCAACACCAATTCCCGAAAGGCTTCAAGCCTCTGAACATTGAATCGTACGACGGAACCACGGATCCGGCCGTATGGATAGAGGATTTCCTCCTCCACATTCACATGGCGTGGGGAGATGATCTCCACGCCATCAAATATTTGACACTAAAGGATAAAGGACCAGCTCAACACTGGTTGAATAGCCTTCCCGAAGACTCTATAGGCTGTTGGGAAGAGCTTGAGAACACTTTTTGAGCGAACTTTCAGGGCACCTATGTCCTGCCTCCGAACGGCGATGACCTAAATCGCATCAAACAACAGCCCGGAGAATCTGCCCGATAGTTTTGGAACCGATTCCTGACCAAGAAGAACTAGATTGTTGACTGTCCAGATGTCGAAGCCTTGGCCGCCTTTAAGCATAGAGTCAAGGACGAATGGCTCATAAGGCAGCTCGGCCAAGACAAACCAAGAACCATGGCAGCCCTTACTTCTCTCATGACCTGCTTTTGTGCGGGCAAAGACAGTTGGCTCGCTCGTAAAAATACCAACCCCGACACACCCAGTACCTCTAAGGTTCGGGACGGGAATGGAAAGCCCCGACGCAACAAGAGTAAACGTCGCCACAACGACGGCAAGGGTGAGGACATGGCAGTAAATGCCGGATTCTGAAATCCAAAGTCTGGACCACAAAAGAAAGCCCCTAAAGGCAACGGTGACAGCCCATCCAGACTAGACACAATCCTGGACATGCCTTGCCAGATCCACGACACGTCAGAGAAGTCCTCCAACCACTCCAACCATAACTGTTGGGTGATCAAGCAGGCCGGCAAGCTCACAGCCGAAGACTCGGGCAAAAGCCCACATAGCAAGGACAACGACGATCACCGCAGGCCGAGCAACGGAGGCCAAAAACCCTTCCCTTCCGATGTGAAGACGGTAAACATGATCTATGCAACCCACACACCGAAGAAGGAGATGAAGCGAGCGCTGCGAGACGTGTATTCCGTCGAGCCAGTAGCGCCAAAGTTCAATCCATGGTCAGCTTGTCCGATCACCTTCGATCGCAGGGATCACCCGACCAGCATACGCCATGGAGGGTCTGCAGCTTTAGTACTTGACCCCATCATCGATGGATTCCACCTTACCAGAGTCCTAATGGACGGGGGTACGTAGTAGCCTCAATCTGATATACAAAGACACAGTGAGGAAGATGGGGATCGATCCGTCAAGGATCAAACCCAGTAACACTACCTTCAAGGGAGTCATTCTGGGAGTGGAGGCCCGCTTCACAAGCACTGTGACGCTTGAAGTAGTGTTTGGCTCTCCAGATAACTTCCAAAGCAAGGACTTGATCTTCAACGTTGCACCTTTTCGCAGCGGCTATCACGCCCTCCTCGGCCGAACAATGTTCGCTGAGTTTAATGTCGTACCGCATTACAGGTACCTCAAGTTGAAGATGCCGAGTCCTTCGGGCGTCATAACCATCAATGGAAACACATAACACTCATTTCGAACCGAAGAGCACACTTGGCCTTCGCGGCCAAAGACCAATCCGGCCCATACAGGTCCCGATGCCGACCCACCATAAAGGCCGGCGACAACAGTAAACGGGTTCGAACCCGCTCCCCGTCATGGGAACCCGTATGCGTTCGCCGCAAATAGGGATACGCGCCCCACGGCACGCCCACACCCTTCGCGCTTCACGGGCCTCGTCAGCACAATAATTTCACACTCAAAATACCATGGGCAGCCGTGAAGCATATACCAATACATCCAAAGCATATGTTCGGCTAAACCGAACCTTGGAGTTACCTTGACTTCGGACGACCCGGGGACCAATCCCCACCCCCCCCAAAGCATAAAGCTTAATCAGCAGGATCCTCGCCCCTCAAGGTTCCATGGAAGGTCCCAACTCACAGCTCTCAGAGGCAAAGGCGCAGACATGCAGCAGGGCACAGTGAAGGCTTCGACTCACGCATCAAGGCCCTGCATAAACCTTTATGATGCGTCTTGAACTATGTCGGTATTTCCCCAAAGAGGAAGGGATGATGAAACATAGCTACGGCAGGTATTTGCCTCAGCGATGAGACCAAGGTTATCGAACCAGTAGGAGAACCATGCAACACCACGTAAACAGCTCCTGCACACAAAAAACAAACACTTGCAACCCGACGTAAGAGAGGGGTTGTCAATCCCTCACGGGTAAAAATATAGGTAAAATGTAGTAGATTGGATAAATAGATCTCGCGGGAACGTGAGATAAAATAAATAAATAAAAATTGCAGCAAGGTATTTTTGTATTTTTGGATTAATAGATCTGAAAATAAAAGTGAATAAAAATAGATCTCGAAGGAAAATATAATAAAGAAGAGACCATGGGGCCGTAGGTTTCACTAGTGGTTTCTCTTGAGAAAAATAGCATACAATGGGTAAACAAATTACTGTTGGGAAATTGATAGAACTTCAAATAATCATGACGATATCCAGGCAATGATCATTATATAGGCATCACGTCTAAGATTAGTAAACCGACTCCTGCCTGCATCTACTACTATTACTCCACACATCGACCGCTATCCAGCATGCATCTAGTGTATTAAGTTCATGGAGAAACGGAGTAATGCAATAAGAGCGGTGACATGATGTAGACAAGATCTATTTATGTAGAAATAGACTCCATCTTGTTATCCTTAATGGCAACGATACATACGTGTCAGTTCCCCTTCTGTCACTGGGATCAAGGACCGTAAGATCAAACCCATCGCAAAGCACCTCTTCCCATGGTAAGAAAAATCGATCTAGTTGGCCTAACTAAACCAAAGGTTCAAAGAAGAAACACAAGGCTATAAGAAATCATGCAAATAAGAGATTAAAAGACTCAACTAACTTTCATGGATAAAAACATAGGTCTGATCATAAACTCAAAGTTCATCGGATCCCAACAAACACACCGCAAAAAGAGTTACATCAAATAGATCTCCAAGAGACCATTGTATTGAGAATCAAAAGAGAGAGAGAGGAAGCTATCTAGCTACTAACTACGGACCCGTAGGTCTACAATGAACTACTCACGCATCATCGGAGAGGCACCAGTGAGGATGATGAACCCCTCCATGATGGTGTCTAGATTGGATCTGGTGGTTCTGGAACTTGCGGCGGCTGGAATTGATTTCCGTCGACTCCCCTAGGGTTTCTGGAATATTGGGGGTATGTATAGAGCAAAGAGGCGGTGCGAAGGCCACCGAGGTGGGCACAACCCACCTGGGAGCACCTGGGCCCCCAGGCGCGCCTTGGTGGGTTGTGCTCCCCTCGGAGCTCCCCTCTGGTACTTTCTTGGCCCAACAGGTGTCTTCTGGTACAGAAAAAATCCACAAAAACTTTCGCTGCATTTGGACTCCGTTTGATATTGATTCCCTATGATGTAAAAAACAAGCAAAAAACAACAACTGGCACTAGGCACTATGTGAATAGGTTAGTCCCAATAAATGATATAAAATTGCTATAAAGTGATTGTAAAACATCCAAGAATGATAATATAACAACATGGAACAATAAAAAATTATAGATACGTTGGAGACGTATCAACATCCCCTAGCTTAATTCCTGCTCGTCCTCGAGTAGGTAAATGATAAAAATAGTATTTTTTTATGTGGAATGTTGCCTAACATGTTCATCACATATTATTTTCTTTGTAGCATGGACATTTGGACTTTTATATGGTTCAAAGCAATAGTCTAGTTTTGACATGAGGATTTTAATACTCAAGCATATCAACAAAAAACCATTTTCAAAATATCGATACTAAAGCAAGTTATCCCTAGCCCATTATGCTCAATCATTGGTCCATTCATGAAACACACTCGCATATTAGCTACACCCAATGCTGAAGTACGATCATAGTGCCCCTTAGTTGGTGCCAGAGATCAAGTAAAAAAATTGCATAAAGTAAATAGAAACACCCTTCGCGGAGGGAAGTAGGGACTTGTAGAGGTGCCAGAGCTCAAAACGAAAAAGATAGAGATAAAACATTTTGGGTGGCATGCTTTTCCTGTCAACGAAAACGATCGAGTAGTTCCCAATACTTTCCATGCTAGACATATCATAGGCGGTTTCCAAACAGAGAATGAAGTTTATTCCTTTTTTCGCTGTACTTTCACTTTCCATGGTAACCGTATCCACGGGTGCCTTCCATACCAACACTTTCCAAGGAATTTATTATTTGACAACATAAAGTAAATTCATTTTTTTTCATTTCAGGACTGGGCATCCCTAATACCTTTGTCGTACTCTCGTGCAATGACAAGTGAATAAACACTCATCTTGAGAATAACACATCTAGCATGGAAATATATCGGCCACCCCCTACCATTTCATGAGCGGTATGAGCACACAAAAGAGAAATTTATTTTGAAAAATTAGAGATGGCACATACAAATTTGCGTATAACGGCAAAATAATACATCATATAGGTAGGTATAGTGGACTCATGCGGCAAAAACTGGTTTAAAGGATTTTGGATGCACAAGTAGTGATCATACTTAGTGCAAATGAAGGCTCGCAAAAGATTGAGAAGCAACCAACCAAGAAACTAAAAATCTCATAAGCAAGCATTAAGCATAACTAACACCGAATAATGCACCACAAGTAGGATGTAATTTCATTGCATAACTATTGACTTTCGTGCTTGCATAGGGAATCACAAACCTTAACGCATATATTCTTACTAGTGCATAATTATTCATCAACATGAATCACATATCACTATCATCATATCTCAAAACTATTACAAAGAATCAAGTTTATTTTGTCCAATGATCTTCATGAAAGTTTTTATTATATCTTCCTTGTATATCTATCACTTTGGGACTAGTTTATATGTTGCTTTTAATAAGCTCAAACAAATATAAGTGAAGAACATGAGCATCATATTTATTTCTCTCAAATTAATCTAAGTGAAGCATGAGAGAATTTCTTCAAAGGTAACAAAGCACACCGTGCTCAAAAAGATATAAGTGAAGTACTAGAGCAATTCCAAGGCTCTAAAAATTTAAGTGAAGCATAGGAGCAATTCTAACAAGTCATAGCCTAATTTTGGCTCTCTCAAATAGGTGTGTCCAGCAAGGCTTCAAGACTCAAATAAAAAGCAAAACAAGCAAAGACTCATATCATAGAAGACGCTCAAAGCAAAACTCATAGTATGTGACGAATAAAAATACACACTACAAAAAAAAATACACTTCCGTGATGATACGTGTTTGTCACAGTAGGTCGCGTTTTTTGTCATGCATGTACATCCATGAAAAATTTATGACAGAATCAAGATAGTCATACTGTCTTTGTAGAAGTGTTCCATGACATTACCAAAATTATCATCACAGAAGTGTCCACTTCCATGATGATAAATCGCGCGTCACAGAAGTGCTTTCATCAAGGGTGACCGACACGTGGCATCCACCGTAACGGAACGCCGTTAAGCTATCGGGTCGGGGTTTGGATCCGATAACCCGTTAACAGCCCCGACCAATGGGGATTTCCACGTGTAAAATCATCATTGGCCGGAGGAGACACGCGGTCGGTCCGTTGGCACAGGTGTCACTCATCCAATGGGCGAGACGCGCCTATGATATGTTGACACATGGACAGACCCATCAAGTTTAAATGGGCCGGCCCAACTGAAGGCCCACAAGATTTTGTGGACCATAATGGGCCGGCCCAGCTAAAGGCCCACGAGATTTTGCGGGCCATAATGGGCTGTCCCAGCTAAAGGCCCACAAGATTTTACGGGCCATAATGGGCCGGCCCAGGTAAAGGCCCACAAGATTTTTGTGTGCCATAATGGGCCGACCCAGGTAAAGGCCCACAAGATTCTTGCAGATCATAATGGGCCGGCCCAGCTAAAGGCCCACGAGATTTCGCTGACATTAATGGGCCGGCCCATTGTAGGGCCCACAAGATTTTGAGGACCCTAGTAGGTCGGCCCATTAACTGGCTGCCATGTTTGGGGCCAAATGCCGCCCATATTTGATCCGGTCCATTAATGGTCCTTGCCACGCCCTGCCTAATAGTGGCCCATATGAGATCCGGCCCGTTAAAAGCCTACCACGTTTTGGGCCAAATTACGGCCCAGATCAGGTCCGGCCCTTTAAGAGGCTTTGGGCTCAATTATGGCCCATATCAGATTCGGCCCGTCAACTGGACACTATGCTTTTGGGCCCACTTGCTAAAGGCCCGCTGAGTAATTCGGCCTGATACTAGTTTTGGCCTGTTCAGGGCCCGTTTAACATTTCGGCCCTATATTAATTTCGGCCTGTTAAAAGCCCGTCATATAGTTGGGCCTAACTACGGCCTGGTTTGCATCCGCACCGCTCATGACCGATATCCGATTGGGCCAAACAAGGACCGAGACAATTTTGGCCTGTTAAAAGCCAGTGATTTGATTCGCACAATCATGGGCCGGGGTTCATTTCGGGCTGCTGCCGGCCCGTGAGCTGTTCGGCACGTTTCAGGCCCAACCTACATCATGATTGCATGACAGCCTGATTATGTACCGTAATTTTACGGTTTGGCCGGTTTACTGCGAAGACAGGATATATATACAGTAAAATAACTGCAGCATCGTGAATAAGGAAAAACCTAGACTATACAATAAACAAATTATGGCATATTACATCCACTGGGCATCAAAGTTCGCCACTATGATAATAAAGCACAAGCAGACAGCAGATTACATACACTGGGCATCAAAGATCGCCACCAGTGCAAATAAAAACACCGACAAAATAATATACAAAACCAACAACACTACAATAGAGTTCAAGAAAGGTTATCCCTGCTGGGGAGCTGCAGCGCAAGCAGCTAAGCAAGATGATGAGACTGCGCTTGTTCAACACTTATATCTTCCTCACTCTGAAAGATAAACAAGCGAAGACGGATGATGGGTTTTGCACATAAAAGTATCAGTGCTGACAATTCATCACATTTCTTACTGACGAATAAAGTGACACAGTTTAAAATTGCATTAACACAATATGGTATTGTTCATGTCAAGACATGGCAGGAAATGACATTGTGAAGGAGTTGGCAGCTTCACGACACCACTGGATTACAAATCAAGAACTCATAAGTATCAATGGTTAGTGTGCTGTCAATTTATACCATTTCAGAATGGAAAATAAAGAGACGGTTTAAATAATAGTAGAATGATATGACATTGTTCATAGTTAAGAGATTGCAGAATATGACATTGTGCTATAGTGGGTAGGTTCACCACACCACATGATTACAGATGAAGAACAGAAGCATACATGCAGTGCAAAAGAAGATCACTTGCTCTGTATAGTTTAATTTACATGGTATGAAGAAGGAACTTGGTTGTACAACTGAAAACTTAAATTGAGAAAGGACAAACTTTTGTTTATGAACTACATAATAAACTTTAAACAAGAAATTTGATGCAAACACCAAAAATAAACAGCTGTTGCAGTCATGCCTAACCAAATATATACAACAAAGTTTGAAGGCTTGAGATGGACAAACTTACATTATTGGTGAAGACAGGCTCTATAAAGGCCTTGTCCATGCTTATGGGGGGGCAATTCAAGAAGTTTACCACAGAATCTTCTTCAAAAGCATTGCCTTTATTCTACATTTTGTTCAGAGTAAATATAGATGTGATAATATACGAAAAAATGGAGAATATTTAAGATAAGATGAAGAGTGATGCTACATAACCAAGTAGCTATAAATATAAGTGCGTTGATACATGCAAAAGGTACAACCAAGAGCAATGCACATCTAAACTTCTTCAAGACCAACCTTATGGTAAGAGTAAATATAGATCGATGTGTAGAAAATGGAGGGCAAAGGAAAATAAGCTGCAGAGTGATGGTACATGAACAACTACCTGTCATTATAAGTACACTGATAAAGGACAACATGTACTTACAAGAACAATGCAGAGCTAAAAAACATTGACATTGGATATATTCTACACTAATGTAACCATTCATACATATCAGATAATTTGAAGCAAACAATTGATAAGCAAGCTACCATGCATACTGCTGTCACATAATGAACCAGGTATGTATGCAAGTACAGTGATACAGGACAACATGTACTAACAAGAGCAAAGCAGCGGGCAGCATATTTGCGATATCCTGTCGTTCTTGTCAAACCGGAATTCTTCTTCGAGCAAATTTCCTGCAAAAAAGATCCGTAAGACACATGCGGAAAAGTAGAAGTTCAAATTGTCATGTGATTTCATAGACAGTACCTCATCCTGGGAACGAGACCAGTGCAGGTCCTGGGCTAGTGGTGTGGCCAGTGAATTATGGGTACAGTCTGCTGGAGTCAGTCCTACATTTTGTGTCACTGGTTGTACAACCAATATAAGTGGGTTGTTTTCTGATTTCTCTAGCACAACCACGTTTTTCAAGGACTTTGCTGGTGCTCCTTCAGGTTCGGCAATCACCTTCTTCCTTTTTGATGTCTGATGCACAAGAACAACATTTAAGTGAAAAAACATGGTATGATGACAGATGGAATATGTATTGATAATGGATGGGCATGGCATCTCGACATATATGATGAGTAAACTAAGCAGATGGCGGTGCAACAAAGTAGAAGAAATGCAAGACACCATATGCAAGATACGCGCAATCAATAAAACCTTGCCAAACTAGAACAGCCACCTTGATGGGTGAACATGACAGGCCATCTGCCTTTGACTCCTCGAGGTTAGAATAGTCATTAGGATCATATTCTGAACAAGAATCTACAGGTGGGGAGCGTATGAGTTTCATTGCATCCAGAATGGCACTCAATGCCTTGGTGCCAATTTTGTAAGTCATTGCAGTGTTCCACAATATTCTTCTAATGCACGGATTCCGATATTCACTGTAATTATGTATAATATCTAAGAACCATGAAAACATAAATAGTTGTGAGATTATCTTTGTAATGCAGAGGATATTCTAATATAGGTGCGCCCCTGTAAACACTTGTGTGCTATCACTGGATTCTGATGAGAGAGCTCATGTGTGCTGTAATATGGTGCGTGCATTTATATAATCGGGCACAAGTACACAAAAAATAGGCGCCAGAAGTAAGGATAGTTGGAAGATGATAGGTTTAAAATATATTGTATAGAGAGTTTATTGCCAAACAATGATAACAAGAGCACACAGCAACTAGGCAGATCATAGTGTACATAAAAGGGGTACACCATAACGACGATATATAAATCGGGAAAGTGGAACTAGCTTGAAAATACGGTGTTGTATTGCCGCTAGTAATTGAAAGCCTATCGATCACGTACAGGCGAGCTCTATGAGCTGTTGACTGCAGATGTCCCTGCTCCCCTTCCTGACAAGGAACATACTGTACGTACTAAATACAGAATAACAAAAGAGGAACACACTACTAGAAAAACCGCTACTAATGGCGCACCTAATTTGGCCATTAATGGCGCATCACTGGTGCGCCATTACTAGCACGCCATTAGTAACTTTTACTAATGGCGCACTGCTGGTGCGCCATTAGTATCTGATACTAATGGCGCACCACCGGTGCGCCATTAGTATAGGCTACTGATGTGCCATTAGTATGCCTCCTGAGGGCCATGTATACCAGTGCTTTGGCATACTAATGGCGCACGACCACGAGATGCGCCATTAGTAACCATGGCATACTAATGGCGCACTGACCAGTGATGCGCCATTAGTATGAATATTAGGTTTTTTTTATTTTTTTATTTTCTGTTTTTTGCACAGGTTACAAAATGTATAATTTGACAAAATATAGACATCACACATCAACAACAGATTCATCGAATACAATAGAAGATTAGTCTTTGAATACAATTCATCATATTAGTCTCCGAATTGAAAAGACCGAACAAAGATAGAACATTATATTACAAGTCTCGAGACCGCGAGTAGCGAGTTTGTCTTCACATTACAAGTCGATATCGATCATCTAAACTACCATCACATAGAAGAGAGCTGCGGTCATCACGATGAGCATCATCACGATGAAACTCGTCTTCATCCGGTTCCTCCAACGCTCCCTCCCCTCTCCCGCTAGATAGCGGGCGTATCTAGATTCGGCCTCGGCCCTAGTGGTGTACCCTTTGTAACTGTTACCGCTGAATCGTTGAACCTGTCTCCGACACTCCTCCCAGTCGTCGTAGACTCCGGGAACCTTACCCTTGTACACGACATACGTCGGCATCGCTATGCACTAGCCAAACGAAACGTTAGTACCAATTCACAGACAATACATAAGCAATATATAAGTATGCAACAGAACGATCGGAAGAGAAAAGCAAGACATTAATAGCATCGATTACATCTAAGTTGAGCGACTCTCGAAACCAAAGAGACATACTACAAGTTCATTAAAGTTTAATTACAACATGAGCCAATCGATGTTTGAGAACTAGACACAGCATCACTGCTTTCGACTCGACTCAAGGGACCGGAGCGTGGATGAAGCCGCCGTCTATCGTGGGAGTCATGAAATAACCGGCGTTGTCAGCTTGCATTTGTAGCATTGTGTCGATGTCACTGTTGGACGTTTGATTTTTGAGGTAGAACTGCCCCGAGGTACGAAGGACATCTTGATGGATGATTTCCGCAAACTTCGAATGGATGCGAAAGAATTCTTGTCTGATGTCCGCGTCCTGGATTGCCGACACGCCGCGGCCCAATCTTTGAGTTTACTCGGTAGCGAAGTTGATGATGGTCCCGCACGATCGCCGCATGTGATGGATAGCATAGTAGGCACCCTTCTGACCGCCAGGCGGCTGCTTGACGCAGCAGAACGTCATATTGTGGGAGAACACGTGCTTGCCGTACTTACGAATAGGCCTGGTGAAGGTGCCTCCAGATTGGGCGTAGCCGGGGAGAACATCATCAAGAACCTTCTTGACATTTGTGTAGTCTACCTTCGACTGACGGTCGGGGTTGAAATACGTGGCCATGGAATATTTGGGGCTTAGGAGGATGAGCGTGCAATGTGTGTCACTGCAGAAAACACGGAATGTTAAAAGAAAAACGATCGAAATCTAAGAATTCATATGTTACGGGCGGTTGAGGGGAGGACTTACTCGGGAAAGTAAGGCACGAGGAAGTTATCCTTATCTTGGTTTGCCGTAATGACGCCTTCGAGGTAAGAAATCGCGACTTGCGGTCCCAGCGCTGCCCAAGATCTTGGCACACATGTAGAAGGGGTCGACTATCACGATGTCCGGGGTCTTGTCGCGAATGATACGCATCTCCATACTCAAATAAAATAGTCGAACGAAGGTGTAGTGCAGCGGATGAAGGTTCAACATAGCGTGGATGTCATCAAACCGCAGGACGATCGTACGCCCGATGGAATTATCCACAAAGCCCTTGCCCTCTGGCACCTTGGCCACGAAAACCGGGTATGCCACATCCTTCTCTTTGAGACGCCGCTTCTCCAAAGAAAGAACACTATCATGCAGACTCCGCATAGCACCGGTTGAAGCATTGAGCATATTTGTCGGTAGCATCGCCCTACCCGCCACATGCACCCTCCTGGAGATATCCTCGGTGAAGGTGGCCCGTCCCCGAGCACGGATCGTACTCGGTGCCGGCTGGCCCGCACCCTTGTTAGTCTTTCTTTGCGTGCCTTCTTCTTCTCCTGTAATGGGACCGAGTTCTGCTCACCGACCGCCTTCTTGAGTGTGTTGGGGCTGATAATATTCGCACCTCGCCTATCTCGAGGCTCGGTGAAGTCGGCAATGGAGGTGTCTCCCGAGAGCTGAACGGCAGACGACGCTGTTGCAACTTGGCTTCTCCGCGGTACCAGCTAGATCGCGCACGTCTTTTGTTGGGTTGGGTTCTTGAGAAGGAGGCCCCATGAAGTCGCCACCGTACCCATGATCGGCAAAATCTTGATCGACGTTGGCAAATGTATCGTCGTCATCGTCGTTCTGATCCTGTGCCATATGCATGTTTGGATCCAGTGGCATAGGGATGTCCGGCACCGTTGCGGCGGTCTTGCCATGGGGCCGACTTGGTGACGGCACGACTGGCGGTGTTGTCTTTGGGGTGGTGTCCCCCGCCCCCAAACGAATCTGGCTCTTCGGCCAAAGCAGGGGCCAGCTCAGCGGCCGAGGGTCATCACGTCATCATCGTCGGCCCCAACGGGTCGAATCGGAGGTAACACCTCGTCGCAGCTCGGCAGCACCGAACCAGTTCAACCCTAAACAAGTTGGGTGGCATCCGGGTACCGTGGAACAAGGGGTTGCCGGTTGAACGATTTTGCCCTTGGTGACATCGACCAACTCATTGTTCACGGCGCGGAGAGTGCACGGAACGTCGGCGGCGCCCTGCGAAAACATGTAGGGCGTCGGGGATGCCGATCAAAGGCAAGGAGATGAAGTCCTCGACCGAGAGAGGCTTAATTAGTTACCGTGATGATGGCGCCGAGCTCGGCTAATGTCGAGCACCGCCAACGGCGGGCGTGCGATTGACGGAGGGGCCGCTTGCTGCAGAGGTGCCGGCCGGCGTACACCCGGGTGCATTAAGCTCCCGTGCCGGCGTCGGAGACACCAATGCCGCCTCCGCCGGAGACACCAATGGCCCCGCCATCGCATTCTGCCAGTTGCTGGCCGTGAAGCTAGGAATCGGGGGCGGCCCTTGTTGGCCGCCCGCAATCCACGCACTCAACCCCTGGATCAAGGTAGGCACAATGGCGGTGATCGTCGCTCCGAGTTGTTGTTGCACTTGCTCTTGGACAATCTCCGGAATCCATGCCACCTGTGCCTTGAGTTCTTGAACCTCGCTACCGCTTTCTCGAAAGCTGGTCTTTTCTCCTTCCACACACCACGGTATAGTATGACCCCCATTTTGTGGACAAGCCTTTGCCGGCCACCACGACCAGTGACGTCGACTTCTTGAGCTTATCCTTGTTCTTCATTACATTCAACGCCCTATTTAGAGTGGTGTCCCAAGGGTTGCTCTTAGTCGACCCAGCGCTCTGCTTTCGATCGCTGCGGAAGGAATGTGAACCATTTAGAAATTTGGCTTCATTAATTAGAATGCAACCATATGGAGCTAATTACCCCGGGGGTGGTATTCCTTACCAGAACAACCTCAAGCGCCCTGGTCTTCGGATCCGTGGTAAGCTCCTTTGTTTTCGGGTCCTTCTTGTACCGGGCCCTGACAAAGTTCCTGGTCTGCTTGTCACCGTATGTATCGAAGAGGGGCGGTAGGCCTTGCTCGGCACGCTCCGCGTCCTCCTTGTCCCATATAGGCTCCGCCACTCTGTAACCGCCGGGACCGAGTGTGTGTTCCCCTAAGTTCAGCTCCCGCATTTCTTTCCCCCTTGACTTGATTGGGAGTTTGCGGTGCTCGAGCAATTGATCTTGAAGTCGTTGTAGTCATCTTCGGTGATCGAAGGATTTTCTCCTTGATCTTCTCATAACTCTCACCTTTCTCGATCATTCTCTTCACATTGCTTTTCCAAGTAGACAGGGGCCTTGCTCATCTTCGTGAGGGCAGCATTGTTCACTTTATTCCCTTTGAGGCTTGTGTTTTCAAAAGCAGCGGGAACTTGTATCGTTCGTGCAGCTTCGTGAAGAGGAGGTTGCGCAAATTCCCTCGGTCAGGATGCCTCAGGTTCTCGGTGTTGATCGAGACGGTGCTCCGGAGAATGCACCCGAGCTGAAGCGAGTACCCCTTGACTATTCGTTCGGGCGCCGTTGGATTCCCGTCAGAGTCCACTTCAGTAACTTCCTCCTTGAGGGTGCGGAGCACGGTCGGGCGCCGGTCCTTCCGTTGCCTCTTCTGTTGGCTGCCATCCGTGCGTGCGCCGCCATCATCAGTGGTGGCATCCTCGGCGGCACCATCAGTGGTGGCATCAGTGGGGTCATCCTCGGCGGTACCATCAGTGGTCTCAGGATCGGTGGGGAAGGCGGCGTCCTCATACAAGTGAGGTTGTTCCTCCATCTCTGGGACAGCTCGAGAATGCCTTGCCGCCCAAAGCCCCTAAGCATCATCGTTGTGGGCCATGTTTCTCTCTAAATGTAAACAAAGTTTGGTCAAAAGTTGGTTATTATCAAGGAACAAGATCATGGTCTCATCATTTAGGGTTTGTCGACACCGAGGCATCCTAAAATCTAAGCTTTTATCATTGAGGGTTTTTCGACGCCGAGGCACCCTAAAAGCCTAACCTTTCATCATTTCGGTTTTTATCGACACCGAGGCACGCCATGCATTAGTCACAAGTACGCCGGGGCACTTGAACCTACTTAATTAACTACTAAGATACCCCGGCCCATGCATTAGTCACAAGTACCCCATATGTCCTATTTTTAGCAAAGTCATGCTAAAATTCACGGAAAATTTCAGCATGACCTTTGCAGAAAATAGGACATATGGAGTACCAATTTGCGAACGGAAGTTAATCGACATTCCCGCAAACTCAAGGGCCTCTCGGGGTACCTGCAATATCATCACGACACGATGGTCGGAGACAAAACCCAGCAAACTAGCACCACAATGTGCCTCTACTTTCATATGGATGAAAAGGCCACAATGTGCCTCTACTAGCACCACAATCTTAGTTAACTTCGGGGACATCGAAAGTTAACATCCGCTGATTATTATGAGGACTTCACCGCCCTTGTTTACTCAAACTTAAGTTAGTAATTAAAAATATAAAATAGGATAACCCAAAGGATGTGGACTGTTGGTTGATGTCACAAAAAGTTGCTAATCTCAACATGTTCTACAGTTGTTAAAATTATCTTCTTGTATTTAGAACAAACTAACACCACGAGTCTACCAATTCAGGTAGAAGCCATCATTCATTACAAATTTGAATATATGATATTCCAGAAAATAATCTGTCTACAAAATGAGATACATTCCGCTTTGAACTACCAAAATCAGAACCAACGTTATTACTTAATTATGAAAAAAGTGCAGTACATATAAATTATTTCATCACTCAGAGGAGATAACCAAAAGTTTCCAAGCAATATGATTAAGAAAATGGGATTTAGGCATCCAAATGCCACAAAAGACCAAATCACATTTTTAAACCAAGTTACACAAAGAAAATGCACATAAGCACCAAGAGGAACTGTTACAACTCCATAAGGTATATACAAGTCACTGCTACTCATATTCAAAAAACCTAACTCCAATATAACCGGAAAGATTGTAAAACATTATATCTCCTCACGACACGAACTGAAAGCGTAACAAAAATACCATCTTCTTTTGTTGATGTGTTGGTGTTTTAGAGTAGAGGTAAGAAAACCGGAGACCATATATGTAGTTTCTAACATATGCAAGATTACTTAAAAATTGGAGAGCCATGTCGTTTCTACTGGACCTAAATATAGCTAGCTGCTGGTGTTGAACAATAAACAGCCACACCACACACTAAGACAAGTAACTGAAATGACTCTCTTTGTATTGTAGTAGAAGAAGAAACAAGAGAGAGATGCATGATAATAGTATATATAGGTGAGTCAACCTATTATTCTAGGCAGCTGCCTTGCTAGTGATTCGGTGTCGTAAGAATCTGGATCCCTCCCACTCGACCTGCGATCTTCTACAAGGAAAAAGTAGCAGCTCAGTCAACCACCATATAATTATACAAGGAAAAAATGCTACTTGGCACAAGTGTAAACGAGAAGCTTGAGGTAGCAGCAGATTGAAGTGATAAAGTGCAAATGAGAAGCTTGAGCTAGTAAACAATTTCTGAATGTTATAAAGTGGGGAAAGTAAAATAAAATTCATGACTAGTCATGGCACTAGAAAAGAGATGAGATTTCACAAAACCAGAGCCAAGCATAGTCCGAATGTCAAATTTTCAGTTAGTTAATTATTACAGTCCTTTGCTAAAAGAGATGATCCGTCCAAGAAATTTAATACTAGATGCATGCGATCTGTTGAGGATCTTTTAGTGAATGACTAACAACAAGTAGCCGAGCTTGCCCAAGAAAGATTAGATTCGAAGTGCTGGCTGCTGCTAGTGAATGGAGGGGAGAATAAAAGCAGGCAACGGGCAAATTAATAAATCAATAGCTAGCAGGGGGAGAATAAAAGCAACACAAGCTCACAGCAAATCAAGCACCTAATTAAATTAGTTAGCCCTATCAACCATAGTCCATACATCCATTCTGTACAATGTTTTCGACAAGGACACCATCACTCCCATCACATAGAAATCTAATTACCTAAGTAGCCAGGCATGCCAGGGTGTAGATAGATGAACAAATTGGCGAGAACAAAAACAAACAGAGCTGATAAGATGGTTGCGTTGAAGCAGCTTGGTGCCTGGTACCCTATTTGGTTCCTTTGGTCATATTTCCAGACAAAAAAAGACAATATACATCTTTCCAGACAAAAAAAGACAATATATTAACTTAAGGGCCATAAGCTTTCATAATGCTTGGTAATACTACCAGCTTGAATTCAACAGAAGCAGGAAGACCTTCAAGTTGCTATAATCATGTAAGGCTGATCACGACCACTACGCTTCTCATGTGCGACTTGCAAGGTTAATTCATTAGGAGTCTCACATCGGCAATGTTGGATCCACTCAGATGACAAAAGGTGAAAGAAACAGCTATCTTATAAGGAATATGAACACTTTTTTGACTAGTCTCTGTTACAAAACAGAGTCCGGTCTATTAACACTTCTAAACTGATTATCCTATATATGGACATCAGATATCATGGAAATCAAACTTAATAATTCCTAATTAGCTCTCCAGTAACCACTGATACAAAACAACCATGGACATAATGTTTTTCTTTATTTGTGGAACTGATGTTTTGGTAAGTACCTTTAGTTGAGAGTTATCGGCTTCAGGAAGAGCTTCACGGGCTTCGGAATCTGCCAAGTCGCGCTCCTGAAGCTCTGCATTGCACACAATGTCGTTAGTGGTAGCTCCATAATTTAATTGAAATTGGGCGCTTCGTCGTACAAGTTAAAATGACAACCAAATTTTTATTGAGCAGGTCGTAAACCTACATTGACAACTCCCTGACCCAAAGGGATCGAGCCAAAAGCAGGAAAATGATGCCAATTTCTTCACCCAAATCATCCAGAACAGTGAAGAGGAGATCCAATTCTTCTGGGGAGCTTGGGATTGGCACCGGGAGGCAGCTGGGCGTAGGCCGAGGGGAGGAAGGGGAGGATGGGGAGAGGGAGGCGTCGGTGGTGTGGTGTGGACGGGGCGGCGCTGCTCCGGCGAGGGGGGGGTGGGGTCGGAGGGGAGGAAGGGGAGGATGGGGAGAGGGAGGCGTAGGTGGTGTGGTGAGGACGGGCGCTGCTCGGCGAGAGTGGGGTGGGGTCGGAGGGGAGGAAGGGAGGATGGGGAGAGGAGGCGTCGGTGGACGGGCGGCGCTGGTGTCGGGCGGCCGAGGGCGGCGGGGCGGCGGAGTCGGGAGAGGAGAGGGGACGGGGAGCGCGGGCGAGGGTGAGGGAGAGCGCGGGGATCGATACGAAGGGGATCGCGGGCGGCACAATACTAATGGTGCACCACCCCTCGGTGCGCCATAAGTCAGACATGCTAATGGCGCACCTCACCCGTGTGTGCCATTAGTATTTTTTACTTGCGAGCCAACAGGTTATCTACCACGGACCTGATACACATCAAGTCTTCTCTACTAGTTCGACTGGTCAGCAGCTAGTTCTCACACAGGAGGTCTGGGTTCGATTCCTGTGCTCCACAAATTTTTTATGCATTAAAAATGCTGTTTGATACTTACTTGTGTTTAAATATGTTCAAACTTGTTTAAATCATAACATTAATATTTTATATAAGACAATAATATTTTTTTTTAAAAATATCATCAAACAGTAATGCCGGTGGAGCGGGGGAGGGTGCGGGGGGTGCGGGGGGTCGGCGGCGGCGGTTGAGTAGGGGAAGGGTGCGGGGTCATGGCGGTTGAGTAGGGGAGGTGCGGGGTCAAGGCGGCGGTTGAGTAGGGAGGGTGCGGGGGTCGGCGGCGGTTGAGTAGGGAGGGTGCGGGGGTCGGCGGGCGGTTGAGTAGGGGAATCGAGGGTGCGGGCGGTGGCGGCGTGGCCGTGAACCGGATCTGGCGAGGTGGGATAGCGATCGAGATGGAGGGGATCGAGATGGAGGGGATCGAGTGTCCATGAAATTAAAAAATATTCATGATAGTTCAAAAGTGCCCATGAAATACAATCGAGAAATGAAGTCTACGATTTAAATACAATCGATCTTAGCTAGCTATCTCTTCACAATCTTCTTGCCCTTCTTTTTTCGCAAATGGAGTTCTTCTGTGGAACAGACGTACTTTAGGTAGGGTGTTCATGCTTCTTTTTGTGGTGTATGCTGCTACTTCATCATCGTCGTCATGTTCGATCCTCGGGTCGCCGTTCTTGTCGAAGTCTTGCTCATTGGCTACTCCATCCATTCCGATGATCTTCCTTTTGCCTCTCCTCACGACAACACGACTGGGCTTTGGCGGGTCGGTAATGAAGAAGCATTGGTCCTCTTGGGAAGCCAGTACCCATGGCTCATTTTTCGCGGTGACGTTTGCGCCCGCGGTCTTGGATTTGGCTTCGGGTATAACCATGGTGGTGAAATACCGGTCTTCTTTTATGACGTTCTTGGCCCATCGACATGGAACATCGGGACCTTCTCTCTCCAACAGTAGCTCAGCTCCCAGATCTCCTCGATCCTTCCGTAGTATCTGTCCTTGTCGTTACGGTGTAGGATTCCATCGTTACCCGGAGTTCTGATAACCATCGCTCTTCATGTCCTTGGCCTCGGTGTAGAATGTGTAGCCGTTGATATCGTACGCCTCATAGGTCATTAGGTTGTGCTCGGCGCCCTGTGACAAGGCGAACATGAGTTGTTCTTCCACGGAAGAATCCTCATGTAAAGGGTACGACAAAAGCTTCTGCTTGAACCAACGCGTGAAATATGAGTTGTGCTCTTTGAGTATATCTCCGTCCGTCCTCTGTTAGCCTCGGTCATTGTACGTCTTCTTAATAAAGGTTACGTGTTGTACCACCCAAGGATCGACCACGTCTATGTGTTGTAGCGCCGACTAGGTTTGCTCTTTCAAAGTCGGCGAGTCGACCCTCAAAGTCGACATGCATTTCGCGGCGACCCTCACGGTAACCCCATCCAAATGAGCCTGCCGAGGTGCTGTTGACGGCAGACCAACGGGTTCTCGATGCCTAGATAATTCGTGCAGTAGGAGATGCACTCTTGGTCGAAAGCCCTCGGCTATGCTTCCTTACGACGTGACATGTTGCGAACGTATCCTTTGATGACACCATTCATCCTTTCGAACGGCATCATCAGTGCAGGAACGTCGGCCCGAGTTGGATGATATCCTCCACTATATGGACCAGCAGATGCACCATAACGTTGAAGAATGCGGGCGGAAGTACATCTCAAGCTCGCATAGTATCACCACGATCTCTTCCTGTAGCCTTCGAGTTGCCTCACGCCAATCGACTTCCGAGATGACGTCGAAGAAGTTGCATAGGCCAAATAGCGTTTCACGGACATGCGTGTCCATGATCCCACGGATTGCAACCGGAAGTATCTGCGTCATCAGACGCGTGGTCGTGGAGACTTCATCCCGCTGAACTTCTGCTTGTTGGGTCTAGGTATCTGCTTATCTTCCCAGCGTAACCGTAAGGAAGTTTTACTCCTAGGAGGCAGGTGAAAACTGCTCGATCTCCTCGACTTAGAGTGAAGCACGCGGGAGGGTAGTCATTTCCGGTCTTCTTGGCCTTTTTGCCTTTGGCGACTTTACGTGGTCCTGCTTCGCCTCATCATCATCATCATCATCATCATCATTAGCGTGAAGCTCCTGCACGATGCCCATTGATTTCAAGTCTGCCCTTGCTTTCGGCCCATCTTTGGTCCTCTCGGCATGTTGAGCAGGGTACCAAGCAGACTCGCACACGTTCTTCGTGATATGCATGACATCAAGGCTGTGAGGCACACGGTGGATCTTCCAAGACGGCAAGTCCCGTAAAATGACCTCGCTTTTCCATACCTTCAGCAGCCGGCTCTGGCGCCTTTCGCTTCTTTCCGGCTCTGGCGCCTTTTGCTTCTTTCGGCGAAGGCAGTCTTTCCAATTTTTCAACAGCTTGTCTATTTCCTCGCCGCTCCTCGTGACAGGCGTTTTCGGGGTTCGGTTTCACCATCGAACAGATCCTTGCGTTTCCTCCACGGGTCATCGTCGCGAAGCCACCTTCGATGTCCCATGAACACGGTTTTGAAGACCCGGGATCTCTATCTAGCTGGCGATACGTTGTATCATCCATGCACCTTACGCATCCGTAAAAATCCGTGGACTACCTGCCCCGCGAGATATCTCAGAATCGAGATAGTCGTGCACCGTCGTGAGCGGTGCGGCTCTCATAGGGAAATATTCTTTCTCTCAAGGCGTCCCATGTATTGGCTGGCGTTTTCCACAGCGTGTCAAGCTCCTCTTTCAGCAGCCCCATACTGATTGATGTCGTTCCTGGTTGTTTTGGCCCTTCAATTAGCATACTCATGTGAATGTACTTCCTCTTCATGCACAACCGGGGGAAGGTTGTACATCCACACAAACACAGCCAGGTGCTATGTGTGCTTCTCACGGCTGCCAAAGCGGATTGACTCCATCGGTGCTCGCGCCCAAAGACGATGTTCCTTGGATCGTTCCCAAATTCTGAGTCTTGAAGTTCAACGCTTGCCACCGGCTCGCATCCTTAGGGTGACTCAACATCTTGTCTTTTTATCTATCTCCGGATCATTTGCGTCATCTTCTCGCTTCTTCTCCTCCCTATCCGCGTGCCAACGCAGGAGCTTTGCTACCTTAGGGTCCGCGAAATACCGCTGCAGACGAGGAGTGATCGGAAAGTACCACACCACTTTTCGAGGAGCTTTCTTCCTCTTCTTGTATCGAGTGACGCCGACACCGGACATATGGTAGACTCCAGCGTGCTCGTCCCGATAAATGATGCAATTGTTCATGCACACATGGTATTTCACGTGCGGTAAATCGAGAGGACACACGATTTTCTTCGCCTCCTCCAAACTGGCGGGCACTTGTTCCCCACAGGAAGGCGTTCGTGCCATAATGACATGTTCTCGTCGAAGCATCGTCGGTCATTTTGTGTTTTACCTTCATCTCGAGCCATGAGCGTTACTTTCAGCGGGTATCCTCGGGCCTGCATCCTTCATACAATGGAGTAACCGCGTCTAACTCAAGTTGATCCATCTTGGCTTTCTCTCGGGCGGCAGCTCTGGCGTTATCCGTCCGCTTGAGAAGCAGCTCTTGAATATGAGGGTCCTGCACCCAGCCCATCGATGGTCCAAAGCATCGTCTTCTCCGCCCGGCATCATCATCTTCATGATCATGCCCGCCGTCTGCTCCGCATCTTCCTCATCATCATGTCCTGCATCTTCTACATGATGATCGTGTACAACATCACCGTCGTGATCATCTCCGGGATTCTTCGTCTTCTCGCCCGCCCGAGCCGCAGATGGTTGTCTTGCTGCCCTTCCTCATTTCTTGCTCGGCCCCCATGGGCGACTTCGTAGTCATCTTCATCACCTTGCCACCGATAGCCATCCATGAAACCACGCAAGAGCAGGTGGTCCCGCACTGTTCGGAATCCGCTCCGCAATAAGGCTCTTCAGCTTGCATCTTCGACACGGACATCTTATCTCCGCCTCGTTCTTTTGAAGCATCTCGGCCTTCGCGGACCTCAAAAACCTATTCACGATGCCTTCGGTCATCGTATGCGGACCATGGTCGCTCAAGGGTAGAGCAAAAGCGATATTTTAGAACCAAACAAAAATTTGGCATGACTTCCCTAAAAATAGGACCAAAAGAATGCTTAATGCCAAAATTCTCGCTTGAAACGGAAATGAATCAACATTCCGGCAAAATATTGGCAACTATCGCATTTCAAATACCGGTACACCTCCAAACACAAACACATATGCAACACCACAAACATATGCAACACCACGAACATACATAGATCTAGCTAGGCCATAAAAAGTGCATGTGCACATTGTTGTCGGGAGAACAACATAAATATAGTTTCCCCCCTTACTTACCTATTAAAACAAGGTAATTTAACCACTTAATTTGAATCTATGGTGGAAATGAGGTGAAAAAGAGGAGGCACCCGAGACAAGGAGGAGGTGGAGAGAATGAAGTGGGGAGAAAGTGAGTGTGGGTAGGAGAGGCTGTCCAAAATATCTAGTTGCTGCCCACTTACTAATGGCGCACTAGCAACAAATGCGCCATTAGTAATCCAGGTTACTAATGGTGCACCTTCTGGCAGTGCGCCATTAGTAGTTTTGCAAAAAAAAATAATACTAATGGCGCACCCTTGGCGCGGTGCGCCATTAGTAGTTACAACTACTAATGGCGCACTTCATCTGGATGCGCCATTAGTATGTTTGGACAGGCGCACTAGTTCAAAAAAAATTAATTTTCTATACTAATGGCGCACCTATGCTGGTGCGCCATTAGTAGTTACAACTACTAATGGCGCACTTAAGAAGGATGCGCCATTAGTATGTTTGGACAGGCGCACTAGTTCAATTTTTTTTGATACTAATGGCGCACCCTTTGCACGGTGCGCCATTAGTAGTTTCAACTCTAATGGCGCATCAGAAGGTGGTGCGCCATTAGTATATACTAATGGCGCACCAACTTTCTGGTGCGCCATTAGTGTCAATCCCATCTATATCCCTTTTTCTAGTAGTGACATGTTAAAGAATAGAAAAGGAAGCATATTCTTGAGGTTCCGCTTAATTGCATACAATGTTGGTTGCCCAATCATGATGAATCACAGCGCCCAAAGAAATGCAATTCAATGTTGTCTCTCTATATGTGGCAATTTTGAACAAGAGCCATTAGGATCATATTCTGAACAAGAGTCAACAGCTGGGGAGCGTATGAGTTTCATTGCATCCAGAATGGCACTCAATGCCTTGGTGCCAATTTTGTAAGTCATTGCAGTGTTTAGCTTCAAGAGTGGACTGCTGCTAGTGCGACACAAAGCACCTACACAGATCATAGTGTAGATATAACGGGAAAACCGTAAGCATCAGAGTAAAATCAGCAAAGGGGAACTTGCTGGAATATATGTGCTAGTATTGCTGGTACGGCTAGAAAGGCTACGGATACCATCTCTCTTCAACTGAAGGCGCGGTACTGTTAATATCAGTGTAACTCTCAAAGGCGACACAACTCCCCACATTTCCTTGCTATTCTTATAGGATTCAGGTGGGCAGGCCACTACAAATCCTATTCCCATGTTTACAAAATCCTACGAATCAAAGAGGCCCGAAGAGTTCAAAGTGTCCATCACAACCGACCGTATAGACCTCTACACTGCAAATGTCCCTGCTCATCTTTACTACAAGGAACATATTGTACTACTATCATACTCCCTCCGTTCCAAAATATAAGTCTTGGTAGATATTTCCACTATGGATCACATACAAATGTATCCAGATACATTTTAGAGTGTAGATTCACTCATTTTGCTCCATATGTAGTCCATGGTGGAATCTATACAAAGACTTGTATTTAGGAACGGAGAGAGTACTTATTAAAGAAGAAAGTAAGAGGAACATGCTAAAGAAGAGCAAGCAGATTTTGGATAATAAAATGTTCGTTGCGTAGTGCCCACACATGATGAACCAGAGCGCATCAAGAAAGCAACTTCCTGCTGTCTCTCTATATGTGGTGCACGTGCTTTTCGAAAGTAAAGTAGGAACATTAGCTGAACAATTAAATGTTTTCTGTTTTAATAATATCAGCATCATATCAGATCTGTACTTGAGCAACAAGTTTGGAATTATGAGTGGCACGTTGTTTAGCTTGATGGATTCAGGAGCAGTGCTAAGTAGGTACGATGATGGTACTGAATATAAAGGCATGTATGCATGCAAGTCGCATGACTTTTGTCATTTGGGTCAGTCGACCATTTCAGGCGGTTGGATGAAGATCCTACGTCTCCTAACCCTTCTTCTTCCTCGTCTCTGATTCTTCCCATACCGAACACAGCACGGGCCGCCGGCCGGACCACCGGCCCCCACCGCCTGTGTTCCTCCGCCACCCACCCCCACCCCCGCCTCAACCCCCACCCGCGTCGAGTTTTGTTCGTTCGGCAAGGCCCCACAACCACCCGAGCCCCTTCGATCGCACCGGCGAACTCCGGCGAAGCTCAAAAAGTCGATCGACCCAATTTTGAAATTTAGTCTCATCGTGATTTAACTAGTGTGGAATATAAAAGGGAAAATCATAAGCATTGCGAGTATGGTGTTGAGCGTGCCATGGCGGATCTGAAGGTGCAAACCGACAAAGGCAACTTCAGAACCAAGACAAGAAATCGAGTAAAGCAGTGGCGATCTATTTTCTTGCTTTGTGATAAATAAGTTGAGCAGAATCTGAAGAAATCGCCTGCAGTGCGGCGCCGTGTACGCATCTGCTGAGAATTTGATGGTGCTGCGGTAGCGATGGCTGTCGGCAGCATGGAAGCAGATCTAGGAGGGTAGACGGTGGCGGCAGGGCATGGTGGACGAGACGGTCGTAGGAGCGGCGCCGTCAAGGTGGACGACGACGGGGATGAAGCGAGAGGACGGGATGCAAGGATCCCGGTCCGAAGCCGTGGATGAGAGAGGTCGATCTCTTGTAATGGACGGCGGCATCGGGGTATCAGCTCCGGCATGGTGGAGGAGGACGGCGGTGGATGGGCTGGCGGACGGCGATGGACGGAGGAGGGTGGGGTGGAGAGGGTGTTTTGGCGCCCACGGAGGACGAATGGGGAAAAGGGAGGTAGAGAGGAAGGGGGAACCATGTATTTAGGGCGCGCTTGTCTCAAATGCGAGGAAATTTACAAACTTAGCCCCCGTTTCAAATTTCTACTACATCACAACAACATTAGTCGGTTGGGGATAGGATGGTAATCTCGCATACACCGAATATTTGCCAACGAGAGTTTGTTTTTGGCGCCCACCGTGTATGAATATGAATCGGGGAGGGAGTCAATTTCGGCCGAGGACACACTGTGTTTTGGCGCCCACCGTGTATGAATCCGGGTGAGAGGCGGTTACGTCACGTTTGGGTGAAATTACAAACCTACCCCTATCGAAACCTATAGAAATCCAGCAGATAGGCTATGCATGGCAGGGATAGGCAGTAGTGATTTCCATCTCGCAGATTTTGGTTTCGATCGATTACTGCGACTTTCCCCTCTTCGTTCAAATTTTGCAGAGTGCACGTTTACCGTGCCAACTCAATTCGAATCCCGTTTGTATTCTATTTTTTCCGAGCGGGATCCATTTTCAATTGGAATTACATTCTATATACATCATTTTTTTATATATACTTTCAAAAGCACAACAAAGAATTCTGCTCCTTTATATGTATAATATGATTTACAAATACAACGATCTCGAAATCTTAAGGTTGAATTCGATAAAATGTAACCAAATTATGTTCTACTAAAATGTATGGATCAGTAATATCTACATATTAAATAACATAGAGGTGCGGGAATTAATATGAGTATGCATGTTTGATAGATCAATTTTGGTTCAAGTATGGATTACATGTATCATCATCTCGAATTCAAATATTTGAATCCCTTTTTTGTTCACTCCTTTCACGCCCATCTCTCTCGCATGCATGCTCCTTCAGGTAGCTATCACTCTCTTTTCTCCAGCTTACCCAAGACGCTCACTTCATGTTTCTCCTATCCTCGCAAACATGGTCTCTCGACGTTTCCCTTGAGAAGTGTCACACTCTCCCTATCATTATACATTACACGGTTTTCATTATCTCTCATGTCTGTACTGTTCTCTGGTATCACTCGGTACCTAAGCTTTCTTTTTCACCGTCAAACACACAGTCTCCACTCGTCTTTCACTTTGTCTTTCTCTCTATGGGATTCTCTCACACACCCTATATGTCTCTACATATGACTCATACCACTAAAATTACTCTCTCTCTCATGTAGACACAACATTTGTTGGGGTCTCCTTTTCGTCTCCATCCCCGACTCGCATTATTCATTTGTTTACCGATCATACAACCCCGACTACCGTCTACTCTCTCTCTCTCTCTGTCTCTCTCTCTCTCCCTCTCACAGACACACACACAACTCCTACTTCCACTCCCCTTCCCGACTACCGTCTCTCTCTCTCTCACACACAAAACTCTCGCTTTCGCACCCCGACTCGTATTTCTCTCACAAACATTTATCGACTAGCTAGCCTCTAGATAGGTTTATACACCCGCACACTCGTGCTTCCACCATCGCATACATGTCTCTCTCCCGCTCCTTGTATCTGTGTAGATTTTTCTTCCCTTCTTGAGACACGCCCTCTCGATCGTGCACACACACACTATCGCCTCATTTTAAGCTGATACCTATCGCACACACACTCCTTGTGTCTTTGTCACACATGCACTCCGGCCCTCCTCCACTCTCCCTCTCTCTCACACACACATGGGATTTTTGCAACAACTAGCAAGATGCCCATGCGCTGTACGTAACACCAAGATGCATTTGTATGAGTAGTTTATCTTGTGGGGGAAAAGGATGAGCGAGGAAGGCCTTATTTGCAAATGTGGAGAGGGTGTGGGTATATTTTGCAAAATTGCCATAGTTTCCTTCCTATCCGTCAGATATAGATCGGACGACCTATATTGCAGGATGGCAGTACACGATCATCACCGACAATGCTTTTTATAAGAGTAGGGATAAAAATAGAGTTGGTGATGATGGTGGGCCTGCCATCCTGCAATGTAGGTCATCCGATTTATATCTGACGGATAGGAAGGAAAATATGGCAATTTACTCCACTCTTCACCACATTTGCAGATAAGGCCTTCCCTCGATCATCCTTTTCTCCCACAAGATCTTGATGTTCCGTGCAACGCACGGGCATCTTGCTAGTAAGAGTAGAAATTAGACATATACCACTTCTCGAATCTTGAAACCAACAACATTCCTCCCTTATCTCATCAAAACCGCCAAAGGAATATATTTTGAGTGAAACATAACATATTTTTATTAATATACGATTTCAAAACTAGACTTTTTTCTATCAAATCGGTGAATATGTATTAATCTACTTTGATCGTGTGGCAACGCATTGGCACATTGCTAGTAGTTATTATAATTTTTGGACACCGGACAAACGGTGGAGTACATATACGAAGAGAAGAGGCGACGACGCAATCGGCCTCTCATTGTCTCGCACACATGAGTGTTACGTAAAGGCGATGTTAACAAATAAACCCTAAAACCCTAGGTGCACGATTGCTGCATTCAAGGGTACTGCACGTGGTGGAGCACCTTTGTAGGAATAGTCAGCTCGCGTGATAATTTGATCCGTAGGAGTTGATGGTCGGGACCACAGGTGAACGACTTGGAGCGGTGGCTCGCCAGTTGCCACGGATCGAGTAGCCACGTTTAAAATATTGTTTTTTTAGCGGGTTTAAGAGTTCCGATTTTCAATGGCGCGTTATAAGTAGTAAGTAGTTTTTAGAACGATTGGTATGGAGAAAAAAATGGAAATCATAGTACTACGTACCTCCTTGGCGTATGGTTGTATGGTTTTTTTATCCGATGGTGGTTGTATGGGTTTATGTTGCGAGATGTTGAACCTGGTAGATCTAGGGCAAATTCTATGGTTTAGATTTAGATGCTGGTTTTAAGTAATGAAAATCGGAAGGGGAAACCCTTCTTTGATTAAAAAAACTACTACATCCATTCTGGTTTACTAGTCCCCATCGTACTTTGGGTCAAAGTTTGTCCATGAATTTTACTTGTAAAATGTGAATGGAAAACGAGATTATGTTATACCAAAACAAAATAGTACTGGAGGGAGTGATTTCTCGACACGGACGCGACCTCTCATAGCGCAGGCATTGAACCGGCCAAGGCCGCCAAGAGGGTCAGACTCGCCGCAGTTCGGCCGAGCACGCCTCCTCGCCGCATGCAACCAGCTTAAGGCCCTGTTTGGTTCATAAGTCCTAGGACTTTTTCTAGTCCCAACTAAAAAGTCCCTAGTCCCTAAAAAGTCCCTCCATGTTTGTTTTCAGAGACTAAAAAGTCCCTAGTCCCTTCCTAGAGGTTATTAAATGACCATGTTGCCCCTTGTATATAGAAAAATAACAATCAAACAACACCATGGGGTGGCGGGCCAATGGATGCACGGAGGGGCATTGTTGGAAAAGTCCCAAAAGTCTCAAAAAGACTCTCCTTGAGAGTCTTCTTCATTTAGTCCCAAATGCCTAGTTTAGTCCCTAAAAAGTCCCTCCCGTTTGGTAAAAAGTCTCTAAGAGGGACTTTTTCTAGTCCCTACACTAAAAAGTCCCTAGAAACAAACACCCCCTAAGACTGCCTACCGCCTTCATTGAATCAAGGCTGCCGGGCAACACGCCCTTCCATGAGCCGGGCAGGCATTTTAGAACACAAAAATGACTAAAATATAATTTATTTACGCATGGTCTTGACTTGTTGTGCTCAAGACCGGTAGCGTGAACTAGTAGCGGATTTTCTTTATTTATAACTCTCCTCACATTTTTTGGCTTTGAAGTGAATCATGGTTGTGGACATTATGTATGAATGTGCGAGATATCTGTGAACATGAGTTTGATGTGGAAGTTGAACTTGGGATGTCGGGCTTGCGCGTGAACTATACCATGTCCAATGCTTCATCTGTTATTGTTTGGAAAGTAATTGCTGTTATTACATGACCCAAACAAAACATTTTGTGCCACATCAGTATATGCACGGACATCACAACAGGCATGCTGACTGGATAAACATTTGAACCTAGCTATTATGAAGGAAATTTTGTATTGACAACAGTTTTAGATAGCAGGAGACGCCTAGCCTGCTCTGCCTCTGCTAGCTTATTCTGGCTTCTCCCATCTCTTCTTTGGCTTGGGTGAAGAGAGCATCTGATTGCTCTTTTCGCTTCTTCAGGAACTCAGCTACATTCTCAAGGGCTGCTGACGCTTTCTTCAGCCTTTACTAATGCCACGAGGACACGAACAGCTGACGACTCCACCTGGCTTGTGTGTAATCCAGCATCATCTGGGTATTTGCACCTTGTGTCTAATCCAGCATCATTAGGGAACTGGCACCTTGTGTGTAATCCGGCCTCATTTTGGAAACATGATCTCGAGGTTGACCATACTTCCCTCCTCGCAGGAACTGCATCCTGACATGAAGTTACTTCTTTTTTAGATCAATACTCAAAGCTACCTAGATCCATTTAGTAGAAGCCAGATAAACAGAATTTGGAGAAGTGAATTCAAAAGGAATAAATAAATAAAAATAGACTACAAGGTGAAAACGAAAGCATTAGGACGATTAAGAATCTTCTTATTACACATCGAAGAACACCACGCTTAAGAGAAACAGAAACTACAACATATACACACCGAAGAACACGAGGCTACACGAAAGTAATTGAAAGGGTGTTACTTACCAAAGCTCGTTTTCCAGGTTCGGTGCAGCTCCTCTTTAACTTGCCACGCTCCTTGAAGATGTCCCGAATATCCCGTGTTTGGTCTTCATTGCTCCTCTGCATGTTCGCACTCGTGGTTTTAAAATCTCAGCATGGCAAGAAAAATATACTACTAGTAATACTCACGCATCTTGTGGGCAACATTAAAGCACTCGTCTACCATGTTAGAGCATCTCCAACAGAATTGCAATGCGCGGCGCTTTAAAAAAGCATTTACAGTGCTGAGATCAAGAAGTAGATACTAGAGAGTAGAGGATAGTTCTCAGCATAGATAGATAATTCAACTACTCCTCGTCCTCCGACTCCTCCTCGGTGATGTCCTCCTCTGACGCCCGATCAGAGGGCGTGAAGATACCGATCGTCGCCGGATTCCTGTATGCGACGCTGCTCCTAGCCTCATGTGGAATTGGCGTCCGCTTTTCGCCTCACGCTTGTCCTCGCGATAGGCGGCTCGCTTCGCCTCCTCTTATCCCTCTTCGCCTCCTTTGCGCGTAGAACTTCGCGCTCGTTGATGATGTCCTGCGGAAGTGTTGGCGCCACAGCCGCCATGGTTTTCGTCCATCTCGGCGATGCCGAGACGGTGCTCCCGCCCGTTGTCGTGACGATCCTCATTAGTGCTAAGCCGTGGCGCAGGCGCTGAGCTCCCGCGCCGCTTCCCGCGTCGGCACGTTGGGGAAGTTCAATGTTCTATGAGGCCACCGGAGGCGCCACACCGCCGCGTCATACGCGCGAGCAACCTCATTGGCGGTGTCGAAATTGCCGAGGCCAAGGCGCATCCCGCGGAACGGGATCTCGGCGGAGAAGCCGCCGGAGGGGCGCGCGCGGAAGCCGCGGTATCCCCAAGTTTCCCAGCGACGCGGTGGCATGGTGGCGTGGTGGCGGCGAGGCGAAAAAGAGCGGGGAGAGAGCGGTGGCGAGGCACAGAGCGGGGAGAGAGCGGTGGCAAGGCACAGAGCGGTGTAGGGCGTTGGATTTTATAAAGCGCGCCGGACGCCGTGCGCTAAAACTAGCGCACGCCCGACCGCTTTTTCCTGCGCGCGTGTGATCCTTTCCCGACGTCTCTGCTATCTCTACTCTCTTCTCTACTGTTATATTTATTTTATGTTTAATATTTAATATTTATCTCTACTTCCTTTACTGTCTAGTTTTTTCTCTCTATACTTTTTTTCTTACAATATAGGCCGTCTGATTTATATCTGACAGATAGGAAGGAAACAAATGGGAATTTTGCAAAAAGATACCCATACCTCTCTCCAGATTTGCAAATAAGACCTTCCCTCGTTCATCCTTTTCTCCCACAAGATAAACTACTCATACAAATGCATCTTGATGCGTGCAACGCATGGGCATCTTGCTAGTTCTAAAAACCTTTCCATCATTTGCCACACTACTGGTTGCAGATGAAAAACCTACCCAAGCACAGCGCGATACAAGAGCGACGCACAATGACAAGCTGATATTCTGTTGGACAATGGAGGATATAACCAATTACTTTTACGGGAACAATAGCACCCAGGAAATTTGAAGGGTAGGTATGAACAAAATTGGAACTACACATGTACTGCTAAGTGATTCAATACAGACATTACCAATCGAGGAGGAGAACGATGGTCGCGGCGGCCTCTGTGAGTCATGGTCGGCAACGGGAGTCAGTTCATTGTCCACGGCAATGGTACTTCTGCGCTTGGCGTCGGCTTCCGGGAAGCAGATCCGAGACCATGGAAGACGATGCCGGGGAAGAGGCTCCGTGTACGACGACGACATGGACCGGCTCCAGTGCGGTGTACGAGGTCATCGATGAGGCAGATGCACTGCGGTGGACGAGTGCATCGATGTAAAGGGGACGAGCATGAAGGCTGCGGTGCCGTGGAGAAGTCTATTTTGCGGTGGGGATAGAAATTGGGGAGTATTTCAGGTGTACTACTCTGGGTGCCGGGGTGGGGTTGGCTGGGTAAGGTGAACCTGAAGTTACAAAAACATCCCCCTACCAAGCGTGATCCGTAGGCCTGTTCTGAAGGTTATGATGGTAACTTCCCACTGCTCGAATCAGGGTCGCGGGAGATTTTCCCACCGACCTCAAAATTTTGTGACACTGGACTCCCCGTGTGGCGTGTTGAGTGATTCGACTAAGCAACTAGCGAGTAGTAGTAGTAAACTCTACATATTAGGTTTGACCGAAGTCAAACTTCCTAAAGTTTGACCAAGTTTATAGAAAAATATAAACATTTACCATAGCAAATATGTATGATGTGAAAGTACATTCAATAATGAATCTAATGGTATTTATTTGTTATTGTATATGTTAATATTTTTTGTTATAAGCTTTCTGAGAGTTTACAAAACTTGACTTTGACCAATGCTAATACGCGGACTTAAATAAAATCGGAGGGAGTACACATTTGTTTTCTTAGTTTGTAGTGAACTAATCATTTGTTGAAATTGTGAAATAAATATATTAGGCTATGGACTTCGAATGTAATGGTCTATACAATTCAATAGTTACAATCATTGTCGAATCCCAAGATGTATACAAGGTGTATAGTACTTCACAACATGCTCAAACTCACATAATCCCAGTCAAATGAGAATCTAAATGCATTTCATAGTTATTACTTTGTAGGATGCAACAAAAACAACCATAACTCTACATCAGCCATTATAGAAGTAACGTTTTGGCATATCCCAATGTGTGAATGAAACGTGCAGAGAGAGCTTTTGAAGATGGAGCAGATAGGGCGGGAAAGATTGTATGTATGTGGACGAGAGAGTAGGAGACAAACCTAATGAGACAGAGAGAGAGAGAGATAGAGAGAGAGAGAGAGAGAGGAAGAAGTTAGGTCTGTGAGAAAGATGGATACATGTAATATACATGAGATGTGTGTGCATCTGGATTCTGTATACATGGAAGGAGAAGAGACTCAATGTTTGATGAGAGAGATGGAAAAACATGGACGGGAGGGGAAGGATCTCGTGGGTTGAGGGATTGACAATTTTGTGCGGGGGAGAGAGGGATTGGTAATTTTGTGCAAGAGAGAGAGGGTGGGGGGAGGAGTCAGTCAGCTGTTGTCACATCACCCTGCTTCCAAAGGACCCCGCATTCTCTAGCATGGTGTGGTCGCCGTATTTGATCTGCTCGATGCCCTCTTTGAAGATTGAGGTGTTGTGCATGTTGGGGTGCAAAGAAGCACAAGCGAGAGTGGTCGCCGTATATCCTTGGATGGGGATGAATTGTGTGCTCGGGGGAGTGTGTGTGTGTGTGTGTGTTGTGCTGCATGTGTCTCTCCGTGTGTGTGTGTGTGTGTGCGTGTGTGTGTCAGATATTGAGAGAAAACAAACCTAAGGAGAGAAATGGGTATTCACGAAGAGATTGTGCGGGCCTTGAGGTGGGCAGGGGCCGGGTGAGGGTGTCAAAATGTGCGCGTTTATGCATGTGTTGCATGCGACCGTGCGAGGGACGGACGAATCGAGAGAGATGGTTGTTGTGTTAAGGATGCTCCTCTCTCTGTCTCTCTCTCCCGCGCTCTCTCTCTCTCTCTCACACACACACAAGTAAACTAGAAGACCGTTCTCTCATGTATACACAACGTCTCGACATCTGTCTATGTCTCACTCATGCATGATCATTTCCACATTCACACCTCTATATGTCTGTATCACACGCACACCATCTCCATATTGCCCTTCCGCCACAACACACATATGGACACATACACACGTTCTCTCTCAGTCACACACACAAAATCAGTATTAAAAAAACTAGGGCGCACCTAAAACGTCCAAATCCAAATAAACACGAACTGGAGCTAAATTCAAATATATGGAAATATTGCAGCGTCAAGAACTTTCACAGGAAAAAAAAGTTGAGTAATATTCGAGGATTGTTTTCACACACACAAAAAGGTTCGGTGGATGTCCTTCGAGCGCGACACGGTGATGCACCGTTTGATCGACCGCGCGACTGCGGTTCACACGCTTGCACATGATTCTGTATCGTGGCTGTGGTACTAACTAATAAAAGTGCTGCCTAAGTCTAATGTTTACGTGTACTCGTACGGTTTTCTTTAAAGTTTGACCAACCATATATATAAAACTAAAGTAAGCTCCCACACGCGAACTCATGATATGCCGCCGCCGCCGTTGCACATGCCGGCGCCCGCCTGCTCCGACTAACAATTTCTCGCCCATCACCGCCGTGTCGCTGCCATCACTGTGCCATGAAGCCGAAGGCTCACCCGCTCACGTAGTCTGCAGTCCCTCCTCGTGATGCTGCCGTGCTGCCAAGCACGCAAGCAGCTGGTGGAGCCGTGTCTATGCACGCAGCGTACAAAGAGGAGGATGAGCGCGTGCTCCAGCACGCCGGCGAGGAGGAACTAGCGTGTCATTGTCATCTCCGCCCGCGCGGAGGAGGCGCGCATGGTGGCTGTCGCGGCGGAAGCGATCGCCGCAGCTGGCCGAGCCCGCAAACTGGTGCGGACGCGAATCTAACTTCGAGACCTTGAATGCCACGTGGATCATGCAATCGAAGGAGCAATTTGGGTCACCGACTCATGTGAGCCGCTTTGATGCAACATGGATGGCTAGAAGGGCTTCTTCCACCTCTTCTGCCGTCTTCTTCCTTTGCTTCACGAACTTCTTTCACAAATCGACCGACTCAAATTATACTACTAGTACGAACGTATTAAGTACAAGAGGAACACGAAGATACGAGCAAGAGTACCAACTGCAAGAAGAACAGTAGTAAGACATAGTACTAGTACTACTGCATGCATACTAAAGAGTTCAAATAACGAGAAAGAACATAAACATAGTTCTGCTGGGGCCTCAGCACAACACACCCTTGAAAATAAAATAAGCAACTAGTCCGCTTGACACTACAGTAGAACCAGCATGAGCGACGTCACTGCCACCTACTCGAAGTCCGAGTCCACGTCCTCGACTTCGTCCTCGTCCCTATTCCTCTTCCTCTTCGCCGACACTTCTTTGCTTGAACCGGACACTGGGCTCTGCTTCTTCATCCAACCCTTGTAGATATTTAAACAAAGGTAGGCATCCATTGCTGCATACAGGATGTGATCTTCATCTAATGTCTTCGACTCCCATGCATGATGAAACTCGTGGTGAGGTTTCTTCAGTTTAGCGTACGAACGATCAATCATGGCTGCTGCCAGGGTTAGCATTGAAGGCTGAGAGGAGGACACCAGGCTTGCCATCTGGAGATCGAAGGGCTGGCCTACAACGAGGCCTATCCGACCCAGGATTTCCTTGTCGTTCCTAAAGTCTACAGTAACGAATTTGACTCGGCCGCCCTTGAGGAACTTCTTAAATTCCTCGCACTCAACATCGGCATGGCATATGTGGTAGACCAAGCATAAGTCATGCATGCAAACCTGGATCACGGCGGTCTTCTTCTTCTCGGCCTCCTTTAGTTTCTTCCCGTTTCCCAGGACTGTGGTGTACTCAACATCTAGCCCAGCGACCCACTCATCATTTGAGTTTTCGAACATGCGTTTGAAGCGAGCAAGGCATTCATTCACCGTTGCGGAAGAACGGGCGTAGATGACGTCGGACTCATCACCGGTGATGGTTCTAACATTGTACTCACCGCCGATCATGGAGATTTGGGATGCCATGGATCTGGGAGGAGGGTTAGGATTAGTGGAACTGCCATAATGTGGAAGGACGGGACGACTGGGAGCGAACTGTTGTAAGTTAGAAGACGGGGACGAGTAGGGCGTGCGAACGGCGGTGGGTTGCTGGCTTGCGTGGTGGATAAACGGCTGCAAGCCCCCAAAGAGTTCTCGAGAACTATGCGGGACCCACTAGATGTCATGTCTACTAGACCCACATCGTAGGCCTGACGGTATAGCTTCTGCCTGTTCGCACGCCATGCCGGCGCGTGGATGTAACTTCACTTAATTCCGTCAAACGCCGCGCCTCCCACGACCTTCGCCTCCCTCGCGCGGTCGCGCCCTTTGAGACTTCGACCGACTATAAATGAGCAATTTTTTTGCCTTTTTTAGACAAGCAATTTTTTTGCCTACTCCACATGCATGATACTCCCTCTGGTCCTTTTTACTCCTGTCAACCGTTTGCAAAATGTTTGACAAAATTTATACTTTTTTTTGAACACCACCTTCTATTAATTAAACAGCCACACTAGTACACTCATTCGATACAATATTCACCACACAGGGCGGTACATTATTTACAAGAATATCATCTAATCTATTGTCAAAGCTATACTTAGCGATTAAGTGTGCCACCTTATTGGCGAACGACTAATCTTTGACAATTGAAGATTGTTGATCAACTTCGAGATGCTCAACGCTTTCATCTTCGTGTCACGCATAGCAGCAGACCATAGTCCCCGATGCAAGAGACGCTACCACAAAAGCGCAATCAGTCTCTAAAATTACAGGATTATGAAGAGAAATACCTATGTAGAGACCGGCAATGCAAACCCAAAGCTTCGCTTCCTCCATGCTTTGACAGGCATCAATGAAATCCCACGACCAAATTTATACTAAAAATATCAATATCTACAATACTGATTATAATGAGTATAAGAACTACATTTTATAATGAGTGTAAAAATATTGATTTGACATTGTGAATGTTGACACATTTTTCTATAAGTCTGGTGAAAGTAGAGGTACATTGACTTTAGACAAAACTTAAATGCACAATGCAGACTAGTTCCTCCGTCCAGGTGCGTGCCATGTCCTATCTTGTCATCACAACAAGGTTAGCTATTAGAGTACCATTACCTCCCTTCTAGTTTAAAGGGCTTGATTAAAAAATTTCACCTACTCTTAGAAAGATAGTAGAGGCGGTGGAATAGTTTTTGAAGTCTGCAAAAGTACTCAACTAGTGCTGTCGTTCTTCACAAAAAAATGTGTTTACCAATGCATGCATGAACACTAGTTACTCTAACCCCCCTCTCTTCTTTAATCCTTTGCCACATCAGCATGTTTGCTATTCCCGTGTGCATGATACCAGCTAAGATACCACCATTATGGCCAGCCTTAATCATCGCATGCAATAATTTAGTGCACCTTGAAATATGAACATGTGTGGGGCGTGTATGATTTTAATGACTTGAGACTATACGTAGCCCGGCATGCAAGATGACTTATTATGCACCGTTCCCCATACCTGCAGGAAGCCCATTCGTCTCCAAATTTTTTCCTCTCCATGTGTGGAAACAATATGCCTGACAAACTCTCCTTCTCCCTCCGGCGGTCCCACCACTCCACTCCGTGTGAAAAAAATCTGCATGCATGACTCTCCTCCCCCCCACGCTCGTCCAATTCGTTGTGACCAGCAATATTTCCACCCCTTCGCTCCCCCGTAATTTACTCCAACAAATATGCCCACGTAGCTGTTACTTAACTGCAGGTGCATTGGGTCACTGACATATGGGCCCAACAGGGGTCCGCCCACATGTCGCTGACGCCAACCGACCTGCAGTTAAGTCAGTGCAGCTCAGTCCATATCTTACGTAGGTGTGCCATTCCTTGCTATAAATACTGTGCCTCCCACGACATCGCTATCTCCTCCCCCTCCTCTCACGTCGACCACCATGGCATCGCCCCTCCCATGCCCTAGGATCCCCTCGCTGCACCGCGCGGACGGTCACGCGTCGTCGTTCCGTTCCTCGCCGCCACTAGTCGAGGAGGACGCGCCGGTGTTCCGCTCCTCGCCGCTACGTGACGCGTCGCCGTTCCGTTCCTCACCGCCACTAGTCGAGGAGGACGCGTCGGCGTTCCGCTCTTAGCCGCGACGCGACGCGTCGCCGTTCCGTTCCTCACCGCCAGTAGTCGAGGAGGACGCGTCGGCGTTCGCCTCGCCGCGCGACAGCCGAGGGTGGACGCACATGCGTTCCTAATCTCGGCCAAAGACGCACGCCGGAGGACGTCGGCTCCCTCGCCATAAGGAGAACGCCGCGCGCCACGAGCCCCAGACTTGAGGAGCTTTGGAAAGAAATGGATGTCGCCGTGTGGGAGGCTTTGCCTCCAGCAGAGCACGCCAAAATAGAGGCGGAGAAGAAGGCCGAGGAAGAGAAGCGCACCGCAGAACAAGCTGCTTGGGAGGCCTATGCCGTGTCCGAGAGAGTCAGGCAATTGGCTCTTTGGCAGGAGGCTCGTGCGAGGGCCATGAGGGTGGCGGAGGACGCCTGTGCCGACGCCCTGAGTGCAGTCGGGCTCAAGCGCCTCATCTATGCTTGGCGGTACGTGGACCGGGTGCACGCTTCCAGCAAGGAGGAGTACCTGTTGGCGCCGGATCACCACACTAGTGAGATCGCGCTCGCCCACCGGCAAGCCGCCAATCAGCACCTCACGAGTTGCGAGGCTGAGGAAGAGGCGTTGTGTCGGCGCCATTGAACGGCCGCACTGTGGCAATCGGTATATACCGCAAGCGCCTCCTGAGCCGCTTTTAGGAGGAGTATAATTTTTGTTTCGTAAGGCGATCTCATTAGTTTTGGGACGCAAATGATAAATCGAACGCTCAGGAATTTTAGCGCCCTTAATTAAGTATGTAAAGGGAAGGTTTGGAAACCTTGTGTATTCAGACGCATTTTGCAAGTACGTGCATATAGCACAAACTTTACTATATACTATCGCACTACACGCCTCTCTCGATATATGCTTGCAGACTGCTACTCCCTCCGTCCAGGTCAATAAGCATCTTTGGTTGTGCACCGTGACCAAGAAGGAGGGAAGACTTATACACCTAGACGGAGGGAGTACTACTATTACTTATGTACGTGCAAATGCACATTTTAACATTACGATGCGGTTTTTGTAAAAGTAAAAAAACAACACTAGTCAAGCTTGTGAAACGACTCAATGCAAAACAAATGCAAAAATGCTCGTTTGATTGTTTACTTTTAGCTTCCTTCTCTGTAGTTATTTCTCTGTCAGACTTTTGTACGGAGTATCTCACTAGTTGGAAAGGCATGCAAATTCCCAAACCGCTTCCTACACCCTCAGATCGAATTTTGCCTAACAAGTTGTGTCGTGCAATTGGAATTCCAACTTGAGTACTACTACTAGTAGGAGTACCAGGGCGATTCTTTTAGGCTTCTAGATTAGTAATCCCATAACTACTACCTCCGTCCTGGTTTATTGGTCCCCATTGTAATCTGTGTCACATTTTGATCATAAATTTAACTAATGAAATGTTAGTGCATGTCACATGCACTACTCCATCCGTCTAGGTGAGTAAGTCATCTTAGGCTGTGCATCGTGACCAAGGAGGAGGAGAAAACAAGAAACGTTAATGTTTATTTGCTAATTAATAGTATTGCATGCAATGAACTAACCACTGCATGTCGTGTTTGATATCTCAAGTCATTAAAAGCATGCACACTCTTTATCTCTTATTGGTTGATATGTCAAGAAACAAGAAACGAGGTAGAAGTTAATGCACCGCGCCTAAGTGTTTTGGGATTATTTGGTTTTCGTAAGATGACTTACACACCTAGACGGAGGGATTATGTGGGGACCCCGACTCATAAGTCATGATCACCGAATGCACGTGTACAGTGATCCCAGAGATCAATGCTCACTGAACACACAGAAGCCGAATAACAAGAGGCTTACATCCATACATACCAGACATACAAGTAGGACCATTATGGTCAAGTCTTGAGTATAACATTGCAGCGGAAATCTTTGTCAATAACTTGGACCCATACCATCTGCCTTAACCCTACAGGCATTCTGACTGGGAAAGCGTCCTAGCTCGCATGTTCGTCACCAAAATGTCCTTCATCACATCCTGTTCTTTCATGCCTGGCCAATAAAATAACCAGTGGCAAGCCAATGAGTACTTTGAATGTACTCGCAAGCAACCCATGTTTCGGTTCCAGATATAACAATGCATGATATAGGTAAATTTTTGCGGAAAGCTAGTTTTGAGTGCAATGACATGTTCAACAACTTGCAAGACATGCATCAGGAGAATTCAAGTAACCATGAGGACAGGTTACAGATATTGACATAAATAGAGTGGGCACCAACCCAACTCAATCATGTCAAGTCCTTTGACTTGACTCAAGTAGAACTACCCACTTATCCAAACACACACACTGGTTTGTAAACATGTGGACGTAGCCCAAGAGCGGTTACCCAACTGTCCTTGACCGTGGACACGGCTATTCGAATAGTTTTACACTCTGCAGAGGTTGCACACTTTACCCACAAGATCCGGGGAACTTCCGTGTCATCCACGACCCGCGGTACCTCAAGTACCCGGGGTAAGCACCCGATCACTACCTTTCCCTAGACGACACTAACATGGAGTCCACTCGATTGGCAGTAACCCCCGTGCCCACATTTCACATAACATTTTCGTGGAGCCTTGCTCCCATATTTATCACATACCACCGCACGGGTACCAACGGTGTGTCCAAAGTGCCTGTGAAAACAGTCATGGCCGCCCTACCGCACGACCCGTCCCGAGAGAGCGCAGCAACAACTCCCCGTCACTAGTAATGTCACGGGCTCCAAGCTAGTATCGGTCTAGGTAATCAATAATGCCCTTTCCCATATAAGGGTAGAGTGGTTGCGCATGTAAGGTTGGAATAACGGTCGCAACTTAAACCAATCCGCTTTTGAAGACAACACACCTTGCCTCGCACACCACTTCGTCATCAAGTGGCTACCCAACTCATCATCTCCCGGGCATAAGTGGCACCCGATGGGGTTTTCAAAAAGTATTTTGAAATTCTTTTGTCTCCATCACCATGCATACACCGTCCCGATTATGTAGCATCTACTTTATCATCCTATCTACTCCCCACCGCATAACCCTCATAGGAAGGTAGGGTCATGCACAATGCAAGTATCAACGAGGAAGTAACAGAGGCAACCAACCAACGTAGTTTACCATCTCATCATGATTACGATGCAACAATAATAAGTGCTATAAGACATGCATAAAAAGGGTTTCATGGGCATGGTCAAAGGGCTGCTTGCACAGTTCATCCGAGTCTTGAAATCTTACGGTCCTTCTCCATGTACTCCGTCTACTTCGTCAACTAACGTCGGAAACAACCACAATAAGAAACACAACAAGGCAGAAAATATAAGTGCTCCAAAAATATTAATTTGACTTTTCTAGGACATCTCTGGTTATATGAAAAATAACCAGAGTGGTTTCATTGGAATTGGATCATTGGGTATCTCTGAACATTTCAATATGATGGAATCAAGGGGTTTATGGATTTGCAAGAAGTCTACAGAAATATATTTTTGAAAAATGAGCAAAGGCGCCCATTTAACAAACCATGATTTTAGAAGCATCTAGGAGTTGGTTTCACTGGATTTGGAGTTCAAATGAATTTCCTATGAATTTGCAAAGTTGAAAAATATGAAGAAATGGCTCATTGTTTTATGTGGTACATAAAGTATTAAGAAAAATGTTCATAAACTAAGTTATGAACTTAGAAACATCTAGGAATTTGAATCATGGCATTTGGATCAAATTTGATCCCTCTGTGATTTTCTAAAGTTCATCATAGAAATAGGGAAAATAGGATCTGATAAATATTTGTGAAGAAAAGGTCTCTGGAAAAATGTGCATGTTGCACCTACAGGTAGATCATGATTTATAGAGTCACTAGAAATTTGAATCATCAAATTTGGACTTAATATGAATATTTTATGGATTTTACCAGTCCACGTAAAAAAAGAAAAAGAAAAGGAATTTACCTAAATGGGCTGGATCTAGGGAGGCAGCAGGCGTGCCGGGCGAGACTTAGCGGGGCAGCGCACTGGGCCTGGCCCAGCCTCTCACGCGCGCCCGCTGGGAGGCCACGTCATAGGCGGTTGCTGGGTGCGCCACAAGATGGGAGGCGGATCCGCCAAGCCGCTTCCACTTAAGCGGATGGGGCTCGCCAACCAGGTCGGCCGACGAAAGGGCACGCTTGTCGGTTCGTCCCTCAACCTCCCGCGAACAGAGCAGCAGGCAGGGCGGCGGCCGACGGCGGCTTGCCGGGCGCTCTGAGCCACCTTTTTCGGAGGTCCGCCACCGGCGTGTTTCAGTGGAGAGAGAGAACTGGAGACCCCACCACGGGTGCCTGCGTCACCGGATGGGAGCAGGTCTTTGCCCACGGCAGACGACGACGTCGGGTGAGATGGGTTCTGGGGTTGTGGGGCGCTAGACCAAGAGGTAAAGGGCGGAGGAGCCTCGCCGGCGTGCGGTGGCTCCATTGGTGTCCAAAGTAGGGGAGGGGAGGCTTCGGTTCGCGGGAATTTGGGCGGAGACCGACGGCGGCACTCCGGCCATGGAGGGAGCAGGAGGGCACGAGAGGAGGTTTAGGTTGGTCCATGGGGTACACGGGAGAGAGAGAGCAAAGGGGTCGAGAGGGGGCTCGGGGGGTGGCCTTAAATGGCGAGGCCGCGGCTCACCGTGGACGTGGCCTACGGGCACCCGCGGAAATGGCCGTGGTGGCCACGGGAGGAGGCTTGGGGCTGTCTACGGCGCTCGTGTGGGTGGTGTTGGGTGTAGGGAAGGGAGAGAGAGAGGGCGAGCTCGGTGGAGCCACGGGCTCACAGACGATGGCGGCTCGGGCGGCTCTGGGCACGCGCGGCATGGGCAAAACAGAGGGGAAAGGAGGGGGCCAGCGCGGTGGCGTGTTGCGGACGTCGAGGCACCTCGACTGGCGCAAGGGGGAGGCTCGAGGTGGTCGGGGACGCGCGCCAACGGTCGGGAGCGTCTTGGCGTGCTCCAGGCGCGTCTTTGGCCGGCATCCGCGGCTTTGACGCACTTTTCAAGGCGTCTACTTGTGTCTGGGCGATGCAGGAGGGATAAACAAAAGGGGTGGAGGCTTTGGATGCTCTAGGACTTGTCGAGTGAGAGAGAGAGATGAGAAAGGGAGGGAAAGTTGCTGTCGAGAGAAGAAAATGGGGTCCCCGCCCCTTCATCATTGCCTCTTGGGCAGGGAAGCACACCAGAGGTAGAGGGGGACTAGGAGGGGCTGTGGTAAAAAGTGGAGTCCATGGAGATTAGTGGAAGAGGCCAAAAATGGGATTTTGGTAAAGTGGCAGAAGGTGTTTGATGCTGGTTTGGGCCAGAAGATGAGTCCGTTTGTCATGAGACTCCACAGGGTGAAATGGCACATATAATTAGGGCCTTCCACCAATCTTGAGTTCATTTGGGCAAAGTTGCCAATGCAACTTTTGTGAACCCTAGAAATCAACAGAAATGGACTTCCCAAGATTTAGTCATGCAAACCTATTCTCCTTGATGCACCACTGGGTGTAGTGTCATCATTTGAGGTTCTTAACATGTCCACAAAAGTTGAGATCAAAAGGAGAAACTTTCCAATGTAGAGTTGTTCAAATTTGGTTCTGGGCAGGAAGGGTTTTGGGGCACTTTGATCAAGTTAACTTGTTCTCCAACTTGTGCCATTCGGTCTAGATGAATGATTAGACCAGTTGAGCATGTACACAAGATTTGAGAGAATTTGGACATGTTTGGCAATGTAAAGTTGCTCAAACTTCAAAATGGACAGAAATGGTTTTGAGGGGATTTCATGGGGTTATTCTATTCTCCATGACATTATACTTGTCCAGATCATCAAACATGTCATATTTGACATGCTAGAATTTTCTTGGAATTGTTGGGGAATATTTCCTGTAAAATATTTCAAATCCTTGAAAGGGGCAGAAATGGTTTTGGGAGGTTTTGTCCAATATTTTGAACATGACCATGTGTTGAAACTCTTATATATGGACAATATATGTCCATTGAGTTTCCCTAAATTTTCACAAATATTTTTAAAGCATTAAAATAATTTTTCCCTATTAAAGACCATTTCTGGCCTTAAGAAAAAGCTTTTAAATAAAATAGGAAAATAACTTTTAAAATTATATTTTGTGGTTTACGGGTATCCTACATCTAATAGGAGTCAAATATATTTTTGGAGAGATTTTTACTGCCCTTGATTAAGTACTTGTAGTGCCAACCTCAATTCAGGGGTTTTGAAAAGCTAAAATTTTGAAAATACTATTTGGCCAAATTATTTTTGTAAGATATTATTTTTATATCCTATACACATGGCATGATCATTGGGCAGAAGTTTTGGATCAAGGAGAAGGAGTATAAGAGTTGGAGGATTTATTTTATTTTTAGAGCACTTGCAAACAGTAGACAAAAATCAAATCAAGCATAGACCAAAACACACAAGAGTTTTTGTCAAACCACAATTTATCATGATTTATCATCTTAAGTGTTGTGCCATGAAAATCAGGGTGTGATAGATTACAATGGTGAGGAATAAACCAGTTAAATCTTTGGTCAAAATTTAGCACAAATTACAATGGTGAGGAATAAACCAGGACGGAATAGTAGTTTAGACGCCCAAAGAAATGAGTGAGGTGCCTTATTGTTACTCTCCACTGTGACTAGTCTTGTGGGAAAAGCTGGGGAAGCCGCCAAAAGAACTGGCCCTAGGAGTAGTAGCTAGGGATCGAGTGTCTTGAGATGAACCGGAGAAAGTAAATGCAGAGAGATGAAATGCAAAAAAGACGGAGGGATGTGATGGTTGCTTGTCCGTTTATTTTACCAGACCACTTATTACTGGGAGTGGTTGGGTTTTGTGATATGACGGCTTTACTGCCGCGCCACGAGCGGGGTGAGAGGTGAGACTCCAGTGCAGCGCCGCCCTCTACACTAGTACTACTACATCGGTCGTGGTTTATCCCCCATTGAATTTGACTGAAGATTTAACTAACAAAATGTTAGTGCATGTCAACAAAAACAATATTGTTGGATTCGTATTTGAACATAGTTTTCAATGATATAATTTTAGGTGACATGCATCATCATTTACCGTACTATATATAATGTTAGTTCAATTTTTGGTCGTACTAATCTATAAGAAGGTGCCCGTGCGTTGCACAGAAGAGTGAAATGCATTGATCGGGGAGTTGTTTATTTTGACAAAGGATGTGGGGGCCATCTCATGTGTAACGAGTATCGATAGGTTTGTTCGGATATTATTTCAAATCTAGAGCTCACAAACATCCCGGTGAAATAGATAAAAAGTATCTTTTGCAAACAAAAGTGTTCAACTATTCAACCTGCATCCAAAACTTGTGAAGAAATAACTCTTATTGTGCTTTGCAGGAAATGATCTTCAAGAATTAGTTTTTGAGTATCCATTGTTATACATGTTGGCTACAGATGACATGGCACTTTCTTATAGCCAACAGTTGGCTATACTATTTAAGTATTAAGCATGCCCTTATACACCTAGACGGAGGGATTAAATCAGGATGACTTGGGAGGGGGCAGAGGATATGTAAGAAATGGTTCATCATAAGTCTTTCATCAGTACTGTAGTGAAAATTCATACATGGAAGATTCTAGACTAAACCATAAGTGGATACACTTTTATTCATGCAAAGTACTCCAATAGAGCAAGATCATGCATGGAAGTCTCCACATGCTTAGACAACGGATTACATTGAGCGAAGACTAATGATCAACATTTAACCTGAAAATGCAGATGTCCAGGTGAACCTCCTTGGAGTCCCCGTGCACATTGTTGGAGTTCAAATAACGCCACGGGTTTTCCATGTCAACGTCGGCGGGAAGGTCCCAGCTCGGCAGAGTCCAAGTATGCTTGGCATAGCCAGTGTCGCCGCCCACGTACCTCCGAGGGCTAGTAATAGTGAGCACGCACGCGTACATAGGCCTTGTGTCAGTGTCAGCGTCAGCGGTGTTGCCCCTGACGCACACTACAGAGATGTGGCGGCGGCCTGCGCGGGCCTCGCCGGTGGCCACGATGAAGAGGAAGACGCTGTCGTCCTCCTCCGAGACTAGCAGGCGGCGCTGATCCTCCAACGACTCCGGCACGGTGAACGGGTAGCACGTCTCGTACTTGATGTTCTTCACCAAGGGCCAGTAGTGATTGCCGCACGCCTGCGTCAGGTGATGCATGATGTCCTTGGCGAGCCCCAAACGGCACCGGGCACTCATAGCGATGAGACGAAGAGCTCCTTGGAGGCATCGACCAGGCCGTCCATGAAACGGGAGTGGCTATAGGGGATGTTCCGCCAGTTGAATATATGAGCAAGTTACTATGAGATTTACTACAAAATAAATCATGACGGCTATAACAGAGATTAAACTAATCATGCGAACTAGCATAGTAGATGAACAGATCGGATCTAGGACATAGACTAGAAACATGAATTCTACCATGATTTCAAACAGGTAGGACAGAAACACATACGGTGCAACAGGAGCAGCACCATTGGCGTTGAGGTTGTCGCCCATGTTGTTGAGGAAGAGGTTGCCGAGGTCGGGGAAGAAGTCGTCGTCAGTGAAGTCGTCGCTGCTAGCAGTCGCGAGAGTGCGCTCCCCAAATTTCAACAGCGGCCGCCGAATGGAGCGCAGGAGGGAGTGGCTGTAGGGGACGTTGCGGCCGCCGAATGGAGCGCAAGAGTAGCCCACGAAGCAGTAGATGGTGCTCCTCCCTAGTCTATATTCTTATCTCTATCTCTACTACTCTTCTTTGTTTTTTATAATATACTGGTTGTAGTTGTCAAATCGAATAGTACTCTTGCCCATTGCACGCCCGATCGAACACGCCTCCTCACCTCCATCAAACCCCTCCGTTAAACCCGCATGCAAACCGAGAAACCTACTCCGACCAAGGGTGGAAATTTGCTGTTGCCGTTGGAGAATAATAGAGTCACGTCCAATCCATTTGAGTTAATTGCGTGTATGATTCTCCTCTATAAAAAGTTAATTGCATCCTTAATCTTGTATTCTAAGTACTCATGGGTTCCATCACAAGACAAAGTGTACATGACTTGCAGGCTGGCTACAGATTTGTACAGAAAGTTAAAAAGAAACAAATCCATGACTTGCAGGATTGGATTAGCAACGATGGCGGTTCGTAGTCGTTCCACGCTCGGGCATTGAAGTTTGTAACTATTTTAGATTAGAACATGCTAATCCTCCGGTGCTAGTAGTAGAGCAGAGTCCTACTCCACTACTACTCTACTCAAGCAAGTTAGGGCATAGTAGCAGTAATCGTAGGGAGTACCAAGATCTTGTGATCGATCAAGCAAGTTGTCTGACTTTGATATGGCCCTACGCTGCTGGTATGTGTCTCGTAAGTCAAGCGGCGTGCTGTAGTCATCATCACCTGTCCGCTTCCCACCGCACATATTCGCTTCTCCATCTTTGTCCGCTCTTCCATCCCCGCTAAGGCGCCTCCCCCCTCGTCCGAAACCCAAGCACTAACAATGGCAGAACCGAGCAACGTCTGCCGAAAGAGTGGCTATAATTCGCTCCCCATAGAGGTAATCAAGCTCATTGTTTCGCGTGTGGACAATCTCAGTACCATGCCGCTCGCCGCGTGCTCGTCGGGGCTGTACCGTTTACTCAAACCCCTCAGGCCAGAGCTTTTTAAGCCAGCTCCTTGCTTGCTGATGCCGCCTGATCTTCAGAAACAGCGTGTCACGCAACATAACGATCATAGGGTGGCGAGCATCAAGCCCCTTGACTGCGATCCGATCCCCGTCAGCCTCAACTACATTAACGGTATGTACTGGGTCGGCATGAACACGTCTTGGATGGTGCTCGTCGACGGTCGCGGCAATGGATGCTCGTGGAGGTCTACACCGCGATTGATCCCCTTCCTTCGATTAACACTTCACTGCTTTGGCACCATGGCCCAGAAAACTCAGAATCTTACAGTAGCCAACATGATATCAAGTTTGATTTGCTCAAGGTTCTAATCTGCCAAGTGCCCACAAGATCTGCGAATTATAAAGAGTTCAGGCTAATTGCGTTCTTCAACCGCAGTCTTGCCTATCTGATAGGTCACTGCGGTAAGTGGATAAATCTGCACGTCCATCGCAGGATAATACATCCTCCATGGTTCTCTGATGCCTTTGAACACAAGGGCTTCATTTACGCTGTCGACTCCTTCTATGGCTGGACGTATTGCTGGCCTACTCCAAATATCGCTACAAACGGCTGTTACAGCAGTATGTTACTTTCCTATGATATCATGATGGCTTGCTTATATTACTGTCAACATTTGCTGAAAAAATATTCATGCTGATAACATGCTGTTCTTAAGATTGACTAAATCAAGAGCCCTTTTTTATTTGACTCCAACTTGATATGATGTTGTAGGCCACCTGGTGTCCATACCCTTCCTAATCCCAGAACCTTTCAAAGAAAAGTGGCATGGCAGTTGCAGGTGGTTCCTGGCTCGATCAGACAACGGCGAAAGATTGATGATCATTCCCACGTACCGGACGTGTTGTTTTGCGGAATACAATCACAGTCACTGCAAGGTCTTTGGGCAGGATCCCAGCTTCTCTGGGCCTTCAGGAATTTTTGTCTGGAGGCTGGTAAGTAGCCTTGGTACATGCTCTCTGTTTGTCGGACTGAATTATTTGATTAACCAGGAGATAACCGACGGCAAGGATCATGATGGCAGCGCGGTTTCGTTCATCAGGCAAACCTGTGTGTACACAGTGCACCATGTGTCTGTGCATACACCATACCCTGATATGTGCCGCCACGCTCTGCGGCCCAAAGTAGGAGAGAGGGTCGCAAGTATCAGACTTCGACCTGCTGGCTGGAGTTTCCCCCGTCAGGCACCCATCTGGTTCAAGCCGTCAGCCAATCTCCACAGCTTAATAAATAGTAATGTCTAACTGAGCCAATTAGTTAGATGCATACACTTGGTGTAGTAGGATCTTTATTTAGTTTGATGCATACACTTGTTCTTTTTGGTAGCCCTTTTGTAATGATGGCTGATGTTTAGTTTGGAAGAGAGAGTGCGTCTTCACTCTTACGGCTCGCCATCGCTTCGCTGCACCCCAGCCCTAGTTGCTGCTGCTGTTGTTTTCAATGTACAATCAGTAGTATATTTCACCTGTTGGTTGAATAAATGTGTTGTTAGAACGACAAACACAATGTTTTGGAAGTTGTTGCACGGTTCGATCCTTTAGTGCCCTGCATCTGCACGTAGCGCATACTATTTTTCGTGACGAACACATTTTCCACTTGTTGATAACATGCAGCCCTTGATGAAGGCCCAATAGAGAAGCCCATAATTAACTTGAAGGACGCTCTCACATGAATCCGCCCGGTACATGCTGATGGTCCCTAAACATAAATAAGTAAATAAATAAATAAAGCTAAATGCTCATGCACCAGTTCTTTGGGAAAATAGGTAGCCCAATATTTCTTTTTGAAGAATACCCAAGCTAGGCCTATTTGTTTTCTCCGAATTACTGGGCTGCAAATCTTTCAAGACGAGGAGGGATGCATTCCAGCCTGGCTTAAGAGTATGGTCAATGTCTGTTAAAAGTAATATCAAAAGGGGTTGAAAATTCCAAAAAATTTATAGCAAATGGGATATAAGTTTCTTTTTTTTGTTTTTGTTCTTCACTGATATCTTATACGTATTTCATTGGATTTAACATGACATAGTACTAATTTATTATTACATTTGTTTTAGTATGGCTATTAATTTTGGATTAAGAATATTTCGTTCAACAAAAAATTTGTGAATTTTCAAAATTTCCCACATATTTAGTTAATTTTTTGACCTGCATCAATTTAAAATGGCCAGCAATTCTAAAAATGGAAAACGGGCTGCAATAAATTCCATATGAATTAGAAAATGAGTAAAAATTATAAAAATAATAGCAAATGGGTTGTACATGCCACAGATTTCAAGGCTGACATGTTTACACAAGGCTTTGTCAGTGAACACACGATTCTAGCAGTAGTTAGTGTTGGATGTCCATCCAACGGCCGACGTCTTCTTCAATCTCGATCTTCCTGCTCCGCCGCCTAAACTAGCGCCCGGCGAGACTGCACTGCTCCCTCCTCTTGTGGCTCATTGTGATGCATGAGGCTTCCCTGCCCACCCTACTCCCTCGGTGGCCTCGGCCGCACGCAATCAATCGCCTCCTTGAAATGATTCCTCCCATCGACATCTAGGGCGCACCGTTGGGAGGCTGACACGTGGGCCTACTAAGTTGACGCATCTGTGAGGCTTGTCAACTTAGTCAACAAACGATTCTAGCAGTAGCTGTTGGATTTGAATCGAACGGGCTTGTTGCTTCTTCAATCGCTGCTCTTCTTGCAGACGCCCAAACCAGCCGGGAGACCGCTGCTCCTCGCCTCCAGTGGCCGGGTTGTGCTGCCGATGAGGCCTCATCACCCCTACTACTCCCATCGCTAGCCAGCTGTGGGCGACGGCAGCCTCACACCGCAGCCGAACCAGTGAACCCTCGTACTCCTCTCCGCGTGGGCATCCACTGTCGCGTCTTCCCCGGCTCCGCGTCATCCCCTTCCTAGGCCTCGCCATCGTCCACCGCCTTGGTGCTCTCGGCGCGGCATGGTCAATGTGGTCAACAACATTTCATCGGAAGAGTACTGTACGTGGAGAGGCTGACAGCTGGGTCCACGGCCACAACCCAGTTTTTTTGTGATTTGCCAAGTAAGTCGCTTTGTCAGGCCTGTTGGGCTGCAAATCTTTCAAGACGAGTAGAGCTTTCATTCGGCTGGCCGAGAAAATGGCCCATCAATGAGAAATGGGCTGTACATTTTTAAAACACATCAAACCGGCAATTAGTTTCAAATATCTTTTTTTCATTTCGAGATTTTAAATTACATTAATTTTTATGCGTGGAGAATTTGGTGGATTTTATATTGATATACATTTATTTTTAAAATCAGTTTGAAGGTGAGTCGAAATTTCTGGATTAAAAATAGTTCGGACCGCACCGAAATATGCAAAATTTCGTATAATTTTTTAACCGTGGCCACAATATGGGTTGTAATGCTAACAAAAAGAATGTGGGCTCCAAAAAAATCTTAATAATTAGCAAATGGGCTGTAAATTATTAGAAATAATAGCAGATGGGTTGTATGCTGTTTTCCACAGATTTGAGGCTTTCCTAAAAAAAGGTTGGCCTTTAAGCAAAGGATCGTTGGATGGCCATCCAACGGCCGTCGTCTTCTTCAATCTCTGTTCTTCCTGCTCCACCCGCTCAAACAAGCGCCAGCGGACTGCTCGCTCCTCCTCCCGTGGCGGCTCTGCTGCCAGCAGCCTCACTGCCCCACCATACTCCCATCGCCGGCCTAGCCATCCCTCTACTCACCCACACCTGCTGTTATTCTCCGGCGACGGCAGACGAACTAGTAAACCCTTGTACAGTCATACTCCCCTCTGCGTGGGAAACAACTGCCGAGTCTTCCCTGCCTCCATGTCGTTCCCTTCCTAGGCCTCGCCATCGTCCACCGCCCTGGTGCTCCCGGCGCGGCCTGGTCAACATGGTCAACGACTGACATGCATCTGAAGTGGACTGTACGTGGAGAGGCCGACAGCTGGGTCCACGGCCGCACGCAAGGAAATGCCTCCTTTTTACGTGCAAAATAATGATTCCTCCACGACATCGAGGACCCACCGAAAGGGCCTCAGATTTCACTTAAAAAACGTTACCACCACCGACAGCTCGGACCCACCAGCTATATCTTCGCACGCAAGGAAGTGCCTCCTTATTACGCACAAAAAAATGAATACTCCCCACATTAGCTGGGACCCGGTATAGTGGCAGGCTGACTTGTGGGCCCACGAAGTTGACGGGACGGAGGGCTTTTTCAACTTAGTCAATATGCACGATTCTAGCTCCAAAGGATCAGACAATGTCCATCCAACGGCCGTAGTGCTTCTTCAACCTTTGTTCTTCTTGCTCCAGCCGCCCAAACCAGCGCCGGTCGTGCCTCGTGCTCCTGCCTCCCGTGGCCGGCTGCGGTGCGGCGGAGGCCTCACCGCCCCCTACTACTCCCACCGCTGGCCAGGCCATCCCTCTACTCACCCACACCCCTGTTATTCCGCAGCGACGGCAGCCTCACACTGCAGTGAACTAGTGAACCATTGTACTCCTCTACGCGTGGGCATCCACTGCCACGTCTTCCCCGGCTCCGCGTCGAACCCTTCCTAGGCGTCGCCGCCGTCCACCGCCCTGGTGCTCTCGGCGCGGCGTGGTCAATGTGGTCAAGGAACGGCTTCCATCGGACGTGGAATGTACGTGGAGAGGCTGACAGCTGGGTCCACGGCCGCAGCAAGGAAGTGCCTCCTTATTACGCGCAAAATAATTATTCCTCCACCTGACAGCAGGGACCCACCGGACGGGCCACCGTATTTCGCAAAAAAATGTTTCCCCCCTGACTGCTGGGACCCACCAGCTACATCTTCGCACGCAAGGAAGTGCCTGACAGTCGGGACCCACCTGGTCAAAGCGTACGTAGTGTTGTCATTCTGGTCACGAACGTGTACGTACATATATACTGGTGGATGTAGAGGCACACATGTGTCGTAGTAGAGGCGCACACGTAGCATGTACACGTACGTCCAGCGGCAAGGTGCAAGAAAGAAAATAGGCCACATATGTGTACATACGGGCGGGGTCTCGAACGCCTACTCGCGCATACGTACGGCCAGGGCTCGTGTACATGGCTGGGTCGGAATGGAGAAACAGCGTCGTCGTCGCGTTCAGGGGGAGGCAACGGAATGCGTCGTGTTCATGCGGAGGCAACGGAATGCGTTGTGTTCATGGGGAGCCAGCAGAATGCGTCGTGTTCATCGGGAGGCCACTGAACGTGTGGGAGCCAACCGGCTGGGTCGGAACGGAATGCATGGTCGTGTTCATCGGGAGGGCTTGGACGGAACAGGCAATGGAAACGAGGCCTAGCGTACCGCACAACGGAGGGAACGACCTTGTGTTCGACCGACCACGTTCGAAAAGGGATCCTGTTCATTGGGAGGGGTCTGGCGTACCGCAAAACGGACGAAACGGACCTCCTACGGTCGAAACGGGGTCTGTTGATCGGGAGGTGTGGCGTACCGCAAAAGCGGAAGAAACGGACCTCCACGGTCGAACGGGGGGTCCTGTTGATCGGGAGGGTGTGGCGCGCAGAAACGGAGGAAGCGGACCTCCCACGGTTAAACGGGGGTCTTGTTCATCGGGAGGGGTGTGGCGTACCGCAAAACGGGACTCCACGGGATACTGTTCATCTCCACCGTCGACCTCCTCCAGCCTCCACGGGCTCCTGTTCATCCAGCCTCCACCGCGCGCTACTCCACCGGCTACTGTTCAACCACCCCTCCACTGTCTACTGTTCATCTAGCCCTCCACACCATGGGGGCATCGCTCGGCCCTCGACCTCCCACCATAACCGGGAACTCCCCGAAACTTTCCTTGTCCTCGCTTCTACCACAATTTTTTCCGTCATAGACGGCCCAAAGAATGTCATGCAGCTGCGTCTCCGGCCCGCCCAGGACGAAAAGCCCATTTTCTGTCATGATTTTTTGTCATAGAAGTAGGAGCCCACCACATCTATGATGATACCGAGTTTTGTCACAATTAATGTCATAGAAGTGTCATATGTATGAAAGATTTTTTTTTCATTCGGCCCAAAATGTCATGGATGTGTCTTTTTTTTTGTAGTGATAGTTCCAAGCAAAATACTGATGGTTGTTAGAAGAAAGAGGGGATGCCACTCGGGGGCACGGCATCCCCAAGCTTAGTTGCTTGATACTTCTTGAATATTATCTTGGGGTGCCTCGGGAATCCCCAAGCTTAGCCTTTTGCTAATCCTTATTCCTTCATCCATCGCGATCTCACCCAAAACTTGAAAACTTCAATCACACATAACTCAACAAAACCTTCATCAGACCTGTTAGTATAAGAAAACAAATCACTACTATAAGTATTGTTGCAAACCCATTAATATTTTATTTTTGCATTATATCTACTGTATTCCAACTTTTCTATGGCAAAAACTCTTCAAAGGAAACCATAGAATCATCAAAACAAGCACACAATGCAAAGAAAACAGAATCTGTCAAGAACAAAACAGTCTATAGCAATCAGGGAACTTTGTATACTTCTGTAACTCCAAAAATTCTGAAAATTAGGAAAACGTGAGAAATTTGTATATCAATTTTTTGTAAAAAATTCAGAGCAAAAGCACGTTTCTGTGATTTATTAAAATTATTTTTCTGAGCGCAAAAGTTTCTGTTTTTCAACAAGATCAAATCAACTATCACCCAACATGATCCCAAAGGCTTTGCTTGGCACAAACACTAACTAAAACACAAAAAACACAATCATAATAGTAGCATAATTGTCCAAACACTCAAGAACATAAATAAAAAGACAAAAACAAATTTTATTCATTGGGTTTCCTCCCAACAAGCTCTTTCTTTATAGCCATTAAGATAGGCTTTGAGATTTCAATGAAGCTCAAATGAAAGATAATAATTGAAACACAAAGTGAACATCATAAAACATCTGATAAACATATTTAAGTCTAACATACTTCCTATGCATAGGAGTTTTATAAGCACACAAGTTATCAAGGCACGCGAAAACTAGCATATGCAAGGAAAAAGAAACAAGCAAAACCAATCTCAAGATAACGAGAGGTAATTTAGTAACATGAAAATTTCTACCACAATATTTTCCTCTCTCATAATAATTATATGTGGGATCATATTCAAATTAAATAATATAGCTATCACATAACATATTTTTTACATGATCCACATGCATGCAAAGTTGACACTATTCCAATATAGTGGGATTATCATCAAATAAAGTCATGACCTCTCCAAGCCCACTTTTATCAAAAATTTCATAAGATCGAACACTCTCCAAATATGTGGGATTATTTTTAGCTAAAGTTGACACTCTTCCAGACCCACTTTTAATATTACCACAAGCATATTCATCATGAGGTTTAAATAAATTTTCAAGATCATAAGAATCATGATCATTGCAACAAGTAGTGGACATAGCAATATTAGCATCCCCAAGCTTGGGGTTTTGCATGTTATTAGCACAATTGACATTAATATAATTTATAGTAACATCATTGAAATCATGCTTTTCATTCAATGAGCTATCATGAATCACTTTATAAATTTCTTCGTTTAACACTTCATCATAATTTTCAGATTCATAAGTCTCAAGCAAAACTTCATAAAGATAATCCAGTGAACTCAATTCACTAGCAATTGGTTCATCATAATTGGATCTCTTGAAAATATTAGCAAGTGGATGAGGATCCATGTAAATAGATTTTTAGCAAGCAAAGATGCAAGCAAATAAAAGTCACATGGTAACAAAAGTAGAGATAGCAAACAAGAGATCTGACGAGAAAAAGGCGAACGAAAAAGAGGGGGGAATAAAACGACAGATATTGTGAAGTGGGGGAGAGGAAAACGAGAGGCAAATGGAAAATAATGTAAATTGCAAGGAGATGAGATTTGTGATTAGGAACCTGGTATACGTAGATGATGTCTCCCCGGCAACGGCGCCAAAAATTCCTTTTGATGCGGCTTGAACTATGTCGGTATTTCCCCAAAGAGGGGATGATGTAGCACAGTTACGGTAGGTATTTCCCTCAGTGATGAGACCAAGGTTATTGAACTAGTAGGAGAACCACACAACACCACGTAAACAGCTCCTGCACACAAAGAACAAATACTTGCAATCCGACGTAAGAGAGGGGTTGTTAATCCCTCACGGGTGAAAAGATAGGTAAAATTGTGGTAGATTGGATAAATAGATCTCGCGGGAACACGAGATAAAATAAATAAATAAAAATTTCAGCAATGTATTTTTTTATTTTTGGGTTAATATATCTGAAAATAAAAGCGAATAAAAATAGATCTCGAAGGCAAATATAATAAAGAAGAGACCCGGGGGCCGTAGATTTCACTAGTGGCTTCTCTCGAGAAAAATAACATACGGTGGGTAAACAGATTACTGTTGGGCAATTGAAAGAACTTCAAATAATCATGACGATATCCAGATAATGACCATTATATAGGTATCACATCCGAGATTAGTAGATCGACTCCTGTCTGCATCTACTACTATTATTGCACACATCGACCGCTATCCAGCATGACTTCGATCACTCGGGACGACTTAAATGAAGCCATGGCTTCACTTAAGACCTCTATGACGACCGAAGTCAAGTCCATGCTTAAAGAATTACTCGAGGGGATGAAATCCACTCCCAGTCACTTGCTTGTGGTTAATCCCATGACATCGGAGTCGGAGGCCAATTCCGCAAAGGAAGGGGCTAAATGTAGTCATGTTCCTTCCCCTCATGACAAGAATGGGACGGGTACCTTTGGCACGGTTCCTCCTCCCCCAGTCCATGGAGGACCGGTCCTCACAGCTCGCACTAATATTTATGGTCCTCCTCCCAAGCTTGTTAAGGGTGATTTTGCTAATTGGGTCTTTCGCATTAAGTCTCATTTGAATCATTGCTCAACTAACCTTTGGAGAATCATTGAGCAAGGTTTCTACCAGCATGATCCAAACAATTTCACCCCAAGAGAAGAAGTGGACAATCAATACAATCACTCCGCATTGTTCATTCTTCAAGAAGCGGTCCCTCCCGAAGATCTATCGGACCTATGACCTTTCACTCGTGCAAAGGATTGTTGGGAGCACATTGTTTCTATGTACAAGGGGAGCTCAAGCATCCAACGGTCCAACTTTGAAGTGGTCCTTGATGAGGCCGATGAATTTTTGATGCTTGAAGATGAGGATCCACGTGATCTATAACGGAGGGTGACAACTCTTGCAGTTGCTCTCCAAGACCATGGAAGCAAGGATACGGATGGCACTTGGATCAAGCGCAAGTTCCTCAAGGCCATCATGCCATTCAACAAGGCGATGTCTTCCATGATTCGTCAGAGGCTGGACTTTCACACCTTAACCTCAAGTAAAGTGTTGGATGAGTTTATTGCCATGAACATCATGAACAAGACTGCCGACAATGCTCTTGCTCATCTCCGTTCAAAGAAGAGCACTCCCACCCTTGCTTTGAAGGCCAAGGCCATTCCGGAAGAAGAAGAGGAAGAAGAAGAGGAGTGTGGTCCCGAAGATACCAAATATGCTTACCATGAGCACATGACTCTTGCGTCAAGGCAATTTTGGAGCAACAAGAGGAACTCAAGGCCCAACTTCACCAAGAACAACCCGAGTGGTCAAAGAACAAGCAACGAGTAAGGACTTCCTACAATTGCGGCAATGTGAGTCACTTTGTGGTGGATTGCCCATACGAGAAGAGGCAAGACAATAGTGGCAAACTCATTCGCAAATATAAAGCCAAGTCCTTTCGTAGAAAGAGCAACTTCACCAAGAAGACTCCTCCAAAGGGCTTGGTGGCACATGAAGAGTACCCCTCCGATGATGAAGAGGAAGATACAAGTGGAGAAGGAATGGCGATGGCAACCATTGCCATTGCTACATATTCTCCCTCCAAGGTGTCTCTCTTCGGCGCCCCCAATGAAAACACCATTGCCAAGTGTCTCATTGCCAAAGGTATCAACAAGGTGACTCCTAACATCAAAACCACCATCATTACTACTCCTTCATTGTTATATTGTGTTGATGATAGTGAGGTGGAGAAAGTTGATGAGAATGAGTTCACCAAGTTTGTGAGCAAGCTCAAGGGTGAGTCCAAGAAGCACTGTGTTGCTCTCTTGGAACAACTTGGTGAGGCCAATGATATCATTGAGTCTCATGAAGATACTATCTCCAAATTGGAGGCGCATAGTCATGACTATGCCGATGAGATTGCGGATCTTTCCATTGCTCTAAAGGAAGAGCAAGATCTTCGTTGACTCTTGAGGAGTCACACAATGTTGATCATGCTAAATTGCAAAAAGATCTTGATCATGCTCTTGTTCTTACTCGTGTGCTTAAATCCGAGAAAGCCAAACTTGGGGTTGGCCATGCTATACTCAAGGACGAATTTGATATACTTGAAAAGGCCCACAAGGTCTTGAAGGGTGTTCATGCTTCTCTCAAAGAGTCTCATGATCAACTCCAAGTGAAGCTAACCAAGGAGATTTCCACTTGTCCTCCTTTCGTTCTAATAGATAATGTCCATGCTACTAACCCTTATTGTGAGCATGTGCATCTTGTGGAAGAAAATGCTAAGTTGAAAGAGCAACTTGAGAAGGGCCGTGTGACTTGCATACAAGGTGAGAAGAACCTCAACGACCTTTTGAGCAATCAAAAGGAAGTTGTAGGTAAGGAGGTACTTGGATTTGCACCCAAGTCAAAGAAGAAGAAGAAAAAGACCAAGCAACCTCTCCCACTTAAGGAAACTTTTATCAAGGCGAGTGAGGGTGCTCATGAGAATAAGAAGAACAAGGAAGTGGGTGGTAATGCCAAGAAGGGCTAAACTACCCCTAACAACAAAGTCGGCGACTTTAACCCTTCTTATGTTTTGTGTCGTGCTAGTGATGGGCATGTTTACACTAAATTTGTTGGTTCTTACTATGAGTACATTGAAAGGTCTATTTGGGTTCCTAAGACCCTTGTTGCCAACATCAAAGGACCCATTCAAGAATGGGTACCTAAATCCAAGCATTGATATCTTGTAGGAGTTTGCTTCCGGTGGGGTGTCATGGTTGCTCGATAGTGAAGCAACAAATCATATGACCAGGAGAAAGGACTTGGTGGTTGATGTGCATCCAATTCCATCTATGACAACCCATGTCCAATTTGGTGATGCCTCAATGTCGGGGGTTGGGTGCGACATATGCCAAAGAATGGCTTATCATGGTGGGAGCAAGCACAACATCGTCGGTGCCCGGAAGCGGGATGAGGCATAGACATCTAACGCCGTGATTTTACCTGTGTTCGTGGCTCTCCTAGGAGATAACACCCCTTCTCCTGCTCTACGGGGTCTCCGCATGATCACTAAGGCTCAAGTGAATACACGAGTGCTCCTCGAGCTGTATGCTAGAGGTAGGAGAAGGCAAGGCTAGCTCTCTCCTTTCCTCTAAGATCTTGTCTAACTAGCACAGGTTCCGAACCCTTTGCATGGGTGGTGCCCCGGGGGGTTTATATAGGCCTACCCCCCGGGGGTACATTGGTAATCCGGCCGGGCGTGGGGCCCAGCCGTTAGTCTCTCTGGTGCCGGCTTCTCTGCCGACTGGTGGGTCCCGCCGACTGGTGAGGTACGGGCCGACAGGCCGTACCCGCTGCTCTCGGGGCTTGTCGGCGGCTGATCACTGTAGCCGCGTCTCTAATGACGCAGGCTTGGTCGAGAGGTCATGGCTACAGCCCTGCCGCCTGCGGGGGATTACAGTAGCCACTCCCCGCCCTGTTTGGTTGATGGCACGTGGGCCCTGAGGGAGGGGCCGGCCGACTCCTAGAGGCCGACCTCCCCTGGGTCCGATTGGTAGGGCTCTTTGCCGTCTTCTGGACTCTCGCTAACGTGCGGGCCCGTCGTCCTGGGCCGCATGCACAGCCGCCAATCATGAGAACAAGACTACCATACGGGGGTGATGTCGTGAAGCGGTGGCAATAGTGCCGCGCCAGCGGAGATCTCCGCCGCAGACGGGCAATCGTGGGCTATGCTTGCCTGATTTGGAGGAGGGGATGGGCTGTACTATAGCCACTCCCCGTCCCGTCCTCCTGACGAGGGCATAGGCTCTGCAGGCGTCGCGGGCCGACTCTCGAATGCCGGCTTCTCTGGAAGTCGCCGGGCCAGAGTTGGCTTGACTTGGCCTTGCATCCAGGACTCGGCCGCCCGCGGGAAGCCGGCCGCTCCTTCAGTCGGTTTCCAGAAGCTGGTGAGGCGCCGCGGGTGATCGGTCGAGGAGCCTCAGCAGTTTCCTTCTTCCATCGTTCGAGGTGAAGCTTCGTCCATCTTCTGCCAAGCTGACTGGTTGGAGTCGGCCTCGCCCCAACCCGTCTTGACCAATCTTTCGAATGCCTCGGCGGGAGCCCAGTGGTGTGCTAGAGAAGCCTTCGTGCCACCGTTCGTCCCGGGCCTGTCACGTGGTGGCATGCGGCCGGGCCAGTCTGCCCGCTTACGCACGCGATGGGACACGTCTTCGGACCGGGCCCGCCACTACCCTCCTCGGCTTCTGAGCGGATCTGCTGCGGCCGAGGCGGGCGGTTGAGATTCCCACAGAGTTACTGCACGCAGTAACTCGCGTGGTAAGGATCGTGGAGGGTGTGGGGTAATGGCGCAGTTAATCCCACGCTCGCCCCCTCGGCTTCGTAGCCCGAGGGCCTATAAGTAGGCGGGGGAGGGGGTGCGGCAGGGCACGCGCGTCCCCCCTACTCATTGCCTCTTCTTTCTTCTTCCTCTCGCCGCCGTGCCCCCAAGCTTTGTCGAGCGTCGCAGCGACCCGTTCCCGATGAGCTCCTCTTCCACCGACACGCCCCCCGCGGTGCGCTCCGGGGAGTGGGACGGCTCCGAGGTTCATGAAGACCACATCGACTTCCTCCGCAAGACGCGTCGGTTGCCTCGCGAGGAATTCGTGAAGGTCCGCCTCGCGCCGGAGAAAGAAATCTCGCCGGCGCCGGAGGAGGGCGAGCGGGTCGCCTTTCGCTCAGACCGCCAAGGCTGACCTCGGCCTGCCGGGCGAGAGGCTTCTTCTGCGCTGTCCTTGAGTTCTACGGACTCCAGCTGCACCACCTCACTCCGAACACGGTGGTGTTGCTGTCCGCCTTCATCACTCTGTGCGAAGGCTTCCTCGGTGTCCTCCCCACCCTCGAGCTATGGGGGGAGTTCTTCTACACCAAGCTTGGCAACCACGTCACCGACGTGCCGGCTCAGTGCGGCGCGTTTATCGCGGTGCGGAGGACGGGGGCCGACAACCCGTTTCCCCCCATCGCTCTGATAAAGTCGGTGAAGATGTGGCAGCAGTCGTACTTCTACGTGAAGAGCGTCTTCACGGAGGGTGACTAGGTCAACCTGCCGGCTTATGCAGCCGGCGCGCCGGCTGGGAGACAGCCCAACTGGTCGTACCGGGCCAGGACGCTGATGCCCGCTGGAGCCGCCGCCGTTGCCTGACTCCGAGTGATGACGCAGTCGGAGGGCCTGACCGGGCCCGACTGGCTGGCCGCCTTTATGATGCGCCGAGTGCTCCCGCTTCAAGGCCGTCCTCACATGATCTGTCAGATGAGCGGCCAACGGGATCCAAGCCGGATGTGCACCAAGGAGATGCCTCACGAGGAGGTGGCCTACATGGTGAACTACCTTGTGAACTGCAAGCTCTCGGAAGAGTGGCAGTTTGGCAAGGAGCACTATTCGCGCGCCCATCCTCCGCCCATGGTGAGTTGTTACTTTTTCCGGCTCCTCTGATTCCTTCTTGCCGAGTCCGCCTTGCTAGGTCTGACCGACCGGTCTTTGGTCAGAGCCCACTCCTCCAGCCAGCAGCCGGCACCACGGGGCCGGCCCGCGAGTTCCTCCCTGACAGGGCGGAAAGCGATGTCGACGACCCCGACTTGGGGGCGGCGGCCTTGGAAGACGACGCCGAGGGAGGAGGCGGCAGAGCAGACGGCGCGAGGCGGCTTGGGGCCAGCCTCGAAGACTGGCCCGACGATGACGCGGGGGAGGTCGCCCCGCACCACCAACCAGGTGCCGGCCAGCCAGGTGCGAGCTCCTCTGCCGAGTCGGACACCCAAGGCGGCGCGAAGAAGCGAAGGGCTGCGCCGAGCTTGTTCGGCAGCCGGCCGAAGAAGCCCAAGGGCTCGGCCGCGGTGACCAAGCGGGAAGAGGCGGCCGCGAAGGTCAACCGCTTCCGCAGGGAGGTGAAGACGCCGCAACTGGTCTCCGTGTAAGTGCTTTCCTCCCTTGCATCCTTATCTTCTCTTCATCGATCTGTTCTGAGTTTTCTTCTTTGTTTTCCTTGGGCCCAGGGCTCCCCTCTCTCTTGAGAAGGCAGCCGCCGCCTCCATCATGGGGTCGGTGAAGACTTCTGCCACAGCCCGGCGAATTGAACCGGCAGCCGACCTTCGGGAGGCGAGGGAGCGGAACGTGCGGGAGGCGTGCGAAGAGCAGGAGGCCGCCCGCCTGAAGAAGGCGGAGGCCGAGAAGTCGGAGGCAGCCGCCAAGGAGAATTTGGCGGAGGCTGCAGCCGCCGACGCGGTGAAGAAACGGGCCGAAGAAGCCGCGCACAGCCACTCGGCGATCTTCGTTACTTCTCTGAACTCTGCCCCGCCGGCCCCGGAGTTCTTGGCGCAGGCCGGGGAGGCCGGTGGTGAGAACTCGATCAAGGAACGAGACGGCGGCGACACCTCCATGACGGACGTGCTCGTGCTGCCACCGCCGCCGGCAGGGGGCGCTCCGGGTGGGTAGCCGGCGGACCCGCCGGTGCCACTAACTGGAGAAGTGGCGGCGGGCTTGGATCTTGGGGTCGGCGCACCAACGCGTCATCGTCTTGCGAAGGCAGCTTCTACGCCACGCCCGCTGGAGACCGGCACTACGAGCTCCTCGATCCCGGACACCGAGGCGACGAGTGCCGCGCCCACTGGTTGGGTGCGAGGGAGCGGACTGGCCCGGTAAATCGGGCGCTCTTGGACGTCCAAGCCAAGATCCGAGCCGAGAGCAAGGCCCTGAAGAACTGCAACAAGGCGCACTTGGCAGCGCGAGAAGCAGTTCGGGTACGTTCTCTTCTTCGTTTTTGTTTACTTTCTGGTGGGGGCGCACTCAAACAAGACCTTCCGGTGTGTAGTCCCGAAGTTTCGGGCCGGTTGCCGAAAGCGCGGCTCGGAACTCTAATCGGCGAGTTCCAAGTGCCGACACTCGTCTGAGTTTTATGTCGCAGGATTACCACAACATCCGCGAGATCACCTTCCACTCCAACGCCCAGGAGCTGGCTCGGCAGACCGCCGACTTGTCGGACAGTCTGAGTACGTCTTCTTCTTCTTCTTTCCGCGGGGGCGCTCTAGCGCACCCGCGGGCTGTAGTCCCCGAGATTCGGGTCGACTGCTGAGCAGTCGGGCCGGATCTCCCCGGCGACTGTATTTCTTTGTTGGCGACTAACGTCTTGCTTTCTTATTTCTTTCGCAGAAGCCAACGCCATCTTGCAGGAGCAGCTGGATGAAGCCAACACCTTGCTCCGTGCCAAGGAGGAAGAGTGAAGCCAACACCTTTCTCCTTGCTGAATTCACGAGCGAGCGCTCCTCCTGGTACGACAAGGAGGCGATGCTGACCTCTGGCTTCCACGAGATCGAGGACATAGTCGATGGTGAGTCTTCCTCATTTTTCTTTTTTTTGCGTCGCCGGCTGTTGGTCAAAACCGGCTTCTAGTCTTTTAATTTTGCTCTTTGCTTCCGCTTCGGTAGACTTCTTCCCTAGCCATTTGGACGTGCCAACCGGGCCATCGAAGCTGACCGTGAAGGGCGAAGGGCGGATGGTGCGAAAATCGCCGCCGACGCCCCCCGATCCCTTTACGAGCAGATCTTGAGCATTGAGGCTCGCTTCACCGGTAGCTTTCACCGGATGTCGCCGCTTCAGATGTCGGCGCCAGCCGCCGCCTGCGGGCCGGACATGCCAAAGACCACGCACTTCGCCGGACCGCCGATCGGGCCGGAGGTAGCGGCCGACCGCCTTGAGGCTTGAAGGGCTCTTCGCCCGGCCGGGCGCGCCGGCCTTGAGTTCGTCAAGACGTGGTACCACTGGCTGAAGTTATCCTACCGGCCACGTTCCGGCAGGAGGCTCAGGCAGAGTTGGCGGCCGTGGAGGACGATCTTGTCAAGCGCGCGGCGTCGATCACCGAGTACACCGACACCAGCATCTTCATCCCAGAGCGGACTGAAAGCGGTGATGAGGCGCCGCCAGAATGGTTCGGGCTGAACCCGGCCGATGACGAGGACTCAACGGAGGTGGTCGACTCCAGCGGCTAGGAGGAAGGCGAATCGGAGGAGGGAGGCGAACAGGAGGCGCCAGAGGTCGCAGCGGACGGCCAGCCTCAGCTCGACCACGCCTCCAGCAACGAGCCGCGTCCGACTGAGCCAGCTACCGCCGAAGGCGATCAAGCAGAGACCGACCAGCCGGCCGCTCCGGCGACTGGCACCGCCGACTCCTTCGATCCTCTGAACCCTTCTGCTGCTTCTTAGGCTGCTACTTTATCTTTCGTTTCGCCTGTCTATTAGTCTCAAAATGAACTTGTTAATGTCGCACAATTCCACCCGTGGGTGTATCCAAACTTCGTTGAAGATCGACCAAGGGCCCTTATTATGTAAATATTTTGCTGAGTTCCGATTCTTCTTGCTTATCACTCTTTGGCTTTTTTCCTTTGCTGCCTTCCCTTGGTTTTCGCCTTGTCAGCCAAGCAGCCGCTCCACGGTCTGTTGCTTGGTCAAGTTCCTGGCTACCTTGGGACGGCAAGTACTTAGCCGCTTTAGAGTTTTAGCAAGTTGAATAGGAAGCAGCCAGCCGACTGCTGAACAGTCAGTTTGTAAGAAAGGCTGGAAGCCGGCTTAAACTATGTAGTGCTTCGAGTCCTTAACCATTTTTCGTAGGGCACCCTTTTCTACCTTGCTCCACTTGTCGTTAACTGGCCGCCGCTGAGCCGCGGCTTCCGGGCAGAGACGGCTTAAGTGCCACACATTACTTGTCCGGCTGCAGGAAGCATTTCATAGTTCCAGACGGCGTGTCCCCGGGTTGACTAGTCGAACCCGGTGCCAAGCGGCTTAACAAAAAATGACATACTCATAGGCATAATTCTTATCATATAGATAAAAGAGGGCAGTCCCCGAGCTCTTCTCGGGGGACCCGGAGTCTTTGTAATTTAATACAAAAGGTAGCGTGGTACATACTGCATTAATTGTAAAATCTTCGGAGGAGATTTGCATTCCATGGCCGCTCCGTCTCCTTGCCGGAGTCGTCCCTCTTGCGTACTCGAGGCTTCTGAGCGTCGATCAGGTAATAGGAGTCGTTGCCCAATACTTTGCTGATCATGAAGGGGCCTTCCCAAGGTGCTGAGAGCTTGTGCTGGGCGGCTGTTCGCTGGATCAGCCGGAGCACAAGATCTCCTTCTTGGAAAGATCTCGGCTTGACCTTCCGATTGTAGTATCGGTGCAGGCTCTGCTGGTAGATGCTGGACCAGCTGAGTGCCAACAGCCGGCTCTCTTCCAGCAGATCGACGTCGTCTTGTCGTGCTTCTTCTGCCTCCTCTTCGGTGTACATGGTGACTCGAGGGGAGTCGAACTCTATGTCCGTTGGGATGACGACTTCGGTACCGTAGACGAGGAAGAAAGGCGTGAAGCCGGTTGGCTTGTTCGGTGTTGTGCGCAGGCTCCAGAGGACGGCTGGCAGCTCGTCGAGCCAGCAGCCAGCCGAACGCTCCAGAGGCTCGACCAGCCGGGGCTTGATGCCGGATAAGATGAGGCTGTTTGCTTGCTCAACTAGGCCGTTTGACTGCGGGTGGGCAACGGATGCTAAGTCCAGTCGGATGCCCTGCGTTAGGCAGAAACGGGCCAAGGCGCCCTTGGCGAAGTTTGTGCCGTTGTCGGTGATGATGCTATGCGGTATGCCGTACCGAGTAGTGATGTCGGCGATGAAAGTCACGGCAGTCGTCCCATTCCGTTTCTTGATTGGCCTTGCCTCTATCCACTTGGTAAACTTGTCCACAACGACAAGCAGATGAGTCATGCCGCCACGAGCCGTCTTGAATGGTCCCACCATATCCAGGCCCCAGACGGTGAAGGGCCAGGTGATGGGGATAGTCTTGAGTGCAGAAGCCGGCTGATGTGGCTTGGAGCGGAACATCTGACACCCTTTGCATTTCAGGACCAGATCCTTGGCGTCTTCTAGGGCAGTCGGCCAGAAAAAACCGCGGCGGAAAGCTTTGGCGACAAGTGCTCTTGAAGCCGCATGGTGGCCACACTCGCCTTGGTGGATATCTTTGAGAGTTTCTTGGGCTTGCTCTGGTTCGACGCAGCGTTGGTAAACACCAGTGACACTGCGCCTGATCAGCTCTCTGTTGACTATGGTGTAGGCCGCGGCCCGGCGTTGCACTTGCCGGGCCGAGATCTCATCAGGCGGCAGTTCCTTTCTCACTAGGAAGTTGAGGATAGGATGGGCCCAAGAAGGTGCTGCGACTTCTGCAACTGTTAGGACCGCAAGTTGGACGAGGGCGGCTGGGCCGGGAGGCGGCGGGTTGGAGTCGGCAGCCGCTTGCTGGGTCGATGAAGTCCCCGGGCCGAGCTCTGAAGTCCCCGGGCTGGCCGCTGCAGTCCCCAGGCCGGGTTCTGAAGTCCTGCCAGAATTCCCGTGCCGGCCGTTGGAGCTCTCAAGTCGGATCCGACTGCTTCAGGAGGAGCCGGTACGAAGATAGAATCTGATTCTGGCGATGGCTTGACATACGGCTTGAAGAGGCGTTGAAGGGCGACGCCGGTCAGTATTGCTTGACGGGTGGAGCCGATTCTTGCCAAGGCGTCTGCTTGCTCGTTGTCGTTAGCACATGAAGAAACTCGCACCCCTCAAAATATCCGCCGAGTTGCTGTACGAGGAAGCGGTAGCTCGCCATGTTTGCATCTTTGGCGTCCCAGTCGCCTGACGACTGCTGGACCACTAAATTAGAGTCACCATAACACAGGATCCGGCGGATGCCGAGCTCTTTGGCAAGCCCGAGCCCGTGAATGAGTGCCTCGTATTCGGTGACGTTGTTGGAGGCAGCGAAATGGATTTGCAGCACGTACTTGAGCTTGTCGCCTTTTGGAAAGATGAGGACGATGCCGGCTCCCAAACCGGTGTGCATCTTCGAACCATCAAAGTGCATCCGCCAATGAGTGGAGTCGGGCGCTGGCGGCAGGTGCTGGGTCTCGGCCCAGTTGATGAGGAAGTCGGCCAGCGCTTGGGACTTGATGGCGGTGCGAGGCTGGTAGTAGATGGTATAGGGGGCCAAATCTATGGCCCACTTGGCGACTCGGCCCGAGGCATCTCGGTTTCCAATGATCTCGGCCAATGGAGCTGTGCAGACCACAGAGATTGGGTGCTCTTGGAAATATGGCTTCAGCTTTTTGGCGGCAAAGTGTACACCGTAACACATCTTCTGATAGTGGGGGTAGTTCTGCTTGGAGGTCGACAGTACTTCACTTAGGTAGTACACCAGTCTCTGGACTGGTAGTGCCTTGCCTTCCTCTTTGCGCTCCACCACGATGACCGCGCTGACCACTTGGCTGGTGGCGGCGATGTAAAGGAGCATGGGCTCTTTAGGAGTCGGGGCCGCCAAGACTGGTGGAGTGGTCAACATCTTTTTGAGCTGGAGGAAAGCTTCATCCGCCTTGTCGTTCCACTCGAAAAAGGTGGTTTTCTTCATGAGCTGGTACAGAGGAAGAGCCTTCTCTCCCAGCCGACTGATGAACCGGCTGATGGAAGCCAAACAGCCAGTGAACTTCTGCACATCCAACAGTCGGCGGGGTACTTCCATCCTCTCGATGGCCTTGATCTTCACAGGGTTGCACTCTATGCCCCGTTCAGAGACTAGGAATCCAAGAAGCTGGCCGGCTGGTACTCCGAAGACGCACTTCTCTAGGTTGAGCTTGATTTCAAATCGGCGCAGATTCTCAAAGGTCTCCTTGAGGTCCTCTAGCAGTGTTCCACGCTTCTCCATCTTCACCACCACATTGTCCACGTAAACGTGGGCGTTCCTGCCATGTTGCTTGAGGAGGCACTTTTGCATGCAGCGTTGAAAGGTGGCACCGGCATTCCTCAAGCCAAACGTCATGGTAAAGTAGCAGATGGCTCCGAATGGTGTGATGAAGGCGGTCTTCAGTCTGTCAGCCCGATTCAGCTTGATTTGGTGGTATCCTGAATATGCATCCAAAAAGCTCAACAGCTCGCATCCGGCTGTGGAGTCTATCACTTGGTCAATTCTTGGCAAAGCAAACGGGTCTTTTGGGCATGCTTTGTTGAGGCTAGTGTAATCGATACACATACGCCACTGCTTGATTTTCTTCAAAGACGAGGACTGGGTTGGCCAGCCACTCTGGAAAAAACACTTCCATGATGAAGCCGGCGGCCAGCAGCCGGGCTATCTCTTCTCCAACGACTCTTCTCTTCTCTTCTGACAGGCGGCGCAAGGGCTGCCTGACGGGCTTGGCATCGGGTCGGACGTGTAACTTGTGCTCGACAAAATCCGTCGGAACACCCGGCATGTCTTTGGGGGACCATACAAAGATGTCCCGATTCTCATGGAGGAAATCGATGAGCTGGCCTTCCTATTTGCTGTCGAGGCCCGTACCTATGACAGCATGCCTCTCCGGGTGCTCTGGGTCCAAGGGTATCTTCTTTGTCTCTTTGTCCGGCTTGAACGAGCCCTCGGCTTCCGACTCCTTGGGGTCAGGCGACATCTCCGGCCGCTTTCCAGCCATCGCCACAACCTGGTCAAGGAGCCGCTTCTCAGCTGCAATCACGAGGGACTCGGCCAACCGACTGCTCTCTGCTGCGTAGGCGGACGACTTCTTTTAGTCGCCGGCTATGGTCAGAATCCCCTTGGGACTCGACATCTTCATCTGGAGGTAGGCGTAGTGGGGGACCGCCATGAACTTGGCCAGAGCAGGCTGGCCAAGCAGCGCATGGTAGGGGCTTTCAAGGTCCACCACCTCAAACCAGACCTGCACTCGGCGAAAGTGATCTTTGTCCCCGAAGAGGACGTCTATCAGGATCTTGCCGATTGGTGAGCAGGAAAGACCAGGAACTATGCCATGGAAGACAGTCCGGCTGGGCTGAAGTTGCCTTTGCTTGATTCCCAACTTCTCCATGGTGTCCTTGTACAGGATGTTGATGCTGCTGCCGCCGTCTATCAGAACTCGGGAGAAACAAGCAGCTCGCCTGTCCGTGGCAAAGGTGGCATCCAAAACCAGTGCATAGGAGCCAGGTTTGGGCATCACCTCTGGGTGATCGGCTCTGCTCCAGCTGATGGGTTTCTCCGACCAATGCATGAACTCTGGGGCCTTGGTTGCTACTGCGTTCACCTCTTGTTGTTGCTGCCGCCTGCCGCGCCGGTCATCAGTCATGCTGGTAAATATGACGCATGCTCCATGCTCTTCTGGAAACTCGTCCTGTATGGCTCCGACTGGTTTGGCCGCCGGCTGCTGGGGCTGAGGAGGAGGCTGCTGCCCAGCAGGCGCGGGAGGCAGGAGGCCGTCTCCCTTAGCGATCCTGGTGAGCCAATGGCACTTCCAAGTGGTGTGGTTTGACGGCTTTGCGCCGCTATGGAATTTGCAAGGTGCATCAAGGGTTTGCTCATATGAGAAAGCCGGCAGCCAATTTGCCTTGCCGCCTTTCTGCCGCTTGGAAGGAGCCTGCCCTTCTGGCCACTGGTCTTCGACTGTCGCCACCTGCCGGCTGGTGGAAGCCGGCTGTGGGGCCTTGTGCTTGTGGTTGTTCTGCTATTGACGCCGACTGGTGTCTCCAGCCGGAGTTCTGGGAGCCTGAGGGGCCATCTTGCCAGACGCGTTTACTTGGATCTCCGCCTTCATGGAGGAGTCGGCCGTGGCGTATTTGTCTGCTATGATCAGCAGCTCGTCGAGGGTTTCCGGCCCGTCGCAGAGGAGCTTGTTCTTGTGGAGGGTGCCCTCTCGGCATCCGGCGGTGAAGTACTCGATGGCCTTGGAGCATGAGCGGAACGTACTTCACGGCGACTCGCTTGTTGACGTTTGCTATGCTGCCGGCTGTGGAGTAATCGATCAGCAAGTCCTCCGGCTTCATGGAGCCGGTGTACTTGGGAGTGTCTCTTGGGAGCGTGAACCCTTTGGGGAAGGGCTCGTCTCGTATGCGAGGACCGAAACAAGGTGGACCCAGCTTGTCTTCTTCTTCTAGCACCAGGGATCGGTTGAGGCGGTCGATCCGGTGGCGGGCGTCGTTTTCTCTGATTCCTTCTCGGCAGCCAAGGCAGTCGCCGAGCGATGGGTGATCAACAGGCGGCGGGGAAATGCACCTTTCCCTGCGAGGGGGAGGAGGCGGACAGTCGTCCCGCCGTTCCGCTGCTCTTGGGTGGCCATCTTGGTCGCGCTCTATGGAGATCCGAAGTCGATCATGCGCCGGCAGCCGCCCTTGTCCTTTTTAGCACGGACGCCACCAGTCGGCGTCCGGGAGGTCGCACCTTGATCTTGGCGGTGAGGTAGATCGTCATTTTGCCGGCGCGGCACCTTGGTGCCACAGCCGGCTTCGTGCTGCTCGGCGGCCGCGTTCCGCCATCTGGCGACGCTCCTCGCCATCGAACTTGCCAAGCTCTTCTGCCGTCGCCTGGGTGGCTCGGATGTTCTCTGCAGGCGTCGTGTAGATAGGGCGATCAGCCCCGAACAGGTGGGCGATGTCCACGCCATTCTGCTGGACCATGCCAAGGCGGCTGGGCCCGGTGGGAGCCGGCGTGCCGCCCACAGCGCAATCCATTTCGCGCTGGTAGGCTTCCAACAGGCGTCTCATGCCGGCCAGCCTCTTCGCGCCTTCGACGAGCTGGAGGCGGCGTGCCTCCAACATCTCGGCGTCGGCGTCTTCGGGAATGGGCGTTGACAGGTCTTGCAGCGCCGCGTCGAGCGGGTCGCGAGCACCTCCGCCGGAGTGCTCGCAATGTCCGATGACTAGCACCTGCAGCGGACGGTAAGCTCACGCTCTCCGCGAGGGAGCGTTCGTCAGAGACCACCACATTGGTGGGGAACGTGATGAGCGACGTGGTGTCGGAGTCAACCAACATCAGGTTGGTGGAGCCTACAGACTCCAAGTCCGCAGCTGGCTCACTGGAGACGTGGAGCTGATCGAGGAGGCCCGCGAGGAGGCTCTCGGGACCATCGGTGCCCTCGTCGGATGCGGGCTCGTCGGAGAGGCAGACTCCGCCAACGAGATCAGCGAGGCAGCTCACCGCGCAGACCAACTCTGCACCGTGCAGCGCGTCGACACAGACACCATTTGGCGTGCCAGGCTGGCTGCGCTCGCGAGGGAGGAAAAGGGTTGCCGTCCAGAGAAGGTCTCCGGACGACGGTGCCCCTCGCCCCATGGTGGGTGCCAAATGTCGGGGGTTGGGTGCGACATATGCCAAAGGATGGTTTATCATGGTGGGAGCGAGCAGAACGTCGCCGGTGCCCGGAAGCGGGATGAGGCGTAGACACGAACGCCAACGTACTTTACGCAGATTCAGGGCTCTCCTAGGAGATAACACCCCTACTCCAGCTCTGCGGGGTCTTTGCATGATCACTAAGGCTCAAGTGAATACACGAGTGCTCCTCGAGCTGTATGCTAGAGGTAGGAGAAGGCAAGGCTAGCTCTCTCCTTCCCTCCATGATCTGGTCTAACTAGCACAGGTTCCGAACCCTTTGCATGGGTGCCCCGGGGGGTTTATATAGGCCTACTTCGGGGTACATTGTAATCCAAATGGGCGTGGGGCCCGCCGTCGATCTCTCCGTGCCCGGCTTCTCCGCCGACTGGTGGGTCCCACCGAATGGTGAGGTACGGGCCGGCAAGCCATACCCGCCGCTCTCGGGGCTTGTCGTCGGCGGATCACTGTAGCCGCGTCTCTAATGACGTAGGCTTGGTCGAGAGGTCATGGCTATAGCCCTGCCGCCTGGCGGGCAATTACTGTAGCCACTCTCCGCCCTGTCTGGTTGTTGGCGCGTGGGCCCCGAGGGAAGGGTCGGCCGACTCCTAGAGGCCGACCTCCCCCTGGTCCGATTGGTAGGGCTCTTTGTCGTCTTCTGGACTCTCGCTGACGTGCGGGGCCCGTCGTCCTTGGGCCGTACAGACAGGCCGTCATGGGAATAGGACTCCGCCCATACGGGGTGATGTCAGGGAAGCGGTGGCAATAGTGCCGCGCCGGGCGGAGATCTCCGCCCGTACGGGGCACCGTGGCCATGCTTGCCTGATTTGGAGGAGGGGATGGGCTGTACTATAGCCACTGCCCGTCACGTCCTCCTGACGAGGGCATAGGCTCCGCAGGCGTCGCGATCCGACTCTTGAATGTCGACTTCTCTGGAAGTCGCCGGGCCGGAGTCGGCTTGACTTGGCCTTGCATCCAGGACTCGGCCGCCCGCGGGAAGCCGGCTGCTCCTTCAATCGGCTTCTAGAAGGCGGCACTGAGGGAGTCCTGGACTAGGGGGTGTCCGGATAGCCGAACTATCATCTTTGGCCGGACTCCTAGACTATGAAGATACAAGATTGAAGACTTCGTCCCGTGTCCGGATGGGACTTTCCTTGGCGTGGAAGGCAAGCTTGGCGATGTGGATATGTAGATCTCCTACCATTGTAACCGACTCTGTGTAACCCTAACCCTATCCGTGTCTATATAAACCGGAGGGTTTTAGTCCAGAGACCTAACAACAATCATACCATAGGCTAGCTTCTAGGGTTTAGCCTCTCGATCTCGTGGTAGATCTACTCTTGTACTACCCATATCATCAATATTAATCAAGCAGGAGTAGGGTATTACCTCCATCGAGAGGGCCCGAACCTGGGTAAAAACATCGTGTCCCTTGTCTCCTGTTACCATCCGCCTAGACGCACAGTTCGGGACCCCCTACCCGAGATCCGCCGGTTTTGACACCGACATTGGTGCTTTCATTGAGAGTTCCTCTGTGTCGTCACCTATTGGCCCGATGGCTCCTTCGATCATCAACAACGACGCGGTCCAGGGTGAGATTTTTCTCCCTGGATAGATCTTCGTATTCGGCGGCTTTGCACTGCGGGCCAATTCACTTGGCCATCTGGAGCAGATCAAAAGCTATGCCCCTGGCCATCAGGTCATATTTGGAAGCTTGAACTATACGGCCGATGTCCGCGGAGACTTGATCTTCAATGGATTCGAGCCACAACCAAGCGCACCGCACTGTCCCGATGGGTACGATCTAGCTCGCTACATGAAAAGCCCTGGAGGTCAGATTCGTGCCCGCTCCGACCCTTAATCCGGAGCCGGTTTCGCCGATCGAGGACGGTTGGTTAGACACCGCCTCGGGGGCTACGATCTCAACGGCGATTGAGCCAAACTCCATCCCTGTCCTTTGCGAAGACCTTGACTCCAGGGTGCCGGACTCCTCTCCGGACTCCGAACCCTCCGCGCCCCTGCCAATCGAATCCGATTAGGCACCGGTCATGGAGTTCACTACCGCGGACATCTTTTCAGCACTCGCCCGACATCTTGAATTCACTAAAGTCTCTCTCTTTATCAGGAGAGCCCTGGCCGGACTAAGGTCAGGAAGGTTGGGATGCGGACGACAAAGAAATTCAACGCCCACCCACCACCCACTTTGTAGCCACTGTCGATGATTTAACCGACATGCTCGACTTCGACTCCGAAGACATCGACGGTATGGACGATGATGCCGAAGACGACCAAGACCCAGCGCCTACAGGGCACTGGAAGGCCACCTCGTCATATGACATATACATGATGGACATCCCAAAAGATGGGAATGGCGATGGAACGGCGGAGGATGACCCCTCAAAGAAACAACCCAAGCGCCGACGTCAGCAGCGCCGTTCTAAATCCCGCCACAGTAAAAACGGTGATTCCGGCACGGGAGATAATAACACCCCGGATAGTGCCGAAGACAACCCCCTCCAGCAGGATTCAACGTAGGAGGAGGGAGAAGCAAGTCCGCACAACAGTGCGGCAGAAGGAGAGGTAGAGGACGATAATTATGCGCCCCCCTCCGATGACGAGGCAAGCCTCGACGACGATTTAATTTGTCGTGGCTCGAGGATCCGCCGAACAGAGCGCTTTCAAACGCAGGCTTATGGCCACGGCAAGCAGCCTCAAGAAAAAGCAGCAACAGCTTAGAGCTGACCAAGTCCTGCTAGCTGGCAGATGGACTGAAGTCCTTGCAGCCGAAGAGTATGAACTCGAACGCCCATCCAAAAGATACCCAAAACGGAGGCTGCTACCCCAATTAGAGGAAGCAGCACCAAAACCTACACGCAGGAGGAGGGAGAAGCAAGTCCGCACAACAGTGCGGCAGAAGGAGAGGTAGAGGACGATAATTATGCGCCCCCCTCCGATGACGAGGCAAGCCTCGGCATTTACGCATTTAATTTGTCGTGGCTCGAGGATCCGGCTGAACAGAGCTGCTTTCAAATGCAGGCTTATGGCCACGGCAAGCAGCCTCAAGAAAAGCAAGAACAGCTTAGAGTCGACCAAGTCCTCGCTAATGGGCAGATGGACTGAAGTCCTTGCAGCCGAAGAGTATGAACTCGAACGCCCATCCAAAAGATACCCAAAACGCAGGCTGCAACCCCAATTAGAGGAAGCAGCACCCAAACCTACATCACCAGTGCATGAAGCGGCCGGCCGGCCACCCCGTGGTCGCGACAGAGAGGCCTCTAGACCCTCCATTCAAGCCGCACTCTGGCGTCGCTCGAAAAGTACCAAGGCACGGGGAAACACGCCAGACCTGCGAGACATATTGGAGGACAAGGCAAGGCAAAAAAGATCGATCTACAGATCGCGTGGGCGCCCCACAACACGTGATGATAACCATCACGCCGGATACAGCAACTCTGGTCGGGCTGAACACAGTAGACAAAGCTCATATGAGCTACATCGGGCGATAGCCCAATACAGAGGCGCCAAGACACCCACTATGCTTCATAGATGAAGTAATGGATCATCAAATCCCGAGGGCTTCAAACCCGTAAACATCGAATCATACGATGGTACCACAGATCCTGGGTCCGGATCGAGGACTATCTCCTCCATATCCACATGGCCCGGTGATGATCTACATGCCATCAAATACCTCCCACTCAAGCTTAAAGGACCAGCTCGACATTGGCTCAACAGCTTGCTAGCAAAATCAATTGGTTGTTGGGAGGACCTGGAAGCCGCATTCCTTGATAACTTCTAGGGCACATATGTGCGACCACCAGACGCCGATGACCTTAGCCACATAATTCAGCATCCAGAAGAATCGGCCAGACAATTCTAGACACGGTTCCTAACAAATAAAAATCAGATCGTCGACTGTCTGGATGCAGAGGCGCTAGCAGCCTTCAAACACCACATCCGCGACGAATGGCTAGCCCGGCACCTAGGACAGGAAAAGCTGAAATCCATGGCAGCCCTCACCACACTCATGACCCGCTTCTGCGCGGGAGAGGACAGCTAGCTAGCTCTAAGCAACAACTTGGCCAAACACATTGATAGTTCGGATACCAAGGACAGCAATGGCAGGTCGCGTCGCAACAAGAACAAGCGCCGCATTAACGGCGATAATGCTGAAGATACGGCAGTCTATGCCGGATTCAGAGGCTCTAAACCCGGTCAAGGGAAGAAGCCATTCAAAAGAAATACCCAGGGCCCATCCAACTTGGACCGAATACTCGATCGCTTGTGCCAGATACATGGCACCCCCGAAAAACCAGCCAATCAGACCAACAAGGATTGTTGGGTGTTCAAGCAAGCAGGCAAGCTAACTGCCGAACTCAATGACAAGGGGCTGCCTAGCGATGACGAGGAAGAGCCCCGACCGCCGAACAATAGAGGATGTATGGGTTTCCCCACAAGTGCGGACGTGAACATGATATACGCAACCCATATACCCAAAAGGGAGCGTAAGCGTGCGCTTAAGGGACGATATGCGATGGAGCCATCGCCTCAAGTTCAACCCATGGTCTTCCTGCCCGATCACCTTTGATCGAAGGGACCACCCCACTAGCATCCGTCACGGCGGTTTCGCCGCATTGGTTCTCGACCCAATCATTGCCGGATTTCACCTCACTAGAGTCCTGATGGACGGCGACAGCAGCCTGAACCTGCTTTATCAGGATAGAGTACGCAAAATGGGCATAGACCCCTCAAGGATTAAACCCACAAATACGACCTTTAAAGTGTTGGAAATATGCCCTAGAGACAATAATAAAAGCATTATTATTATATTTCCTTGTTCATGATAATTGTCTTTTATTCATGCTATAATTGTATTATCCGGAAATCGTAATACACGTGTGAATACATAGACCACAATACGTCCCTAGTAAGCCTCTAGTTGACTAGCTCGTTGGTCGACAGATAGTTCGTTTTGCTAGAGCTTTTCCAATGTCAAGTATCTCTTCCTTAGACCAAGAGATCGTGTAACTCCCGGATACCGTAGGAGTGCTTTGGGTGTACCAAACGTCACAACGTAACTGGGTGACTATAAAGGTGCACTACTGGGTATCTCCGAAAGTCCCCCTGGGTTGACACGGATCGAGACTGGGATTTGTCACTCCGTGTTACGGAGAGGTATCACTGGGCCCACTCGGTAGTGCATCATCATAATGAGCTCAAAGTGACCAAGTGTCTGGTCACGGGATCATGCATTACGGTACGAGTAAAGTGACTTGCCGGTAACGAGATTAAACGAGGTATTGGGATACCGACGATCGAATCTCGAGCAAGTAACATATCGATTGACAAAGGGAATTGTATCACGGGTTGTTTGAATCCTCGATATCGTGGTTCATCCGATGAGATCATCGAGGAGCATGTGGGAGCCAACATGGGTATCCATATCCCGGTGTTGGTTATCGCCCGAGAGCGCCTTGGTCATGTCTACGTGTCTCCCGAACCCGTAGGGTCTACACACTTAAGGTTCGGTGACGCTAGGGTTGTATGAATATCAGTATGCAGTATACCAAATGTTGTTCGGAGTCCCGGATGAGATCCCGGACATCACGAGGAGTTTCGGAATGGTCCGGAGGTAAAGAATTATATATAGGAAGTGGTATTTCGGCCATCGGGAAAGTTTCGGGGTCACCCGGTATTGTACCGGGACCACCGGAAGGGTCCCGTGGTCCACCGGTGGGGCCACCCATCCCGGAGGGCCCCATGGGCTGAAGTGGGAGGGAACCAGCCCATAGTAGGCTGGTGCGCCCCTTGGCCCAGCCCCCGCGCCTAGGGTTGAAACCCTAGGGTGGGGGGGCGCCCACTTGCCTTGGGCACTCCACCCCTTGGCCGCCGCCCCTTGGGAGATGGGATCCCCAGGGCCGGGCGCCTGGGGCCTATATAAAGGGAGGGGGAGGGGCAGCCGCACCCTGAAACTCTGGCGCCTCCCTCCCCCTGCTACACCTCGTCCTCCTCCCGCAGCAGCTTGGCGAAGCCCTGCCAGAGTTTTGCTGCATCCACCACCATGCCGTCGTGCTGCTGGATCATCATCAACCTCTCCTTCCCCCTTGCTGGATCAAGAAGGAGGAGACGTCTCCCATCCCGTACGTGTGTTGAACGCGGAGGTGCCGTCTGCTCGGGCGCTAGGATCTCCGGTGATAGGATCACGGCGATAACGACTACTTCATCCCCGTTCTTTTGAACGCTTCCGCTCGCGATCTACAAAGTGGTATGTAGATGCAATCTCTCTCCCATGACTCGTTGCTTAGATGAACTCATAGATAGATCTTGGTGAAACTGTAGAAAAATTTTAATTTTCTGCAACGTTCCCCAACAGTGGAATCGTGAGCTAGGTCTATGCGTAGTTCTCTATTGCACGAGTAGAACACAATTTGGTTGTGGGCGTAGATCTTGTCAACTTGCTTGCCGCTACTAGTCTTATCTTGCTTCAGCGGTATTGTGGGATGAAGCGGCCCGGACCAACCTTACACGTGACGCTACGTGAGACCGGTTCCACCGGCTGCATATGCACTAGTTGCATAAGGTGGCTGGCGGATGTCCTGCTCTCCCACTTTAGTTGGAGCGGATTCGGATTAAAAGGGTCCTTATGAAGGGTAAATAGAAGTTGACAAAATCACGTTGTGGTTATTCGTAGGTAAGAAAACGTTCTTGCTAGAACCCAATTGCAGCCACGTAAAAGATGCAACAACAATTAGAGGACGTCTAACTTGTTTTTGCAGCAATTGTCATGTGACGTGATATGGCCAGAAGTTGTGATGAATGATGAATGACATATTGTGATGTATGCGATCATGTTCTTGTAATAGGAATCATGACTTGCATGTCGATGAGTATGACAACCGGCAGGAGCCATAGGAGTTGTCTTTATTTTGTATGACCTGCGTGTCATTGAAGAACACCATGTAAACTACTTTACTTTATTGCTAAACGCGTTAGCCATAGAAGTAGAAGTAGTCCTTGGCGTGACAACTTCATGAAGACACGATGATGGAGATCATGATGATGGAGATCATGGTGTCATGCCGGTGACAAGATGATCATGGAGCCCCGAAGATGGAGATCAATGGAGCTATATGATATTGGCCATATCATGTCACTACTATATAATTGCATGTGATGTTTATTATGTTCATACATCTTGTTTACTTAGAACGACGGTAGTAAATAAGATGATCCCTTACAACAATTTCAAGAAGTGTTATCCCCTAACTGTGCACCGTTGCTAAAGTTCGTCGCTTCAAGCACCACGTGATGATCGGGTGTGATAGATCCTTACGCTCACATACAACGGGTGTAAGACAGTTTTACACATGCAAAACACTTAGGGTTAACTTGACGAGCCTAGCATGTACAGACATGGCCTCGAACACGGAGACCGAAAGGTCGAACACGAGTCGTATGGAAGATACGATCAACATGAGAATGTTCACCGACGATGACTAGTCCGTCTCACGTGATGATCGGACACGGCCTAGTCGACTCGAATAAATGTAACACTTAGATGACTAGAGGGATGTCTAATCTGAGTGGGAGTTCATTAAAATAATTTGATTAGATGAACTTAATTATCATGAACTTAGTCTAAAACCTTTGCAAATATGTCTTGTAGATCAAATGGCCAACGCTCATGTCAACCTGAACTTCAACGCTGCTCCTAGAGAAAACCAAGTTGAAAGATGATGGAAGCAACTATACGGACTGGGTCCTAACACGAGGATCATCCTCATAGCTGCCGTGAAACAATATGTCCTAGAAGGACCGCTAGGTGACGCCTCCGTCTCTGCAGAACCAAGACATTATGAATGCTTGGCAGACTCGTGTTGATGATTACTCCCTCGCTTAGTGCGGCATGCTTTACAGCTTAGGAACCGGGCTCCAAAAGCGTTTTGAGAAACACGGAGCATATGAGATGTTCGAAGAGCTGAAACTAGTTTTTCAAGCTCATGCCCGGGTCGAGAGATATGAAGTCTCCGACAAGTTCTATAGTTGTAAGATGGAGGAAAACAGTTCTGTCAGTGAGCACATACTCAAAATGTCTGGGTTGCACAACCGCCTGTCCCAGCTGGACATAAACCTCCCGAACGAGGCGGTCATTGACAGAATCCTTCAGTCGCTCCCACCAAGCTACAAGAGCTTTGTGATGAACTACAATATGCAGGGTATGGTGAAGACCATTCCCGAAGTATTCTCAATGCTGAAGTCAGCAGAGGTTGAAATCAAGAAAGAACATCAAGTGTTGATGGTCAACAAAACCACTAAGTTCAAGAAGGGCAAGGGCAAGAAGAACTTCAAGAAGGACGGCAAGGAGGTTGCCGCTGCAAGCAAGTTGCCGGAAAAGTCAAAGAATGGACCCAAGCCCGAGACTGAGTGCTTTTATTGCAAGGGAAGGGTCACCGAAGCGGAACTGCCCCAAATACTTAGCGGATAAGAAGGCCGGCAACACCAAAGGTATATTTGATATACATGTAATTGATGTGTACCTTACCAGTACTCGTAGTAACTCCTGGGTATTTGATACCGGTGTCGTTGCTCATATTTGTAACTCACAACAGGAGCTGCGGAATAAGCGGAGACTGGCGAAGGACGAGGTGACGATGCGCGTCGGGAATGGTTCCAGAGTCGATGTGATCGCCGTCGGCACGCTACCTCTACATTTACCTACGGGATTAGTTATAAACTTTAATAATTGTTATTTGGTGCCAAATTTGAGCATGAACATTGTATCTGGATCTCGTTTGATACGAGATGGCTACTCATTTAAATCCGAGAATAATGGTTGTTCTATTTATATGAGAGATATGTTTTATGGTCATGCTTCATGGTCAATGGTTTATTCTTAATGAATCTCGAGCGTAGTGTTACACATATTCATAGCGTGAATACCAAAAGATGTAAAGTTGATAACGATAGTCCCACATACTTGTGGCAATCGCCGCCTTTGGTCACATTGGTGTCAAGCGCATGAAGAAGCTCCATGCTGATGGACTTTTAGAGTCTCTCGATTATGAATCATTTGACACATGCGAACCATGCCTCATGGGCAAAATGACCAAGACTCCGCTTCTCCTAACAACGGAGCGAGCAACCAACTTGTTGGAAATCATACATACCGATGTGTGCGGTCCAATGAGTGTTGATGCTCGCGGAGGATATCGTTATGTTCTCACTCTCACAGATGACTTGAGTAGATATGGGTATGTCTACTTGATGAAACACAAGTCTGAGACCTTTGAAAAGTTCAAGGAATTTCAGAATGAAGTAGAGAATCAACGTGACCGAAAGATAAAATTCTTACGATCGGATCATGGAGGAGAATACTTAAGTCACGAATTTGGTACACACTTAAGAAAATGTGGAATCGTTTCATTAACCGACGCCGCTGGAACACCTCAACAGAACGGTGTGTCCGAACGTCAGAATCGCACTCTATTGGATATGGTGGGATCCATGATGTCTCTTACCGATTTACCGCTATCATTTTGGGGATACGCTCTAGAGACAGCTACATTCACTTTAAATAGGGCACCGTCTAAATCCGCTGAGACGACACCGTATGAATTATGGTTTGGGAAGAAACCTAAGCTGTCGCTTTCTAAAAGTTTGGGGATGCGGGCTTATGTCAAGAAACTTCAACCCGAAAAGCTCGAACCCAAGTCGGAAAAATGCGTCTTCATAGGATACCCTAAAGAAACCATTGGGTATACCTTCTACTTAAGATCCGAGGGCAAGATCTTTGTTGCCAAGAACGGATCCTTTACGGAAAAAGAGTTTCTCTCGAAAGAAGTAAGTGGGAGGAAAGTAGAACTCGATTAAGTACTACCTCTTGAACGGGAAAGTAGTGCAGCTTCAGAAAATGTTCTGTGATGCCTACACCAACCGAAGAGGAAAATAATGATGATGATCAAGGTACTTCGGATCAAGAAGCTACTGAACTTCAGAGGTCCACAAGGACACGCTCCGCACTGCAGTGGTACGACAACCCTGTCCCGGAAATCATGTTGTTAGACAACGGTGAACCTTCGAACTATGAAGAAGCGATGGCGGGCCCAGATTCCAACAAATGGCTAGAAGCCATGAAATCCGAGATAGAATCCATGTATGAAAACAAAGTATGGACTTTGACTGACTTGCCCGATGGTCGGCGAGCGATGGAAAACAAATGGATCTTTAAGAAGAAGACGGACGCGGATGGTAATGTCACCATCTATAAAGCTCGACTTGTCGCTAAGGGTTATCGGCAAGTTCAAGGGATTGACTACGATGAGACTTTCTCTCCCGTAGCGTAGCTTAAGTCCGTCCGAATCATGTTAGCAATTGCCGCATACTATGATTATGAGATATGGCAGATGGACGCCAAAACAACGTTCCTTAACGGTTATCTTAAGGAAGAACTGTATATGATGCAGCCAGAAGGTTTTGTCGATCCTAAGAATGCTAACAAAGTATGCAAGCTCCAAAGTGATCCATTTATGGGCTGGTGCAAGCATCTCGGAGTTGGAACATTCGCTTTGATGAGATGATCAAAGCGTTTGGTTTATGCAGACTTATGGAGAAGCCTGCGTTTACAAGAAAGTGAGTGGGAGCTCAGAGCATTTCTCATATTATATGTAGATGACATACTTTTGATGGGAAATGATATAGAACTCTTGGACATCATTAAGACCTACTTGAATAAAAGTTTTTCAATGAAGGACCTTGGAGAAGCTGCTTATATATTAGGCATCAAGATCTATAGAGATAGATCGAGACGCCTCATAGGTCTTTCACAAAGCACATACCTTGATAAGATTTTGAAGAAGTTCAAAATGGATGAGTCCAAGAAAGGGTTCTTGCCTGCTTTTGCAAGGTGTGAGATTGAGCTCAGCTCAATGCACCACCACGGCAAAAGATAAAGAAGAGATGAGCGTCATCCCCTATGCCTCGACCATAGGATCTATTATGTATGCCATGCTGTGTACGGACCTGATGTAAACCTTGCCGTAAGTTTGGTAGGAAGGTACCAAAGTAATCCCGCAAGGAACACCGGACAGCGGTCAAGAATATCCTAAAGTACCGAAAAGGATAAAGGACATGTTTCGTTTATGGAGGTGACGAAGAGCTCGTCAGAAGGGTTACGTCGACGCTTAGCTTCGACACAGATCCAGATGACTCTAAGTCACAAACCGGATACGTGTATATGTTGAATGGTGGAGCAGTCACCTGGTGCGGTACCGCAAGCGTAGCGTCGATGGTCGGGATCTACATGTGAAGCGGAGTACATGGCAGCCTCGGAGGCAGCGCATGAAGCAATTTGGGTGAAAGAGTTCATCAACGACCTAGGAGTCATACCCAATGCGTCGGGGCCGATCAAACTCTTCTGTGACAACACTGGAGCTATTGCACTTGCCAAGGAGCCCAGGTTTCAAAATAAGACCAGGCACATCAAGCGTCGCTTCAACTCCGTCCGTGAAAATGTTCAAGATGGAGACATAGAAATTTGTAAAGTGCATACGGATCTGAATGTCGCAGATCCGTTGACTAAACCTCTCTCATGAAAGCAAAACATGATCAACACCAGAACTCTATGGGTGTTCGATTCATCACAATGTAACTAGATTATTGACTCTAGTGCAAGTGGGAGACTGTTGGAAATATGCCCTAGAGGCAATAATAAAAGCATTATTATTATATTTCCTTGTTCATGATAATTGTCTTTTATTCATGCTATAATTATATTATCCGAAAATCGTAATACACGTGTGAATACATAGACCACAATACGTCCCTAGTAAGCCTCTAGTTGACTAGCTCGTTGGTCGACAGATAGTCATGGTTTCTCGATCGTGTGGACATCGGATGTCATTGACAACGGGATCACGCCATTAGGAGAATGACGTGATGGACAAGACACAATCCTAAGCATAGCACAAGATCGTGTAGTTCGCTTTGCTAGAGCTTTTCCAATGTCAAGTATCTCTTCCTTAGACCATGAGATCGTGTAACTCCCGGATACCGTAGGAGTGCTTTGGGTGTACCAAACGCCACAACGAATCGGGTGACTATAAAGGTGCACTACGGTATCTCCGAAAGTCTCTGTTGGGTTGACACGGATTGAGACTGGATTTGTCACTCCGTGTTACGGAGAGGTATCACCGGGCCCACTCGGTAGTGCATCATCATAATGAGCTCAAAGTGACCAAGTGTCCGGTCATGGGATCATGCATTACGGTACAAGTAAAGTGACTTGATAACGAGATTGAACGAGGTATTGGGATACCGACGATCGAATCTCGGCAAGTAACATACCGATTGACAAAGGGAATTGTATACGGGGTTGTTTGAATCCTCGACATCGTGGTTCATCCGATGAGATCATCGAGGAGCATGTGGGAGCCAACATGGGTATCCAGATCCCGCTGTTGGTTATTGCCCGAGAGCCGCCTCGGTCATGTCTACGTGTCTCTGAACCCGTAGGGTCTACACACTTAAGGTTCGGTGACGCTTAGGGTTGTATGAATATGAGTATGCAGTATACCGAATGTTGTTCGAGTCCCGGATGAGATCCCGGACGTCACGAGGAGTTTCGGAATGGTCCGGAGGTAAAGAACTATATATAGGAAGTGGTATTTCGGCCATCGGGAAAGTTTCGGGGTCACCCGGTATTGTACCGGGACCACCGGAAGGGTCCCGGGGGTCCACCAGGTGGGGCCACCCATCCCGGAGGGCCCCATGGGCTGAAGTGGGGAGGGGAACCAGCCCATAGTGGGCTGGTGCGCCCCCCTTGGCCCACCCCCTGCGCCTAGGGTTGAAACCCTAGCGGGGGGGGCACTGCCTTGGGGGCACTCCACCCCTTGGCCGCCCCCTTGGGAGATGGGATCCCCAGGCCGGGCGCCCTGAGGGCCTATATAAAGGGAGGGAGGGGCAGCCGCACCCTGAAATTCTCGCGCCTCCCTCCCTGCTACACCTCGTCCTCCTCCCGCAGCAGCTTGGCTAAGCCTCGCCGGAGTTCTCACTGCATCCACCACCACGCAGTTGTGCTGCTGGATCATCATCAACCGCTCCTTCCCCCTTGCTGGATCAAGAAGGAGGAGACATCTCCCATCCCGTACGTGTGTTGAACGCGGAGGTGCCGTCCGTTTGGCGCTAGGATCTCCGGTGATAGGATCACGGCGAGAACGACTACTTCATCCCGTTCTTTTTGAACGCTTCCGCATGATCTACAAAGTGGTATGTAGATGCAATCTCTCTCCCATGACTCGTTGCTTAGATGAACTCATAGATAGATCTTGGTCAAACCGTAGAAAAATTTTAATTTTCTGCAACGTTCGCCGACATAAAGACGTCATACCAGGTGTAGAGGCCAATTGTACAGGCTCAGTTACACTCGAAGTGGTCTTCGGATCCATGGATAACTTCCGAAGAGAAGAGTTAATCTTCGACATTGTCCCATTCTGCAGCGGCTATCACACACTGCTCGGACGAACCGCATTTCCAAAGTTCAATGCGGTGCCGCACTACGCATACCTCAAGCTCAAGATGCCAGGCCCTCGAGGAGTAATCACGGTCAATGGAAACACTGAACGCTCTCTCCGAACGGAGGAGCACACGGCGGCCCTCGCGGCGGAGGTGCAAAGCAGCCTCTCCCAGCAATTCTCGAGTCCGGCCACTAAACGTCCGGACACGATCAAGCGCGCCCGGAGTAACCTACAACAAGACCGCCTGGCACGATCCAAGCATGCGTAGCAATCCGGCCCCAACCCCAGCCCTCGCAAAATTGCGAAGCCCGATTTTCTGCATACATAACTACGCTCTTGGAGATACCATGGGCATAAGGAGGGCACGACCACGGCACGCCTGCACGCGGCTCAACCGCACCAGGGGCTCCCGATTGTGTCATTCTTTTTCTTTTTTTCTTTTTTCTTACTTTCAGGACTCTGTTCTCCAGAAGCCCCGTCCGGCATTCGCGCCGAATACACGATGCAACAGCCAGGGAAGCAGAAAACTGCGTCGAGTGTCCAGGTGGTCTCTACTACGAGCATTATACCTGTTTTACATACCATCCCGCAGCTTACCTCGGAGGGGGACATGTTAAATAGTCCCATCCCTTGCTTATCGCACAATTTGTATCGCTCTGCTTTTATTTGCGGTTTCTTTTAATAACCAATATATAGCTCTTGCCTATTATTGCATTCTTTCCTATTATATAGGTTCATTTATGACATTGTGCAACCGTGACAATTTGGTACGGCCAATACACCAGGGGGCTTAAGTACCCCAAAAGTATGGTGTGATAAGTCCGAACACTTTCACAAGTGCGGCACCGAACTTATAGCATTATATGCATCGGCTCGAATCATGTCTTGGGTCAATAGTTGGGTTTGCGGCTCCCATGTTTTGGTACCTTACGCCTGCTATATCGGCTAAGGTAGCACCGGGAGAACCATCGCGATTGTGCCCCGGTTGGGCTGGGTTGAGCACCTCAGTGGAGAAAGCTAAAACTGACCGCCATGATAGGGCGAGAGCCGGTCGCTGTTCGAGAGGTTTTTTCGGGTCCCTAAAGACTTATGCCGCTTAGAGCAATGAACCGGCATTGTCCGGCCAAGGCGTGGATAGCGCCCCTAACTCGGTCTTCCGAATACTAGGGGCTTCGCCGAAATTTAAAATTATAGAATTCTATGGCTAAGTGAGAGTGTTCAAGCATTATAAGTCTGGTTGCCTTGTTCGTTGCGTTGAGTGCCTCCCTCGATGGACCAAAGAATGGGAGCATGAGCGCTAAAGTTTATCCCGAACACCCCAGCACTCGTGGCATGGGGGCTGAAGCCAACGACTTGCCATCTCTCAAATTTGATAAACGGCCGCACATAAGGTAATATTTTAAATTAACAAGCGTTGCTTAGCGCATATGAACAAGTTTTCAGCGACAGGATAACAAATGCGAGTCTATTCGAAAATTACATCTTTGGAGCACTCATCCGCTATTCAAGTGGGCACCCTTCAGGACGCCCTCATAGTACATTTCGGGCGTGCGATGCTCCTTGCCCTTCGGTGGCCCGTCCGTCACAAGCTTCTCCGCATTCAGCTTGCCCCAGTGCACTTTAGCACGGGCAAGGGCTGACGGGCACCTTCAATGCAGATGGAGCGCTTGATGAATTCGATCCATGGACAGGCGTCCACCAGCCGCTGCACTAGCCCAAAGTAGCTCCCAGGCATGGCCTCCAATGGCCACAGCCGAACTATGAGGCCCTTCATGGCCTGTTCGGCGACCTTGTGGAGCTTGACCAGCTGCTTCAGCTGGTCGCTTAGGGGCACCGGACGTTTGGCCTCAGCGTACTGAGCCCAGAACACCTTCTCCGTCGAGCTCCCCTCCTTGGCGCGGTAGAATGCGGCAGCATCAGACATACTACGGGGCAGATCTACGAATGCTCCTGGAGAGCTCCGAATCCGGGTAAGTAATAGGTAATTCACTTTCACATGCTTGCTTTGCATAACGAATGCCTTACCCGCCGCTATCTTCTTTAACGATTCAATTTCTTGGAGGGCTTTTTGGGCTTCGGCCTTAGCGGCTTTGGCACTCTCAAGAGCCGAGGCGACCTCGGACTCTCAAGTCTTCGAGTCACGCTCCAAACTCTCGTGTTTTTTCACAAGAGCCTGGAGCTCTTGCCGCACCTCCGCCACCCGCTCCTCCTGCTTCTCTCGCTCGATGCGCTCTGCGGCCGCTTTGCTTTCGGCCGCGGACACCGCTTCCTTCAGGGTCGCCACCTCGATCGTGGCCCCTACAATACCCACGTTATTCCTGTCATTTTTTGCAACCGAATCCTTTCTATAAGGTATTTCTTTAATAAGGTATTACTTAAATTCCTTGTACTTGAGCTGCTTCTTGGCAAGGGCAGGCTTCGTTCTCGGACCGCCGAGGCTCGCTTCAATGCATTGACCTCCATGATCGGTCTTGGCGAGAGGTTAGCAGCGCAACCTGCAATCCCATATTGATATACTTATGTTAGACTCCTGCGTATATCTTTTTAGATCCTTAATCCGTCTTTTCTTTCCGAACACCGAACTAAGCATCAGGGGCTACTGTCTATGCGGTATTATTTTTACATATTCTAAACTTACCTCAAAGCCTGTTAGAAGGCTGGTGCAAGCTACCAGCCCGCTCTTGGCGGATCGAACTTTCTGGATCACCACACTCATAGCAAAGGCGGTGCTCCTCCTCGATGGAGGCGCTGTTAAGCGCCTCCAGTAAGCTATCCGGTGCCTCAGGTTGGACGGAGGACACCGGCGTCTTACCTTTCCTACGAAGGGACCGCTTGCCGGACTTCGGAACCGCTGAAGGTTCCGGTATGGAGTCCGGACGAGGGTCGGGATTAGAGCCCCTGGGGGTCTCGCTCCCCTCGCGCCTGGAGTCCGGGAGGTTGCCTTGCGGCGCCTCCTGCGCCACCTCCTCTTGACCAGGCCCCCCTTGGGGCCCCACCTCGGCATCGTCCGCAGCGTGAGGTGAGGAGGCGTCCGGAAGTGAAGTACTCTCCATTTCCGAAGAACTCAGGGACCCACTCGACGAAGCAGCGAGCTCGCCCTTGGGTGGGCTGCATGATTGTTCGGCATTAGAGAACACTATGCAATGGAAAAAAAGCCATGGGTATCAAGACACTTACGATCTCGCCAGGGGCTTGGCCCTTGTTGGCCACTCCTCCTCGTTGTTGTCGACATTGGTGGAGAAGTCCGGAGGAAGGGTCCTTCCCTTCTTGGACCCTCCGGCATCCCCAGTTGGGGCGGCCTTCCTTTTCTTCCCTCCCCCCCGCTAGGGGAGAGGCTTCTTTTTCCTCCTTCACTTCCTCAGAGGAGGATTCCGCTTCAGAGTTGTCGGGCGGTGAGTCCGACAACACCTGGCGCCGGGAGCTCTATCGAGTTCCCGTGGCCTCCTTCTTGTCCTTCTTCTCCGGCACCACGTGAGGTGCCGGAGCCAGCAGCCCTGTCAATCGGGCGTCCGCTGGGTCTTCTGGCAATGGGGCCGGACAGTTAATCTGTCCGGACGTCTTCAGCCAGTCCTGTCAAAGGATTAGGGTGTTTCAGATCCCGCATAGAGTCAAACTATGAAAAAAGAGCCCCATAAAGGGTAAAATAACTTACCTCGCTGGCTTGACGCTGTGAGCTGAATCTGCGATCTTCGGTAGCGGATGTGGGAGCCTCGGCGCCCTTGAACAGCACCTTCCAGGCATCTTCGTATGTAGTGTCGAAGAGCCTCTTTAGAGTTGGGTGCTATGCCGGATCGAACTCCCACAATTTGAAGACCCGTTGTTGGCATGGGAGAATCCGGCGGATGAGCATCACCTGGATAACATTGACAAGCCTGAGATTCTTGTCCACCAGGTTTTGACCTTGAGGTTTGGAGTCCAGACAGCTCGTCCGAATCCCCCACGTCAGGCCCGTCTCTTTCCATGATGTGAGCCGTGTGGGGAAGCCAGATCGAATTCGGGGCCGCCACCATTTAGAGTCGCTGGCTCGGTGATGTAGAACCACCCCGATTGCCACCCTTTATGGTCTCCACATAGGAGCCCTCGAGCCATATGACTTTGGCCATCTTGCCAACCATGGCACCTCCAAGACTCCGCTTGGCGGCCGCCAATACCTTCGCCTGACATTGAAGATCTTCAGCCATAAGTCAAGTGGGGCTGGATGCAGAGGAAGGCCTCGCATTACGATGATAAACGCCGAGATGTTGAGGATGAAGTTCGGGGCCGATCGTGGAAATCCAGGCCGTAGTAGAACATGAGCCCCAGACAAATGGGTGAAGTGGAAAACCCAGTCCATGGAGGAAGTGGGGAGAAACACCACCCTCTCATGGGGCTGGGGGTTGAACGAGCTGCCCCTCGTCCGGGCAGCCGGTGCCGCGATATTGCTTTGGACAAGTATCCAGCCTCCGTAGCTTTTTGATGTGCCCTCCGTGACGGAGGAGGCCATCCACCTGCCTCCCGCTCCGGACATAGTTGGAGAAGGTTGAGGTGGGATGTGCAGACTTAGGCTGGAGCTTCGGGTCTTGTGAAATGGATGAGCAAAGGAGGAAGAAGGCATAGGTGAAAAGGTGGATCCTTATCCCCTTATATGGACGGACGAAGCTATGCGTCCCCGCCACCGGTAAAACTCGCTTACCTCCCAAGCGCCGTAATCAATGGCGCGGATGGGTTACCCACGTCCGTATTGATGAGAATCCGGAATAAGGGGCACGATCTCCGCTTTGATAAGACGTGCCAAGGAAGCCGCCGCTAAACGCGCTAAGGTGGAACAAGAAAAAACGATTCATATAAAGGCTGGCCGTGGTGTGATGTCACACCGCGGAATACGTCGAAGATCTGCAAAAGTTATTCTCTCTACGGTGGTATGTGGAACTTGTTTTGCAGCGCGGACACTATCCTTGTGTTCAAAACCTTCTAAGTATTCGAGGGGAACCCGCCTTTGCAATGCCGAAGACAATATGCTGGGCCGGACTCGCCGTCATTGAAGCCTGGTTCGTGGGCTCTTGATGGAGTCTGGACTAGGGGGTGTCCGGACAGCCGAACTATCATCTTTGGCCGGACTCCTAGACTATGAAGATACAAGATTGAAGACTTCGTCCCGTGTCCGGATGGGACTTTCCTTGGCGTGGAAGGCAAGCTTGGCGATACGGATATGTAGATCTCCTACCATTGTAACCGACTGTGTAACCCTAACCCTATCCGTGTCTATATAAACCGGAGGATTTTAGTCCGTGAGGGATCTAACAACAATCATACCGTAGGCTAGCTTCTAGGGTTTAGCCTCTCTGATCTCGTGGTAGATCTACTCTTGTACTACCCATATCATCAATATTAATCAAGCAGGAGTAGGGTATTACCTCCATTGAGAGGGCCCAAACCTGGGTAAAAATATCGTGTCCCTTGTCTCCTGTTACCATCCGCCTAGACGCACAGTTCGGGACCCCCTACCCGAGATCCGCCGGTTTTGACACCGACAGGCACCTTTCCTTGTCGTCTTGAGGGGCGCAGTCAGCCCCGATGCCTTGAAAGGTCTTGGGTCTCGGGTTAGCCTACCCATGGCCCATTACTCCGACACCCAACTTCTAAGGTATTGGGACTTGGTAAGGTGGTCATCTCTTAAGATTTAACTTTTGAGAAAGTCATGCTTGTTGAGTCCCTTGCATACAATTTATTTTCCATTCGTGAACTTGCACTTATGGGCTTTGCAACATTCTTTGATCTTGATACCGTTGCCCTTTTGTGGAGCAAGAATCTTAAATTAGCCTTTGTTGGGCATGTCGAGAACGATCTCTATGTGGGGAACTTTTTGGAGCGTCCCACCAAGATCGCGACTTGCCTAATGGCTAAAGGTTATGTGGGTTGGCTTTGGCATTGCCGACTAGACCATGTTAATATGACATCTTTGCAAAGTCTCCTCAAAGGGGACCACGTGCATGGACTAACAAATGTGAGTTTTGCAAAGACCATGGTTGCAGTGCTTGTATTGAAGGAAAGCTTCACAAAATGGCTCACCGACCATCGACTATCATGTACTCAAAGAGGCCCTTGGAGATCCTACACATGGATCTCTTTGGTCCTCTATCCTTTGATAGTCTTGGTGGAAGAAAGTATTGCTTGGTGATTGTGGATGACTACTCAAGATATACATGGGTATACTTCTTCAACAGGAAGAGTGAGACTTAATAAACCATCATCAACTTTGCAAATGAAGCTCAACATCAACATGATGCAAAGATCTTGATGTTTAGAAGTGACAACGGCACCGAGTTCAAGAACTACACCTTGGATGAGTTTCTTAGTGACAAGGGGATCAAGAACCAATATGCCGCATCCTATACCCCTCAACAAAATGGTGTGGCGGAGAGGAAGAACCGAACATTGATGGATGTGGCAAGGACCATGATGGCGGAATTCAAATCTCCGTACAACTTTTGGGCCGAAGCCATCAACACTGCATGTCATGCTTCCAATAGACTCTACCTCCGCAAAGGCTTGAACAAGACTCCATATGAGATACTTACCGGCAACAAGCCCAACCTCAAGTACTTCCGGGTGTTCAGTTGTAAGAGTTTCATTCTCAATAAAGGTGTTCGTATATCTAAATTCGAACCTAGAGCTCAAGAGGGCATACTTGTTGGTTATGCCACAAACTCTCATGCTTACCGTGTTCTCAACAAGTCCACCGGACTCATTGAGGAGATGTGTAACATGGAGTTTGATGAAAATAAGGGCTCCCAAGTGGAGCTAAGTGGTCTTTGTGATGTAGGTGATGAAATTCCTCCCCAAGCCATAAGAAGAATGGGGATTTGTCAAATACTCCCCATTAAGGAACTCCTTGTGGCTTAAGAAGAAGGACAATTCTCTACCCAAGTGGAGCCATCACCTTCGCTAGACCCACATGCTTCCAAAGAACAAAATGAAGGCCCTCAACCCAACGAACAAGATCAAGGGCAAGATCAACCTCATGGAGATGGTGATGCACCAAATGATGCCCAAGATCAAGTTCGTGCCTCCGAGCTCGCTCAAGATCAAGAGCAAATCAAGGTCAAGAGCATGCTCAAGACGGTGCTCAATGAAGGAAATATGCCCTAGAGGCAATAATAAAGTTGTTACTTATATTTCCTTATATCATGATAAATATCTATTATTCATGCTAGAATTGTATTAAACAGAAACTTGATACATGTGTGGATACATAGACAAAACAGTGTCCCTAGTAAAGCCTCCACTAGACTAGCTCGTTAATCAAAGATGGTTAAGTTTCCTAACCATAGACATGTGTTTGTCATTTGATGAACGGGATCACATCATTAGGAGAATGATATGATGGACAAGACCCATCTGTTAGCTTAGCGTAATGATCGTTAAGTTTTATTGCTATTGCTTTCTTCATGACTTATACATGTTCCTTTGACTATGAGATTATGCAACTCCCGAATATCGGAGGAATACCTTGTGTGCTATCAAACATCACAACGTAAATGGGTGATTATAAAGATGCTCTACAGGTATCTCCGAAGGTGTTTTGTTGGGTTGGCATAGATTGAGATTAGGATTTGTCACTCTGAGTATCGGAGAGGTATCTCTGGGCCCTCTCGGTAATGCACATCATAGTAAGCCTTGCAAGCAATGTGACTAATTAGTTAGTTACGGGATGATGCATTACGGAACGAGTAAAGATTCTTACAGGTAACGAGATTGAACTAGGTATGAGGATACCGACGATCGAATCTCAGGCAAGTAACATACCGATGACAAAGGGAATAACGTATGTTGGCATTACTGTTCGACCGATAAAGATCTTCGTAGAATATGTAGGAACCAATATGAGCATCCATGTTCCACTATTGGTTATTGGCCGGAGAGGTGTCTCGGTCATGTCTACATAGTTCTCGAACCCGTAGGGTCCGTACGCTTAACATTCGATGACGATTTGTATTAAGAGTTATGTGTTTTGGTGACCGAAGTTTGTTCGGAGTCCCGGATGAGATCACAGACATGACGAGGAATCTCGAAATAGTCGAGAGGTAAAGATTGATATATTGGATGATGGTATTCGAACATCGGAATAATTCCGGAATGTTTCGGGTATTTTTCGGAGTACTGGGAGGTTACCGGAACCGCTCGTGGAAGTAATGGGCCTTCATGGGCCTCCTTTCCTTCTCCCTCTCCCTCTCCTTCCTTTTCCCCCTCCGAAAGAAAGGAAAGGGGGGCCGACTAGGATTGGGAGTCCTAGTCGATTTCCCCCCATGGAGCGCCCCTTTGTGGCCGGCCTCCTCCCCTCCTTCTTTATATACGGGGACAGGGGGCACCCCAAAGCACAACAGTTGTTTCTTAGCCGTGTGTGGTGCCCCCTCCACAGTTTACTCCTCCGGTCATATTATCGTAGTGCTTAGGCGAAGCCCTGCGCAGATCACATCACCATCATCATCACCACGCCGTCGTACTGAAAAAACTCTCCGTCGACACTTTGTTGGATCAAGAGTTTGAGGGACGTCATCAAGCTGAACGTGTGCAAAACTCGCAGGTGTCGTACGTTTGGTGCTTGATCAGTTGGATCGTGAAGACGTTCGACTACATCAACCGCGTTAAAATAACGCTTCCGCTTTCGGTCTACGAGGGTACGTGGACACACTCCCCCCTCTCGTTGCTATGCATCTCCTAGATAGATCTTGCGTGATCACATGATTTTTTTGAAATTGCATGCTAATTTCCCCAACAGTGGCATCCGAGCCAGATCTATGCGTAGATGATATGCACAAGTAGAACACAAAGAGTTGTGGGCGTTGATAGTTATACTGCTTACCACCAACGTCTTATTTTGATTCGGCGGTATTGTTGGATGAAGCAGCCCGGAACAACCGTACATGGCCACGTTCATGAGACCGGTTCCACCGACAGACATGCAACTTGTTTTGCATAAAGGTGGTGGTGGGTGTCAGTTTCTCCAACTTTAGTTGAATCGAATTTGACTACGGCCGGTCCTTGTTGAAGGTTAAAACAACAAACTTGACGAAACATCATTGTGGTTTTGATGCGTAGGTAAGAACAGTTCTTACTAGAAGCCCGTAGCAGCCACGTAAAACTTGCAACAACAAAGTAGATGACGTCTAACTTGTTTTTGCAGGGCATGTTGTGATGTGATATGGTCAAGACATGATGTGATATATGTTGATGTCTAAGATGATCATGTTTTGCAAAAGTTATCGGCAACTGGCAGGAGCCTTATGGTTGTCGTTTTATTGTATGAGATGCACATGCCATGTAATTGTTTTACTTTATCACTATGCGTTAGTGATAGTTGTAGAAGCAATAGTTGGCGACACGACCATGACACTACGATGGAGATCAAGGTGTCAAGCCGGTGACGATGGAGATCATGACGGTGCTTTGGAGATGGAGATCAAAGGCACAAGATGATGATGACCATATCATGTCACATATTTTGATTGCATGTGATGTTTATCTTTTATGCATCTTATTTTTCTTAGTACGGCGGTAGCATTATAAGATGATCCCTTACTAAAATTTCAAGTTATAAGTGTTCTCCCTGAGTATGCACCGCTATGACGGTTAAATGCGTGCCGAGACACCACGTGATGATCGGGTGTGATAAGCTCTACGTTCATATACAACAGGTGCAAGACAGTTTTGCACGTGCGGAATACCTGGGTTAAACTTGACGAGCCTAGCATGTACAGACATGGCCTCGGAACACTGGAGACCAAAAGGTCGAGCGTGAATCATATAGTAGATATGATCAACATAGATATGTTCACCATTGAAAATACTCCATCTCACGTGTGATGATCGGACATGGTTTAGTTGATTTGGATCATGTGATCATTTAGATGACTTGAGGGATGTCTATCTAAGTAGGAGTTCTTAAGTAATATGATTAATTGAACTTTAATTTATCTTGAGCTTAGTCCTGATAGTTTTTGCATATCTATGTTGTAAATCAAGGGCCCGTGCTACCGTTCCTTTGAATTTTAATGTGTTCCTAGAGAAGCTAAGTTGAAAGATGATGGTAGCAACTACACGGACTGGGTCCGTAACTTGAGGATTATCCTCATTGCTACACAGAAGAATTATGTCCTTGATGTACCGCTAGGTGAAAGGCCTGCTGCAGGAGCAGATGCAGATGTTATGAATGTCTGGCAATCTTGATCTGATGACTACTCAATAGTTCAGTGTGCCATGCTTTACGGCTTAGAATCAGGACTTCAAAGACATTTTGAATGTCATGGAGCATATGAGATGTTCCAAGAATTGAAGTTAATATTTCAAGAAAATGCCCGAGTTGGGAGATATGAAGTCTCCAACAAGTTCTATAGATGCAAGATGGAGGAGAACAGTTCTGTCAGTGAACATATACTCAGAATGTCTGGGTAGCATAACCACTTGACTCAGCTGGGAGTTAATCTTCCAGATGATAGTGTTATTGACAGAGTTCTTCAATCATTGCCACCAAGCTATAAAGGCTTCGTGATGAACTATAATATGCAAGGGATGGAGAAGACTATTCCCGAGCTCTGCGCAATGCTCAAAGCCGCGGAGGTAGAAATCAAGAAGGAGCGTCAAGTGTTGATGATTAACAAGACCACTATTTTCAAGAAAATGGGCAAAGGGAAGAAGGGGAACTTCAAGAAAATGGCAAGCAAGTTGCCACTCCCAGGAAGAATCCCAAGTCTGGACCTAAGCCTGAAACTGAGTGCTTCTACTGCAAAGGGATTGGTCACTGGAAGCCGAACCGCCCCAAGTATTTAGCGGATAAGAAGGATGGCAAAGTGAACAAAGGTATATTTCATAGACATGTTATTGATGTGTACCTTACTAATGCTCGTAGTAGTGCCTGGGTATTTGATACCGGTTCAGTTGCTCATATTTGTAACTCGAAACAGGGGCTACAGATTAAACGAAGATTGGCTAAGGACGAGGTGACGATGCGCGTCGAGAATGGTTCCAAGGTCGATGTGGTCGCCGTCGACACACTACCTCTACATCTACCTTCAGGATTAGTTTTAGACCTGAATAATTGTTATTTGGTGCCAGCGTTGAGCATGAACATTATATCTGGATCTTGTTTGATGCGATACGGTTATTCATTTAAATCAGAGAATAATGGTTGTTATATTTATATGAGTAATATCTTTTATGGTCATGCACCCTTGAAGAGTGGTCTATTTTTGTTGAATCTCAACCGTGGTGATGCACATATTCATAATATTGATGCCAAAAGATGCAAAGTTGATAATGATAGTGCAACCTATTTGTGGCACTGCCGTTTAGGTCATATTGGTGTAAAGTGCATGAAGAAACTCCATGCAGATGGGCTTTTGGAATCACTTGATTATGAATCATTTGACACTTGCGAACCATGCCTATGGGCAAGATGACTGAAACTCCGTTCTCTGGAACAATGGAGCGATTGTCCGGGTTTTGGTGCGACGTATGCCAATGGGTGGCTTATCATGGTGGGGGATAGTAAGACGTCGCCAGTGCCAGGAAGTGGGATGAGGCGTAGAAACGTACGCCGGTGCCAGGAAGTGGGATGAGGCGTAGACACGTACGCCGGCGAACTTTACCCAGGTTCGGGGCTCTCCTAGGAGACAACACCCCTAATCCTGCTCTGCGGGGTCTGCGCATGCTCACAATATCAACAAGTAGCTAAAATATGCTCCTTGAGTTGTTTGCTAGAGGAGGAAGAAGGGCTGGGCTAGCTCTCTCCTCTCTCTATATGTGTGGTTGTGTAATCTAAGGGTCTGAACCCTTTGCATGGGTGCCCTGGGGGGTTTATATAGGCCTACCCACATGGGTACAATGGTAAACTGGCCGAGTGTAGGCCCAGGCTATTAGTGTCTCTTGTAGCCAGCTTCTCCGCTGGCTGCTAGGGCCCGCCGACTGGTGGGCCCCGCTGGCTGTCTTGTACTTGGCCGACAGGCCATGGCCGCTGCTGGCGGGTCTTGCTGGCCACTAAGCACTATAGTCGTGTTTATAATGACGCTTGCTTTGTCGTGGAAATCATGGCTATAGTTCCGCCGCCTGGCGGGCGTTCACTATAGCCATTCCCCATCTCTTCTGGTTAATGACGCACACATTCCTAGGAAGGGGGAGAGCCGCCTGCTGGATACCGACCTCCCCCTGAGCCGACTGGCCGGGCTTGCCACCTTCTGGCTTCTCACGGGCTGGTAGGGCCCGCCGCCTACGGACCGTACCGACACCCCGTCTTGGGAGCATGGTCCCTTCTGACTTGGGCGATGTGACGGGCGGAGGGGCCACAGTGTCGCGCCGTGCAGGAGCTCTCCGGCTGGTACGGCGCACTGTTGCCACGACCCGCCCTGGATTCGAGGGTGGCAGGCTTCGCTGTAGCCACGCCCCATCCCGTCGTGCTTAAGAGGGTGCAGACTTTGAGGGCGCCTGGGGCTGCCTGCTAGGAAGCGGCCCACTTCATACTTTGAGTAGTCCTGGTTGCTTGTCTTGTCCATCTTCTGGGACGCCGACTGCTAGGAGTCGGATGCAGCGGATGGCTTCCTGATGGATTTGGAACCGTCGCGGCGGGAGCCATGTGGTGGGCTAGCTAGGCATCTAGGCTTGCCTCCCGCCACGCGCGCGCCACACGGCGTCAACCTGCCGGGCTGGCCTGCGAGCCCACGCGCGACGGGACGTTGCCGCAGGCCGGGGCTGCCACTACCGGGCCTCGGCACGCGCACGGATCCGCTGTGGCCGAGGCAGGCGGTTGGGATCCCGCGCGCCTTTACCATGCGCCATCACTGTGTGGTAAACGCGGGGTTGTGGGGTTGTGGGTGCAGTTAATCCCACGATCCCACGCCCCGCCCCCTCGGCTTCGTAGCCGGGGGCTATAAGTAGGGGGAGGAGGCGAACAACAGAGGCCCGCGCGCCCTCCTCTCCCCTGCCACTTCCTGCCTTTTCCTCTTCTTCGTCGCCACCACACTCCGTGCTCCGTCGAAGTGCTGTCGTGGCTCGCCATCATCGTCGAGCTTCTCCTCTCTAAGACCTTTCTTTGTTCCGCTGCGGGCTCGCGCGCTCGTCACCGTCCCTCGCCTTCGTCGAGCTCGAGTCACCATGGAGCTCTCCGGTGACTGGGACGGCCCAACATCCATGAAGACCACCTCATGTTCCTCCGCGACACACAGCGGCTGCCCGTAGCAGGCTACATCGAGGTGCGCGTGTCACTCGCCGGCGAGATCTTGCCGGTGCCGGAGGAGGGTGAGCATGTCATCTTCCGCTTGCACTTCCTCCGTGGCTTCGGCCTGCCGGCGAGCGGCTTCCTCCGCTCATTCCTGACCTTCTACCGACTCCAGCTGCACCACCTCACACCAAACACGGTGGTGCTGCTGTCGGCCTTCATCACCCTCTGTGATGGTTATCTTGGCATCCTCCCCACCATCGAGCTCTGGGGGGCCTTCTTCTACACCAAGCTCGGCACCGCCGTCAAGGAGGAGGCGGCCCAGTGCAGAGCTTTCATTGCTGTGCGGCGCCCGGGTGCTAGCAACGCCTTTCCAGCCATCAAGTTGATACAGTCGGTCAAGTTGTGCCAGAAGTCGTACTTCTACGTGAAGAACGTCAACCCGGCGATCGACTTCCTCAACCTGCCGCCTTATGTGGCCGGCCCACCGGCTGAGCCCTGCGTGAACTGGAACTACAAGCCGAAGCCGTTGTCGGCCGACACCTCTGCCGTCATCGCCCGCCTCAAGGTGATGACGGAGTCGGAGGGCCTCATGGCGTCCGACTTGCTAGTCACCTTCGTGGTGCGCCGGGTCTTCCTGCTTCAAGGCCGGCCTCATATGATAAGACATATGAGTGGGCATCGCGACCTGTGCCGGATGTGCACCAAGGAGATGCCGACTGTAGAGGTGGCCCACCCGGTGAACGAGATTTCCGACCTCAAGCTCGAGGAGGTGGAGTGGCGGTTCGGCAAGCAGCCGTACTCCCGAGCAGATCCGCCGCCTATGGTAAGCTCTTGATTCTTTTCTTTCCCTCTTGGCGGGTTCTGTCTTGCCGGGATCTGTCTTGCCAGGTTCTTTCTTGCTAGGTTCTCTCTTGCCGACTGACCAGCTCGACCATGATGCAGATCCTCCCCTCCCAGCCAGAGGCCAATGTCGACTATATGCTGGACCGGGAGGCGAGCGACGTGGCAGATCCTGACTTGGGGGCAGCTGCCCTGGAGGACAACGCCACAGGAGGAGGTGGCGGGGCAGGCGGCTCCGAAGGAGGAGGCGGCAGCATAGAGGACTGGCCGGACGATTATGAGGAGGAAGAGGAGGTGTCGTGCCGCCCGCAGCTTGCCGATAGGGCGGGTCTGAGCTCCTCAGCCGCGCCGACCGCACCAGGCGGTGGGCCGAAACGCCAAGGCGTGCTGCTGTTCGGCAGCCATCCCAAGAATCCCAAGCATTCGGCCACCGCAGCCAAGAACACGGCCACCGCGACCAAGCGGCATGAAGCCGCCGCGAAGGCGGCCAAGTTCCAGAAAGCCCACAAGCAGCCTCCGATGGTGTCGGCATAAGTTTCCAACTTCTATTGTGTCTTGTTTTATTCTTTTTTCTTGTCGACTCCTTCTGAATCTCTTTTTTACCTTTTCTTTTGAGAAGGGCCCCGCTCTCTCTTGAGTGGTCAGCCTCAGCCTCTGTCATTGGAGTGGCAGAGGGCTCCGCCAACACCCGCCGTATAGACCCGGCCGCCGATCTCTAGGAGGCGCAGGAGAGGAACGCACGGGAGGTGCTGGAGGAGAAAGAAGTCGCCGCCAAGAAGGCAGAGGCTGACAAGGCGGCCGCAACCAAGGCGGCGCAAGCAGACGGAGACGCCGCGGCAAAGAAAAGGGCAGAGGATGTCGCACGTCAGCAGATCCAACAGCTCATCACCCCCTGTGCTCTGCGCCACCAGCGCAAGAGATCTCGGCGCCAGCTGGGGGAGCCGGCGGTGAGCAGCCGGTCATGGAGAGGGAAGGCAGCGATCCCGCCTTGCTAGAGATGGAGGCGCCTCCGCAACCCTCGACTGTAGATGCACAGGGCAGCCAGCCGGCTTCCCCATTGGTGCTACCAGCCGGAGGCAAGCTCGTGGTGGGCTCAGCTCCCCCGGCCCGCACTCCAGTGCACCGCTGTGTGGAGAAAGCGGCATCGACGCCGAGGCTGATGGAGGTCGGGAGCGCCAGTTCATCGGCCCCTGATGCCGATGCCACCAGTGCTGCGCCGACAGAGTGGGTGCGCGGGGGCGGGACGAGCGCCTTGATCAAGGTGGCACAAGATGTCCAAGCCGATTTCAATGCCGAAGCCGCCACCCTTTCGCAATGCATGAAGGCGTTCGTGAAGACGCGGGCCACCATCCGGGTACGTAACTTCCTTCTTGCTTTTAATTCCTGTAATCTTTGGTGGGGGCGCGCCCGTGCACCCACTGGGTGTAGTCCCCGATTTCTGGGCCGGCTGCTGAGCAGGCGGCTTGGAACTTCATAGTGGGTTCTGAGCTCTAGCTCACTTCTCTTTCTGTTGCTTTGTTGTAGGATTACCACAACGTCCGCGCGACCATCTTCAATGCCAATGTCCGGGAGCTGGACCGACGGACCGCCGACTTGACGGAAAGCCGGAGTAAGCACTCCATCTTCTCTCTCTGTGGGGCGCGTCAGCGCACCCGCGGGCTGTAGTCCCCGAGATGCGGGCAGACTGCTGAACAGTCGGGTTGGATCTTTCCGGCAATTGTTTTTCTTCCTTCTTGATTGTTGATATCTTCTCTTTCTTGTCCTTGCAGAAGCCAACGCCGCCTTGCAGCAGCAACTGGGCGAAGCCAACACCGCGCTGCGTGCCAAGGAGGACGAATGCAACAGGGCAGCCCAGGAGCGCGCCGCCTGGCCAAAGAACTGAATGACCGGGCGGAACTTCACAAGGCGGCCCTGAAGCAGGCGGCAGAAAATGAAGACAGGCTCCTGGCTGAGTTTGAGACCGAGCGCTCGGGTTGGGCTGAGACGGAGGCGGCGCTGACTGCCGGCTATGGCAGGATCGAAGACGTAGTTGATGGTGAGCCTTCTTTTCTTTCTCTCAGCTGCCGGTTGTTAAGTGAGCCGGCTTCCAGCTTCTGATTTTTGACTTATTGCTTTGCTTGTGCAGACTTCTTCCCTGGCCAATCCGTCGCCGCCAACCAGGCCATTGAGGCTCGCCGCGAGGAGCGAAGAGCGGAAGGCGCGGAGATTGCTGCCGACGCCCCTCGGGCCCTTGGCGAGCAACTCCTTACTATTCAAGCTCGTCTCCAGCCGGCCCACCGGATGCTCCGCCGTCTGCAGCGTGCTAGGGCTCAGGCGATCTCCACCCTCTGGCCAGACAGGCAAGCCCCACGCACCCCAGTCGGACCACCGACTGGTTGGAAGTGGCCGTTGGCCGTCTTGAGGAGTGGAAGGGCTCTGCAGCCCGAACAGTAGAGCGGCAGGCCTTGGAGTTCGCCAAGGCATGGTATCCTGGGCTAGAGATAGCCCAGTTGGCCACGTTTCGGCTGGAAGCCAGCGCCGAGCTGGCGGCGGTGCAGCGTGCCCTCACTATTCGCGCAGCAGCGATCGCCAAGTATACCAACATCGGTGACTTCGTTCCAGAGCTGAACAAGAACGGCGCCGAGGCGCCGCCAGAATGGTTCGGACTGAACCCGGATGATGGAGAAGACTCGGCGGAGGAAATCGCCTCCAGTGACGAAGGGGAAGACAAGGAAGACGAGGATGATGAAGACGGCGCGCCAGAGGTCGGAGCGGGCGGCCAGCCTCAACTCGACCGTGCCTCGAGCACCGAGCCGCGTGCAAGCATGCCGACTGTTGCTGAAGGCGACCAAGCCGAGACTCGCCAGCCGGCCACTCCACCAGCTGGCGCCCCCGACTCCACCAACCTGCCGGACTCGCCTGCTGCTTCTTTGGTCTAGGCCGCCAATTTATCGTAGCTTTTCCTGCTTAGCAGTCTTCTCAACAAACTTTTGTTAAATTTGCACAATTCCACCCATGGGGTGTATTAATACTATGTTGAATGTTGGCCGAGGGCCTTTTGGTATGTAAATTATTTCCCACACAAGCTGTGCTTTTGCCGAGTTCCGAGTTTTCTTGCTTTTTGTTCATTGGCTTTTTCCTTTGCCACCCTCCCTTGGTTACCTACTTACCAGCCGGACAGCCGCTCTGTGGACTGCGGCCTGGTCAAGTACTCCACCATTTTGGGAGGACAAGTACTTTGGCTGATTGGAATGTTGCATGCTAAGTAGGAAGTCGGCCGGCCGGCTGCTCAGTAGCCGGTCGGCGAGGCGAGCGGCCGGCTTGTCCTATGTCAATGTTTTGGTCCTTAGCCATTTTTCATGTGAGCACCTGTTTCTTGCCTTTAACTCTTGCCAAGCGAATAGTCGCTCTGCGAGTTGCGGCTTGTAGCAAGAGAGGGCTTAGGTGCTGACACATTACTTGTCCGACTGCCGGAAACACTGACATAGTACAAGGCGGCATGCCCCTGGGCCGACTGGTTGAACCTGGTTTTAGGCGGAGGAATGAAATAATACATTCATAGGCATAATACTTACCATATAGATAAAAGGGGTAGCCCCCGAGAGCTCCTCAAGGGACCCGAAGTCTTCGTACTTAATACAAAAGGTAGCATGGTACATACTGCATCAACTGTAAAATCTTCGAAGGAGATTTGCATTCCATGGGCGCTCTGTTTCCTTGCCGGAGTCGTCCCTCTTGCGTGCCCTGGGCTTCTGAGCATCGATCAGGTAGTAGGAGTCGTTGCCCAAGGCTTTACTTATGATGAAAGGGCCTTCCCGAGGGGCCGAGAGCTTGTGTTGCCTGGCTGTTCGCTGGATCAGGCGGAGCACAAGGTCTCCCTCTTGGAAGGATCTTGGCTTGACCTTCCGACTGTGGAAGTGGCGTAGACTCTGCTGGTAGATGGCGGACCGGCTGAGTGCCAACAGCCGACCCTCTTCCAGCAGACCGATGTCGTCTTCTCGTGCTTCCTTTGCCTCCGCCTCGGTGTACATGGTGACGCGAGGTGAGTCGAACTCGATGTCAGTTGGGATGACAGCCTCGGCACCGTACACGAGGAAGAAGGGTGTGAAGCCGATTGACTTGTTCGGAGTGGTGCACAGACTCCAGAGGACGGCTGGCAGCTCATCGAGCCAGCAGTCGGCCGAACGCTCCAGAGGCTCGACCAGTCGGGGTTTGATTCCGGACAAAATGAGGCCGTTTGCTCCCTCAGCCTGGCCGTTTGACTGTGGGTGGGCAACGGACGCTAAGTCCAGTCGGGTGCCCTGCGTCGCACAGAAATGGGCCAAGGCACCTTTGGCAAAATCTGTGCCATTGTAGGTGATGATGTTGTGACGTACGCCGTACCGAGTGGTGATGTCTGCGTTGAAAGTCACAGCAGTCGGACCGTTCAACTTCTTGACTAGCTTCGCTTCTATCCACTAGGTGAATTTGTCCACGGCGACAAGCAGATGAGTCATGCCGCCGCGTGCTGTCTTGAACGGTCCCACCATGTCCAGTCCCCAGACAGCAAAAGGCCAGGCAAGGGGAATGGTCTTGAGTGCAGAAGCCGGCAAATGTTGCTTGGAACTGAACTTCTAGCATCCCTTGCATTTCTTTACCAAGTCTTTGGCATCTTCTAGAGCAGTCGGCCAGAAGAAACCATGGCGAAAATCTTTAGCAACAAGTGATCTTGAGGCCGCGTGGTGTCCACACTCGCCTTGATGGATATCCCTGAGGATTGCTTGGCCCTTCTTCGGCTCTACGCAGCGCTGGAATACACCAGTGACACTGCGCCTAACGAGTTCCCTGTTGACGATGGTGTATGCTGCTGCCCGACATTGCACTTGTCGGGCCGAGATCTCATCAGTTGGCAGCTCTTTGTTCACCAAAAAGTTGAGGATGGGCTGAGCCCATGATGGTGCGGTAACTTCCTCCACTGCCAGCACTGCTACTTGTATTGGGGCGGTTGGGTTGGGAGGTGGCGGGTTGGAGTCGGCCACCGCCTGTTGTGCCGTTGAAGTCCCCGAGTCAACTGCTGCAGTCCCCGGGCCGGGATTTGAAGTCCCCCGGCCGGGTGTGACTGCTGCAGTCCCCGAGCCGACTACTGCGGCCTTTGAGTCGGATCCGACTGTTTCAGGAGCACCCGACACGAAGATAGAATCTGATTCTAGCAAGGCTTGATGGACGGCTTGAGGAGGCGCTGAAGGGACACGCCGCCTGGTATGGCTTGCCGGGTGGAGCCGATCCGTGCCAGGGCATATGCTTGCTTGTTGTCGTTTCATGGCATGTGAAGGAACTCGCACCCTTCAAAATATCCGTTGAGTTGTTGGACGAGGAAGCGGTAGCTTGCCATGTTTGTATCCTTGGCGTCCTAGTAACCAGACGACTATTGAACCACCAAGTCGGAGTCACCGTTGCACAGAGTCCAGCGAATGCCGAGCTCTTTGGCAAGCCAGAGTCCATGTACCAGTGCTTCATACTCGGCCACATTGTTGGAGGAAGCAAAATGGATTTGCAATGTGTATCTGATCTTGTCACCTTTGGGAGGGGTGAGGACGATGCTGGCTCCCAAACCGGTGTGCATCTTCGAACCATCAAAGTGCATCTGCCAATGGGTGGAGTCCAGCGCTGGCGGCAGGTACTGGGTCTCGGCCCAGTCGACAAGGAAGTCGGCCAGCGGTTGGGAGTTGATGGTGGTGCGAGGCTGGTAGAAGATGGTGTGGGGAGCCAACTCGATGGCCCATTTTTCCACTCGGCCTGAAGCATCTCGGCTGCCTATTATCTCGGCAAGCGGGGCAGTGCAAACAACCGTGATGGGTTGCTCTTGAAAATATGGCTTTAACTTCTTGGCGGTAAAGTGCACGCCGTAGCACATCTTCTGGTAGTGGGGGTAGTTCTGCTTGGAAGCCTACAACACTTCACTCAAGTAATACACCGGTCTCTGGACCGGCAAAACCTTGTCATCTTCCTTGTGCTCAACTACTATGACTGTGCTGACCACCCGGCTGGTGGCGGCGATGTAGAGGAGCATGGGCTCCTTAGCAGCCGGCGCGGCCAGGACAGGCGGCGTGGTCAACATCTTCTCGAGCTGGAGAAAAGCCTCTTCCGCCTTGTCATTCCACTCGAAGTGAGTGGTTTTCTTCAGGAATTGGTAAAGGGGAAGGGCCTTCTCGCCCAGCCAACTGATGAAGCGGTTGATGGATGCCAAGCAGCCGGTGAATTTTTGGACATCTCGCAGTCGGATGGGTACTTCCATCCTCTCGATGGCTTTGATCTTGACAGGGTTGCACTCAATGCCGCGCTCTGAGACCAGGAAGCCAAGGAGCTGGTCGGCTGGTACTCCAAAAACACACTTCTCTGGGTTGAGCTTGATCTGAAACCGGCATAGATTTTCAAAAGTCCCCTTGAGATCTTCCAGGAGGGTCCCATGCTTCTCCGTCTTCACCACAACATCGTCCACATAGACGTGGGCGTTCCTGTTGAGCTACTTGAGGAGGCACTTCTGCATGCAACGCTGAAACGTGGCGTCGGCATTCCTCAAGCCGAACGTCATCGTCAGGTAGCATAAGGCTACGAACGGTGTGATGAAGGAGGTCTTTAGCCTATCAGCCGGGTTCAACTTGATCCGGCTGTGGAGTCTATCACTTGGTCAATCCGTGGCAAGGCAAATGGATCTTTGGGGCAAGCTTTCTTGAGGCTGGTATAATCAATACACATGCGCCACTTGTTCTTCTTCTTCAGTACGAGGACTGGGTTGGCCAGCCAATCTAGATAGAATACTTCCATATTGAAGTCGGCTGCTAGGAGCCGGGCTATCTCTTCACCGACAATACTTCTCTTCTCCTCCAACGGGCGACGGAGGGGTTGCTTGACCGGCTTGGCGTCAGGTCGGACGTGTAGCTTGTGCTCGACGAGATCCGTCGGAACACCCGGCATGTACTTAGGAGACCATGGAAAGATGTCCCGATTCTCACGGAGGAAATCGACGAGCTCGCTTTCCTATTTGCTGTCGAGGTTTGCACCTACGACAGCGTACCTCTCCGGGTGCTCCGGGTCCAATGGTATCTTCTTTGTCTCCTTGGCCGGCTTGAAAGAGCCTTCAGCTTCCGACTCCTTGGGATCAGGGGACATGTCAGGCTGCTTGCCGGCTGTCGGTGTCAAAACTGGCGGATCTAGGGTAGGGGGTCCCGAACTGTGCGTCTAGGCGGATGGTAACAGGAGACAAGGGACACGATGTTTTTACCTGTGTTCGCCCTCTCGATGGAGGTAATACCCTACTCCGCTTGATTAATATTGATGATATGGGTAGTACAAGAGTAGATCTACCTTGAGATCGTAGAGGCTAAACCCTAGAAGCTATCCTATGGTATGATTGTTGTTCGTCCTCACGGACTAAAACCCTCCAGCTTTATATAGACACCCTGGATAGGGTTAGGGTTACACGTAGTCGGTTACAATGGTAGGAGATCTACATATCTCAGTATCGCCAAGCTTGCCTTCCACGCCAAGGAAAGTCCCATCCGGACACGGGATGAAGTCTTCAATCTTGTATCTTCATAGTCTAGGAGTCCGCCAAAGATGATAGTTGACTATCCGGACACCCCCTAGTCCAGGACTCCTCAAGAGTCTCTGAACCAGGCTTCAATGACGACGAGTCCGCACGCATATCTTGTCTTCGGCATTGCAAGGCGGGTTCCTCCTCCGAATACTTCATAGAATATTTTGAACACAAGGATAGTGTCCGGCTCTGCAAAACAAGATCCACATACTACCGTAGAGAGAATAACTTTTGCACAGATCTGCTGACGTATTCCACGGCGTGACATCACACCACGGCCGGGCCTTTATATGAATCGTTTTTTACTGTTCTACCTTAGCGCGTTTAGCGAGGCGGTTTCGTTGGCACGTCTTATCAAAGCGGAGATCGTGCCCCCTTATTCCGGGATTCTCATCAATACAGACGTGGGTAACCCATCCTCGCCATTGATTATGGCGCTTGGGAGATAATCGAGTTTTACCAGGCTGGCGGGGGACGCATAGCTTCATCCGTCCATATAAGGGGATAAGGATCCACCTTTTCACCTACGCCTTCTTCCTCCTTTGCTCATCCATTTCCGCGCACTCGAGCTCCAGCGCCCAAGTCCGAACACCGCACCTCAACCTTCTCCAACTATGTCCGGAGCGGGAGGCAGGTGGATGGCCTCCTCCATCGCGGAGGGGCACATCAAAAAGCTGCGGAAGGCCGGATACTTGTCCAGCGACATCGCGTACCAGCTACCCACGAGGGGCAGCTCATTCCAACCCCCAGGCCCCATGAGAGGGTGGTGTTTCTCCCCCACTTCCTCTGCGGACTAGGTTTTCCACTTCACCCATTTGTCCGGGGGCTCATGTTCTACTACGGCCTGGACTTCCACGATCTGGCCCCGAATTTCATCCTCAACATCTCGGTGTTCATCGTCGTGTGCGAGGTCTTCCTCTGCATCCAGCCCCACTTCGGCTTATGGCTGAAGATCTTCAATGTCAGGCCGAAGGTAGTGGGCGGCCGCCAAGCGGAGTGTGGAGGCGCCATGGTTGGTAAGATAGCCAAAGTCCTATGGCTTGAGGGCTCCTTTGTGGAGACCATAAAGGGGTGGCAATCGGGGTGGTTCTACATCACCGAGCCGCGCGACTCTAAATGGGCGGCGGCCACCGAATTCCGATCTGGCTTCCCCACGTGGCTCACATCATGGAAAGAGACGGGCCTGACGTGGGGGGATTCGGACGAGCTATGCGGACTCCAAACCTGCGTCTGAAACCTGGTGGACAAGAATCTCAGGCTTGTCAACGTTATCTAGGTGATGCTCATCCGCCGGATTCTCCCATGCCAACAACGGGCCTTCAAATTGTGGGAGTTCGATCCGGCACAGCACCCAACTCTGAAAAGGCTCTTCGACACTACGCATTTAAGATGCACGAAAGGTGCTGTTCAAGGGCGCCGAGGTTCCACATCCGCCATCGAAGATCATGGATTCAGCTCGCAGCGTCAAGCCAGCGAGGTAAGTTATTTTACCCTTTATGGGACTCTTGTTTTTCATAGATTGACTCTATGTGGAATCTAAGACTCCCTAACCTTTGACAGGACTGGCTGAAGACGTCCGGACAGATTAACTGTCTGGCTCCTTTGCCAGAAGACCCAGCGGACGCCCGATTGACGGGGCTGCTGGCTCCGGCACCTCACGTGGTGCACAGCACCCAACTCTGAAAAAGCTCTTCGACACTACGTACGAAGATGCCTGAAAGGTGCTGTTCAAGGGCGCCGAGGCTCCCACATCCGCTACTGAAGATCGCGGATTCAGCTCGCAGCGTCAAGCCAGCGAGGTAAGTTATTTTACCCTTTATGGGACTCTTGTTTTTCATAGATTGACTCTATGTGGAATCTAAGACTCCCTAACCTTTGACAGGACTGGCTGAAGACGTCCGGACAGATTAACCGTCCGGCTCCTTTCTGCCGAAGACCAGTGGACGCCCGATTAGCCGACGGCGTTGGCTCCGGCACCTCACGTGGTGCCGGGAGAAGAAGGCCAAGAAGGAGGCCACGGAAATCGAAGGAGCTCCCGGCGCCAGGCTGTCGGACTCATCGCCCAACAACTCGAGGCGTAATCCTCCTGCGAGGAAGAGGAGGAGGAAGAAGCCTCTCTGTGGGGAGAAGAAAAGGAAGGCCGCCTAACCGGGAGGCCGGAGGGTCCAAGAAGGGAAGGACCCTTCCTCCGGACTTCTCAACCAATGCCGATAACGACGAGGGAGGAGTGGCCAACAAGGGCCAAGCCTGGCGAGATCGTAAGTGTCCAGGATCCCCATGGCTTTTTTTCATTGCATAGTGTTCTCTAATGCCGAACAATCATGCAGCCCGCCCAAGGGCGAAGCTTCGCCCGCTGGCCGAGCGAGTCCTCGAGTTCGTCGAAAATGGAGAGTACTTCACTTCCGGCCGCCTCCTCACCTCACGCTGCGGACGACGCCGAGGTGGGGCCCCAAGGGTGGCCTGGTCAAGAAGAGGTGGCGCAGGAGGCGCCGCAAGGCAACCTCCCAGACTCCAGGCGCGTGGGGGCGAGACCCCCAGGGGCTCTAAGCCCGACCCTCGTCCGGACTCCATACCGGAACCTTCAGCGGTTCCGGAGTCCGACAAGCGGTACCTTCGTAGGAAGGGTAAGACGCCGGTGTCCTCCGTCCAACCGAAGGCACCGGATAGATTACTGGAGGTGCTTAACAGCGCCTCCATCGAGGAGGAGCACCGCACTGTTATGACTGTGGTGATCCAGAAAGTTCAGTCCGCCAAGAGCGGGCTGACTGAAGCCTGTACCAGCCTTCTAACAGGCTTTGAGGTAAGTTTAGAATATGTAAAAATAATACCGTGATAGACAAGAGTTCTCGATGCTTAGTTCGGTGTTCGGAAAGAAAAGCCGGACTAAGGATCTAAAAAGATATAATGGAGTCTAACATAAGTATGTCAATATGGGAATGCAGGCTTGCCGACCTCCGCCAGACCGACTCGGAGGTCAATGCATTGAAACAGAGCCTCGAGCGGTCCGAGAACGAGCTCAGCCTTGCCAAGAAGCAGCTCGAGGACAAGGAAGGTAAGTAATACCTTCTTAAAGAAATACCTTATAGAAAGGATTCGGTTGCAAAAAATGACAGGAATAACGTGGGTACTGTAGGGGCCACGAACAAGGTGGCGACCCTGAAGGAAGCGGTGTCCGCGGCCGAAAGCAAAGCGGCCGAGGAGCGCACTAAGCGAGAGAAGTAGGAGGCGCGGGTGGCCGAGGTGCGGCAAGAGCTCCAGGCTCTCGTGGAAAAACATGAGAGTTTGGAGCGTGACTCGAAGACTCGAGAGTCCGAGCTCGCCCCGGCTCTTGAGAGTGCCAAAGCCGCTAAGGTCGAAGCCCAAAAAGCCCTCCAAGAAATTGAATCATTAAAAAAGATAGCGGCGGGTAAGTCATTCTTTATGCAAAGCAAGCATGTGAAAGTGAATTACCTATTACTTACCCGGATTCGGAGCTCTCCAGGAGCATTCGTAGATCTGCCCCGTAGTGTATCTGATGCTGCCGCGTTCTACCGCGCTAAGGAGGGGAGCTCGACGGAGAAGGTGTTCTGGTCTCAGTATGCTGAGGCCGAACGTCCGGTGCCCCTGAGCGACCAGCTGAAGCAGGTGGTCGAGCTCCACAAGGTCGCCGAACAGGCCATGAAGGGCCTCATAGTTCGGCTGTGGCCATTGGAAGCCATGAATGGGAGCTACTTCGGGTTAGTGCAGCGGCTGGTGGACGCCTGTCCATGGATTGAAGTCATCAAGCGCTCCGTCTGCATTGAAGGTGCCCGTTGGGCCCTTGCCCGTGCTAAAGTGCACTGGGGCAAGCTGGATGCAGAGAAGCTTGTGACGGACGGGCCACCGAAGGGCAAGGATCATCGCAAGCCCGAAATGTACTATGAGGGCGTCCTGAAGGGTGCCCGCCGTATAGCGGATGAGTGCTCCAAACATGTAATTTTTGAATAGACTCGCATTTGTTATCCTGTGCGCTAAAAACTTGTTCATATGCGCTAAGCAACGCTTGTTAATTTAAAATATTACCTTCTGTGCGGCCATTTATCAAATTTGAGAGATGGCAAGTCATTGGCTTCAGCCCCCCATGCCACGAGTGCTGGGGTGTTCGGGATAAACTTGAGCACTCTTGTTCCCATTCTTGGGTCCATCGAGGGAGGCGCTCAACGCGACGAACAAGGCAACCGGACTTATAGTGCTTGAACACTCTCACTTAGCCATAGAATTCTATAATTTTAAATTTCGGCGAAGCCCCTAGTATTCAGAAGACCGAGTTCGGGGCGCTATCCACGCCTTGGCCGGACAATGTCGGTTCCTCGCTCTAAGCGGCATAAGTCTTTAGGAACTCGAAGAAACCTCTCGAACAGCGACCGACTCTCGCCTTATCATGACGGTCAGTTTTAGCTTTCCACCGAGGTGCTCAACCCAGCTCAACCGGGGCACAATCGCAGTGGTTCTCCCAGTGCTACCTTAGCCGATATAACGGAACGTAAGGTACCAAAACATGGGAGCCGGGTAAACCCAACTATTGACCCAAGACATGATTCGGAGCCGCACTTGTGAAATTGTTCGGACTTGTCACACCATACTTTTGGGGTACTGAAGCCCCTGGTGTATTGGCCGTACAAAAGTGTACGGGTGCATCATGTCATGAAATGAACATATATATAGATAAAGAAAGCAATAATAGGGAAGAGCTATATATTGGTTATTAAAACGAAACTGCAAATAAAAGCAGAACGATACAAATTGTGCGATAAGCAAGCGATGGGACTATTTAATATGTCCCCCTCCAGGGGTAAGCTGCGGGATGGTATGTAAAACAGGTATAATGCTCGTAATAGAGACCACACGGACACTCGGCGCAGTTTTACGCTTCCACAGGCTGTTGCATCGTGTATTCGGCAATTCTAGTGCGGACATGACTTCTGAAAACGGAGTCCTGAAAGTAAGAAAAAGAAAAAAGAAAAGAATGACACAATTGGGAGCCACAGTGCGGTTGAGCCGCGTGCAGGCGATGCCATGGTAGTGCCCCTCCCCTTATGCCCATGGTATCTCCAGAGCGTAATTATGTACTAGTAGTACTGGCTTCGCAATTTCGCGAGGGCTGGGGTTGGGGCCGGATTGCTACGCGTGCTTGGATCGTGCCAGGCGGTCTTGTTGTAGGTTACTCCGGGCCGGCTTGATCGTGTCCGTACGTTTAGTGGCCGTACTCGAGAATTGCTGTGAGAGGCTGCTTTGCACCTCCGCCGCGAGGGCCGCCGTGTGCTCCTCCGTTCAGAGAGAGCGTTCAGTGTTTCCATCGACCGTGATTACTCCTCGAGGGCCTGGCATCTTGAGCTTGAGGTATGCGTAGTGCGGCACCACATTGAACTTTGCAAATGCGGTTCGTACGAGTAGTGCGTGATAGCCGCTATGAACGGGACTATGTCGAAGATTAACTCTTCGCTCGAAGTTATCCGGGGATCCGAAGACCACTTCGAGTGTAATCGAGCACGTATAATTGGCCTCTACACCTGGTATGACGCCTTTATAGGTCGTCTTTGTGGGTTTAATCCTTGAGGGGTCTATGCCCATTTTGCGCACTGTATCCTGATAAAGCAGGTTCAGGCTGCTGCCGCCATCCATCAGGACTCTAGCGAGGTGAAATCCATCGATGATAGGGTCGAGAACCAATGCGGCGAAACCGCCGTGACGGATGCTAGTGGGGTGGTCCCTTCGATCAAAGGTGATCGGGTAGGAAGACCATGGGTTGAACTTCGGGGCGACTGGATCCATCGCATATAAGTCCCTTAGCGCACGCTTCCGCTCCCTTTTGGGTATATGGGTTGCGTATATCATGTTCGCCATCAGCACTTGTGGGGGGAAACCCTTCTGTCCTCTATTGTTCGGAGGCCGAGGCTCTTCCTCGTCATCGCTATGCATCCCCTTGTCATTGGTTTCGGCACTTAGCTTGCATGCTTGCTTGAACACCCAACAATCCCTGTTGGTGTGATTGGCTGGTTTTTCGGGGGTGCCATGTATCTGGCACAAGCGATCGAGTATTCGGTCCAAGTTGGACAGGCCCTGGGTATTTCTTTTGAATGGCTTCTTCCACTGACCGAGTTTAGAGCCTCTGAATCCGGCATTGACTGTCGTATCTTCAGCATTATTGCCGTTAATGCGGCGCTTGTTCTTGTTGCGACGTGGCCTGCCATTGCTGTCCTTGGTATCCGAACTACTAGGGAGTTTGGCCAAGTTGTTGCTTCGAGCTAGCCAGCTGTCCTCTCCAGCGCAAAAGCGGGTCATGAGTGTGGTGAAGGCTGCCATGGATTTCGGCTTTTCCTGTCCTAGGTGCGGGGCTAGCCACTCGTCGCGGATGTTATGTTTGAAGGCTGCAAGGGCCTCTGCATCCGGACAGTCAACGATTTGATTTTTCTTGGTTAGGAACCGTGTCCAGAATTTTCTGGCCGATTCTTCTGGCTGCTGAATTATGTGGCTGAGTTCATCGGCGTCTGGTGGTCGCACATATGTGCCCTGTAAGTTATCAAGGAATGCGGCTTCCAGGTCCTCCCAACAACCATTTGATTCTGCTGGCAAGCTGTTGAGCCAATGCCGAGCTGGTCCTTTAAGCTTGAGTGGGAGGTATTTGATGGCATGTAGATCATCACCACGGGCCATGTGGATATGGAGGAGATAGTCCTCGATCCGCATGGCAGGATCTGTGGTACCATCGTATGATTCGATGTTTACGGGTTTGAAGCCCTCAGGGATTTGATGATCCATTACTTCATCTGTGAAGCATAGTGGGTGTGTGGCGCCTCTGTATTGGGCTATATCACGACGCAACTCAAATGAGCTTTGTCTGCTGTGTTTGGCCCGGCCGGAGTTGCTGTATCCGGCGTGACGGTTATCATCACGTGTTGTGGGGCGCCCACGCGATCCGTAGATCGATCTTGTTTGTCTTGCCTTGTTCTCCAATATGTCTTGCAGGTCTGGCGCGTTTCCCCGTGCCTTGGTACTTTTCGAGTGACGCCGGAGTGCGGCTTGAATGGAGGGTCTAGAGGCCTCTCTGTCGCGACCACGGGGTGGCCGGTCGGCCACTTCATGCGCTGGTGATGTAGGTTTGGGTGCTGCTTCCTCTAATTGGGGTAGCAGCCTGCGTGTGGGGTATCTCTTGGAGGGCGCTCGAGTTCATACTCTTCGCTGCAAGGATTTCAGTCCCTCTCGCTGCCTAGCAAATCTTGGTCGGCTCTAAGTTCTTGCTGCTTTTCTTGAGGCTGCTTGCCGTGGCCATAAGCCTGCATTTGAAACGCCTCCTGTTCGGGCGGGTCCTCGAGCACGACAAATTCGTAAATGCGTCGAGGCTTGCCTCATGTTCGGAGGGGGCGCATAATTATCGTCCTCTACCTCTCTTTCTGCCGCACTGTCGTGCGGTCTTGCTTCTCCCTCCTCCTGCGCTGAGTCCTGCTGGAGGGGGTCGTCTTCGGCACTGTCCGGGGTATTATTGTCTCCCGTGCCGGAATCACCGTTTTTACTGTGGCGGGATTTAGAACGGCGCCGCTGACGTCGGCGCTTGGGTTGTTTCTTGGAGGGGTCATCCTCCGCCGTTCCATCGCCATTCCCATCTTTTGGGATGTCCACCATGTATATGTCGTATGACGAGGTGGCCTTCCAGTGCCCTGTAGGCGCTGGTCTTGGTCATCTCCGACATCGTCGTCCATACCGTCGATGTCTTCGGAGTCAAAGTCTAGCATGTCGGTTAAATCATCGACAGTGGCTACAAAGTGGGTGGTGGGTGGGCGTTGAATTTCTTCGTCGTCCGCATCCCAACCTTCCTGACCATAGTCCGGCCAGGGCTCTCCTGATAAAGAGAGAGACTTTAATGAGTTCAGGATATCGCCAAAGGGCGAGTGCTGAAAGATGTCCGCGGCGGTGAACTCCATAACCGGCGCCCAGTCGGATTCGACTGGCAGGGGCGCGGGAGGTTCGGAGTCCGGAAAGGAGTCCGGCACCTGGGAGTCACGAGCTTCGCAAAGGACAGGGATGGAGTTCGGCTCAATCGCTGTTGAGATTGTAGCCCCCGAGGCGGTGTCCAACCACTCGTCCTCGATCGGGGGAGTCGGCTCCGAGCTAAGGGTCGGAGCGGATCTGGTGCGGCCTCCAGGACACTGTTCGGCGGCAAAGCTAGATCGTGCCCATCGAGACAATGCGGCGCACTTGGCTGTGGCTCGAATCTGTCGAAGATCAAGTCTCCGCGGATGTCGGCCGTGTAGTTCAAACTCCCAAATCTGACCTGATGGCTGGGGCGTAGCTTCGATCTGCTCCAGACGGCCAAGTGAATTGCCCGCAGCAGCAAAGCCGCCGAATATTTAAGATCTGTCCGGGAGAAATATCTCACCGGACTGCGTCGTTGTTGACGATCGAAGGAGCCATCGGGCCTATAGGTGACAAATACGTAGGAACTCTCAATGAAAGCACCAATGTCGGTGTCAAACTGGCGGATCTCGGGTAGGGGGTCCCGAATCGCGTCTAGGCAGATGGTAACAGGAGACAAGGGACACGATGTTTTTACCTGTGTTCGGCCTCTCTCGATGGAGGTAATACCTACCCTGCTTGATTAATATTGATGATATGGGTAGTACAAGAGTAGATCTATCATGGATCGAGAGGCTAAACCTTAGAAGCTAGCCTATGGTATGATTGTTGTTCGTCCTACGGACTAAAACCCTCCGGTTTATATAGACACCAGATAGGGTTAGGGTTACACAGAGTCGGTTACAATGGTAGGAGATCTACATATCCATATCGCCATGCTTGCCTTCCACGCCAAGGAAAGTCCCATCCGGACACGGGACGAAGTCTTCAATCTTGTATCTTCATAGTCTAGGAGTCCGGCCAAAGATGATAGTTCGGCTATCCGGACACCCCCTAGTCCAGGACTCCCTCACCGGCCATGGCCATAACCCGGTCAAGGAGTCGCTTCTCGGCAGCGATCACAAGGGACTCGCCACCGATCACCGGTTGGTTGCCTTGACAAAGCGGATGACTTCTTGTAATCCGCGGAGACGGTGATAAACCCATTGGTTCTTGGCATCTTCATCTTGAGGAAGGCATAGTGCGGTACCGCCATGAATTTGGCCAAGGCAGGTTGGCCAAGCAGTGCATGGTAAGGGCTATCGAGGTCAACTACTTCAAACCAGACAGGCTCTCGGCGGAAATGATCTTTGTCTCCAAAGAGGACATCTATGTTGATCTCGCCGATTGGTGTGTGCGAAAGGCCGGGGACTATGCCATGGAAGATGGTCCTACTAGGCTGGAGCTGCTTCTGCTTGATGCTCAACTTCTCCATGGTGTCGTGGTACAAAATGTTGATGCTGCTACCACCATTTATCAGGACTCTGGAGAAACGAGCTGCTCGCCTCTCGGTAGCAAAGGTGGCATCCAACACCAGAGCGTAAGAACCCGAAGAAGGCATCACTTCCGGGTGGTCAACTCGGCTCCAACTAATCGACTTCTCTGACCAGTGCATGAACTCTGGGGCTTCAGAAGCTACAGCATTCACCTCTCGAGACTGCTGGTGTCGGTTGTGCTTGTCGTCAGCCACACTGGTGAAGACGACGTAGGCTCCTTGTTCTTCTGGGTACTCATCTTGGATGGCAGCAACTGGCCGGGCCGCCTGCTGCTGCGGAGGAGGCGGCGGCGGCTGGCCAGCAGGCGGAGGAGGCAGCAACCCTTCGCCCTTGGAGATTCGGGTGAGCCAGTGACACTTCCGAGTGGTGTGGTTGGACGGCTTCGCGCCACTGTGGAACTTGCAGGGCGCATCAAGGGTTTGCTCATAGGAAATGGCGGGCAACCAATTTGACTTGCCGCCCCTTTGACGCTTGGGAGCTGGCTGCCCCTCCGGCTACTGGTCTTCGACTGTCGCCACTTGTCGGCTGGTGGAAGCCGGCAGTGGTTCCTTGCGCTTGTTGTCATTTTGCTGATGTCGCCGACTGGTGTCACCAGCCGAAGTACGAGGGGCCTGAGGAGCCACTTTGCCAGATGCATCAACTTGAATCTCCGCCTTCATGGAGGAGTCGGCCGTGGTGTACTTGTCCGCTATGATCATAAGCTCATCGAGGGTTGCCGGCTCATCGCAGATAAGTCGGTGTTTGAGCAGGGTGCCTTCTCTCCACCCGGCAGTGAAGTACTCGATGGCGTGCACCTCGTGCACTGATACGTCTCCAACGTATCTATAATTTTTTATTGCTCCATGCTATATTATCTACTATTTTGGACATTATTGGGCTTTATTATCCACTTTTATTTTATTTTTGGGACTAACCTATTAACCAGAGGCCCAGCCCATAATTGCTGTTTTTTGCCTATTTCAGAGTTTCGAAGAAACGGAATATCAAACGGAGTCCAAATGGAATGAAACCTTCGGGAACATGATTTTCTCACCGAACATGATCTAGGAACCTTGGAGCCTACATCAAGAAACAAAAGAGGAAGGCACGAGGTAGGGGGCACGCCCACCCCCCAGGGCGCGCCCTCCACCCTCGTGGGCCCCCTGTTGCTCCACCGACGTACTCCTTCCTCCTATATATACCTACGTACCCCCAAACGATCAGATACGGAGCCAAAAACCAAATTCCACCGCCGCAACCTTCTGTACCCACGAGATCCCATCTTGGGGCCTGTTCCGGAGCTCCGTCGGAGGGGGCATCCATCACGGAGGGCTTCTACATCAACACCATAGCCTCTCCGATGAAGTGTGAGTAGTTTACTTCAGACCTTCGGGTCCATAGTTAGTAGCTAGATGGCTTCTTCTCTCTTTTTGGGTCTCAATACAATGTTCTCCCCCTCTCTCGTGGAGATCTATTGGATGTAATCTTCTTTTTGCGGTGTGTTTGTTGTGATCGATGAATTGTGGGTTTATGATCGAGATTATCTATGAACAATATTTGAATCTTCTCTGAGTTTTTTATGTATGATTGGTCATCTTTGCAAGTCTCTTCGAATTATCAGTTTGGTTTGGCCTACTAGATTGGTTTTTCTTGCAATGGGAGAAGTGCTTAGCTTTGGGTTCAATCTTGCGGTGTCCTTTCCCAGTGACAGTAGGGGCAGCAAGGCACATATTGTATTGTTGCCATCGAGGATAACAAGATGTTTTTTTTATCATATTGCATGAATTTATCCCTCTACATCATGTCATCTTGCTTAAAGCGTTACTCTGTTTTCTTGAACTTAATACTGTAGATGGATGCTGGATAGCGGTCGACGAGTGGAGTAATAGTAGTATATGCCGGCAGGTGTCGGTCTACTTGTCTCGGACGTGATGCCTATATACATGATCATACCTAGATATTCTCATAACTATGCTCAATTTTGTCAATTGCTCAGCAGTAATTCGTTCACCCACCTAAAATAATTATGCTCTTGAGAGAAGCCACTAGTAAAACCTATGGCCCCCATGTCTATCTTCATCATATTAATCTTCCAACACTTATTTATTTCCATTGCACTTTACTTTGCTTTTATTTTACTTTGCATCTTATCACAAAAATACCAAAAAAATTATCCTATCCTATCTATCAGATCTCACTCTCGTAAGTGACCGTCAAGGGATTGACAACCCCTTATCGCATTGATTGCGAGGAGTTATTTGCTTTGTGCAGGTACGAGGGACTCGCGTGTAGCCTCCTACTGGATTGATACGTTGGTTCTCAAAAACTAAGGGAAATACTTACGCTACTATGCTGCATCACCTTTCCTCTTCAAGGAAATCCAACGCAGTGCTCAAGAGGTAGCAAGAAGAATTTACGGCGCCCGTTCTTTGGGAGTCTACATAAAAGTCAACATACCAAGTACCCATCACATTCCCTTATCTCCCGCATTACATTATTTGCCATTTGCCTCTCGTTTTCCTCTCCCCCACTTCACCCTTGCTGTTTTATTCGCCCTCTCTTTTCCGTTCGCCTCTTTTTCGCTTACTTGTCGTTATGGCTAGTCTTATTTCTTCTCCTTTGTCTCCGAGAACGAAGTTCTAAATTTTAAGCAAAGGGAGGGAGAAAATCTAAAAGACGCTTGGTATAGAATTTGCAATGCTCAAAATAGATCTACCAGGAAGCAATCTACTTCAGTTCTTCTCCGCAATTTTTATGTAGGGGCTAATCCTTGGTATAGATATATCCTTGATACCATTACCGGAGGGAATTTCTTGGGTAGCCATACTTTTGACTCTTATAATGCGATGATATATTTATTTGGTTCACCACCTCTTTTGGTTAATGGAACTATGTTAACTTTGGGGCATGTAATGCGAAGACTTGAAATTATTGAAAATAAAGTTGCTACCGTAGAGTTAATAGAAAATCTGGATAAAAAGATCCACAACCAAATTACCCAATATGGATCTAAGGTAGGAGTCACATTGAAAAATATTAAGGAGAAGGAACCCATAGTTAATGAAGGAATAAATCAAGATTCCACTAGAATCGATAAACTTGAGGGTATCATTACCAATTTGGGAACCGCTTTTTCTTCCGTAAAGAATACTCCTAGTGGACCTACTAAAATTGCCAAGCTTATGTATGTTCCTAAAAATAAGGGCGAAACCTCTAGTAAGGAAACTGCGGATCTTAAATCTATATGTATTCATCCCAATCTTTTTGCTATCATTAAGGAACCATTTGCTACGAATGAATTTTTCGATCTTGTGCCTAAAATATTGATAATTACTAAAAAGAAATAAATTTCTAAAGATTATAGATGTCTCATTGAAGAATTGCCTACCAAAGATGGCAATACCTAGATCTATCCTTGCTTTTATGCCTAGCTAGGGGCGTTAAACGATAGCGCTTGTTGGGAGGCAACCTAATTTTATTTTTAGTTTTTTTGCTTTTGCTTCTGTTTAGGAATAAATCTTTGATCTAGCCTCTGGTTAGATGTGGTTTTGTGTTTTAATTAGTGTTTGTGCCAAGTTAAACCTATAGGATCTTCTTGGATGATAGTTATTTGATCTTGCTGTAAGTTCCAAAAACTTTTTGTTCACGAAAACAATTGTTAAAAATCAGAAGAACGTGGTAAAATAGTGATTCCGATTGCTGCTGATCAATAAACAAATTGCCTAGGTCTTCCTATTTTGGCTGATTTTTTGAGTTCCAGAAGTTTGCCATAGTTACAGATTACTACAGACTGTTCTGCTTTTGACAGATTCTGTTTTTCGTGTGTTGTTTGCTTATTTTGATGAATATATGGCTAGTAAAATAGTTTATAAGCCATAGAGAAGTTGGAATATAGTAGGTTTAATACCAATATAAATAAAGAATGAGTTCATTATAGTACCATGAAGTGGTCTTTTGTTTTCTTTCGCTAATGGAGCTCACGAGATTTCTGTTGAGTTTTGTGTTATGAAGTTTTCAAGTTTTGGGTGAAAGATTTTTGATGGACTATGGAACAAGGAGTGGAAAGAGCCTAAGCTTGGGGATGCCCATGGCACCCCCAAGATAATCTAAGGACACCAAAAAGCCAAAGCGTGACAATGGGAGAAGTGCTTAGCTTTGGGTTCAATCTTGCGGTGTCCTTTCCCAGTGACAGTAGGGGCAGCAAGGCACGTATTGTATTGTTGCCATCGAGAATAACAAGATGGGGTTTTTATCATATTGCATGAATTTATCCCTCTACATCATGTCATCTTGCTTAAAGCGTTACTCTCTTTTCTTGAACTTAATACTCTAGATGCATGCTGGATAGCGGTCGATGAGTGGAGTAATAGTAGTAGATGCAGGCAGGTGTCGGTCTACTTGTCTGGGATGTGATGCCTATATATGATTAGTTATCTTTGCAAGTCTCTTCGAATTATCAGTTTGGTTTGGCCTACTAGTTTGGTTTTTCTTGCAATGGGAGAAGTGCTTAGCTTTGAGTTCAATCTTGCGGTGTCCTTTCCTAGTGATAGTAGGGGCAACAAGGCACGTATTGTATTGTTGCCATCGAGGATAACAAGATGGGGTTTTAATCATATTGCATGAATTTATCCCTCTACATCATGTCATCTTTCTTAAAGCGTTACTCTGTTTTCTTGAACTTAATACTCTAGATGCATGCTGGATAGCGGTCGATGAGTAGACTAATAGTAGTAGATGCAGGCAGGTGTCCGTCTAGTTGTCTCGGACGTGATGCCTATATACATGATCATACCTAGATATTCTCATAACTATGCTCAATTCTGTCAACTGCTCAACAGTAATTCATTCACCCACCGTAAAATAATTATGCTCTTGAGAGAAGCCACTAGTAAAACCTATGGGCCCCGGGTCTATCTTCATCATATTAATCTTCCAACACTTATTTATTTCCATTGCACTTTACTTTGCTTTTATTTTACTTTGCATCTTATCACAAAAATACCAAAAATATTATCCTATCCTATCTATCAGATCTCATTCTTGTAAGTGACCGTGAAGGGATTGACAACCCCTTATCGCGTTGGTTGCGAGGAGTTATTTGCTTTGTGCAGGTACGAGGGACTCCCGCGTAGCCTCCTACTGGATTGATACCTTGGTTCTCAAAAACTGAGGGAAATACTTACGCTACTGTGCTGCATCACCTTTCCTCTTCAAGGAAATCCAACGGCGTGCTCAAGAGGTAGCATGCACGCCTTCGCAAGAGTTGCGTAGCTCATCTCAACGCGTGAGGTAGTCGCGAGTCTATTCGGTGGGGCCTTGGACGCACAAGGAGAGGCTTGGGTGGCCGCTTGTACGTGCTAGTGAAGTTGCGGACGAAGGCTTCAGTGAAATCTACCCAGCTGTTGATGCTGCGGGGCTTCAGGATGTTCAGCCATGTCCGGGCGGTGCCCTGGAGCATGAGCGGAACAAATTTTACGGCAACACGCTTGTTGCCATTCGCTATGCTGACGGCCATGCAGTAGTCGACCAGCCAGTCTTCCGGCTTCACAGAGCCGTTGTACTTGGGGCGTATCTCTTGGGAGCGTGAACCCTTTGGGGAAGGTCTCGTCACAGATGCGGGGGCCGAAACAAGGCGGCCCCAGCACGTCTTCTTCTTCTAGCACCAGGGATCGATTGAGACGGTCGATCCGGTGGCGGGCATCATTTTCTCCGATTCCTTCTCAGGGGCCAAGCTGGCCACCGAGACTCGGATGATCAACAGGCGGCAGGGAGACGCGCCTTTCTCTGCGCTGAGGAGGCTGATAGTCGCCCGGTCATTCCACTACTCGTGGGCGGCCGTCTTGGTCGTGCTCAATGGAGATATGCGTCCGGCTATGGCTTGCAGCCGGATCTCGACCTCTTCGTCCGCGGGCGCCACCAGTCGGCGTCCGGGATGTCGGGCCGTGCTGTCGGCGAGGGGGCTGGTTCTCAGTCTGCAGACCGCATCAAGGAGTTGCTGCACGCACTCCATCATGCAGCGACGCTCATCGCCCTCCAAGTGCTCCAGCTCTTCTGTTGCCGCCTGGGCAGCTCGTATGTTCTCCTGGGGCGTGGCCTAACTCGGGAGGTCGGCCCCCAGCATGCTGGTGATGGCGGCTCCGCGTTGCCGGACGCTGCCCACGCGGCTGGGCTCGCCTGCAGCCGGCGTGCCACCGATGGCGCGGTCCACTTCACGCTGGTAGGCCTCAGATAGGCATCTCATGGTGGCCAACTTCTTGGCGCTATCGAAGAGTGCCGTGTGATGCGCTTCCAGCGCCTCGCCATCAGCATCTTCGGGGTTGGGTGCGGCCAAGTCCCGCAATGCCGCATGCAGCGGATCCTGGCCGTCACCACCAGAGTTCTTGCCATGGCCAATGACAAGCACCTCTATGACGGTGATGCCGCCGCTGTCCAATGAGAAGGAACCCATGTTGGTGGGGAACGCATCGAGGGCTGCCGTGTCGGAGTCGACAAGCATCGGGTCGGTGGAGCCGATCGACTCCAAATCGAAGGCCGACTCGTTGGCGATGTGGAGCTGGTCGAGGAGGTTGACCAGGCGGCTCTCGGGGCCATCTGTGCCTGCATCAGATGCAGGCTCGTTGGAGAGGCGGATCTCGCCAACAAGGTCGCGAGGTAGCTCGCCGCGCAGGCGACCTCCATGCCATGCAGCGCGTCAGCGCAAACGCCATATGGCGTGCCGGGCTGGCTGCGATCGCCAGGAAGGAAGAGGGTTCCAATCCAAAACATATCTCCGGACGACGGTGCACCTAGCCCCAAGGTGGGCGCCAAACGTCGGGGTATTGGTGCGACATATGCCAACGGCTGGCTTATCATGGTGGGGGATAGTAAGACATCGCCGGTGCCAGGAAGCGCGATGATGCGTAGACACGTACGCCGGCGAACTTTACCCAGGTTCGGGGCTCTCCTAGGAGATAACACCCCTAATCCTGCTCTGCGGGGTCTCCGCATGCTCACTATATCAACAAGTAGCTACAAGATGCTCCTTGAGCTGTTTGCTAGAGGAGGAAGAAGGGCTTGGCTAGCTCTCTCCTCTCTCTATATGTGTGGTTGTGTAATCTAAGGGTCTGAACCCTTTGCATGGGTGCCCTGGGGGGTTTATATAGGCCTACCCCCCAAGGGTACAATGGTAAACTGGCCGAGTGTAGGCCCAGGCCGTCAGTGTCTCTTGTAGTTGGCTTCTCCGCTGGCTGCTGGGGCCCGCCGACTGGTCGGCCCCGCCGGCTGTCTTGTACTTGTCTGACAGGCCGTGCCCGCCGCTGGAGGATCTTGCTGGCTGCTAAGCACTGTCGTCGTGCTTCTAATGACGCTTGCTTTGTCGAGAAAGTCATGGCTAGAGTTCCACCGCCTGGCGGGCGTTCACTGTAGCCATTCCCCATCTCTTATGGTTAATGGCGCACAAACTCCTAGGAAGGGGGAGGGCCGCCTGCTGGATACCGACCTCCCTCTGAGCCGGTTGGCTGGGCTTGCCGCCTTCTGGCTTCTCACGCGCTAGTAGGGCCCGCCGCCTATGGACCATACCGACAGCCCGTTGTGGAAGAATTGTCCCTTCTGACTTGGGTGATGTCACGGGCGGAGGGGCCACAGTGCCGCCGTCTGAGGAGATCTCCGCTGGCACGGGCAGATCGTGGCCATGACCCGCCCTGGATTCGAGGGTGGCAGGCTTCGCTGTAGCCACGCCCCGTCCCGTCGTGCTTAAGAGGGCACACACTTTGAGGGCGCCTGGGGCCGCCTTCTAGGAGCTGGCCTCTCTGGAGGCCGCCTGCTAGAAAGCGGCCCACACTACTAGGGAAAACCTTATACACAGAATCTTAGCAGCTTTCGGCACAAAAGAAGCGCCATCGCTAATTAGCGATAGCTGGTTTTAACCCTTGCTACTACTAAGTTGATAGTAGTAGCGCGAGTTTTTAACCCTCGCTACTACTAAGCGGCCTCTACCGTGCCCCCCGACACATGCCAATGTAGTAGCGAGGGGTATAAAAGTTGATAGTAGTAGCGCGGTTTTATACCCCTCGCTACTACTAAGTACGAGGTAGGTGAATTCGCCATATCCTCGGCCGAATCACCATCTCCTCCCCCAAATCCCTCCTCTCTTCCACCACTCTCTCCTCTCACTTTCCATACGCTCTCACATGGACCTCTTGCCCATGCACCCATCCTCCTCCATGGCGCCGAAAGAGGCCGCCTCCTCGCGCCACCGGCGTCTAGGAGCTTCGCGGTCTTCCACCGACGTCTAGGAGGCCGCCGCCCCGCGCCACCACACCGGAGCACCTCGCCACCGGTGACTAGCTCCGCCGCTCCCTACATCACCTTCCTCTCTCCCTCGGTTTTCCTTTTCTCTCTCTCCCTCTGGTTTGACTCACCCTCCCATGTCTACGCCCGTGCAGGTCGTCGCCATGGATGACCCGGAGCTATCTGGCATGGTCGGGAAGAGGAGGCCCACGCCTTGTGCCCGGCTACGCCATAGAAACGGGCCCTCTCCAACAGCCACTACTGGATCTGGTCTTCTGCTGTCCGTTCATGCCTCCGGCGACGCCAATCATCGCTAGATCTTACCATTGCTGCCATTGAGAGCACACACGAGATCGAGATTTTTTTTGTTTTTGAAAGTAATAGCAGCAGCTCGGGGTATAAGACTCGCTACAGCTAATTAACAGTAGCGCTGTTTGCAACGCATGCTACAGCTAACCATGTATAGCAGTAGCGTGTGTCAACACGTGCTACTGCTACAAGTTAGCTGTGTCACCGTATCAGTAGCGCGAGCACCCGCGCTACTGATACACCCAAAACCCATGCTGCTGCTAGGCTTTTCCCTAGTAGTGCCACTTCATGGACATCTTCTGGGGTCCGCCTCCTTCCGGCAGCCTGCCACTTGGACCAGCCGGCCACAAGAAGGCGGCAGTCAAGCTTTGAGGCTTGAGGGGTGCAGTCGGCCCCAATGTCTTGAAATCCATGGGGGGCAGATGAGGCTACCCATGGCCAATAACTCCGACTACGAGTTAATGAATTATTGGAAATAATACATACCGATGTATGCGGTCCGATGAGTGTTGAGGCTCGCGGCGGGTATCGTTATTTTCTGACCTTCATAGATGATTTGAGCAGATATGGGTATATCTACTTGATGAAACACAAGTCTGAAACATTTGAAAAGTTCAAAGAATTTCATAGTGAAGTAGAGAATAATCGTAACAAGAAAATAAAGTTTCTACGATTTGACGGAGAGGCGAATATTTGAGTTACGAGTTTGGCCTTCATTTAAAACAATGTGGAATAGTTTCACAACTCACGCCACCTGGAACACCACAGCGTAATGGTGTGTCCGAACATCGTAATCGTACTTCATTAGATATGGTGCGATCTATGATGTCTCTTACCAATTTACCACTATCATTTTGGGGTTAAGCATTAGAGACAGCTGCATTCACTTTAAATAGGGCACCATCTAAATCCGTTGAGACGACACCATGTGAACTGTGGTTTGGCAAGAAACCTAAGCTGTCATTTCTTAAAGTTTGGGGTTGCGATGCTTATGTGAAAAAGCTTCAGCCTGATAAGCTTGAACCCAAATCGGAGAAGTGCGTCTTCATAGGATACCCAAAAGAGACTGTTGGGTACACCTTCTATCACAGATCTGAAGGCAAGATCTTTGTTGCTAAGAAATGGATCCTTTCTAGAGAGGGAGTTTCTGTCGAAAGAAGTGAGTGGGTGTCAGGGATATACCCCGCGATATGACCCGGCCGGAAGTATGACCCAGCTGGGCTTGGCATTTTCATTGGTAACCCGCCGGAGTAGCGACTCACGAGCCTGGTGACTCACGGATGGCCCTAACGGCGGGTCATATAGAAGACTAGGCCCAAGGCCCAGAAGGCCAGCTCATGTTATGGTGGGCCAGTTTACGAGGAAAGGCATAAGGAGTTTTCCCTTAAGGGGGCAAACTAGGATTCCACTTGTAATAGACTAGTCCTAATCCTAATAGGACTCCACATGTAACCCGCCCCTTCAACTTATATAAGGAGGGGCAGGGCTCCCGAAAGAGGGAGAAGCAACAAGAAATAGTCTCTAGGGATAGACACAACTAGAGGAGAGCCGGATTTACGGCGTCTCCCTCATGATCATAATGAGACCTAGCCACAAACAACATGTAGGGTTTTTACCGGATGATGTTTCCCGGGGCTCGAAGCTGTCTAAATCCTTGTCTTGTGGGTCGCGTCTCTCGTCCCGATCAACCCCTCTCAAGCTACTACATAGATGCGTTGGCCTCACGACTAAGTCCTCACACTAAGGACATCTGCCGTGACAAATCCACGACAGTTGGCGCCCACCGTGGGGCTCGCACACGGTGGTGATGAGTTCTTGAAGGGATTTCTTTCAGGGATCGAGAAAGCTCGTGATGTGTCGGATGAAAAAGAACCAGCACAGAAGATAGCATCGTCGAACAGCCAGTCGAGCTGGGTTTGAAGAATCTACATCATCGCTATGACAGACAGTCGGAACGCCATAAGGCGGCGAGATTTATTCCGATCAGAAGCGCAAGTCGCCGTAACCAAAATTCACACGGATTCGATCTCTTGGTCATCGCTAGCTGCCAAAGACATAAGCCGGATACAGCCGCTCGTGTCCGATGCGCTGAGTGGCTGTTGTTTTTTGCTATCTACAAAATTAAGTCTGGAGGCAGCAACCAGGATTACTCGTATTAAGCATCATATCAGAGTTCAAGTGCTACCTATTCCTCGTTATGTCAAAGCATCAAGTTTGACCAAAAAACAGAGGAGGCCACGACCTAAAAGACACGCACGTGGATAGCTAAATTGACAGCCACCGGAAGGAGGACCTGAAATTGGATTGGACTCGGATTCCTCCATGGCCACACCTGCAAGTCGCTCCACCACGAGCCGCCCGCGCCTCGCCGATTTGGCTTCCGCATCGAGTCACCTCCAAGCTGCCGGCCTCGGGTTAACCTTCCCTCGCTGGCGCTCCGTCTCTGCGGCCAGCCTCAATCGCCGCTGTCGAGCCGCCCCGGACTCCTCTGCCAACGCGATTGTCGCACAGTCGTTCCTACGTGGTTGCTTTACTCGGGTGCCGGCTCATTTCTGCCGCTCCCACTGGTTGCACGTGAAGGACTCCAAGTCGTTTCTTTTGCAGCCGTTCACCTACAAACTGCTCTAAGCTGCGGCCTCACCGGTGACTCACTTCTGAGCCGGTTGTCTTGAAACATGTCTTCGCCCCTAAGCCACCGAGCCTCACCGTCCGCTCCTGCCACGGCCGCCTCCGCGTCGCCCCGTGCGGTTCTGTGAGGCACCTCTTCTGCTGCGGCCGCCTTTGAAGCCGCCGCCGTTCTGGCCAGGGGCCTGTCTTCAAGTCGTCGTCAATCACGTCGCCTCGCCGGGGACCTCTTCATCCGCAGTTGCGCCGAGCCATCGTCACCGTGACCCGCCTTCCGTTGCCACAGTTGTGCCTTGCCGGTGCACCTCTGCGGCCTCGCCTTGTTTCGCTGATGCCGCGGCCCCTCCGTGAGCTGCGTCAACCCCGCGTCACCAAGGCCAACCGTGCGCTGGCCAGGCACTTCTCGCTGTGGAGTTGTAGTAGAAAAAGTAGCCTCTTCTTGTTGGAGGCTGCGGAAGTCAAAGGGTCAGCCGCCCGACTCGTGTATTAGTAGTATGAAACTACTACGAGTACAACATCAGTATCCGTCTTATCAGACAAAAATCAGGACCATTATTTGTTATAAAGGTGTTGCAAAGGGGAGCGCGCCAATGTTGTTGCCCTAGCGCTTGTCCGTGCCATGCTACTGGATGTATATATTAGTAAGTCCCCGCCACCCACTTCATCAACACACGGGACTGACTCGTCGTCCATGCCTGCGGCCGACTCACCCGTGTCCGTGCCGTTTTTCAACACCGCGGCTGTCTCTCTCGTCCGCGCCGGCTTACAGTGCCGTTTTTCAACACCGCGGACGAGTCTCTCATCCGCGCCGGCTTACAAAGCAGCTGCTGATTCACCCGTCCGCACCGGCTTACAATGTCGCAGCCGACTCATTTATTATCCAGACGAGTCAGGTGATATCCATCTAACTTTATTAGCACATATTGTTTTCATCAAAGAATAATTATTCTGGTATGTGGTATAGTTTCACAGGACAAATTTTCATCACAAATGAGGCGTTATACTGCGGGTATGGAGCACGCACTGGCAACGTTCCGCAGCGACGTATTCATCCGTGCCACACTACCCGGTGAATGAACGTGCGCAAGTCGTCGCTCCTGTGGCCCGGTCTACATTAACTCGCTCGTCCATGCGGCTTACCACGCTTGCGATAGACTCGCTCGTCTGTGCCGGCTTACAATGCCGGTGCCGACTCTCCCTGTCCGCACCGGCTTACAACGCCGCGGCCGACTCATCTGCCTGCTCGTATGGCCGACTCGCCCGTCATTTATTTCAGCTTCACCGCAGTGATCATCAACTCTGCGACGGATAAATTCTGGCTCAACATGTCAGGTGAAATGCATCCAATATATTTTTCACATATTCATTCCTTCAAAAGAGCAATTACTTTGGTTTGCAAATTTTCCAATGCAGGGCAAATTTTCTAATGCAAAAAGCGACTATTATATCACTGAGCTATTGGATAACTCATGCCGGTTTATATCACGGTCAAATGTGGAGAATCTCAAGACAACTCCTCGAGTCGTCTTAAGACTCGGGGGCTACAATGACATGACTCGGGAACTCCGGGTCATTGGAGGGAATGATAACCCGGTTCTGGAGGACGCCGCCATATTGATGAAAATTTAAAGGCCGTCAGAAAATTGTCGGTTCAAAATAAAGATTCCGGTTTAAAATCCGATTCAAGAGACATCTCTCTCCCACAAAGCTTTGAAGCTCTCAAATCCGGTTCAAACATCCGGCTCAAGGTAAAACTTTCTCTTACAAAGCTTTTAAGCTCTCAAATCCGGTTCAAAGTTCCGGTTCAAAAAGAATTAATCTCTCGCAAGATTCGAGTTCTCAGAAAAATTAAAGGTTGCCAAAGAGAACTTGATGCCATGATGCGCGGTTCAAACATGGGTATCTTGCCTTACGGCTTATCTTATTATGGTCACTTGGGGGCTTCTTGTTCAAACATAGGTCGCATTCGAACCAAAGAGAACATAACTATCGGTACCCTTTTGATCGGCACACTGCCAAACTCACTAGGGGGCTTCTTGATCGTATTCGAATCGTAGCTCAACCCCTTTTGGGTCCGATGTGGATCGTATTCGAACCAGCATCGTTAAACAACTCTCAAGGTCATTTGGGGGCTTCCTGTTCAAACATAGGTCGTATTCGAACCAAAGAGAACATAGCTGTCGGTACCCTCTTGATCGGCAACGCCAAAGCCACTGGGGGCTACATGATCGTATTCGAATCATAGCTCAACCCCTTTTGGGTCCGACGTGGATCGTATTCGAATCAGCGTTGTTAAACAACTCTCAAGGTCGTTTGGGGGCTTCCTGTTCAGATATAGGTCGTATTCGAACCAAAGAGAACATAGCTGTCGGTACCCTCTTGATTGGCAGCGCCAAAGACACTGGGGGCTACATGATCATATTCGAATCCTATCTTAACCCCTTTGGAACGGTTTACTGGTCATATTCGAATCAGAAGCCTTAATTTTCTTTTTGTCTGGATTAAGTTTTTTGAACATAATCTTTTGGGTTTTGAGACTTTTTGCTCATATTTGAAGCATACATATGTGGTTTCTATTAACCCGCCCTGGCTTTCGACGAACAAGTCGCCAGCATATGACAATATTAATACTTGGAAGATTTGTCTTCTAAGGATTGGGTTATCACCCTTACTGCATAGGTCATGTAAACCGGCAGCACAAATTCAAATATCACAGTGGTTATATGTGAGATATTATGACCATCCCTGCGGTAAACTTCCAAGGGATCTTGTGATTTACTTGTGTGCAGGATAAGACTACATTTTGGGTGGTTACGCGCCCTGGCTTTTGACGTTAAGTCGCCAGGGCATATGTTGTTTAAACTCTGTGCAGGATTTACAAAGCTATGACTTACGTAAATGATTAAGTTCAAGCTCATCATCAAAGATTCAAATTGGTGTCTCAAAAGGGTTATCAATTCTTGATTTTCTCAAAGGCTATAAGCCGCCGGGTTATAACAATTCTGGCTTACAATGGAGGCGTCTTAAACGCCATCAGCCAAGAGCCACCGGGTATTTAAACTCCGGATTTACTTATCAAAAGATGAGGTATTCAAAGTTGCTTTAGCGCAATGGCTATTATTTTATCAATGGATACGATTTATTCTACAATGGAAGGAATAGTCCTGAGTCGTTGCAGGCTTACGACCCGGCACTTGGGGGCTACATTATTTAAATTGAGATTACATCAAAATATGCAAGTCCCATGTCACTGCCAGCATGCACAATGGCACTTGGGGGCTAATGTAAAGTCATTTTTTGATCAACTTATTGAAGACCCAACTCCTCACATCATAATGAACCGGCCCTTGGGGGCTACCAATTGCTCCTGTCAACAATTCAACGTACACAAGTCTTAATCCATTATATTGAACGGTCCACTATTCAGTTGGTAGAGTACAAAGCTCTTAACCTTGTGGACGTGGGTTCAAGCCCCATGCTGGATATTATATTATATGATGTTATTATCAGTAAATTATATACAAAGTCCCAGCTCGGTATTATCTTACTAAGCCGGCCCTTGGGGGCTACACATTGCTGTCCAAGTTTACATGGTTATATCTACAAAGTCCCTGCTCATTATTGCATAATGACCTGGCCCTTGGGGGCTATACTGGTTGAAGGTTTAATGAGCATAAGGCTATTACAAGTCCCAGGTTGCTGCAAGCATGACAACCCGACACTTGGAGGCTACAGGTGATATGCATATAAGGGAGAAAAAATCTTCGAATTCTCAGTTTGGAGTAGACCAGATTAACCTTATGCGCAACAATCATGACCCGGCATCATTTATTTATAACCCGGCAATTTTTGCAATCATAAATCGGCAAGATCTACATCTTTAAGCCGGCTGAATATCAGTTGAATATTTCAAGACCAATATTTTTGTTAAGTCAGAGCATTGAAGGCCGACTCAAATGGATTATTTCTTATAATATTTCTCAACAAGAGCCAATGTCAGCTAATTGGTTATGAAGCTGGCCTATTGACCCGGATTTTTTAGAAGAAGTGCCTGGATTTTTTGCATTGGCATGGTTTGGACATATCTGTTAAAAGAGATTTGCTATAAGATCTTGAGTATGCATCCAGGAGGAAATGACAAGGACTTAAAGATGATCAGGTGCCGGTTCAGGAAAATATTTAACCCGAAGCACAACCTATCAAGTTTGTTCTTGTGTTTATTTTACAGGATCAGTTTAACATGGATAAATCCAAATTAAACTGGGGGCTAATGTCGGGGATATACCCACAATATGACCCGGCCGGAAGTATGACCCGGCCGGGCTTGGCGTTTTCATTGGTAACCCGCCGGAGTGGCGACTGACGAGCCTGGCGACTCACGGTTGGCCCTAACGGCGGGTCATATAGAAGACTTGGCCCAAGGCCCAGAAGGCCGGCTCATGTTATGGTGGGCCAGTTTACGAGGAAAGGCATAAGGAGTTTTCCCTTAAGGGGACAGACTAGGATTCCACTTGTAATACACTAGTCCTAATCCTAATAGGACTCCACATGTAACCCGCCCCTTCAACTTATATAAGGAGGGGCAGGGCTCCCGAAAGAGGGAGAAGCAACAAGAAACAATCTCTAGGGCTAGACACAACTAGAGGAGAGCCGGATTTACGGCGTCTCCCTCATGAGCATAATGAGACCTAGCCACAAACAACATGTAGAGTTGTTACCGGATGATGTTTCTCAGGGCCCGAAGCTGTCTAAATCCTTGTCTTGTGTGTCGCGTCTCTCGTACCGATCAACCCCTCTCAAGCTACTACATAGATGCGTTGGCCTCACGACTAAGTCCTCACACTAAGGACATCTGCTGTGACAAATCCACGACAGTGGGAGTAAAGTAGAACTTGATGAGGTAATTGTACCTTCTCTTGAATTGGAAAGTAGCTCGTCACAGAAAACCGTTCCCGTGATGCATACACCAACTAGTGAGGAAGCTAATGATAATGATCATGAAACTTCAGATCAAGTTACTACCGAACCTTGTAGGTCAACCAGAGCATGTTCCGCACCAGATTGGTTCGATAATCCTGTTCTGGAAGTCATGTTACTAGACCATGACGAACCTACGAACTATGAGGAAGCGATAATGAGCCCAGATTCCGATAAATGGCTTGAGGCCATGAAATCTGAGATAGGATCCATGTATGAGAACAAAGTGTGGACTTTGGTGGACTTGACCGATGATCGGCAAACCATTAAGCATAAATGGATCTTCAATAGGAAGACGGACGCTGATGGTACTATTACTATCTTCAAAGCTCGAATTGTCGCAAAAGGTTTTTTTTGACAAAATCAAGGTGTTGACTACGATGAGATTTTCTCACTCGTATCGTTGCTTAAGTCTGTCCGAATAATGTTAGCAATTGCCGCATTTTATGAAATCTGGAAAATGGATATCGAAACTGCATTCCTTAATGGATTTATTAAAGAAGAGTTGTATATGATGCAACCAGAAGGTTTTGTCCATTCTAAAGGTGCTAACAAAATGTGCAAGCTCCAGCGATCCATCTATGGATTGGTGCAAGCATCTCGGAGTTGGAATATACGCTTTGATAAATTGATCAAAGCATATAGTTTTATACAGACTTGCGGTGAAGCTTGTATTTACAAGAAAGTGAGTGGGAGCACTATAACCTTTGTGATAAGTATATGTGAATGACATATTATTGATCAGGAAATGATGTAGAATTTTCTGGAAAGCATAAAGGAGTATTTTGAAAGGATTTTTTCAAAGAAAGACCACGGTGAAGCTGCTTACATATTGGGCATCAAGATCTATAGAGATAGATCAAGACGCTTGATAAGACATTCGATGAGTACATACCTTGATGAGATTTTGAAGGTGTTCAAAATGGATCAGTCAAAGAAGGTGTTCTTGCCTGAGTTGAAAGGTATGAAGTTGAGTAAGACTCAGAACGCGACCACGTCAGAAGATAGATAGAGAATGAATGTCATTTCCTATACCTCAGCCATATGTTCTATAAAGTATGCTATGCTATGTACCAGACCTATTGTGTATCTTGCCTTGAGTTTGTCAAGGAGGTACGATATTGATCCAGGAGTGGATCACTGAACAGTGGTCAAAGTTATCCTGAGTTACCTAAGAGGACTAAGGAAATATTTCTAAGTTATGGAGGTGACAAAGAGTTTGTCGTAAAGAGTAATGTCAATGCAAGCTTTGACACTGATCCGGATGACTCTGAGTCTCAATCTAGATACATATTGAAAGTGGGAGCAATTAGCTAGAGTAGCTCCATGCAGAGCATTGTAGACAGAGAAATTTGCAAAATACATACAGATTTGAATGTGGTAGACCCGTTGACTAAACTTCTCTCACAAGCAAAACATGATCACCTTAGTACTCTTTGGGTGTTAATCACATAGTGATGTGAACTAGATTACTGACTCTAGTAAACCCTTTGGGTGTTGGTCACATGGCGATGTGAACTATGGGTGTTAATCACATGATGATGTGAACTATTGGTGTTAAATCACATGGTGACGTGGACTAGATTATTGACTCTAGTGCAAGTGGGAGACTGAAGGAAATATGCCCGAGAGGCAATAATAAAGTTGTTATTTATATTTCCTTATATCATGATAAATATCTATTATTCATGCTAGAATTGTACTAAACGGAAACTTGATACATGTGTGGATACATAGACAAAACAATGATCCTAGTAAAGCCTCTACTAGACTAGCTCGTTAATCAAAGATGGTTACGTTTGCTAACCATAGACATGTGTTTGTCATTTGATGAACGGGATCACATCATTAGGAGAATGATGTGATGGACAAGACCCATCCGTTAGCTTAGCATAATGATCGTTAAGTTTTATTGCTATTGCTTTCTTCATGACTTATACATGTTCCTTTGACTATGAGATTATGTAACTCCCAAATACCGGAGGAATACCTTGTGTGCTATCAAACGTCACAACGTAAATGAGTGATTATAAAGAAGCTCTACAGGTATCTCCGAAGGTGTTTTGTTGGGTTGGCATAGATCGAGATTAGGATTTGTCACTCCGAGTATCGGAGATGTATCTCTGGGCCCTCTCGGTAATGCACATCATAGTAAGCCTTGCAAGCAATGTGACTAATGAGTTAGTTACGGGATGATGCGTTATGGAACGAGTAAAGAGACTTACCGGTAAAGAGATTGAACTAGGTATGAGGATACCGACGATCGAATATCGGGCAAGTAACATACCGATGACAAAGGGAATAACGTATGTTGCCATTATGGTTCAACCGATAAAGATCTTTCACGGTGTCCTGGGCTAGGGGGTACTCACCACGTCATCTCCCGATCTGTTAGATTGGGCCGAGGACCCCCATGGCCGTATACTCATGGGCCAGTCCGGACAGCTACCGCATACAAGGAAGATTCCGCAAGACTTGGCCATCAAGACAAGGACTCCTCCCCCACCGGCGTATTCGGCTAGGACTCTTGTTATCCTAGGCCTCTGGTGCATTATATAAACCGAGGCCAGGCTAGTTGATAGAGATATACAACAATCATAACATAGGCTAGCTTCTAGGGTTTAGCCTCTCTGATCTTGTGGTATATATACTCTTGTACTACCCATATCATCAATATTAATCAAGCAGGAGTAGGGTTTTACCTCCATCGAGAGGGCCCGAACACAGGTAAAAACATCGTGTCCCTTGTCTCCTGTTACCATCCGCCTAGACGCACAGTTCGGGACCCCTACCCAAGATCCGCCGGTTTTGACACCGACATTGGTGATTTCATTGAGAGCTCCGCTGTGTGTCCGGCAAAAGGTCGATGGCTCGTCTGCAAGTAAGCTACAACTTCGGCATCTTCGTCACCAGCTCGACTGGTCACCTTGGTTCGACCAAGGACTGCGCCCTACCTCCGATCGTCATGTTCGGATGAGGGCCTTCATCAACATCAGCTCCGATCTCTATCAAGATCATGGAGGAATCATCCAGGGAGCCCGGGGGCTCAACGTCAACATTGCCCTCGGGCGACCATGCTGTTTTTCTGGACAGGAACTTGTATCCGCCGTCACCGCCTCCTCGAGCATCGGTTTGACGATTGCTTTGATGGAATAGTGCGGAATTACGTTTACAACAGCCATGCTTAATTTCGTCGAGTTCCGATGGAGGAATCTCCGACAATCTACGATATACCGGAGCCCTGTCAAATCTGGATGAGAATCTGGACGAGTTTAGGGCGTGGTGTCCAGCTTCTAGCTCGGACCTCCTTTGGAATATCCAACCGTTGATCGACTGCAGAATTCCTATATCTACCACCCCTCAAAATTTCAGCTCGATCCGACCGTCCAGACTCCGGGAACCTTCCGATTAGTGCATCACTTTTCGGATCTGTTTTCTGCACGAAAACAAATCCGACTCGAGTTCGTCCTTTTTACGAATGGGATTTCAGACATCCTTTTTGAAAGAAGTTTTGTATGGGGTATTGTGTTTTGTTTCCGAACACATCCCACTAACTTTAAAATCTTTTGAACATGATCTTCAATATCATGCTGGTGTCAAACCAGTCCGGCAATATTGCTCCACGGCTGCCGACCTGCGCTAGACATGTCGTCACTTTGTTGAGCCGAGGTCAACTTCTTCGGATCATCATCTCGGCAAGCCGAACAAGAGTCCGGCATCGCGAAGGATAAATCATCACCAACATCGCCGCCCCACGGACTACATCGGGCGGGCATACTGCATCGCCGCACGGTCGCTTCATCAAGCCGACATCGACCACGTCACGACCTGCATCGGCAGGGCTGCACTATTGCTTCTTCAAGCTGGTGTCCATCACGCCGACCTACTTCGACATCTCAGCTGGACCGGGGGCTTCACCATCTCTTCATCAACCTACTCCGGACACTTCGGTGTTGCTAGTCGACCAGCTCCGTCACTTTAGCTGGACCAAGGGCTTTGCCTCGGCGAGCCAACCTTTGCCAGCATTGCCATGTCGTTGTTTTATCGCCCATCAGGCAATGGGTGCGCAGATCGAGTCCCAATTTTAGGAATCACCTTCCTTCGGATTGCTACAACAAATAAACCAGGTCTATCAAATGGTGGCGCGTGCGACGATCGCATGGTGGTTCGATCGGTTTCATTACATAGTCCAAATGAACGCCGCATCCGGAGCTCGGACCGACCTGTGAATTCAGGCTTTGCCACGCCTTTACCGCATCACGCCGACGCACTGCATCGACATTGACTTCGGCGCCAGGCCATATTTCTTTTATTACTCACTTTGCATATATTATTTATTATGCAACTATTTTTTAATTATCATTATTACTATTATCTCCGGTTTGCACCATTTTTGTGCATGTAAAAATGATCCGGGACTTCACGTCACTCTGCCGGTCTGCATTGACCGTGCTATGTCACCACTTCGGCGTGTAAAGCTCTTCGCTCCGCCACCTCAGGACCGGCTTGGGGGATGGAACCTTGTCCCGTATCAAGCTCGGACCGCGTCATCAATATCGAACACATTAACTAGCTAAGTCGCTTTCATGCTCAAAGCTCTAATTTCTAACTTGTGTTCGGTTCGACCAAGCATTATACTTTTTTGGAAAAATGTTGCTTGTAAAAACTTTTATTGTCCAAACTTTGTTTGTGACGCATAAATTCAAATACCCAATTCATTTGGGGGCTTCCTTCATGAAGCTTTTCCTCTTGCATATGATTATACTTGTACGGCTTCGTTCCTTGTTCGTGTATTACGCCATAATATGCACCATATTGACTTAAGCGATTTGCAAGCTGGGTTGCCTCGCTCCTGTGTTTACCCCTATGTTCCCGATTGTTCGGCTAGGGAGTAAAGGGAGCACCTCTGCGATTGTCACGATCGGGTCATCTCGAGCGGACCTCGACTGGTGAAGCCGAAAGCTAGCGCTCTTATAGTTTTCAATGATGGTCAGCACACAACGGAACTCATGAGTACAAAAAAATCTATTGCACAAGTCTCATAATAACAATGAGCACCGAAGAAAGGTATTGGTGGGGGTACTATTTTCTTCGAAGATGCTTCTTACACTTCGCAGTAATATAGCATAAGTTCCCTGAGCGTGCTTTATGCATTGGACCTTATGGCCTGATTGCCTGGTTATTGGAAACACCGTCGATATTCTCGACAGATGGAGTACATAAGACTTTTCGGTCCTTGACCGAAGAGGGTGAAGCCGACGGTCGGTTAAGACGCATTTAAAGTTCGGTTGAACATAGATATGATATAAGTACTTCGGTACATACAATCATTCTTTTACCCAAGTCACTTGGGGGCTCTTAAATTTATATGAGCCGTTTTATGATAAGTGTTCTTCTTCTTAGTCGTTGCAAAGTTTTATTATTCTTATTATTATCTATCACTCCTTTTTTCGACACGAGCGTGTGGTCACTAGCCGGGGAGCCTAATTTCTCTCTCAAAGCGGCTAGAGTTTACTTTGCTAAACTGGCCTAATGAGAAGTACTCCGCCCTCGGGATAGGAGGTTGAAGCCGTAGGCTGACCCGCTTGAAGTATTGAGATAGGATGTATCATGTTAAAGCACGAAAGAAGCACTTCCTTTGTTAAGGCCAATTTTTGGATTGGCACTGAACACTTGATCTCATTCGGACGTCAAGTTTTTACTGACGTTTTTTGGTTTTCCAAGCTTATGGAACTTTTTAAACTATTTGTGTGTTTTCAGCACAAGTCTCGCAGTGCAACGCCGGACACCTTTAGAGATTCGGCCAGAACATTCTCGGATATTGCTATATATGCATCGGTTTCGAATTGTATCTTCGGTCAATAGTTGGGTTGCCCGGCTCCTGCGCTTGCCTCCTACGTTCCGCTTTGTTCGGCTAGGTGTGCAAAGGGAGAACCACTGCGGTTGTGCTTCTAGCTCACATGGTTAAGCACCTCAGTGGAGAAAGCCGAAACCGACCGTCACAATAAGCGTAAACTGGTCAGCGATCCGATGATGGTGTTAAACGACGGGCCATTCATAACAATGGTCAAGTGTTTACTGACTTGACCTCGATTGTCGCCGAACACTATCGGGGGCTATTGACTGGCCTCCCAAACTAAATCCTCGATATTTTGCTCTTACATTGGAGCTGAGGTTTCATGATCATGCTTAGCATGACAACCTAAAGAAAGGAACTGATAGCGGGACTATTTTCTTTGGAAGACATTTCTTCTGTTAAACAGTAATATAACATATCTCTCTGCGTATCTTTGTTTATAAAACCGTATGGCCAGATTGCCTTGTTTGTTGTAAATCTTTGCCATCATAAAGGCTTTATAAAGTAGGACAAACACTCCTCGGCTATTGGCCGAGGAGGTGGAAGCCGATGGTCGGTCAACAAAGTTTTGTACAATGCGGGTCCAAGCATTAATGACGTAAAGTACTTAGATACATAGAGTCATTACACATAATTTGTGATTTTACTATGGATATCAATCCTTAATTCGGCCACACGTGCCCGCATTAAGGCTCGGGGGCTACTGGGCTTCGGGCTTATTATTTACAAATATTAAAGGGGCACATCGATCCTCGATGCGGTGTTGCCACCCGACCGATGTCTCGGGGGCTACTGCATTGCCTGTCCAATGCAGAAAATTTTAAGTGTAATACAGTCTCCGAGGAGATTTTGATCCTCAAGTTGATCGGCCGCACCCAACCTGAGTCTTGAGGACTGAGCACGCCACTTTTGTGTCCCGAAGTATTCTGCCGAGCTAGGACTTGATCCTCAGACCGATTTTGCAAATCAACCTTAGTCTCAGCAGCTACGGGGATCAGTGGTCTTATGTCATCCTTGAGGTGCATCTCGGGTTTTGGACCGATACCCACCTTGAGGGCTACTGGGTATGTATCTCGGCAGAGAATAAATTGCACCAATCAAAAATATTGACAAAAATCGGCCCACATTCGGGGTGGTGCACCACCTCGAAGCGATCCGGCATAAAGCTCGGGCGCTAGTGGCTGGCTCCATAGAGGGCATTTCTGGCATTAAGCTCGGCTAAACTCCTTCAAACTTCTTTGAACCAAGGTGATTTACGACACCTTGGATACAGTCCGGCGTTGGAGCTCGGATACATAGTCCGGCGTTAGAACTGGGAAGTAGTCCGGCATTGGTGCTCGGCTGCAAAAGATACCTCGAATGCAGTCCGGCGTTGGAGCTCAGACGCAAGAGGACGCTGCCGCCCGGGAACAACTTCAAACCCGAGGTGTGGCATAAAAATAACAAGGCATTGATAAAGGCCAGAAACTTAAAGAGGCTCCTCGGATACCCGGCGTGTAAACTCGTCGAATGCATTTCGGCGATCCTTAAGATCGAAGATGAGAAGATTTGTTGAACCAGTTTTCAAGACCGACGACTGAAGATGAAGAAAGGTTCGGAAGAATTGAGGAGCGTCCCTAAACTTGAAGACCGGTTCATGGGGCTACTGACGGTGTCCTGGACTAGGGGGTACTCACCACGTCATCTCCCGATCTGTTAGATTGGGCCGAGGACCCCCATGGTCGTATACTCATGGGCCAGTCGAGACAGCTGCCGCATACAAGGAAAATTCCGCAAGACTTGGCGATCAAGATAAGGACTCCTCCCCCACCGGCGTATTCGGCTAGGACTCTTGTTATCCTAGGCCTCTGGTGCATTATATAAACCGAGGCCAGGCTAGTCGATAGAGATATACAACAATCATACCATAGGCTAGCTTCTAGGGTTTAGCCTCTCTAATCTCGTGGTAGATCTACTCTTGTACTACCCACATCATCAATATTAATCAAGAAGGAGTAGGGTTTTACCTCCATCGAGAGGGCCCGAACCTGGGTAAAAACATCGTGTCCCTTGTCTCCTGTTACCATCCGCCTAGACGCATAGTTCGGGACCCCCTACCCGAGATCCGCCGGTTTTGACACCGACAATCTTCGTAGAATATGTAGGAACCAATATGAGCATCCAGGTTCCGCTATTGGTTATTGACCGGAGAGGTGTCTCTATCATGTCTACAAAGTTCTCGAACCCATAGGGTCCGCACACTTAACGTTTGATGACAATTTATATTAAGAGTTATGTGTTTTGGTGACGGAATTTTGTTCGGAGTCCCGTATGAGATCACGGACATGACGAGGGTTCTCGAAATAGTCGAGAGGTAAAGATTGATATATTGGACGATGGTATTCAGACATCAGAATAGTTCCGGAAAGTTTCGGGCATTTCTCGGAGTACCGGGAGGTTACCGGAACCCCCTGGGGAAGTAATGAGCCTTCATGGGCCATAGGGGAAAGAGAGGGGAGCTCGTAAGGGGTGCCCCCCCTCAAAGGGAGTCTGAATTGGACAAGGGGGAGGGGGTGTAGTCCCCTTTCCTTCTCCCTCTCCTTCTCCCTCTCCTTCCCTTTTCCCCCTCCGAAAGAAAGGAAAGGGAGGTCGACTAGGATTGGGAGTCCTAGTCGGTTTCCCCCCTATGGCGCGCCCCTTTGTGGCCGGCCTCCTCCCCTCCTCCTTTATATACGGGGGCACCCCAAAGCACAACAGTTGTTTCTTAGCCGTGTGCGGTGCCCCTCTCCACAGTTTAATCCTACGGTCATATTGTCGTAGTGCTTAGGTGAAGCCCTGCACGGATCACATCGCCATCACCGTCACCATGCCGTCATGCTGACAAAACTCTCCCTAGATACTTTGCTGGATCAATAGTTCAAGGGACGTCATCGAGCTGAACGTGTGCAGAACTCGGAGGTGCCGTACGTTTAGCGCTTGATCGGTTGGATCATGAAGACGTTCTGTCAGCATTCTGGGAACAGGGGTCCCCAGACTTGCCTGACTGCGGCCCACGGCGTGGCTGAGCAGCGGGCCGTAAGGCCCATCTTCATCAACAAGGCATCCAAGACCCTCGCGAGGGTCCATGCCTCGCGAGGCGGACAACACAAGATCTCCTCTGGACAGGCCTAGCCAGGCCGGCTCATGAGGAGCGGAGATATCAAGGCGGGGCAAACCTCACGAGGCACTCGTGACGTGAGCCCTGACGAACGACGCCAGGCGGGTCCAGGCGGGCGCCAGTGTGCACAACGTCCACATTTCCTCTTTGGTGCTAAGGAAGCAAGCGCAGACGAAGAGTACCGAGGCATCAGGCAAAGGTTGCCATATTGGTGCAACAAGACCAAGACCAGGAGGACGCCAAGGCGGAGGTCATCATGGAGTCCAAGATGGCGTCATCCCAGGGCTTTTCGCAGGCGAAGACCGCTTTTGTCAGGATAGTGTCGGCGTTCTGGGAACCAGGGTCCCCAGACTTGCCTGCCTGCGGCCTGCGGCGTGGCTCAAGTGGGGGCCCAGCACGGCCCAGCTTCATCAGCTCAAGCTCAAGACCCTCACGAGGGGCCAGGCCTCGCGAGGCAGGCTCGCGAGGAGGCGGAGAGATCAAGGCAGGGTACCTCCCGAGGGTGCCCCGTGATGCAAGCCATGACGATCAAGGCCAGGCGGGCGCCAGGTGGGCGCCAGCCCGCGCAGTTGTCACGCCCAAGATGCGACCCTATCCTAAAGGAACTCGAAGGTCCCACCAAGGATAGAAGCGCATCTTGAAGACGCTTTTTCAAGGTGGATATCATTACATCAACATTACATAATAGGTAGGGATACATCCAATACATACAATGTCACAAGAATACAACAATACAACATACAAGAACAACATCCGACTACGGACGAATCATAAACAGAAACTCAACAATATCCACCCTGCTAGCCCAGGCTTCCGACCTGGAACCGATCCCCTGATCGAAGAAGAAGCAGAAGAAGAACTCCAAAACAAGTAACATCGCGCTCGCTCAAGATCATTGCATAACCTGTACCTGCAACTGGTGTTGTAGTAATCTGTGAGCCACGAGGACTCAGCAATCCCATTACCATGGGTATCAAGACTAGCAAAGCTTAAAGGGAAAGGAAGGGGGTAAAGTGGTGAAGTTGCAGCAGCGGCTAAGCAAGTATGGTGGCTAACTTACGCAAATGAGAGCGAGAAGAGAAACAAAGGAACGGTCGTCAACTAGTAATGATCAAGAAGTGATCCTGAACTCCTACTTACGTCAGACATAACCCAGAAACCGTGTTCTCCTCTCGATCAACCCCGAAAATAGACACTCACGGTTACGCACACGGTTTGTGTATTTTACAAGAGTTTGCTTCAAGTTTACTACAACCGGATATTAACAAATTCCCATCTGCCACATAACCGCGGGCACGGCTCTCGAAAGTTTAAACCCTGCAGGGGTGTCCCAACTTAGCCCATGATAAGCTCTCGTGATCAACGAAGGATATTCCTTCTCCCCGGGAAGACCCGATCAGTCTCGGAATCCCGGCTACAATACATTTCGACATTAATAAAGCAAGACCAGCAAAGCCGCCCGATGTGCCGACAAATCCCGATAGGAGCTGCACATATCTCGTTCTCAGGGCACACAGGATAGGTCAGCCTACGAGTAAAATCAGCCCTTGAGTTGCCCCGTGGTGGCCCATGATCTGCCTGCTTTGGACCAACACTCGAAGGAGCACCGCCCGGGGGCTAAAATAAAGATGACCCTTGGGCTCCGAAACCCAAGGAAAAAGGGCTAGGTGAGGCAAATGGTAAAACCAAGGTTGGGCCTTCTTTGGAGGAGTCTTATTCAAAGCGAACTATCAAGGGGGTCCCATAAATCACCCAACCGCGTTAGGGACGCAAAAATCCGGAAACATAATACCGATATGACGGAAACAAGGGCGGCAAGAGTGGAACAAAACACCAGGCATAAGGCCGAGCCTTCCACCCTTTACCAAGTATATGGATGCATTAATAATATAGGAGATACTGTGATATCCCAACATAAACATAATCCAACATGGAGCAATCTTCATCTTCACCTGCAACTAGCAACGCTATAAGAGGGGCTGAGCAAAGCGGTAACATAGCCAAGCAATGGTTTGCTAGGAATGGTGAAAAGGTTAGAGGCTGACATGGCAATTTGGGAGGCTTGAAGAGCAAATGATAGGAAGCGCAGCAAAGCGATAGAACGAAGCAACTAGCATAGCAATGATAGTAGTGAGATCCAGGGTAGCGGTCATCTTGCATGAAATCCTGCTAGGAAGAAGAACGAGTCCATGAAGAAGATGAAGCCATGAAGACGAACCAAGCGTAGACGAACTAATCCTCACGACCGCAACGAAACGGGAACTATCGAGAAGAAGCACACAACATGGTAAACACACGACACATGAACAAGACATGATGCAAAACCAAGCATGATGCATGACAAGGCTACATGAAGCTACTCATGGCAAGAGATGATGCATACAAGAGCAACACATCAAAGCAAGTTTAAATGAGGCCGGAAACAACATATAACAATTCCTAGAAGTCCTCAGATGCAAATTTCGAAATTGGTCCAGATCTGAATAAACCTTATGTTCAAGTTGTTAAACAGCAAGTTAAGATGCACCAAGATGATCTACACGAGATTCTAGTCAAGTTACATATAAAGTTCATTAGATTTGGAGCTACGGCCTAGAAGATATGAGCAAAACAAGTTAAACATGGCATTGATACAAAAAGCATACAAACATCAAGCAAACCCTCTCAAACCAAGGATGCAACATGATAATATGAAACTACATGCAAAATCAAGCAAGTTTCATATAGAGCACACTCAAAACGGAGCAACGGTTCAACACATACACTCCAAACATGATATAGTAACAATCTGTCCAAAACATCAAGTAGTCATATTGCAAGCACCAAAAAAACATGCTAAAGCACCTCAATATAAAAACAAAAGGCACGGGCATGAATTACAGGTAAAACATGACAAAACATGAACACTGAACTATCTCCAGAAATCACAAGAACATGCTCAAACACACATGGAAAAATTGCAAATAATAACAGTTTCAGACTTTGCAGAAATAACATCAGGTTGCAATTTTTAGAGCTATCAAACAACATTCTACAAGAACTTATCATAGCAAAATAAGGCATGGAATGAATCTACTAATCTCAGAGAACAAAAGTCTTTTAATGCCATGAGCCAAAAAGGATCAGAAGATATGATGGCACCCATGTAAACATGGCAAGTTATATGACAGATTCAAACATGGCAGGAACAGCAATAAGTAGGCATGTTGGTGAGCTTGTACCACTCACCACAGAGCATTACATGACATGACAAGGAAACCAACAGTAAGAAGACATGTTTATGAAACTAAGCATGGCAAGAGCAAGTTCATATGGTGCATGGATCACTAGCAAAACACATGGCAAAACTAAACTAAATGTTAACAGGCTGACAACGACATTATTTAGCAATTTTGGAGCAAGATTACAACAAGCTACAGCAGGCTATAAATGCAACCAGGGCATGGATGGATAGAGCATGACATTTATAACAAAACATCTTCAGTGAACATCTCCAGATTGTGCATCGAATGACTAATAGCAGCAGGTTTACATAGCATCATAATATAACAGAATCATCCTAGCAAAACAGCAACAGCAAGTACCCAACTTAACAAGCTTGATTCACTCAGCACAAGACTCAAAAAAAATACACGGATGGAACCCCTGTAAAGATGGCATGATTTAGTTCAAAACACATGTAGAGCTCATGCTCATAAGATGCACACATCAAATGCAACAAAAATAACAAATCATCAAGTTTCAACAGTTTCAGCAGATTAACTTCACATAGCACGCTTGCAACGATTATTCAGGCATCAAGATGATATCAAACAAGCATGGTACAATGGAATGAAATGAAGAACATATCATGACGAACATTTTGATATATCATACACAAGAAACGGAGCAGCATGCATGAAGTTACAATGTGCACAAGATGCATGCATGATGCTGGCTCAGGAGTCAATTTTACAGGAAAAAAAACAGAGACTAGCGGGGTTGACTAAATGACGCCCGGGGCGGAGGATCGGGCCGGCGGGGAGCTCACCTAGTGGGCCAAGCCCAGGTCGGCGATGCGGGCAGGGAGGCCGGCGGCTGGGCCGGATCGGGCCGCGTGGCCCAGGCGGGGAGGAGAGGAGACGGTCGTCGTCGTCTCCCTCGATCCCGCTCGGGACCGGGGAGGCAGGGGCGGCGGCGGCCGGTGGCGACGCTGGCGAGGGCACGGGGCCGGTGCGGAGGCTGCAGGCGCCGGATCTAGGCGCTGGGAGACGAGGCGGCGGAGGGGCGCTGGTGCGGACGGGTCCGCCATGGCGGCGCGCTGGAGGCGCTGGGCACCGACGGGAGGAGCTCCGCGCTGGGCGGCGCACCGCGGGCGAAGAGGCGGCGAGGTCCGAGACGGCGGCGCTGGGCGGCGAAGGGCAGCGGGCGCGGAGGCGGCGGACGGGCTCGCGCGGGCCCCGAATGGGCTCCGCGGGCCGCGGCGCGGTGAGGAGAGAGAGGGCGCGGGCCGAGGGGGAGGTGGCGGCTCCGGATTGGTCCAGGAGGCGGCGGGGGGTGACGTGGCGGCCTGTGATTCGCCGGAGTGAGGTGGCTGGCGGCGGTGGACATGTCCGGCGGCGGAACGGACATGTCCGGCTGCGGGAGGAGGAAGATGGCTAGGGTTTCATCCGGGAATTTCGGGGGAGGTGGCCTATTTATAGATAGAGGGAGGTAGAAGACTCCAAATGAGGCACGGTTTTCGACCATACGATCGTGATCGAACGACCGAGAGCATGGAGGGGGTTTGGATGGGTTTTGGGCCACTTTGGAAGGGGTGTTGGGCTGCACACGAAAGAGGTTTTTGCGGTACGCGGTTAACCGTTGGAGTATCAAACGACCTCCAAATGGCACGAAACTTGACAGGCGATCTACCGGTGCTCTACCAAGGCCACTTGGCAAGCCTCGGGCCATTCCGAGAACAGTTAACACCCGCACACGAAAAGAGGTAAAAGAGGGCGCCGGGGAACATAGGAGTGCCGGATTGCAAAACGGACAACGGGGAAAATGCTCGGATGCATGAGACGAACACGTATGCAAAAAGAAATGCACATAATGACATGATATGAAATGCAGATGATGACATGGCAAAGTGCAACACGCAAGCACATGACATGGCAAAGATGGCGAATAACTGGCAGACACCTGGCGCATCGAATCCGGGGCGTTACAACAGTGTCCTCATTTCCCCTTTGGTGCAAAGGAGGCAAGCACAGGCCAAGGCATCAGGCAAAGATTGCCGCTTCGGTGCAACAAGACGAAGACCAGCAGAACGGCAGGATGGAGGTCATCGTGTAGCCCAGGACGGCGTCACCGTCAGAGCCTTTGGCAGCCGAATACCAACTTTAGTCAGGATAAGTCTACTAGATGTTCCCCTTCAAATGGCCAATTGTTGGCGCCCTTCCCGCTCATTATTTGGGAAGAGGCCCAGGGCCTCCCGCTATAAATAGGGCTAGCCACCACAAAGAGGAGGGCAGACTGAAAACAGGTCGAACCCCCTAGAGAGAGAGAAAGAGGCGACTGAACTCACCCTAGCAGTTCATCGCACCAGCTCAAAACTAGACCCTCGCGAGGCTGTTCTTCCTTTGTATTATTCATCATCAGCCCTTGAGGCAATCCACCACACCACACACTAGAGTAGGGTATTACACCACGCCGGTGGCCCGAACCAGTATAAATCTCGTGTCTCTTGTGTTGTTCATTGTTCCTAGTTTTAGATCCCTCGCAACCCATTCTCGCGTGAACTGGTAGGGGAAATATCTCTGCGCGCACCCCAGTGTTCGAACCTCAAGGTCTGCCAGAACCCGAAATCCGACATTTGGCGCGCCAGGTAGGGCTGCGCCGGAATCCTTCCTCCGGCGCCTCTTGTTTCGTCACCTCGTCGTTCCATGTCAAGCGACCCGGTAGCCAACACCGACCGCTGGGCGGTGTGGCCCGCCCACGCTGTGCCGCCAGCCCAGGGCGACCCCAACCTTGCACCTCAGGCAGCCCGCGCTCCGCAAGGCGCTGCGGGGTGCGGGCGACGCGGCCAGACGCCGCCACGCTCACGCTGCAGGTGCGATCGGCGGCCAAAGCCTCAAGCCACGCCGCGGCCACGGCGCCGCACACCCGACGGGAGTAGGCGAACTCCAGGGCCGCGCTCACGGTGGCCCGAGAACTGGTACGGTGCCGGCTTCTAGACGGTGGCCGCGACGTGCTGCTGGAGCGGGTCGCCGAGCTCCTGGACGCCGCCGCCTCGGGAGCACCTCCTTTCTGCGTCAGGCTACCACCTCTGGCCCAGAGGGCGCTGTATGGCGGCCCCATGCGCGCCCATGCAACCTCAAGCGGGCTCCAGGGCCTACTCGACGCCAACCGAGCCAGCAGCACCAGGCGGCAAGGCGCGCATACCCCATCTTCGGCCAGCGAAGGAGCGCACGCCATGACCTTAGGACTCGGAGGACCACCGCGCCACCACTCTCAAGACGACGCTCCGGGCCGGACTACGTGGCATGTGGGGCACTATAGCGAGGCCTACGGGGCGGCGTCCCCAGAAGCTTATGTGCCCCGCATGATGGATCAAGAGTGCGCACGGGAAGAAGACCATGGCTCGTTCCTTGGGCCAAGCTGGGCGAGGAGACACCGCAAGCAGAGCTCTTTTCAGAACCCCAAGAGGGCTTCGACAACCGCGCCCGGCGGCAACTATCTGCACTGTTAATCCCTCAGAGCAAACTTATGCTAACCATGTGCCACAGGGAGGTACAGTGTCCAGCACAGGTGGTTGTTCGACTGCAGCCCCTTACCCCTCAGGAGGAGGGCATCGGGGGCTGCAGGAGAGGGGCCGAGATTCGAGTTCATCCCCGCAACGCTCGGCTCAAGATGTTCTCAGGAGGTAAGCCCTCTGCCGGGGAGGCGCCTCAGGGCCTGCCCCCGGCAGAGGACCCGTGGTCGTCGGGGGAACCGCTGGCAACCGCTCTACCCCATTGGTGTCGTCCTTGGTCTCCGGCTGCCGTCAGTGGTGGTAGAGTGTGGCGCAAGGCGGGGCCCTCGTCTGGCGATATGAAGCAAGGCCGGTACCTGAGAAGAAGGCCCAGTGCCTGTGAAGCTCACCGCCCCGTGACACTCTCACGTAATAATGAGTGGCGCTGGCCTCAGGCCCTGGGGCTCCCTCCCACGCCCAGTGGCATCACTTAGCTCCACGCTGGTGAGAAGACGTCGAAGACTAGACTAGGTGCTGGACGCGGCCTTTTGCTTTTCTTTTGCCTTTTCTTATGTTGACGAGTTTCGTCGATTTGAATTTAAGTTGGATTTGAATTCGAGCCTTGCGTGCGTTTGGGGAAGGGGTGTTTAGTCTCATTCGAGAAATCTCTCATGTTCTGGTTTCGGCTTTGCGTCCAAAGCTAGCATCAGCTGCCCCCTCCTCGCGAGCCCCTCGCAAGCCGGGCCGGGCCAGCCGCGTCCACAGCTCGGACGGCTATCGTCACTCCCTCCGGAGGTTCTTATCGCAGGATCAATGGGTCCGCCCAGAAGACACACATGGCGTTATGGCCCCCGCAGCCCCGCTCGGGGCTCACCAGGGCCAAAAGGTAAATGAGCCAGCCGGCCCACCACCGGGCTGGCCGTTAAGCTCTCATGCAGCGTTAAGGTTACAAATGCATCTATCGCAAATCCTTACATGAGGGGCTTCCCCTCCCAAAATGCTCTCACAGTCTTTAGGGCCAAGCCCGAACTTCCTTTGTACAGGGTAAACAACGACGACAAGCAATCAGTCGGACATGTCGTTTGCTGCGCCTTCCGGGTCACCTCCGGAGGCGTCGCTGGCGTCACTGACATCGTCACCATCACCAGCACCTCCGCCAGCGCCAGGACCATCCACCACGCCGCCTTCATCGGCGGCCACGATCACGCCGTCATCATCAGACATGAAGGCCCTGACAAGGTCGTCCACGTGGCCATCCACCCACTGCGCCAGGTCGCCCCGGACGGCTATGGGCACCGACGCGATGGCGGCATCGAAGTCGAAGTGGGGATCCTTGTCCCGCAAATAGCTGAAGACAAGGGAGAAGGCGCGCCCGAGCAGGGCCCGGCTGCTCTCCTCAACAAGCCAACGAGACCTCTCGACGCGGTTCTCCAGGAGCGTCACCACATCACTGAAATACTGGAGGTTGCCAGCGTAGTTGGTGATGAAGTCATGTACCTGGGGTAGGGTCATGGACCTGCCCAAGGGTACCCTCCACAAGGACATTCACAAGAGAAGCAGCCTTCCAGTCGACCTGGTAGGCTTCCACTCGACAGATTCAAAGGCACTCGACTATGATGACCCACTCGACCACCAAGAGTCCAAGAGCCACTCGGTGTCCAAACGGTCTGTAGTTAAATAGTCTTTATGACCTTAATGACACTTTATGTAAGGCATGCTAAGAACGCCTAGCTTTAATGTACCTTAAACCCTCTACTACGTGGGCTGGCTGGGGTCTGGCGCACTCTATATAAGCCACCCCTCCACGGTGTAGAAGGGTTCGCACTTCGTAACACATACGCAGATATTCCAAATGACCGCCTCAGGGCTCCGAGACGTAGGGCTGTTACTTCCTCCGAGAAGGGCCTGAACTCGTAAATCTCTTGCGTATACAAATACTCCATAGCTAGGATCTTGCCTCTCCATACCTACCCCCCATTCTACTGTCAGACTTAGAACCACGACAATTGGTGACGTGCGGCTCCTCAGCAGCGGCCTCGCAGATGTTGCCAAGGGCCATGTTTGCCCGTTCCCCCAGTGTGCGGAGCATGGGGGCGTGCTGGTGCTCCAGAACCCGCCTTCGGCGGATCTCGTCCTCGTTTTACTGCGCAATGGCCTCGGCGCCATCAACCCTCTGGCGGAGAAGAAGCAGTTCGGCGCGGGAAGAGGTCAGCTCCTCCTGCGCTGCACGAAGGGCGGCTGCGGAGGCGTCCGCACCCCGCGTCACTTCATCCAGCTTGGCCTTGAGGGCCGCGGTCCTACCCTCAGCTTCGGCCCTGACCAACTCCAACTTCAGCTCATACTGGAGCTCGAGGCCTGAGCGGGCTTCCGCTACGCGGTGATCGACCTCTTCTTGGGCTCGGGCTTCGTGCGCGGCGACATCATCCTCCGCCCGAGGCACCAGGCGCTCCCTCGTCTCCAACCGCTCAAGGTCGAGGGTGCGATCGGCGGCCTCCAGCAACAGCGCTTCCTCGCACTTCTGAAGCTCCGCCTGGTCGACGGAAGCCCCCTTCAACGACGCAAGTGCAGCCTCGTGCAATTCCACCTGCTCCTCCAGAGAGTTGCTCCAGGCTTGGATCTCCCACGCGTGCTCCTGCGCGTCCTTGCGCCACTGATCTACCTCCCGGGCCTCCTTGATGGCTCGGGAGCAAGCCTCTCGCGAGGCTGCCGGCGATGCCTCAGCCTTCGCATTGTCAAGGTCACGCTGGTGACGCGCGAGGGCAACGGCCACCTTCAGCTTGCGCCTCTCCTCAGCAAGGCACAAACCTTCTGCCTCAAGACGCGCATCTTCGCCGGCGAGCTCCGCCCCAAGCCAGTTCACCGCAGCTGTCGCCCCTTGGAGAAGTTCTTGACGGAGGGCGTGGCGTTCGCGAGCACGCCTGAGCACGTCTTCCGCATCCCCCTCAGCTGTTGGAGTATGCGAGGGACCCAGAGGTGACGCACCTCCTCCCGCAGGGCAGGGGGCTGGCGCCCTAACAATCGCCGGACGGGCCACGCCAGGAGCAGGGTCTGGCGCCGGTCCGTCCCTAGAAGAAGAGCTCAAGATCAACCTCAACCAATCGCCGTCCACGACCAAGGAAGGAGCGCGGGGCAAGCTGGCTGCGCCCCGGGAGAACTCGTGAAGGGAAGACAGCAGGCGCACAGGCTCGGGATGCTCAGCCAAACGGGTCACCTCCCCGACTGGCTGAGTGATGAGGGCGCTACTTGAGCCCGGCGCACCAAGGACCGGCAACGAGGGTGAAGCTTGGGGAGATGGCTCCTTGGCCGTCTCCGCGAATTCGGCAGGAAGGGCCCTGAAAGGTTACAGTTAGCTGCAAGAACCAAGAAGCAGAGGAGCAAAGAGAGAAGAAGACTTACTCGTCTGTGGCGAAGTACTTCCTACACTTCAGCAAGCGGCAAGGGCGATCGTCACCGCCCGAGGCCTCCTTCCTCTTGCAGAGGGCCGTGAAGTCTACGCGGAATCGGCCTAAGCGCTCAGTGCAGGGGTCGGTTCATGGCATGGAGGAGGCGGCAAGATGATCAGCACCACAGGGCCAGCCTGGGGGACGCCCCCAGGCGCCACCTCAGGAGGGACGACCGGGACCTCGGGAGCCCCTTCCTCGGGAGCCCCGGCCTCTGGAGCCGGAGGCCGCGACTCCTCACCTGTCACCATTTCAGAACGAGCTCCGGGAGACACAGCCCTTAGGGCTTCGCGCGGTGTCACCACCTCAACGTCATCTCCTTCAACTCCCGATGGCTCTCGTCTCCCTGCTTCATCACCTGAGACAGAGCCATGTTGGGCGACTGGAAGAGCCGCCATAGCAACTGGTGTTCTCGCGAGGTCCCCTGAGGCCGACCGGGCGCAGCCCCCACTCGTCGAAGTTGGGCATCTGCCTCACGAAATCGGCCCTGCCCGAACCGAGATACAAGAGGGCACCATCACGACGAAGGCTGCCTGGGGAAGGGTCGCCAACCAAGACCCTGAGCACCGTCTTCAGCACCTCAGGCGCCAAGTCCTCCTCCTGAAGCCGCATGCGGTCTTTGTGCCCCGCAATGTCCCACATCTGGTGAGAGTGGCGCTGGAGAGGAGCAATGAGACATTGGAGGAACTCGTTCACCACCTTGGGCGCCGTCACGTTGAACGCCCTCAAGCTCTCGAAGCGGCGCTAGACGAATGCAAGCCGGCTGTCCGTGAGCGTCCCGTGACCCCAGCCTGAGTTGGGAATAGCAGGCAAAGTAGGATGCGAGAGCAGGGGGCTGAACACCCCCACATCCACGTACAACCACCGCTCTCAGAACTTGGCCTTAGGGGGAGGGAGTCCAAAATCAATCCCTAAAGCAGCCGTCTCTGGCACCGCAAGGAAGCTCACACACCCCGAGCATTGAGTGGGATCACTCAGGCGCAAGGAGAAGAAGTGACGCAGCAGAGCAACGGAAGGAGGGATGCCCACCATTGCCTCACAAACGAAGGCGAAGACAACCAGGAGGGTAATGGACTCAGGCCGAAGATGCATCATGTGGATCTGATAGTGGGAGAGCACCGCATTGAAGAAAGCGGAAAAGGGGGGAACCAAACTCACCCACAAGGCATCAGCGAAAAACCGGACCTCCGTGACAATCCTGTCGGGGGAGGCATGGGACGCCGGCCATGCCATGGTCCTGCCGCACTAGTTGAAGATGGTGGCAAAAGCAGAGCGAACCTTGCCCAAGGCCTCGGGGTTGAGTATGATAGATCGATCGACGGCGGGAGCCACCGCCGGAGGCGAACGGGACGACGACGTAGGCCTCTTCCCCTTTTCCTTCTTCGTTGGCGCCATGACGACAGGAAGGATCAGAATACAAGTTGGATTGAGGGTGGAAGTTGGAGCCAGAGGAAGAAGGAAGGACCGAGAGTGCGCGGATGGCGAGAGGGGAATGGCTGTGTGCAACCCCGGGTTCGCTTAGCCGGGCGCGTAATGAGGCATCATGGGGAAGTGGAGACGCCCACGACCAATCAATCGCCATGCGGCGCCCAAGGCCGCAGGCTGTTGGGGCCTGCGGCGCTTCGCACTTGCCCCTTCGCTTCTCTGCTAAGCCAAGTCCGGGCGCGCCTTGGGCCCCGGGGCTACTGTCGGCGTTCTGGGAACGGGGGTCCCCAGACTTGCCTGCCTGCGGCCTGCGGCGTGGCTCAAGTGGGGGCCCAGCACGGCCCAGCTTCATCAGCTCAAGCTCAAGACCCTCACGAGGGGCCAAGCCTCGCGGGGCGGACGACAGGAACCTTCCTCAGGAGCAGCCTCGTCAGGCAGGCTCGCGAGGAGGCGGAGAGATCAAGGCAGGGTACCTCCCGAGGGTGCCCCGTGACGCAAGCCATGACGATCAAGGCCAGGCGGGCGCCAGGCAGGCGCCAGCCCGCGCAGTGTCCTCATTTCCCCTTTGGTGCAAAGGAGGCAAGCACAGGCCAAGGCATCAGGCAAAGGTTGCCGCTTCGGTGCAACAAGACCAAGACCAGCAGAACGACAGGATGGAGGTCATCGTGGAGCCCAGGACGGCATCACCGTCAGAGCCTTTGGCAGCCGAAGACCAACTTTAGTCAGGATAAGTGTACTAGATGTTCCCCTTCAAAATGGCCAATTGTTGCCGCCCTTCCCGCTCATTATTTGGGAAGAGGCCCAGGGCCTCCCTCTATAAATAGGGCTAGCCACCACAAAGAGGACGGAAGACTAAAAACAGGTCAAACCCCCTAGAGAGAGAGAAAGAGGCGACTGAACTCACCCTAGAAGTTCATCGCACCAGCTCAAGAACAGACCCTCGTGAGGCTGTTCTTCCTTTGTATTATTCATCATCAGCCCCTGAGGCAATCCACCACACGACACACTGGAGTAGGGTATTACACCACGCCGGTGGCCCGAACCAGTATAAATCTCGTGTCTCTTGTGTTGTTCATCGTTCCTAGTTTTAGATCCCTCGCAACCCATTCTCGCGTGAACTGGTAGGGGAAAGATCTCCGCGCGCACCCCAGTGTTCGAACCTCAGGGGTTTGCCGGAGCCCGAAATCCGATAGATAGCTTGTACTAGTTGTCCCCCTTCAAATTTGCCCGCCGTTGTTGGCTCCCTTCCCGCTCAACATTTGGGAAGAGGACCAGGGCCTCTATAAATAGGACTAGCCACCACAGTAGTGGAGAGGGAGAGCAGTTCATCGACTCCTCAAACCACAAGTTCATACGCACAAGAACACCTCAACCTCAGGAGGCTGTTCTTCCCTTGTACTGTTCATCATCAGCCCAAGAGGCAATCCACCACCACCACACTGGAGTAGGGTATTACACCACAACGGTGGCCCGAACCAATATAAACCCCGTGTCTCTTTCTATGTTGTGAGTTCGTCGAGTTCGTCTGCAAGATCTTAACGAGCTAGAGCATAGATCGGTAGGAGGGAAAGACTTCGCGCGCACCCCAGTGTTCAAACCTAAAGGGTTTGCCGGAACCCCACATCCGACACGTTCGACTACATCAACCGCGTTAAACTAACGCTTCTATTTTCGGTCTACAAGGGTACGTGGGCACACTCTCCCCCTCTGTTGCTATGCATCTCCTACATAGATCTTGCATGATCGTAGGAATTTTTTTGAAATTGCATGCTATGTTCCCCAACACTCAGGGTCAAGTACAAGCTCAAGATGGTGCTCAAAATGTGCAAGATGATCCTCAAATGCCCATCGAGGAACTTTTGGAGCGTCGTGCCACTAAGGTGGCTTCCAAGCTCGAGCGCCAACAACATGCCATGGAGAATGTGCTTGGAAGGTTGAGAAAAGGGGTGACTACTAATAAACAATTGTCAATTTTTTTAGCATGACGCGTTTGATTCATGTGTTGAACCCCAAAAGGTACATGAGGCGCTTGATGATGAGGATTGTCTTGAAGCTATGCACAACGAACTCAACAACTTCGAGCGCAATTAAGTTTGGGAATTAGTGCCAAGGCCAATGGAGGAACATAATGTCATTGGGACCAAGTGGATCTTTAAGAACAAGCAATATACGAAAGGTGTGGTTGTTTGAAACAAGGCAAGATTGGTGGCACAAGGCTATTCCTAGGTCGAGGGTATCGACTACGGTGAAACCTTGCCCCCGTTGCTCGTCTTGAGTATATTTGCATGTTTCTTGCATATGCTTCTCATCATGATTTTAAATTGCAACAAATGGATGTGAAAAGTGCATTTCTTAATGGTCCTTTGAATGAGTTGGAGTATGTCAAACAACCTATGGGATTCGAGGATCCCAAGTTCCCCACTCATGTATACAAACTCAAAAAGACACTCTATGGCCTTAAACAAGCCCCACGCGCATGGTATGACCACCTTGCCGAGTTGTTGCAAGATCGTGGGTTTGAAATTGGTAAAATCGATCCCACTCTTTTTACTAAGAGGGTCAAAGGGGATTTGTTCATATGACAACTATATGTTGATGATATTATTTTTGGTTCTCCTAACAAATCTTTCAATGATGAGTTTGCCGCACTAATGACCAAGAAGTTTGAGATGTCTATGATGGGAGAGTTGAAGTTCTTTCTTGGGTTCAAAGTCAAGCAAAGAATAGAAGGAACGTTCTCAACCAAGCCAAGTATACCCAAGACATGCTCAAGAGATTCAATCAAGAAGATGTCAAGCCGGTCAAGTTTCCCAAGCCCACCAAATGCAAACTTGACAGTGATCCCAATGGTAAAGCGGTGGATCAAAAGGTATATCGTTCCATGATTGGATCCTTGCTTTACCTTTGTGCATCTAGACCACATATCATGTTGAATGTGGGAATTTGTGCACGGTTTCAAGCCGCGCCTAAGGAAAGCCACTATGTGGTGGTCAAGCGAATCTTTTGATATTTGGCTCATACTCCAAGCTTTGGCTTATGGTACCCCAAAGGAGCAAGCTTCGATCTCATGGGTTACTCGGACTCGGATTGGGTGGGAGATTGTGTGGAGAGGAAGTCAACTTCCGGAGGGTGCCAATTCGTTGGTCGCTCTTTGGTGAGTTGGTCTTCAAAGAAGCAAAATTGTGTGTCTCTCTCGTCCAATGAGGCGGAGTATGTAGCCGCCACAAGTTGTTGTGCACAATTGCTATGGATGAGGCAAACTTTAAAGGATTGCGGTGTCACTTGTGACAAAGTGCCTCTTCTATGTGACAATGAAAGTGCTATCAAGATTTCTCTCAATCCGGTGCAACATAGCAAAAGAAAGCATATTGAGATTCGCCATCATTTCATTCGAGATCACATCAAGCGGGGAGACATTGATATCATCTACATCAACCCTCAAGAGCGATTAGTAGATATTTTCACAAATCCTCTAGATGAAGCAAGATTTCGTGAGTTAAGACATGAGCTAAATATCATTGATTTGAGCAATGTGGCTTGAATCTAGGCACACCCCACCGCACTCATCATTATATCTTGTTCTAGATGTAGGCAAGGACATAGGGGGAGTGTTGTTCTCGCAATGAACTCTCCCTCCCCCCATTATGCATAAATTGATCAAGTCTTTCACATTAGCCATTTTTTATGGTAATTGTGCTTCAAAGATGAGTTTTGGTCATAGACCCAAGGTTCAAATCTTTGCGGTACCATACCACTTGACTCAAACATAGGTGGCCTCGGCCATCGCCCTCTCTTTGGGAGGTGTGTTGTTTCTCTTTTTCTCTAGTTGGTTTGGCTTGTGTTTGTTTTGTTGTGTTTTTCTTCTAGTCTCTTCGGTGGTGCATCTCTTGTTTGTTTGTTTTACTCTTTGAGTTGCTCACTCGGCTCGACTAGGTTTCTCTTTTTTTTGGAGCTAGGTCCTTTTCTTCTCCGTCTTGTCGAGTTCTTACTGGGTAGTACTACCGCTCAGGTCGGACGGTACTACCGCTTAGTGGTACCAAGCGGTACTACCGCTGTGAGGCGGGCCTGGGGAGTTATGTTTTGGGAAGGGGGAGTTTTTCTCCCCATAGCCATTCGACTTGCCTTGCTCGTTCCCCTCCTGCTCCAGCTAAGAACTCGCCGCAGGAGGCCGTCGCCGGGCCACCTTCTCTGGGCCGTCTTTCACCTTTTCCTCCGGTGGAATCGATCCCCACCCTTTGCTCTTGCCATGGATGCTGGTATTGCCCCCGTTCTCCTTCTCTTTCCTTCTAGTTTTCAGATCTGGGCTTTAGGGGCTATACTCCCAGCATTTATCGATTTTGGGCCAAATCAAGGCTTGAGTAGGTTGGTGACGGCTACTAGACTGGTTGGATTGAAGTTTGGTAGGAATATTTTTGAATTTGGCATCCCCGGCAGTACCGGATTTGGCCGGGAAGTAGGGTAACCACCGTCCTCCGCCTAGAGTGGTACTACCGCTCTCCTGAAGCGGTACTGCCGCTTAAAGGCAGTAGGCGGTACTACCGCTGCCTAGTTGCGGCACTACCGCTGGATGCCAGCCTCCATCATTTTCATACCAAATGTTGATCCATGTTGCTTTTTCTGCTGGCTTATGCTTGTTCTCTCTTGTTGCCTCTCGTGTTCTTGTGTTTGGTTCCAGGTGATGGACCTTCGGAGCAGCCTGTCCGTCGTGTCAACCCCGGGCATACTGGTTTAAAGCGCTGTCGCACTTCTGAGGCGGTGGCTGCTTCCTCAAGTGCTCCTCCACCTCAACCCAAGAAGCAGGTGGCGAAAAAGCCCAAGCCAAGGGCCAAGTCTGTGACAGAGATGACTGCTAAGGAATTTTGGGAGAAGCCTTGGCGCAACCTGTATGATCATAATCAAGAACCCAATCTTGTCAACTGTCCTTTCTGGAACCATTTTCAATGGACTATCTTCTTTGATGTGATCAAAGCAAAGAAGAATCTCTATGTTGATGTCCGCTCCATTGACATTCTTATTTGGAGAAAGATCCTGCCTACTTTGGCGAAGCACTACAAATGTGTACTCAGTTGAATATTCTCAAGATCATGGAGTTCTACAAGGACTTTGATGTAGATTTGGTGGCTCGGTTTTATGCCACGGTCCATCTTGGCACTAATGAGGAAAGAACTTTGACTTGGATGAAAAATGGCAAACTTCTCTCCATCAAATGGAAGGCGTTCATGGAATTGTTTGAGATTGAAGATCATGGGCTTGAGAACCCGGTTGGCTTTCGTCCTCAACGAAATGCAACTTCTACTCGCAAGCAATCTCTCTGGCCTTACTGCACATTGAAGATTAACCCCGAGACACAGAAGGAGATTTACGAGCTGCCCCCTTTTCTAGACATCCTTCATCGCATCTTCAGGGAGATTCTTTTCCCTCACATTGGGAACTTGGATATCATTCATTCGTTCCTCGTGGACATGTTACTTTTTGATGACCCACAAGTATAGGGGATCAATTGTAGCTCTTTTTGATAAGTAAGAGTGTCGAACCCAACGCAGAGGAGAAGGAAATCACAATTAGTTTCAGTAAGGTAGTGTCTGCAAGTGCTAAAATTGTAAGTAACTGAGTAATTTGATAGCAAGATAATTTGTAACAGGCAAGTAACGATAGTAGTATCAAAAGTGCAGCAAGATAGCCCAATCCTTTTGAGGCAAAGGACATGCTAAAACGGTCTCTTATGATAAGCAAAGTGTTCTTGAGTGTACACGGGATTTTCATCTAGACACTTTCATCATGTTGGTTTAATTCATGTTCAGTACTTTGATAATTTGATATGTGGGTGGATAGGTGCTTAGGTGTTGTTCTTACTTGAAAAAACCTCCTACTTATGATACACCCTCCCGCAAGCATCCACAACTACGAGAAAACTAGCAAGAATAAATTCTAACCATATCGTTAAACTTTTGGATCCAATCGGTCCCTTACGGAATATCACATAAACTAGGGTTTAAGCTTCTATCACTCTCGCAACCCATCATCTAATTGCTACTCCACAATGCATTCCCTTAGGCCCAAGTATGGTGAAGTGTCATGTAGTCTACATTCACATGACACCACTAAGGGAATCACAACATACATACTATCAAAATATCGAGCACATATCAAATTCACATGATTACTTGTAACATGATTTCTCCCGTGACCTCAAGAACAAAAGTAACTAATCACAAATGATAATCATGCTCAAGATCAGAGGGGTATTAAATAACATATTGGATCTGAACATATAATCTTCCACCAAATAAACCATATAGTAATCAACTACAAGATGTAATCAACACTACTAGTCACCCACAAGCACCAACCTATAGTTCCGGTAACAAGATTGAACACAAGAGATGAACTAGGGTTTGAGATGAGATGGTGCTATTGAAGATGTTGATGAAGATATCCCTCCCCAAGATGGGAGAGTTGTTGGTGATGATGATGACGATGATTTCCCCTCCGGGAGGCAACTTCCCCTGGCGGAATCTCTCTATCGGAGGGCAAAAGTGCTCCTGCCCAAGTTCTGCCTCTAGACGGCGGCGCTCCGTCCCGAAATTCCTCTTCTTAATTTTTTCTAGGTCAAAATGACCTATATACCATAAGATGGGCACCGGAGGTGGGCCTGGGTGAGCACAACCCACCAGGGCGCTCTTGGGCTCCCTGGCGCACCCAGGTGGGTTGTGCCCACCTGGTTGGCGCCTCTGGTACTTATTTGCTCCAATATTCTTCAAATATTCCATAAAAATTCTCCGTGAAGTTTCAGCTTGTTTGGAGTTGTGCAGAATAGTAGCCTGACGTAGCTTTTTCAGGTCTAGATTTCTAGCTACCGGAATTCTCCCTCTTGGTGTGTACCGTCCAAATTATGAGAGAAAAGGCATTAGAATTACTCCAAAAGGCATTATTATTCATAAATAATAGTAAGAAAACATGATGCAAATGGACGTATCAACTCCCCCAAGCTTATGCCTCGCTTGTCCTCAAGCGAAAATTGAAATCAAAAAACATGTCCACATGCTTAGAGAGAGAGAGAGAGAGAGAGAGAGAGAGGTGTCGATAAAAACCAAATACTGACATAGAAGCATCATGTAGATTATTATAATAGCAACAAATTTAAACATAAGACTTTTATCATAGAGCTTTTATCATAGACTTCCCATGAATAAGTGGCAATTCATCACACAATTGAAGTATAAAGCATAAACTCTATTAGAAACTAACAAACTATGTTCTCAGTCAACTTTGCAACTACAATTCATCATCTTTTCAGGAAGGGTCACGTATCGGAGCCTTTAGGCAAGTCCACATACTCAACCATCATATAGTCCTCTATGATTGCTAACACTCACCGCGTACACATGAGCAAAATGTTTCAACCAGACACATAGAAAGATAGAGGCTTATAGCTTCGCCTCCCAACGTATTCACATCAAGGGTGATGTCAACAATAATGACTCATGCTATCTATATTCAACTGGACATATGTTCCTAGATCTTTCCTCACCACATGATGCTGCCAAAGGAGAAAACTAAAAAGGAATAGGAGGGAAACTTTGACTCTTTGCATAAAAGTAAATACATAAAAGTAAAAGATAGGCCCTTCGTAGAGGGAAGTAGAGGTTTCCATGCGCTTATTTGTTTGTATGCTCAACCCCTTAGTGCAAAAGAACGTCACGTTGCATTGCCCCTTGTGATAGCGACCTTTATTATGCAGTTTGTCGCTTTTATTCTTCACCATCACAAGTTCATGCAACGCTCAATTTTCTCTTACACTAAATGATCTCACACATTTAGAAGCAATTTTTATTGCCCTTTTTGCACCAATGACAACTTACTTGAGGGATCTTGCTCAATCCCTAGGTAGGTATGGTGGACACTTGAAAATAAGATTTGGGTTTAAGGGTTTTTGGATGCACAAGTAGTATCTCTACTTAGTGCAGAATTTTTGACTAGCAAAGATAGGGGGCAAGCACCACATGTTAAAGGATCCATGACAATATGATTTCTATGTGAATATAAACAAACATAAACCATTAAGTTGTCTTCCTTGTCCAACGTCAACAATTTTGGCATATAATATTTTGATGAGGGCTCACAATCACAAAAGATTTCTAGGATAGTATATTTATATGTGAATCTTCTCTTCCCTTATTAATTATTTCATGAGTTGCATCATTGACTAATGCTATGTTTGTCAATCTCTAATAAAATTTTCTACTTATACTTTTCCTTATGTGGTGTCATCACCTACCATAAGATTAGTATATGTTGGTCGCGGGATATCCGCGGCCACCTATGGGGCCAGGAGGCCCCTTGCTAGTTCGGCAAGGGGACGACGCGTTGCACAAAGAGCAGACCAGCGCACGGCAGCACGACAGAGAGCACACAAGAAATTTACCCAGGTTCGGGACACAGCGAGGTGTAAGACCCTACTCCTGCTTTAGTGGATTGTTGATGGAATGGGGATGATGCTATGCAGTACACTTGCCCAGCAGGGGTCGCCGTAGGGTAGCAGCGACAAAGCTCCTGGTCGTCCGCCCCGCGAGGCTTGGCCCCTTGCGAGGGTCTTGAGCTTGTGTAGATGAAGAAGGGTTGTCCTGGGCCTCCTTTGAGCCACGCCGCAGGCCGCAGGCAGGCAAGTCTGGGGACCCCCGTTCCCAGAACGCCGACACCCTGGCCAGCGGCGCCTGTGGTGCCATGTAGGCAGGCACGTAGCTGAGGTGGCGCAGTGGTGGGTCTCCACGAAGGTTTGCTTGCCGCCACGCAGGTGCCTTCCCAACTGGTTGGGTCGGCAGCTGCATGGTGGAGGCTTGATTGGCGCGGGCCTGATGGTGGCCCTACGGGTGTCCTTGGCGGGGTTTTGCCGCAGCCTCGGCAAGGGTCTTGCCGCGGCGCCTGCTGTCATCCCCGGCAAGGCTCTTGCCGGGGGCCTTGTGGTCCTCCTTGGCCGGGATCCCGCCAAGGGTCGTCATCTTCTATAGTATGTACCTGATCTTTGAATGTCTTCACAAAGATCTGCATGCCACCACGGGGATGTCTCCCGAATCCTTTGCCCCATGGGGGGCAGTGGACTCAAAGGTGATCCGCTCCGTGGGCGTGAGGCGAGCCGCCCCGGCAAGGGCCTTGCCGGGTTTGCTAAAACCGACCCCCGGCAAGGATCTTGCCGGGAGTCTGCTTCGTCCCTTTGCTCTTTGTGGTCTTGGTCTTGGCGTCGTTACGCTCCTTTCGAAGCTTCGCCTTACCTTGGCTCACCTTCCTTGCCTTGCTTAGTGTGGCGGCGCCTGTGGCTCGGATCGCCTGCGTACGTATAAAAGGTGTACCCCTCTTTTTGTACACCGGCAGAGCCCCGGCCTGGGCCACACGTAAGCGCAATCGCGTCGTTGGGCTAGGCCCAAAAACGGTGCGCGGGTAGGCAGGGTGGTTTTTACCGCGGTAAGTCTTTTCGCGTGCTGCGCTTCCCATTCCTCCCGCACGTGGCTTGACATGGGGAAGCGTGCGTGATGTGGGCGGCATGCCTGGGGTTGAGCTCTGCACGCACGCATCACGTCGTGGTAAAAGGGGGCGGTTCGCGCCTTCCCCATAAACGGAGGGAGGCGTCGAGGCGCGGCCTATTTACTGAACGGGGCCGGGGCGTGGTCTTCATGGCGTCCAATCCTGAAAGTGCGTTATATCGACTAGAGGGGGGGTGAATAGGCGATTTTTATGAATTCTTCACTAAGGAATTTGCCGGTGAGGAAATTCCTTAGCGAAGAACTACTTGCAGCGGAATAAGTACTCAGAAGTAAGCATAACAGAATACACGCATGGTCATCATGATGAAATGAAGACAAACAAAGAGTATGTAAAGCGTAAACACAGGATAGCACAAGATGAAGACAAACAGGTGAAGAAATTGAACTGAGGAAATTGAGAAAGTCTTGATCAAGGTCTTCAAACACAGATATGAACAAACACTCAACACAAGAATGAGGACATGAAAGGGTTGAGGAAATAGAACCAGTTAGGTTGGTGAAGACAATGATTTGGTAGAACAGTTCCAACGGCTGTCTCAGTTGTACGTCAGGTTGGAGAGGCTGAGTATTTAAACGCGAGGAGACACAGTCCGGACACCCGATCGGCGAAAGCACGTAGCTCAGGACACCAAGTCCTCACCATATTCTCCTTGAACTAAGGTCACACAGACCTCGTCCAATCACTCGTGGTAAGTCTTCAGGCGACTTCCAAACCTTCACAGACTTTGTCACTCGGCGATCCACAATTCCTCTTGGATGCTCTAGACCATGACGCCTAACCGTCTGGAAGAAGCACAGTCTTCAAAGGTAACAAGCGTCGGATCCACGCTGGATCAATTTCTTCAGTGATGCTCAATCACTTTGGTTTTGTAGGGGTTTGGTTTTTGGGTTTTTCCTCACTCGATGATTTTCGCTCAAAGTCCTCAGAGGATGGGTTGCTCTCAAATGACAAGTGTCAAGTTTCTCTCGGAGTAGCCAACCAGCTAGTGGTTGTAGGGGGCGGCTATTTATAGCCTAGGGAGCAGCCCGACATGATAAGACATAAATGCCCTTCAATGATATGACCGTTAGGTGGATAAGATATTTTGGGACAGCTGGCACAAAGACAAAGAACGGTCGGAAATTTGAATCTCAAATTCCTCGGGGCTATCATGTTCCTCACTGTGTAGGCAATCCAGACTGGCGAATTCCTAACTCCTCGGTCAGGAAAAATTCCTCGTGACGGAAGAACTTTGTCTACATCAAGAAATTGATCGAAGCTGTATGAGATTTCCAAAGGCTTCACTCGAAGGGATTGGTAGGTGTAGGATTTTGAGTTGAGCATCACATGGAAATTTTTCCTTAGTATTTCCTCGACCCCCTTTAACAGTATGGTGTTTCCTATGACTCAAGAAAGAGAAAAACGAAACTACGAAAACAAAAGTCTTCACGCTTCATGTTCCTCAAATGAATACCAAGTCTTCAAGGTCACACCAATTTCTTCACTTTCAAAGTCTTCAGAAACTCTTGAGAATACCAAAGTCTTCTGTCGAAGAACTTCATTTTTAGGGGTCGACTTTCTCTGTAAATATCAAACTCCTCATAGACTTATAGACCTGTGTACACTCAAACGCATTAGTTCCTTAACCTATAAGTCTTCAATACACCAAAATCACTAAGGGGCACTAGATGCACTTACAATCTCCCCCTTTTTGGTGATTGATGACAGTATAGGTTAAGTTTTCAACGGGGATAAACATATTGAGTGTAAATACTGATATTGAGGAATTTGATTGCAAGATATAGAAGAACTCCCCCTGAAGATGTGCATAGTGAGGAATTTGCTTTTGAGGCAATGCACATTTGAAGAGTTGAATCATGGAGATCTCCCCCTATACCTTGTAATTCATACACGCATTTGACATATAATATGAAGAATTTGAAATGCATGATGAAATATGGTGCGTGATGTAATTCAGCATGCGTGAGATAACATTAATGAGGAACAAGCATGCAAAATAACGTATCAAGAGTATCAGAGCTCAAATAGATCCGCTTTGAAGATTTTCAAGAAGCTCAAGAGAATCAGAGTATAGTGCAAGAGCATAATGCATCAAAAGTATCAAAGCACCATCGGGTTTAAGATTACAACTCGATCCAATAAAAGTTTCAAAAGAACGAGAGTTGTAACTTAACAAAAATAAATTGTTGTATATAGGCAGTAAAATAGACCCGCTTGAAGACTAACTCAAATTTCTCCCCCTTTGTCATCGAATGACCAAAAGGATCGGCCGAGGACTAACGCCTCTGAAGAATTTCAAGTTGAAGAAGGAGCGCCCGGCGTTGTTGGGGTCGGTTGTTGTAGTAGGACCTACAGCGGTGTCGTCCAAGTCTTCATTTTCATCGGTGTCGCCGCGATGAAGAATAGGAGCCGCCACCAAGGACGGAACTTTGACCTTCTTGTATTTCTTCGGAGGAGGTGCAGACCAGTCAAATTCTTCCTTGAGTCCCATTGACGTCAGTTCTTCCGCACTGTAGACACGTGAAAGAACAGCCCTGGTGCGTTTGAAGGTTTCATGGAGATAGTAGTGGTTTTTCTTCACTGCATTGTGTGTTGAGGTCATGTTGTGAAGAATTGAACCAAACTGTCGCTTGACCCATTTATGATTGCGATCAACCTTCTGATGAAGACTAAGGAGTAACTCACGATCAGTCATCACCCTGGGTGTAGTAGCTTGAGGACTTTGCTTGACTGAGGTATTTGCGGCAGAGTCATGGGTGGCAGAGTCATCATTGGTGGAGTAGGATGCTGCTTTGCGAAACTGTCCATCCAATGGACGAATGCCTTCATCTATCACAGCAGTAGCCTTGCCCTTGTCATCAGCTGAGGTAAATGTCCGTTTGAGGACTTCAATCGGGGGCAAGAAGCTGTAGTGGTTCAGAGTATCAGCCTTGTAATTGAGTGAAGACCTTGTCCTGATGAATCTCATTATCCAAGGCGCGTAAGGCTTCCGCTCAAATGGTGACATAGCAATGTTTGCCAGAGTCCTCATGAAGAAATCATGGAAGTTGATGGGAACGCAATGGATGATGTTGAAAAGCATATTCTTCATGATGCCAACGACTTCTTCATCATTCGAGTCGTGGCCTTTGATAGGACTCATTGTCTTCGTCAGAATCCGATAGACAGTCCAAGGCACATACAATAATTCTTTGACGAGGAATTTGGTTCTTGGGGCCTGCCTTGGCTTCAAAGGCTTCATCAGCACTTGCATATAGTGATTTGAAAGTTTTGGTTCGTTGTAGACACAACGTGCACCATCAAGGGGAGGACTGAGTGGTAGGGCACGAAGCAATTGATTCTTTGGTGCCTTGTAGTGAGTATTTTCAGACATCCAGTCTAATACCCATGAGTTCACGTCTTCAGCGTCTCTGGTTATGTGCAGCGTTGCATAGAATTGAAGAATTAGTTCTTCATTTCAGTCACAGATATCAGTGCAGAAATTCAGAAGTCATGCGTCGTGAAGAACACTGAGGACTGGCTCAAAGCCTGGCAGAGACTCCATATCCACATGAGGAATATGAGCATGATCGAAGACTTTGTCTTTGTTGAAGAGCACTGAGGAATAGAAGTTGGCTTGGCTGGCAGTCCAGAAACGCCTCTTCCTTATGCGAGCGTAATCATATGGATTATAGTTAGTGAAGAATACGTGCTCGGCAAATAAATCATCAGCCTTGAACTTTTGTTTGCTTGAGAACGGATTCTTTGCTTGGGCAGAGGGGTGTCGATGAGTTGCATCACCACCTCAGAATCGCAAGTTCAGGTTCTTCAGCCGAGGAATTTCTTGTTCCTCAACAGTACCGAGGATCAGCAGCAGGTTCATCAAAGCACTAGTGGCTGGAATTTCTTCATGCATGAGCAAGTGGGTTGAGTTTCTTGAGTCCATTTGGACTGTTTGTGCAGGGACCGAGGAATCTGTTGGAGCGGGGTGAAGAGAGGAGTATTGGGATGCAGACTTTCCCAAAAGTCATCATTCATCACTGATGTGGTGCACCCTATATCCACATCTTCATCTTCAATTTCCTCAACACCTGCCTCTTCAGCTGTGAACCGAGGCATAGGTGAGAAAATGACTGGGGTTGAAGGGATTGTGTCCACTTCAATTTCTTCATCAATCTGCTCTGACGAAGCAGCAGCATGATGTTCTTCATCAGATCCGATTGGGATCTCATAGTCTTCTCCAAAAGGAACAAGGTCCTTTGATGGCATGGAGGAAATCGGAACAGCATCAATTGGATTTTCAAATGAGTTGGTCATTGGCTTCATTTTCTTCGCAGCGAAGAATGTGACACGGTGATGCCTTCCTTTTCTTCACTGCAGCTCGTTACGCAGCCTTGGTTTTCTTCACATCACGGCAGATGGAAGAATTGGAGTTGGTGTTGGCGCAGGAGGAGCCGAGGAATCTGGTTGAATTTCTTCAGCGCAATCGATGCGCTTGCCCTGTCTTGTTCGATTTCTTCAGGCGCACCACTAGTGGATGCCCTGGCAATTTCTTCAGCGGCTGGAATGGGATCATCAGCCCTGGAACTAGCATTTTCATCAGCCGCCTGAACGTCATCAGCGGTGCTGGCATGTTCTTCAGTCGGCTGAGCTGAGGCTTCAGCTTGAGGAATTTCATGTTGCGTTGGGGCAGCAACATTGGTGAATTTCTTCGTCAGGTTGACGAATCTGACCTTGGCTCCTTGCCAATCAGCATAATAAGAATCGAAGTTTTTGCTGAGGTTTTGAATTTCAGTCTGGACCTTGAGAAGTTCCTCAGGTGTCATTTTGACAACGTTTTTCTTCAGAAACTTCTCCTTTCTGTATTGAGCCTTCTTTATCTCTTTTGCCTTTTCAAACTTCCATTTCTCTTCAGCGATGAAATGGGTCAACATATGACTTTGTCCAGGGTTCAGATGAAAGTCAGGCATAGGGGTATTTGGATCCTTGTGCCAGAGATCAATATAATCGAGGATTTTCCTTGGATCCAATAGCGATTGGCACAAATGTGCCTTTGGCTCTAGCGGCCCTTTCTTGGCGATCTCGATGATTTCAGCAAGTTCATCATCAGAAGCTTCATCATCAGAAGGCACATGGAATGCAACCTGTTTCTTCTTTGGACTTGGCCGAGGACCTCGTCCAGCTGTTGCTTTGGTCTTCAGCATAGTCGGGCCAGATGATGAAATTGGTGCTGCTCAGGAACTTGCTGAGACACCAGAGGCAATCGAGAAACCAGCAGTCCTTTGACATGTAGCCAGATGCACAGGAACTGAGGATTTTGACAGAGCTGTTGAGGATTTTGGTGGGGCTGTAGCAGTGTGAGGAATTTGCCTTGAGGGCGCTGCTGAGGAACTTGGCCGTGAGGGCGCTGATGGTGAAGCACTTGGCTTATGAGCAGGCTTCTTTGGCATGGATTTCCTCGGTTTGACCGAGGCCTCGAGTGAGAGCGATGGCAGAATCCTCACTGAATTTCACATCCGCCTCCTTGGCTTGTCTTGCCAATTTAGCTTGGCGCTTAGCCCATTCTTCAGGAAAGTCCTCACCACGTTTGATGCTTGTGGGATCAGCTACTTGGACAGGTGCCAATGGAGCTCTTGGGCATGGAGGATTGAGAGCGAATTTCTTCATGTACTTTGGAGTCACATATCTGTATTCCCTCCATTCCCCTGCCCATCTCCGTTCAATCTTCTGAATATGCACCTTGCGCTGATTTTTGTTTTGTTCATCAGGTGTGCAATAGTCAGCATAAATTTCCTCAGGGATCTCAAACACAGTCATAACCTCAGGTTTCTTTCCTCCTTTCTGTGGCTTCTTACCGTCTGCCATATTCTTGATTGAGGAAATTGAACAATTGAGTTCTCTGAAGAAGTATGCAGTTTTTCTTCAAGGAATGCTGCAAATGAGTTAAGTTGATGAGAACCTAGTGATTCAGCAGCGGACATGAGTACCTGTGAACAGAGTATAGTTGCGAGGAATTTGGAGAGGTCATATGCGTTCTCAGAAGGTTTTTCAAAAAGAAAAAGTTTTGAGGATTTTGACCAGATGAGCCTTGAAGAATTTCACTAAGCGTTCTTTGACTTAGGTTCCAGAGTTGTACAGATCGAGGATCCACACAATTGAGGAATCTTGAAGAAAATGATTTCTTAGAGAAACGAATCAAGAGCAGATAGCTTGTGAGGTGTTTGTGTGTGAGGATTTGAAGAATAAACACCTTTGGAGATTTTCAGGAAAGCTTGAGAATCAAAGAGAGTAATAAAAGTAACTTTTATTTACCCTAAATGAAGAACACGATTTAACTGGGTGTTGTAGATGTGAAGCTCGTCTGTTCAGATCTTCCACGCCCTAACTTGGCGGAGGAAGACAGCTACGGCGGCGGCGGAGTGAGGATTTCCGTAGTCGGCGCGAGTATGTCGACGACGAGGTCGAGGCAGTGAAGCTCTTCCTCACCGGCGATGATGGAGTAGCGGCGGCGCTAGGGTTTGAGGAGCTCGAGCGGGAGAGAGAGGTCGAGCGGAGTAAAAGAAGTGAGGATGGAGAGAGGGGTATTTATAGAGGCGGTGAAAAACTGTTCGCTCAAGATTTAGGACTTAACGTGCCCTCGACCATTCTCCTTCTCACGACATGTGTCACCCACGTGCTGTGTAGTGGAGATCGTGTACGATCGTGGGTGAATAAAATAATGCATCGTGGGATGCGGAACGGTTTGAGCGGCAAAACCGAAAATTTGGGTAAGATCAGTTTTAAAGTTCCGTTCGCAATTTCTTCAGCTGATAAGGACTCAGTGAAGATTTTGAACGAGTTTCAAATAGAACGCACATGAAGAATTTGTGAATAGATTGGGTTGAGTATAGCATAGAGGGGAAGGGTCCGATCACATTCACTTAGCGTAAAAAACAACTTGAAGAGATAGCCATAAGTGAATGTCAGAGAGGACATAAACCCATATATATATATAGCCAATGAAGAAAAACAAATGTAAACAGTGAAGATTTTGCAAGGTTGAAGAATTTGAAAACTCAAGAATTTCAAAACTGAGGAAAAAACTCAAATTGAAGATTTTCAACTTTGGTGGTGGCGTGACCCAATCAGATAAGAATGATGATTTCGGACACCGCTGCATAATTGTCGTAGGGTTCTGAGAATCAAATTCTTCATTAATTTCTTCATACTTAGAGTGTTATTCTTCATTGCTTGAAGAAAAACGTTTCTTCATGTGTTGCACATCTAAGTCATCAATTTTGCATAAGTGTTAAGATGTGTGTCTTTTTCAAAGAACATTCGAAGATTCTAAGATATTTAGCTCACACCGCAACTTGCTAAATCTCTTCTCATCCAAGGGCTTAGTGAAGATATCGGCTAGCTGTTCTTCAGTCTTCACGTGCTCGATGGAGATGTCGCCCTTCAACACATGATCACGAAGAAAATGATGACGAATTTGAATGTGCTTTGTCTTCGAAAGTGCTGAACTGGGTTGTGAGCAATCTTGATTGCACTCTCATTGTCGCAGAGAGAGGCACATTCTTCACGTTGATGCCGTAGTCCTTGAGAGTCTGCTTCATCCACGCAATTGAGCACAACACGAGCCAACAAAGCAATGTATTCAGCTTCCGCAGAGATGCGGTGATACGCACTGCTTTCTTCTTCGAGGACCAATGCACCAAAGATCGTCCGAGGAAATGACAAGTGCCAGAAGTTGACTTGCGGTCCACACGATCACCAGCGTAGTCAGAGTCAGAATATCCAATGAGATCAAAAGCAGAGCCCTTGGGGTACCATAATCCTAGTGTTGGTGTGTGAGCTAGATATCGAAGAATATGCTTCACGGCCTTATGGTGTGATTCCTTCGGTGTAGCTTGAAATCGGGCACACATGCAAACACTAAGCATTATATCTGGCCTAGATGCACATAAGTACAATAAAGAACCAATCATGGAGCGGTATACCTTGTGATCGAAGTCAATACCATTTTCATCGGTGCATAGATGGCCATTTGTGGGCATAGGAATTTTGACGCCTTTGCAATCTTGCATGCCGAATTTCTTCGTGACATCTTCGAGGTATTTCTCTGAGATATGAATATGCCATTGTGTTGTTGACGAATTTGAAGACCTAAGAAGAATTTCAACTCTCCCATCATAGACATTTGATATTCTTCACTCATCATATAGGCAAATTCATCACTATAACGTTGGTCAAGACCCAAAGATAATATCATCAACATATATTTGGCACACAAACAGTTCACCATCATAAGATTTAGTAAAGAGAGTAGGGTCGAGTGAACCGGTGTGAAGCCATTCTTCACGAAGAATTCCTTCAACGTATCATACCACGCCCGAGGGGCTTGCTTGAGGCCATAGAGGGCCTTATTAAGTCTGAAGACTTTTTCAGGATTCTTTGGATCTTCAAAACCTGGGGGTTGAGCAACATATACTTCTTCCTCAAGCTTACCATTGAGGAATGCACTTTTCACATCCATTTGATATAAAGTGATATTGTGATGGTTAGCATAGGCGAGTAATATGCGAATAGACTCAAGTCTAGCAACAGGTGCAAAATTTTCATCGAAATCAATTCCATCAACCTGTGTGTAGCCTTGAGCTACTAGTCCTGCCTTATTCCTTACCACAAGACCATTTTCATCTTGCTTGTTGCGGTAGATCCACTTTGTGCCAATGATATTATGCTTGCGAGGATCTGGACGTTTGACCAGTTCCTAGACATTGTTGAGCTCGAACTGATGTAATTCTTCTTGCATAGCCTGAATCCAATCCGGCTCTGTAAATGCTTCATCTACCTTAGTGGGCTCGTGGATAGAGACGAAAAGCATAGTGCCCACAAAAGTTAGATAAATGTAAAGCTTTTGAGCGTGTGAGAGGACCTGGCGCTTCAATGTCATCGATGATCTTGTCAACTTGCACTTCTTTTGCAACACGATAATGAGCTGGTTGTCGTCGAGGAATTTGATCATTTTCCTCAGCACCATTGTCTTCAGCATTATCTTCAGGTGCATCAGCTCGACGTTCTTCGCATGCAGGAATGAATTCTTCAGTTTCTTCAAGAGGGAATGACATCCTCGGTTGCCTTGAACTTGATAGATTCCTCGGTCTTGGTTCATCTAACATGTAAGGTAGGTGCTCTCTTTGCGAGCCATTAGTTTCATCGAACCGCACATCTACGGTGTCAACAATCTTGTGAAGAGCGATGTTGAAGACTCAGAGGTGTGCGAGTCCTTTCTCAGAACCAAGCATAAAACCTTCATGTGCTTTCGGTGCAAATTTAGAATTGTGATGAGGATCTCTAATCCAGCATTTAGCACCAAAGACTTTGAAATAACTTACATTGGGTTTCTTGTCGTTGAGGAGTTCATAGGCAGTCTTCTTGAAGAATTTGTGAAGATATACTGTTGATGATGTGGCACGCCGTGTCAATTGCATCAATCCAAAAACGACTAGGCGTTTTGTATTCATCAAGCATAGTGCGAGCCATCTCAACAAGAGTTCTATTCTTGCGCTCCACGACGCCATTTTGCTGAGGAGTATAAGGAGCAGATAACTCATGAGTAACGAGAGTAATCATCAACAATAACAAAGCCATATAGAGATGCATCATTAACGACAGCTGAGTAATGATTGGGACCAAAGAGGTCCATGTGAAGCAATTCGAAGGGACGAGTAGTGGTCATGATAGTCTTCACTGGATGCTTGGCCTTGGTCATTTTTCCAGCCTCACAGTTCGCATAAGTGATTCTTGAGGAATTTGACATTCTCAATGCCAATGACATGCTTCTTCTTCGCAAGCGTGCAGTAAATTCCTCATGCTGCGTGACCAAGTCGTCGATGCCATAGCCAGCCTTCCAAGCTTTTGCAAGTAGACACACGGCTGGTTGTGGTCCTCAGAGAGAAATCAACAATATACAAGTCTCCTCTCCTAAAGCCTTCAAGACTTTGGAATTGTCAGCTTCCATAATCACAACACAACGATACTTGCCAAAGATCACAACCATATCAAGAACACAAAGCATTGAGACTGACATGAGGTTGTATCCTAAGGACTCAACAAGCATGACTTTGTCCATGTGTATGTCCTTAGAGATCGCAACCTACCAAGACCCAATACCTGACTTTTGCCTTTGTCAGCAAAGATGATATGCTTCAGATGTGACGGTGATAAAGGAGCATCCATCAACAGATTCTTGTCATCAGTCTTGTGATTTGTACATCCACTATCGAGAACCCACTTAGTGGCTTTGGGTTGATCATCCTGCAGATGAATTAGTACAACTTACGATCTCATATACTTCATCAGTGAAGAATATGATATCAAGTTCATCAGATGAATTTCATCACCAAGATAATGTGATAAGCAAGATGAGGACGTGTGAAATGAAAGTTCATTTCATCATGATTAGCTGGCCCTTTCAGTGCAATTTTGTCAGGTCCTCAAAGAAATTCTTCAGACGTTTAAAGCACATCTGGAGACCTGACCCTGCAGAAGAGGTTAGTTCTTTTTCTTCACCACCCACATCTGAAGGGGTGGCAAAGAGTTCATCACTCTGCAAGCACCATACGAGAATGGTGGCATATAAGCCAAACCATTTCGTTTCACATAAGAGGGGTTAGGGTAAGCATATGAATAAGCAGAGAAATTCTTCGAGGACTTATGAACATATTGGTTTGAAGAATAATGCACATATTCATAGCCCTTAGCTCTACCTCGCTAAATGTAGTTGTTAGCACGATGATAATCATATGAGGACTTTGATCCTTTTAGGAATTTGATCCACGTGAGGAATTTGGTCCGTATGAGGACTTGGATCCATATGAAGAATTTGGTCCATATGAAGAATTTGATCCGGGGTTCCTATTCTTCATGTGTGGTGTCATGAGGACATTCACCTGAAGACTTTCAAGGCACTTCTTGGGAACCCAGATTTTCTTCATAGGGGAACCATTCCTGCAGTTAGTGCCAACATATCTAGCAAATACTTCACCATTTGATTTTTGAACAGTTTATAGTTGGAGTCAAATGACTTATCAGAAGAATGAGGAGATTCGCATGTAAAGCCAGATAAGTTAGATGGATCAACTGGAGGTCCCTTTGCAGCAACCCATGAGGTTTCGGGATACTGCTCGGGCTTCCAATATGTTCCATTAGCATTGAGTTTTCTCTCAAAGGCAATACCCTCTTTCCTAGGGTTCCTGTTGAGGATCTGCTTTTTAAGCACATCACAAAGAGTCTGATGCCCTTTGAGGCTTTTGTACATGCCTGTCATGTACAATCCCTTCAGCCCTGCATCGTCAATGATACTAGCAATGTCCTCAGATGAGGAATTAGTGATAGCAAAGGCAAGTGAAGAATTTGTAACAGTTGAAGCATTTGAACATTCAGGTGAAGAATTAGCAGATTCACGTTCAATGCACTTTAAGCATGGAGGAACAAATTCTTCCCGGGAAGCGCTTGATTTGTTGAGCAAGTAATGAATCGCGCTCCTTCAAGATCTTCATAACTCACTCTTAGCTTCTCAAGGTCTTGCTTTCGTGAAGAAATTCAGAAGAAAGTTTCTCATGATCGAGATAAGAGAGTGTTATGATGACCTTGAAGGCTGTCAAGCCTAGATCAAGTCTATGAAGATTTTCAGTCAGGGCTTTAGTGCGATCCATTTCTTCACCTAACATATCATCACTCTTATCTAGCATGTTTTGAACCTTTTCCAAAGCCCTTTGTTGTTTGGTGGCAATACAAACAAGCTTGGTATAGCTAGGTTCAATATCATCATCAGATTCATCATCATCAGATTCATCGTCACTATACTCGGATGAGGAACATTCGGTTACCTTGTCACCCTTTGCCATGAGACATGATGCAGAAGATGATGATTCTGGTTCGAAAGTCATCGTTTTGAGAGATTCCTTGAAGTCGTCAAACCAAGGATCATGACGGGTTCGATGACCTTCATAGACGTCGGAGATTCGGTCCCAGATAAGCTTCGCATTGCCAAGATGCATAATGCGCTTGAATTCATCTCTAGATAGGCAGGAACAGATGATATCCTTCGCCATGATGTCAAGTCGAGTGAACTTGCGAATATCATCTGTGTTCGCCGTCTTGCATAGATCAGTAAGACCAATTTTAGTGACGGTCCACAGCTCGGCCCATTGCCATGAGGCGCTTCCTCATCATGGCCTTCCACTTGGGATAATCATGACTGTCACAAAGATAGGGCATGTCACTTTCTTCATACCTGCGGTCGACATAACTAAAACTCCGGTGGTTAAACTAAAATCACACGTAACAAGGGAGTACCTTGCTCGATACCAATTGAAAGTGCGTTATATCGACTAGAGGGGGTGAATAGGCGATTTTATGAATTCTTCATCGAGGAATTTGCGGTGAGGAAATTCCTTAGCGAAGAACTACTTGCAGCGGAATAAGTACTCAGAAGTAAGCATAACAGAATACACGCATGGTCATCATGATGAAATGAAGACAAACAAAGAGTACAGAAAGCGTAAACACAAGATAGCACAAGATGAAGACAAACAGACTGAAGAAATTGAACTGAGGAAATTGAGAAATTCTTCACCAAAGTCTTCAAACACAGATATGAACAAACACTCAACACAAAGAATGAGGAAATGAAAGGGTTCAGAAATAGAACCAGATTAGGTTGGTGAAGACAATGATTTGTTAGACCAGTTCCAACTGCTTGTCTCAGCTTGTACGTCTGGTTGGAGCGGGCCGAGTATTTAAACTCGAGGACACACAGCCCCGGACACCCGCCGCTGAGCACGCAGCTCAGACACCAAGTCCTCACCGTATTCTCTTTGAACTAAGGTCACAGACCTCGTCCAATCACTCGTGGTAAGTCTTCAGCGACTTCCAAACCTTCACAGACTTGGTCACTCGGTGATCCACAATTCCTCTTGGATGCTCTAGACCATGACGCCTAACCGTCTGGAAGAAGCACAGTCTTCAAAGGTAACAAGAGTCGGATCCACGCTGGATCAATTTCCTCAGTGATGCTCAATCTTTGGTTTTGTAGGGGTTTGGTTTTTGAGTTTTTCCTCACTCGATGATTTTCGCTCAAAGTCCTCAAAGGATGGGTTGCTCTCAAATGACAAGTGTCAAGTTTCTCTCGGAGCAGCCAACCAGCTAGTGGTTGTAGGGGCGGCTATTTATAGCCTAGGGAGAAGCCCGACATGATAAGACATAAATGCCCTTCAATGATATGATCGCTGTGGATAAGATATTTTGGGACAGGTAGCCAAGAAGATAACATCGGTCGGAAATTTGAATCTCAAATTCCTCGTGGCTATCATGTTCCTCATCGTAGGCAATCCAGACCGGGCGAATTCCTAGCTCCTCGGGCCAGACAAATTCTCAATGACTGTAAGAACTTTGTCTCTCACATCAAGAAATTGACCGAACTGTATGAGATTTCCAAAGGCTTCACTCAAGGGATTGGTAGGTGTAGGATTTTGAGTTGAGCATCACATGGAAATTTTTCCTTAGTATTTCCTCAACCCCTTTAACAAAGACGGTGTTTCCTATGACTCAAGAAGGAGAAAAACGAAACTAAGAAAACAAAAGTCTTCATGCTTCATGTTCCTCAAATGAATACCAAGTCTTCAAGGTCACACCAATTTCTTCACTTTCAAAGTCTTCAGAAAGTCTTCAGAATATCAAAGTCTTCGATCGAAGAACTTCATTTTTAGGGTCGACTTTCTCTGTAAATATCCAACTCCTCATAGACTTATAGACCTGTGTACACTCACAAACGCATTAGTTCCTTAACATGTAAGTCTTCAATACACCAAAATCACTAAGGGGCACTAGATGCACTTACAAATCCCCACGATCCCGGGGTGGGGAGAGGTCGCCTCACCCGTCGCCTCGGTCCCGCATGCCTGCCACGTGGCTCTCATGCGCGCGCTGGTCCCGCCTCCGCCAGCGGTTCCTCCCCCCTCCCACGGAGGGCCATGTTGGGGATGACCCTTGCGAGTTCTTCGTCAGTTGCGCCGTCGCCGCTGTCGCTTTTCGCCTCTCCGACTCCCTTCATGAGCGAGATGGAGCGGATCCGCCGAGTCATCATGGCTGCACATGAGGGGCTGTTGGATCAGCGGTACGCGAGTTCGCGTCAACTTTCCAGCCCCTCAAGTGATGTATCTTAGTCGAGGGTGGAAGACGTTCACCCATATCCACTGCTTGACGGCGGGGCTCACTCTCCATTTTAAGCTGATGGAGGGCAGCCTTCTCTCCGTCAAGGTCTTTGGGTGCTTCGGGACTTGGGCAAGGTGCTGCGTGGAGAGCTCTTCTGATAGCGAAGGCTCCTCCTCGAGCGGGATTGGCGAGGAGGACAGCGGCAGCGACAACGAGGGTAGCAGGCGGCAGGATGACGGGTCCGACTAGGTGTCGGGCGTCGCTCCGTGCGGCACCGGCGATCCCATCATCCGTGTCGCCGGCTTCCTGAACTTCTTGGGGTCGTCTCCTTGGGCGGCTGGCGTTGGGAGGCTGCGGCAGAGGAAGAGGGCGGGCGGCAAGGCCGTCAAATCGGAGTACGCGGGCACTGACGCCTTCGACGCATGCTGATGTCCTGCCGCCTCGTGTTCGAGCTCTGCTTCCGGCACTGCCATCACCATCCAGCCTTTGGACGGCCACCGAGATGTTCTCTTGGTGCCTCCTGCCACCCGTAGCTCGCCTAGGCGTCCCTTTTGCCCTTTTCGCCTCCTTGACCTACCTCCACGAGAAGAGGGACAAAAGAGGGGTTACAGCACCTTATCTCTTTTTAGTTTGTAAGCCTTGGGCCTAGGCTGAACTTAAAAACTTGTAATCCTATCATTCATGTTTTTCATTCTCTATGGACTGCACTGAGTGGAATGTTTTTAATGAAAAGGGATGCTTGTCGGTCGCTTTGTTTGTGGGTAGAACCCACGACAAGGAATAAATCCTTGATATCTCTAAGATAAACATTTCCTTGCCCGGCAACAGGCCCTGCCATCTTCCCACTTCACTCGACCTTCCTCACGCTTTTGGCGGAGGCAGGGATGAGGCGGGTTCAGGCTCCTCGTTTCATCCTTTTGCTGCCGCGACTACGACCAAACCTGGCCCCAGGAACGAGGCTAGAGCCTAGAATTTTTAGGGGAGCACGGTAGCTTGGGAAACAACGAATTTTCACTTACCTCAGTCCATAAGGGAATGCATGATAAGGAATGAAGAACTAATCTGAAGCTGTAGCCCCCGGCAACTCTGGATTGCCGCGGGTGAATCTTCGTACTTGCAGCCCCCGGCAATACTGGCTTGCCGGGGTCTAGATGCCAATCCGTCCCTCTTTTTCTTCTTTCGTCCTCAAGTGATCCGGCAAGGATATCTATTAGTCCTGCGAACCAAAGGAGACAAAAGAATGACAAAGCGATGCACACTCGACCTCTAAGCTAGGGGTTAGTCGCCGCCAAGCACTATCAACCCTAACCAAGGACGAGACTTGACCTAGCATGCATGCTATAACTTAGGGCGCCAGCGCTTCATTTATTTATGCTCAGGGTCTGCTACCGCTTTGTACAAAGGGTTACATGCATCATCGGCAATGCTTGTACAAAGGTGGCTTGTCGGGGCCCGCAAGCCGCTACCACGGGTAAAACTTGCGAAGATGCTCAAATGTTCCAGGAGTTACTCATCGAACGGCATCTTCGGTCTCCGTAGCGATCGCGCCGGCTTGGTGACTCGTGTTACCTGGTAAGGGCCTTCCCACTTTGGCGTCAACTTGTTGGAATTCTTGGCCGATTGAACGCGCCGAAGGACAAGGTCGCCTTTCTCAAGGCTTCGGGCATGAACCTTGTGGCTATGGTAGCGGTGCAAGGCTTGCTGGTAGCGTGCTGCTCTCACAGCCGCCCGAAGATGATCTTCCTCAAGGAGCACTGCGTCATCTTGCCACAGTTGCTCTTGCTCGAGCTCGTCATAAGCGAGCACTCGAGGTGACCCGTATATGAGTTCAGTGGGGAGAACTGCTTCTGCCCCGTATATCAGGGCAAAAGGTGTTTGGCCGGTGGCTCGATTTGGCGTCGTCCTAATCGACCAAAGAACCACCGGCAACTCATCAATCCAGCGCATTCCACTCTTGTGCAGCATGTCAAAGGTCTTGGTCCTTAAGCCTCGCAGTACTTCAGCATTTGCCCTCTCAGCTTGACCATTGCTCCGCGGGTGAGCAACGGAAGCGAAACAGACTTTGCTGCCGAGGTCTTGGGTATAATGCATGAAGGTGTGGCTTGTGAACTGTGTACCGTTGTCGGTGATAACCCTGTTGGGCATGCCAAAACGGCACACCAGTCCCATGAAGAACTTGACAGCTGACTGAGCTGTGACCTTCCTCACTGCCTCCACTTCCGGCCACCTTGTGGACTTGTCGATTGCAACATACAAGTACTCAAAGCCCCCGACAGCGCGGGGGAAAGGGCCTAGTATGTCGAGCCCCTAGACCGAGAAGGGCCAGGAGAGAGGAATGGTTTGAAGGGCTTGAGCTGGTTGATGAAGCTTCTTTGAATGGAACTGACACGCTTCACACCTGGTACTAGTGTCGTCGCATCCTGGAGGGTGTTGGGCCAGAAGAAGCCTTGCCGGATTGCCTTTGCCGCAAGAAGGGCCCTTGACCCAATGTGGGATCCACATATGCCTCCGTGTATCTCGCCAACAGCTCCAGTCCTTCCTCTCGAGGGATACACTTCAATTTCACACCGCTCGGCCTCTTTACATGCAGGTGACGCCATCGACGAACTGGTACATGGTAGAGCGACGGGCTACTTTTTTCCGCTTTTTCCTGCTCCTCGTGAAGTTCCCTGCTTGGAGGAATCGGACGTTATCTTGCAGGCCACGCCGAGCCTGGGCTCACGGCGAGGACTAAAACATTTCCTCCGCCATGAGAGCGGCTGTCTCGACGGCAAGAGCTTGATGCTCCACCGGCTGGCCGTCCGTGGCGGGCTTAGTATTCCGCAACATCCTTGCCGGGCGCCCTGTGGAGCTCGGCAGGAAAGTACTTAACGGGCCCCTGGTTTCTCCTCTTATTCTCGCTCTGTTGATGGATCAACGGATGGCTGAGTTAGCTGAAGCACAAAGGTACCGGTTCCACAGGTAGCTTGAGGGCAGCAGCGTTTTGACAGTAATCAGCGACATCGTTCTCCGCCGGGAACGTGTTCAGCTCAGATATCGTCAAACGCTCTTCGAGCTTTCTCACTACATCGACGTAGGCCTTCATCAACGGGCTCTGGTAATCCTTGTTGACTTGCTTGACGACAAGCTGTGAGTCTCCCCTGACGATGAGTTTCTTCATTCCGAGGTCCGCCGCGATCCTAAGACTGGCAAGCAGCCCCTCGTACTCTGCCGTATTGTTTGTTGACACCTCCCTGGGTAAGTGCATCTAGATCATGTACTTGAGGTGCTCTCCGTATGCGACAAGCAAGACGCCAGCCCCGGCGCTCAGAAGGAGAAAGCTCCATCAAAGTACATGATCCAATCACAACTTGCCTCTTTGCCGGGAGAGCGCCTCTTGAATTTCTTCGTCAGGCGTTGCGGTCCATTCTGCAATGAACTCTGCTAGGACTCGGCTCTGAATCATCGAGGTACTTTCAAACTTGAGGCCAAAGCTGGACAGCTCCAGTGCCCATTCCACAATTCTTCGCGTTGCATCCAGATTGTGCAATATCCGTTGCAGAGGGAAGCGAGTGACGACAGTGATCTCGTGTGCCTGGAAGTAGTGACGCAGCTTCCTCGAGGCCATAAGGAGGCCGAAGAGCAGTTTCTGCACACCAGAGTACCTTGATCTAGCCCCCTGCAGGAGGGAAGTAACAAAGTAGACCAGATGATGCATCAGTTTCTTCTTCGGCAGCACTTCAACTGGCTGTGTCGTCTCTGCATTGGTGGTGTCGGGCTCTGCCGCTGCCATTTCCTCGTCGCCAACCTCTCTCTACGCCACCAGTGCGGCGCTGACTACCTGGTCCGTTGCCGCCAGGTATAGCAGCAACGGCTCCTGTGGCCTAGGCGCAACTAGTATTGGCACGGAGGAGAGGTATTTCTTCAACCCTTGTAAAGCCGCTTCGGCTTCCGGCGTCCACTCCATCGGGCCCGCCTTTTTCAGGATCTTGAAAAAGGGGAGGGCACGCTCGGCAGACTTGGAAATGAACCTGCCCATGGCGGCGATGCAACCAGCAAGCCGACGCACATCCTTGATCCGCTTGGGTGCTTCAATCTGCTCTATAGCTTTGACTTTGTCCGGATTGGCTTCTATCCCATGCTGTGACACCAAGAACCCGAGGAGCTTGCCGGATGGGACGCCAAAGACGCACTTCTCAGGGTTCAGCTTGAGATTGATCTTGCGCAGGTTTGCAAATGTTTCTTGCAAATCCGGTATCAGGGTTACCCTATCCTTGGTTTTGACCACTATGTCATCCATATAAGCCTCCATATTTCTATGGAGCTGGGGTTCAAAACCAATCTGGACCGCCCTCGCAAACGTCGAACCAGCACTCTTCAACCCGAAAGGCATCCGCATGAAACAATACGTACCACATGGGGTGATGAATGATGTCTTCTCTTCGTCTTCTCTTGTCATGAAGATCTGGTGGTAGCCGGAGTAGGCGTTGAGGAATGACAACAGACCACACCCATCCGTGGAGTCAACAATCGATAGATGCGGCGGTGGGAAGGGATCTTTAGGGCAAGCCTTATTGATATCTGTGTAATCAATACACAGCCTCCACTTCCCATTTTCCTTGCGCACCATGACCGGATTGGCCAACCACGTTGGATGGAGCACTCCTCTTACCAAACCCGTTGCTTCCAGTTTCCGGATCTCTTTTGTGATGAACTCTTGTCGTTCCAAAGCTTGCTTTCTGACCTTCTGCTTGACGGGCCGCGCATGAGGGAAGACAACAAGGTGGTGCTCAATCACACCGAGGATGTCGGAAGCTTGCCACGCAAACACATCGACATTCGCCCGTAGGAAGGTGACGAGCGCGTCTTCCTATTTGTCGTCAAGGGTGAAGCTTATGGTAAAAGCTCCTCCCGTGCCGTCCTCATTGACAGAAACCTTCTTGGTTCCCTGTGGTATGGCCCCGGGCTTCTTGTTTCCGCCGGTGGAGCTCTCTGGCACGTCCTCGATGGCAGCGCTACACTCCGAAGAGGTGCGCTTGCCGGAGTGGGTGTTTGAGGTCACACCGGTCTTCTTCTTCTTCTTCTTCCCTCCCGGGGTCCCAGCGGCAGGAGCAAGTGCCCTAGCGGCAGCAGCTGCTGCAACTGCTTGCTAGTATAGTTGGTCAGCGCAAATCAGCGCATCTTTCTTGTCGGACGTAATGGTGATGATCGTCACAGGTCCTGGCATCTTCAGGGTGTTGTAGGCGTAGTGTGACGCCGCCATGAACTTGGTTAGCGCTGGGCGGCCAAGGATCCCGTTATAGGGCATGGGGATCTTGGCAACATCGAACACGATCCTCTCCGTCCTGAAGTTCAAGTCGCTTCCAAAGGTCACGGGCAGCGTGACCTTTCCCTTGGGGTGGCTTCTTCCGGGTTGACCCCTAAACACGTGCCCGTCTCTTCGAGGTCTCCATCAGGAATCTGCAGTTTCTCGATCACGGCAGGCGAGATCAAGTTCAGACTGGCCCCGCCATCGACTAGCATCCTCGTCACCTTGAGGTTGCGTATTGTTGGTGAAACCAACAACGGCAAACACCCGACCGCAGTGGTGCGATCAGGGTGATCCTCGGTGTCGAAGATGATAGGTGTGCTGGACCACTTCAGCGGCCTTTGGGCATCAAACGACGGCTCTGCCGCTGTAACCTCTCGCGCCCACTGTTTAAGCCGGCGGTGAGAAGTATGCAGCGAGGCGCCGCCGTCGACGCACATGGCCTCTGTAGCTTTCTGAAACTCTTGGTCGCCGGATTCGTTGTCCTCTTCGTGATCGTCGTCTTCTGGCTTTCTGTCACGGCCCCGGGCGGGCCTCTCCTGTTGCTTATCCTTGCTATGATGGCCCGTCTGGCCGTCACACTTCTTGCCGGATCCCTCAGCGCCGTCCGGGCCCTTCTCCTTGTCCCGCCACTCATATTCAGCCCTCTGCTTCTCAGCGAGGAGCTCAACCTGTCGGCAGTCCTGGAGAGCATGGCCTTTGGTGCCATGAATCTTGCAGTATCGCTTGTCAGAGTTTCCTGGCTTCTCGGCAGCCGCCAAGGCCCGGCAGGCGACGCACCCGGCAACCTCCTTGCCGGGGTCGTCTGCCTTGGTTTTCTTGGTGGAGCCGGTGTCATCAGATCCCTCAACGGCAAGCACGGTTTTTCCCTTGCGCTTCCTATTGCGGTGCCGGCCTTTCTTCGCCGGGGCGGCAATATCCTCATCTGAAGAGTCGGTTTCCACGCCGGCATCTTCGCCGGGGTACTTCCTTCCCTCTTCAGCCCGGGCACATTTGTCAGCAAGAACATAGAGTTCTGCTACATCTATCACCTCGTTCATTGCCAGCTCTTCACGCATCTTGCGGTTACGCATGTTCTGATGAAATGCACTGATGATGGCGGCAGGGTAAACATCATGGATATTGTACTGTACCTGGCTGAACCTCTGAATATACTTGCGGAGACTCTCGCCTCCCTTCTGAGGAATGACGTGCAGGTCGCTTGCTTGGCCATGGGCTTGGTGGCCTCCAGTAAAGGCGCCTACGAACTCATGGCACAAATCCGACCAGGAGGAAATAGAGTCTACTGGCAAGTGCATCAACCATGACATGGCGTTGGGTTTGAGAGCCAACGGAAAGTAGTTCGCAACCACCTTATCGTCGTGGGCTCCGACAGCCTGCATCGCGATGGTGTAGACGCTGAGGAACTCGGATGGCTGGGTCTTGCCACTGTACTTTTCACCTACGTCGGGTTTGAAGGTGCGGTGAGTGGGCCACTGGAACTGCCGTAGCTCACGGGTAAAAGCCAGACAGCCTACCTCGTAAGGTAGGCCTCCAAAGCTCCCCGGTGCCAGGGGGCTCACAGCAGGCCCTGCTCGCCTGTCTGATTGGTGGCACGCTCCGCGCCGGCGCTCGATAGTGGTTCGAGCGTCTTCATGTTCTCGTTCCCGAAGAACTTGGCGCTGGTCACAGTGGGCCCGCGGGTCGGACGATGCTACGGAGATCTCGTCGCTCGTAATGTCGCGACGGGCTGGCGTTCGCGGGACCGAGCGAGGAGGAGGTGAGTGCACCGTGGTTGCGGCGCCGTCGGCTCTCCTGCCACTAGTGCGTGGGACTTCGCCGGAATGTCGACCCGGGGGCTCCACCGGACTCGGTTCGTCTTTGTTGGCCACCGCAACAAGGCTTCGGATGGTGGCTCTCCATTCGTCGAGTTTCCCCGCAGTGGGAGGAAAATCGAGGAGCAATCGCGCTGCGTTGTGGCTTCGCTGGCGTTGGTGGCAGCGGAACCTGCACGGATCGCGACGCTTCGACTTCCGACCATGTCGGAAGAGCTCTATCACGACCTGCGGTCGCATGCCATCTTCACCAGCGCCTCGGCGGCGGGCATGTCTTCTAAATCCCGGAGGTGGCGCCGGGGCTCTTTCATGGCGACGCCCGAGGTCCTCGGCGTGATTACGCCGTTCATCGCGCGTCGCTTGAGAAGAGCGCGCCGTCGGCGCCGGCGTGGGAGTCTTGGAAGCCCTTGCGTCGCCTGCGAGCGGGGTGGCAGCAATCTTGGAAGGCCCCGCGCCACCCGCGGAGGGCCTGACTCCATCTTTGGATTTGGCGGCGTGCGACCCGCTGCCAGGCGCACGAACATCACCGCCTCCCAAACTTCGGCTGCTGGGACGGTGTTGGTGTTCGCAAATAGCGCCCCGGGTCCTTTCTACGACCGGTCCGCTGCTCGCCCGCGTCGGGACGGGGTGTCCGGCTTCCGACGGGCCAACCGCCACCGTATTCTTCTTCTTGGGCGCCATGACGATGAAGAAGCATCGAACTAACTGCTAGAGCTGATTCTCACAACTGCGCCACCTACCTGGCGCGCCAAAGATGTCGGTGCGGGGACGACACCTATGGGATCACAAGAATCCCTACTACGGTTGCGGGGCGCGGGGTTGTGAGAAGAGCAGATCAAGCAGATAGCACACGGGTTCTTTATCCAGGTTCGGGCCGCGAGATGCGTAAAACCCTACTCCTGCTTTAGTGGTTAGTTTATCTGCGTTCTTGAGCTAGCTATGGGGCGTGAGGAGCTCCAAAAAGCTGAATCCTCCTCCTGGTCGCATTGGGCCTCCTTTTAAAGGGAAAGGGGTTGCCACAGTGGCACACAGGAGGTGGAAAGGGTACAATAATACGAGTTTATCCCTCACATTACATGACAAGGCGCCATAAATGCGTCTTGCTTAGGTGTCCTTGCTTTATCGGGGACGGGGGAGAGCCCAGTCTCGTCCGTTGCCGCTCCCTTTCGTGTTGACACACGCCCTGGCCAACGGCGCGTGAGGTGCCATGTAGGCAAGCAGGCAGCTGAGGTGGCGCAGTGGTGGGTCTCCACGAAGGTTCGCTTGCCGCCACGCAGGTGCCTGCCCAACTGGTTGGGTCGGCAGCTGCATGGTGGAGGCTTGATTGGCGCGAGCCTGATGGTGGCCCTCTGGTGTCCTTGGCGGGGCCTTGCCGCAGCCCCGGCAAGGTCTTGCCCGGCGCTTCTTGTCATCCCGGCAAGGCTCTTGCTGGGGGCCTTGTGGTCCTCCTTGGCCGGGATCTCGCCAAGGGTCGTCATCTTCTATAGTATGTATCTGATCTTTGAATGTCTTCACAAAGATCTACATGCCACCACGGGGATGTCTCCCGAATCGTTTGCCCCATGGGGGGGCAGTGGACTCAAAGGTGATCCGCTCCGTGGGCGTGGGGCGAGCCGCCCCGGCAAGGGCCTTGCCGGGTTTGCTAAAACCGACCCCTGGCAAGGATCTTGCCGGGGGAGTCTGCTTCGTCCCCTTTGCTCTTTGTGGTCTTGGTCTTGGCGTCATTCTGCTCCTTTCGAGCTTCGGCCTTACCTTGGCTCACCTTCCTTGCCTTGCTTAGTGTGGCAGCGCCCGCGGCTCAGACTACCCGTGCACAGTTAAAAGGTGTACCCCTCTTTTTGTACACCGACAACAGCAGTGACAAGCAGACCAGGAACTATGTCAGGGCCCGGTACAAGGAGGACCCGATAACAAAGGAGCTTACCACGGATCCGAAGACCAGGGTGCTTGAGCTTGTTCTAGCGAAGGAGACTGAAAGCAGTAGCGCGGGGTCGTCTCAGAGCACCCCTGCTTGGGACAGCACTCTAAATAGGGCGTTGAACGTAATGAAAAACAAGGATAAGCTCGAGAAGCCGTCGTCAGCTGGTCGTGTGGCCGGCAAAGGCTTGTCCACAAAATGGTCGTCATACTATACCACTGGTGGGCGAAAGGAGAAAAAGACCAGCTTGGAAAGCCAGTCGCGCGAGGTTCAAGAACTCATGGCACAAGTGGCGCGGATTCCGGAGATTGTCCAAGAGAAAGTGCACCAACAACTGGGATCGACGCTCACCAGCATTATGCCTACCTTGATTCATGGGATGACGATGTGGATTGCAGGTGGCCAACAAGGGCCGCTCTCGATTCCCAGCTTCACGGCCAGCAACTCGCACAATGCGCAGGCGGCGCCATTGGTGTCTCCGGCGTCGGCGGTATTGGTGTCTCCGATGCCGGCACGGCCGGCATTGGAGCTTAATGCACCCGGGTGTACGCCGGCCGGCACCTCGTCAGCAAGGGGCCCCTCCGTCAGTTGCACGCCCGCCGTTGGCGGTGCCTCGGCATTAGCCGAGCTCGACACCATCATCACGGTAACTAATTAAGCCTCTCAGCCGAGGACTTCATCTCCTTTTTCCTTTGACTGGGCATCCCTGACGCCCTACATGTTTTCGCAGGGCGCCGCCAACGTTCCGTGCACTCTCCTGCACTTCATGAACGACGAGTTGGTCGATGTCGCCAAGGGAAAAATCATTCAACCGGGCAACCACGTGTTCCACGGTAAACCGATGCCACCCACCGTGTATAGGGTTCAACTAGTTCGGGTGCTGCCAGGCTGCGACGAGTTGTTACCTCCGATTCGACCCGCCGGGGCCGACGAAGATGATCTGATGACCCTCAGCGCCTGCCTAAGCTGGCCCCTGCTTTGGGCGAAGAGCAAGATTCATTTGGGGGCGGGGGACACCACCCCAAAGACAACACCGCCAGTCGTGCCGGCGCCAAGCCATGGCAAGACCGCCGCAATGCTACCGGACATGCCGGACATCCCTATGGCACAGGATTCGAACATGCATTTGGCACAGGATCTGGACGACGACGACAACGACGACGGCCGTACATTTAGCAACGTCGATAAGTACTTTGCCGAACATGGGTACGATGAAGAATTCTGCGGGCCTCTTTCTCAAGAACCCAACCAAGACGACCGCGATCTAGCTGGTACGGCGGAGAAACACAGTTGCAACAGGCGTCGTCTGGCGTTCAGTTCTCAGGAGACGCCTCCAGCTGCCGACTTCACCGAGCCTCAGATAGCCGAGGTGCCAAATATTATCAGCCCCAACAAACTCAAGAAGGCGGTCTGTGAGCAGAACTCGGTCCCATTACAACAGAAGATCAAGAAGGGATGGAAAAGAAAGAGTAACAAGGGTGCAAGCCAGTCGGCACCGAGTATGATCCGTGCTCAGGACGGGCCACCTTCACCTAAGGATATCTCGAGGAGGGTGCATGTGGTGGGTAGGGCGATGCTACCGACAAATATGCTCAATGCTGCAACAGGTGCTATGCGGAGTCTGCATGATAGTGTTCTTTCTTTGGAGAAGCGGCGTCTCAGAGAGAATGATGTGGCATACCCGGTTTTCGTGGCCAAGGTGCCAGAGGGCAAGGGCTTTGTGGATGGCGCCATCGGGGGTACGATCGTCCTGCGATTTGATGACATCTTTGCTATGTTTAACCTTCATTCGCTGCATTACACCTTTGTTCGACTGTTTTTGCTGAGTATGGAGATGCGGATTATTAGAGACAAGACCCCGGACATCGTGATAGTCGACCCCTTCTACATGCGTGCCAAGATCTTGGGCAGCACTGGGGACCGGCAAGTCACGAGTTCTTAGCTCGAAGGCGTCATTCTCGCAAACCCAGATAAGGATAACTTTCTCGTGCCTTACTTTCCCGAGTAAGTCATCCCCTCACCGTCCCGTAACATATGATTTCTTAGATTTCGATCATTTTTTTCTAGCATTCCGTGTTCTATGCAGTGATACACATTGCACACTCATCCTCTTAAGCCCGAAATATTCCATGGCGACGTATTTCGACCTGGACCGTGACTCCAAGATAGACTACACAAATATCAAGAAAGTTCTTGATGATGTTCTCCCCGGTACGCCAAATCTGGAGGCACCTTCGCCAAGCCATTTCGTAGGCGATGCAGCGCATGTGTTTGCCCACAATACAAAGTTCTCCTGCGTCAAGCAGCCGCTTTGTGCCGGAAAGGATGCCTACTACGCCCTCCATCACATGCGGGCGATCGTGCGGGACCATCATCACCTTACGCTACAGATAATCTCAAAGATTGGGCTGCGAGCTTGTCGGCAATCCAGGACGCGGACATCAGACAAGAATTCTTTCGCATCCAGTCAGAGTTTGCGGAAATTAGCCATCAAGATGTCCTTCGTACCTCGGGGCAGTTCTACCTCAGACATCAACCGTCCAATAGTGAGATAGACACAATGCTACAAATGCAGGCTGATAACGCCCGCGATTTCATGACCATCACGACAGATGGCGGCTTCATCCATGCTCCGGTCCCTTGAGTCGAGTCGATAGTAGTGATGCTATGTGTAGTTCTGAAACATTGATTGGCTTATGTTGTAATCAAACTTTAATGAACTTGTCTGTCTCTTTGGGTTGGACAGTCGTTCAACTTAGATGTAATTGATGCTATTTATTAGTAGGACCATGAATCGTGCTATTAATGTCTTGCTCTTCTCTTCCAATCCTTTTGTTGCATACTTATATATTGCTTATGTATTGTCTGTTGTTTGGCTTGTGCATAGAGATGCCGTCGTATGTCGTGTATAAGGGTAAGGTTCCCGGAGTCTATGACAACTGGGAGGAGTGTCGGAGACAGGTTCACCATTTCAGCGGTAACAGTTACAAAGGGTACACCACTAGGGTGGAGGCGGAATCTAGATACGCCCTCTATCTAGCGGGAGAGAGGAGGGAGCGTTGGAGAAACTGGATGAAGACCAGTTTCATCGCGATGATGCTCATCTTGATGACCGCAGCTCTCTTCTATGTGATGGTAGTTTAGATGATCGATATCGACTTGTAATGTGAAGACAAACTCTCTACTTGCGGTCTCGAGACTTGTAATGTTCTATCTTTGTTCGGTCTTTTGAATTCGGAGACATCATATGATGAATTGTATTCGGAGACTAATCTTTTATTGTATTCGATGAATCTGCTGTTGCTATGTGTTGTTGTCTAAATTCTGTCCAATATATAATATATTTTGTAACCTGTGAAAATATCAGAAAAGAAAAAAAATCCCTAATATTCATACTAGTGGAGCACCACACAAGACACTAATGGCGCACTGTCATAATCACACTAATGGCGCATCACCCACTGGTGTGCCATTAGTATGCCAAAGCACATGGGTACATATGCCCCCCTGGGAGGCATACTAATGGCACACTCTGAGCTATACTAATGGCGCACCAGGTGGTGCGCCATTAGAACACCAGATACTAATGGTACACAGAATTTAATTCTAATGGCGTGATGCTAGTGGCGCACCAGTGGTGTGCCATTAGTAGGCAAAACTGGTGCGCCACTAGCATGCCTTTTCCTAGTAGTGGGGCGAGGGGCGAGGGGCGAGGGAGAGTGCTACTACATACGGAGCAAAATGAGTGAATGTACACTCTAAAATACGTCTATATACATCAGTGTTTGGAGTATGTAGTAGTAGTTCATACTGAAATCTACTAAAGGACATATATATTCCAAACAATATGATATAATCTCTATAACCAAGGTAGTAGGGACGAGGAGTAAACGGAGGGAGTAGTAAATTTTTCTCCTCGTCTCATGAGCCATCGCACAAGATGGGCGAGGGAGGAGCAAGCTTCACCTCATCCTGCGAGCCACCGCGCCTCTGGGCGGGGGAGACGGTGTACTAAGCAAGCTTCTCCTTGTTCTGCGAGTTGACGGGACACATCAAAAGTACTCCAGTGTATAGAGCCTTGCCTCTAAGGTAGGCCCCACATGGTTTGCCTCTTTTTTTAATTTAACATAACGCGTCAAGTCGCAATTTGTTTGTTCACCGTGGTAGACGATCCTCCCTCCACCAAGTGGACAACCAAAGACACGTGCCAAATTACCACGTGGGCTGCCTTTTTCATACGTAAATGAGCTCCACCGTTTACCCAGCGGGTGTGCTTGGGAAAGAGACGGAGTACGTGCGAGTGCATGCACCTCTTCTCTTCGTGCATGTCCCCACCCACGTGGGTGTGTGTGAGAGATACAAACCGCGTTCGTGAGTGTTTTTTGTTTTGTGGTGGGGGTGGGGGTGGGGTGGGGGTTGATTTCGTGAATTATTTGTGGGAATATGTGTCGATGACATCTCAAACAAAATTTTGCATGCAATGTGTGTGAAATGGAGGCCTATCCATATAATACATAGAGGGTCGGGCAATCCACGAGAAGAGAGGGAGGGGTCATAGCTATCGATAGAGTCGAAGAGAGGATCAAGTGGGTGGGTGCGAGATCGATGAAGAGAGCCATCGAAATTGTGTGTGTGTGTGTGTGTGCAAGTCAAAGATATAGGGCGACTGTCCGACCGGAATGTTAGAGGGCACATGTCAAGTTTGTGTGTGGCAGGGAGACACGACTAGAGCGCTTGATGTATTGGTGTGTGTGGGGGGGGAGGGGGTGGGGGGAGGGTTAGGCAGAGGCCTAACTATAGAGGTAGAACGACTCGTATATGTGTTGAGAAGGAGAGACCCAGCTATGTCTTGAGGGAGATCGGTCGACATCCATACATAAGCGAAGGACGGGAAATATGATGGGACGGAGAGAGAGAGAGAGAGGAGAGAGGGAGGAGAGGGAGGAGAGGGGTAGAGTGCTGGATGGGTGATGGAGTTGCTTCTCGGGGATGTTGGGAGAGGCCTACTTGACAAACCGAGGGTGGAACAACAATGTTATCAATAAGAGTGGGGATGTGTTTCTATGTGTGCTGTATGCGTGATAGATCTGTCGGGACGCATCCATTGATGATGAAGGGGAACCATGTGTTTGGTAAGCAAACCTAACTAGATCGGTAGATCAATTGTTGTTTGTCGAGGAAAGGGAGAGACACAACTAATGAGGTAGATCGATCGATGTGTGGGTAAAACGAGTTATAAGGACCTAGCTGGCTATATGTATAGCGAGGGATCGGTCGGTGTACGTCCATTTGTTAGAGGCAAATAAGGCCCAATGAGACAGAGATAGACAGAGAGAATGGAGCTAGGAGGTGGTGCGAGAGGCCCAACTACTAGCTAGATAGGGAGGAGTGTGCGGTTGTGAGATCGATGAAAAGAGGCGAGAGTTTACACGTGTATGCGATCATATGAGAGACACGAGGCAAGGACACATAAAGGAGGATATTGAAGCTGTGTGTGTATGTTGTAGGCAAGCATCATTTGGAGAGGTTTATCGATCGGTGTGTGTCGGAAAGGAGTTGTGGAGACTCTGGGAGAACGACCTAAAGAAAAAAAATGAATGTGCTCGGTGGATAGAATGCCGAGGGAGGAGGAGGGCGAGGAGGGCGTGTGCATGCACGAGAGAAAGTTAGTGGTAGCTACAAAGGCTAGAGGATTGTGTGGGTGTAAGAGACTAACAAAGATCATAATTTGATATGAAAGCGGATTCATATATTTGAATAGGAGATCATAGTGTTTTAAACATTGCATGCATGAATATAGCGGTGATACACGTGTTGTGCACATGTTATACCATAATGTGATAATGCATGGCGTTTGCAATTCACAGCTAAATGCCGAACAATCTAAACCATACTATACATCAAACGATCTCACATTTTATTTGAATTTGTGATAATGTGCGGCGTTTGCAGCTTACAACTAAATATCGAGCAATCTAAACAACACTATATATCAAACATTCTCACATTTTATTTGAATTTGTGGTAATGTGTGGTGTTTGCAACTCACATCTAAATACTTGTAGGCGTAGGGGGCGGGGCACCATACATAATGTGATAAACACATTATACATATGATACATGGTTTAGATTATGAAGATCTAGCTAGAGCTAGAAATGTAATGTGATTTGAAATAAAAAAAATTGGATTCAAAAAATCTAGTTCGAGTACATATAGTAGACATAGTTCATATATAACTCGAGACTAATCATGTGGTGTGCTGTGAAGATAATACACAAACGATGGTTTAACTTGACAATAATGATGATTGTAGATCTTACTAAAACAGAAAACGAATTCAAATGGTTTGACTTCACAACAATCATTGCTATAGATCTTATTCAAATTTAGTTCATATTGAAGCGGTAGCATATACGTTTGGAATGCACTAAAACGTTCATTTGAGTAGTAGGTTGCATGCATTATACACGTAGCGAAATATTTTAATTGAACATAACATGAATTCAAAGTTTTGAATGACATTTGTACTGCGCATTGATTTGGTACAGTACACGTTAGGCTTGTCTGCAAATTTCAACCCGCGCCTTTGTTAGCCGAAATATTTAAGATATATCTTTGTCACGTTGTGCTCCGGCTAACTCCTCCATCTCAACCCGCGCCTTGCTATTCCGAAATTACAACGCGCGCGAAAACTCCCACCTCCTGTGAAATCCCGACACGCGAAATTCCCGTGGTACCCCTGAACCGAAAGAACCGCCTCAATCGGTGGGGGTGGGGGGTACTTTCGTAACTTACCCCACATTTCGGACAAGCGCGTCTCTAAGCCATGGTTCCCCACTGCCATCCCATCCGCCCACCCATTCGTACACCGAGGCCGCGAAAACCCGCGACGAAACCCCACACCCTACTCCGTCTGCCACCCAGCCGGAGCCTCTTCCCTGACGACGTCCTCCACAGCAACACCACGACGTCCCTCATCCACCGTACCGGATGAGGATCCGTCGTCGATCTCATCATCCCGCCGGTTCAGCCACCCCGTCCTCCACCTCCAAGGAGCTGCCCCGATGTTCCCCTCGTCTTTCGCGCCACCTCCATTCCCACACCGCCGTCTTCACCTGCACCACCGGAAGAGCATCACCATCACCGTTTCCTCGGATGAAGCTGCGGCCTAATCGGCGCCACCAAAGAGGTTGTACACTAATCTCCGCATTTTCTTCTTTATTCAATCTCACGGTGCTGCAGGCGCTCGGTCCCGAGCCGACACGGCGCGGCTCCATCCACGGCGGCATCGCCGGCCACATCCTCCACGGCGTCGCTCCCTCGGCGGCGACGTCCACATCAGTAGGAGCTGATGCTGCTTTAGCCCTCGCTCGTGCTGCTACTCTTCTCTTGCTCTCGGTCCCCTGCCTGGTCTGCTCTTGCTATTGCTCTTGCTCGCGCTGCTGCTCTCGCTGCTGCTCTTGCTTGCGATGCTGCTCCGATTTGGCTACACTTGATTGGGGAATCGACTTTTGGTCGATCGACTTTCAAGGGTGGGCTCGCCGGGTGAAGGAAGAACCAGCCGCGGGGAGGAGGGCTCACTGAGAGGTACCCCACTATCTATCTTAGGGTTCAGGATGGGGCGATGGCCGCCACGGTGGCGGGCGTTAGCGGCGGTGGCATGGGGATCGCGGAGAAAAAGCTTCGCACGTGGGGGCCTAGAGGAATGGCGGGCGGCGGACCGCGGTGGGGAGTGTTTTCGAGGCGGGCGGGCGGCGACCACGCCGGGCGGCGGGGGCTGATGTTTGGCCGGTGGTCTTTGGCGGCTCGGGGTGGAGGTTGAAGATGAACCGCAGGCCCTTGATTTCGTATCCAACGGCTGCAAAATCGACTAAACAGAGATGAAAAAGTCAGTCGACCGACGTGTAGCCTCACCTTGCTAGTGCGTTCAGTTTCGACAGCAAAATTTAGTTTCGATAGCAAAATTCAGTTTCGACAATTAGGTTCAGTTTCGACAGTTAAGTTCAGTTTCGACAGTTAAGTTCTGTTTCGACAGTTAAGTTCAGTTTCGACAGTTAAGTTCTGTTTCGACAGTTAAGTTCAGAGATGAGCGGCTGATGTGTTTTACATCTAGCACTTTGTGGTTATGTATTTTACGTCATGTATTGGAGATGCTATTAGAATTCCACTCAGGTTAACGTTGTTCGTTGTCTCTCTTGTCCTGCTTGACCTCGGCGTCATACAACTCACCGGAGCTGCTCCAACGATGAAACCCTCCATGACAAATGAGGCGTACCTGGGCTCCATCTCCAGACGCCTAAGATCTTCTTCCCCTCCTCCGATAGCAAAGTCGGCGGAGCATCCTCAACGCCAACCTAATCACATCGAGATCGACATGGCTTCGCCAAAGAGGTTGTACACTTGCTGCATCTCTTTTTACTCTACATGTTATATATATTGTCCATCGAGCACACGGATTTGTTCCTTTAGTGTCTCCTTGAAAGAAAAAACGTAGGAATTTTAATTTTCACTTGTCCTCCTTTTCAAATTCCTATTCATGAAGCACAAGACTAAGAGATAGTAGCATAATAGCATTATAACCGTACATTTTCTTGTGGTTTGACTTAATCTCACCATGCTTCTTTGCATCCTGTGATCTTCCAATTGTTGTGAATCAAACACCCAGATTGGCAGAAATCCTGTGTTTTTAAATTCTCTGTTTTGCACGTGCATTCCTATCCTATTCCTGTCTATTTCCTATCCCTGCATTGTTGGAATCCTCCAATTCAAATGAGCCCTTACAGAATTACTTCTCTTACAGATAGTTGTCAAAGAAAATCTTGCGTGGTTTGTCCCGCTCCTGCTGCGCCGTCGTCCACCCCAGCTCATCTGCTACATAACGAAGGGTCCAAAGACAGCGAGGATCCGCCTCCGGACTGTCTTCGCCGCCTCGGATCTTTCTTCCCGCCACGGCAGCCATGAAAAACTGCATTACCATCATCAACCGAAAGCAGATGACCTCGAGGACTACACGGGTCCGCAAGAGAGGTCGCACTCTTTCGTGGTTCCGCTTCGTTATGCATCGCTTAATATTACATGCTAATTTATCGTCCCGTTCACCGATTAGACTCTGAGTCAGCTCGAAAGTAATGGTCAAACTTGAGTTTTTAAATGGTTGTGGGGTACATATCGGGGGCGCTATCAATAGTATCTATCTACTATCTGCTTAATCTCCGGTGTCTACTATGAGTTTCATGTTGGGTGGGAAACAAACTGTAAAGAAGCCATTATCTGTATTTATTAACTGAAGCCATTATCTGCCTACTATTATTGGTTTTGGGTCTATCCACAGGTTGCTACCATCACTCTAGATTTCTGCATGCACTCCTTACATAATCTCACTATGTTTTATTCCTATGCATGACAGTTATTGTAAACAATGGAACTGAACATGTAGAGCAAAAGATACAAGCCTTGCATGGCAATATAATTTCATGCAGACGTCGCTCCATGGTAGGCGCAAAGGCAGCCCCCCCTCCACGCATTTATGATTGTAATCGAGAGGAAGATATCTGTTCTGAGGGGGATTCAGAAGGAGAAGGTAACTCCTATTTACCCCCTGAGGTCTTCGCTCTAACTTGGCATGCTGATGTTGGTTATATCATGCATATGGTGTCTTGCACTGCTTACTTTATACATCAAATATATCATCTGCTTAGTTTAGACATCCTTTGTGCGAATGCCATCTGTTTAGTTTATTCATCGTTTATGTGAATTATGCAACGCCACCTTGTTTAGCCAGGCATCATATATGTGTATTTTGCAATGCCATCCTGCTTAGCCAGTCATCTTATATGTAAATTATATCAGGCCATCCTTTTTTTCGTTACATATTACATTTGTAAACAATGTTAGTACATTCAACTGCTCTTCGTGTGCATCAACCATTTGACACGGTGATGGCAAATTCTGGAGTGACAACAAGGTCTTCTGAGGAGACTATGCTATCTGACGAAGCGCATATCTCGCTGGTTACGGATAGCTCCTCAGTGGAGGATTCAGAGACACATGACCAGTCCTATCCCCCCCCCCCCCCGAGGTGTATGCTCTAACTTGGCAGGGTTATGTTGCTCATATCGTGCGTATGGTGTCTCGCATTGCTATGCCATTTGATTAGTTTAGACATGCTTTGTGTGAATGCCAATTGTTCAAAGGTGTCTAATTACCATATATGTGAATTATGCATTGCCATCTTGGTGCAAGACATTATATATGTGAATTATACAATGCTATCTTGTTGCAAAGGCATTATATATGTGAATTATGCAATGCCATGCTGTTTAGCCAATCATCATGTATGTGAATTATATCATGCTATCATTTTTTGTATTACATGTTCCATTTGTCGACAACGTTTGTATATTCAACTACTCTTCCTGTGCATCAGCCATTTGAAGCGGTGATGGAAGTATCTGGAGTGAAAACAAGGTATTCAGAGCATACAATGCTACCTGCTGAAGCAGACATCTTGCTGGCTACAGAGAGCTCCTCAGAGGAGGATTCAGAGACTGATGACCAGTCTTATTTCCCCCCTGAGGTCTATGCTCAAACTTGACAGGGTTATATTACCCATGTCATGCATGTTGTCTTGCATTGCTTAGTTTTTACATCATATATAGATTGTCATCTGCTTACTTGCTTACTATATAAAATCATATATTTGAATTATATCATTCCATCATGTTTACATAGTACATACACATTATCTATCTGAATTATGGCATGGAAACCCATATAATAAAGACATCATATAGTTATATCATCTCATCTTGTTTAGTGTTTACAGTCATCATATTTAGAATTATGGCATTCTATCCATGAATGTATGTGAATTATGGCATGCCAACCTATTTAATAAACACATCATATAGTTATGTCATGTCATCCGGTCTACACAGTCTCATATTTTGAACAATGTCTTCCCATCTTTTTTAGTTAGCCGTCATAATGTGAAATTGTGTCATGCTATCATGTTTAGTTAGCCATCATATATGTGAAATTGTGTCATGCTAACCTGTTTGGTTAGACAACATAAATATGAATTATTTCATGCCCTATTTTATTCCCCACTATCCATTGCACCTGTCTATCATACAATGTCTATACTTTCAATTACTTTTCTTGTTTATCAGCCATTTGAATGGAGAGCGTGATGGCAGTATCTAAGGGAGTAACAACACGGTCTTCAGAAAAGATAGTGCTACCAGTTGATGCAGATAGAACCACGGTTGTACTTGCCCAAGGACCAGATCCACCACACATAACCCATACTCTCGCAGATTGTACCCCTACCCAGTTGGACATAGAACCAGCTACACCCCTTCTAACCCCAACCCCGGCAGATAGTAAACCAGTTCCAGTTGACACAGCACCGTCTCCACCACAGAGCACTTCAACACGAGCGGTTAGTAAGGGAACTGCAGTGCCCAAAGCACGAGGACCACCACTCCGAATCCCAACTCAACGCTTAAAGGAGAAGAATATTTGTTCTCAGGTCAGGTTTTGTACCTATGGTTCATACTCCTTTGCTCTTGCATTACTGTATTTACTCATACCAACTATTTTCAAATTTGAAGGATGGAATAGAAACTCCAATGGCGCAACAGGTATGTTTTAAACCTGTTTTTTTAACTGGTTTGCTGTTGTAACCTGCTCTATGTTGATTTGAGTTTCAATTGAATAAACAGTTATGTTCTCATGTCATGCACATTACAAGTGTTGTTATTGCTCTATAGTTACCCACACTTATATTCTGTCTATTCTGCTTTTTCTTGAACAAATATTATTTGAACTGTGTCTCTATCTTGATTTGGCAACAAAAACTAGAATGATATAGACCATAAAGTGACCATGGTACATAGATATATCTTTGTTTCATGCTACTATCCTGTCCACTTTACTACTGAACTCATTTACCAAAATGAGTTTCATATACAACATGGTAAACATGTGATGTGTCTGCTTGTTTCTCTTTTAGAATGCGGACAAAATATTGGAGAACAAAGACTGCGTTATCCAATGGTAAAGGAAGTAATGCAGATAAGGTTCAAGATAGTGAGACATCCCTGTTGGTCTCCAAGAAAGCTGATAAAAACTATCTTGACGACGGTGAGGGAACCCAAAAGTCCTGTCTTGATGTAGTGTTCGAGTTCTTGGCCACTATCACTTTGGCACAAGCTCTTGAACTTCATTTGCTGAATCAGTTCGTCTTCTTGAGTCTCAACTTCAAGTTGAAAGACATCGATCGAGATGTCAATCGGAAGTCAAGGACCGAGGAAGTCCCCGCAGAATTCAGATGCATATTTTCCGGTGCAACAAAGAAGTTACCGGAGGATTTAAGCGCCAAACAAGAGAAAGTTAATAATCTTGCTAAGCATCTTGCCAACATTATGGGTACCCAGGATATTGTTTCTTGAGATCTTCTGAAGTGGTTTCAGTTCTGGATTTGTTTTGCTGCGGCGTTTATTTGCGCTGGTCGCCAACTTTGACAACAAGTGTATATGATATGATGCTTTGTTCCCTATATTTGCACTGGTGGTGAACTTTTATGCCCAGTAGATGTAATATGTGTAACAGCCGTGATTGCCTAGCATAAGTTGCTTGCTTATTTATTTCCTTGTTGTCTTGTTTATTTGTTTGCTTGTAGTCAGTGCAGTTCTTTTTAAAACTAGGCCACAATAACCATGGGCTAATATTTCTGTGTAGTGACCTTTGGGCCTCCTACGGGCCGTAGAAGCGATGGGCCTTCTACGGGCCGTAGAAGCGATGAGACCTTCTATGGGTCAGAGAAACAATGGGCCTTCTACGGGCCGTAAAACAATGGGCCTTCTACGGGCCGTAGAAACAATGGGGCTTCTACGGTGCGATTATCATCAATGGGCCTTATATCGGGTCAGATGACCATAACGGGCCATCGTTAATAGGCCGTATTTGATGACGCTATGAAAATGGCCCAACGTATTAACGGACCACAAACGAGCCGATGTAACCACGGGCTGAATTTGGCCCACAAGTAGAAAACGACAGTAACGGGCCGTAAGTAAACAAATGCTGGAAATGAGCCCAAGAATAAATGGGCTCTGAGAAGGCCGAAAGATAACATTTGCTGGAAACGGCCCAATTGAATAACGGGCCCTTAATGGGTATAAAGTGATATACTGTTCATTACGGGCCAGTTTCACCACGGCCGTTAATGGGTGTAAAGTGATACCTTTGTTCATTGCGGGCCGTTTCACCACGGGCCGTTAATAGGCCAAGAGTTACATAGGGCCTCATATGGGCGAAAGACGTCATGGGCCGAAGTGAAAACAGTGGAATCATATTGGATGGCCGGATGACGCCATCGGGCCTAATTCGGATAGGGCGAACGGGCCTTGGGTTAGCGGGCCGTAAATGGGCTATATGCGAACATCTGTTAACAGGCTTTCAATGGGCGGCCCGCCACCTTTTGACCAAGTCAAACGGGCGGCCTTTTCACGAGAATGGGCCTCTGTTGGGCACGCCACGTGTCGACGTATCATAGGCGCCTTCTGTCCAATGAGTGGATGACATCTGTCCCAACGATGAGTCGACACGTGTTTCCTCCAGCCAATGATGATTTTACACGTGGAAAATCCCCATTGGTTGGGGCTGTTAACGGGTTATCGGATCCAAAACCCGACCCGATAGCTTAACGTCGTTCCGTTACGGTGGATGCCACGTGTCAATCACCCTTGACGAAAGCACTTCTTTGACGCGCGATTTATCGTCATGGAAGTGGACACTTCCGTGATGATAATTTTGGTAATGTCATGGAACACTTCTCTGACAAAGACAGGTATGACTATCTTGATTCTGTCATAAATTTGTCATGGATGTACATGCATGACAAAAAATGCGACCTACTGTGACAAACACGTATCATCACGGAAGTGTACTTTTTTGTAGTGTAAGGATTCGTCCCCATTTACTCACGCCTTCTCCTTCCTCCGCCCATCCATTCTTGAGCTCCAGCGCCCAAGCTCTAGCTTTCCCCGCCCGAGAAAGTACTCCAACCATGTCCGGATCTAGAGCTGGAGGCAAGTGGATGGCCTCCTCCATTAAGAAGAAGGATATCAACGAGCTCCGAGAGGCCAGATACCTGGCCAAGGAGATCGTTCACCGACTCCCGGCTAAGGGACAGATCGTCCCTACCCCAGAACCACATGAGAGGGTTGTGTTTCTCAGGCATTTCGTCTGCGGGCTGGGATTCCCCCTCCACCAATTTGTCCGCGGACTGATGTTTTACTACGGGCTGGACTTCCATGATCTAGCCCCCAAATTTATCCTCAACATCGCGGCATTTATAGTCGTGTGTGAGGCCTTTCTCCACATCCCACCTCACTTCGGCCTATGGCTGAAGACCTTCAATGTGAAGCCGAAGGTGGTGAGTGGCCAACAAGCAGAGTGCTGAGGTGCCATGGTGGGCAAGATGCCCAATGTCACCTGGCTCGAAGTCTCCTTTGTGGAGACGGTGAAGGGGTGGTAGTCGGGGTGGTTCTACATCACCGAGCCGCTGCTGATACCAATCGGGCGGCCCCCGAATTCTGATCCGGAGTTCCGATGCGGCTCACCTCCTGGCAAGAGAAGGGCCTAACCTGGGGTTCTTCGAACGAGCTGACTGGGCTCCAGACGTGCGTCCAGAACATGATAACCAAGAGAATCAAACTTGTCAACGTGATCCAGGTTATGCTCATTCGCCGGATCCTTCCGTGCCAACGCCGGACTTGCTATTTGTGGGAGTTCGGTCCGACCAAGCACCAAACGCTGCTAGAGCTCTTCAGCACGACACACGAAGACATCTGGAAGGTGCTCTTCAAGGCCGGTGAGACACCACCGCCTTCGACTGAGGATCGCGGGCTTAGCTTAAGACGCCAGGCTAATTCGGTAAGTTCTTTCATGTTTTCAAGGTATAGCCTTTACTGGCATATTTTGAGGAAGGAGTCTAAGCCTTCGTATCAATTTTTTAGGCCTGGACCGACATAGCGGGGCGGATTAATTGTACAGCCCCACTACCCGAAGATGAAGAAACCCCACTCCTGACGAAGATGCTGTTTCCGGTGCCTTATGATGTGCCGGAGAAGAAGGTCAAGAAAACAGCCAAAGGGACCAGGAGTGGCCTTCGCCGAAGAGGTGCTTCGGACATGTCATCCGAAGACGAGACTCACTCTTCGGCCACCGAAGACGGCAAGGAGGAGGAAGAAACCACTCCCCCTGAGGGGGGAAGGAAGAAAAGGGGGGGCCTCCACAAATCTGGAGGCGAAGGCGCCCAAGAGAGGGAAGGGCTCCCTTGCGGATAACTCCGCGTGGGATGTCGATGGCAGTCCGGAGCGAATGCCCCGGACCAAGCCTCGGGCCGCCTCGTAAGTACCAAAAACCTTATGCACATCCAAATACCTGTCCTTTCCACTTTGTAATATTAATATGTTTAAATTATGCCATTGCAGTCTGGCCCGCGACAGCTCTCCGTGATCCTCGACAAAGGGTTCACTAGATTAAAAGGAGATGGCTAGCATGTCACCGCCGCCTGCTCACTCCGTCTCGGCCAAGGGTGATGACGAGGTGGTGTCCCAAAGGACCTTCCCAGACCGGGGGCAGGTTCCGGAGATCGTCGGGGTGGTGCCCAAGGATGACTCCTCGGCCGCCGGACACATGAGGGAAAAAGCCCCCATGGGGACTGGTGATGGGGGCCAAATTCCATTCGGCCCCCAGCCGCATACCATTCCGGAGACCTACACAGTTCCGGAGTCCAGCAAACGGCCTTCCCTGAAAGGAGGAGGTGTGCCTGTTCCGCCGGTGACCTCTGTCCAACATGAGGCACCGAATAATCTGCTGGAAGCGCTGCGAGGCACTTCCATTGTGGATGAACACCGTGCCAAGGGTGATCGAGAAGGTTCAGTCCGCCAAAAGTGGACTGACCGAAGCCTGCACTAGCCTTTTAACAGGCTTTGAGGTAAGTAATGTAATTGTAGAAAGAATATCACAGTGTAGACAGTAGCCCCTGATGCTCTGTCCGGTGTTCGGAAAGAAAAGGCCGAACAGAGGATCAAAATAATTTTTGCAGGAGTCTAACATAAGATATCTATGTGAATAAGCAGGCGTTGCTGCTGGCTGCTGCCGCTCATACTGTGGAGGTCTCCAGCCTGAAGCAGAGCCTGGAGCGGGCCGAAGAAGAGCTCGGCCTCATGAAGAAGCAGCTGGAGGACAACCAAGTTATGTAGTAACCTGCGCGTATATTTAGGAAGGATGAATGTTTCGTGCTGACTAAAGTGTCATGAACTTTATTAGGGGCCATGACCGAGGTGGCGGCCCTCAAGAAGGCGTTAGCCGAGGCCGAGGATAAAACAGCCAAGGAGCACGCCGCGCGCGAGAAGCACGAGGCCCGGGTCAGTGAGGTCCAGCAAGAGCTCCAGGACGCCGTCAAGAAGTACGAGTCCTTGGAGCATGATTCTAAGACGCAAGCGTCCGAACTTGCGAAGGCCCGCCAGAGCGCACAAGAGGCTCGAGCCGAGGCCCAGAGCGCCCTTCAGGAAATCCAAGCGGCCAAGAAGATCGTGGCGGGTAAGGCTTTCATTATGCAAAGAAAGTCTGTAAAGGAAACGTTCCTTTTACTTACCCAAATTTGGAGCTCTCTAGGGGCGTTTACGGATTTGCCGTGCAGCGTATCAGATGCTGCCGAGTTCTATCGAGCCGAAGATGGGAGTTCTACGAAGAAGCTGTTCTGGTCTCAATATCTTGGACCAGAACATCCGATGCCCTTCAGCGACCAACTGAAACAGCTGGTCGAGCTGCACAAGGCGGCCGAGCTAGCCATGAAGGACCTGATAGTCCGACTATGGCATGTCGCGCCGATACCCAACAGCTACTTCAGACTTGTGAAGTGGCTTGTTAGTGCCTGCCCACGGCTTGAGGTCGTAAAGCGGTCATTCTATATTGAAGGTGCACGGATGGCCTTTGCCCGCGTCAAGATGCACTGGGCGAAGATGGATGCCAAGAAGCTGATGACCGAGGGGCTGCCCGAGGGCAAGGAGCACCACCGACCCGAGTTATATTTTGATGGTGTCCTGGAGGGATCCCGCCTTGTGGCGGAGCAATGTGCGAATGATGTTATATTCCCATGAAAACATTCGTATTACCCTGTCCTGTAATATGAAACAATGATGTTATGTAATACAATGTTTGTGACTTGAAAATTTTACCTCCTGTTCGACCGTTTATGAAATCTGAGGGTTGGCCAGTCGCCGGCTTCTGCCCCCACGTAGATAGTACGGGGATGTTCGGGATAAATCTAAACACTCTTTACTCCACGAGGGAGTCCTGGATTAGGGGGTCTCCGGAAGCCGGACTATATCCTTTCGCCGGACTGTTGGACTATGAAGATACAAGATTGAAGACTTCGTCCCGTGTCCGGATGGGACTCTCCTTGGCGTGGAAGGCAATCTTGGCAATACGGATATGTAGATCTCCTCCCTTGTAACTGACTCTGTGTAACCCTAGCCCCCTCTGGTGTCTATATAAACCGGAGGGTTTAGTCCGTAGGACAACAACAATCATACCATGGGCTAGCTTCTAGGGTTTAGCCTCTACGATCTCGTGGTAGATCAACTCTTGCAATACTCATATCATCAAGATCAATCAAGCATGAAGTAGGGTATTACCTCCATCGAGAGGGCCCGAACCTGGGTAAACATCATGTCCCGCGCCTCCTGTTACCATCCGCCTTAGACGCACAGTTCGGGACCCCCTACCCGAGATCCACCGGTTTTGACACCAACATTGGTGCTTTCATTGAGATTTGCACTGTGCCATCACCGTAAGGCTTGATGGCTCCTTCGATCATTGGTAACGATGCGGTCCAGGGTGAGGTTTTCCTCCCCGGACAGATATTCATATTCGGCAGTTTCGCACTGCGGGCCAACTCACTTGGCCATCTGGAGCAGATCGAGAGCTACGCCCCTGGCCACCAGGTCAGGTTCGGAAACTTGAATTACACTGCCGACATCCGCGGAGACTTGATCTTCAACGGATTCGAGCCCATGCCAGGTGTGCCGCATGATCACGGCGAACATGATTTAGCTCTGTCGTCGGACAGTATTCGGGAGATCACACCTGCAACTACTTCGGCCCTCAATCCAGAGCAAATTGCGCCATCATGGAGGCCGCACTCTCAGTGGCGATAGAGCCGGATACTGACTTCACCCCTTACGAGAGCCGTGTTGCCGAACCACTGGATTCATCTCCGGCCACGGACTCCGAGCCGCCTGCGTCCGTGCCCTGCTCGAATCCGATTGGCGCCGATCATGGAGTTTACCTCCGTGGATATCTTTCAGCACTCGCCTTTCGGCGACGTGCTAAATTCATTAAGGTCTCTCTCCTTGTCAGGAGAACCTTGGCCGAACTATGTCCGGCTAGAATGGGATGCCGACGACAAAGAAATTCGCTCCCCACCCACCACCCACTTAGTAGCCACTATCGACGATTTAACCAACATGCTCAACTTCGACTCCGAAGACATCGACAGTATGGACGACGATGCAGGAGACGAATTGGAACCACCGCCCACAGGGCGCTGGACCGCCACCTCATCATATGATATATACATGGTGGATACCCCCAAGAAGGCAATGGCGACAAGACAGCAGAGGATGACCCCTCCAAGAAGCAACCCAAGCGCCGACATCAGCGGCGCCGCTCTAAGTCTCGCCATCGGAAAAGTAGTGATACCGGCACAAGAGACAATAACACTCCAGATAGTGCCGAAGACAACGACAATCCCCTCCAGCAAGATTTAGAGCGGGAGGATGAACAAGATATCCCTCCAGAACGGGCAGCAGATGAAGAAGCGGAGGATGACAATTACATGCCTCTCTCTGAAGACGAGGTGAGCCTCGGAGATGAAGAATTTATCATGCGTGAGAATCCCGTCGAGCAGGAGCGCTTCAAGCGCCGGCTTATAGCCACAACAAATAGCCTGAAGAAAAAGCAACAACAGCTTCGAGCTGATCAAGATTTGCTAGCAGACAGATGGACCGAAGTCCTCACGGCCGAGGAATACGAACTCGAACACCCCTCCAAGGGTTACCCAAAGTGCAGGTTGCTACCCCGACTCGAGGAGGAAGCATTGAAACCTACATCGCCAGTGTATGATGCGACGGACCGGCCACCTCGTGGCCGAGGCAGAGAGGCGTTTCAGCCTAAAGTTCAGCCTGCACCCCGCCGCCACTCAAAAAAATACCAAGGCCCGGGGCAACACGCGGGACCTGCGAGACGTATTGGAAAGCAGGGCAAAACACGCAAGATCGATATACGGGTCACGGGGGCGCGCACCAACGCGGGACGATGACCGTCACGCCGGATACACTAAAAGTAAATCCGGCCGGGCCGAATACAACAGACAAGACTCATACGAACTATGTCATGATATAGCCCGGCACAGAGGCGCCGCACACCCCCTATGCTTCACTGATGAAGTTATGGATCACGAATTCCCGGAGGGTTTTAAACCCGTAAACATCGAATCGTATGATGGTACAACAGATCCCGCGGTATGGATCGAGGATTTCGTCCTCCACATCCACATGGCTCACGGTGATGATCTACATGCCATCAAGTACCTCCCACTAAAACTCAAAGGACCAGCTCAACACTGGCTGAATAGCTTGCCAGCAGACTCCGTTGGCAGTTGGGAGGATTTGGAAGATGCATTCCTTGACAACTTCCAAGGCACTTATGTGCGACCACCGGATGCTGATGACTTGAGAGATATAACTCAGCAGCTGGGGGAATCGGCCAGGCAATTCTGGACACTGTTCCTAACTAAGAAAAACCAAATTGTCGATTGTCCGGATGCAGAGGCCTTAGCACCATTCAAGCATAACATCCGTGACGAGTGGCTCGCCCGGCACCTCGGCCAGGAGAAGCCGAAGTCTATGGGAGCCCTCACGACACTCATGACCCACTTTTGCGCGGGCGAGGATAGCTGGCTGGCTCGCAGCAGCAACGCATCAAGGAATCCGGGCACTTCGGATACTAAAGATGCCAACGGCAGACCACGTCGTAACAGACACAAGCGCCGCAACAACGGCGATAACACCGATGATACAACAGTTAATGCCGGATTCAGAGGCTCTAGATCTGGTCAGCGAAAAAAGCCATTCAAAAGAAGTACTCCGGGCCCGTCCAGTTTGGATTGCATACTTGATCGCTCGTGTCAAATCCACGGCACCCCCAATAAGCCAGCCAATCACACCAACAGAGAATGCTGGGTGTTCAAGCAGGCCGGCAAGTTGAATGCCAAAAACAAGGATAAGGGGCTGCATAGTGATGACGAGGAGGAGCCCCGGCCGTCGAACACGGGAGGACAGAAGAGGTTCCTCCCACAAGTGAAGATGGTGAACATGATATACGCAACTCACATTCCCAAGAGGGAACGGAAGCGTGGACTAAGGGACGTCTATGCGATGGATCCCGTCGCCCCAAAGTTCAACCCATGGTCCTCTTGTCCGATCACCTTCGATCGCAGGGACCACCCCACTAGTATTCGTCATGGCGGATCCGCCACATTGGTCCTAGACCCCATCATCGAAGGATTTCACCTCACTCGAGTCCTTACGGATGGCGGCAGCAGCCTAAACCTGCTCTATCAGGATATAGTGCGCAAAATGGGTATAGATCCCTCGAGGATCAAACCACCTTTAAGGCCGTCATCCCAGGTGTAGAGGCCCATTGCACGGGCTCACTCACATTGGAAGTGGTCTTCGGATCTTCGGACAACTTCCGAAGCGAGGAGTTAATCTTCAATATTGTCCCGTTCCGTAGTGGCTATCATGCACTGCTCGGGCGAACCGCATTTGCAAAATTCAATGTGGTACCGCATTACGCATACCCAAGCTCAAGATGCCAGGACCTAGGGGGGTCATAACAGTTAATGGAAACATAGAGCACTCGCTCCGCACGGAGGAGCACACTGCGGCCCTCGCAGCAGAAGCACAAAGCAGCCTTTTAAGGCAAACCGCCAATTCGGCGATACAGCCCCCGGACACCATCAAGCGAGTCCGGAGTAATCTGCAACAGGGTCGCCTGGCACGCTCAGAGCTCGCCTAGCAATTCGGCACCCGTCCTAGTCCCAGTCAAGCGACGAAATCCATGCCGCGCGTACATAATTACGCACTAAAAATACCATGGGCATAGGCGGTGGCACGATCAGGGCACGTCCCGCAAGGCGGCTCAACCGCCCTAGGGGCTGCATACCTTATCATTTTTTCTATTTCAGGACCCTACTCTCTGGAAGCCCTTTCCGGCAGTATGATTGCCTGACACATTACGGGAAGGAACAGCCAAGGAGGCAAGAAGCTAAGACGTACAAGGGAACCCCCAGGTGGTCTCTAATAACGATCGACATACCCGTTTTTTAATACCCATACGCAGCTTGCCCTTGGAAAGGACATGTCAAATAGTCCTATTTTTTGCTTATTGCACTACTTGTATCAGTACGCTTCGACGTATTATTTAAATAACAATGCATAGCATTAGTCTATTATTGCATTATCCATCCCTTTTTTTCTTATATGTTCATTTACGACAACTTGCACCCGTACATTCTGGTACGCTCAGTACGCTAGGGGCTTTCGTATACCCCATAATACGGCGTGAGGAGTCCGAACACTTTCGACAGTGCGGCACCCCGAACTTATAGCATTATATGCATCAGCTCCGAATCATGTCTTGGGTCAATAGTTGGGTTTGCCCGGCTCCCATGTTTTGGAACCTTACATTCCGCTATATCGGCTAAGGTAGCGCTGGGAGAACTACTGCAATTGTGTCCCGATTATTCCGGACGAGCACCTGAGTAGAGAAAGCCGAAAACTGACTGTCATGTTAAGGCGAGAGCTGGTCGCTGTTCGAGAGGTCTCAAGTCCTTAAAGACTTTTTCCGCTTCGGGCGAGGAGTCGGCCTTGCCCGACTTAGGCGTATATAGCGCCCCAAATTCGGCCTTCCGAATACTAGCTGCTTCGCCAAAATTTAAAATTGTAGACTTCTATTTTCTAAGTGAGAGTGATAAAGCCTTATAGTCCGATTGCCTGGTTCGTTGTGCTGAACACCTCCCTCGAAGGACCCAAAATTGGGATAAAGAATGCTCAGGTTTATGCCAAACACCCCAGTACTAGTTACATGGGGGCAGCAGCCGACGACTGTCCAACTCTCAGATTTTAAAAACGGCCGCACAGAAGGTAATATTTTAAATTCAAAAAGCGTTGCATAGCGCAAATGAACTTGTTTCACATTACAGGATCACATGAGCATGTTCATTCAAAAATTACATCTGTAGCACATTCCTCCGCCACAAGGCGGGAACCCTTCAGGACACTGTCATAATACATTTCGAGGCGGCGATGCTCCTTGCCCTCGGTGGCCCCTCCTTCACCAGCTTTACGGCATCCAGCTTCTCCCAGTGCACCTTCGCCCGGGCAAAAGCCCTGCGCGCACCCTCGATGCAGACGGACCGCTTTATGACTTCAAGCCGTGGGCAGGCATCCACAAGCCGCCTCACCAGACCGAAGTAGCTATTAGTCAGGGGATCGCCAGGCCACATCCGGACTATAAGACCCTTCATTTCCTGTTCGGCCGCCTTGTGAAGCTCGACCAGTTGCTTCATCTGGTCGCTCAAGAGCATGGGGTGTTCGATCCTAGTATACTGAGACCAGAACAACTTTTCCATCGAGCTCCCCTCCTCAGCTCAGTAAAACTCTGCGGCATCCAGCACACTGCGGGAAGATCTGCGAACTCTCCTGGAGAGCTTCGAACTCGGGTAAGTAAAAGGAAAGTTTCCTTCACATGCTTGCTTTGCAAAATGAATGCCTTACCCGCTGCTATCTTCTTCACCGCATCAATCTCCTAGAGGGCCTTGTGGGCTTCAGCCTTGGCGTTTTGTGTGCTTTCGAGCGCCTTCGCAAGCTCAGACTCTCGCGTCTTAGAGTCACGCTCCAAGGACTCGTGTTTTTTGGCGAGAGCCTCGAGCTCTTGTTGTACCTCGCCTACCCGGGCTTCTTGCTTTTCTCGCTCAGTGTGCTCCTTGGCCGCTTTGTCTTCGGCCTCGGACAGCGCCTTCTTCAGGGTCGCCACTTAGGTCGTGGCCCCTGGCAAATTCATTATGATCCTATTATTTTACAACCAACTTTCTTTTTAATATATAGACAAGGTATTGCTTACCTTTGCTCTCCTTGAGCTGCCTCTTGGTAAGGCCGAGCTCTTCCTTGGACCGCTCAAGGTCCTGCTTCACGGCAGCGACCTCCGCAGTACTTGCGGCGGCGGCCAGCAGTGAAGCCTGCATATGCACATAGACATATTCTGATTAGACTCCTGAGTCATTATTTGATCCTCTATTCGGCCTTTCTTCGCGAACGCCAAACAGAGCATCAGGGGCTACTGTCTATGCGGTAATATTTTCCTATATTTTGATTACTTACCTGAAAGCCTGTTAGGAGGCTGGCACAAGCTTCAGTTAGTCCGTTTTTGGCAGACTAAACCTTCTCGATCACCGCACTCATGATAGTGCGGTGCTCTTCATCAATGGAAGCGCCACGAAGTGCTTCCAGCAAGTTGTCCGGTGCCTCTGGATGGACAGAGGCCACCGGCACGGGCGGCTTGCCCCTCTTAATGGGGGGTCGCCTGCCGGAGTCCGGAACCACCGGAGGTTCTGGCGCAGTGTTCGGCTGGGGGCTGAACTTGGAGCCCATGGGAGTCTTGCTCCCTTTGCGCCCAGGGTCTGGAAGGTCGCCTCGAGGCGCCTCCAGGACTACCTCCCTTCGGCTCGGTGCCCTTTGATACAACACCTTGACGTTGTTCGTAGGGCAAGGGGTGGAGGCGGTCGGAAGTTAATCGCTATTCATATCCGACGGGTCCAAAGAACCATCCGACAAAGATACGTCGATATGGGCTCGGGACGGACTGCACAATCATGTTCGGCGTAAAGAGAAGTAGTGCAATAAAAAATACCATGAATTACTATGGTATCTGGATACTTACGACTTCGCCAGGGGCTTGTACCTGGGTAACCACTTGTCGTCGCTATAGGCGGCCGTTGTGGAGCAGTCCGGAAGGAGGGTCCTTCCCTTCTTGGACCCTTCGGCCTCCCCAGTTGGGGCGGCCTTCCTTTTCTTGTCTCCCCCGGCTGGGGGGAGAACTTTCCTCTTCCTCCTCCTTGTTTTCATGGGAGGAGTGCGCCTCGGAGTTACCGAACGGTGAGTCTGATATAACCTTGCGCCGGAGACCCTTTCGGGTCCCCGTGTCCTTCTTCTTGGCCTTCTTCACCGGCACCTCGTAAGGCGCCGGAACCAGCATCTCCGTTAGGAGAGCATCTGCAGGATCTTCAGGCAGGGGGGCTGGGCAATCGATCTGCTCCGCTGTCTCTACCCAGTCCTGTTAACGGCATGGAAGCTTAGATCCCGTACATGATTAAACTGGGGCAAATAAATGTCCTGTTAAGATATAAAAACTTACCGGATTGGCATGGCGCTTTGCGCTGAGTCAGCGGTCCTCGGTAAGGGGAGGAGGTACCTCGGCACCCTTGAACAACACCTTCCATACGTCCTTGTGCATCGTGTCGAAGAGCTCTCGCAGCGTCTGGTGCTCGCCCGGGTCGAACTCCCACAAATTGAATGCCCGTCGTTGACTCAGGTGGATCCGGCGGAAGAGCATGACCTGGACCACGTTGACAAGCTTAATTTTCTTGCTCATCATGTTTCTGATGCATTTCTGGAGTCCGGTCAGCTCCACCGATGAACCCCGGGACAGGCCCTTCACTTTTCAGAAGGTGAGCCGCGCGGGGATTCCGGATCGGAATTCGGGGGCCGCCACCCAGTTGGTGTCGCGCAGCTCGGTGATGTAGAACCACCCCGATTTCCACCCCTTTATGGTCTCCACATAGGAGCCTTCGAGCCAGGTGACATTAGGCATTTTGCCCACCATGGTGCCTCCGCACTCTGCTTGCTGGCCGACCACCACCTTTGGTTTAACATTGAAGGTCTTCAGCCATAGGCCGAAGTGGGGCCTGATGCGGAGGAAGCCCTCGCACACGACGATAAACGCCGAGATGTTGAGGATGAAATTGGGGCCGATCGTGAAAATCCAGCCCGTAGTAGAACATGAGTCCGCGGACAAACGGGTGGAGGGGAAATCCCAGTCCGCGGACGAAGTGGGTAAGGAAAACCACCCTCTCATGGGGTTCGGGCATAGGGATGATCTGCCCCGCATCTGGCAGCCGGTGTGCGATGTCCGCGACCAGATATCCGGCCTCCCATAGCTTTGTGATGTTCTCCTCCATGACGGAGGAGACCATCCACATGCCTCCTGCTCCGGACATGCTTGGAGTGGTTTGAGGAGAAAGACGCGAACTTGGATGTTGGAGCTCGAGTGCGAAAGAATGGATAAGCAAGGGGGAAGAAGGCGCGGGTAAAAAGGGTGAATCCTTGTCCCTTTAAGGGCGGAAGAGGCGATGCGCCTACCCACTTGCCCGGTAAAATCGCTTATTCCCCAAGTGTCGTAATTGATGGCGCGGTTGGGTTACCCACACCCGTATTTATGAGAATCCCATGATAAGGGGACACGATCTCTGCTTTGACAAGACGTGCCAAGAAAACCGCCTCGCGATATGTGCAGTGCTGGTTGAGAAAACGGTTCGAATAATGACAGGGCCATGGTATGATGTCATGCTGCTAAACATGTCAGCAGATTAGATTTGTGGAAATATTATTCTCTGTACGGTGGTATCTAGAACTTGTTTTGTAGAGCCGGACAGTGTCCTTGTGTTCAAGATCTTCTACGGAGTAGTCGGAGGAAGAACCTGCCTTGCAATGCCGAAGACAAATCTGCGCGCCGGACTCATCGTCATTGAAGCCTGGTTCAGGGGACTCTTGAGGAGTCCTGGATTAGGGGGTCTCCAGACAGCCGGACTATATCCTTTGACCGGACTGTTGGACTATGAAGATACAAGATTGAAGACTTCGTCCCATGTCCGGATGGGACTCTCCTTGGCGTGGAAGGCAAGCTTGGCAATACTTATATTTAGATCTCCTCCCTTGTAACCGACTCTGTGTAACCCTAGCCCCCTCCGATGTCTATATAAACCGGAGGGTTTAGTCCATAGGAAAACAACAATCATACCATAGGCTAGCTTCTAGGGTTTATCCTATACGATCTCGTGGTAGATCAACTCTTGTAATACTCATATCATCAAGATCAATCAAGCAAGAAGTAGGGTATTACCTCCATCGAGAGGGCCCGAACCTGGGTAAACATCGTGCCCCCCCCCCCCCCGCCTCCTGTTACCATCCGCCTTAGACGCACAGTTCGGGACCCCCTACCCGAGATCCGCCGGTTTTGAGACCGACACTCCACATTCTGGTCCTTAAAGGAGGTGTTTAGCGCAACGAATGAGGCAATCACACTATACGGCCTTTATCGCCCTCACTTAGCCATAGGAGTTTGACAATGAGAATTTTGGCGAAGTCCCTGGTATTCGGTAGGCCGAACTTGGGGCGTTATACGCACCTGATCAGACAAAAACCGATTCCTCGCATAAAGCGGAAAAATCTCTAAGGATTTGAAACCTCTCAAACAGCTGACCAGCTCACGTTGCATCATGACAATCAGTTTTTGGCTTTCTCTACTGAGGTGCTCGTCCGAAAGAACTGGGACACAATCGCAGTAGTTCCCCCTTTACTACCCTAGCCGATATAGCGGAACGTAAAGTAGTAAGCACAGGAGTTGGGCAACCCAACTATTGACCAAAGACATGATTCGGAGCTGATGCATATAATGTTGTAAGTTCGGGGTGCCGAACTGTACAGAAAAAGCTATTCGGACTTTACTGCCGTACTGCGGGGCGCGAAAGCCCCTAGTGAAGCGAAACATACCAGAGTGTACGGGTGCAATGAGTAATAAATACAAAGGTAAGGAAAAAAAGGAAAATCAAGTAATAAGTTGACGCTACCATTTATTTTCCATTGTAATGTGACTAAAATATGTCGGGGCGTACTTGTACAAGTAATGCAATACGCAAGTAAGGCTATTTAACATGCCATGACCAAGAGCGAGCTGCGTGCGGGTATGTAAAACAGGTATAGCAATCGTTAGCAGAGACCACCTGGGGATTCCCTTGTATGTCAAAGCTCCTTGCCTCCTTGGTGTGTCCGATGACTGTGTTATCAGAAAAAGCCTCAAGAAGAGAAAAACCCGAAAGGAAAAGTGAAGGTGTGCGAATCCAGGGTCGGTCGAGCCACACTGTGGATCACGAGCTAGCTATGCCTCCGTCAATGCCCATGGGATTTTGAGTGCGTAGTTATGTAAGCGCGGTACGAATGCCGCTGTTTGATCAGGACTGGGACGGAGGCCAAATTGCTAATTAAGCTCTTGACGAGTCGGGCTGTCTTGCTGCAGAATAGTCCGGACTCTTTTAATCGTGTCCGGGGGCTTGGCCGCCGAAATAAGGTTCTGCTGGAAAAGGCCGCGCTGTATTTCTACTACTAAGGTCGTAGTATGCTCCTCGGTACAGAGGGAGCGTTCCGTATTTCCACTGATTGTTATGACACCACATGGTCCGGGCATCTTGAGCTTGAGATAAGCGTAGTGAGGTACCGCATTGAATCGAGCAAATGCGGTTCCTCCGAGCAGAGCATGATAGACGCTGCAAAAGGGGACGATATCGAAGATTAACTCCTCGCTTCGGATGTTGTCCGGAGATCCAAAGATGACCTCTAGTGTGATTGAGCACGCACAGCGGCCCTCTACGCCTGGTATGACTCCTTTAAAGGTAGTCCTTGTGGGTTTGATCTATGATGGGTTAATGCCCATTTTGCATACTGTTTCCTGATAGAGCAGATTGACGCTGCTGCCACCGTCCATGAGGACTCGTGTCAGGTGGAATCCATCAATGATTGGGTCGAGGACTAGCGCGGCTGATCCGCCATGACAGATACTAGTCAGGTGATCCCGACGATCAAGAGTGATCGGGCACGATGACCATGGATTGAATTTTGGGGCGACTGGCTCTATCGCATAGACGTCCCTGAGTGCGCGCTTGCGCTCCCTCTTGGGGATGTGTGTAGCATATATCATGTTCACCATTTTGACCTTGGGGGGAAACTTCTTCTGTCCCCCTGTAGTTGGCTGCAGGGGCTCCTCATCATCATCCTCGCTCTGCGATCCCTTTTCCTTGTTCTCGGTGTTTAACTTGCCGGCTTGCTTAAAAACCCAGCAATCTCTGTCGGTATGATTGGCTGGTTTGTGTGGGGTGCCATGGAATTGGCATGGACGGTCAAGTATGCGGTCCATGCTAGATGGTCCCTGATTGTTTCTTTGATACAGCTTTTTCCGCTGACCGGACATGGAGCCGCTGAATCCGGCGTTTACAGCAGTGTCATCGGTGTTATCGCCATTGCTTTGGTGTTTGTGTCTGCTGCGTTAGAGCTTGATGTTGCTGTTTTTGGCCTCGGAGGGGCCTGCCTTGCTGACCATAATTTTAGTACAAGCCAGCCAGTTGTCCTCACCCGCACAAAAGCGGGTCATGAGTGCCGTGAGGACTGACATAGATTTTGGCCTTTCTTTGCCGAGGTGGCGGGCGATCCATTCGTCGCGGATGCTATGTTTAATGGCCGCTAAGGCTTCGGCATCCGGACAGTCGATGATCTGGCTCTTTTTGGTTAGGAACCTAGTCCAAATTTCCTGGCTGACTCTCCAGGTTGTTGGACTATGTGGATTAAATCATCGGCGTCTGGTGGCCGGACATATGTACCTTGGAAGTTGTCGAGGAGGGCTTCTTCCAAGTCCTCCCAGCTGCCGATAGAGTTTTCAGGCAGGCTGTTTAACCAGTGCTGAGCTGGCCCTTTGAGTTTTAGTGGGAGATATTTGATGGCATGAAGATCATCCCCGCGGGCCATGTGTATGTGGAGAATGAAATCCTTGATCCATACCGCGGGATCGGTTGTTCCGTCGTATGATTCAGTGTTAACGGGTTTGAACCCTTCAGGGAATTCGTGATCCATTACTTCATCGGTGAAGCAAAGAGGGTGTGCGGCGCCTCTACATCGTGCCGCATCGCAACGTAGCTCCGATGGAGTCCGTCTACGGTTGTCGGCCCGGGTGTGACTAGGTTTGTCATGTCCAAATAGGTAGCCATCATCACGTGTCGAGGAACATCGTCGCGATCCGTAGATCGATCGGGGATATTCTGCTCTACTATCCAGGGTTTGCCCGAGGTCGTATGTATGACCCGAACTATTCTGTCTCTGTTTATTTGTGGCGGCGGGGCGGGCTGCTGTTCGGCTTGAGATGCCGCTTTATCCCGACCACGAGGTGGTCGATCCGCCACACTATCCCGACCGTGTAGTGTTCGGTCGGCCGCATTACGCGAGGGAAGTATGGGCTCCGGTGCCTCTTCATCGAACTGAGGTAGCAACCTTCGCTTCGGGTAACTCTTGGCTGGGCATCTGAGACCGTGTTCTTTGGCTGCCAGGACATCAGTCCATCTGTCGACGAGCAGTTCTTGGCAGCTTGAAGCTGCTGCTGCTTCTTTTTCAGGCTCCTTGCGGTGGCTATTAGCTGGCGCTTGAAGCGCTCCTGCTCGAGAGGTTCCTCAGGCACGATGAAATCTTTGTTGCCGAGGCTTTCCTCATCCTCGGAGAGCGGATGGTAACCACCGTCCTCCGAGTCGTTGGGCCTGGCATGTTCGTCGGGGCTAGCTTGCCCGTTTTCTTGCTCCTCCTGTTTGGATGTTACCTCAGTGAGGTCTTCATTGTTTTCGGCATCGTCCGGAGTATTATTTTCACCTGTGCCAGCATTGCTGTCTTTTGAACGACGTGACTTAGAGCGGCGCCGAGGACGACGGCGTTTTTGCTGTGTCTCAGGAGGTTTATTCTCGACTGGATTTTCTTTGTCATCATCGTTGGTTGTTTTCAGTGTATCCACCATGTACACATCATACAAAGAAGTGGCAGTCCAGCGTCCACTATACGGCGGATTTTGGTCTTGCTCTTCATCAACATCGTCGTCCATACCGTCGATGTCTTCGGAGCCGTAATCAAGCGTATCGGTTAAATCCTCGACCGTGGCTATGAAGTGGGTGGCGGGTGGGAAGAAAAATTCTCCATTATCAACCTCCAGTTCGTACCGAACATAGTTCGGCTGTGAGTCCCCCGCCAAGGACAAGTTCTTTAATGAGTTCAGCACATCGCCCAAGGGCGAGTGCTGGAAGATGTCTGCGGCGCTGAACTCGAAGATCGATAAGCGATCAAGTTCGGCATCCGCGGACTCACATGGTTCGGAACTTATAGCCGGAGAAGAGTCCAGAGTTTCGGTGACACGAGTATTGTGTGAGGTTAAGTCCATGTGCAGCTCCGACACCGGGGAATCTGTGGCCTCCGTGGTGGGGTTGAGCCTCCAATCCTTGGATGCCGCAGTGTGCTCTTGATCTAAGGCCAGAATGCTTACAGGAGCTATCTCCTGGATGCGGTCTGACGATAGATTTAGGTCATGTTCGTGACCAGGAGCGGTCGCTGCGGTCTCGAATCTAGTGAACAAATCTCCACGGATGTCTGCAACGTAATTCAAGCTCCCAAATCTGACCTGATGGCTAGGGGCGTAGCTATCAATCTGCTCCAGGTGGCCAAACGAGTTGGCCCGCAGCGCGAAGCCGCCGAACATGAAGATCTGTCCAGGGAGGAAGTGTTTCTCCTTGGACAGCGTCATTGTCGACGATTGAAGGGGCCATCAAACCTTTTGGGGATGGCACAATGGAATTCTCAATGAAAGCACCAATGTTGGTGTCAAAACCAGCGGATCTCGGGTAGGGGGTCTCGAACTGTGCGTCTGAGGTCGATGGTAACAGGAGACAGGGGACACAATGTTTACCCAGGTTCGGGCCCTCTCTATGGAGGTAATACCCTACTTCCTGCTTGATTGATCTTGATGAATATGAGTATTACAAGAGTTGATCTACCACGAGATCGAGATGGCTAAACCCTAAAAGCCTAGCCTATATGACTATGGTAATGAGTATCCCCTTTCGGACTAAGTCCTCCGATTTATATAGACACCGGGAGGATCTAGGGTTACACAAGGTCGGTTACAAAGAAAGGAATCTACATATTCGGTCGCCAAGCTTGCCTTCCACGCCAAGGAGAGCCCCATCCGGACACGGGTGCTGTCTTTGTTCTTTGTATCTTCACAGCCCATCAGTCCGGCCCATGGATAACAGGCCGGACGCCCGAAGACCCCTCAGTCCAGGACTCCCTCATACCCATAGGATTTTTATATGCTGTTCTATAAGCCCAAAGTGCATCATCTAATTTCTTAGACCAATTCTTCCTGGACCTATTGACAGTCTTTTGCAAAATTAATTTTACTTCTCTATTGCTAAGTTCAACTTGACCACTGGACTGAGGATGATAAGGTGATGCAATTCTATGGTTAACATCATACTTGGCAAGCATTTTACGGAAAGCACCATGAATAAAGTGTGAACCACCATCAGTCATTAAATATCTAGGGACTGCAAACCTTGGGAAAATAACTTCCTTAAGCATTTTAATAGAGGTGTTGTGATCAGCACTACTGGTTGGAATAGCTTCTACCCACTTAGTAACATAATCAACATCAACCAAAATATGTGTATACCCGTTGGAGGAAGGAAAAGGTCCCATGTAATCAAATCCCCAAAAAATCAAATGGTTCAACAACAAGTGAATAGTTCATAGGAATTTCTTGACGCTTACCGAAATTACCTATTCTTTGACATTCATCACAAGATAAGACGAACTTACGGGCGTCCTTGAAGAGAGTAGGCCAATAAAATCCATACCGCAATACCTTGTGAGCAGTTCTATCTCCAGCATGATGCCCTCCATAAGCTTCGGAGTGACATTTCCGTAGGATTTGTCCCTATTCATGCTCAGGTACACAACGTCTACTAATACCATCTACTCCTTCTTTATAAATATGTGGGTCATCCCAAAACTAATGTCTTAAATCATAGAAGAATTTTTTTTCTTTTGTTGGTATGTAAAGCTAGGTGGTAAATATTTGGCGACAATGTAATTAGCATAATCAGCATGCCTAGGAGTGTTATGAGCAACATTTATTGCAGCTAGCTGCTCATCAGGAAAACTATCATCAATAGGTAGTGGGTCATCAAGCACATTTTCAAGCCTAGACAAGTTATCAGCTACGGGGTTCTGAGCTCCTTTCCTATCAGTGATATATAAATCAAATTCTTGTAGCAAGAGAACCCATCGAATAAGTCTAGGTTTAGCATCTTTCTTTTCCATAAGATATTTAATAGCAGCATGGTCGGTGTGAATGATAACTTTAGAGTCACAAGCAAACACCACAACTAGAAATTCTTTTTCAGTAGTAGCATAATTCTTTTGACCACTGTCTAGAGTTTTACTAGCATAATGAATAACATCCAGTTTCTTATCAACTCTTTGTCCTAGAACAACACCAACAGCATAATCACTAGCATCACACATAATTTCAAAAGGCAAGTTCCAATCAGGTGGTTGAACAATAGGTGCAGAAATTAAGGCTTTCTTGAGTGTTTCAAAGGCTTCTAAACAATCATCATCAAAAACAAAAGGAACATCCTTTTGCAAAAGATTTGTAAGAGGCCTAGAAATTTTAAAGAAGTCTTTGATAAATCTCCTATAGAAACCAGCATGACCTAAGAAACTTCAAATACCTTTTATATCTTTAGGGCATGTCATTTTCTCAATTGCATCAACCTTAGCTTTGTCCACTTCAATACCTCTTTCAGAAATTTTATGACCCAAGACAATGCCTTCATTAACCATAAACTGGCACTTCTCCCAATTCAAGACAAGATTTGTTTGTTCACATCTCCGCAAAACTCGATCCTTAAGCAATCATCAAAAGACTTCCCATAAATAGAGAAGTCGTCCATGAAAACCTCAACAATCTTTTCATAAAAGTCAGAGAATATAGCAGTCATACATCTTTGAAAGGTAGCAGGTGCATTAGATAAACCGAAAGGCATACATCTATAAGCATAGGTTCCAAAGGGACAAGTAAAAGTGGTCTTTTCTTGATCAGGTTGAGAAACAGGTATTTGCGAAAAACCAGAGTATCCATCAAGGAAGCAAAAGTGTGTGTGCTTAGATAATCATTCTAGCATTTGATCAATAAAAGGCAGAGGGTAATGATCTTTTCTAGTTACTTTGTTTAATTTTCTAAAATTAATTACCATTCTATAGCATGTAACAATTCTTTGTTGAATAAGTTCATTCTTATCATTAGGAACAATAATTATATCTCCTTTCTTAGGGACACAATGAACAAGACTTACACATCTACTATCAGCTATAGGATAGATTATACCTGCTTCCAGAAGTTTTAATATTTCCGTTCTTACCATTTCTTTCATCTTCGGATTTAACCGACGTTGGTGATCAACAACAGGTTTAGCATCAGGTTCCATATTAATTTTGTGCTGACGTAGAGTGCGACTAAGGCCCTTTAAATCATCAAGAGTATATCCAATAGCAGCTCGGTGCTTCCTTATAACTTTCAATAATCTTTCTTCCTCATGTTCTGAAAGGTTAGCACTAATAATAACAACAAGATATATCTTATTTTCCTCAAGATAAGCATACTTCAAAGTGTCTGGCAGTTGTTTTAATTCAAACACATGATCACCTTTAGGTGGAGGAGGACCTCCTAGAGTTTCAATAGGCAAGTTGTGTTTAAGCAGAGGACGTTGTTCAAAGAAAATCTTATCTATTTTATTTCTTTCATGCATATGTAAATCATTTTCATGGTCTAACAAATATTGTTCTAGTGGATCAGTAGGAGGCACAACAATAGAAGCAAGACTAATTAATTCATCCTTACTAGGCAATTCTTTTTCATGAAGCTTTCTACTAAACTTGGAAAAATTAAACTCATGAGACTCGTCACCAAAACTAACATCGACAGTTTGTTTCTCAATGTCTATTCTAGCATTAACGGTGTTCAAGAAAGGTCTACCAAAGATAATGGGACAAAAGTCATCTTGTGGGGAACCAAGAAAAAGAAAATCAGTTGGGTATTTTATTTTCCCACACAAGACTTCAACATCTCTAACAATCCCTATTGGTGATATAGTGTCTCTATTAGCAAGTTTAATAGTAACATCTATGTCTTCTATCTCTGCAGGTGCTATGTCATTCATAATTTCTTGATATAAGGTGTAAGGAATAGCACTCACACTAGCACCTATGTCACATAAACCATGATAACAGTGATCTCTTATTTTAACTAAGACAACGGGCATGCAAACAACAGGTCTATGTTTATCTTTTTTATCAGGTTTGGCAATTCTAGCAGCTTCTTCGCAGAAGTAAATAACATGCCCATCCATATCTTCTTCCAAGAGATATTTAACCATAGCAATAATAGGTTCTACTTTGATTTGTTCATCAATTTTAGGTGTTCGAATATAGCTTTTGTTAACCACAATTGAAACTTTATTACGTTCCTTTATCCTGACAGTGAAAGGTGTTTTCTCAATATAAGCAGAAGGAACAACTTGATCAACATTATAAATTATAGTTTCTTCTTTAGTTGGTACCGGTTCTTTAATTTCTTCTTTAATAGGTGGGTGATATTTAAACCACTTCTCTTTAGGGAGATCAACATGAGTACCAAATTATTCACAAAAGGAGTCTACTATCTCAGAGTCAAGTCCATATTTAGTGCTAAACTTTTGAAAAGCATCGGTATTCATAAAAGATTTAACACCATCATACTTAAGCTTAATACCTGACTCTTTACCTTCGTCGAGTTCCCAATCTTCGGAGTTGCGTTTAATTCTTTCCAAAATATCCCATCGGAATTCAATAGTCTTCTTCATAAAAGAACCAACTCAAGAAGTATCGAGCATGGTTTGATCATTACGAGAAAGTTGAGCATAAAAGTTCTGGATAATAATTCCTTTTGAGAGCTCATGGTTGGGGCATGAATATAACATTCACTTAAGCCTCCCCCAAGCTAAAGCGATACTTTCTCCTTCACGAGGCCAAAAATTATATATATAATTCGGATCACGATGAACTAGATGCATAGGATAAAAAATTTGGTGGAACTCCAATTCAATCGTTTCCAATTCCAAGATCCAATATGATTGCATAGCCTATATCATGCCAATGCTTTTACCTTCAAAGATAAAGGGAAAACCTTTTTCATAACTTCATCCCCGGGTAAACCTATAAGCTTGAACAATCCGCAAATTTGTTCTACATATATCAAGTGCATATCAGGATGTTCGGTTCCATCTCCTGCATAAGGATTAGCTACCAGTTGTTCTATCATACCTGGAGGAATTTCATATTCAATATTTTCAGTAGGTGCGTTAGTTGAGGGGTAGCTAATTGTGGTTCCGGTCGAGGTGAAGATACCCCGAACAAACCCCTCAAAGGATTGTTTTCCATAGTAACAAGTGACAATAAATTTCAGCACACTATATAAATGTTTCCTTACCAAAGGCGTTTCACTCCCCGGCAACGGCGCCAGAAAATAGCCTTGATGACCCACAAGTATAGGGATCAATTGTAGCTCTTTTCTATAAGTAAGAGTGTCAAACCCAATGAGGAGCAGAAGGAAATGACAAGTAGTTTTTAGTAAGGTAATGTCTGCAAGTGCTGAAATTGTAAGTAACTCAGTAGTTTGATAGCAAGATAATTTGTAACAGGCAAGTAACGATAGTAGTAACAAAAGTGCAGCAAGATAGCCCAATCCTTTTGAGGCAAAGGACGTGCTAAAATGGTCTCTTATGATAAGCAAAGCGTTCTTGAGGGTACACGGGATTTTCATCTAGTCACTTTCATCATGTTGGTTTAATTCGTGTTCGATACTTTGATAATTTGATATGTGGGTGGACAGGTGCTTAGGTGATGTTCTTACTTGAACAAACGTCCTACTTATGATTAACCCTCCCACAAGCATCCACAACTACGAGAAAAGTATTAAGAATAAATTTTAACCACAACATTAAACTTTTGGATCCAATCGGTCCCTTATAGAATAGCGCATAAACTGGGGTTTAAGCTTATGTCACTCTCGCAACCCATCATCTAATTGCTACTCCACAATGTAATCCCTTAGGCCCAAGTATGGTGAAGTGTCATGTAGTCGATGTTCACATGACACCACTAAGGGAATCACAACATACATACTATCAAAATATCGAACACATACCAAATTCACATGATTACTTGCAACATGATTTCTCCCGTGACCTCAAGAACAAAAGTAACTACTCACAAATGATAGTCATGCTCAAGATCAGAGGGGAATTAAATAGTATATTGGATCTGAACATATAATCTTCCACCAAATAAACCATATAGTAATCAACTACAAGATGTAATCAACACTACTAGTCACCCACAAGCACCAATCTATAGTTTCTGTAACAAGATTGAACACAAGAGATGAACTAGGGTTTGAGATGAGATGGTGTTGTTGAATATGTTGATGAAGATAGCCCTCCCCAAGACGGGAGAGTTGTTGGTGACGATGATGACGATGATTTACCCCTCCGGGAGGGAAGTTCCCCTGGCGGAATCGCTCAGTCGGAGGGCAAAAGTGCTCCTGCCCAAGTTCCGCCTCGAGACAGCGGTGCTCCGTCCAGAAAGTCCTCTTCTTATTTTTTTCTAGGTCAAAATGACCTATATACCAGAAGATGGGCACCAGAGCTAGGCCTAGGTGAGCACATCCCACCAGGGCGCGCCTTCCAGTCCATCTCTTCTTGCTTCTCCTTCTTCTCCATGGCTCCGCCGAAGAGGTTCTCGGCCGTGGAGAAAGGAAAGGCCCGCCAGGTGGAGCCTGACTCTCCCCCGGCCAAGCGCGGTCGAGGCCGTCCTCGCAAGCACCCTGTGGCTCCCGTAGTGGTTTCCCGCGGCCATGGAGGCGATCTCCCGTGCAGCGACGGGCATTAGGCCGTTGATGGGGGGCGCGCTACGGCCGCGCGACCCCCTAGGCCACGCTTCCGCTCGGCAGAGGTGCTGCCGAAGTTTGTCGTGTGGTCGGTGGAGCCGACCAGCTCCCGGCTCCAGCTTCCCCGCTTCCTCTTAGGTGAACTTCCGGCCTGCGCCCCGGGCGGCCTCTGGCTCCAGGCGGATGTTTGCTGCAGCCGGGCCTCCTGGGCTTCGCTGGAGGTCTCCGCATCCGGGAGTGTGGCCCTGACCCGCGGCTGGCAAACGTTTGCCCGCGCACGTGGTCTGAGCCGGCGGTGCAACCTGCACTTCAAGTTCGACGGTGATGCCACCCTCTACGTGAGGGTGTTCGGGGAAGACGGTCGCCGCGCTGGGTGCTGCCCGGGGCGGACGACCGCGGCCGTGGGCCTAGCCCCGGCGACGATGAAGATGACAGCGCGCGCGTGGTCGGCGGCGCTCGGGGTTCGTCGAGCTTTGGCGACTCTTCTTCGGACAGCGGCTCCTCCAGCGATGGCCGCGACCAGCCTCATCGCCGCCACGCCCGCCTGGAGGGAGGTAGCGGGTGTGCCCGCCGTCGCGCCTCGGTGAAGCGCGAGAGGGAGTCCGCCTGAGCTCCGGAGGCAGTTCGAGCCTTCGCCGCGAGTTGGTGTCAGGCGAGTCGCGCCTGTTTTGTTCTTTTCCTTTTCCTGCGCAAAGAGACAGTAGTGTAGGGCCCCGCGGGGGCATGCTTGGACTATTGCTGTTAATTATCGTACTGTTTCCGCTATTTCTATATTAGGCTTCTGCGCCGCATGCCTGCGCGTAGAAATTACTTAGCTTGGGGGCGACCTGTCGCGATCTTCGCCTCCCGAGGCCGAGGCCCCGTCGAACGCTTTATGCCCTACAAAGATTAGCCAGGAGAGGTAGCTTCCGGCCTCAGTCGTGGAGGCGACCGACCCAGGCCCTGTGTTCGCGTCGCGGTGCCCGTGGGGCACGGACTGGAGGGATGCTCCTGTAGTAGATTCGGTTGGGGAATCCTCAAACAACAGGGGCAGAAAACACTCGCGAGGGTGCCTGCGTTGCTCCCTCGCGAGACTCGCGCGAGAGAAATTGAGGCAGGAGAGCGAAGAAGGAAAAGAGTCACAAGCCAAAGACGGCAACCACTTCGATAAAACTTCAAATGGGAATGAACAAGCCAACTGCAGAAAGCAAATTAAAAAAGCCGCGTCCGGCACCTAATCTAGTCTTCGACGTCTTCTCACCAGCGCGGAGCTAAGTGCTGCCACTTGGCGTGGGAGGGAGCTCCAGGGCCTGAGGCCGGCGCTCCTGAGACTCCCCAACTCATTATTACGTGAGAGTGTCACCGGCGGCGAGCTTCACAGGCATTGGCCTTCTTCACAGGATCCGGGCCTTTCTCAGAAAAATAAGCTTCACAGGTGTTTGCCTTCTTCACAGGCTCTGGGCCTTTCTCAGAAAAATAAGCTTGACAGGTGTTTGCCTTCTTCATAGGCTCCGGGCCTTTCTCAAAAAAATAAGCTTCACAGGCGTTTGCCTTCTTCACAGGCTCCGGGCCTTTTCCAAAACGCAACGCTTCACAGGCATTCGCCTTCTTCACAGGCTCCGGGCCTTTTCCAAAACGCAATGCTTCACAGGCATTCGCCTTCTTCACAGGCTCCAGGCCTTTTCAGGGGTAAAACCTCCGGAGGTGCTGGATGTTCCACGCGTTCTGGACGAGCACCCCCTCCTGAGTCTCCAAGCGCGTGGAGCCGGGCCTGGAAACATGAACAACCTTGAACGGGCCCTCCCACATGGGAGATAGCTTATGCAGCCCTTCCCTGGAGATAACCCGTCTGAGCACGAGGTCTCCTACCTCAAGAGTCCTGGGGCGAATGTTGCGGCAAAGGGTATCGCAGCAGTGCTTGTTGGTATCTTGCCGCCAGAAGCGCTGCTTCCCGACAATGCTCCTCCCCCAGCACGAGGTCCGTCCCCCGCAAGGCGTCCTGCTGCGCCTCGTCGAACGCCAGGACCCGTGCGGAACGACGTCTGACCTCATGAGGGAGGAATGCTTCAGCTCCATAGACTAGGAAGAACGGGGTCTCGCCAGTCGGCTTGGTCGCAGTCGTGCGGATGGACCACAACACGGACTGAAGCTCGTCGTACCAGCCTCTGCCGCAGGCCTCCAGCTTCTTCTTGAATGTCCTAGTTTTGAGGCCCCTAAGGACCTCTGCGTTGGCCCTTCGCCTGACCGCTGTTCTCATGAAAGTGCGCTACCGAGGCGTAGCATACCTGCATCCCAAGGTTAGCACAATATGTTTTGAAGAGGTTACTGGTGAACTGCGAACCGTTGTTGGTGATGATGCGGTTTGGCACCCCGAACCGGCTTACGATGCCCTTGATGAACTTGACCGCAGAACCTGCGGGGATGGTGCGGACGGCTTCTAGTTCAGCCCACTTGGTGAACTTGTCCACGGCGACGTAGAGGTAACGATAGCCTCCTGGCGCCCGAGGGAACGGGCCCAGGATATCCAGCCCCCAAACCGTGAATGGCCACGAGAGGGGTATAGTTTGCAGACCTCCCGCTGGCTGATGGATCTGCTTGGCATGGAATTGGCAGGCCTCGCAAGCCTTTACCAGTTCCACTGCATCATTGAGCGCAGTGGGCCAATAGAACCCGTTGCGGAACACATTGCCAACGAGGGTCCGTGATGACGAATGATGCCCACGGTCTCCATCGTGTATGTCTGCCAGCAGCTCCTTCCCTTGCTCCCTGGAGATGCACCGCAGGGACACATCATTTGGTCGCTTCCGGTAGAGCTCCATCCCTGATGCAGTACGTCGTGGTTTGCCGCGCCACACGCTCCGCTTCCTCCTCCTTTTCTGGCAAGGTCCCTTGTGTCAGGTAGCTCCGGAGCTCTGTGATCCAGCATCCCTCCTGAGGCTCCAGCATTAGGAGCAGACGCGCTCCCGAGGCCAGGCCACAAACCGGGGCTCCCGAGGCAGGTGGCTGGGGGAGCTCTTCCCGAGGCTGCACCGTGCTTGACAGCGATGGTGTTGCAGGGGGTTTGAAGAGCCGTTCCTCGAAGACACCGGGCTCCTGAGGTAGCCGCCTGGATGCCCATTTAGCGATGTCGTCAGCCTCCTGATTGGTGCCACGAGGCACATGCTGCAACTCCAGCCCCCAGAACTGCTTCTCCATCCTGCGAACCTCTGCGAGGTAGGCTTCCATGTGCTCATCCCTTGGCTCATATACTTTGTTGGAGAAGTTGACGAGGAGTTGTGAATCACCCTTGATGGTAAGGCGCTTCACTCCCAGGGCAGCCGCGGCCTTCAGGCCTGCTATCAGGCCCTCATAATCCGTTATGTTGTTGGAGACATTTTCTCCGTGCTGGAAGCAGAGCTGCACGGCGTAGTAGAGCTTGTCTTGAGTAGGAGATATAAGCACTGCGCCAGCTCCCGCGCCATGTCTGGAGAACGCCCCGTCGAAGTACATGATCCAAGCGTCCGGTTCCTCGCTTCCAGGGGAGAGGGATCGATCCTCGCCAGCCTTGAGGCCTGGCGCCTCCGTCCATTCCACCACGAAGTCCGCTAGCACGGCTCCCTTGATGACTCTGGTGGTGCTGAATTCTAGCTGAGACACTTGTAACTCGATGTTCCACTCAGCGACTCTTCCGGCCGAGTTGGGGCTCCTGAGCACCCTTTCCAAGGGGTACGCCGAGACAACCTTGATGAGACGGCCCTGAAAATAGTGCCGCAGCTTGCGCGAAGCCACCAAGAGCGCGAGGAGGAGTTTCTGGGGCATGGGGTACCGCGCCCTCGCGTCCCGCAACACTGTGCTGACGAAGTACACAGGGTGTTCGACGAGGTTGGGAGTGTTGGTGTCGTTGGCGTTGAAAGTGCAACTATCCCTAGGTGGTTTTGGTAATTCATAACAACATATAGCTCACTGAGCTAATGCTATTCCAAGATGAACATTTCAGTAAGCTCAATGAATGGCATGGCATGGATGATGAAAGTGGATCCCTCAAAATGCTAATGACAAAGGATTGGCTCAAGCTCAAAAGCTCAAGACTCTACATTTTATATTTGAGTGATTCAAGATCACATTGAGTCTATAGGAAAAGCCAATACTATCAAGGAGGGATGAGGTGTTGCTTAATGAGCCTCTTGCTTCATGTGCTTAGTGATATGCTCCAAAACCCTCAGCTACTTTCTCACATCCACATATGACCTAAACCTAAAGCCAAAATCGGTCTCACCGATTCTTCCTATCCGCGCCACCGATTCCAAATGTCATAGCCACCGCCACAAACCCTAGGCAAATCGGTTCTACCGATAGGGATCTCGGTCTCACCTAGTTGGGATTGTAATCTCTGTTTCCTTTTCGTAACTTTTCGGTCTCACCAAAAGAGCGGATCGGTCCCACCGAGATTGCAATGTAAACTTTCGGTTTCCCTTTCGTAACGTTTAGGTCTCACCGAAAGAGCGAATCGGTCCCACCGAGTTTACCTGACCAACTCTCTGGTTAGCTAATTACCAAAATCGGTCTCACCGAGTTTGTGTAATCGGTCTCACTGAGATTACGTTACGCCTAACCCTAACCATATCGGTCCTACCGAGATGCAAGTCGATCCCCACCGAAAACCCTAACGGTCACTAGGTTTACTAAAATCGGTCCGACCGAAGTTTGTTGATTCGGTCCCACCGAGATTGGTAAATTGTGTGTAACGGTTAGATTTTGTGTGGAGGCTATATATACCCCTCCACCTCCTCTTCATTCATGGAGAGAGCCATCGAACAAACCTACACTTCCAACTTACCATTTCTGAGAGAGAACCACCTACTCATGTGTTGAGACCAAGATATTCCATTCCTACCATATGAATCTTGATCTCTAGCCTTCCCCAAGTTGCTTTCCACTCAAATCTTCTTTCCACCAGATCCAAATCCTATGAGAGAGAGTTGAGTGTTGGGGAGACTATCATTTGAAGCGCAAGAGCAAGGAGTTCATCATCAACGCACCATTTGTTACTTCTTGGAGAGTGGTGTCTCCTAGATTTGCTAGGTGTCACTTGGGAGCCTCCGACGAGATTGTGGAGTTGAACCAAGGAGTTTGTAAGGGCAAGGAGATCGCCTACTTCGTGAAGATCTACCGCTAGTGAGGCAAGTCCTTCGCGGGCGACGGCCATGGTGGGATAGACAAGGTTTCTACTTTGTGGACCCTTCGTGGGTGGAGCCCTCCGTGGAATCGTGCAACCGTTACCCTTCGTGGGTTGAAGTCTCCATCAACGTGGAGGTACGATAGCACCACCTATCGGAACCACGCCAAAAACATCTGTGTCTCCAATTGCGTTTGAATCCTCCAAACCCTTCCCTTTACTTTCTTGCCAGTTGCATGCTTTAATTTCCGCTGCTCATACACTCTTTGCATGCTTGCTTGAATTGTGTGATGATTGCTTGACTTGTCCTAAGATAGCTAAAATCTGCCAAACTCTAAAAGCTGGGAAAAGGCTAAGTTTTAATTGGTCAAGTAGTCTAATCACCCCCTCTAGACATACTTCAAGGTCCTACAAGTGGTATCGAGCTTGGTCTCCATTTGCTTTGATTTCCATAGCTTTTGGTGGTCATAGCCTTGGTTTCACAACCTAGGAGAGTATGACGTCTAGCGAGGGAAATTATCACCAGAGAGGTCCTTACTTTGATGGTACTAATTTTGCTAGTTGGAAGCATAAGATGAAAATGCATATTCTCGGACATAACCCCGCCGTTTGGGCAATTATTTGTATTGGCTTGCAAGATGAATTATTTGATGGGAGAGAGCCGAACCGTGAAGCTAATGCGGAAGAATTGAAGATGCTACAATACTACGCTCAAGCTTGTGATATCATCTTCAACGGATTGTGCCCCAAAGAATTCAACAAAATCAGTCGTCTTGAGAATGCAAAGGAAATTTGGGATACTTTGATTGATATGCATGAAGGTACCGAATCCGTCAAGGAATCCAAGTTGGATGTGCTCCAAAGTCAGCTTGACAAGTTCAAAATGAAGGATGGTGAAGGTGTCGCTGAAATGTACTCTAGGCTTGCACTTATCACAAATGAGATTGCCGGCTTAGGGAGTGAAGAGATGACTGACAGATTCATCATCAAGATCCTAAGAGCATTGGATGGAAAGTATGATACCGTGTGCACATTGATTCAAATTATGCCAAACTACAAAGATCTCAAGCCAACGGAAGTCATTGGAAGAATTGTTGCTCATGAGATGTCACTTAAGGATAAGGAGGAACTTCACAACAAGTCAAGTGGTACTTACAAAGCCTCAAGTGAAGCCCCCACATCATCAAGTGACAAACACACCTTCAATGAAGAATTGAGCTTAATGGTGAAGAACTTCAACAAATTATACTCAAGATGAGCGAAGACCCTCACGGAGAAGCAAGGATTCGGAAAGGAAGGACAAGTCATCAAAGAGCTACATAAAACGAAGACATCAAGCTCATGTTGGTGAATGGGTATCCGGCTCCCGACTCTGACAATCACTCCGAGAGAAGCTATCACTCCGACTCCGAATATACTCAAGATGAAGGTGTTGCCAGTCTAGCACTTGTGTCAACCAACTCCTACGACATATTTGAGTCACCAAATGAAGGAATTGGAAGATGCTTCATGGCCAAAGGTCCAAAGGTAACACATCCTGAGTATGTTGATTTCAATAGTGATGAAGATGACTTGCTTGTGGATGATGATTTACTTGTTGACAACTCTAGTGATGAATACTATAATGAAACGTCAATTAATCATGCTAATAAAGATAAAACGAATGACAATGATAAGGAGAAGATTGAGCGTCTAACTAAAGAACTAAACTCTCTTAAGTTAGCTCATGAAACTATCTTCGAAGATCATCGAGAACTTTTAAGGGCTCATGAGAAGTTATGCTTTGAAAAGCTCAATCTTGAGCAAGAGCATGAGTTCTTAAAAGCAATCAATGATGATCTCCGTAAGAAAAGTTCTTCTTACATTGCCAAGCGTTTACTCTTATCTACTTACATGCCTCAAGTCAAGTCTAGTAACAAGATCAAGAAAGATTCTTCCTCTAGTAGTAACAATAATAATGTCAAATCCAATATTGTTGCTTCTAGTAGTTCTCTTGATTCCACTAATGATTCTCTTAGCCAAGTTACACTTGAGCAAGAAAATAGCTTATTGAAGGGAATTATAGAAAACGTGTATACAAGAGCCTTGCCGGGAGTAAGCAATTCGAGGAAATTGTACGCAAGCAAGGAAGGCACCGAAAGAATCAAGGTGTTGGTTTTGAACGAAAGTTCAATGCCAATGGAGTTGAGTGGGAAGAAGATCAATACCCCAAGACGAAGTTTGTTCCTCAACAAGAGAAGTATGATCCTACTTCCTTCAAGGGAACACAAGCACAAGATGATCTTCCACCACAAGACCATAAGAACAAAGGCAAGGACAAGCTTCAAGAAGAGATTGATGCATTTGAAGAGGCACCTAAGGTCTCGGTCAAGTGGATTCCCAAGACTATGTCAAGTTCTACCTCATCAAGTACAACTACAACTCCAAGGATTCCCATCAAGATGATGTGGATCCCGAAGAAGAAGAGCTAGAGAGTTCTTGAGGGTGACTCCGCCAACATAATTCACTCATATCATTATGGCAAGAACAAGTGCAATCAACTTCCATATCTTGCACTAGTTCAAGGAGTCACAAACCCTCATGTTGGTAAGGCAAGGGACAAGGTAACCTAATGATTTCATGGACATAATTTTGTGTGTGCATCACTCTATGTCTATGGATATACTTGTTTGTTCCTTGTGGGACTAACCCATGTAGGTATTGAAAGTGCAACCCACTCCAAAGGATTGCTCCAAAAAGATCTACATCAACATTGAGCATCCGCATCTTCAACACCTACATGAAGTCATCATCGACAAAACCCAAGGTTAGTTCATCCCTCTTAGGGGGGATCACACATCTAGGGGGAGCTTAACTCTAAGAATTGAGTCAAAGCAACTCTAATGATGTGAACACATAAATGCTTTATGTAAAAGTGGTAACCCCACTTGAGCTTAAAGGATGAGTATGACCTATGATCAAATGTCTATCATTTGACTCCTAAGTCAATATACTCATATATAGATGACCTAGTCATTGCCAATTGTTTGATAGATGCTAGAATTGGTTGTGCATGCTTTGCCACATATTTCATTTGCCATCTTATTGTGTGAGCATGTTGGTTGCATACTTTACTCATTCGAGGACATCCACTTGTTGTTTTGATTGATTGGCTTCTTTTTCTCTGGCCAAGTGGATGGACAAGAATGCATAAGAACCTTCTCTAGCTATCTATGATTTTCTCGTCTCAAACTCTATTCATGCTACATCATAAAATTTGATCAAGTCAGATTCGAACCACTCTGTGTGAGGAGCACTCGGAGTCCCCGATTCGTCATAGACTTACACTTCCAAAACTTCTTTGTGATTCTCGGTCTGACCGATTCCTCCATTTTGGTCTTACCGAGATCACTAAGTCGATCTAGGTTTTCAATCTCGGTGCAACTGATTTGAACTCTTTGGTCACACCGAGTTGCAATAACTGCACACTGTTTTGCATCTCAATGCCACCGAGTTGTTCCACTCGGTCACACCGACAGGGTCGGGCTATATATAGTCATGGGCAAAAATTTGGAGATTTCTCCGAACCTCTTCGCCCCGCAATAGCTCGCTCTGCCTCCGTGGTCTCCGGATCGTCTCCTCGTTGCCAGCCGCCTCCTGACGCTGGTCTTCGCCGCCGTCAATGGAATTCAACCCCGCCGTTGCCGCTGTAGCGAGTCTCCGCCGAACTAGGGTATGGACTCGATCACAGTGCTTTCCTTGTCCGATTCTCAGCACATTGTGTTCTTATTGATTTTTGCCATGATTGAAACACTCCTATCCAGTCAATGCAATCCTTAGAATAGTTTTGATTCGAAAAAATTTAGGGTTAGGTTTCCATGAAACCATCTCAGACCCACCGAGTTGAAGAACTCGGTCCCACCGATTTGGCTTATGCCATTGCACTAGTGAGACTCGGTCTGACCGAGAATTGCTAATCGGTGAGACCGATTTTAGGACTTTGTGAAACCCTAGCAGTCTTGGTGCCACAGAACTTTGACTCGGTCTGACCGAGTTCATCAGTTTAGGTTCCAAAACTGCTTTGGTATCACCGAGTTTGAAAATCGGTTGATCCAAAATGCTGTTTGTGGAAAACTAAAACTGAATTTTTGAGTCATTCTTTTGCAAAAATCTCTGCATTTTGTGATGCTCATCCACTCTACCTCATATATAACTCTTCACAGGGTCAGCAGTCAGTATTTGCAGCATGTCAGACCAGAGTGACAGTCAGAACAGGTCAGAGGAGCAGGTGAACATGAGTGAGGGCACTAGTCCCTCCAGCTCTTCAGATGAAGGCAGCAGGAGGACCCCAACCAATTTGCCTAAAGCTGCCACCAGGCAAAGGAAGAAGAAAACCTCGGATTACGAAGATGAGGATTATAGGGCGAAGAGGATGAGGCAACCTCCAAGAAGGCAAAGTGCTCAAAAGGAGTATGGCTCAAAGACATAGCACAAAGCCTGGACTCAATAGGAAGGTTCCTGCCAAGAGGACACCTATGCCAAAGGTCGAGCATCAACTCAAATTCTGAAAAGCCTGATCCCAAAGAGCCAATTGCCGCTAAAGGAAAGAAAAGGAAAGAAAGGGTCAAGAAGACCACATTCAGAGTTATTGGGAAGCCTTCCATGATGGAAGAGGAAGAAGAGATTCTTGCACCGGCACCCAAGGCACCAAAGCTTATGGGTGATGCTATAAGATCAGGGGCTGCCACATCTAAGACCAAGGAAGCACCCAAAGCTGCCCCCAAGGCCAAGTCTGCATGAAAGAGGAATACTAGGAGTATTCCAGCTGCTGAGAAGAACAAGGCCCTAGTGCCTGAGGTTGCTGATGAACAAGATGAAGAAGGACAAGTTCTGAGGAAGCTCAAGCCCAAGATACCAGACCACAATGATGCCCATCCTATGGCTGAGGATATGAAGATCAGAAGAGACAATGGGTTGAGGCTATGGAGGATGACAGATCCATATGCCACAAGGAGAAGAACTGCTGTGGACTACAGGTTCCACACCAAGGAACAGCAGGACATTTATGAGACTATTTTGCTGGATAAGAAGCCCATAGTGTGTGATATGAGGTTGGTCGACTGGACCTACATGAAATAAAATGTAGAGCACTATCTTGGAGTGCAAGACAGTTTTGTTGCTGTTGGAGTTGCAGACTTCGTTGGGCAAAAGCTCACCAACTGGAACGATGAACTTATCATGCAGTTCTACTCCACAAAGACACTTTTAATCCAGATGGCAGGATAGTGTGGATGTCTGAAGGTACAAGGTACCAGTCAACTGTTGAGGAGTGGGCAAAGCTGATAAATGCCCCAAAGGAGAATGAAGATGACCTGGATGTATATGCCAAGAAGAAAATGGAACACAATTCCATGGCACACATGTACAAGGAGATCCCAGACACAACCATTGAGACACATAAGTTTGGATCAGTCCACTTCCTTCTGTCAGGGCTGCCAACTATCAACTGCATCTTAAGGCATACTCTACTGCCTAAGTCTGGTGACCACAACATGATTAGAGGGCATGCAATCAACATGTTGCATTTGTTTGATGTGCCACAGAAATTCAAAGTCATGAGCCTTATGGTTGAAACCATTAAGAGAACTGCAGCATACCATAAAAGAAGTTGTGGATATGCCCCTCAGATGCAGGAGTTGATTAACTCAAAGATGGGCACAGGCAAATATCTATTGGATAAAGAACATTTTCCAATTTATCCAGACTTTGAGGACAATGAGGTTGTCATGAATGAGAATGATCCATCGTCAGTTCAAGCACATGAGAAGAAGGAGAAGGCAAGGAAGGAGAAGGCTGCCAGGATGCCAACTCAAGAGGAGGCATCTGAGTATTTCTTGAAGAACAAGCAGGAGAAGCTTGGATACTTAATAGCATCAACACTGAGGATTGAGAAAGGATTGGCCACCCTCACTCAAAATCAGGAGAGCTTGGAAAGAATCATGGAACAAAAATTCTATGACTTAGATGTGAAAGTAACTGAGATTCAATCTGCTGTGGAGCAACTACAGGATGGCATGCAAGAGAGGAAGGGCAAAACAACAACTCATGCATTTGCCAGAGTGCCTAGAGCCCAGAGGTCATATGCTGTGCCAGTTCCTGTCACCAAAGCCACTTCATCTGCACCACTCTGACCTCCTCAGTGCCACCAGCTCCAAAGACCTACACCAGCTCCAGCTCCATCTACTTCAACTGAAGACTTCGTCCTTGGCGCTATCCGGACACAACCACCTGAAGATCAAGCCTGAGAGTCGATCTAGCACTATGCATTTTCTATGAACTTTTTGGTAACTTGTTGCCAAAGGGGGAGAAAAGTGTATAGATCATAAGCTTCGAGAGAGAGTGTGTTTTTTGTTCTCTCTTGATTTGGTGGTTTTTAAACTTGTTTGCTTTTGATTGCTTGAGATACTATGTTTGTGAGATATTGATGATCATGTGTTTGATCATAAGCTACACTTATGCATGTTTGATGATATTATCTTATCTATCCTATGTGATCATTCACTGTGCTTGGTGATGAGTGCATGTATTCAATCCAGATCATTTTGAGCGCTCCACCAAGATGTATGTGACATGGAAGAGTAACCCATGAGCCTAATTCCTTGTGCATTTGCAGTCCAAAGCAAATCGTAAACTATGCACAAATTTAGGGTGAGCTCTTGCTTATCACATACTTCTCAAAGCGACGATGTTTTGCAATCTCATTATCATTTGTTGAAGCTTTGATCTATATGTTGTCATCAATTACCAAAAAGGGGGAGATTGAAAGTGCAACTATCCCTAGGTGGTTTTGGTAATTCATAACAACATATAGCTCATTGAGCTAATGCTATTCCAAGATGAACATTTCAGGAAAGCTCAATGAATGGCATGGCATGGATGATGAAAGTGGATCCTCAAAATGCTAATGACAAAGGATTGGCTCAAGCTCAAAAGCTCAAGACTCTTCATTTTATATTTTAGTGATTCAAGATCACATTGAGTCTATAGGAAAAGCCAATACTATCAAGGAGGGATGAGGTGTTGCTTAATGAGCCTCTTGCTTCATGTGCTTAGTGATATGCTCCAAAACCCTCAGCTACTTTCTCACATCCACATATGACCTAAACCTAAAGCCAAAATCAGTCTCACCGATTCTTCCTATCCGGCGCCACCGATTCCAAATGTCATAGCCACTGCCACAAACCCTAGGAAAATCGGTTCTACCGATAGGGATCTTGGTCTCACCGAGATGGGATTGTAATCTCTCTGTTTCCTTTTCGTAACTTTTCGGTCTCACCAAAAGAGCGGATCGGTCCCACCGAGATTGCAATGTAAACTTTCTGTTTCCCTTTCGTAACGTTTCGGTCTCACCGAAAGAGCGAATCAGTCCCACCGAGTTTACCTGACCAACTCTCTGGTTAGCTAATTACCAAAATCGGTGTCACCGAGTTTGTGTAATCGGTCTCACCGAGATTACGTTATGCCCTAACCCTAACCATATCGGTCCTACCGAGACGCAAGTCAGTCCCACTGAAAACCCTAACGGTCACTAGGTTTACTAAAATCGGTCTGACCGAGTTTGTTGATTCGGTCCCACCGAGATTGGTACACTACTAGAAAAACCGCTACTAATGGCGCACCTAATTTGGCCATTAATGGCGCAGCACTGGTGCGCCATTACTAGCACGCCATTAGTAACTTTTACTAATGGCGCATCACTGGTGCGCCATTACTAGCACGCCATTAGTAACTTTTACTAATGGCGCACCGGTGGTGCGCCATTAGTATCTGGTATACTAATGGCGCACTGTAATGCGCCATTAGTATAGGCTACTGATGCGCCATTAGTATGCCTCCCAGGCCATGTATACCAGGTGCTTTGGCATACTAATGGCGCACGACCACGAGATGCGCCATTAGTAACCATAGCATACTAATGGCGCACTGACCAGTGATGCGCCATTAGTATGCTTTGTCATACTAATGGCGCACTGTCATGTGATGCGCCATTAGTATGAATATTAGGTTTTCTTTTATTTTTTTATTTTCTGTTTTTTGCACAGGTTACAAAATGTATAATTTGACAAAATATAGACAGCACACATCAATAACAGATTCATCGAATACAATAGAAGATTAGTCTTTGAATACAATTCATCATATTAGTCTCCGAATACAATTCATCATATTAGTCTCTGAATTGAAAAGACCGAACTAAGATAGAACATTATATTACAAGTCTCGAGACCGCGATAAGCAAGTATTACTTCACATTACAAGTCGAAATCGATCATCTAAACTACCATCACATAGAAGAGAGCTGCGGTCATCATGATGAGCATCATCACGATGAAACTTCGTCTTCATCCGGTTCCTCCAACGCTCCCTCCCTCTCCCGCTAGATAGCGGGCGTATCTAGATTCGGCCTCGGCCCTAGTGGTGTACCCTTTGTAACTGTTACCGCTGAATCGGTGAACCTGTCTCCGACACTCCTCCCGATCATCGTGAACTCGGGAACCTTACCCTTGTACACGACATACGTCGGCATCGCTATGCACTAGCCAAACAAAACGTTAGTACCAATTCATAGACAATACATAAGCAATATATAAGTATGCAGCGAGCGATCGGAAGAGAAAAGCAAGACATTAATAGGATCGATTACATCTAAGTTGAACGACTCTCTAAACCAAAGAGACATACTACAAGTTCATTAAAGTTTAATTACAACATGAGCCAATCGATGTTTCAGAACTAGACACAGCATCACTGCTTTCGACTCGACTCAAGGGGCCGGAGCATGGATGAAGCCGCCGTCTATCGTAGGAGTCATGAAAGAACAGGCGTTGTCAGCCTGCATTTGTAGCATTGTGTCGATGTCACTGTTGGACGGTTGATTTCTGAGGTAGAACTGCCCCGAGGTACGAAGGACATCTTGATGGATGATTTCTGCAAACTCCATTTGGATGCGAAAGAATTCTTGTCCGATGTCCGCGTCTGGATTGCCGACACGCCGCGGCCCAATCTTTGAGTTTACTCGGTAGCGAAGTTGACGATGGTCCCGCATTTATCGCCCGCATGTGATGGATGGCATAGTAGGCACCCTTATGACCGCCAGGCGGCTGCTTGACGCAGCAGAACGTCGTATTGTGGGAGAACGCATGCTTGCCGTACTTACGAATAGGCCTGGTGAAGGTGCCTCCAGATTGGGCGTAGCCGGGAAGAACATCATCAAGAACCTTCTTGACATTTGTGTAGTCTACCTTCGACTGACGGTCGGGTCGAAATACGTGGCCATGGAATATTTGGGGCTTAGGAGGATGAGCGTGCAATGTGTGTCACCGCAGAAAACACGGAATGTTAAAAGAAAACGATCGAAATCTAAGAATTCATATGTTACGGGCGGTTGAGGGGAGGACTTACTCGGGAAAGTAAGGCACGAGGAAGTTATCCTTATCTTGGTTTGCGAATGACGCCTTGAGGTAAGAACTTCGCGACTTGCCGGTCCCAGCGCTGCCCAAGATCTTGGCACGCATGTAGAAGGGGTCGACTATCACGATGTCCGGGTCTTGTCGCGAATGATCCGCATCTCCATACTCGGCGAAAATAGCCGAACGAAGGTGTAGTGCAGCGGATGAAGGTTCAACATAGCATGGATGTCATCAAACCGCGGAGACGATCGACGCCCGGTGGAGTTATCCACAAAGCCCTTGCCCTCTGGCACCTTGGCCACGAAAACCGGTATGCCACATCCTTCTCTCTCGAGACGCCGCTTCTCCAAAGAAAGAACAACATCATGCAGACTCCGCATAGCACCGGTTGCAGCATTGAGCATATTTGCCGGTAGCATCGCCCTACCCGCCACATGCACCCTCCACGGAGATATCCTCGGTGAAGGTGGCCCGTCCCCGAGCACGGATCGTACTCGGTGCGGCTGGCCCGCACCTTTGTTAGTCTTTCTTTATGCGTGCCCTCTTCTTCTCCTGTAATGGGACCGAGTTCTGCTCCTTGACCGCCTTCTTGAGTGTGTTGGGGCTGATAATATTTCGCACCTCGCCTATCCGAGGCTCGGTGAAGTCGGCAGTGAGGCGTCTCGAGAGCTGAGCAGCGAGCGGCGCCTGTTGCAACTTGGCTTCTCCGTGGTACCAGCTAGATCGCGCCGTCTATTGTTGGGTTGGGTTCTTGAGAAGGAGGCCCCATGAAGTCGCCACCGTACCCATGATCGGCAAAATCTTGATCGACGTTGGCAAATGTATCGTCGTCGTCGTCGTTACGATCCTGTGCCATATGCATGTTTGGATCGATGGCATAGGGATGTCCGGCACCGTTCTGGCGGTCTTGCCATGGGGCCGACTTGGCGGCAACACGGTTGGCGGTGTTGTCTTTGGGGTGGTGTCCCCGCCCCAAACGAATCTGGCTCTTCGCCAAAGCGAGGGCCAGCTCAGCAGGCGGCGAGGGTCATCACGTCATCATCGTCGGCCCCGACGGGTCGAATCGGAGGTAACACCTCGTCGCAGCCTGGCAGCACCGAACCAGTTCAACCCTAAACAAGTTGGGTGGCATCTGGGTACCGTGGAACAAGGGTTGCCCGGTTGAACGATTTTGCCCTTGGCGACATCGACCAACTCATTGTTCACGAAGTGCGGGAGAGTGCACGAACGTCGGCGGCGCCCTGCGAAAACATGTAGGGCGTCGGGGATGCCCGATCAAAGGCAAGGAGATGAAGTCCTCGACCGAGAGAGGCTTAATTAGTTACCGTGATGATGGCGTCGAGCTCGGCTAATGTCGAGGCACCGCCAACGGCGGGCGGCAGCGATTGACGGAGGGGCCGCTTGCTGCAGAGGTGCCGGCGGCGTACACCGGGTGCATTAAGCTCCCGTGCGGCGTCGGAGACACCAATGCCGCCTCCGCCGGAGACACCAATGGCTCCCGCCATCGCATTCTGCGAGTTGCTGGCCGTGAAGCTAGGAATCGGGCGGCCCACATTGGCCGCCCGCAATCCACGCACTCAACCCCTGGATCAAGGTAGGCACAATGGCGGTGATCGTCGCTCCGAGTTGTTGTTGCACTTGATTTGGACAATCTCCGGAATCCGCGCCACATGTGCCTTGAGTTCTTGGACCTCTCGCGCCTGGCTTTCCGAGCTGGTCTTTTTCTCCTTCCGCACACCAGCGGTATAGTATGACCCCCATTTTGTGGACAAGCCTTTTGCCGGCCACACGACCGGTGACATCGGCTTCTTGAGCTTATCCTTGTTCTTCATTACATTCAACGCCCTATTTAGAGTGGTGTCCCAAGGGTTGCTCTTAGTCGACCCAGCCATCTGCTTTCGACGCTGCGGAAGGAATGTGAACCATTTAGAAATTTGGCTTCATTAATTAGAATGCAACCATATGGAGCTAATTATCCCGGGGTGGTATTCCTTACGAACAACCTCAAGCGCCCTGGTCTTGGATCCGTGGTAAGCTCCTTTGTTTTCGGGTCCTTCTTGTACCGGGCCACGACAAAGTTCCTGATGCTTGTCACCGTATGTATCGAAGAGGGCGGTAGGCCTTGCTCGGCACGCTCCGCGTCCTCCTTGTCCCATATAGGCTCCGCCACTCTGTGTCCTTGGGACCGAGTGTGTGTTCCCCTAAGTTCAGCTCCCGTGATTTCTTTCCCCCAATCGACTTGATTGGGAGTTTGCGGTGCTCGAGCAATTGATCTTGAAGTCGTTGTAGTCATCTTCGGTGATCGAAGGATTTTTCTCCTTGATCTTCTCATAACTCTCACCTTTCTCGATCATTCTCTTCACATTGCTTTTCCAAGTAGACAGGGCCTTGCTCATCTTCGTGAGGGCAGCATTGTTCACTTTATTCCCTTTGAGGCTTGTGTTTTCAAAAGCAGCGGGAACTTGTATCGTTCGTGCAGCTTCGTGAAGAGGAGGTTGCGCAAATTCCCTCGGTCGGGATGCCTCGGGTTCTCGGTGTTGATCGAGACGGTGCTCCGGAGAATGCACCGAGCTGAAGCGAGTACCCTTGACTATTCATTCGGGCGCCGTTGGATTCCGTCGGAGTCCACTTGATAACTTCCTCCTTGAGGGTGCGAACGCAGTCGAGCGCCGGTCCTTCCGTTGCCTCTTCTGTTGGCTGCCATACGTGCGTGCGCCGCCATCATCGATGGTGGCATCCTCGGCGGCACCATCGGTGGTGGCATCGGTGGGGTCATCCTCGGCGGTACCATCGGTGGTCTCGGGATCGGTGGGGAAAGGCGGCGTCCTCATACAAGTGAGGTTGTTCCTCCATCTCCTGGGACAGCTCCCGAATGCCTTGCCGCCCAACCCCGGCCTCATCGTTGTGGGCCATGTTTCTCTCTAAATAGAAACAAAGTTTGGTCAAAAGGTTGGTTAATGTCAAGGAACAAGAACATGGTCTCATCAATTAGGGTTTGTCGACACCGAGGCATCCTAAAATCTAAGCTTTTATCATTGAGGGTTTTTATTTGAGGCACCCTAAAAGCCTAACCTTTCATCATTTCGGTTTTTATCGACACCGAGGCACCCTAAAAGCCATGCATTAGTCAAAAGTGCGCCGGGCACTTGATCCTACTTAATTAAGTACTAAGATACCCCGGCCCATGCATTAGTCACAAGTACCCCATATGTCCTATTTTTAGCAAAGTCATGCTAAAATTCACGGAAAATTTCAGCATGACCTTTGCTGAAAATAGGACATATGGACTACCCGAATTTGCCGGAACGGAAGTTAATCGACATTCCGGCAAACTCAAGGGCCTCTCGGGGTACCTGCAATATCATTACGACACGATGGTCGGAGACAAAACGCAGCAAACTAGCACCACAATGTGCCTCTACTTTCATATGGATGAAAAGGCCACAATGTGCCTCTACTAGCACCACAATCTTAGTTAACTTCTGGGGACATCAGAAAGTTAACATCCGCCTGATCACATTTTTAAACCAAGTTACACAAAGAAAATGCACCTAAGCACCAAGAGGAACTGTTACAACTCCATAAGGTATATCCAAGTCAACGCTTCTCATATTCAAAAACCTAACTCCAATATAACGAGAAAGATTGTAAAACATTATATCTCCTATTTGACCTAAACTGAAAGCGTAACAAAAATACCGTCTTCTTTTGTTGATGCGTTGGTGTTTTAGAGTAGAGGTAAGAAAACCGGAGACCATATATGTAGTTTCTAACATATGCAAGATTACTTAAAATTGGAGAGCCATGTCGTTTCTCTTGGACCTAAATATAGCTAGCTGCTGGTGTTGAACAATAAACAGCCACACCACACACTAAGACAAGTAACTGAAATGACTCTCTTTGTATTGTAGTAGAAGAAGAAACAAGAGAGAGATGCAAGATAGTAGTATATATAGGTGAGTCAACCTATTATTCTAGGCAGCTGCCTTGCTAGTGATTCGGTGTCGTCAAGAATCTGGATCCCTCCCACTCGACCTGCGATCTTCTACAAGGAAAAAGTAGCAGCTCACCAACCACCATATAATTATACAAGGAAAAAATGCTACTTGGCACAAGTGTAAACGAGAAGCTTGAGGTAGCAGCAGATTGAAGTGATAAAGTGCAATGGAGAAGCTTGAGCTAGTAAACAATTTCTAAATGTTATAAAGTGGGGAAAGTAAAATAAAATTCATGACTAGTCATGGCACTAGAAAAGAGACCAAGAAAGCATTAATCACTAATTAATTCCCCTGAACGGTGGCTCGTTTCTGAACGGGTTGATTAAACTCCTGCACATTTAATTAATTAGTGTACCATACACTAATTAAGCAGTACGTATGATACAGTAATTAAGCATCAGAAGTAGATGCTTAAGGTGAAGATGTCAAACCACCAAGGATCCTGCTCTACGGATCCAGGACTTTTTAACCATTAAGCAACTGCTAGCTTACAGAGTTGTGTACAGGCAGTAATCAGCTTGGTAAAATAAAATGAAAAAACAAATTTTGACAACTTGGCTTGGCTTGGTGTTGAAAGCCAAAGCTGTTTGTAGATCCTCAAATACAGCAAGTAATTAAATGAGCATATAATTCCTTAAAATAAATAAATAAGAGCGCACACGATAAATAAGAGCCCCATGCATGTTTCAATTTCTAAAAAAAACCTTTTGTTTTTGGTCAGATCAGATGGTCTTTGGGGCCAGATTGTACCAAACTGTGCCCAACCACAAAGACAAAGCCACCATATCTCTCTCTGACCAAGTGCATCCTCCTCTACTAGGCTGCAAAGGCACACAGTATGATGATTCTTCATCAAATGCCCCTCTTCTTTTTCCTTACAAAGGTGAGTGAAACATTTGTATCATCAACAACATCTGATTGTGTTCTCATTTGGGGGAACCTGAACACAATTTCAGGGGAATCCAGATGAGGCACCACGCAGTTCTAGCCCAAACTACCTAATCTCCTGCGAACGGGATTTGTGTTAGTCTGCACTTAGGTACCACTCGACTTCTTTCGTTGCTCATGTACTGGCCAGCGGTGATGTGCTTTTTCTCAGTTAATTAGGTGCAAATGCAGTCAGATATACACCATTGTCAAACTTATTTGTACTAACAAATCTACCCATCTTCACTAGATTCTTGCCCAGTTAACTGGTTACAAATATAGTTTGCGACTATGAAAATCTCCAATCAAAGAGGTCGAGAGCACGTGCCATCTTTAAACCTCATGACTCTTTTGACTTTTTTTTGTCAGTTATACATTTTTTAATTCAGAGTTCTGACTTGGCATCATGCAGTCTGCCACACAGAAGCACCACTTGATTATTAATTTATCCCTCAATTCCAAGCACTATGAAATAAACATCTTCCTTTTAAGGATCTATGAGAACATGGAAGAAAAAATAATTAAAAACTCTTGTGGTAATCTATCCTAAAATTAAAATCCTATTTGGTCAGATATTTTTTCTGGTGGAAACAAAATAACGTATGACAAGAGAGTTAGACCTAGCTTGCTGTTTTCCAAAGAATCATGTCATTTTCAAAGGCAGGGGTTAGTGCTTTACATCAAGGTGGGCACACCACGGAAAAATCAACTACTTTTGGTGCTTAAGTTAAGATTAGCGGCATGTTCCCATTATTCTCCTTACTTTACGCCTTACCGACAGCAAATAAATTACGGATGCTTACATTACATTTTTAATGCTGCTTATGTTATCATTTGGGAGAACCTAAGCACAATTTCAGGGGAGTTCAGACAAGCCACCATGCAGTTTTTACCCAAAATACCCACCTCCAGCTAACAAATGTTTGTGTTGGTTTACACTTCTAGCTTTAGTGCCCTATGACTTTTATCTTAACTTATGTGCAGAACAGACAATGATGTGTTTTTCTTCAGTTAGGTGCAAATGCAGTCACAGATACATCATTGTCAAACTTATGCTGTACTAACAGATCTACCGAACAATTGCATCACTGAGTCCTGACTAATCATCGGTAAATAATACAGACCAAGAAAATTGCCCCGCCCCCTCCCCCTCGGCACTTGGTCAAAATTAATGTGTTAAAACGCTATCATACAGACCAAGAAAATTCCGGAATGTTGAATGGTAAGAGATTGTGAGGATTCAGATTTGCGATAAGTAGCGATGTCTGAGTTTTGATCATTGGGAGAAAACTACGGGATCTAGCGGAAGAGGAAGGGATTGTGCATACCTGTGAATCCGGCAAAAGCAGCTACTTGTGACTCCGGCGTGAGTCCCGTATCGGAATCCGCTGCTCCGGATTACTGCTACTAGTGGTGTGGTGTGGACGGGGCGGCGCTGCTCCGGCGAGAGTGGGGTGGGGTCGGAGGGGAGGAAGGGGAGGATGGGGAGAGGGAGGCGTCGGTGGTGTGGTGTGGACGGGGCGGCGCTGCTCCGGCGAGAGTGGGGTGGGGTCGGAGGAGGAAGGGAGGATGGGAGAGGGAGGCGTCGGTGGGCCAGGCGGCGCTGGTGTCGGGCGGCGTCGAGGGCGGCGGGCGGCGTCGGGAGAGGAGAGGGAAGGGGATCATGAGGCGAGGGCGAGGGAGAGAGAGGATCGTCTGAAGGGGATCATGGCGGCACAATACTAATGGCGCACCACCCCTCGGTGCGCCATAAGAAAAGATACATGCTAATGGCGCACCTCACCCAGTGCGCCATTAGTATTTTTTACTTCGCCCGAGCCAACAGGTTATCTACCACTGCAGACCTGATACACATCAAGTCTTCTCTACTAGTTCGACTGGTCGTGACTAGTTCTCACACCAGGAGGTCCTGGGTTCGATTCCCAGGCTCCACAAATTTTTTTATGCATTAAATATGCTGTTTGATACTTACTTGTGTTTAAATATGTTCAAACTTGTTTAAATCATAACATTAATATATTTTTATAAGACAGTAATATTTTTTTTAAAAATATCATCAAACAGTAATGTCGGTGGAGCGGGGGTGGGTGCGGGGGGTGCGGGGGTGTGGCGGCGTTGAGTAGGGAGGGGTGCGGGGGTCGGCGGTTGAGTAGGGAGGGTGCGGGGGTCGGGCGGCGGCGGTTGAGTAGGGAGGTGCGGGGTCGGCGGCGGCGGTTGAGTAGGGAGGGTGCGGGGGTCGGCGGCGGTTGAGTAGGGGAATCGAGGGTGCGGGCGGTCGGCGGCGGCCGGTGGACCGGATCTGGCGAGGTGGGATAGCGATCGAGATGGAGGGGATCGAGTGTCCATGAAATTTAAAAATATTCATGATAGTTCAAAAGTGCCCATGAAATACAATCGAGAAATGAAGTCTACGATTTAAATACAATCGATCTTAGCTAGCTATCTCTTCACAATCTTCTTGCCCTTCTTTTTCGCAAATGGAGTTCTTCTATGGAACGGACGTCCTCTAGGTAGGGTGGTCCTGCTTCTTCTTGTGGTGTATGCTGCTACTTCATCATCGTCGTCATGTTCGATCCTCGGGTCGCCGTACTTGTCGAAGTCTTGCTCATTGGCTACTCCATCCATTCTGATGATCTTCCTTTTGCCTCTCCTCACGACAACACGACTGGGCTTTGGCGGGTCGGTAATGAAGAAGCATTGGTCCACTTGGGAAGCCAGTACCCATGGCTCATTTTTTGCGATGACGTTTGCGCCCGCGGTCTTGGATTTGGTTTCAGGTATAACCATGGTGGTGAAATACCGGTCTTCTTTTATGACGCTCTTGGCCAATCTGACACAGAACATCGGGACCTTCTCTCGGCGTAAGCTCAGCTCCCAGATCTCCTCGATCCTTCCGTAGTATCTGTCCTTGTCGTTACGGTGTAGGATTCCATCGTTACCCGGAGTTCGATAACCATCGCTCTTCGTGTCCTTGGCCTCGGTGTAGAATGTGTAGCCGTTGATATCGTGACGCCTCATAGGTCATCGAGGTTGTGCTCGGCGCTCGTGACAAGGCGAATATGAGTTGTTCTTCCGCGGAAGAATCCTCATGTAAAGGGTACGACAGAAGCTTCTGCTTGAACCAACGCGTGAAACATGAGTTGTGCTCTTTGAGTATATCTCCGTCCGTCCTCTATTGGCCTCGGTCATTGTACGTCTTCTTAATAAAGGTTCTGTGATGTACCACCCAAGGATCGACCACGTCTATGTGTTGTAGCGCGACTAGGTTTGCTCTTTCAAAGTCGGCGAGTCGACCCTCGAAGTCGACATGCATTTCGCGGCGACCCTCACGGTAACCCCATCCAGCGAGCCTGCCGAGGTGCTCGCTGACGGCGAGACCAACGGGGTTCTCGATGCCTAGATAATTCGTGCAGTAGGAGATGCACTCTTGGTCGAAAAGCCCTGGCTATGCTTCCTTACGGGCGTGACATGTTGCTAACGTATCCTTTGATGACACCATTCATCCTTTCGAGCGGCATCATCTTTGTGCGAGAACGTCGGCCCGAGCTGGATGATATCCTCCACTATATGGACCAGCAGATGCACCATAACGTCGAAGAATGCGGGCGGAAGTACATCTCAAGCTCGCATAGTATCACCACGATCTCTTCCTGTAGCCTTCTAAGTTGCCTCACGCCAATCGACTTCCGAGAGATGACGTCGAAGAAGTTGCATAGGCCAAATAGCGTTTCACGGACGTGCGTGTCCATGATCCCACGGATTGCAACTGGAAGTATCTGCGTCATCAGCCGCGTGACGATCGTGAGACTTCATCCCGCTGAACTTCGCCGCCCGGGTCTAGGTATCTCGCTTATCTTCCCAGCGTAATCGTAAGGAAGTTTTACTCCTAGGAGGCAGGTGAAAAACTGCTCGATCTCCTCGACTTAGAGTGAAGCACACGGAGGGTAGTCATTTCGGTCTTCTTGGCCTTTTTGCCTTTGCGACGACTTTACGTGTCCTGCTTCGCCTCATCATCATCATCATCATCATCATCATCATCATCATTAGCGTGAAGCTCCTGCACGATGCCCATTGATTTCAAGTCTACCCTTGCTTTCGGCCCATCTTTGGTCCTCTACGGCATGTTGAGCAGGGTACCAAGCGGACTCTCGCACACGTTCTTCGTGGATATGCATGACATCAAGGCTGTGAGGCACACGGTGGATCTTCCAAAGACGGCAAGTCCCGAGAAAACAGACCTCGTTTTCCATACCTTCAAGCCAGCTCTGGCGCCTTTCGCTTCTTTCCCAGCTCTGGCGCCTTTTGCTTCTTTCCCGGCAGTGGGCAGTCTTTCCAATTTTTCAACAGCTTGTCTATTTCCTCGCCGCTCCTCGTACACGGGCATTTTCGGGGTTCGGTTTCACCATCGAACAGATCCTTGCGTTTCCTCCACGGGTCATCGTCGCGAAGCCACCTTCGATGTCCCATGAACATGGTTTTTGAAGACCCGGGATCTCTATCTAGCTGGCGATACGTTGTGTCATCCATGCACCTTACGCATCCAAAAAATCCGTGGACTACCTGCCCTTGAGATATCCGTAATCGAGATAGTCGTGCACCGTCGTGAGCGGCGGCTCTCATAGGGAAATATTCTTTCTCTGCGGCGTCCACGTATTGGTGGCGTTTTCCACAGCTTTGTCAAGCTCCTCTTTCAGCAGCCCAGATACTGATTGATGTCGTTCCCTGGTTGTTTCGGCCCTTCAATTAGCATACTCATGTGAATGTACTTCCTCTTCATGCACAACCAGGGGAAGGTTGTACATCCACACAAACACGGGCGGGTGCTATGTGTGCTTCTCTGGCTACCAAACGGATTGACTCCATCGGTGCTCGTGCCCAGCACGATGTTCCTTGGATCGTTCCCAAATTCTGAGTCTTCGAAGTTCAACGCTTGCCACTGGCTCGCATCCTTAGGGTGACTCAACATCTTGTCTTTTTTATCTATCTGCGGATCATTTGCTTCATCTTCTCGCTTGTTCTCCTCCCTATCCGCGTGCCAACGCAGGAGCTTTGCTACCTTAGGGTCCGCGAAATACCGCTGCAGACGAGGAGTGATCGGAAAGTACCACACCACTTTTCGAGGAGCTTTCTTCCTCTTCTTGTATCGAGTGACGCCGCACCGGACATATGGTAGACTCCAGCGTGCTCTTCCCGATAAATGATGCAATTGTTCATGCACACATGGTATTTCACGTGCGGTAAATCGAGAGGACACACGATTTTCTTTGCCTCCTCCAAACTGGTCGGGCACTTGTTCCCCTTGGGAAGACGTTCGTGCCAGAATGACATGTTCTCGTCGAAGCGCGCCGTCGGTCATTTTGGGTTTTACCTTCATCTCGAGCCATGAGCGTTACTTTCAAAGCGGTATCCTCGGGCCTGCATCCTTCATACAATGGAGTAACCGCGTCTAACTCAAGTTGATCCATCTTGGCTTTCTCTCGGGCGGCAGCTCTGGCGTTATCCGTCTGCTTGAGAAGTAGCTCTTGAATATGAGGGTCCTGCACAAACCCTAGGAAAATCGGTTCTACCGATAGGGATCTTGGTCTCACCGAGATGGGATTGTAATCTCTCTGTTTCCTTTTCGTAACTTTTCGGTCTCACCAAAAGAGCGGATCGGTCCCACCGAGATTGCAATGTTAACTTTCTGTTTCCCTTCCGTAACATTTCGGTCTCACCGAAAGAGCGAATCGGTCCCACCGAGTTTACCTGACCAACTCTCTGGTTAGCTAATTACCAAAATCGGTCTCACCGAGTTTGTGTAATCGGTCTCACCGAGATTACGTTATGCCCTAACCCTAACCATATTGATCCTACCGAGATTCAAGTCAGTCCCACCGAAAACCCTAACGGTCACTAGGTTTACTAAAATCGGTCTGACCGAGTTTGTTGATTCGGTCCCACCGAGATTGGTAAATTGTGTGTAACGGTTAGATTTTGTGTGGAGGCTATATATACCCCTCCACCTCCTCTTCATTCATGGAGAGAGCCATCAGAACAAACCTACACTTCCAACTTACCATTTCTGAGAGAGAACCACCTACTCATGTGTTGAGACCAAGATATTCCATTCCTACCATATGAATCTTGATCTCTAGCCTTCCCCAAGTTGCTTTCCACTCAAATCTTCTTTCCACCGGATCCAAATCCTATGAGAGAGAGTTGAGTGTTGGGGAGACTATCATTTGAAGCACAAGAGCAAGGAGTTCATCATCAACGCACCATTTGTTACTTCTTGGAGAGTGGTGTCTCCTAGATTGGCTAGGTGTCACTTGGGAGCCTCCGACGAGATTGTGGAGTTGAACCAAGGAGTTTGTAAGGGCAAGGAGATCGCCTACTTCATGAAGATCTACCGCTAGTGACGCAAGTCCTTTGTGGGCGACGGCCATGGTGGGATAGACAAGGTTGCTACTTCAAGGACCCTTCGTGGGTGGAGCCCTCCATGGACTCGGCCAACCGTTACCCTTCGTGGGTTGAAGTCTCCATCAACGTGGAGGTACGATAGCACCACCTATCGGAACCACGCCAAAAACATCCGTGTCTCCAATTGCGTTTGAATCCTCCAAACCCTTCCCTTTACTTTCTTGCAAGTTGCATGCTTTAATTTCCGCTGCTCATACACTCTTTGCATGCTTGCTTGAATTGTGTGATGATTGCTTGACTTGTCCTAAGATAGCTAAAATCTGCCAAACTCTAAAACTGGGAAAAGGCTAAGTTTTTAATTTGTCAAGTAGTCTAATCACCCCCCCCCCCCTCTAGACATACTTCGAGGTACTACAGGCGTCCTCCGGAGGCCATGGCGCCTCCTAAGGCAATGGAGCCCCAAGTGGCTGGTCGTCAGGGGGAGGGGTCTCTTCGTCTCCGAATCACGCTTCCCAGCTGGCCGATCCTCCTCGGTTGTGGTAGTGGTCTTCGCGAGGCCCCTTTGATCCTGCTTCGCCTCGACCCGGGAAGCTGCCGCGGCTTTGGTCCGATGCTCCTCCCTAACCACCACCAGAGCTGCGCTGGCAGAGTAGGGGGTGGCTGCAAGGTAGAGCACCAGGGGCTCTTGGGGGCACGGAGCCACCATTACCGGGGGGCTGGTTAAGTACCTTTTGAGGTCTTGGAACGCCTTGTAGGCTTCTTCAGTCCATTCAAAGGGGCCCTTTTTCTTCATCGGCTTGAAGAAGGGTAGCGCTCGTTCCCCCAACTTGGAGGTGAAGCGTCCTAGCGCGGTCACGCGCCCAGTGAGCTTCTGCATTTCTCTGAGGTTCTTCAGCGGGCTCATGTCCTCAAGCGCCTTGACCTTTTAGGTTAGCCTCGATGCCCCGATGGGACACGAGGAAGCCCAAGAGCTTGCCCGAGGGGACCCCAAAAACACATTTCTCCGGGTTGAGCCGCAGGTTCACTGCGTCGAGGCTCGCGAAGGTTTCCTCTAGGTCTTGTATCAGGGTTTTGGCCTCCCGATACTTCACCACAATGTCATCGATGTAAGCCTCGACATTCCTCCTGAGCTGCGGACCCAAGGTGATGTGCATCAGCCGCTGAAAGGTTGCTCCTGCATTGCGCAGCCCGAACGGCATGCATGTGTAACAGTACACTCCACACGGGGTCAGGAAGGCCGTTCTTTCCACGTCTTCTACCGCCATCTTGATCTGGTGATAGCCAGTGAAGGCATCCAGAAAACATAACAGGTCACACTCGGTGGTGGAATCGACGATTTGTTCGATGCGAGGGAGCGGGAATGGATCCTGCGGGCAGGCTTTGTTGAGGTTGGTGAAGTCAACACGCATGCGTTCCTTCCCCCCTTTCTTTGGCACGACAACCGGGTTAGCCAACCAACCTGGGTATCGGACCTCGCAAATGACCCCTGCAGCTTCTAGCTTGCGGGTCTCTTGGACGATGAAAGCCTGCATTTCAGTGGACTGCCATCTTGATTTCTGCTTCACGGGCGTGCGTTGGGGCTGCGTTGAGGTGGTGCTCGACACGCCTCTCGGGATCCCTCCCAACTGATCTGGTTCCCATGTGAACACCTTCTTATTCGCTCGCGGGGAACTTGACCAGGGCCTCCTCCTGCTCGGGCTCGAGGTTGGCGCCTATGGTGAAGGTGGCGTTAGTGGATCTGTCCTCGTCGACCAGTATCTGCTTGGTTTCTGCCTTGTCTTGGGTGAACAACTGCTTCTTCTTGGCCGGCGCAGCCCCCTTGGGCTCAGGGGCGTCTGAGTCGGCGGGCTGTGCCGCCGCCGCAGCCTTGAAGACGTGCTTGAGTACCTGCAACGCATCCCCGGTGTCTCCGGACACGGTGAGGACGCCATTGCTCCTGGGCATCTTCATGAGGTTGTACGCTGGGTGAGTCGCGGCCATGAACCGGGCTAGTGCTGGGTAGCCGAGGATGGCGTTGTATGGGAGGCCGATGGGGGCGATGTCGAAGTCGATTAGCTCCGTCCGGAAGTTGTCGTAGGTGCCGAAGGTCACCGGAAGACGGATCTGCCCCAGGGAGCCGGCTGAACTGCCTCCGACGCCCAAGAAGGGCCTGCTAGGCTAAAGCCGCTCCAGCGGTATGTGGAGGAGGCTGAAGGCTTCAACCGAGAGCACACTGAGGCCCGCGCTGCCATCGACGAGGGTCCTGGTGACGGCCACCTGGCAGATGGTGGGGGTGCACAGCATTGGGAGCGCGCCCGGGCAGGCTGAGTTGGAGGGGTGGTCCTCCGAGCTGAAGGCCAGATCGGCCTTGGGCGCCGACCGACCTGGGGGGGCCCTGCCGCGCGGAGGCAGCGCCGATCTGGCGGACGAATGGCTTGATGTGGCGGCCTGAAGGTGGCGCCTGCGAGCCGCCCAGGAGAGCTGCGACGATCGGGGGCACCGGCGCAGCATGCTGGGCGAGGAAGAGGTTGCGTAGCTCCTCCCAAGAGACCACAGAAGCCGCTGGCAGGTGGAGCAGCCACATGCGCGGGGTGCCGATGAGGGCCATGGGAAGCCAGTTAGCCATGACCCTGTCGTCGCCTCCTGCTTCGAGGATGGCCTCCTCGTACACCAGCAGGAAGGCCAGCGGATCAGTCGTGCCGTTGTAACGCGGTGGCATCTCCGGCTTGAACTTGTTCGGCCACCGCACCTGTCGCAAGGCTAGGGCCAAGGCTCAGAGCCCCCTGGCCCCCGCGCCGGCGTTGGCGACCAGAGTGGGCAGCGCGCTGCTCACCATAGGGCGAGTCGCGATGTCGGCGTAGAGCGGGTCGGCGGAAGGGAAAGCTCCGGCGCACCCCTACCTGGCGCGCCAAATGTCGGATGTCGGGTTCCGGCAGACCCTCTAGGTTCGAACTCTGGGGTGCACGCGGAGATCTCACCCCCTACCTACCTGCACTTCGTCACCTTGCAAGGATCTAAACTACACGAAGAGCAACACAAGGGACACAAGGTTTATACTGGTTCAGGCCACCATTGTGGTGTAATACCCTACTCCAGTGTGTGGTGTGGTGGATTGCCTCAGGGGCTGATGATGAATAATACAAGGAAGAACATCCTCGTGAGGGTGAGGTGTTCTTGTAGCTAGGCTCTCGATCAGATTGGATCAAGCTAAAATGAGATGAGATCCCTCTACTGTGGTGGCTAGCTCTACTTATAGGCAGAGGCCCTGGGCCTCTTCCCAAATATTGAGCGGGAAGGGCGCCAACAATTGGCCATTTTGAAGGGGAACATCTAGTACACTTATCCTGACTAAAGTTGGTCCTCGCCTGTCAAAGGCTCTGACGATGACGCCGGCTTGGGCTCCACGATGACCTCCTTCCAGCCGTTGTGATGGTCTTGGTTTTGTTGCACCGAAACGGCTACCTTTGCTTGATTCTCTCGTCTGCGCTTGCCTCCTTTGCACCAAAGAGGAAATGAGGACACTGCGCGGGCCGGCGCCCGCCTAGCACCCTTGGTCGTCATGGCTTGCGTCGTGGGCACCACATGAGGTACCCTGCCTTGATCTCTCCGCCTCCTCGTGAGCCAGCCTGACGAGGCTGTGCCTGAGGAGGCTTCCTGTCGTCGGCCCCGCGAGGCTTGGCCCGTCGCGAGGGTCTTGAGCTTGTGCTGATGAAGATGGGCCGTACTGGGCCACCCTTTGAGCCACGCCGCAGGCCGCAGGCAGGCAATTCTGGGTACCCCCGTTCCCAGAACGCCGACAGATGGTAGCCCATGGAGGCTGGAGGAGGTCGACGATGGAGATGAACAGTATCCCGTGGAGTCACGTTTTGCGGTACGCCACACCCCTCCCGATGAACAGGACCCCTGTTTCGACCGTAGCGCTCCAACACAAGTCCGTTTCGTTCGTTTTGCGGTACGCCACACCCCTCCCGATCAACAGGACCCCCGTTTCGACCGTAGGAGGTCCGTTTCGTCCGTTTTGCGGTACGCCACACCCCTCCCGATCAACAGGACCCCCGTTTCGACCGCAGGAGGTCCGTTTCGTCCGTTTTGCGGTACGCCAGACCCCTCCCGATGAACAGGATCCTGTTTCGAACGTGGCCGCTCGAACATAAGGTCGTTTCCTCTGTCTTGCGGTACGCCAAGCCTCATTTCCATCGTATGTTCTGTACATGCCCTCCCGATGAACACGACCACGCATTCCGTTCCGACCCAGCCGGTTGGCTCCCACGCGTTCCGTTGCCTCTCGATGAACACGACGCATTCCGTTGCCTCCCCATGAACACGACGCATTCCATTTCCTCCCCATGGACACGACGAATTTCGTTGCCTCCCCATGAACACGACGACGAAGCTGTTTCTCCGTTCAGACCTAGCCATGTACACGAGCCCTGGCCATATGTATGCGCGAGTAGGCGTTCGAGACCCCGCCCGTATGTACACATACGTGGTTGTATTTTCTTTCTTGCACCCTGGCCGTTGTACGTACGTGTACATGCTTCGTGCGTGCCTCTACTACGACACGTGCACGCCACTACATCCACCAGTATATATGTACGTACACATTCGCGACAAGAATAACAACGATACGTACGCTTCGACTAGGTGGGTCCCAACTGTCAGGCACTTCCTTGCGTGCGAAGATGTAGCAGGTGGGTCCCAGCAGTCAGGGGGGAAACGTTTTTTTCGCGAAATACGGTGGCCTGTCAGGTGGGTCCCCGCTGTCAGGTGGAGGAATAATTATTTTGCACATAATAAAGAGGAACTTCCTTGCTGCGGCCGTGGACCCAGCTGTCAGCTTCTCCATGTACAGTCCATGTCCGATGGAAGCCGTTCCTTGACCACGTTGACCATGCAGTGCCGAGAGCACCAGGCGATGGGCGGCGGCGAGGCCTAGGAAGGGGACGATGCGGAGCCGGGGAAGACGCGACAGTGGATGCCCACGAATAGAGGAGTACGACGGTTCACTGGTTCGCTGCGGTGTGAGGATGTCGTTGCCGCAGAATAACAAGGGGTGTGGGTGAGTAGAGGGATGGCCTGGCCAGTGGTGGGAGTAGTAGGGGGCTAGGCCTCCGCCGCATCGCAGCCGGCCACGGGAGGCAGGAGCACGAGGCACGACCGGCGCTGGTTTGGACAGCTGGAGCAAGAAGACCAGAGGTTGAAGAAGCACTACGGCCGTGGGATGGACATCATACGGTCACTGGAGCTAGAATCGTGCATATTGACTAAGTTGACAAAGCCGGAGACTCCGGGGCATGTACAGCCCCAACTCATTATTACGTGAGAGTGTCACGGGCGGCGAGCTTCACAGGCATTGGCCTTCTTCACAGGCTCCGGGCATTTCTCAGAAAAATAAGCTTCACAGGCGTTTGCCTTCTTCACAGGCTCTGGGCCTTTCTCAGAAAAATAAGCTTGACAGGTGTTTGCCTTCTTCACAGGCTCCGGGCCTTTCTCAGAAAAATAAGCTTCGCAGGCGTTTGCCTTCTTCACAGGCTCCGGGCCTTTTCCAAAACGCAACGCTTCACAGGCATTCGCCTTCTTCACAGGCTCCGGGCCTTTTCCAAAATGCAATGCTTCACAGGCATTCGCCTTCTTCACAGGCTCCAGGCCTTTTCAGGGGTAAAACCTCCGGAGGTGCTGCATGTTCCACACGTTCTGGACGAGCACCCCCTCCTGAGTCTCCAAGCGCGCGGAGCCGGGCCTGGAAACATGAACAACCTTGAACGGGCCCTCCCACATGGGAGATAGCTTATGCAGCCCTTCCCTGGAGATAACCCGTCTGAGCACGAGGTCTCCTACCTCAAGAGTCCTGGGGCGAATGTTGCGGCAGTGGTATCGCCGCAGTGCTTGTTGGTATCTTGCCGCTCGTAGCGCGGCTTCCCGACAATGCTCCTCCCCCAGCACGAGGTCCGTCCCCCGCAAGGCGTCCTGCTGCGCCTCGTCGAACGCCAGGACCCATGCGGAATGACGTCTGACCTCATGAGGGAGGAATGCTTCAGCTCCATAGACCAGGAAGAACAGGGTCTCGCCAGTCGGCTTGGTCGCGGTCGTGCGGATGGACCACAACACGGACTGAAGCTCGTCGTACCAGCCTCTGCCGCAGGCCTCCAGCTTCTTCTTGAATGTCCTAGTTTTGAGGCCCCTAAGGACCTTTGCGTTGGCCCGCTCGGCATGACCGTTGCTCCGCGAGTGCGCTACCGAGGCGTAGCATACCTGCATCCCAAGGTTAGCACAATATGTTTTGAAGAGGTTAATGGTGAACTGCGAACCGTTGTTGGTGATGATGCGGTTCGGCACCCCGGACCGGCTTACGATGCCCTTGATGAACTTGACCACAGAACCTGCGGGGATGGTGCGGACGGCTTCCACTTCAGCCCACTTGGTGAACTTGTCCACGGCGACGTAGAGGTAACGATCGCCTCCTGGCGCCCGAGGGAACGGGCCCAGGATATCCAGCCCCCAAACCGTGAATGGCCACGAGAGGGGTATAGTTTGCAGACCTCCTACCGGCTGATGGATCTGCTTGGCATGGAATTGGCAGGCCTCGCAAGTTTTACCAGTTCCATCGCATCATTGAGCCTTGATGGGCCAATAGAACCCGCTATGCGGAACACATTGCCAACGAGGGTCCGTGATGACGAATGATGCCCATGGTCTCCATCGTGTATGTCTGCCAGCAGCTCCTTCCCTTGCTCCCTGGAGATGCACCGCAGGGACACATCATTTGGTCGCTTCCGGTAGAGCTCTCCATCCCTGATGCAGTACGTCGTGGTTTGCCGCGCCACACACTCCGCTTCCTCCTCCTTTTCATGCAAGGTCCCTTGCGTCAGGTAGCTCCGGAGCTCTGTGATCCAGCATCCCTCCTGAGGCTCCAGCGTTAGGAGCAGACGTGCTCCCGAGGCCAGGCCACAGACCGGGGCTCCCGAGGCAGGTGGCTGGGGGAGCTCTTCCCGAGGCTGCACCGTGCTTGACAGCGATGGCGTTGCAGAGGGCTTGAAGAGCCGTTCCTCGAAGACACCGGGCTCCTGAGGTAGCCGCCTGGATGCCCGTTTAGCGATGTCGTCAGCCTCCTGATTGGTGCCACGAGGCACATGCTGCAACTCCAGCCCCCAGAACTGCTTCTCCATCCTGCGAACCTCTGCGAGGTAGGCTTCCATGTGCTCATCCCTTGGCTCATATACTTTGTTGGAGAAGTTGACGAGGAGTTGTGAATCACCCTTGATGGTAAGGCGCTTCACTCCCAGGGTAGCCGCGGCCTTCAGGCCTGCTATCAGGCCCTCATAATCCGCTATGTTGTTGGAGACATTTTCTCCGTGCTGGAAGCAGAGCTGCACGGCGTAGTAGAGCTTGTCTTGAGTAGGAGATATAAGCACTGCGCCAGCTCCCGCGCCATGTCTGGAGAACGCCCTGTCGAAGTACATGATCCAAGCGTCCGGTGCCTCGCTTCCAGGGGAGAGGGATCGATCCTCGCCAGCCTTGAGGCCTGGCGCCTCCGTCCATTCCACCACGAAGTCCGCTAGCGCGGCTCCCTTGATGACTCTGGTGGTGCTGAATTCTAGCTGAAACGCTTGTAACTCGATGTTCCACTCAGCGACTCTTCCGGCCTAGTTGGGGCTCTTGAGCACCCTTTCCAAGGGGTACGCCGAGACAACCTTGATGGGACGGCCCTGAAAATAGTGCCGCAGCTTGCGCGAAGCCACCAAGAGCGCAAGGAGGAGTTTCTGGGGCATGGGGTACCGCGCCCTCGCGTCCCGCAACACTGTGCTGACGAAGTACACAGGGTGTTCGACGAGGTTAGGAGTGTTGGTGTCGTTGGCGTTGAAAGTGCAACTATCCCTAAGTGGTTTTGGTAATTCATAACAACATATATCTCATTGAGCTAATGCTATTCCAAGATGAACATTTCAGGAAAGCTCAATGAATGGCATGGCATGGATGATGAAAGTGGATCCCTCAAAATGCTAGTGACAAAGGATTGGCTCAAGCTCAAAAGCTCAAGACTCTACATTTTATATTTTAGTGATTCAAGATCACATTGAGTCTATAGCAAAAGCCAATACTATCAAGGAGGGATGAGGTGTTGCTTAATGAGCCTCTTGCTTCATGTGCTTAGTGATATGCTCCAAAACCCTCAGCTACTTTCTCACATCCACATATGACCTAAACTTAAAGCCAAAATCGGTCTCACCTATTCTTCCTATCCGGCGCCACCGATTCCAAATGTCATAGCCACTGCCACAAACCCTAGGAAAATCGGTTCTACCGATAGGGATCTCGGTCTCACCTAGTTGGGATTGTAATCTCTCTGTTTCCTTTTCGTAACTTTTCGGTCTCACCAAAAGAGCGGATCGGTCCCACCGAGATTGCAATGTAAACTTTCGGTTTCCCTTTCGTAACATTTCGGTCTCACCGAAAGAGCGAATCGGTCCCACCGAGTTTACCTGACCAACTCTCTAGTTAGCTAATTACCAAAATCGGTGTCACCGAGTTTGTGTAATCGGTCTCACCGAGATTACGTTACGCCCTAACCCTAACCATATCGGTCCTACCGAGATGCAAGTCAGTCCCACCGAAAACCCTAACGGTCACTAGGTTTACTAAAATCGGTCTGACCGAGTTTGTTGATTCGGTCCCACCGAGATTGGTAAATTATGTGTAACGGTTAGATTTTGTGTGGAGGCTATATATACCCCTCCACCTCCTCTTCATTCGGGGAGAGAGCCATCAGAACGAACCTACACTTCCAACTTACCATTTCTGAGAGAGAACCACCTACTCATGTGTTGAGACCAAGATATTCCATTCCTACCATATGAATCTTGATCTCTAGCCTTACCCAAGTTGCTTTCCACTCAAATCTTCTTTCCACCAGATCCAAATCCTATGAGAGAGAGTTGAGTGTTGGGAAGACTATCATTTGAAGCGCAAGAGCAAGGAGTTCATCATCAACACACCATTTGTTACTTCTTGGAGAGTGGTGTCTCCTAGATTTGCTAGGTGTCACTTGGGAGCCTCCGACGAGATTGTGGAGTTGAACCAAGGAGTTTGTAAGGGCAAGGAGATCGCCTACTTCGTGAAGATCTACCGCTAGTGAGGCAAGTCCTTCGCGGGCGACGGCCATGGTGGGATAGACAAGGTTTCTACTTCGTGGACCCTTCGTGGGTGGAGCCCTCCGTGGACTCACAAGAACCGTTACCCTTCGTGGGTTGAAGTCTCCATCAACGTGGAGGTACGATAGCACCACCTATCGGAACCACGCCAAAACCATCCGTGTCTCCAATTGCGTTTGAATCCTCCAAACCCATCCCTTTACTTTCTTGCAAGTTGCATGCTTTAATTTCCGCTGCTCATACACTCTTTGCATGCTTGCTTGAATTGTGTGATGATTGCTTGACTTGTCCTAAGATAGCTAAAATCTGCCAAACTCTAAAACTGGGAAAAGGCTAAGTTTTTAATTGGTCAAGTAGTCTAATCACCCCCCTCTAGACATACTTCGAGGTCCTACAAGTGGTATCAGAGCTTGGTCTCCATTTGCTTTGATTTCCATAGCTTTTGGTGGTCATAGCCTTAGTTTCACAACCTAGGAGAGTATGACGTCTAGCGAGGGGAATTATCACCGTAGAGGTCCTTACTTTGATGGTACTAATTTTGCTAGTTGGAAGCATAAGATGAAAATGCATATTCTCGGACATAACCCCGCCGTTTGGGCAATTATTTGTATTGGCTTGCAAGATGAATTATTTGATGGGAGAGAGCCGAACCGTGAAGATAATGCGGAAGAATTGAAGATGCTGCAATACAACGCTCAAGCTTGTGATATCATCTTCAACGGATTGTGCCCTGAAGAATTCAACAAAATCAGCCGTCTTGAGAATGCAAAGGAAATTTGGGATACTTTGATTGATATGCATGAAGGTACCGAATCCGTCAAGGAATCCAAGTTGGATGTGCTCCAAAGTCAGCTTGACAAGTTCAAAATGAAGGATGGTGAAGGTGTCGCTGAAATGTACTCTAGGCTTGCACTTATCACAAATGAGATTGCGGATTAGGGAGTGAAGAGATGGTGACAGATTCATCATTAAGATCCTAAGAGCATTGGATGGAAAGTATGATACCGCAGTGTGATTGATTCAAATTATGCCAAACTACAAAGATCTCAAGCCAACGGAAGTCATTGGAAGAATTGTTGCTCATGAGATGTCACTTAAGGATAAGGAGGAACTTCACAACAAGTCAAGTGGTACTTACAAAGCCTCAAGTGAAGCCCCCACATCATCAAGTGAGAAACACACCTTCAATGAAGAATTGAGCTTAATGGTGAAGAACTTCAACAAATTATACTCAAGATGAGCGAAGACCCTCACGGAGAAGCAAGGATTCGGAAAGGAAGGACAAGTCATCAAAGAGCTACATAAAACAAAGACATCAAGCTCATGTTGGTGAATTGGTATCCGGCTCCCGACTCCGACAATCACTCCGAGAGAAGCTATCACTCCGACTCCGAATATACTCAAGATGAAGGTGTTGCCGGTCTAGCACTTGTGTCAACCAACTCCTACGACATATTTGAGTCACCAAATGAAGGAATTGGAAGATGCTTCATGGCCAAAGGTCCAAAGGTAACACATCCTGAGTATGTTGATTTCAATAGTGATGAAGATGACTTGCTTGTGGATGATGATTTACTTGTTGACAACTCTAGTGATGAATACTATAATGAATCGTCAATTAATCATGCTAATCAAGATAAAACGAATGACAATGATAAGGAGAAGATTGAGCGTCTAACTAAAGAACTAAACTCTCTTAAGTTAGCTCATGAAACTATCTTCGAAGATCATCGAGAACTTTTCAGGGCTCATGAGAAGTTACGCTTTGAAAAGCTCAATCTTGAGCAAGAGCATGAGTTCTTAAAAGCAATCAATGATGATCTCCGTAAGAAAAGTTCTTCTTACATTGCCAAGCGTTTACTCTTATCTACTTACATGCCTCAAGTCAAGTCTAGTAACAAGATCAAGAAAGATTCTTCCTCTAGTAGTAACAATAATAATGTCAAATCCAATATTGTTGCTTCTAGTAGTTCTCTTGATTCCACTAATGATTCTCTTAGCCAAGTTACACTTGAGCAAGAAAACAGCTTATTGAAGGGAATTATAGAGAAACGTGTATACAAGAGCCTTGCCGGGAGTAAGCAATTCGAGGAAATTGTACGCAAGCAAGGAAGGCACCGGAAGAATCAAGGTGTTGGTTTTGAATGAAAGTTCAATGCCAATGGAGTTGAGTGGGAAGAATATCAATACCCCAAGACGAAGTTTGTTCCTCGACAAGAGAAGTATGATCCTACTTCCTTCAAGGGAACACAAGCACAAGATGATCTTCCACCACAAGACCACATGAACAAAGGCAAGGACAAGCTTCAAGAAGAGATTGATGCATTTGAAGAGGCACCTAAGGTCTCGGTCAAGTGGATTCCCAAGACTACGTCAAGTTCTACCTCATCAAGTACAACTACAACTCCAAGGATTCCCATCAAGATGATGTGGATCCCAAGAAGAAGAGCTAGAGAGTTCTTGAGGGTGACTCCGCCAACATAATTCACTCATATCATTATGGCAAGGACAAGTGCAATCAACTTCCATATCTTGCACTAGTTCAAGGAGTCACAAACCCTCATGTTGGTAAGGCAAGGGACAAGGTAGCCTAATGATTTCATGGACATAATTTTGTGTGTGCATCACTCTATGTCTATGGATATACTTGTTTGTTCCTTGTGGGACTAACCCATGTAGGTATTGAAAGTGCAACTCACTCCAAAGGATTGCTCCAAAAGATCTACATCAACATTGAGCATCCGCATCTTCAACACCTACATGAAGTCATCATCGACAAAACCCAAGGTTAGTTCATCCCTCTTAGGGGGATCTCACATCTAGGGGAGCTTAACTCTAAGAATTGAGTCAAAGCAACTCTAATGATGTGAACACATAAATGCTTTATGTAAAAGTGGTAACCCCACTTGAGCTTAAACGATGAGTATGACCTATGATCAAATGTCTATCATTTGACTCCTAAGTCAATATATAGATGACCTAGTCATCGCCAATTGTTTGATAGATGCTAGAATTGGTTGTGCATGCTTTGCCACATATTTCATTTGCCATCTTATTGTGTGAGCATGTTGGTTGCATACTTTACTCATTCGAGGACATCCACTTGTTGTTTTGATTGATTGGCTTCTTTTTCTTTGGCCAACTGGATGGACAAGAATGCATAAGAACCTTCTCTAGCTATCTATGCTTTTCTCATCTCAATCTATATTCATGCTACATAACAAAATTTGATCAAGTCAGATTCGAACCACTCTGTGTGAGGAGCACTCGGAGTCCCCGATTCGTCATAGACTTACACTTCCAAAACTTCTTTGTGATTCTCGGTCTGACCGATTCCTCCATTTTGGTCTTACCGAGATCACTAAGTCGATCTAGGTTTTCAATCTCGGTGCAACCGATTTGAACTCTTTGGTCACACCGAGTTGCAATAACTGCACACTGTTTTGCATCTCAGTGCCACCGAGTTGTTCCACTCGGTCACACCGACAGGGTCGGGCTATATATAGTCACGGGCAAAAATTTGGAGATTTCTCCAAACCTCTTCGCCCGCGCAATAGCTCGCTCTGCCTCCGTGGTCTCCGGATCGTCTCCTCGTTGCCAGCCGCCTCCTGACGCTGGTCTCCGCCGCCGTCAACGGAATTCAACCCCGCCGTTGCCGCTGTAGCGAGTCTCCGGCGAACTAGGGTATGGACTCGATCACAGTGCTTTCCTTGTACGATTCTCAGCACATTGTGTTCTTATTGATTCTTGCCACGATTGAAACACTCCTATCCAGTCAATGCAATCCTTAGAATAGTTTTGATTCGAAAAATTTAGGGTTAGGTTTCCGCCGAAACCATCTCAGACCCACCGAGTTGAAAAACTCGGTCCCACCGATTTGGCTTATGCCATTGCACTAGTGAGACTCGGTCTGACCGAGAATTGCTAATCGGTGAGACCGATTTTAGGACTTTGTGAAACCCTAGCAGTCTCAGTGCCACAGAACTTTGACTCGGTCTGACCGAGTTCATCAGTTTAGGTTCCAAAACTGCTTCGGTATCACCGAGTTTGAAAGTCGGTTGATCCGAAATGCTGTCTGTGGAAAACTAAAACTGAATTTTTGAGTCATTCTTTTGCAAAAATCTCTGCATTTTGTGATGCTCATCCACTCTACCTCATATATAACTCTTCACAGTGGTCAGTGATCAAGATTTGCAGCATGTCGCATCAGAGTGACAATGTAACAGGTCAGAGGAGCAGGTGAACATGAGTGAGGGCACTAGTCCCTCCAGCTCTTCAGATGAAGGCAGCAGGAGGACCCCAACCAATTTGCCTAAAGCTGCCACCAGGCAAAGGAAGAAGAAAACCTTGGATTCTGAAGATGAGGATTATAGGGCAGAAGAGGATGAGGCAACCTCCAAGAAGGCAGTGGTCAAAAAGGAGTATGGCTCAGCACATAGCACAAAGCCTGGACTCAATAGGAAGGTTCCTGCCAAGAGGACACCTATGCCAAAGGTCAGAGCATCAACTCAAATTCCTGAAAAGCCTGATCCCAAAGAGCCAGCTGCTGCTGAAGGAAAGAAAAGGAAAGAAAGGGTCAAGAAGACCACAGTCAGAGTTATTGGGAAGCCTTCCATGATGGAAGAGGAAGAAGAGATTGCTGCACCAGCACCCAAGGCACCAAAGCTTATGGGTGATGCTATAAGATCAGGGGCTGCCACATCTAAGACCAAGAAAGCACCCAAAGCTGCCCCCAAGGCCAAGTCTGCATGAAAGAGGAATACTAGGAGTATTCCAGCTGCTGAGAAGAACAAGGCCCCAGTGCCTTAGGTTGCTGATGAAGAAGATGAAGAAGGACAAGTTCTGAGGAAGCTCAAGCCCAAGATACCAGACCACAATGATGCCCATCCTATGGCTGAGGATATGAAGATCAGAAGAGACAATGGGTTGAGGCTATGGAGGATGACAGATCCATATGCCACAAGGAGAAGAACTGTTGTGGACTACAGGTTCCACACCAAGGAACAGCAGGACATTTATGAGACTATTTTGCTGGATAAGAAGCCCATAGTGTGTGATATGAGGTTGGTCGACTGGACCTACATGAAATAAAATGTAGAGCACTATCTTGGAGTGCAAGACAGTTTTGTTGCTGTTGGAGTTGCAGACTTCGTTGGGCTCACCAACTGGAACGATGAACTTATCATGCAGTTCTACTCCACAGCACACTTTTATCCAGATGGCAGGATAGTGTGGATGTCTGAAGGTACAAGGTACCCGATCAACTGTTGAGGAGTGGGCAAAGGCGATAAATGCCCCAAAGGAGAATGAAGATGACCTGGATGTATATGCCAAGAAGAAAATGGAACACAATTCCATAGCACACATGTACAAGGAGATCCCAGACACAACCATTGAGACACATAAGTTTGGATCAGTCCAATTCCTTCTATCAGGGCTGCCAACTATCAACTGCATCTTAAGGCATACTCTACTGCCTAAGTCTGGTGACCACAACATGATTAGAGGGCATGCAATCAACATGTTGCATTTGTTTGATGTGCCACAGAAATTCAAAGTCATGAACCTTATGGTTGAAACCATTGAGAGAACTGCAGCATACCAGAAAAGAAGTTGTGGATATGCCCCTCAGATCCAGGAGTTGATTAACTCAAAGATGGGCACAGGCAAATATCTATTGGATAAAGAACATTTTCCAATTTATCCAGACTTTGAGGACAATGAGGTTGTCATGAATGAGAATGATCCATCGCCAGTTCAAGCACAAGAGAAGAAGGAGAAGGCAAGGAAGGAGAAGGCTGCCGGGATGCCAACTCAAGAGGAGGCATCTGAGTATTTCTTGAAGAACAAGCAGGAGCAGCTTGGATACTTAATAGCATCAACACTGAGGATTGAGAAAGGATTGGCCACCCTCACTCAAAATCAGGAGAGCTTGGAAAGAATCATGGAACAAAAATTCTATGACTTAGATGTGAAAGTAACTGAGATTCAATCTGCTATGGAGCAACTACAGGATGGCATGCAAGAGAGGAAGGGCAAAACAACAACTCATGCATTTGCCAGAGTGCCTAGAGCCCAGAGGTCATATGCTGTGCCAGTTCCTGTCACCAGAGCCACTTCATCTGCACCAGCTATAGCCTCAGTGCCACCAGCTCCAGCACCTACACCAGCTCCAGCTCCATCTACTTCAACTGAAGCCTTCGTCCTTCGCGCTATCCGGACACCACCACCTGAAGATCAAGCCTGAGAGTCGATCTAGCACTATGCATTTTCTATGAACTTTTTGGTAACTTGTTGCCAAAGGGGGAGAAAAGTCTATAGATCATAAGCTTCGAGAGAGAGAGTGTTTTTTGTTCTCTCTTGATTTGGTGGTTTTTAAACTTGTTTGCTTTTGATTGCTTGAGATACTATGTTTGTGAGACATTGATGATCATGTGTTTGATCATAAGCTACACTTATGCATGTTTGATGATATTATCTTATCTATCCTATGTGATCATTCACTGTGCTTGGTGATGAGTGCATGTATTCAATCTGTATCATTTTGAGCGCTCCACCAAGATGTATGTGACATGGAAGAGTAACCCATGAGCCTAATTCCTTGTGCATTTGCAGTCCAAAGCAAATCGTAAACTATGCACAAATTTAGGGTGAGCTCTTGCTTATCACATACTTCTCAAAGCGACGATGTTTTTCAATCTCATTATCATTTGTTGAAGCTTTGATCTATATGTTGTCATCAATTACCAAAAAGGGGGAGATTGAAAGTGCAACTATCCCTAGGTGGTTTTGGTAATTCATAACAACATATAGCTCATTCAGCTAATGCTATTCCAAGATGAACATTTCAGGAAAGCTCAATGAATGGCATGGCATGGATGATGAAAGTGGATCCTCAAAATGCTAATGACAAAGGATTGGCTCAAGCTCAAAAGCTCAAGACTCTTCATTTTATATTTTAGTGATTCAAGATCACATTGAGTCTATAGGAAAAGCCAATACTATCAAGGAGGGATGAGGTGTTGCTTAATGAGCCTCTTGCTTCATGTGTTTAGTGATATGCTCCAAAACCCTCAGCTACTTTCTCACATCCACATATGACCTAAACCTAAAGCCAAAATCAGTCTCACCGATTCTTCCTATCCGGCGCCACCGATTCCAAATGTCATAGCCACTGCCACAAACCCTAGGAAAATCGGTTCTACCGATAGGGATCTTGGTCTCACCGAGATGGGATTGTAATCTCTCTGTTTCCTTTTCGTAACTTTTCGGTCTCACCAAAAGAGCGGATCGGTCCCACCGAGATTGCAATGATAACTTTCTGTTTCCCTTCCGTAACATTTCGGTCTCACCGAAAGAGCGAATCGGTCCCACCGAGTTTACTCCGACCAACTCTCTGGTTAGCTAATTACCAAAATCGGTCTCACCGAGTTTGTGTAATCGGTCTCATCGAGATTACGTTATGCCCTAACCCTAACCATATCGGTCCTACCGAGATTCAAGTCAGTCCCACCGAAAACCCTAACAGTCACTAGGTTTACTAAAATCGGTCTGACCGAGTTTGTTGATTCGGTCCCACCGAGATTGGTAAATTGTGTGTAACGGTTAGATTTTGTGTGGAGGCTATATATACCCTCCACCTCCTCTTCATTCGTGGAGAGAGCCATCGAACAAACCTACACTTCCAACTTACCATTTCGAGAGAGAACCACCTACTCATGTGTTGAGACCAAGATATTCCATTCCTACCATATGAATCTTGATCTCTAGCCTTCCCCAAGTTGCTTTCCACTCAAATCTTCTTTCCACCAGATCCAAATCCTATGAGAGAGAGTTGAGGGTTGGGGAGACTATCATTTGAAGCACAAGAGCAAGGAGTTCATCATCAACGCACCATTTGTTACTTCTTTGAGAGTGGTGTCTCCTAGATTGGCTAGGTGTCACTTGGGAGCCTCCGACGAGATTGTGGAGTTGAACCAAGGAGTTTGTAAGGGCAAGGAGATCGCCTACTTCATGAAGATCTACCGCTAGTGAGGCAAGTCCTTCGTGGGCGACGGCCATGGTGGGATAGACAAGGTTGCTACTTCAAGGACCCTTCGTGGGTGGAGCCCTCCATGGACTCGGCCAACCGTTACCCTTCGTGGGTTGAAGTCTCCATCAACGTGGAGGTACGATAGCACCACCCATCGGAACCACGCCAAAAACATCCGTGTCTCCAATTGCGTTTGAATCCTCCAAACCCTTCCCTTTACTTTCTTGCAAGTTGCATGCTTTAATTTCCGCTGCTCATACACTCTTTGCATGCTTGCTTGAATTGTGTGATGATTGCTTGACTTGTCCTAAGATAGCTAAAATCTGCCAAACTCTAAAACTGGGAAAAGGCTAAGTTTTTAATTTGTTAAGTAGTCTAATCACCCCCCCCTCTAGACATACTTCGAGGTACTACAGGCGTCCTCCGGAGGCCATGGCGCCTCCTAAGGCAATGGAGCCCCAAGTGGCTGGTCGTCAGGGGGAGGGGTCTCTTCACATCTGAGTCGCTTCCCATGGTGATCCTCCTCGGTTGTGGTAGTGGTCTTGAGGCCCCTTTGATCCTGCTTCGCCTCGACCGGGAAGGCTGCCGGCTTTGGTCCGATGCTCCTCCTAACCACCACCGTAGCTGCGCTGGCGAGTAGGGGTGGCTGCAAGGTAGAGCACCGGGGGGCTCTTGGGGGCGCGGAGCCACCATTACCGGGGGGCTGGTTAAGTACCTTTTGAGGTCTTGGAACGCCTTGTAGGCTTCTTCAGTCCATTCAAAGGGGCCCTTTTTCTTCATCGGCTTGAAGAAGGGTAGCGCTCGTTCCCCCAACTTGGAGGTGAAGCGTCCTAAGCAGCAGTCACGCTTGATGAGCTTCTGCATTTCTGAGGTTCTTCAGCGGGCTCATGTCCTCAACTGCCTTGACCTTTTCTGGGTTAGCCTCGATGCCCTGATGGGACACGAGGAAGCCCAAGAGCTTGCCCGAGGGGACCCCAAAAACACACTTCTCCGGGTTGAGCCGCAGGTTCACTGCGTCGAGGCTCGCGAAGGTTTCCTCTAGGTCTTGTATCAGGGTTTTGGCCTCCCGATACTTCACCACAATGTCATCGATGTAAGCCTCGACATTCCTCCCGAGCTGCGGACCCAAGGTGATGTGCATCAGCCGCTGAAAGGTTGCTCCTGCATTGCGCAGCCCGAACGGCATGCATGTGTAACAAGACACTCCACACGGGGTCGAAGGCCGTTCTTTCCACGTCTTCTACCGCCATCTTGATCCGGTGATAGCGGTGAAGGCATCCAGAAAACATAACAGGTCACACTCGGTGGTGGAATCGACGATTTGTTCGATGCGAGGGAGCGGGAATGGATCCTGCGGGCAGGCTTTGTTGAGGTTGGTGAAGTCGACACGCATGCGTTCCTTCCCCCCTTTCTTTGGCACGACAACCGGGTTAGCCAACCAATCTGGGTATCGGACCTCGCAAATGACCCCTGCAGCTTCTAGCTTGCGGGTCTCTTGGACGATGAAAGCCTGCATTTCAGTGGACTGCCATCTTGATTTCTGCTTCACGGGGCGTACGTTGGGGCACACGTTGAGGTGGTGCTCGATTACGCCTCTCGGGATCCCTCCCAACTGATCTGGTTCCCATGTGAACACCTTCTTATTCGCTCGCAGGAACTTGACCAGGGCCTCCTCCTGCTCGGGCTCAAGGTTGGCGCCTATGGTGAAGGTGGCGTTAGTGGATCTGTCCTCATCGACCAGTATCTGCTTGGTTTCTGCCTTGTCTTGGGTGAACAACTGCTTCTTCTTGGCCAGCGCAGCCCCCTTGGGCTCAGGGGTGTCTGAGTCGGCGGGCTGTGCCGCCGCCGCAACCTTGATGACGTGCTTGAGTACCTGCAACGCATCCCCGGTGTCTCCGGACACGGTGAGGACGCCGTTGCTCCCGGGCATCTTCATGAGGTTGTACGCTGGGTGAGTCGCGGCCATGAACCGGGCTAGTGCTGGGTAGCTGAGGATGGCGTTGTATGGGAGGCCGATGGGGGCGATGTCGAAGTCGATTAGCTCCGTCCGGAAGTTGTCGTAGGTGTCGAAGGTCACCGGAAGACGGATCTGCCCCAGGGAGCCGGCTGAACTGCCTCCGACGCCCAAGAAGGGCCCGCTAGGCTAAAGCCGCTCCAGCGGTATGTGGAGGAGGCTGAAGGCTTCAATCGAGAGCACACTGAGGCCCGCGCTGCCGTCGATGAGGGTCTTGGTGACGGCCACCTGGCAGATGGTGGGGGTGCACAGCATTGGTAGCGCGCCCGGGCAGGCTGAGTTGGAGGGGTGGTCCTCCGAGCTGAAGGCCAGATCGGCCTTGGGCGCCGACCGACCTGGGGGGGCCCTGCCGCGCGGAGGCAGCGTCGATCTGGCGGACGAATGGCTTGATGTGGCGGCCTGAAGGTGGCGCCTGCGAGCCGCCCAGGAGAGCTGCGACAACCGGGGGCACCAGCGCAGCATGCTGGGCGAGGAAGAGGTTGCGCAGCTCCTCCCAAGAGGCCACAGAAGCCGCTGGCAGGTGGAGCAGCCACTTGCGCGGGGTGCCGGTGAGGGCCATGGGAAGCCAGTTAGCCATGACCCTGTCGTCGCCTCCTGCTTCGAGGATGGCCTCCTCGTACACCAGCAGGAAGGCCAGCGGATCAGTCGTGCCGTTGTAACGCGGTGGCATCTCCGGCTTGAACTTGTTCGGCCACCGCACCTGTCGCAAGAGCTAGGGCCAAGGCTCGAGCCTCGCCCCAGCCCGGCGTTGGCGACCAGAGTGGGCAGCGCGCTGCTCACCATAGGGCGAGTCGCGATGTCGGCGTAGAGCGGGTCGGCGGAAGGGAAAGCTCCGGCGCACCCCTACCTGGCGCGCCAAATGTCGGATGTCGGGTCCCGGCAGACCCTCTAGGTTCGAACTCTGGGGTGCACGCGGAGATCTCACCCCCTACCTACCTGCACTTCGCCGCCTCGCAAGGATCTAAACTATACGAAGGGCAACACAAGGGACACAAGGTTTATACTGGTTCGGGCCACCATTGTGGTGTAATACCCTACTCCAGTGTGTGGTGTGGTGGATTGCCTCAGGGGCTGATGATGAACAATACAAGGAAGAACATCCTCGCGAGGGTGAGGTGTTCTTGTAGCTAGGCTCTCGATCAGATTGGATCAAGCTCAAATGAGATGAGATCCCTCTACTGTGGTGGCTAGCTCTACTTATAGGCAGAGGCCCTGGGCCTCTTCCCAAATATTGAGCGGGAAGGCCGCCAACAATTGGCCATTTTGAAGGGGAACATCTAGTACACTTATCCTGACTAAAGTTGGTCCTCGCCTGTCAAAGGCTCACGACGATGACGCTTGGCTTGGGCTCCACGATGACCTCCTTCCTGCCGTTGTGATGGTCTTGGTCTTGTTGCACCGAAACGGCTACCTTTGCTTGATTCTCTCGTCTGCGCTTGCCTCCTTTGCACCAAAGAGGAAATGAGGACACTGCGCGGGCCGGCACCCGCCTAGCACCCTTGGTCGTCATGGCTTGCGTCATGGGCACCTCATGAGGTACCCTGCCTTGATCTCTCCGCCTCCTCGCGAGCCAGCCTGACGAGGCTGTGCCTGAGGAGGCTTCCTGTCGTCCGTCCCGCGAGGCTTGGCCCGTCGCGAGGGTCTTGAGCTTGTACTGATGAAGATGGGCCGTACTGGGCCACCCTTTGAGCCACGCCGCAGGCCGCAGGCAGGTAATTCTGGGTACCCCCGTTCCCAGAATGCCGACAGACGGTAGCCCGTGGAGGCTGGAGGAGGTCGACGATGGAGATGAACAGTATCCCGTGGAGTCCCGTTTTGCGGTACGCCACACCCCTGCCGATGAACAGGACCCCTGTTTCGACCGTAGCGCTCCAACACAAGTTCGTTTCGTTCGTTTTGCGGTACGCCACACCCCTCCCGATCAACAGGACCCCCGTTTCGACCGTAGGAGGTCCATTTCGTTCGTTTTGCGGCACACCACACCCCTCCCGATCAACAGGACCCCCGTTTCGACCGTAGGAGGTCCCGTCCGTTTTGCGGTACGCCAGACCCCTCCCGATGAACAGGATCCCGTTTCGAACATGGCCGCTCGAACATAAGGTCGTTTCCTCTGTCTTGCGGTACACCAAGCCTCGTTTCCATCGTATGTTCTGTCCATGCCCTCCCGATGAACACGACCACGCATTCCGTTCCGACCCAGCCGGTTGGCTCCCACGCGTTCCGTTGCCTCTCGATGAACACGGCGCATTCCGTTGCCTCCCCATGAACACGGCGCATTCCGTTTCCTCCCCATGAACACGACGCATTCCGTTGCCTCCCCATGAACACGACGACGAAGCTGTTTCTCCGTTCCGACCTAGCCATGTACACGAGCCCTGGCCATATGTATGCGCGAGTAGGCGTTCGAGACCCCGCCCGTATGTACACATACGTGGTTGTATTTTCTTTCTTGCACCCTGGCCGTTGTACGTATGTGTACATGCTTCGTGCATGCCTCTACTACGACACGTGCACGCCACTACATCCACCAGTATATATGTACGTACACATTCGCGACTAGAATAACAACACTATGTACGCTTCGACTAGGTGGGTCCCAACTGTCAGGCACTTCCTTGCGTGCGAAGATGTAGCAGGTGGGTCCCAGCAGTCAGGGGGGAAACGTTTTTTTCGCGAAATAAGGTGGCCTGTCAGGTGGGTCCCCGCTGTCAGGTGGAGGAATAATTATTTTGCACATAATAAGGAGGCACTTCCTTGCTGCGGCCGTGGACCCAGCTGTCAGCTTCTCCATGTACAGTCCATGTCCGATGGAAGCCGTTCCTTGACCACGTTGACCACACAGTGCCGAGAGCACCAGGGCGGTGGACGACGGCGAGGCCTAGGAAGGGGACGATGCGGAGCCGGGGAAGACGCGACAGTGGATGCCCACGCATAGAGGAGTACGACGGTTCACTGGTTCGCTGCGGTGTGAGGCTGTCATTGCCGCAGAATAACAAGGGGTGTGGGTGAGTAGAGGGATGGCTTGGCCAGCGGTGGGAGTAGTAGGGGGCGGTGAGGCCTCCGCCGCATCGCAGCCGGCCACGGGAGGCAGGAGCACGAGGCACGACCGGCGCTGGTTTGGACGGCTGGAGCAAGAAGACCAGAGGTTGAAGAAGTACTACGGCCGTTGGATGGACATCATACGGTCACTGGAGCTAGAATCGTGCATATTGACTAAGTTGACAAAGCCCTCCATCCCCATCAACTTAGTAGGCCCACAAGTTAGCCTGCCACTATACTGGGTCCCAGCTAACAGGGGGAGTATTCATTTTTTGTGCGTAATAAGGAGGCACTTCCTTGCATGCGAAGATATAGCTGGTGGGTCCGAGCTGTGAACGGCGGTAACGTTTTTTTCGCGAAATACAGAGGCCCTTTTGGTGGGTCCCTGATGTCATGTGGATAAATTATTATTTTGCACGTAATAAGGAGGCATTTCCTTGTGTGCGCTGTGGACCCAGCTGTCGGCCACTCCACGTACAGTCCACTTCAGATGCATGTTAGTCGTTAACCACATTGACCAGGCCGCGCCGAGATCACCAGGGCGATGGACGACGGCGAAGCCTAGGAAGGGAACGACACGGAGGCAGGGAAGACTCGGAAGTTGTTCCCCATGCGGAGGGGAGTACGACTGTACGAGGGTTTACTGGTTCGTCTGCCGTCGCCGGAGAATAACAGCAGGTGTGGGTGACTAGAGGGATGGATAGGCCAGCGATGGGAGTACGGTAGGGCGGTGAGGCCTGCGCGGCAGCAGAGCTGGCCGTGGGGAGGAGGGAGCAGGCAGTCCCGCCGGCGCTTGTTTGAGCGGCTGGAGCAGGAAGAGCAGAGATTGAAGAAGCACGACGGCCGTTGGATGGCCATCCAACAGTCACTGCTTGTGCGTCAACCTTTTTTTTTTAGGAAAGCCTCAAATCTGTGGAAAACATCATACAGCCCATCTGCCTTTATTTCTAATAATTTACAGCCCATTTGCTAATTATTAGGGTTTTTTTGGAGCCCATATTCTTTTTGTTAGCATTACAGCGCATATTGTGGCCACGGTTAAAAAATTATATGAAATTTTGCATATTTCGGTGCGATCCGAACTGTTTTTATCCCGAAATTTCGACTCACCTTCAAATTGATTTAAAAAATAAATGTATTGTCAGAACCCCGATCCCAAGTCACATCGATCTAGCTGGTAACACCTCATATCACTTTGCGGCCTCACGCACGGTATTCCCACGGGTGTCGCCTTACCATGGCCCGGGACCGTTTGTGTCTTTTGGCTCACGTATATGATAGTGTCGCTAGCATCCATATGACAAAGAACCCGGGCCGACATGGCTAGTCGTGAACCCAAAGCGGCGCTAACCCATGGGGACAGGCATACATGAATCACATCGAGCATGTCGGTCATCAACGTATATATTCGGGCTGTAGCACTGGGCTAACAGGACTCCGGTATCCCGGCTGTAGCAGGCTAGGCAGGACTCCGAATATCACCGCGTGACATTTCCCCGAAGGGACAGACATAGGAACAAAGTGAAACACATGCCGGCCAGTCAAGTGTCCAAGCAGTAGTGCTGGGCTAAGAAGCCGAGAGGGTCAATTAAGGATCCCAATGCGTGGTAGTAACTGTTTCATGGATCACAAACACAGAACTCAGTTCCTGAGGACGACTGCAATGAGACAACCCACCATGTACTCCTACATGGCCTCTCACCGCTACCTTTACCAAATCGTGTTCACACACTTAGCTCACACACGCAGATGGGACATGTTCACACACCTCCGATTCATCCCCGATGAATCGGACCTGACTCAACTCTAAGCGAGCAGGCATGACAACAAGCATGAATGAGTAGGCACAACATGGCTCAAACAACTCCTACTCATGCTAGTCGGTTTCATCTAATTACTGTGGAATGACAGGTCATGCAGAGGATAAAGGGGTTCAGCTACCGCAGCACGTAACACATGAGTCGTTGTTGTCCTAATGCAATAAAATAGAGCAGGAGCGAGAGTGGGATTATATCGGAATGAACAAGGGGTTTTGCTTGCCTGGCACTTGAAGATAATATAGTTCTTCATCGGTGTCATCGAATTCATCGCCTAACGCCGCGTCACCGAGAGGGGACAATTACCGGCAAACAAACAAGAGAGAACACAATCAATGCAATGCACATTCACATGAATGACATGTCATGTTAAGGTACTTAATTCACCTAGTGCAATATCTAGCCAAGTTAATTGAAGTGGAATTCAAACAAGGTTAAACTCCAACTCCAAATGTTATTTCATAAATTACCCTAATCATGATTCATCCTATTCAGTGAGGTTAACTTGTTCAAACATGCATGAAAGTGCCATAAACAGATTCTTCATATTTTTCTGATCATCTTTCATATATAAATTATTTCAATCCGAGTTACGGTTGAATTTCTATGATTTATTGAAGTTTAGGGCATTTTCTGAAATTTCCTGAATTAAAATAATTCCAGAAATCATTATTGCGTCAGCCTGACATAGGCGTGACGTCAGCGAGTCAACTGGGTCGCTGTCCAGGTCAACTCTGACGCTGGGACCCACTGGTCAGTAGTTAGTTTAACTAACTAATTTCGGTTAGTGTTAACCCTGTTTAGTTAGTGGCCGGGCCCACTCGCCGCTGACCTGTGGGGGGTCAAATCCTCGGTCAGCAGGGGCTAATCCACCGGCGTCGAAGTCGCCGGGCGAGGCCGAGATGGCGGAGGCCTTCAGGTTTGCATCTCCGGCCAAACGAGCGGCGGAGAGGCTTCACGTGTTCGCGGTGCTTGGCCGCATCCATCTACATAAGCAAGGGGTGAGGTCGGCCGAAGCTGGGAATCGAGCTCACGGCGGTGGCGGAGTTCGGGTGCAAGTGGGGATGGGGCTGCGGTGCAGGAGGGCTAGTTAGTGTGTGCGTAATGCTCTCGATGGCTTCCCGAAGCGGTGACGCGCCCGAATCGAGTTCAAGCGGCTGCAGGGCGGCGGCGACATGGCCGGGCAGGGGAAGCTCGGCCACGGCAGGGCTACGGCCTAGAGGGCGGGCGCGACCAGGGGAGAAGGGGGAGACGAAGCGGGGCTCACCGTGAGTCCGTTTGGAGGGTCAGTGGGCTCGGGGGCGGCCGGAGTGCGGCGAATCGACGGCGAGGGGCTCGGTTGCCCGAGGTTGGGGATGACCGCGATGACAATGAAGCAGGGCCTCCGGAGGGCCGTGGATCGGTGGGGTGGAAGAGGGGTCGAGGCGGAGATCCCGGGACGGCAGAGGGCAAGGGGTGGCTATGGCATGGGTGCAGCGATCGGCGCCCAGCGAGCCTCGTTCAGGTTCGGGAGAGAGAGCGAGACAGAGGAGGGAATGAGGGAGAGGAGAGAGCGAGGGGTCGGGGGTGTGCGTGGCACCCACGGTGTCGAGGAGGAGAGCCGAAGCAGGAGGTGGCGTCGGTGGCCGTCAGGGCAAGCGCCACGCCTCGCCTCTGCCTCTTGGCAGAGGAAGACGACAGCGGCGAGGCGGTGGTGGGCTGGGCCACCACCGGGCCAGCGAGGAGGGGGAGAAGGCTGGGCAGTTCGTGGGCAGTAATTGGCTTCAGTGTGAGCTCTCTCTCTTTCCTTTTTAACTGTTTTTGTTTTTCTATTATTTGCTCTGTTTTGATTTAGTTTATAAACCAAATCATTTCATAAATCCTGAAAATAATTTTGGGCATTAACTGAAATATTACAGAGGCCCTTAACTATTTTACAGAATTGTTGGAGCATTTAAAAATATTGATAGTTTTTTTTAAATGCCCCAATTCAAATACAATATGGTTTATTCAAATATCCAAAAATGTCTTGGAAAAATATCCATCATCTCTGGATATGGTTTTCACCTTTTTCCATTAATCATGAACATTTTTGCAAACCAATTTGGGTTCTTTGAAGATACTTTGAAGTTGAACCTATTTGAATTGTTTTAGTGCTAGGGCTTGGTCATCCCCATTTCAAATTTCATGAAAATTCAAACATGATGCATGGATGCAATGCCACTAGTTACAAGCAAGCTCTAGGGCTGACCTGGGGCTGTGACAACTCACCCCCACTAAACAAGAATCTCGCCCCGAGATTCAAGACGTGAGGTAAGAGGAAAAGGGGAGTCGCAACTATCACAATCTTCATGATCCATTTGCCCTTCTCGAAGATGTTGATTCACTCCATCATCTTGGTCTTGACGTCTTTGCTTTCGGGATCTTCACTCGACACGACAACAGAAAGAAGGGGGAGACCCTACATGATTCGATCTTCACTAAGATCAAGTAAACATGATCGACTCACGGACTGAGATGGTGACACATCTCGAATTGAGACACAAAACTCATCGAGAGGGATGGAAGAACAAACGACGGGGTTTGATTGATGGCAACAATTCCACGCTTAGAAAGATGGTGGATGGTGTCAAGGTGTCAAGGAAATAGTTATCATGATCCCGTAGCAGGACACCTCGAGAAAGGTGACGCAAAGAACTATTCCCTTAAGTGGCAAAAAGAATTACTTTTGACTTAGAGATCATTGAGACTCTTCATACCAGCCTAAGGTAATTCACAACGATCGTTTGGTGGAGTGCAAAGGAATGGTACACCCGGACTAGTATGGATGATGTGGACTACCTTGTTGAAGACAACGCAATGGATGATTTTTGCTTATCATCGGAGATGGATGGGACCCATGGTAAGTCCACTTTTGAGGATGATCCTGGACAAGAATTACTAAGAAGGCAGCCTATAGTGAAATGGCACAAGGACGGTGCAAGCTGGGAACGAAATGCAACTGTTGGAATGTTCCAACCGTCATATCTGCCTGAGATTCAGATCCGATTGGTGATGGGATACTTCAGACTCAGCATATGCGGAAAGGAAAGGTTGCAACACAAATCGATGAGATGACGTTGCGAGATTCTCGGGATATGAACTACGGTAGTGAGCTCCAAAACATGAGCGGGTTCTGCTACAAACAGGTGAACACATTGTCCCAGACAAGCATGACCACATGGTAGTCTTATATTAAACACTACCAAGTTCAGGTGGGGGGAACCATCATCGAGGATATCGAAGTTTTAACATAAGTCATATGATTAGCTCTTATGAAGAAACTTCTTCTCCTTGTACAAATCAGTTAGTGGCTTGGTGTGCTAGGGATACATACGGAATGAAGATGATCAGTCTATCAAACCATAGAATACTTCGCACATGCATGACTGACTTGGAATGATTCCAGAGGAAGCAAAACAAACCTTTCTCAAATTTATGGCGGCAACTTACACCTAAAACACATAAATTCGAGGAAGTCTCTTCAACCATCCAAGCATAAGCTCCATGAACAGAACATGAAGTATTGCTTACACAAGTTTCCAATACTAGGTTGATGTTCAACATGACTCATGGGGGAGACAAAATGCTACTGATGGGCTCAACAGCAACTCATCGGAGTTTCCATATCACTGGACTTCCACCATCATGTGAACACGGTGATAGCACTGGTCAGACCAAAAGATGTAATGGGTATGCTCGAGGGATCAACCACGAGTAAGACAACATTACGAATATCGTTGGTTCTGATTTGACCTAATAATAGCCCATACTCAAGTCAAAGGATTGATAAGACAATAGGTCCAAAGAATCGATCACGAGAGACCGATCGATGAAGATATCATCTTTCTTCAACACACACTACACAAGAATATCCCATTGGATCGAACTAGGTTGGGCAAGCTTTTATCTTCCAACTCTCCAAGTTGTTGTCTAGCTTAACCAACTAGCTTAGGGATATCCAACACAGATTCTTGGAGAAGGGTGGTTCACAAAGAAACCAACTTGATCATGAGCTCAACATAACGATCGGGGAGACAACCCGGTAACACTTCCAAGAAGATATTTGGAAAGTCACGACCACGGTATGTTACTAAGCTCGAGAACAATCTTGCTTTTGAGGGCAAGATGATATGATCAAATAAGCAAGGGATTGAATAATCCTATCTCATTGATCGAAGGGTGTACCAGAAATAAGGACTAGGTAGCACGATCAATCTTAGTATGATGATTTAATAACCAACACGCTAAGAGTGAGGATATTGTCCATTTACTGCCAAGCAACAAGTTGCTCTATGTATTGATTTCACTCCTCTCAATTCACTTGTCGGCATTCCGGTTACAACAACACGAGGACCGATGAATGAATGAGGATTGTGAGAAGTTTCACCACGACAAGAATTCATAAGAGAAGGTGCAATTCTCATGATGTTCCTGACATAAAGATGGTAACACCCCAAGGTAGAGCAGAATCAAAGCTGGATTGGCATTTTGATCTGCAGAGTACAATTACTTTGACCCAATCCTGGAAATGGATGAGGTACTGGAATTTGTTTCTCCTAGTCATTCCAGAACAAAATAGCTTGACGGACCACAAGGATAATAGACATCGATAAACGAATGCACACATACTCTTGGTTATCAACTGATAGAGGATGGTCGGGGTACAACTAAAGAGAGCAACTCAAAGGAACATATAATTTTTCGAGTTGTGGAAGCATGGATTAGTATATCGAGCAAGGCTCAACATTTCTCCCGGATAACCCATGCAGAAAGTAAAATTGGCAGATTCACTATATGGAATGGAGAACTCCTCAAGAGTACTACGATTGTGATCTTTTGGTTCAAAAGAACTTACGCCATAAATAGCTCATGGTATTTGGAAGAAGGAAATGCCACGAACCTCGAGGACTATCACAAAGTTACTAATATCCTAAAGGAACTAGCAATTACTAACAACATGAAGTAGGGTGAATCTCGGGTTCAAGAACCCAGGAGTAGAATGCCTACTAACTAATAACATCACGGGATGCTTTCAGGAATAATGGCTAGAATCATCACACTGGGGATACAAAAGCGTTGCTAAGTTGCTAGATGACTTACTAAACACCTAGGGTCATAATAATAACTCCAACATATATGTCGAGGCAATGGAGTACCTCAACATACCAATTTGTGTGATTAATCTGGCCCGGATGAACATTAGAAATGGAGGGGAGGGATTTGCAAACGCATCAGACTATTTAGAGACCTGGGATGACTCGGACAGCATAACGGCTGTAAATGCTCAAAATGATTTGAGACATCCTGCAAAAATGGTGGCATAACCACTCAACATCACAATATCAAGGTTCCGAGATCAACAGTTATCATACATAAATAGTAGGAACTGAACTGGGGCTTAAAACCAACAATCTTATAGGTCTATGGATTAGTAACACGTCATCCTGATAGATAGATGAGAAGCCTAGTTCTAAAATCCCGTAGAAGAGAAGAGGATGACTCAGATCAGAAGGCCATGAGGTATGAGGAGTAAAAAGAGCCTTACGTTCCCTTCCACAATCAATTCCCTTACATAGCTAAAGCATTTCTAGACACAACTTGACCCGGTTGGGCTTGGTAATCTCTGAGCAGTCGGGGCTCGATACCAACGCTGTCAGAACCCGATCCCAAGTCACATCGATCTAGCGGTAACACCTCATATCACTTTGCGGCCTCACGCACGGTATTCCCGGGTGTCGCCTTACCATGGCCCGGGACCGTTTGCGTCTTTTGGCTCACGTATATGATAGTGTCGCTAGCATCCATATGACAAAGAACCCGGGCCGACATGGCTAGTCGTGAACCCAAAGCGGCGCTAACCCATGGGGACAGGCATACATGAATCACATCGAGCATGTTGGTCATCAACGTATATATTCGGGCTGTAGACCTTTGGGCTATGAGACTCCAGTATCCGGCTGTTGCAGGCTAGGCAGGGACTCGAATATCACCGCGTGACATTTCCCGAAGGGACAGACATAGGAACAAAGTGAAACACATGCCGGCCGATCAAGTGTCCAAGCGGTAGTCTTTGGGCTAGCGGGACTCGGTGAACCGGGCATGTAGCGGACTACTATCGCCGGAAGCACGAGACTACATTTCCCCATATGAGAGGCTGCCAAGGATGAACAACTAGTTTGTCGGATCCCACACATACCAAGCATTTCAAACATACACACATTATGCTCAATATGTGTAGATACAACATGGCATCACAACATAACTCTACGACTCAAATATTATTCATTAGGCTCCGAGGAGCGAGATATTACAAACATGGGTCTCATGACCCAACACTCAGAGCATACAAGTCAAAGCACAAGCGGAAGCTAAACATGTCTGAAAGTACGCAGACAACTATAAATGAAAAGGACCGAGAAGCGACTATCTACCGAGATCTGCCGAGGCACAAGATCGTGGCCGAGGTATCAAGCTAACCGTCGAAGTCCAAGCGAAACTACTAAGCGAGACTGAAGTCTCTCTCGCAAAACATAAAATAAGCAAGCGTGAGTACAAACGTACTCAGCAAGACTTACATCGAGAACTAGCTACATATGCATCATTATCAAAAGGGGTGGTGGGGTTTGACGCGACAAGCCAGCTTTGACTCGGTGGCTATCCTAAACTACATTTGCAAGTAACTCTTTTGAGGTGGCGCACGAGTCCACATATTCACCATATCAATACACCACTATGGACCCGCTCCCGTCTCCCTACGAGAACGCCATCCATAGCACTCACGCTTATCTTGCACATTTTAGGGTATCCACTTTCACTTGTCTATGAACTGATATAGGCAACCCAGAAGTCCTTCTCCATGGACACGGCTATTCGAATAGATCATATTAACCCTGCGGGGGTGTACTTCTTCACACAAGCTCTCACCACTTACCGACGTTTACTCGAAATGTACTCTGCATCATTCAAGCGGAAGCCCAACATGGGTGTCGGCCACGACCTACCTAAACACACAAGTCCCAAGTCCAGGTTTATCGCCTATTCGGGTTCCATCCATGAGGCGTCCGCCGAGGTTTCCCATACAGCCCCGAGCGATGTGTGCAGGGTTCCCGAGACACCAAACGGGCGAATCGGTACACCAGGCCACGGTGCCTACCGCAACACAACCCACCCCTATGGTCAGCGCGTTGCGTCCCCAAACATACTACAAACACGAAACTACTTGCAACTCCCGGATGAGGACAAGGGTGGTTAAGAAGCCGAGAGGGTCAATTAAGGATCCCAATGCGTGGTAGTAACTGTTTCATGGATCACAAACACAGAACTCAGTTCCTGAGGACGACTGCAATGAGACAACCCACCATGTACTCCTACATGGCCTCTCACCACTACCTTTACCAAATCGTGTTCACGCACTTAGCTCACACACGCAGTAGGACATGTTCACACACCTCCGATTCATCCCCGATGAATCAGACCTGACTCAACTCTAAGCGATGTGCATGACAACAAGCATGAATGAGTAGGCACAACATGGCTCAAACAACTCCTACTCATGCTAGTGGGTTTCATCTAATTCTTGTGGAATGACGAGGTCATGCAGAGGATAAAGGGGTTCAGCTACCGCAACAAGTAACACATGAGTCGTTGTTGTCCTAATGCAATAAAATAGAGCAGGAGCGAGAGAGTGGGATTATATCGGAATGCACAAGGGGTTTTGCTTGCACAGCACTTACGAAGATAATATAGTTCTTCATCGGTGTCATCGAATTCATCGCTTAACGTCGTCTCATCGAGAGGGACAATTACCGGCAAACAAACAAGAGAGAACACAATCAATGCAATGCACATTCACATGAATGACATGTCATGTTAAGTTACTGAATTCACCTAGTGCAATATCTAGCCAAGTTAATTGAAGTGGAATTCAAACAAGGTTAAACTCCAACTCCAAATGTTATTTCATAAATTACCCTAATCATGATTCATCCTATTCAGTGAGGTTAACTTGTTCAAACATGCATGAAAGTGCCATAAACAGATTCTTCATATTTTTCTGATCATTTTTCATATATAAATTATTTCAATCCGAGTTACGGTTGAATTTCTATGATTTATTGAAGTTTAGGGCATTTTAAAATTTCCTGAATTAAAATAATTCCAGAAATCATTATTGCGTCAGCCTGACATAGGCGTGACGTCAGCGAGTCAACTGGGTCGCTGTCCAGGTCAACTCTGACGCTGGGACCCACTGGTCAGTAGTTAGTTTAACTAACTAATTTCGGTTAGTGTTAACCCTGTTTAGTTAGTGGCCGGGCCCACTCGTCAGTGACCCAGGGGGGTCAAATCCCTGGTCAACCGGGGCTAATCCACCATTGCCGAGTCGCCGGGCGAGGCCGAGATGGCGGAGGCCTTCGGGTTTGCATCTCCGGCGGCCAAACGAGCGGCGGAGAGGCTCTACGTGTTGCGGGTGCTTGGCCGCATCCATCTATGCAAGCAAGGGGGGCTGAGGTCAGCCGAGCTCGCCGGAATCGAGCTCACGGCGGTGGCCGGAGTTCGGGTGCAAGTGGGATGGGGCTGCGGTGCACGGGAGGGCTAGTTAGTGTGTGCGTAATGCTCCTGATGGCTTCCCGAGCGCGGTGACGCGCTCCGAATCGAGTTCAAGCGGCTGCAGGGGCGGCGGCGACATGGCCGGCGGCAGGGGAAGCTCGGCCACGGCGGGGCTACGGCCTAGAGGGCGGGAGCGACCAGGGGAGAAGGGGGAGACGATGCGGGGCTCACCGTGAGTCCGTTTGGAGGGTCAGTGGGCTCGGGGGCGGCCGGAGTGCGGCGAATCGACGGCGAGGGGCTCGGCTTCCCGAGGTTGGGGATGACCGCGATGACAATGAAGCAGGGCCTCCGGAGGGCCGTGGATCGGTGGGGTGGAAGAGGGGGTCGAGGCGGAGATCCTGGGGATGGCAGAGGGGCAAGGGGGTGGCTGGGGCAGCTTGGTGCAGCGATCGGCGCCCGAGCTCGTTCGGGTTCGGGAGAGAGCGAGACAGAGGAGGGAATGAGGGAGAGGGAGAGCGAGGGGTCGGGGGTGTCGTGGCACCCACGGTGTCGAGGAGGAGAGCCGGCAGGAGGTGGCGTCGGTGGCCGTCGGGCAAGCGCCACGCCTCGCCTCTGCCCTCTTGGCAGAGGAAGACGACAATGAGCGGCGGTGGTGGGCTGGGCCACCAGCTGGGCCAGCGAGGGGAGGGGGAGAAGGCTGGGCCGGTTCGTGGGCCAGGTAAGTGGCTGCCAGGTGAGCTCTCTCTCTTTCCTTTTTAACTGTTTTTGTTTTTCTATTATTTGCTCTGTTTTGATTTAGTTTATAAACCAAATCATTTCATAAATCCTGAAAATAATTTTGGGTATTAACTGAAATATTACAGAGGCCCTTAACTATTTTATGTAATTGTTGGAGCATTTAAAAATATTGATAGTTTTTTTTAAATGCCCCAATTCAAATACAATATGGTTTATTCAAATATCCAAAAATGTCTTGGAAAAATATCCATCATCTCTGGATATGGTTTTCACCTTTTTCCATTAATCATGAACATTTTTGCAAACCAATTTGGGTTCTTTGAAGATACTTTAAAGTTGAACCTATTTGAATTGTTTTAGTGCTAGGGCTTGGTCATCCCCATTTCAAATTTCATGAAAATTCAAACATGATGCATGGATGCAATGCCACTAGTTACAAGCAAGCTCTAGGGCTGACCTGGGGCTGTGACATGTATATCAATATAAAATCCAACAAATTCTCCACGCATAAAAATTAATGTAATTTAAAATCTCGAAATAAAAAAAAGATATTTGAAACTAATTGCCGGTTTGATGTGTTTTAAAAATGTACAGCCCATTTCTCATTACTGATGGGCCATTTTCTCGGCCACCCGAATGAAAGCTCTCCTCGTCTTGAAAGATTTGCAGCCCAACAGGCCTGACAAAGCGACTTACTTGGCAAATCACAAAAAAACTGGGATGTGGTCGTGGACCCAGCTGTCATTCTCTCCACGTACAGTACTCTTCCGATGGAATGTCGTTGACCACGTTGACCACGCCGCGCCGAGAGCACCAAGGCGGTGGACGACGGCGAGGCCTAGGAAGGGGACGACGCGGAGCCGGGGAAGACACGGCAGTGGATGCCCACGCGGAGAGGAGTACGAGGGTTCACTGGTTCGGCTACGGTGTGAGGCTGCCGTCGCCGCAGGGCCTGGCTAGCGGTGGGAGTAGTAGGGGGCGATGAGGCCTCATCGGCACTGACCAGCCGGAGGCAGGAGCGGCGGTCTCCCGGCAGCTGGTTTGGGCGGCTGGTGCAAGAAGAGCAGCGATTGAAGAAGCAGCAGGCCCGTTCGATTCAAATCCAAGCGATTCTGCTGCTAGAATCGTTTGTTGACTAAGTTGACAAGCCTGCGTCTGGCGTCAACTTAGTAGGCCCACAGGTCAGCCTCCCAACCGGTGCGCCCCAGATGTTAGTGGGAGGAATCATTTTTTTCGCGTAATAAGGAGGCAGTTGATTGCGTGCGGCCAGGCCGGCGGAGGGAGTAGGGTGGGCCGGGGAAGCTATTCATATGGAATTTATTGCAGCCCGTTTTCCATTTTTAGAATTGCTGGCCATTTTCTGGTCAGTACCAGGGTCAAAAAATTAACTAAATATGTGGGAAATTTTGAAAATTCGCAAATTTTTGCTGGGGAACAAAATATTCTTAATCCAAAAATGAATAGCCATACTAAAAAAAATTAAAAAAAATTAGTACTATGTCATGTTAAATCCAATGAAATACGTATAAGATATCAGTGAAGAACAAAAACGAAAAAAGAAACTTATATCCCATTTGCTATAAATTTTTTGGAATTTTCAACCCCTTTTGATATTACTTTTAACAGACATTGACCATACTCTTAAGCCAGGCCGGAATGCATCGCTCCTTGTCTTGAAAGATTTGCAGCCCGATGGTCGGAGAAAACAAATAGGCCTAGCTTGGGTATTCTTCAAAAAGAAATACTTGGGCTACCTATTTTCCCAAAGAGCTGGTGCATGAGCATTTAGCTTTATTTATTTATTTATTTATTTATTTATTTATTTATTTATTTACTTATTTATGTTTAGGGGACCATGAGCATGTACCTGGGCCGGATTCATGTGAGAGCCTCCCTTCCAGTTAATTATGGGCTTCTCTATTGGGCCTTCATCAGTGGGCTGCATGTTATCAACAAGTGGAATGTGTTCCATACAAAAAATAGTATGCGCTACGTACGGTACGGGGCACTAAAGGATTGAACCGTGCAACGACTTCCAAAACATTGTGTTTCTCGTTCTAACAACACATTTATTCAACCAACAGACGAAATATACTACTGATTGTACATTGAAAACAGCAGCAGTAGCAACCAGGGCTGGGGTGCAATGAAGCGATGGCGAGGCCGGAAAGAGTGAAGACGCAGCTCTCTCTTCCAAACCAAAAATCAGCCATCATTACAAAAGGGCTACCAAAAAGAACAAGTGTATGCATCAAACTAAATAAAATCCTACTACACCAAGTGTACACATCTAACTAACTGGCTTAGTTAGACGTTACTATTTATTGAGCTGTGGAGATTGGCCGACGGCTTGAACCAGATGGGTGCCTGACGGGGGAAACTCCAGCCAGCAGGTCGAAGTCTGATACTTGCGACCCTCTCTCCTACTTTGGGCTGCAGAGCATGGCGGCATATATCAGGGTATGGTGCATGCAGAGACGCATGGTACGCTGTGTACACACATTTTTGCCTGATGAACGAAACCGCGTTGCCATCATGATCCTTGCCGTCGGTTATCTCCTGGTTAATCAGATAATTCAGTCCGATAAACAGAGAGCGTGTACCAAGGCTACTTACCAGCCTCCAGTCAAAAATTCCTGAAGGCCCAGAGAAGCTGGAATCCTGCTCAAAGACCTTGCAGTGACTATGATTGTATTCCGCGAAACAACACGTCCGGTACATGCAAACGATCATCAATCTTTCGCCGTCGTCTGATCGAGCCAGGAACCAGCTGCAACTGCCATGCTGCTTTTCTTTGAAAGGTTCTGGGATTAGGAAGGGTAGGGACACCAGGCGGCCTACAACATCATATCAAGTTGGAGTCAAATAAAAAATGGCTCTTGATTTAGTCAATCTTAAGAACAGCATGTTATGAGCATGAATATTTTTTCAGCAAATGTTGACAGTAATATAAGCAAGCCATCATGATATCATAGGAAAGTAACATACTGCCGTAACAGCCGTTTGTAGCGATGACTGGAGTAGGCCGGCAATACGTCCAACCATAGAAGGAGTCGACAGCGTAAATGAAGCCCTTGTGTTCAATGGCATCAGAGAACCATGGAGGATGTATGATCCTGCGACGGACGTGCAGATTTATCCACTTACCGCAGTGACCTATCAGATAGGCGAGACCGCGGTTGAAGAACGCAATTAGCCTGAAGTCTTTATAATACGCAGATGTTGTGGGCACTTGGCAGATTACAACCTTGAGCAAATCAAACTTGGTATCATGTTGGCTACTGTAAGATTCCGAGTATTCTGGGCCGCGGTGCCAAAGCAGTGCAGTGTTAATCTAAGGAAGGGGGATCAATCGCCGGGTGTAGACCTCCACGAGCATCCAGCTGCCGCGACCGGCGAAGATCACCATCCAAGACGTGTTCATGCCGACCCAGTACATACCTTTAATGTAGTTGAGGCTGACGGGGATTGGATCGCAGTCAAGGGGGTTGATGCTCGCCACCCTATGATTGTTATGCTGCGTGACACGCCGTTTCTGAAGATCGGGCGGCATCAGCAAGCAAGGAGCTGGCTTAAAAAGCTCCGGCCTGAGGGCTTTGAGTAAAATGGTACAGCCTCAACGAGCACGCGGCGAGCGGCATGGTACTGAGATTGTCCACACGTGAAACAATGAGCTTGATTACCTCTGTGGGGAGTGAATTCCAGCCACTCTTTCGGCGGACGCTACTCGGTTCTGCCATTGTTAGTGCTTGGGTTTCGGACGAGGGGGAGGCGCCTTAGCGGGGATGGAAGAGCGGACAAAGATGGAGAAGCGAATATGTGTTGTGGGAAGTGGACAGGTGATGATGACTACAGCACGCCGCTTGACTTAAGAGACACATACCAGCAGCGTCGGGTCATATCAAAGTCAGACAACTTGCTTGAGTGACCACAGTACTGGTACTCCCTACAGTACCTGCTACTATGCCCTAACTTGCTTGAGTAGAGTAGTAGTGGAGTAGGACTCTCCTCTACTACTAGCACCGGAGGAGTAGTATGTTCTAATCTAAAATAGTTACAAACTTCAATGCCTGAGCGTGGAACGACTACGAACCACCATTGTTGCTAACTCCAATCCTGCAAGTCATGGATTTGCTTCTTTTCTTTTTAACTTTACATGACGAATCAGAGCCAGCCTGCAAGTCATGTACACTTTGTCTTGTGAGTGGAACCCACAGTACTTAGAATACAAGATTAAGGATGCAATTAACTTTTTATAGAGGGAGAATCATACGCATAATTAACTCAAATGGATTGGACGTGACTCTATTATTCTCCAACGACAACCGGCAAATTTCCTCCCGCGGGCCGGAATAGGTTTCTCGGTTTGCATGCGGGTTTAACGTAGGGATTTGATGGAGGCGAGGAGGCGTGTTCAGCTGGGCGTGCAGTGGACGGCGCAGTACTATTTGATTTGACAACTACAACTAGTATATTATAAAAAACAAAGAAGAGTAGTAGAGATAGAGATAAGAATAGAGACTAGGGAGGAGCACCATCTACTGCTTCGTGGGCTACTCTTGCGCTCCATTCGGCGGCCGCAATGTCCCCTACAGCCTCTCCCTCCTGCACTCCATTCAGCGGGCGCTGTTGAAATTTGGGGAGCGCACTCTCGCGACTGCTAGCAGCGACGACTTCACCGATGATGACTTCTTCCCCGACCTCGGCAACCTCTTCCTCAACGACATGGGCGACAAACTCAACGCCAATGGTGCTGCTCCCGTTGCACCGTATGTGTTTCTGTCCTTCCTGTTCGAAATCGTGGTAGAATTCATGTTTCTAGTCTGTGTCCTAGATTCGATCTGTTCATCTATTATGCTAGTCTACATGATTAGTTTAATCTCTGTTATAGCCGTCATGATTTATTTTGTAGTAAATCATAGTAACTTGCTCATATATTCAACTGGCGGAACGTCCCCTACAGCCACTCCCGTTTCATGGACGGCCTGGTCGATGCCTCCAAGGAGCCCTTCGTCTATTGCTATGAGTGCCTAGTACCGTTTTGGGGCTCGCCGGTGGACATCGTGCATCACCTGACGCATGCGTGCGGCAATCACTACTGGCCCTTGGCGGAGAACATCAAGTACAAGACGTGCTACCCGTTCACCGTGTCGGAGTCGCTAGAGGATCAGCGCCGCCTGCTAGTCTCGGAGGAGGACGACAGCGTCTTCCTCTTGATCGTGGCCACCAGTGAGGCCCGCGCAGGCCGCCGCCACATCTCTGTAGTGAGCGTAAGGGGCAACACCGCTGACGCTGACACTGACATGAGGCCTATGTACGCGTGCGTGGTCACTATTACTACCCCTCGAAGGTACGTGGGCGGCGACACTGGCTACGCCAAGCATACTTGGACTCTGCCGAGCCGGGACCTTCCCGCCGACGTCGACATGGAAAACCCATGGTGTTATTTGAACTCCAACAATGTGCACGGGGACTCCAAGGAGGTTCACCTAGGCATCTGCATTTTCAAGTTAAATGTTGATCATTAGTCTTCGCTCAATGTAATCCGCTGTCTAAGCATGTGGAGACTTCCATGCATGATCTTGCTCTATTGGAGTATCGCGCATGAATAAAAGTGTATCCATTTATGGTTTAGTCTAGAATCTTCCATGTATGAATTTTTACTACAGTACTGGTGAAAGACTTATGATGAACCATTTCTTACATATCCTCTACCCTCTCCCAAGTCATCCTGATTTAATCCCTCCATCTAGGTGTATAAGGGCATGGTTAATACTTAAATAGTATAGCCAACTGTTGGCTATAAGAAAGTGCCATGTCATCTGTAGCCAACATGTATAACAATGGATACTCAAAAACTAATTCTTGAAGATCATTTCCTGCAAAGCACAATGAGAGTTATTTCTTCACAAGTTTTGGATGCAGGTTGAACAGTTGAACGCTTTTGTTCTCAAAAGACACTTTTTATCTATTTCACCCGGATGTTTGTGAGCTCTAGAGATGAAATAATATCCGAACTAACCTATCGATACTCGTTACACATGAGATGACCCCCACATCCTTTGTCAAAATAAACAACTCCCCGATCAATGCATTTCACTCTTTCGTGCAATGCACGGGCACCTTCCTATAGATTAGTACGACCAAAAATTGAACTAACATTATATATAGTACGATAAATGATGATGCATGTCACCTAAAATTGTATCATTGAAAGCTATGTTCAAATACGAATCCAACGATATTGTTTTTGTTGACATGCACTAACATTTTGTCAGTTAAATCTTCAGTCAAATTCAATGGGGGATAAACCACGACCGATGTATTAGTACTAGTGTAGAGGGCGGCGCTGCACGGGAGTCTCGCCTCTCACCCCGCTCGTGGCGCGGCAGTAACGCCGTCATATCACAAAACCCAACCACTCCCAGTAATAAGTGGCCTGGTAAATAAACGGACAAGCAACCATCACATCCCTCCGTCTTTTCTGCATTTACTTCCTCCGGTTCATCTCGCACACTCGATCCCTAGCTACTACTCCTAGGGCCAGTTCTTTTGGCAGCTTCCCCAACTTTTCCCACAAGACTAGTCACAGTGGAGAGTAACAATAAGGCGCCTTACTCATTTTTTTGGGCTTCTAGACTACTATTCCGTCCTTGTTTATTCCTCACCATTGTAATTTGTGCTAAATTTTGACCAAAGATTTAACTGGTTTTATTCCTCACCATTGTAATCCCTCCGTCTAGGTGTGTAAGTCATCTTACTAAAACCAAATAATCCCAAAACACTTAGGCGCGATGCATTAACTTCTACCTTGTTTCTTTTTTCTTGACATATCAACCAATAAGAGATAAAGAGTGTGCATGCTTTTAATGACTTGAGATATCAAACACGACATGTGGTGGTTAGTTCATCGCATGCAATACTATTAATTAGCAAATAAACATTAATGTTTCTCATTTTCTCCTCCTCCTTGGTCACGGTGCACAGCCTAAGATGACTTACTCACCTAGACGGATGGACTAGTGCATGTGACATGCACTAACCTTTCATTAGTTAAATTTATGATCAAAATTTGACACACATTACAAATGGGGACCAATAAACCAGGACGGAGGTAGTAGTTATGGGATTACTAATCTAGAAGCCTAAAAGAACTGGCCCCTGGTACTCCTACTAGTAGTAGTACTCAAGTTGGAATTCCAATTGCACGGCACAACTTGTTAGGCAAAAAATTCGATACAGGGTTTAGGAAGCGGTTTGGGAATTTGCATGCCTTTCCAACAAGTGAGATACTCCATACAAAGTACGATAGAGAAATAACCACAGAGAAGGAAGCTAAAAGTAAACAATCAAACGAGCATTTTTGCATTTGTTTTGCATTAAATCGTTTCACAAGCTTGACTAGTGTTGTTTTTCTACTTTCACAAAAACTGCATTGTAATGTTAAAACGTGCATTTGCACGTACATAAGTAATAGTAGTACTCCCTTCGTCTAGGTGTATAAGTCTTCCCTCCTTCTTGGTCACGGTGCACAACCAAAGATGGCTTATTGACCTGGACGAAGGGAGTAGCACAGTCTGCAAGCATATATCGAGAGAGACGTGTAGTGCGATAGTATATAGTAAAGTTTGTGCTATATGCACGTACTTGCAAAATGTGTACGAATACACAAGGTTTCCAAACTTTCCATTTTTCATACTTAATTAAGGACGCTAAAAATTCCTGAACGTTTGGGATTTATCATTTGCGTCCCAAAACTAATGAGATCGCCTTATGAAACAAAAATTATACTCCTCCTAAAAGCCACGGCGCTTGCAGGAGCGCTTGCGGCGCGCCACGAGTGCCCTGGTGCGCGGCCGTTTCCCAGCGTGCCAACACAATGCCTCTTCCTCAGCCTCGCAACTCGCGAGGTGCTGATTGGCGTCTTGCCGGCGGGCGAGCACGGTCTCACTGGTGTGGTGATCCGGCGCCAACAGGTACTCCTTCTCGCTGGAAGCGTGCACTCGGTCCACGTACCGCCAAGCGTAGATGAGGCGCTTGGTCCCGACTGCACTCAGGGCATCGGCACGGGCGTCCTCCATCACCCCCACGGCCCTCGCATGAGCCTCCTTCCAAAGAGCCAATTGTCTGACTCTCTCGGACGCGACATAGGCCTCCCAGGAAGCTTGTTCTACGGTGCGCTTCTCTTCCTCGGCCTTCTTCTTCGCCTCTATTTTGGTGCGCTTTGCTGGAGGCAAAGCCTCCCACAAGGCGACATCCATTTATTTCCAAAGCTCCTCAAGTCTGGGGGGGGGGGGCTCGGCGGGCGGCGCGGCGTTCTCCTCGTAGCGGGGAACCGACGCGTCCTCCGGCGCGCGTGCTGGCGAGATTGGGAACGCCTACGCGTCCACCCTCGATGCGTCGCGGCGAGGAGCGGAACACCGACGCGTCCTCCTCGACTAGTGGCGGCGAGGAAAGGAACGGCGACGCGTCGCGTCGCGGCGAGGAGCGGAACACCGACGCGTCCTCCTTGACTAGTGGCGGCGAGGAACGGAACGGAGACGCGTCGCGTAGTGGCGATGAGCGTAACACCGACGCGTCCTCCTCGATTAGTGGCGGCGAGGAACGGAACAGTGACGCGTGACCGTCCACGCGGTGCAGCGAGGGGCTCCTAGGGCTTGGGAGGGGCGATGCCATGGTGGTCGACATGAGAGGGAGGGGGAGGAGATAACGATGAACGTGAACGTGAGGGGGAGGAGATAGCGATGTCGTGGGAGGCGCAGTATTTATAGCGGCGATGGCACACCTACGTAAGATATGGACTGAAGCTGATCGACTTAGCTGCAGTTTAGTTGCATCAGCGACATGTGGGCGGACCCTGTTGGGCCCATATGTCAGTGACCCAATGCACCTGCAGTTAAGTAATAGCTACGTGGGCATATTTGTTGGAGTAAATTACGGGGGATCGAAGGGGTGGAAATATTGCTGGTCACAACGGATTGGACGAGCGTGGCGGGAGGAGAGTCATGCATGCAGATTTTTTCACACGGGGTGGAGTGGTTGGACCGCCGGAGGGAGAAGGAGAGTTTGGCAGGCATATTGTTTCCACACATGGAGAGGAAAAGATTTGGAGACGAACGGGCTTCCTGCAGGTATGGGGAACGGTGCATAATAAGTCATCTTGCATGTCGGGCTAGGTATAGTCTCAAGTCATTAAAAACATACACGCCCCACACATGTTCATATTTCAAGGCGCACTAAATTATTGCATGCGATGATTAAGGCTGGCCATAATGGTGGTATCTTAGCTGGTATCATGCACACGGGAATAGCAAACATGCTGATGTGGCAAAGGATTAAAGAAGAGAGGGGGGTTAGAGTAATTAGTGTTCATGCATGCATTGGTAAACACATTTTTTTGTGAAGAACGACAACACTAGTTGAGTACTTTTGCAGACTTCAAAAACTATTCCACCGCCTCTACTATCTTGCTAAGAGTAGGTAAATTTTTTGAATCGAGCCCTTTAAACTAGAAGGAAGGTAGTGGTACTCTAATAGCAAACCTTGTTGTGATGACAAGATAGGACATGGCACGCACCTGGACGGAGGAACTAGTCTGCATTGTGCATTTAATTTTTGTCTGAAGTCAATGTACCTCTACTTTCACCAGACATATAGAAAAATGTGTCAACATTCACAATGTCAAATCAATATTTTTACACTCATTATAAAACATAGTTCTTATACTCATTATAATCATTATTATAGATATTGATATTTTTAGTATAAATTTGGTTGTGGGATTTCATTGATGCATGTCAAAGCGTGGAGGAAGCGGAGCTTAGGGCTTGCATTGTCGGTCTCTACATAGGTATTTCTTTTCATAATCCTGTAATTTTAGAGACTGATTGCGCTTTTGTGGTAGCATCTCTTGCATCGGGGGACTATGACAGGTCTGCTATGCGTGACCTGAAGATGAAAGCGTTGAGCATCTCGAAGTTGATCAACAATCTTCAATTGTCAAAGATTAGCCGTTCGGCCAATAAGGTGGCACACTGAATCGCTAAGTATAGATTTGACAATAGATTAGATTGTATTCTTGTAAATAATGTACCGCCCTGTGTGGTGAATATTGTATTGAATGAGTGTACTCGTGTGGCTGGTTAATTAATATAAGGTGGTGTTAAAAAAAGTATAAATTTGGTCAAACACTTTGCAAACGGTTGACGGGAGTAAAAAGGCCCAGAGGGAGTATCATGCATGCAGAGTAGGCAAAAAATTGCTTGTCTAAAAAAAGGCAAAAAAATTACTCATTTATAGCCGGTCGAAGTCTCAAAGGGCGCGACCGCGCAAGGGAGGCGAAGGTCGTGGGAGGCGCGACGTTTGATGGAATTAAGTGAAGTTACATCCACGCGCCGGCATGGCGTGCGAACAGGTAGAAGCTATACCATCAGGCCTATGATATGGGTCTAGTAGACATGACATCTAGTGGGTCCCGCATAGTTCTCGAGAACTCTTTGGGGGCTTGCAACCGTTTATCCACCGGGCAAGCCAGCAACCCCACGCCGTTCACACGCCCTACTCGTCCCCGTCTTATACCTTACAACAGTTTGCTCCCAGTCGTCCCGTCCTTTCACATTAGTTCGCTCCCAGTTTTTTTTGCGGGGTACCATGTTAGAGCCATCAACTTCTCCTAACCCTCCTCCAAAATCCATGGCCTCCCAAATCTCCATGGTCGCCACTGAGTACCAGGTTAGAGCCATCACCAGCGATCAGTTCATCGTCATCTACACACGTGGATCCGAGATGGTGAAAGCATGGCTTGCTCGCTTCCTACGCATGTTCAACAGTTCAACGGATGAGTGGGTCGCTGGGCTAGATGTTGAGTACACCACAGTCCTGGGACGAGAGAAGGATATAAAGGACGAAGTGAGGAAGAAGCCCGCCATGATCCAGGTTTGCGTACATAACGTTTGCTTGGTCTACCACATATGCCATGCCGACGTTGAGTGCCAGGATTTTAAGAACTTCCTCAAGGACAAAAGAGTGAAATTAGATTCAGTAGGATTTAAGAACGACGAGGATGCCCGGCGTCGGATAGGTCTCGTTGTAGGCCAGCCCTTCGATCTCCAGAAGGCAAGCCTGGTGTCCTCCTCTCAACCTTCAATGCTGACCCTGGCAGCAGCCATGATTGATCCTTCGTACGCTAAATTGAAGAACCCTCATCACAAGTTTCATCATGCATGTGAGTCGAAGACATTAGATGAAGATCACATACTGTACGCAGCAATGGATGCCTGCCTTTGTTTAAATATCTACAAGGGTTGGATGAAGAAGCAGAACCCAGTGTCCAGTTCAAGCAAAGAAGCGTCGGCGAAGAGGAAGAGGAAGAGGGACGAGGACGAAGTCGAGGACGTGGACTCGGACTCCGAGTAGGTGGCAGTGTCGTCGCTCATGCTGGTTCTACTGCAGTGTCAACCGGACTAGTTGCTTAGTTTATTTTCAAGGGTGTGTTGTGCTGAGGCCCCAGCAGAACTATGTTTATGTTCTTTCTCATTATTTGAACTCTTTAGTACGTACAGTAGTACTAGTACTATGTCTTACTGTTGTTCTTCTTGCAGTTGGTACTACTGCTTGTATCTTCGTGTTCCTACTGTACTTAATACGTTCGTACTAGTAGTATAATTTGGGTCAGTCGATTTGTGAAAGAAGTTCAACGGAGCAAAGGAAGAGGACGACAGAAGAGGTGGAAGAAGCCCTTCTAGCCATCCATGTTGCATCAAACGGCTCACATGACTCGACTGGCCCAAATTGCTCCTTCAAATTGCAGGATCCACGTGGCATTCAAGGTCTCTAAGGTAGATTTCGCGTCCGCACCCAGTTTGCGGGCTCGACGCGCTCGCGACCGGCTTCCGCCGCGAGAGCCACCATGCGTGCCTCCTCCGCGCGGGCGGAGACGACAATGACACGCTAGTTCCTCCTCGCCGACGTCTTTGGAGCACGCGCCGTCCTCCTCTTCGTGCGCTGCGTGCATAGACGCTGCTCCACCAGCCTGCTCGTGTGCTTGGCTGGGCGGCATCGCGAGGAGGGACTATAGACGACGTGAGCGGGCGAGCCTTCGGCTTCATGGCACAGGGATGGCAGCGACACGGCTGTGATGGGCGAGATATTGTTGGTCGGAGCAGGCGGGCGGCGGCATGCGCAGCGGCGGCGGCGGCATATTGATGAGTGCGCGTGTGGGAGCTTACTTTAGTTTTATATATAAGGTTTGTCAAAATTAAAATAAAACCATACTAGTACACGTAAACATTAGACTTAGGCAACGCTTTTATTAGTTAGTACCACATCCACGATATGGAATCCTCTGCAAGCGCATGAACCGCGCGATTCGATCAACGGTAAGGCCATGCGGCGCTCGAAGGACATCCACCGAACCTTTTTGTGTGTGTGAAAACAATCCCCGAATATTACTCAACTTTTTTTCCTGTGGAAGTTCTTGACGCTGCAATATTTCCATATATTTGAATTTAGCTCCAGTTCATGTTTATTTGGATTTGGACGTTTTAGGTACGCCCTAGTTTTTGTTAATACTGATTTTCTGTGTGTGACTGAGACAGAACGTGTGTATGTGTCCATATGTGTGTTGTGGCAGAAGGGCAATGTGGAGACGGTGTGCGTGTGATACAGACATAGAGAGGTGTGTAGGACCTTGAAGTATATCTAGAGGGGGGTGATTAGACTACTTGACCAATTAAAAACTTAACCTTTTCCCAATTTTAGACTTTGGCAGATTTTAGCTATCTTTGAGCAAGTCAAGCAATCTTCACGCAATTCAAGCAAGCATGCAAAGAGTGTATGAGCAGCGGAAATTAAAGCATACAACTTGCAAGAAAGTAAAGGGAAGGGTTTGGAGGATTCAAACGCAATTGGAGACACGGATGTTTTTGGCGTGGTTCCGATAGGTGGTGCTATCGTACCTCCACGTTGATGGAGACTTCAACCCACGAAGGGTAACGGTTCTTGTGAGTCCACGGAGGGCTCCACCCACGAAGGGTCCATGAAGTAGAAACCTTGTCTATCCCACCATGGCCGCCGCCTCAAGGACTTGCCTCACTAGCGGTAGATCTTCACGAAGTAGGCGATCTCCTTGCCCTTACAAACTCCTTGGTTCAACTCCACAATCTTGTCGGAGGCTCCCAAGTGACACCTAGCCAATCTAGGAGACACCACTCTCCAAGAAGTAACAAATGGTGTGTTGATGATGAACTCCTTGCTCTTGTGCTTCAAATGATAGTCTCCCCAACACTCAAATCTCTCTCACAGGATTTGGATTTAGTGGAAAGAAGATTTGAGTGGAAAGCAACTTAGGGACGGCTAGAGGTCAAGATTGTTGTGGTTGGAATGGAATATATTGGCCTCAACACATGAGTAGGTGGTTCTCTCTCAGAACTGGTAAGTTGGAAGTGTAGGTTTGTTCCGATGGCTCTCTCCATGAATGAAGAGGAGGTGGAGGGGTATATATAGCCTCCACACAAAATCTAACCATTACACACAATTTACCAAACTCGGTGGGACCGAATCATCAAACTCGGTCGGACCGATTTAGTAAACCTAGTGACCGTTAGGGTTTTCGGTGGGACTGACATGCAACTCGGTAGGACCGATATGATTAGGGTTAGGGCATAACGTAATCTTGGTGAGACTGATTACACAAACTCGGTGAGACCGATTTTGGTAATTAGCTAACCAGAGAGTTGTTCAGGTAAACTCGTTGGGACCGATTCGCTCTTTTGGTGAGACCGAAAAGTTACGGAAGGGAAACAGAGAGTTTACATTGCAATCTCGGTGGGACCGATCGCTCACTTCGGTTAGACCGAAATGTTACGAAGGGAAACAGAGAGATTACAATCCCATCTCGGTGAGACCGAGATCCCTATCGGTGAGACCGATTTGCCTAGGGTTTGTGGCAGTGGCTATGACAACTGAACTCGGTGGTGCCGGATAGAAAGAATCGGTAGGGCCGAGTTTGACTTTGGGTTTTGGTCATATGTGGATGTGAGAAAGTAGTGGAGGGTTTTGGAGCATGTCACTAAGCACATGAAGCAAGAGGCTCATTAAGCAACACCTCATCCCTCCTTGATAGTATTGGCTTTTCCTATAAACCCAATGTGATCTTGGATCACTAAAATGTAAAATGTAGAGTCTTGAGCTTTTGAGCTTGAGCCAATCCTTTGTCCTTAACATTTTGAGGGATCCACTTTCATCATCCATGACATGCCATTCATTGAGCTTCCCTGAAATATTTGTCTTGGAATAGCATTAGCTCAATGAGCTATATGTTGTTATGAATTACCAAAACCACCTAGGGATAGTTGCACTTTCAATCTCCCCCTTTTTGGTAATTTATGACAACATATAGATCAAATCTTCGACAAATGATAATAAGATTGAAAAACATCGTTGTTTTGAGAAGTATGTGATAAGCAAGAGCTCCCCCTAAATTTGTGCATATTTTAAGATTTGCTTTGGGCTGCAAATGCACAAGGAATTAGGCTCATGGGTTACTTTTCCGTGTCACATACATCTTGGTGGAGCACTCAAAATAATAAAGATTGAATACATGCACTCATCACCAAGCAAAGTGAATGATCATATAAGGATAAGTAAGATAATAACATATAACAAGCATAAGTGTAGCTTATGATCAACCACATGATCATCAATGTCTCACAGTAATCGCATAGTATCTCAAGCAATCAAAAGCAAACAAAGTTCAACCAAGAAGACAAGAGAGAACAAAAGCAGCAAATCTCTCTCTCGAAGCCTATGATCTATACATTTTCTCCCCCTTTGGCAAAAAGTTACCAAAAAGTTCCTAGAAAATGCATAGGACTATATCGTCTCTCAGGCTTGGTCTTCAGGTGGTGGTGTCCGGAGAACTCCAAGAATGAAGGCTTCAGTCGATGTGGAAGGAGCTGAAGGAGTGGGTGCTGGAGCTGGTTGTGTTGGAGATGATGAAGTAACTCTGGTGACTGGTACTGGCTCTGCAGCTGATCTCTGAGCTCGAGGCACCCTGGCAAATGCATCAGTTGTTGTCCTGTCCTTCCTCTCCTGCATGTCATCCTGTAGCTGCTCCACAGCTGACTGAATCTCAGTTACCTTGACATAAAGATCATAGAATTTTTGTTCCATGATTCTTTCCAGGCTCTCCTGGTTTTGAGTTAGGGTGGCCAACCCCTTCTCAATCCGCAGAGTTGATGCTATCAAGTAACCAAGATGCTCCTGCTTGTTCTTCAGAAAGTACTCAGATGCCTCTGCTTGAGTTGGCATCTTGGCAGCCTTCTCTTTCCTTGCCTTCTCCTTCTTCTCTTGGGCTTGTACTAATGATGGTTCATTCTTAGTCATGACAACTTGATTGTCCTCAAATTCAGGATAGAGAACCAAGTGTTCCTTATCCAACAGATACTTCCCGGTGCCCATCTTTGAGTTAATCAACTCCTGAATCTGTGGGGCATATCCACAACTCCTCTTTTGCTCTGCTACAGTCCTCTTGATAGTTTCAACTATGAGGCTCATGACCTTGAATTTTTGGGGCACATCAAAAATGTGAAGCAAATTAATTGCTTGCCCTCTGATCATGTTGTGGTCACCTGATTTGGGCAATAGAGTGTGCCTTAGGATCCAGTTGATCATAGGCAGCCCTGACAGAAGAAAATGAACTGATCCAAACTTGAAAGTCTCAAGTGCATCATCTAGGATCTCCTTGTACATCAGTCACAATGAGGTGTGATCCATTTTCTTCATGGCATAAATATCCAAGTCATTTTCACTCTCCTTGGGGGCATTGATCAGACTTGCCCATTCCTCTATGGTTGATTGGTATCTTGTTCCTTCAGACATCGAAACTATCCTGCCATCTGGATAGAAATGTGCTGTGGAGTAGAATTGCATAATGAGCTCGTCATTCCAGTTTGTGAGCTTCCGCCCAACAAAATCTGCAACTCCACATGCACTGAAGCTGTCATACACTCCAGGATAGTGTTCTGCATTCTCCTGAATGTAGGTCCAGTCGACCCACCTCATATCACAAACTATGGGTGTCGGTGTCAAAACCGGCGGATCTCGGGTAGGGGGTCCCGAACTGTGCGTCTAGGCGGATGGTAAAAGGAGACAAGGGACCTCTCGATGGAGGTAATACCCTACTCCTGCTTGATTAATATTGAGGATATAGGTAGTACAAGAGTAGATCTACCACGAGATCAGAGAGGCTAAACCCTAGAAGTTAGCCTATGGTATGATTGTTGTTCGTCCTATAGACTAAAACCCTCCGGTTTATATAGACATCGGATAGGTTAGGGTTACACAGAGTCGGTTACAATGGTAGGAGATCTACATATCCGTATCGCCAAGCTTGCCTTCCACGCCAAGGAAAGTCCTATCCGGACACGGGACAAAGTCTTCAATCTTGTATCTTCATAGTCTTGGAGTCCGGCCAAAGATGATAGTTCGGCTATCCGGACACCCCCTAGTCCAGGACTCCCTCAATGGGCTTCTTATCCAATAAGATGGTCTCATAGAAGTCCTGCTGCTCCTTGGTGTGGAACATGTAATCTACAGCAGTCCTCCTCCTGGTGGCATATGGATCTGACTCTCTCCATAGCCTCAACCCTAGATCTCTCCTGATCTTCATGTTCTCAGCCACAGGATGAGCAACATTGTGGTCTGGAATCTTGGGTTTGAGCTTTCTTAAGACCTGCCCTTCTTCATATTACTCAGGAGCAACATCAGGCATTGGGGCCTTGTTCTTCTCAACTGTTGGTATACTCCTGGTATTCCTCTTTGGTGCACTCTTGGGCTTGGGGGCAGCTTTGGGCTTTGAAGTTGCAGCCCCTGACTTTATGGCATCTCCCATCAGCTTTTGTGCCTTGGGTGCTAATTCAACAACCTCTTCTTCTTCCTCTTCCTCCATCATAGAAGGCTTCCCAATCACTCTGGCCATGGTCTTCTTGACCCTTTCCTTCCTTTTCTTTCCTTCAGCTGCAGCAGGTTCTTTGGGTTGGGATTCCAAAGAAGCTTGAGTGGAGACTCTGGCTTTGGACATTGGTTGTCTACCTGCAGGCCTTTTGATCTTATTCCTCACTTTACTGCAATTGAGTTGTACTCCTTCTTGAGCACTTTCTTCTTTGAACTTGCCTCATCCTCAACTGCCACATAATCCTCATCCTCAGACTCTGAGGTCTTCTTCTTCCTTGTCCTTGTGGTAGCCTTGGGCAGATTGTTGGGAGTGCTTCTGCTCCCCTCATCTGAGCTGCTAGAGGGACTAGTGCCCTCACTCATGTGAATCTGCTCTTCTGACCTGTTCTGGCTGTCACTTTGGTCTGACATGCTGCACACACCGTTGCTGACCACGTGAATAGTTATAGATGAGGTAGAGTGGATGAGCATCACAAAATGCAGAGATTTTTGCAAAAGAATGATTCAAAAACTTAGTTTTAGTTTTCCACAGAAAGCATTTCGGATCTACCGATTTTCAAACTCGGTGATACCGAAGCAGTTTTGGAACCTAAACTAGTGAACTCGGTCAGACCGAGTCACAGTTCGGTGGCACCGATTTGTAATTCTCGGTCAGACCGAGACTTACTAGTGCAATGGTGTTAGCCAAATCGGTGGGACCGAGTTTTTCAACTCGGTGGGTCCGAGATGGTTTCGGCGGAAACCTAACCCTAAATTTTTGAATCACACCTATTCTAAGGATCGCTTTTGTTGGATAGAAGTGTTTCAATCGTGGCAAGATGCATTACGAACACAATGTGCTGAGAATCAGACGAGGATAGCACTGTGATCGAGTTCATACCCTAGTTCGGCGGTGAACTCGCTACGGCGGCAACGACGGAGAAGAATTCCGTTGACGGCGGCGGAGACCAGCGACAGGAGGCGGCTGGCGACGAAGTCGACGATCCGGAGACCTAGTAGGCAGAGCGAGCTATGTGCGGGCGAGGAGTTTCAGAGAAGGTTTTCCAAAATTTTCCCATGAGAATATATAGCCCGACACTGTCGGTGTGACCGAGTGGAACAACTCGGTGGCACCGAGATGCATAACTGTTAATAGTTACAGCAACTCGGTGTGACCGAAAAGTTAAAATCGTTTGCACCGAGATGAAAACCTAGATCAACTTAGTGATCTCGGTATGACCGAAATGGAGGAATTGGTCAGACCGAAAATCACAAAGAAGTTTTGGAAGTTTAAGTCTATGACGAATCGGGGACTCCGAGTGCTCCTCACACAGAGTGGTTCGAATCTGACTTGATCAAATTTTGTGATGTAGCATGAATAGAGTTTGAGACGAGAAAAGCATAGATAGCTAGAGAAGGTTCTTAGGCATTCTTGTCCATCAACTTGGCCAAAGAAAAAGAAGCCAATCAATCAAAAAAACAAGTGGATGTCCTCGAATGAGTAAAATATGCATCCAACATGCTCACACAATAAAATTACAAATGAAATATGTGACAAAGCATGCACAACCAATTCTAGCATCTATCAAACAATTGGCGATGACTAGGTCATCTATATATGAGTATATTCACTTAGGAGTCAAATGAGAACATTTGATCATAGGTCATACTCATCGTTTAAGCTCAAGTGGGGTTACCACTTTTACATAAAGCATTTATGTGTTCACATCATTAGAGTTGCTTTGACTCAATTCTTAGAGTTAAGCTCCCCTAGATGTGAGATCCCCCCTTAGAGGGATAAACTAACCTTGGGTTTTGTCGATGATGACTTCATGTAGGTGTTGAAGATGTGGATGCTCAATGTTGATGTAGATCTTCTGGAGCAATCCTTTGGAGTGAGTTGCAGTTTCAATACCTACATGGGTTAGTCCCACAAGGAACAAACAAGAATATCCATAGACACCAGAGTGATGCACACACAAAATGATGTCCATGAAAACATTAGGTTACCTTGTCCCTTGCCTTACCAACATGAGGGTTTGTGACTCCTTGAACTAGTGCAAGATATGGTAGGTGGTTGCACTTGTCCTTGCCATAATGATATGACTGAAAAATGTTGGCGGAGTCACCCTCAAGAAATCTCTAGTTCTTATTCTTCAGGATCCACATCATCTTGATGGGAATCCCATGTGTAGTAGTTGTGCTTGATGAAGTTGAACTTGACGTAGTCTTGGGAACCCACTTGACCAAGGCCTTAGGTGCTTCTTCAAATACATCAATCTCCACTTGAAGCTTGTCCTTGCCTTTGTTCTTGTGGTCTTGTGGTGGAAGATCATCTTGTTCTTGTGTTCCCTTGAAGGAAGTAGGATCATACTTCTCTTGTTGAGGAACAAACTTCGTCTTGGGGTATTGATCTTCTTCCCACTCAAATCCATTGGCATTGAACTTCCGTTCAAAACCAACACCTTGATTCTTCCGGTGCCTTCCTTGCTTGCGTACAATTTCCTCAAATTGCCTACTCCCGGCAAGACTCTTGTATACACCTTTCTCTATAATTCCCTTCAATAAGCTGTTTTCTTGCTCAAGTGTAACTTGGCTAAGAGAATCATTAGTGGAATCAAGAGAACTACTAGAAGCAACAATATTGGATTTGGCATTGTTATTGTTGCTACAAGAAGAAGAATCTTTCTTGTTCTTGTTGCCAGACTTGACTTGAGGCATGTAAGTAGATAAGAGTAAACGCTTGGCAATATAAGAAGAACTTTTCTTACGGAGATCATCATTGATCGCTTTTAGGAACTCATGCTCTTGCTCAAGATTGAGCTTTTCAAAGCGTATCTTCTCATGAGCCCTTAAAAGTTCTCGATGATCTTCGAAGATAGTTTCATGAGCTAACTTAAGAGTGTTTAGTTCTTTAGTTAGACGCTCAATCTTCTCCTTATCATTGTCATTCGTTTCATCTTGATTAGCATGATTAATTGACGTTTCATCATAGTATTCATCACTAGAGTTGTCAATAAGTAAATCATCATCACCTAGCAAGTCATCTTCATCACTATTAAAATCAACATACTCGGGGTGTGTTACCTTAGGACTTTGGCCATGAAGCATCTTCCAATTACTTCGTTTGGTGATTCAAATATGTCGTAGGAGTTGGTTGACACAAGTGCTAAACCGGCAACATCTTCATCTTGAGTGTATTCGGAGTCGGAGTGATAGCTCCTCTCAGAGTGATTGTCGGAGTCGGAGCCAGATACCCATTCACCAACATGAGCTTGATGTCTTCGTTTTGTGTAGCTCTTTGAGGACTTGTCCTTCCTTTCCGAATCCTTGCTTCTCCGTGAGGGTCTTCGTTCATAACGATCATCTCTACTCCTTCTCTCTCTTGGTGGTGATTCTTCTCTTCTACTTCTTCTCTTGGGAGAATCTTCTCTTCTTTTGTAGGGTGCCGTACACTCATTGGAGTAGTGTCCGGGTCTCCCACAATTGTAGCAATTTTGCTCTCGACTAGAAGATCTTTTGTCATTGTAGGACCTTGACTTGCAGCTTCTTCACCATTAAGCTCAATTCTTCATTGAAGGTTTGTTTCTCACTTGATGATGTGGGGGCTTCACATGAGGCTTTGTAAGCACCACTTGACTTGTTCTAAAGTTCCTCCTTATCCTTGAGTGACATCTCATGAGCAACAATTCTTCCAATGACTTCCGTTGGCTTGAGATCTTTGTAATTTGGCATCATTTGGATCAATGTGCACACGGTATCATATTTTCCATCCAATGCTCTTAGGATCTTCTTGATGATGAATCTGTCGGTCGTCTCTTCACTTCCTAAGCCAGCAATCTCATTTGTGATAAGAGCAAGCCTAGAGTACATTTCAGCAACACCTTCACAATCCTTCATTTTGAACTTGTCAAGCTGACTTTGGAGCACATCCAACTTGGATTCCTTGACGGAGTACCTTCATGCATATCAATCAAAGCATCCCAAATTTCCTTTGCATTCTCAAGACGGCTGATTTTGTTGAATTCTTCGGGGCACAAGCCATTGAAGAGGATATCACAAGCTTGAGCGTTGTATTGCAGCATTTTCAACTCTTCCGCGCTAGCTTCACGGTTCGATTCTCTCCCATCAAAGAATTCACCTTACAAACCAATACACATAATAGCCCGAACGGCGGGGTTATGTCCGAGAATATGCATTTTCATCTTATGCTTCCAACTAGCAAAATTAGTGCCATCAAAGTAAGGACCTCTAGGTGATAATTTCCCACGCTAGACGCCATACTCTCCTAGGTTGTGAAACCAAGGCTATGACCACCAAAAGCTATGGAAATCAAAGCAAATGGTGACCAAAGCTCTGATGCCACTTGTAGGACCTTGAAGTATGTCTAGAGGGGGTGATTAGACTACTTGACTAATTAAAAACTTAACCTTTTCCCAATTTTAGACTTTGGCAGATTTTAGCTATCTTTGAGAAAGTCAAGCGATCTTCACGCAATTCAAGCAAGCATGCAAAGAGTATATAAGCAGCGGAAAATAAAGCATGCAACTTGCAAGAATGTAAAGGGAAGGGTTTGGAGAATTCAAACGCAATTGGAGACACGGATGTTTTTGCCGTGGTTCCGATAGGTGGTGCTATCATACATCCACGTTGATCGAGACTTCAACCCACGAAGGGTAACGGTTGCGCGAGTCCACGGAGGGCTCCACCCACGAAGGGTCCACGAAGAAGCAACCTTGTATATCCCACCATGGCCGTCGCCCACGAAGGACTTGCCTCACTAGCGGTAGATCTTCACGAAGTAGGCGATCTCCTTGCCCTTACAAACTCCTTGGTTCAACTCCACAATCTTGTCGGAGGCTTCCAAGTGACACCTAGCCAATGTAGGAGACACCACTCTCCAAGAAGTAACAAATGGTGTGTTCATGATGAACTCCTTGCTCTTGTGCTTCAAATGATAGTCTCCCCAAGACTCAACTCTCTCTCACACGATTTGGATTTGGTGGACAGAAGATTTGAGTGGAAAGCAACTTGGGGAAGGCTAGAGATCAAGATTCTTGTGGTTGGAATGGAATATCTTGGCCTCAACATATGAGTAGGTGGTTCTCTCTCAGAACTGGTAAGTTGGAAGTGTAGGTTTGTTCTGATGGCTCTCTCCATGAATGAAGAGGAGGTGGAGGGTATATATAGCCTCCACACAAAATCTAACCGTTACACACAATTTACCAAACTCGGTGGGACCGAATCATCAAACTCGGTCGGACCGATTTAGTAAACCTAATGACCGTTAGGGTTTTCGGTGGGACTGACATGCAACTCGGTAGGACCGATATGATTAGGGTTAGGGCATAACGTAATCTCGGCGAGACCGATTACACAAACTCGGCGATACCGATTTTGGTAATTAGTTAACCAGAGAGTTGGTCAGGTAAACTCGGTGGGACCGATTCGCTCTTTTGGTGAGACCGAAAAGTTACGAAAGGGAAACAGAAAGTTTACATTGCAATCTCGGTAGGACCGATCGCTCACTTCGGTTAGACCGAAACGTTACGAAGGGAAACAGAGAGATTACAATCCCATCTCGGTGAGACCGAGATCCCTATCGGTGAGACCGATTTGCCTAGGGTTTGTGGCAGTGGCTATGACAACTGAACTCGGTGGCGCCGGATAGAAAGAATCGGTAGGGCCGAGTTTGACTTTGGGTATAGGTCATATGTGGATGTGAGAAAGTAGTGGAGGGTTTTGGAGCATATCACTAAGCACATGAAGCAAGAGGCTCATTAAGCAACACCTCATCCCTCCTTGATAGTATTGGCTTTTCGTATAGACTCAATGTGATCTTGGATCACTAAAATGTAAAATGTAGAGTCTTGAGCTTTTGAGCTTGAGCCAATCCTTTGTCCTTAACATTTTGAGGGATCCACTTTCATCATCCAAGCCATGTCATTCATTGAGCTTTCCTGAAATATTTGTCTTGGTATAGCATTAGCTCAATGAGCTATATGTTGTTATGAATTACCAAAACCACCTAGGGATAGTTGCACTTTCAAGGTGTGAATGTGCAAATGATCATGCATGAGTGAGACATAGACAGATGCCGATATGTTGTGTATACATGAGAGAACAGTCTTCTAGTTTACTTGTGTGTGTGTGAGTGTGTATGTTTGTGTGTGTGTTTGTGAGAGAGAGAGAGAGAGAGAGACAGAGAGAGGAGCATCCGTAACACAACAACCATCTCTCTCGATTCGTCCGTCCCTCGCACAGTCGCATGCAACACATGCATCAACGCGCACATTTTGACACCCTCACCCGGCCCCTGCCCACCTCAAGGCCCGCACAATCTCTTCGTGAATACCCATTTCTCTCCTTAGGCTTGTTTTCTCTCAATATCTGACACACACACAGAGAGAGAGAGAGAGAGAGAGAGACACGCAGCACAACACACACACAGAGAGACACACGCAGCACAACACACACACACACTCCCCCGAGCACACAATTCATCCCCATCCAAGGTTATACATCGACCACTCTCGCTTGTGCTTCTTTGCACCCCAACATGCACAACACCTCAATCTTCAAAGAGGGCATCGAGCAGATCGAAGATGGCGACCACACCGCGCTAGAGAATGCGGGGTCATTTGGAAGCAGGGTGATGTGACGACGGCTGATTGACTCCTCCCCCCACCCTCTCTCTCTCTCTTGCACAAAATTAGCAATCCCTCTCTCCCCCGCACAAAATTGTCAATCCCTCAACCCACAAGATCCTTCCCTTCTCGTCCATGTTTTTCCAGATCTCTCATCAAACATGTTGTCTCTTCTCCTTCCACGTATACAGAATCCAGATGCACATGCATCTCATGTATATTACATGTATCCATCTTTCTCACAGACCTAACTTCTTCCTCTCTTTCTCTCTCTCTCTCTCTATCTCTGTGTGTCTCGTTAGGTTTGTCTCCTACTCTCTCGTCCACATACATACAATCTTTCCCGTCATATCTGCTCCATCTTCAAAATCTCTCTCTGCACATTTCATTCACACATTGGGATATGTCAAAATGTTGCTTCTATAATGGATGATGTAGAGTTATGGTTATTTTTGTTGCATCGTACAAAGTAATAACTATGAAATGCATTTAGATTTTCATTTGACTGGGATTATGTGAGTTTGAGCATGTTGTGAAGTACTATAGACCTTGTATACATCTTGGGATTCGACAACGATTGTAACTATTGAATTGTATAGACCATTACATTCAAGTCAATAGCCTAATATATTTATTTCACAATTTCAACAAATGATTAGTTCACTACAAACTAAGAAAACAAATGTGTACTCCTCCGCTTTTTATTTAAGTCCGCGTATTAGCATTGGTCAAACTTAAGTTTTGTAAACTCTCAAAAGCTTATAACAAAAATATTAACATATACAATAACAAATAAATACCATTAGATTCATTATTGAATGTACTTTCACATCATACATATTTGTTATGGTAAATGTTTATATTTTTCTATAAACTTGGTCAAACTTTAGGAAGTTTGGCTTCGGTCAAACCTAATATGCAGAGTTTACTACTACTACTACTCGCTAGTTGCTTAGCCGAATCACTCAACATGCCACACGGGGAGTCCAGTGTCACAAAATTTTGAGGTCGGCGGGAAAATCTCCCGCGACCCTGATTCGAGCAGTGGGAAGTTACCATCATAGCCTTCGGAACAGGCCTACGGATGACGCTCGGTAGGGGGCTATTTTTGTAACTTCAGGTTCACCCTGCCCTGCCAACCCCACCCCGGCACACAGAGTAGTACACCTGAATACTCCCCAATTTCTAACCCCACCGCAAAATAGACTTCTCCACGGCACCGCAGCCTTTGTGCTCCTCCCCTTTACATCGGGCAAGACTTCGTCCACCGCATAAGATTCTGCCTCATCGACGACCTCAGACGCCAGACTGGAGCCGGTCCACCGTCGTTGCCGACACGGAGCCTCTTCCCGCATCGCCTTCCACGGTCTCGGATCTGCTTCCGGAAGCCAACGCTAAGCGCAGAAGTACCACCATCGTGGACAATGAATCGACTCCGCTGTTTAATTATGACTCACAGAGGCCGGCGTGACCATCGTTCTCCTCCTCGATTGGTAATGTGTGTATTGAATCACTTAGCAGTACATGTGCAGTTCCAATTTTGTTCATACCTACCCTTCAAATTTTCTGGGTGCTATTGTTCCCGTAAAAGTAATTGGTTATAGCCTCAATTGTCCAATAAAATATCAGCTTGTAATTGTGCGTCGCTCCTGTATCGCGTTGTGCTTGGGTAGGTTTTTCATCTGCAACCAGTAGTGTGGCAAATGATGGAAAGGTTTTTAGAACTAGCAAGATGCCCATGCGTTGCATGCATCAAGATGCATTTGTATGAGTAGTTTATCATGTGGGAGAAAAGGTTGAACGAGGGAAGGCCTTATTTGCAAATCTGGAGAGGGGTATGGGTATCTTTTTGCAAAATTCCCATTTGTTTCCTTCCTATCTGTCAAATATAAACCGGACGGCCTATATTGCAAGAAAAAAAGTATAGAGAAAAAAATTAGACAGTAAAGGAAGTAGAGATAAATATTAAATATTAATTATTAAATAAATATAACAGTAGAGAAGAGACTAGAGATAGCAGAGACGTTGGGAAAGGATCGCGCGCGCGCGGGAAAAAGCGGTCGGGCGTGCGCTAGTTTTGGCGCGCGGCGTCCGGCACGCTTTATAAAATCCAACGCCCTCCCACCGCTTTGTGCCTTTCCACCGCTCTCTCCCCGCTCTGTGCCTCGCCACCACTCTCTCCCCGCTCTGTGCCTTTCCACCGCTCTCTCCCCGCTCTGTGCCTCGCCACCACCATGCCGCCGCGTCGCCGGGAAACTTGGGGATACCGCGGCGTCCGCACGCGCCCCTCCGGCGGCTTCTCCGCCGAGATCCGGTTCCGCGGGATGCGCCTGAGCCAAATTTCGACACCGCCAACAAGGCCGCCCGCGCGTACGACGCGGCGGTGTGGCGCCTCCGGTGGCCTCATAGAACATTGAACTTCCCCAACGTGCCAACACGGGAGCGGGCACAGGAGTTCGCGCCTCTGTCGCGGCTTAGCACCAATGAGGATCGTCGCAACAACCGGAGGCGGGAGCACCGTCTCGGCATGACCGAGATGGATGAGGAAGCCATGGCGTTGTGGCGCCAACACTTCCCACAGGACATCATCAAAGAGCGTGAGTTCTACGCGCAAAGGAGGGCGGAGAGGGATAAGAGGAGGGCGGAGCGAGCCAGCTATCACGAGGACAAGCGTAGGCGAAAAGCGGACGCTCAATTCAACATGAGGCTAGGAGCAGCGTTGCCCTGGCAATCCGACGACGATCGGTATCTTCACGCCTACAGTCAGACGTCGGAGGAGGACATCACCGAGGAGGAGTCGGACGACAAGGAGTAGTTCAATTATATTTTTTTTATCTATCTATGCTGAGAACTATCCTCTACTCTCTAGTATCTACTTCTTGATCTCAGCATCAGAACGCTTTTTAAAGTGCCGCGTTGCGATTCTGTTGGAGATGCTCTAACATGGCGGATGAGTGCTTTAATGTTGCCCACAAGATGCTTGAGTATTACTAGTAGTATATTTTCTTGCCATGTTGAGATTTTAAAAGCACGAAAAGTAACATGCAGAGGAGCAATGAAGACCAAACACGGGATATTCGGGACATCTTCAAGGAGCGTGGCAAGTTAAAGAGGAGCTGCACCGAACCTGTAAAATGAGCTTTGGTAAGTAACACCCTTTCAATTACTTTCGTGTAGCCTCGTGTTCTTCGATGTGTATATGTTGTAGTTTCTATTTCTCTTAAGCGTGGTGTTCTTCGATGTGTAATAAGAAGATTCTTAATCGTCCTAATGCTTTCGTTTTTAGATTATGTAGGAAGTGGGTGTTCTCACCTTGTAGTCTGTTTTTATTTATTTATTCCTTTTGAATTCACTTCTCCGAGTTTTGTTTATCTGGCTTCTACTAAATGGATCTAGGTTGCTCTGAGTATTGATCTAAAAAAGAAGTAACTTCATGTCAGGATGCAGTTCCTGCGAGGAGGGAAGTATGGTCAACCTCGAGATCATGTTTCCAAAATGAGGTTGGATTACACACAAGGTGTCAGTTCCCTAATGATGCTGGATTAGACACAAGGTGCAAATTCCCAGACGATGCTGGATTACACACAAGCCAGGTGGAGTCGTCACTGTTCGTGTCCTCGTGGCATTAGTAAAGGCTGAAAGAAAGCGTGCAGCAGCCCTTGAGAATGTAGCTGAGTTCCTGAAGAAGCGAAAAGAGCAATCAGATGCTCTCTTCACCCAAGCCAAAGAAGAGATGGGAGAAGCCAGAAATAAGCTTGCAGGCGGAAGCAGGCTAGGCGTCTCCTGCTATCTAAAACTGTTGTCAATACAAAATTTCCTTCATAATAGCTAGGTTCAAATGTTTATCCAACAAGATGCTGTTGTGATGTCCGTGCATATACTGATGTGGCACAAAATGTTTTTTTGGGTCATGTAATAACAGCAATTACTTTCCAAACAGTAACAGATGAAGCATTGGACATGGTATAGTTCACGCGCAAGCCCGACATCCCAAGTTCAACTTCCACATCAAACTCATGTTCACAGATATCTGCAGATTCATACATAATGTCCACAACCGTAATTCACTTCAAAGCCAAAAAAATGTGAGGAGAGTTATAAATAAAGAAAATCCTCTACTAGTTCCTCGCTACCGGCGAAAGCACAACAAGTCAAGACCATGCGTAAATTAATTATATTATAGTCATTTTTTGTGTTCTAAAATGTCTGCCGGCTCGCGAAAGGACGTGTTGCCAGCACACACGCGGATTCAATGAAGGCAGGCGGGGTAGTCTTAAGCTGGTTGCACGCGGCGAGGAGGCGTGCTCAGCCGGCTGCAGCCGAAAAGTGCCCTCTTGGCCGGCGCGCCGGTTCAATGCCTGCGCTATGAGAGGTCGCGTTCGTGTTAGAGCAATCACTCCCTCCAGTCCTCTTTTGTTTGGGTATAACAAAATCTTGTTTTCCATTCACATTTTACAACTAAAATTCATGGACAAACTTTGACCCAAAGTATGATGGGGACTAGTAAACCAGAATGGAGGTAGTAGTTTTTTTAATCAAAGAAGGGTTTCCCCTTCCGATTTTCATTACTGAAAACCAGCATCTAAATCTAAACCATAGTATTTCCCCTAGAACTACCAGGTTCAACATCTCCAACATAAACCCATACAACCTCCATCACACAAAAAAACCATACAACCATACGCCAAGGAGGTACGTAGTACTATGAATTCCATTTTCGCTCCATACCAATCGTTCTAAAAACTACTTACTACTTATAACGCGCCATTGAAAATCGGAACTCTTAACCCCACTAAAAACGATATTTTAAACATGGCTACTCGATCTGTGGCAACTAGCGAGCCACCGCGCTCCAAGTCGTTCACCTGTGGTCCCGACCATCAACTCCCACGGATCAAATTATGACGCGAGCTGACTATTCCTACAAAGGTGCTCCACCACGTACCCGGTACCCGCGAATGCAGCAATCGTGCACCTAGGGTTTTAGGGTTTATTTGTTAACGTCGCCATTACGTAACACTCATGTGTGCAAGACAGCGAGAGGCCGACTGCGTGCGTGCGCCTCTTCTCTTCATTTATGTACTCCACCGTTTGTTGGTGTCCAAAAAATTATAATAACTACTAGCAATGTGCCAATGCGTTGCCACATGATCAAAGTAGATTAATACATATTCACCGATTTGATAGAAAAAAAGTCTAGTTTTGAAATACGTATATCACTAAAAATATGTTATGTTTCACTCAAAATATATTCCTTTGGCGGTTTTGATGAGATAAGGGAGGAATGTTGTTGGCTTCAAGATTCGAGAAGTGGTATATGTCTAATTTCTACTCTTACTAGCAAGATGCATGTGCGTTGCATGGAACATCAAGATCTTCTGGGAGAAAAGGATGAACGAGGGATGGCCTTATCTGCAAATGTGGTGAAGAGTGCGGGTAAATTGCCATATTTTCCTTCCTATCCGTCAGATATAAATCGGACGACCTACATTGCAGGATGGCAGGCCCACCATCATCACCAACTCTATTTTTTATTCCCACTCTTATATAAAGCATTGTCGGTGATGATCTGTGCCTGCCATCCTGCAATATAGGCCGTCTGATCTATATATGATGGATAGGAAGGAAACTATGGCAATTTTGCAAAAAGATACACACACCCCTCTCCACATTTGCAAATAAGGCCTTCCCTCATTCATCCTTTTCCCCCACAAGATAAACTACTCATACAAATGCATCTTGATGTTCCATGCAACGCATGGGCATCTTGCTAGTTGTTGCAAAAAGCCCATGTATGTGTGAGAGAGAGGGAGAGTGGAGGAGGATTGAGTGCATGTGTGACAAAGACACAAGGAGTGTAAAGCGATAGGTATCACTTAAAATGAGGCGATAGTGTGTGTGTGCATGATCGAGAGGGCGTGTCTCAAGAAGGGAAGAAAAATCTACATAGATAAAAGGAGCGGGAGAGAGACATGTATGCGATGGTGGAAGCACGAGTGTGCGGGTGTATAAACCTATCTAGAGGCTAGCTAGTTGATAAATGTTTGTGAGAGAAATACGAGTCGGGGTGCGAAGGCGAGAGTTTTGTGTGTGTGAGAGAGAGACGGTAGTCGGGAAGGGGAGTGGAAGCAGGTGTTGTGTGTGTGTGTCTGTGAGAGAGAGAGAGAGAGAGAGAGGAGACGGTAGTCGGGGTTGTCTGATCGGTAAAGAAATGAATAATGTCAGTCTGGGATGGAGACGAAAAGGAGACCGCAACAAATGTTGTGTCTATAGGAGAGAGAGAGAGAGTAATTTTAGTGGTATGAGTCATATGTAGAGACATATAGGGTGTGTGAGAGAAAGACAAAGTGAAAGACGAGTGGAGACTGTGTGTGTGGCGGTGAAAAAGAAAGCTTAGGTACCGAGTGGTACCAGAGAACAGTAGAGACGTTAGATATAATGAAAACCGTGTAATGTATAATGATAGGGAGAGTGTGACACTTCTCAAGGGAGATGTCGAGAGACCATGTTTGCGAGGATAGGAGAAACATGAAGTGAGCGTGCGGGTGAGCTGGAGAAAAGAGAGTGATAGCTACCTGAAGGAGAATGCATGCGAGAGAGATGGGCGTGAAAGGAGTGAACAAAAAAGGGATTCAAATATTTGAATTCGAGATGATGATACATGTAATCCATACTTGAACCAAAATTGATCTATCAAACATGCATACTCTTATGAATTCACGCACATCTATGTTATTTAATATGTATATATTACTGATCCATACATTTTAGTAGAACATAATTTGGTTAAATTTTTTCGAATTCAACCTTAAGATTTCGAGATCATTGTATTTGTAAATCATATTATACATATAAAGGAGCAGAATTCTTTGTTGTGCTTTTGAAAGTATATATAAAAAATGATGTATATAGAATGTAATTCCAATTGAAAATGGATCCATCGAAAAAAAATAGAATACAAACGGGATTCGAATTGAGTTGGCACGGTAAACGCCAAGACTCTGCAAAATTTGAACGAAGCGGGGAAAGTCGCAGTAACCGCCCGAAACCAAAATCTGCGAGATGGAAATCACTACTGCCTATCCCTGCCACGCAAAGCCTATTTGCTGGATTTCTATAGGTTTTGATAGGGGTAGGTTTGTAATTTCACCCAAACATGATGTAACCGCCTCTCACCCGGATTCATACACGGTGGGCGCCAAAACACAGTGTGTCCTCGGCCGAAATCGACTCCCTCCCCGATTCATATTCATACACGGTGGGCGCCAAAAACAAACTCTCGTCGGCAAATATTCGGTGTATGCGAGATTACCGTCCTATCCCCAACAAATTAATGTTGCTGTGATGTAGTAGAAATTTGAAACGGGGGTTAAGTTTGTAAATTTCTCGCAATTGAGACAAGCGGCTCAATACATGGTTCCCCTTCCTCTCTACCTCCCTTTTCCCCATTCATACTCCGTGGGCGCCAAAACACCCTCTCCACCCCACCTCCTCCTTCAGACGCCGTCCGCCACCCCATTCCACCGCCGTCCTCCTCCACCATGCTGGAGCTGATACCCCGACGCTGCCGTCCATTACAAGAGATCGACCTCTCTCATCCACGGCTTCGGACCGAGATCCTTGCATCCCGTCCTCTCGCTTCATCCCCGCCGTCGTCCACCTTGCCGGGCGCCGCCCTACGATCGTTCGGCCCACCGCGCCCCACCGCCACCGCTTCACCCTCCTAGATCTGCTTCCACGCAGCCGACAGCCATCGCTACCGCAGCACCGTCAAATTCTCAAAGATGCATACACGGCGCCGCACTGTGAGGCGGTACTCTTGTGTATCTGCTCAACTTATTTATCGCAGCAAGAAAATAGATCACCACCGCTTTACTCGATTTCTTGTCTTGGTTGCGGTTGCCTTTGTCCGGTTTGCACCTTCAGATCCGCCATGGCACGCTCAACACTATACTCGCAATGCTTATGGTTTTCCCCTTTTATATTCCACACTAGTTAAATCACAGTAGACTAAATTTCAAAATTGGGTCAGTCAATTTTTGAGAGCTCGCCGGAGTTCGCCGGTGCGAAGGAAGGGGCTCGGGTGGGGACGGTGGTTGTGGGGGCGGTGGTGGGGCCTCGTCGAACGAAGAAAACTCGACGCGGGTGGGGGCGGGGTGGGGGTGGCGGAGGAACACAGGCGGTGGGGCCGGTGGTTCGGCCGGCGTCCCGTGCAGTGTTCTGTATGAGAAGCACGGTATGTTCCTTATCAGGAAGGGGAGCAGGGACATCTGTAGTCAACAGCTGATAGAGCTGGCCTGTACGTGATCGATAGGCTTTCAATTAGTAGCGGCAATACAACACCGTAATTTCCAGCCAGTTCCACTTTCCCGATTTATATATCCTGGTTATGGTGTACCCCTTTTATGTACACTACAATCTTCCTAGTTGTTGTGTGCTCTTGTTATCATGGTTTGGCATAAACTCCCTATACAGTATATTATGAACCTATCATCTGCCAACTATCCTTACTTCTGGAGCCTATTTTTTTACTTGTGCAAGATTATATTAATGCACACACCATATTACACCACACATGGGCTCTCTCATTAGAATCCGGTGATAGCACACAAGGGTTTACAGGGGCGCCCCTATATTAGAATATCCTCTGCATTACAAAGATAATCTCACTACTATTTATGTTTTCATGCTTCTCAGATATTATACATAATCATAGTGAATATCAGAATCCGTGCATCAGAAGAATATTGTGGAACACTGTAATGACTTACAAAATTGGCACCAAGGCATTGAGTGCCATTCTGGATGCAATGAAACTCATACGCTCCCCACCTGTAGATTCTTGTTCAGAATATGATCCTTATGACTATTCTAACCTCGAGGAGTCAAAGGCAGATGGCCTATCATGTTCACCCATCAAGATGCCTGTTCTAATTTGGCAAGGTTTTATTGATTGCGCGTATCTTGCATAAGTTGTGTTGCATTTCCTCTACTTTGTAGCACCACCATTTGCTTAGTTTACTCATCATATATGTCTAGATAACATGCCCATCAATTATCAATACATATTCCATCTGTCATCATACTATGTTTTTTCACTCAAATGTTGTTCTTGTGCATCAGACATCAGAAAGGAAGAGGATGATTGCCGAACCTGAAGGAGCACCAGCGAAGTCCTTGAAAAACATGGTGGTGCCGGAGAAATCAGACGGCACCCCACTTATATTGGCTCTACAACCAGTGACACAAAACGTAGGACCGACTCTAGCAGACTGTACCCATACTTCACTAGCTACACCACTATCCCCACCACATAGGACCTGCACTCCATCAAAAGGTATGCCGATTTCAGTTGCCATAGCACCAGCCATACCACAAAAAAATCTCACTCCAGCAAAAAGTATAGCAAGTCCACCGGCCGAAGACCTATCCCAATTGCAGAGACAACCAATTCCTACAGATTGGAACCCCATTCTAGTTATTCCCAGTTTAAAAGAAAATGCTTTCAATGTTGTTAGGGACTACGTGCATATATTCCCATCATGGGAAGATTATAGTGAAGACAAACACCATTTTCACATCTTCCTGTCCCACTTACGTGTAAGTGCTATAATTCACGGTGATTATTTTCCTATTTTCTGCTGATTGAACACATCTGTGATTTACATTACAATGTTGTAAGTAGGTGAGGGTCAATCTGGATAGTCATGACGAGCAAAGCTTGCTTGCGCTTTTTAAGGAGGCATTGCAGCAGTATCGATGTTACCTGAGGAAATCACACTTCGATGGCAAGTCTATAAACGAATTTCCGGTGAAGTCTCCTGTGCTAAATTCAGAAGAGATTGAATGGAAAAATCTTGTTATGCACTGGTCTTGTTCCCAATATGAGGTACTGCCTATGAAATCACATGACAATTTGAACTTCGACTTTTCCGCATGTGCCTTAAGGATCATTTTTGCAGGAAATCTGCTCGAAGAAGAATTCTGGTTTGACAAGAACGACAGGATATCGCAAATATGCTGCCCGCTGCTTTGCTCTTGTTAGTACATGTTGTCATGTATCACTGTACTTGCATACATACCTGGTTCATTATGTGACAGCAGTATGCATGATAGCTTGCTTATCAATTGTTCACTCCAAATTATCTGATCTGTATGAATGGTTACATTAGTGTAGAATATATCCAATGCCAATGTTTTTTAGCTCTGCATTGTTCTTGTAAGTACATGTTGTCCTTTATCAATGTACTTATAATGACAGGTAGTTGTTCATGTACCATCACTCTACAACTTATTTTCCTTTGCCCTCAATTTTCTACACATCAGATCTATATTTACTCTTACCATAAGGTTGGTACAGAAGAAGTTTAGTTGTGCATTGCTCTTGGATGTACCTTTTGCCTGTATCGCTGCACTTACATTTATAGCTACTTGGTTATGTAGCATCACTCTTCATCTAATCTTAAATATTCTCCATTTTTTCGTATATTATCACATCTATATTTACTCTTAACATAATGTAGAATAAAGGCAATGCTTTTGAAGAAGATTCTATGGTAAACTTCTTGAATTGCCCCCACATCAGCATGGACAATGCCTTTATAGAGCCTGTCTTCACCAATAATGTAAGTTTGTCCATCTCAAGCCTTCACAATTTGTTGTATATATTTGGTTAGGCATGACTGCAATGACTGTTTATTTTTGGTGTTTGCATCAAATTGCTTGTTTAAAGTTTATTATGTAGTTCATAAACAAAAGTTTGTCCTTTCTCAATTTAAGTTTTCGGTTGTACAACCAAGTTCCTTCTTCATACCATGTAAATTAAACTATACAGAGCAAGTGATCTTCTTTTGCACTTTGCATGTATGCTTCGTTCTTCATCCGTAATCCGGTGGTGTGGTGAACCTACCCACTACAAAGACAATGTCATATTCTGCAATCTCTTAACTATGAACAATGTCATATCATTCTACTATTATTTAAACCGTCTCTTTGTTTGCCAATTTGAAATGGTATAAATTGACAGATTGATACTTATGAGTTCTTGATCTGTAATCCAGTGGTGTCGTGAAGCTGCCAACTCCTTCACAATGTCATTTCCTGCCATGTCTTGACCTGAACAATACTATATTGTGTTAATGCAATTTTAAACTGTGTCACTTTATTCGTCAGTAAGAAATGTGATGAATTGTCAGCACTGATACTTTTATGTGCAAAACATGTCATCTGTCTGCTTGTTTATCTTTCAGAGTGAGGAAGATATAAGTGTTGAACAAGCGCAGTCTCATCATCTTGCTCAGCTGCTTGCGCTGCAGCTCCCCAGCAGGGCTAACCTTTCTTAAACTCTATTGAAGTGCTGTCAGTTTTGTATATTATTTTGTCGGCGTGTTTATTTGCACTGGTGGCGATCTTTGATGCCCAGTGTATGTAATCTGCTGTCTGCTTGTGATTTATTATCATAGTGGCGAACTTTGATGCCCAGTGGATGTAATATGCCGTAATTTCTTTATTGTATAGTCTAGGTTTTTTCTTATTCATGATGCTGCAGTTATTTTACTCTATATATATATATATATATATATATATATATATATATATATATATATCCTGTCTTCGCAGTAAACCGACCAAACCGTAAAATTACGGTACATAATCGGGCCGTCATGCAATCACGATGTAGGTTGGGCCTGAAACGTGCCGAACAGCTCACGGGCCGGCAGTAGCCCGAAATGAACCCCGGCCCATGATTATGCGAATCAAATCATGGGCTTTTAACATGCAAAAATTGTCTCGGTCCTTGTTTGGCCCAATCGACATCGGTCATGAAAGGTGCCGATGCAAACCGGGCTGTAGTTAGGCCCACCTATATGACGGGCTTTTAATAGGCCGAAATTAATATAGGGCCGAAATGTTAAACGGGCCCTTAACATGCCAAAACTAATGTCAGGCCGAATTACTAAGTGGGCCTTTAGCAAGTGGGCCCAAAAGCATAGTGTCCAATTGACGGGCCAAATCTGATATGGGCCATAATTGAGCCCAAAGCCTCTTAAAGGGCCGGACATGATCTGGGTCATAATTTGGCCCAGAACATGGTAGGCTTTTAACGGGCCGGATCTCATATGGGCCACTATTAGGCCCGGAGCGTGGCAGGCCATTGATGGACCGCATCAAATATGGGTCGGCATTTGGCCCAAAACATGGCAGCCAGTTAATAGGCCGGCCTACTAGGGTCCTCAAAATCTTGTGGGCCTACAGCTGGGCCGGCCCATTAATATCGGCGAAATCTCGTGGGCCTTTAGCTGGGCCGGCCCAGTATGAACCGCAAGAATCTTGTGGGCCTTTACAGGTCGCCCATTATGGCACACAAAATCTTCCGGGTTTTTACCGGTCGGCCCATTATGGCTCGCAAATTCTTTTGGGCCTTTAGCTGGGACTTCCCATTATGTTCCGCAAAATCTGATGGTCCTTTAGCTGGGCCGGCCCATTATGGTCCGCAAAAACTTGTGGGCCTTCAGTTGGACCGGCCCATTTAAACTTGATGGGCCGGTCCATGTGTAAACATATCATAGGCGCGTCTCGCCCATTGGATGAGTGACACCTATGCCAACGCGGACCTGACACGTGTCTCCTCTAGCCAATGATGATTTTACACGTGGAAAACCCCATTGGCCGGGGCTGTTAACGGGTTATCGGATCCAAAACCTGACCTGATAGCTTAATGGCATTCCGTTACGATGGATGCCACGTGTCGGTCACCCTTGACGAAAGCACTTCTGTGACGCGCGATTTATCATCATGGAAGTGGACACTTCCGTGATGATAATTTTGGTAATGTCATGGAACACTTCTACGACAAAGACGGTATGACTATCTTGATTCTGTCATAAATTTTCATGGATGTACATGCATGACAAAAAACGCGACCTACTGTGACAAACACGTATCATCACGGAAGTGTATTTTTTTGTAGTGATAGGTAGCCTGATGTAGCTTTTTCAGATCCAGATTTCCAGCTACCGGAATTCTCCCTCTTGGTGTGTACCTTGCAAGTTATGAGAGAAAAGGCATTAGAATTACTCCAAAAAGCATTATTATTCATAATAACATCATAAATAACAATAAGAAAACATGATGCAAAATGGATGTATCACTTTTCTGCCAGCATGAGAAGGAAAGAAACACTGGAGATTCCTTGGATATTTCTCATGTCATGTGGTCTGAGCTCGTCTCCACCATCTCTGAGCGCAAGTGCCCCAGCTATGCTCCTTTTCTCATGTTACTTATTGAGAAGGCATGGGAGCACACTTACCCTGCTGTCGTTCTGGAGACTGGTGAGTTAGCCTCTCACGAGGTTAAGTGTCTGAGAAAGAAGGAGCTCTGGGGCACTCCTTTTCCGAAGTCTAGGATTCCGTCAGGTGATGACGAGCTTGAGGCAGAGGCTGATGCTGATGATGATGAGTACTATGTGCCCTCTGGAGCGGAGCCCTCATGGGCGAAGAAGCTCAAGCACAAGATGAAGAAGCTTTTCTGCATGGAGTCTCATGTAAAGTATATGGCTCATGTGTGTGAGAAGAAGGCCAGGAGTCATCACAATGAGCTCATGCGTCAGTTTGGTGCTACAGTTAACAGTGGATCTGAGGGCAAGATCACTGATGAGGAGGAGTGGATTCAGTAGCACTATCCTTGGACAGACTCGGACACCGAGCAGCCCTCAGCTGATGACGGAGGCGTGGGCGATCACACGGGGATGTGATGATGGAGATCACCGGGTGTGCTATCACCTGTGGCCGTAGCTGCACTCTTTTCCCTTTTGGTGTCTCGATGCCAAAGGGGGAGAGAGTTTAGGGATTTTTTGAGTTGCGAGTGTGTCTTATTTGCCTTGTTGTCTTTTTCTCTCGCAAACTCTTTTCTCGTCATTTGTTTTGGTTTGGTTTGTGCTCATGAGATCTGGTTACCCTATCATATGGTGTTAGACATATACTACCCTATCCTTTTATTATATATGTATGTCGAGTACTTTGGTAGTATGTGAGTAGCATGCTTATCTTATGATTCTACTTTGCTCACTTTCTACTCTATTGCATCCTAGCTCATATATCTCTCATTATAGATGCAAGTGTTGTCACGCTATAAAATATAGGGGGAGTGTTGATCCTAATGTGTGTACTTTGCGTTCCAAAGGCAATTCTAATTAAGTGCACACATCTAGGGGGGCCCGCCTATATTTTGTAGTCTCTGGGGGTCACTTACTCTCTTGCCATATCTTTATGCAAATCCCGTGTTGTCATCAATCCACCAAAAAGGGGGAGATTGGTAGGGCATGTCTCTCTCTAAGTGGTTTTGGTGATTGATGACAATGCTTTTGCAGACTAATCGTGTGCAACTTTTCAGATATTTATTTATTGCCACGAGAAGAGTCCTTCCCCTCGGAGCACAAAGTGAAGACAGTGTAGTCTCTTTCATTTCAGATTTGGTCTTGAGTCGTAGGAGACACCGTACTATCAAGAGGGGGTCCGCATCGGAATGGCTAGCGTGGAATCAACACGTACACATCATTCCTGCACCCCCAGCTCCTTCCCTCCTCATTGGAGTTTTCCATTCTCGCGGATGTGGCATAAGGAAGGCACCAGCGGTTGTACCGCTGGTCCAGAGCAGTAGTACCGCCTATCGCCACAAGCGGTAGTACCGCTGTGTCACAGCGGTAGTACCGCCCATGGCCATGAGCGGTAGTGTAGCTCTGGTTCAGTGTTGATACCGCCTCGACTCGAGACGGGGTTTCTCGTGTCGGGTTCTGCGGCAGTAGTAGCGGCAGTAGCAGTGGTAGTACCACTCATGAGCGGTAGAACCACGTCTACCACCACTGCTAGTGCCTCCCGGGCCCTCTCTCCAACGTCCGTTCTCTCTCTTGGCCCCTGCTTTGTGTCTCTGCGGTAGTACTGCTGGGGCTCGCGGTAGTACCGCTCCCCTGAGCGGTAGTACCACCCTTTGTGGGCTGAGATGTGGGATAACGGTTGGAATTGTTCCCCCACTATAAAAGGAGGTCTTATTCCCCAAGAAGACCTACCCTTTTCGCCCAAGCTTCATTGTTGCTCCAAAGCTCATTTTCGCCCGATCTCTCTCCCTAGCCAATCAAACTTGTTGATTTTCTACGGATTGGTTGAGAAGGCCCGGATCTACACTTCCACCAAGACAAATTTGATTCCCCCCACTAATCCCTTGCGGATCTTGTTACTCTTGGGTGTTTGAGCACCCTAGACGGTTGAGGTCACCTCGGAGCCACATTCCATTGTGGTGAATCTCAGTGGTATCGTTGGGAGCCTCCAATCAAGTTGTGCAGATAGCCCCAACCTTGTTTGTAAAGGTTCGGTCGCCGCCTTCAAGGGCACCACTAGTGGAATCACGACATCTCGCATTGTGTGAGGGCGTGAGGAGAATCCGGTGTCCCTAGTGGCTTGTTGGGGAGCATTGTGCCTCCACACCGCTCCAACGGAGACGTACTCCCCCCAAAGGGAAGGAACTTCGATAACACATCCTCGTCGCCACCGGCTCCACCTGTGGTTATATCTTCCCTTTACTTTGTGCAAGCTATATTATTGTGTTGTATCCTTTGCTTGCACTTGTTGTTGTTAGCATCATATATGTTGCTCACCTAGTTGCACATCTAGACAACCTATTTGTTGCTAAACCTAATTTGATAAGAAAAGCTAAAAATTGGTAGTTGCCTATTCACCCCCCTCTAGTCAACCATATCGATCCTTTTACCTGGGGGCTGAAGCCCACGACTGGTAGCTTTCAAAATAAACATACGTCCGCACAGGAGTCAAAATTAAATTATGAAAATGTGAAATGAGTCAGGCGGACGCATAATAAAGCATAAGGTCCACTTGATACACTACAAAAAAATACACTTCCGTGATGATACGTGTTTGTCATAGTAGGTCGCGTTTTTTGTCATGCATGTACGTCCATGACAAGTTTATGACAGAATCAAGATAGTCATACCAGGTCGTCAGAGAAGTGTTCCATGACATTACCAAAACTATCATCACGGAAGTGTCCACTTCCATGACAATAAATCCCGCGTCACGAAGTGCTTTCGTCAAGGGTGACCGACACGTGGCATCCACCGTAGCGAACGCCGTTAAGCTATCGGGTCGGGTTTTGGATCCGATAACCCATTAACAGCCCCGACCAATGGGGATTTTCCACGTGTAAAATAATCATTCGCTGGAGGAAACACGTGTCGGCTCATCGTTGGGACAGATGTCATCCACTCATTGGACAGAAGGCGCCTATGATATGTCGACACGTGGCACGGCCCAATAGAGGCCCATTCCAGTGAAAAGGCTGGCCCGTTTGACTTGGTCAAAAGGTGGCGGGCTGGCCCATGAAAAGCCTGTTAACGGCATGTTCGCATATAGCCCATTTACAGCCCGCTAACCAAAGGCCCGTTATGCCCTATCCGAATTAGGCCCAGTAGCGTCATCTAGGCCACCCAATATGATGCCAGCCCGTTTTCACTTCTGGCCCATGTATGGCCCATGACGTCTTTCGGCCTATATGAGGCCCTATGTAACTCTTGGCCTATTAACGGCCCGTGGTGAAACTGGCCCGTGATGAACAGTGCATCACTATACACCCATTAACGGCCCGTGGTGAAACTGGCCCGTAATGAACAGTGTATCACTTTATACCCATTAACGGCCCGTTATTCCGTTGGGCCGTTTCCAGCCCATGTTATCTTCGGCCTTCTCGAGCCAATTTATTCTTGGGGTCATTTCAAAGAATCGTTTACTTACGGCCCGTTATCGCTATTTTCTCGCTAGGGCCAAATTCAGCCTGTGGTTACAGTCGGCCCGTTTGTGGTCCGTTAATACGTTGGGCCGTTTTCATAGCATTATGAAATACAGCCTATTAACGATGGCCCGTTATGGTCGGCCCAAGAATGGACGATTCCAAATCTAGTCCGTTTACGGCCATAATGCGGCCTGTTATTGGCCCATGTTATCATACTGCCCGTATAAGGCCCATTGATGATACGGCCCGTAGAAGGCCCATTGTTTCTACGGCCCGTAGAAGGCCCATTGTTTCTACGGCCCGTAGAAGGCCCACTGTTTCTATGGCCCGTAGGAGGCCCAGTGTCACTACAGTAAATATTAGCCCATGGTTATTGTAGCCTAGTTTTAAAAAATAGGTTATTGGAGCCACTCGCAAACCGCGGAAAAAGAACTGCAATGACTACAAGCAAACAAATAAACAAGACAACAAGGAATCAAATAAGCAAGCAACTTACGTAGGCTATCACGGCTATCACATATTACATCCACTGGGCATCAAAGTTCGCCACCAGTGCAAATAAACGCGCCGACAAAAGAATATACAAAACTGAGAGCACTTCAGAAGGCACTAGGCCTGGCAAGCTCGGGCCCAAGCAACAAGAAGTCGAGTAGACCTCGATGGTATCAACGATAGATGCATCAACACTAGATTTAAGGCTTGATGGTGCGCACGGCAGTCCTCTGACATCTTCATTGCATCTTTGACTTCAAGTCGGAGCTGAGCTGAAGCAAGCCTTTCCGCTTTAAGTTGATACTGAAGAAGTGGAACTGATTGAGGCAGCGACTGCACAGAGGTTGTCTCACACCTGCTGGTGAGTAGCTTCAACTCACTGTCTTTATCAAGACATGACCTTGGGGTTATCTCGCTCTCCTCAAGATGGTTTGGCTCACTATCTTCCCTAAAGTTCTGCCTGGAGTAAGAGATACGACTCTGAAAGAGAAAAGGAGACACATAACAGGTTTCACAATTATATAAGCAAATAAATGGATCTGTTCTGCATAAGGAACATGTTTTTACAACTACAATTTGAAACTGGTAGTTGTTGCAAACATCCAATCAGATGTAAACAGCAAAGCAAATAGCAGCAGAGGAAATGATGCCTATCCAAATCTATACTAGAACAAAGTTTGAAGGCTTGAGAAGGATGAACTTACATTACATGTTAACACGGGCTGGACAAAGCCCTTCTCCATGTTGATGGAAGGATAATTCAATAAATTCCCCAAAGAAAATTCTTTATAAGCGTTGCCATTATTATACATTTTGCAAAGAGTAAATATAGATCAAATAATATTGGAAGAAATAGAGGATAATGAAGCTCAGGTGCAGACTGATGATACATAATCAAATAGCAATTAATTAAGTACAACATTACAAGGCAAAAGGGAGAGAGGTACTGACAAGAGCAATGCAGAGCCCATTATTGTTTTGAGATCGTATGATCCTTTGAGCAAGGAGATTCATCTGAAATTAGTTTTCATACAAGAGACAAGGTAAGGCACAAGCAGAAATTTAGGAGTTCAAATTTTGAATTGATATCATAGACAGTACCTGACGCCGGGCTCCCAGCAGTTCTAATAGGGGCTTGGCCACCGGAGTAGGGGTAAAGTGTGGTACAGTTGGGCCTGTGTTTTCTGTGGCTGCCGATCTATCTGATTTAACAGGTATCACTACCTTTTCCAAATACCTAGTTTGTACTCCTTGAGGATCTGCACTCACCCTCTTCCTTTTGGACATCTATTACGAAAGAATAACATTTGATCGGAAAAACATAGTGTGACGACACAAGGAATAGGTATGTAAAATGGATAGGTATGGCATATAATCATATATGATGCTTAAACTAAGAAGATGGTGTAACAAAGTAGAAGTAATGCAAGAGGTCAGATGCAAAATATCTGCGACCAATACAACTTTGCAAAGTTAGAGCAAGCACCTTGATGGGTGAATAAGATAGGCCATCCTCCACCATGCCAAGTTTGTTAGCCAGTGGATCATTCCGCAATATTCTTCTCATGCGCCCATTCTCATATTCATTTTGATAATGTTCAATATCTGACATGCATGAAAACATAAAAACAAGTGAGATTTCCTTTGTAATGCAGAAGTGATTCTAATCCAATACTGCCTCCCTTTAAACCCCTTTGTGCTATCTCTGTAATTCTTTTAAAAGATGCCATGCATGCTGTAATTTGTTGTGCACATTAATATAATGTGGCCTAATACTGAAAATATGAGAGCTCCAGAAGTGATGACACTTCGCAGATGATAGCTTCAACATATAGTAAAGAAGAACAAGTCGACTGACTGATGATTCAAAATATACTAAGGGAGAACAACTCGACCTGACCAGTCGACCGCAAGAGAAGAGTATCATCTTAAAGAAGAGTAGAAGAGCAAGCAGATTGAAGATATTACAAGTCTTTCAATACAATGTCGGTTGGCCACCCATAATGAACCAGAGCACACAGAGAAATACTATTCTTTCCGGTCTCCCCATATGTGGCTCACATGCATTTCGAAACTAAAGTAGGAACATTTAGCTCACCGATTAAACATCTCTCAGTTTTACTAATATCAGCAATAATATCAGATATGAATTTGTACAACTAAGCTTGTTTAGCTCGATCGGTGGAGCAGTGCTATTACGACACGAACCACATAGCTGATTGTGGTCATCATAAAATGGGGAAAACAGAAGCATGATGAGTACAGTGTTGACCGTGGCAGTTAGATGGCAGATCTGAAGCTGAAAACCGCGCAAAGGGTAGTTAGCAAGCAAGGTTTGCTTTGAAATAACAACAAAGATTTGGTATGGACAAGAAAGTACGGTCAACAAGTGACAAAGAAATGCAATTATGTTGTCTCTCTATATGTCGCGACATGCATTTGGAAACTCAAGTGGGACCTATAGCTAACCAATTAAATGTGTCGGTGTCGGTGTCAAAATCGGCGGATCTCGGGTAGGGGGTCCCGAACTGTGCGTCTAGGCGGATGGTAACAGGAGACAAGGGACATGATGTTTTTACCCAGGTTCGCCCTCTCGATGGAGGTAAAACCCTACTCCTTCTTGATTAATATTGATGATATGGGTAGTACAAGAGTAGATCTACCACGAGATCAGAGAGGCTAAACCCTAGAAGCTAGCCTATGATATGATTGTTGTTCGTCCCCACGGACTAAAACCCTCCGGTTTATATAGACACCGGAGAGGGTTAGGGTTACATAGAGTCGGTTACAAATGGGAGGAGATCTACATATCCGTATCGCCAAGCTTGCCTTCCACGCCAAGGAAGGTCCCATCCGGACACGGGACGAAGTCTTCAATCTTGTATCTTCATAGTCCAGGAGTCCGGCCAAAGGTCATAGTCTGGCCAGCCGGACACCCCCTAATCCAGGACTCCCTCAGTAGCCCCTGAACCAGGCTTCAATGACGACGAGTCTGGCGCGCAATTTGTCTTCGGCATTGCAAGGCGGGTTCCTCCTCCGAATACTTCATAGAAGATTTTGAACACAAGGATAGTCTCCGGCTCTGCAAAATAATTTCCACATACCACCGTATAGAGAATAATATTTGCACAAATCCAATCTGCTGACGTATTCCGCAATGTGACATCACACCACGGCCAAACCTTTATTCGAATCGTTTTTTACTGTCCCACCTCAGCGCACTGAGCGAGGCGGTTTCCTTGGCACGTCTTGTTGAAGCAGAGATCATGTCCCTTATTCCGGATTCTCATCAATACGGGCGTGGGTAACCCAACCGTGCCATTAATTTACGGCGCTTGGGAGATAAGCGAGTTTTACCAGGCTGGTGGGGGCACATAGTTTCATTCGCCCATATAAGGGGATAAGAATCCACCTTTTCCATCTACGCCTTCTTCCTCCTTTGCTTATCCATTTTCACAAGACTCGAGCTCCAAATACCAAGTCTGCACTTCCCACCTCAACCTTCTCCAGCCATGTCCGGAGCGGGAGGCAAGTGGATGGCCTCCTCCGTCACGGAGGGGAAAATTAAAAAGCTGAGGTAGGCCAGATACTTGTCCAATGACATTGCGCACCGGCTTCCCGACAAGGGACAGCTTATCCCCACCCCAGGCCCCATGAGAGGGTGGTGTTCCTCACCCACTTCCTCCGCGGACTAGGTTTCCCTCTTCACCCATTTGTCCGGGGACTCATGTTCTACTACGGCCTGGATTTCCACAATCTGGCCACGAACTTCATCCTCAATATCTCGACGTTCATCGTCGTGTGCGAGGCCTTCCTCTGCATCCAGCCCCACTCCGGTTTATGGCTGAAGACCTTCAATGCCAAACCGAAGGTTGTGGGCGGCCGCCAAGCGGAGTGCGGAGGTGCCATGGTGGGCAAGATGCCCAATGTTACATGGCTCGAGGGCTCCTTCGTGGAGACCATAAAGGGGTGGCAATCGGGGTGGTTCTACATCACCGAGCCGCGTGACCCTGAATGGGCAGCGGCCCCCGAATTCCGATCTGGCTTCCCTACACGGCTCACCTCCTGCGAAAGAGACGCGCTTGTCATGGGGTAATTCGGAGGAGCTGTCCGGACTCCAAACCTGCGTCCAAAACCTGGTGAGTAAGAAGCTCAAACTCGTCGACGTAGTCCAGGTCATGCTCATCCGTCGGATCCTCCCGTGCCAACAACGGGATTTCAGCTTGTGGGAGTTTCATCCGGCACAGCACCAAACCCTGAGCAGGCTCTTCGACACTACGTACGAAGATGCCTGGAAGGTGATGTTCAAGGGTGCCGAGGCTCCTGCATCCGCTACCGAGGATCGTGGATTCAGCGCGCAGCATCAAGCCAACACGGTAAGCTATTTTTCCCTTTACGGGACACTCGTTTTTCATAGTTTGACTCTATGCGGGATCTAAACTCCCTTACCTTTGACAGGATTGGCAGAGGACGTCCGGGCAGATTGGCTGTCCGGTTCCCTTGCCAGAAGACCCAGTGGATGCCCGCTTGACGGGGCTGCTGGTTCCGGCACCTTACGTGGTGCCGGAGAAGAAGGCCAAGAAGAAGGCCACGGGAACTCGAAGGAGTTCCCGGCGCTAGGTGGTGTCGGACTCATCATCCGATGACTCTGAGGAGGACTCCTCCTGTGAAGACGAGGTGGAGGAAAGAGAGGCCTCTCCCCCAGCGGGGGGAGAGAAGAAAAGGAAGGCCGCCCCAACTAGGGGAGGGGGGGGGGCGGAGGGTCAAAGAAGGGAAGGACCCTCCCTCCAGACTACTCCACCAACACCGACGACAGCGAAGAAGAGTGGCCACCCAGGGCCAAGCCCCTGGCGAAATCGTAAGTATCCGGATACCAGAATAACTCATGGCGTTCCCTTATTGCACAGTACCTTCTGACACCGAATATAATCATGCAGTCCACCCAAGGCCGGGCTCGAAGCTTCGTCGAGCGGTTCCCTGGGTTTGTCGGACGCGAACAACACTTCACTTCCGACTGCCTCCTCTCCTCGCGCTACGGATGACGCCGAGGTGGCGTCCCAAAAGGGGCCAAGCTAGGAGGTGGTGGTTCTGGAGGCGCCGCAAGGTGACCTCCCGGACTCCAGGCGAAAAGGGGATAAAACCCCGAAGGGCTCCAAGTCCGGCCCTAGTCCGGGCACCGCCCAGGAACCTTCAGTGGTTCCGGAGTCCGGCGGGCGCCCCCCGAGTAGGAAGGGCAAATCTACAACGCCGGTGACCTCCGTCCAACCGGAGGCGCCGGATAATCTGCTTGAGGTGCTTAACGGCTCCTCCATCGACGAGGAGCACCGCACTATTATGAGTGTGGTGATCCAGAAGGTTCAGTCCGTCAAGAGCGGGCTGACCGAAGCCTGTGCCAGCCTTCTAACAGGCTTTGAGGTATGTATTTAAGATATGTAAAAATATTACCGCATAGACAGTAGCCTCGATGCTTCAGTTTGGTGTTCGGAAAGAAAAGCCGAATCGAGGATCAAAACATATACGCAGGAGTCTAACATAAGTATGTCAATATGGGAATGCAGGCTGTGACCTCTGCCGCCAAGACCGATGCGGAGGTCAATGCATTGAAGCAGAGCCTCGAGCGGTCCGAGAACGAGCTCGGCCTTGCCAAGAAGCAGCTCGAGGACAAGGAAGGTAAGTAATACCTTATGTAAGTACATAAAAATATGTGGTTGCAAAAAATGACAGGACCAACGTGGGTATTGCAGGGGCCACGAATGAGGTGGCGACCCTGAAGGAAGCGTTGTCCAAGGCCGAAAACAATGCGGCCGTGGAGCGCACCGAGCGAGAGAAGCAGGAGGCGCGGGTGGCGGCGGTGCAGCAAGAGCTCTGTGCTCGTGGAAAAACACGAGAGTTTGGAGCTTGACTCAAAGACTCGAGAGTTCGAGCTCGCCTCGGCGCTTGAGAGCGCCAAATCTGCCTGTGCCGAAGCCTTAAAAAGCCCTCCAGGAAATTGAGGCGATGAAGAAGATAGCGGCGGGTAAGGCATTCTTTATGCAAAGCAAGCATGCGAAAGTGAATTACTTGTTACTTACCCGAGTTCGGAGCTCTCCAGGAGCATTCACAGATCTTCCCCAGAGCGTGTCCGACGCTGCCGCATTCTACCGAGCAAAGAGGGGAGCTCGACGGAGAAGGTGTTCTGGTCTCAGTATGCTGAGGCCGGACACCTGCAGTTTTTGAGCGACCAGTGAAGCATTGGTCGAGCTCCATAAGGTGGCCGAACAGGCCATGAAGGGTTTTGTAGTCCGCCGTGGCTCGGGAAGCCATGCACGGGAGCTACTTCGGGCTGGTAAGGCGGTGGTGGATGCCTGTCCAAGGCTTGAAGTCATCAAGCGCTCCAGATGCATCGAAGGTGCTCAGAGGGCCTTGCCCGTGCTAAAATGCACTGGGGCAAGATGGACGCTGAGAAGCTTGTGACGGACGGACCACCGAAGGGCAAGGAGCACCGCAAGCCCGAGATGTATTATGAGGGCGTCCTGAAGGGTTCCCGCCATATAGCGGATGAGTGCCCCAAAGATGTAATTTTTGAGTAAACTCGCATTTGTAATCCTGTACGCTGAAAACTTGTTCATATGCGCTAAGCAACGCTTTTGAATTTAAAATATTACCTTCTGTGCGGCCGTTTATCAAAATTGAGAGATGGCGAGTCGTCGGCTTCGCCCCCATGCCATGAAAGTGCTGGGTGTTCGGGATAAACTTGAGCGCTTTTTTCCTATTATTGGGTCCTTCGAGGAGGCGCCAACACAACGAACAAGGCAATCGGACTATAATGCTTGAACACTCTCACTTAGCCATAGAATTCTATAATTTTAAATTTCGGCGAAGCCCCTAGTATTCGGAAGACCAAGTTCGGGGCGCTATCCACGCCTAGGTCGGACAAAGCCGACTCCTGCTCTAAGCGGCATAAGTCTTTAGGGGCTCGAAAACCTCTCGAACAGCGACCAGCTCTCGCCCTATCATGACGGTCAGTTTTAGCTTTCTCCACTGAGGTGCTTAGCCCAGCTCAACCGGGGCACAATCGCAGTGGTTCTCCCAGTGCTACCTTAGCCGATATAACGGAACGTAAGGTACAAAAACATGGGAGCCGGGCAAACCCAACTATTGACCCAAGACATGATTCGGAGCCGATGCATATAATGCTAGAAGTTCGGGGTGCCGCACTCATGAGAGTGTTCGGACTTCTCACACCGTATTCTAGGGTACACAAGCCCCTGGTGTACTGGCCGTACCAAAGTGTACGGTTGCATAATGTCATAACTGAACATATTTTTATAAGAAAAGGAATGCAATAATAGACAAAAGCTATGTATTGTTTATTCGAAAAGTCTGCGGAAAAAGCAGAACGATACAAATAGTGCGATAAGCAAGAGATGGGACTATTTGACATGTCCCCCTCCAGGGGCGAGCTGCGGGATGATATGTGAAACAAGTATACTGCTCGTTATAGAGACCACTTGGACACTCGACGTAGCTTTCTGCCTCCCTGGCTGTTGTCGTGTGTTCGGCGATTATCTTCTTGGGACAGGCCTTAGGAAAGTGGAGTCCGTGGAAAGTAAGAAAAAAGAATGACAAAATCGGAGCCCACAGTGCGGTTGAGCCGCATTTTGGGCATGCCGTGGTTGTGCCCCTCTCCCTATGACCATGGTATTTCCAGAGCGTAGTTATGTATGCGTAGTACTGGTTTTGCAGTTTCACGAGGGCTGGGGTTGGGGCCGCATTGCTACGTGTGCCCGGAACGTGCCAGGTGGTCTTGTTGTAGGTTACTCCGGGCGCGCTTGACGGTGTCCTGTCGTTTAATGGCCGGACTGGAGAATTGCCTTGAGAGGCTGCTTTGTACTTCCGCCGCGAGGGCCGCCGTATGCTCCTCCGTTCGGAGAGAGCGTTCGATGTTTCCATTGACCGTAATGACTCCTCGAGGGCCTAGCATCTTGAGCTTGAGATATGCGTAGTGCGGCACCACATTGAACTTTGCAAATGCGGTTCGTCCGAGCAGTGCATGATAGCCACTGCAAAACGGGACTATGTCAAAGATTAACTCCTCGCTTCGGAAATTATCCGGGGATCCGAAGACCACCTCAAGTGTAATCGAGCCTCGCATAGTTGGCCTCTACACCTGGTATGACGCCTTTGAAGGTCGTCTTTGTGGGTTTAATCCTTGAGGGATCTATGCCCATTTTTTCGTGACCGTATCCTCGATAAAGCAGGTTCAGTTGCCGCCGCCGTCCATAAGGACTCTAGTGAGGTGAACTGGCCAATGATTGGGTCTAGAACCACGCGGCAAATCCGCCATGACGGATGCTAGTGGGTGGTCCTTCGATTGAAAGTGATCGGGCAGGAGGACCATGGGTTGAACTTTGGGGCGTGGCTCCAACGCATATACGCCCCTCGAGTGCATGCTTCCGCTCCCTTTGGGGATGTGGGTTGCGTATATCATGTTCACCGTCTGCCGCTTGTGGGGGAAACCTTCGTCCCCTATTGTTCGGGCGGCCGGGCTTCTCGCCAACGCTTATGCAGCCTTGTCATTGTTTTCAGTGTTTAACTTGCTCGCTCGCTTGAACACCCAACAATCCCTGTTGGTGTGGTTGGCTGGTTTTGCGGGGGTGCCGTGTATCTGGCACGAGCTATCGAGTATTCGGTCCAAATTGGACGGACCCACAGTATTTCTTTTGAATGGCTTTTTCCGCTGACCGGGTTTAGAGCCTCTGAATCCGGCATTAACTGCCGTATCCTCAGCATTGTCATCGTTAATGCGGCGCTTTTGCTTGTTGCGACTCGACCTGCCAATGCTCCCGCGCAAAAGCGGGTCATGAGTGTCGTGAGGGCTGCCATGGATTTCGGCTTTTTCTGTCCTAGGTGCCGGGCAAGCCATTCGTCACGGATGTTATTCTTGAAGGCTGCAAGGGCCTCTGCGTCCGGACAGTCGACTATTTGATTTTTCTTTGTTAGGAACCGTGTCCAGAATTGTCCGCCGATTCCTCCGCTGCTGAATTATGTAGCTTAGGTCATCGGCATCTCGGTGGTCGCACATAAGTGCCCTAGAAATTGTCGAGGAATGCGGCTTCTGTGTCCTCCCAACAGCCAATTGACTCACCGGCAAGCTGTTAAGCCAATGCCGAGCTGGTCCTTTAAGCTTTAGTGGGAGGTATTTGATGGCGTGTAGATCATCACCGCGGGCCATGTGGATATGAAGGAGGTAGTCCTCGATCCATACCACAGGGTCTATTGTGCCATCGTATGATTCGATGTTTATGGGTTTGAAACCCTCGGGGATTTGATGATCCATTACTTCATCTGTGAAGCATAGTGGGTGTGTGGCGCCTCTGTATTGGGCTATATCACGACGTAGCTCAAATGAGCTTCGTGTACTTTGTTCGGCCCGGCCGGATTTACCATATCCGGCATGATGGTTATCGTCACGTGTCGTGGGGCGCCCACGCGATCCATAGATCGATCTTGTTTGCCTTGCCCTGTCCTCCAATATATCTCGCAGGTCCGGGCGATTTCCCGTGCCTTGGTATTCTTTGAGTGGCGCCGGGTGCGGCTTGAGTGGAGGGCCGAGAGGTTTTCCGCCGCGGCCACGAGGTGGCCGGTCGGCCGCATCATGCGCTGGTGATATAGGTCTAGGTGCTTCCTCCTCTAATCGGGGTAGCAGCCTGCGTTTTGGGTAGCTCTTGGAGGGGTGTTCGAGTTCGTACTCTTCGGCCGCAAGGACATCAGTCCATCTGTCGGCTAACAAGTCTTGGACAGCTCTAAGTTGTTGCTTTTTTTTCTTGAGGCTGCTCGTCGTGGCCATAAGCCTGCGTTTGAAACGCTCTTGTTCGACGGGATCCTCAAGCACGACAAATTCGTCGTCGTCGAGGCTTGCCTCGTCTTCGGAGGGAGGCATGTAATTATCGTCCTCTACCTATCTGTCTTCCGCTCTCTCACGAGGGCTGGCTTCTCCATCCTCCTGTGCTGAATCCTGCTGGAGCGGGTTGTCTTCGGCACTATCCAGGGTGTTATTGTCTCTGGTGCCGGAATCACCATTTTTGCTGTGGCGGGATTTAGAGCGGCGCCGCTGACGCCGGCGCTTAGGCTGTTTCTTGGAGGGGTCATCCTCCGTTGTTCCATCGCCGTTCCCTTCTTTTGGGGTGTCCACCATGTATATGTCATACGACGAGGTGGCCTTCCAGTTTCCTGTAGGCGCTGGTTCTTGGTCGTCTCCTGCATCGTCGTCCATATCGTCGATGTATTCGGAGCCGAAGTCGAGCATGTCGGTTAAATCATCGACAGTGGCTACGAAGTGGGTGGTGGGTGGGGTTTGAATTTCTTCGTCGTCCGCATCCCAACCTTGTTGACCATAGTCCGGCCAGGGCTCTCCTGATAAAGAGAGAGACTTTAGTGAATTCAGAATGTCGCCGAAAGGCGAGCGCTGAAAGATGTCCGCGGCGGTGAACTCCATGATCAGCGCCCAAGCGGATTCGATTGGCAGGGGCGCGGAAGGTTCGGAGTCCGTAGAGCAGTCCGGCACCTTGGAGTCACGAGCTTCGCAAAGGACAGGTATGGTGTTCGGCTCGATCACCGTGGAGATTGCAGCCCCCGAGGCAGTGTCCAGCCACCCGTCCTCGACATGCAATCGGCCCGAAGCTAAGGGTCGAGCGGACATCGGTGCGGCCTCCGTGGCACTGTTCGCGGCAGAGCTAGATCATGCCCATCGTGATGCGGGCGCGCTTGGCTGTGGCTCGAGCCCGTCGAAGATCAAGTCTCCGCGACGTCGGTCGTAGTTCAAACTTCCGAATCTGACACGATGGCTGGGGCGAAGCTTCGATCTGCTCCAGATGGCTGCTTAATTGGCTGCAGTGCAAAGCCGCCGAATACGAAGATCTGTCGGGGAGAAAAGTCTCACCTGGACCGCATCATTTTTGATGATCGGAGGAGCCATCGGGCCTAAAGGTGACGCATACTGAGGAACTCTCAATGAAAGCACCAATGTCGGTGTCAAACCGGTGGATCTCGGGTAGGGGGTCCCGAATCAGGCCTAAGCGGATGGTAACAGGAGACAAGGGACACGATGTTTTTACCTGTGTTCGGGCCCTCTCGATGGAGGTAAAACCCTACTCCTTCTTGATTAATATTGCTGATATGGGTAGTACAAGAGTAGATCTACCACGAGATCAAAGAGGCTAAACCCTAGAAGCTAGCCTATGGTATGATTGTTGTTCGTCCTACGGACTAAAACCCTCCGGTTTATATACACACCGGAGAAGGTTAGGGTTACATAGAGTCGGTTCGAATGGGAGGAGATCTACATATCCATATCGCCAAGCTTGCCTTCCACGCCAAGGAAGGTCCCATCCGGACACGGGACGAAGTCTTCAATCTTGTATCTTCATAGTCCGGGAGTCCGGCCAAAGGTCATAGTTCCGCCAAGGTCAAGAAGTCCGGCCACCGGACACCCCTAATCCAGGACTCCTCACCGGTTAACTAATATCGTGATCATATCACAATCATATTTGAACAACTAAGCTTTGAATTCGAGTGTTGTGTTGTTTAGCTTGAAGCATGGAGTAATGCTAGTACTACGTAAAGCACCTACGCAGATCATAGTAGAGTAGATAAAAGGGGAAAACCCTAAGCATCAAGAGAAAAATCAGGAAAGTGGAACTAGCTGGACCAGTGGGTGGCGCACATGCTTTTTGAAACGAATATAGGAACATTAGGTGACCAATTAAACATTCTCTGTTTTAGTAATATGAGCATCATATCAGATTCGTATTTCAACACGTAAGCTTTGGGTTGAGGTCTTGAGGAGCAGTCCTAGCACGACACGAAGCACCTACGATGATGGTAGTGAATATAAAGGGGGAAACAATAAGCTTTACGATTATAGTGCCCGTGCCATGGCGGATCTGAAGGTGCAAACCGGACAAAGATACTTCGCAACCAATGTTTGCTTTCAACTAGCCACTACGATTTGGTACAGACAAGAAAAGTACATTAAATAAATATGATCTATTTTTCGGGTGAGATCGATAACTTAAGCACATATGGAAGAGTACCACCTCTCTTGCGACGCCGTGTAGGCCTATGCTGATACGTTGAGGGTGTTGCGGGTGCGATGGATGTCGGCGGCGGGGAAGAAGTCTTTAGATGGCAGACGGCTGGGCCGGGGGATATATCCTGTTGCCGTGGATGAGGCGGTCGTAGGAGCGGCAACGGCAAGGTGGATGACGGCGCCGATGAAGCGAGAGGAGGCGATGAAAGGATCCTGGTCCAGCGCCGTGGATGAGAGACGTCCATCTCTTACGATGGGACGACGGGTAGGGGTAGCGGCTCGGGCATGGTGGAGGATGGGGTGGCGGACGGAGGAGGCTGGCCGCAGTGCGGAGGTTGTCGTGCCGCCGACGGTGTATGAATGGGGAAATGGAGAGGAGGGGATCTGAAACTTTGGGACACGCTTCTCTGAAATGGGGGAAAGTGACGAACTTATCCCCCGTTTAAAATTTTGGACATCGCTTCGGTTGGGGATAGGACGGTAATCTCGCATCTCCCAAATATTTGCCGGTAACTATTTCGGGCGAGGAGAGGGTGTTTTGTGTGGCGACCGGTTTTCTGGTTAATAAATTCCAGAAAATGGCCATCGTGCCCACCAGCCCAGGATTACTGTTAGCTGATGAGGCACCAACTTGATACAGAAATTCCAAGCGATATACAAAATATGTGGTACAAGACCATTCTGGTCTATGAGTACAACAAATGGTTTCTAGTGGTTGACGGCGGAAGCGGTTTGTGGAAACATCAGTGTCTATGGGACTCCATTTCCCACGGGGACAGCTTACCAGGTTAACTCCTATCTTCGCGGGGCTGCTATCGTCGTGTCTTAGTCTCCGGGGCTGTCGTCGAAACGTTCCACTCCACGCGAGAAATCTGGCCAAGACAATAGCCAGGGACAAGCCAGTGAGTACTTTTGAATGTACTCGCAAACATTATGAACACAGGTATAATATATAACAACCGATAATCATGCCTTGAAAAATATTTTGTGATCACAACGTCAGTCATAGAAATGAAATCCTTGATGCATGCATGTAGGTTATTAATAAGTAACAACGAATATGTAATGACGGAGCAGAAAGCAATGCCACAGTCGGGCGTCTGAGCGACACCGCATAAAGGGCTTATAAATAAAATAAAAGCGATTACATGGGCCAAGGCCCGAGCGACACCGCATAAAGGGCTTATAAATAAAATAAAAGCAATGCCACGATAAGGCGTCGAGCGATACCGCATAAAGGGCTTATAAATAAAATAAAAGCAAAGGCTAAATCGGGCATCCGAGCGACACCGCATAAAGGGCTTATAAATAAAATAAAAGCGATTACCCGCGATCGGGCGTCTGAGCGTCACCGCATAAAGGGCTTATAAATAAAATAAAAGCAATGCCACAGTCGGGCGTCTGAGCGACACCGCATAAAGGGCTTATAATGGAAAAACATTCATAGTGAATATCCAGGAGGTAGAACCGTCCCAGGGATACCCAATAAATCAAGTAACGGCAATAGTTAGTCCATGATAAAAATATTCATAATCATCATAATCAACACAAGTCATAAATCATGATCCATGTTCTGGTTTAGCAGTTTCTCCTCGGAAGACCGACACTGAGACCGACACTTGACCTGACCCAGACTGTAGTCCTTAACCAGGGACACGGCTATTCAAATAGGTTCAATCTCTGCAGAGGGTGTACTCTTTACCCACGAGTAACGGATTTCTTTAGTCCATCGGGACTAATTCCGCCTACGGCCTTTTAATTGAAAACACACCTGACTTGCACACACCAGCTCAACTTACCGGTGTCTGGAATCACCCATGACACTTGTTAAGCAAAACTCTAAGTGGGAGGCTGCAACCTCGCGTAGCATGGGATCAAATTTATATCGCGCGCTCTAAGGGGTGGCCTCCCCTCTCGATCTCAACCGGAAACACCCATGCCCCGGACTGGTGGCATGCCTATCGGCTTCAACCGATATCTTCCACCATGGTCTCTCTGTACGGTGTGTGCTTGAAAGGGGTTGACGACTGACTGAACCGTACCCCACGTATGGCAGGGACAAGTGGTAGTACAAAACAAGTATGGGGTTACTGGAACAAGACTCGATCTATGGTCGACTCACGAGGTTTAAGCATTCCCTGCATTGTTAGCATAACAAAAATATTTCAAACAACAGGATCACCGCTCATTATACCTTACTATGCCATACCGGACATAACCGCTCAACGGAGACCGGCGACAAGCTCACGCCTACCCAAGGCGGAGGCCTTCCCGGATATCTTTTCGGCATGCATGTAAGGCACATGAGGATGATTACCATCACAAGTATATTCATTTCCAACAGCAAGGAAAATCACAAATATGCATTCATGCAAATGATCATATCACATGAAATAATGAGCTCTTCGAAAGGAGGTGGTGTTATAAACGTGTCGGCTAACATACCAAAAGTATTATGCCAGGGTTCAGAATGCTTGCCTTCAAGGTGTGGAGAGGTGGGGTGCTCTCCAAAACTTTTGAAAGTTTTCTCCTCTCTCCAACAAAATCCTATTTTGAAAATATTGGAATTAACACACAATTCCAAAACAGCACAAAAAAGTTGTTTGAAATTTTTTCAAATAAATCTTAAAATAAACTAGACAGAATTTGAGAGGTGTAGGAAAAAGAATCAATTTATTTGGAGTTATATTTAAAAAGTTATAGCCAGTCAAAGATTTGATCAAAATATGTTTTTAAAAATAAAACAGAAAGGAAAACGTTTCGGGCAGAATACGTCTTCGAAAAGGGGAGTCGTACTCAGGGTTTTGCGCTTCCACTTAAACACGTGGAGGCGGGGCTGGGTCTCTGACAGTGGGTCCAGGGGGCCCACTGGTCAGGTTTGGCCAGTCCATCCCTCCCTCCTCTTCCTCTGCCCGAACGGCGGTGAGGCAACGACGATCGACGCCGGCAAATGGCGGCTCCCCGCGGGCTCCAGAGGGTCGGGATGGATCCGCAAGACCGGGGCGGTCCTCCCGGTAGTCGTTGGGTCGGTGGAGACAGAGTGAGTTGCCGTCGGCGAGCTTCACGGCGGAGGAGGCATTCGGGAGCAAAGTGGGTTTGGGGCTATGGTGGCTCCCGATCAAAATCGAGCAGGGGGACGGGCTCACGGGAGGAAAGAGAGCTTCTGGTGTATAGAGTGGGGAGGGGGAGTCCCTGGTGGTGCCGGAGTGGCTGGGGCAGTGGCGGCGGCAGGAGTTGCCGGAGACGGGTAAGAAGGCCTCCCCGGGTCGATTGGCTGCCATGGGAAAGCTAGGGAAGCATGCTGAGGCTGTTTAGCCAACGAAACGAGCTCGGGGCCTCCTTTTTATAGTGCAACGAGGTCGGTTTGCGGCGGCCAGGGATAAGCTCGTCGGCGAACCGCCTCCCTGTAGCTTGGGCGATGTGGCGGCGACGAGAGCTAGAGGACACGCTTGTGGATGAGCTCGCACTGCTCAAAGGGGCAAGTGGCGAGTGCTGGCGGTTTGGGCGGCACCGACTTGGCCGAGACGCGCTGCGGACGCCGGCGTGCCGCCAAGGGCTCGACGGCGGTGCTGTAGGCTGCCAGGCGGCTTGGCGCTATGGGAGAAGGCTAGTGAGCGGCATGGCTTCGCAGGCGGTGGCAAACCAGGCGACAGCGTCAGCTCGGTAGCGGCACGCGTAATACGCATGCTCTGCTTTCGCGCCCGAACGCACGGACGTGTTTCGACGAAATGCCAAGGCATGCTAGAGGTCGCGGGTGAGGCTGGCAAGAGATGGGGCTAGGGTAGGGTTAGTCAGAAGGTAAATGGGCATGGTGGTTAGGTCAGGTGGCCAAGTTCATAAAGTAAACTTGAAATCATGCCAATTCTGGCTATGCACTCAGGGTGTTTGTCAAAATGCCAAGGGCATCTAGGCAATAATTGGGGTGGCCAAATTCTCCAGATCAGTGTCTCTTTGGATGGACAAGCGGGTGGTGAGGTTAGTTTGTCAAAAGAAGAAACTTGTTAGTGCAAGTTTTGTAAAACCTCAGTTCTGGACAGAAAGCAAATGGCATTGTTGCAAGCACTTAGAATCATTCCATAGGTCCACTCTCCTGGACTTAAGGGTTTGGCAAGGAGGACTATCAGTAGAAAAAGGAATCATGGATCAAGGAGCAACTAAAAAGGTGGTTGTTGTACAAAACCTCAAGTTGGACCAGAATGCAAAAGAGGATGGTTTACTCAAATTTTCCAAAGAACATCATTAGGTTTTTGCACAAAGTTGATTAATATACCCCTGTTGACATCCCAAAATTTTGGTAGAAGTATTAAAGAAATATTTGAATAGGTTGTAGTGCAAAAATGCTCTCTGGACCAGATTTGAAAATATGGTGTAGAGCTCAAAATAAATAATGGGCAGAAGATATTTTTGCACAAAAGTGGTTCAAATACTCCATATGACATCTCCAAACTTTGGTGGGATTTTTGAATGAATTTATAAAAGGGTTGTAGTACAAATGGAACCATGAAACTATGGGAAACCATTTTGTAAGAAAATAAAGATCAGGGAGAATATTATATAATTTATTCTTCTGATAAAAGAAAAGTTTTCCTTGAGAGGGCAAACAAGTCCAACATCATAAGTGAAAGGTTTTCATTTTAGGTAATAACTCCAAGATAACCAAGAAAATAATGGTTTTGAAATCAAGAAAAACCAAGAAAAAGGAAAGTTAAATTTCCTGGCAAGATTTTAATTAACAAAACAAGGTTAAAATTTTTGGGGTGTCACATTTTGCCACCCATGGTTGGCGCCCGCGGTGTATGAACGGGGCTGACGGGTAGGGCGGTTGTGTCACGTCTGATGGAAGTTACACATCTGCCCCTATTTAAAATATTAGCCTACATCGATTTCGGACGAGGAGAGTTTGTTTTGCCGCCCACCGTGTATGAATGGGGAAATGGAGGAAGAGACACATGTCTTCTGGACGAGCTTGAATCAAATGTATTTTGCCGCCTAATGCGTATGGCGACCATCGTGGTCCGAATGGGCTCAGAGGCCGTCGTGTCACGTCGATTGAAGTTACTAGTCTACCCCTATCGACTAGCAGTGTAAATCCGGTTGATAAGGATGTCAAGTGTCGGTAGACAGTAATTTCCATCTCGCAAACACTTGCTTCGGGCAGCCCACAAATTATAGTGGGTGTTTAGCCGCTTGCTCAAAACTTGGGAGAATTAGCATTCACATTTGCCTGGGACTGGCAAACTAAATTCAAATCCAATTTGTATTCGATTACGAATATCCACAGATAATTATACGTTTTGTTATTTATTTCTTCCAAACCACAACAAAGATTTATTCCACCTTTATATATGATTATGATTTAGAAATGTCGTGATCTTTGAATTCAGTAGGTTGGATACACTTTGATTCAGACAGTTATTTCATCCAATACAATATGCTCACACGAAAAACAGTTCACCTTATGCCAATCATATAAGTACTGAGGATTACCTTGCCTAAAAAATTCGGATCATTACAACACATGGACAACATAGGGGGTCTTGCAACATAATCCATTCAGAGATATGACACAACATGCAAGTACAATAATCTAATGACAATTTCAACTGGTGCCTAAAGAAGAACCGGGATTACCATCGACTTCAGATAGCAGACACAGCAGGACCTCCTCCGTCTTCAAATGCAACATTCTTACTTCCTCCAATTCTTGGGTTGCTTGCATTATGTGTGCCGCTAATTCCGTAATTTCCAGCCTCAAGATTACCTCATTCATCTCAGCCACACCATCTCTTTCTGCCTCTAGTAGAGCCTCAAGCACTATAATATATGTGCTCAGACTGCTCTCCGGCGGTGTTGCCTCTGAACTGCTACCATCTGGTAACATGGATGGCATCGCTTCCACAAATAGATTTTGGGGTTGTACATTGTGTCCTAGTGTGAACGGCATCCTGAAAGGTTTCCGCTGGACATAAGTAAGAGATAGTTATCGTATGATCCAGGCAGTAAGCTTACATGGTAAACAAAGGTCGAATTATTGCCGAGCATGGCAAACTATATTTAAATGGTTCGAAGTAGCATCAGCTGAAAAGAAATTAAAATGGTAAGATGAAACTAGGGATGTAAGTGGCAAATAAATGACATCCGCCAGTCCCATCTAGTAAGTTTTTGCTACCTCCCTAGTTCATTTTCCTCAAAAAACAAAAACTCTTTTGAACTATCATACCACTAGTGGACTTTAATCAGGATTAAATGGGACCCAGTTGACATCCCTAGTTGAAAGGGAGTGTACAACCGCTATATTTAAGATGCCAAGGCATCTAAGCAGGTGAAGTAATCTGAGAAAGCACTTAACAGTGTGGCCTCATATAAAATACGAAGACAGTCTTGTGATGAAGTTGAGAGGAAAAGTTAAGGACTCAAATGAAATAGGCATGCATCTCTTTACATTAGTACAAAGCAGTAATCGCTAACATATTGGCCAACTCAGGTATAGCGTAACAACAAACAAGCATTCGAATCAAGCAATACAGCAAAGCAAACAACTGAACTATTTGTAATTCGGTAGGATTACACGTTGAGGGCACAAGCCAAGAAAGCAGCCCACTCGCATTACATTTCACATGTACTAAAACACACTGGCTTACCATATGTTGCTGTGAAGCCTAGCTGATGTTGCAATGTTCTTTGAAGACATCGTCAGCATCCCGTGGTTGCAAATCTAGTTGTTTTAGTTTATTCTGCACCATCTATTTAGGTAAAATTAATTTTAATTGCATGTACTAGTCCGAATTGATCATCAATGGTTCATCTAAACTAATGAAAGAAGGGTGTGTGCATACACGACAATATATCTGCTTCCCTCTATTTTTATGCTTGTTCGAGGTGCCAGCCCCAAAAGAACAAATATTTTGCTTGATGGGGTTGGCAGCTCCATAATTAATGAAGCATCAAATTAGTCATGCAACATGGGAAGATCAAGAACACACAAACAAGTAATGAACAGAGTCTCGAGCGTGATGTAATAGCTAGCATGAGAAAATGTAGGGTAAAAGCGAACAAAAAGCAGCGGAACCACATGCTAGTTTGCTGATGTGTAATTAAGCATAGAGAACATTAAGCGGTCGATGGAACCAACAGGTGGCATCGTAACAAAACTAAAGCATATTAACTATATGTGCACCGGTATGTAATTTAGCACATGTAACATGTTCACCGCTGTAAGTATGGCCCTCTGTGCAAAAGCGAATAACGCGTCTCATGAAAAACTGAATGATGCCTGAAGAAATTCAAAGGTGCGGTGCTTATGCTAGGAAAGTGAACATAGGCACCGCCGTTGGATAATAGTACACGATTCTCGGCGTATGGGTATCATTGTCATACTTAATAGCTAAGGATCATCGATGGTGCTCGTGTTGCGGTTGAGTTTGGGCCTATGTCGCCGTTGCTTTCAAGCGGCTCGGTGCTACGGTTCTTGGCGGCGCTTGTCGACATACAAGAAAGCTCATCTGTGGTAAGTGAACAGTTTCACGATAAAGAGAAAAACGGCGAGTACAAATCGAAATAACTTTGATGAGGCTGCGGCGTCGGTAAAGCAGGGCGGTGGAGTTGAATATGGCGTCCGTGGAGCGGGTCCGGTGCAAAGGGCGAAGGCTTGGCGGCGCGTTGTCTGATGCTTCGGTGAGGCGGATCTGTTGCCGCGGATGAGGGCTTGTATTAAGGGCCAGCGAAGGCGGATGAGGGAGTCGATGAAGGGTCTACGCTGTGGTGGACGAGGGCGGTTAAGCAGATCCGTGTGGTGGACCATGATGGCGGTCAAGGAGATGGAGCGCTGGACAAACCCGATGCTGAAGCGGCTCCGGTGAACCGGTGAGTTGGCAGTTGGGGTTCCAAGGTGCGGCCGGTAGATCCGAGCGGTGTGAGGTCCACCGCTGCGGCGGAGGACTAGATTCGCGGCTTGCCGTGGTTGGGGGTCGGGGAGGGAAGGAGGGTTACGGGGAAGAATGTTGGGGGCAAAGAGGGGAAAACAATGGAGTTACCAAAGCAGCCCTTTTCCGTTCATGTGGCAGGGGTAAAACAGGAATATCGTGGGGCTAAACTTTCGGGCGTGTGATATTTTGATGTGAGCGGGAAGTTTGAAAGCTTTTGGTGCCTAAAATTATAAGTATTCTGCTCTCATACGGCCGACTATGATATCATGGCCGACAATTTGTTTGTTTTATGCATAAAAAAATGTGCAAGTTTTGAAAATCAATGTCTCCAACTCGAAACTTAGATTGTCCATTCAATTCAAATATGGATCATTGAGCTACTACAAGCAAATACTATCATACGGTCCAATTCAAATGAAATTCCAAATGTGTTTATCCTAAATATGATGACAAAAGCAAAAATGTGTATGTGTATGAATAAAGTGAATGATTATAAAGTTTGAACATGCCCGTATGTGTATATCTCTAGGTTTGATATATGAATTTGAAATCACGAAATCCCGGCTTAAAAATGTACCTCCGTTTAAATGAATTACAAAAGCTAATGATGGAGTCGAATTCCAAAATTCCAATCTTAGGTTTGTAATTCTGGTACATCAAGGTATATCACGCATGTTCAAAAGTATCTTATCTCATAGTAGAAACTGTGAAACAAATTGATCAACATGAGTGCACAATATCTCAATTACGCTACAGTCCCTCAAATATAGACACCTCACTGTTTATCTGAAGTCAACCCCCCCCCCACCACCACACACACACACACACACACACACACACACATAGAGAAGTCGTCCTCCCCCTAAACACCAACACACGAGAACATTAACACCCCTCTCTCTTGTAAAGTCCGGACCCCAACATAGGTCACTATCACTTTGTCTCTCGGGCATGCACACATCTCTTCCCTCACTCTCTAGGTCTCCCGCTATCTCTCTTACCCAAGCACACGCACTATGTAGAGTGTATATTTCCCATACACACAAAACGTCGCCCCCAAACGTCTATCTCCCTAGTTATGTGGTTCTCGTGCACTCACCTCACACACCACCCCCACTGCAAACAAGCACACTTTGTCTCCTTGTGCACCACTCTCCTCTTTGTATCTCTCCCAGATGCGGACCCGCCCTAGCTCCTTCCCTGTATACATATATGTCGTGACTCTTTGCATAGCTCCCTAATGTATAATCGTTCTCGATTTTGCACATTGTTCTCTACACCATCTATTCTAGATCTCTCATGAAGTCCCTATCACACACACGATGACTCGCTTCCCTTGCGTCTCCGTTCATAGGCCAATTTTGGACAACGTCAACCTTGTCTCCCTATCTATACGCCATCTATGGACACAAACGACCCCTCTCGCCCCCTCTCTTCCTCTCTCTCTCTCTCTCTCCGTCGCTAGCTCTCTCTTTCTCTCGCTCTCACACCCCTCTCTCACACACACACTCGATGTCTCTTCCAAATAGTCTGCTCCCCCGCCGCACCTGGTGCTATCTCGCTACTACACATGTCACACCATTCCCCCTTCCCTTATACTAGGTTTACATCATCAGTGGTCTCTCTACTCCACATACACTCTCTCCGTGTCACACACAAACGCGTGCACAAACACCACAGACACGCACAAACACCCATTTATCTGGATCCTCATCTCTCCCCATGTCCGCATGTGTATCTCACACACTCACTCTCTAATTATGTATATGTGTCTCCATGTTACACAACACAAATCCCCATGTACATGTCTTTCTCTATCCTCCACACACATAGACACAAAGAATATGTTATCATTGCCTCAGTCTCTAACATATCACACCACGCTGCTTGTCTCTCTCTCTCTCGCAAACACGCTCAACAAGGGTTTCCCCATGAATAACTTACCGTCTATTCATCAACAGTCGTGGCAGTACGGTGAACACGAGACGTGAAAAAAAATCTACACGTGCTTAGACCACCTAGTATGACTAGTAGGACTAGAGCAAGCCAAAAAGCGCGCCGCCGTCACCCCCTCCTTGTCGGCGACGGGAAAATCTTTGTTTTACACAGTCGAGAAGTAATTCTGCTAAGGCCCCACATGCCGAGGCATTGAATAGAATGTAGATGCTAGTTTACGGAAGCAAGTATCAATAATACGTTTGTATCTCCATACTTATATTTTGTCTCTTATAAAAAACCGAGTTGGTGATGATGGTACGTGTGCCATCTTGCAATATAGACCGTCCAATCTATATCTGACGGATGGAAATTAAACTAAAAGATACCCGCACCCCTCTCCACATTTGCAGACAAGGCCTTCGCTCGTTCATCCTTATCTCCAACAAACCTCATTGTTGAGCAATTAAGAAGGGGAAGCCTCTGGAACAAACTGGCCTGGTGGCCGCTGCTGGCGTCGTCAATTCCCATGCCTCCGCTCAGTCGGACCACCAACCACCACCACACCCCACTCCTCTTCACCTTATCTCATATTTCTTGAGATATCATTAGTTTTTACACATGGGATTACTCCCGCAAGGGTCAATCACAACAAGTGTTTTATAAAAAATGCATCTTAATGTTCTGTGCAATCCACGGATCTTGCTAGTACTCCTACACAAGACTAAGTTGGTGATCTTTGGTGTAATACGCCATCCGTCGTTTCGACCATTAGATCTACATCTAACGATTGTGAGGTAAGTTGTTGCCTTTTCTCACCAACATCCCACTTGTCTACCAATTTGCAGGAAAAACCCATAATTAGTATCTTAAAACCAACCACATCCCTCCTCGACCTCACCAAAACAGCCCAAGGAATATATTCTAATTGAAACATAATATAAATCTAGAGACATATGTAAATCAAAATTAGGGTGTTTTTTACCAATTTTGTGAATAAGTATTATTTTAATTATGATTATTTGCAACGAAAATGAACATTGCTAGTCTTTCAAACAATGCATTTTTTCATAGTATTCCATAGTTTCGAAGTTTTCCATCAAGATATTAGTCACTCATGGTTGATATTTACTTTCAATCATGTACACATATGCACTATGTAACTAGGCTTGCTTATTGGCTTCCAAAGCTTAACTTTCACTCCTACTTACAATATGTAGAGTATTTAACAAAAAACTACCACTTTCAACCAGCCCCAGGAAGAATCTATTACAAAAAATAGAAAAAACATACCCAAAATTTCTTAATCCACGCCAAAAACTACTACCTAGTACTCCTACCGATTAGGTTCGTTTAAACCCATTTATGACTGGGTTGGCCCACACGTCCGTGCTGACGAGGCAGCTTAAACCAACACATTTTTTTTATCGTTGACACGAGGGACCCACATCTGACCTTCTATCCTGTTGTTCCCCCTCAAATCATTATTTTTCCTGAACATTACTTCAAACAAGATCGATGCGTGTTCGTCGGTGGCGCCGGTGATGAGCGAGTTGGCCGCCGCTCCGCCGGACGGGCCGGACGCCGCGCTGGCCTCCGCACGGGTTGGCAGGCTGGCCCGAGCGTGACCCACTAGCGAGCAAGCCGCCGCGCTGGCCTTCGCTCGAGCCAGATGGCTGGCCTTAGCGCGGCGCGCACGAGCAAGCCGTCGCGCTGTCGTGCCAATCTAGCTAGCAAACCTTGCAGACAAGCAGCTGGACGGAGCTATCTTGGCTAGCTAGCGGCCGCGAGCGCCGGACGGAGCTGGCATCCGGGCTGCCGCAACATGGGCTCCGCACCGCCGGCAGTTTTGACCCGCCTTTCGCCGGGCGGCCGGTAGCTGCGTCCCATGGCCGAGGATGACTAGGTGGACGGGCTGGAGGTAGGAGGTCACTCGAGGATTTTTGTTGGTAAGAGCATGTACAATGGTTGATAAGGTAGTCTTATCTTAAGTCTTCCACGTATGCAAGTGGTTGTAGTTTCTTGGCATTTTAGTGGTTTCTTGCATTATTAGGGGTTTCTTGTAAGGAACAATGTACGTACTACTAGCGACAAAAGGCGATTCTAGGTTGTGTTGTATCCAACGAGTACTACTAGTGGTCGCGGGAGTATACCTCGTTTTGTGGGTTCGATCCCGGCCGAACGCACGGCGGCCTTTTAAAAAAAATAGTACTACTACACTTTGCTGCGAGCCAATATTTTACACGGGTAGTTTGAGTTTTGAAGTCAAACGGACGTGCGGCCCCACAATCTGGGTGCACTGGACAGCCTAGCCACGTGAACGGGTTTTCCTTCCCAGCATCCTGTGGCTCGCGTGCTCGCCCTAGCCGCACCTCGCTTGCAGCTTCCTCATCAGCTAGTAGCATATTTAAACTAGCGCCTCCCAATTAAGCCCGAGGAGCCGAAAAAACCTGGCGGGGCATTGGGAACTGTGCAATATGGCTCTGTATGTAAAGTGCTCTACTACTACTCTGTAGCTTGTGGCGTTGCACGCTTGGACTTCACTCCATTATCGGCTCCACTATAAAAGAAATTCCTCTTGACGTGTGTTTTTTAAACGGAGGCAAAAACTTTGCTTCATCTCATTCATAAAGAAGGAACTACTAACAAAGTTCAACAAGATCCATTACACCTCCACAAATGGAAGCGAAAAGCCTAGTCTCGCTGTATCAAATAACTCAAATGTTCTCGCTTCGCAAAGAACTGGCCACCGATAAACAGGCTGCTAGTGTGTGCGTGAGAGGAGCGGCTGAGTAGGCCAGCTACGTGAGAGGAGCGGCTGAATAGAGCACCGAGAGTACCCACTAGGCCACTACGCAGGTGTACTTCCCCTGCATTGATAGTACAGCGATGGTTCTAGAGAACAGTAGTACCCTCCACTTCCAACTGTAGCTCCTTGGCCCTGAGATTCAAGAGTTCAAAACTGGTGCACTATACTAGTAGACTAGACTAGAAGTACAGTACATCGCACTACTAGTTGAGAAAAGTAGTACTAGTACTGCTATAGTACGAGTACGTACTCCTCCGTCACATAATGTAAGACGTTTTTTGACACTAGTTGGCGTGTACAAAAAATGGCAAAAACATACCAAAATTTCTTAATCCACGCCAAAAACTACAACCTAGTGCCAAAAATTTCTTACTAGTGCTATTATTTACAGTATAATGCAATCCCATAACGTTCCATAATGCTAGTACTTAGTAGTAAATAATAGCCTCACCCCTTCGCTGAGGACAGTTCCCCTCCCCCCGAAGAGAAGGCAGTTCGTCACTGCTCCCATGGATTCGCTAGGCGGTTCTCCTCCTCGTCGGGGCTGGGAGACCTTGGACGATGATTCTCTGGGAGAAATCGCACGCCCGCTCAAGCGTCCTCACCGCCCAAGAAGACTCGGTGCTTCCTGCACCAACTTTTTCAAGACGCTGCTTAAACAGGCTTAGGAAAAGGCCATGCTTGTTGGTCTTCCATGCGTCCTCGAGGAGAAGGTTCTTCTATGGGACAATCCTTTGAACGTTCACCGCTCCCTGGCCATGGTTGCACGTTGACTCCGCTAGAGTTGCCGACGTTGAGAGGTAGTCGGATTTTGTTCGATGAGCAGGTCAGTAATGGAGTTTGATCATGTAGTACTTAGTTATTCCATTTCCATCCTGTAATTTCTCCGCTGCCCACCATCTTATATATAGGTCTGGGTCGGTACCAACGAAGATTGGCTTGCATACCTCCGGCCGGATACCACCGTCATTTTGCACAACATCCACAAGAAGGCGCGGCCGTTCCGTAGACCCCTTCTCCACCATTGGGATCGGCCTTCCGGACTGGCTGGGCTTGAATACGTATGATGATGCCTACATGAGATTGAAGAAGATAGCAATTGCGGACCTACCGACAAAGCGACGCGGCTACGACGATTACTATCTCATCGTTGTGTTCGACATAAGGATTGCCATCAATGCAAGAGGTAGTAATGGCAGAGGCTGGCGCATGTTGGCGGCGGCAGATTTGTACCCCTACACGTTCGAGGACGCCGTGCGCCATCTAGGCCACATCTTCGCGGTGAAAAGCCAGGGGACTTGTTTCATCTGGTTGCCATCCTACGATACGGTAGATTACAAACGGAATGCACAAACCATCATTTGCATCTCTAACGGTAGTCCATTATTTTGCAGGGACCAGTCATCCCCCGATCAAAATAAGATCACCGATCCTGGATGTGCATTTGCATCCGCGATTCGGTCTAAGCTGGAACCTTGTAGCTGACTTTGGCATATTGGGATCAACTATCTTAGCGATCGTTACCCATGGTACCACCGATGTGCAACATGGTCACACAATCTACCACGATCGGACCGTCACCATCTACCCGTGTATTCCATTTTTAACCCTCTCGCCTTCTCTTTCATTGTTGTACTAGTAGTATACTTAGTAGTACTAGTAGGAATACTTTTTACCTTGGAGGACGCCAGGCATTATAGCTAGCTAGGCCCTTGAAGACTTGAACCCACTAGCTGCCACCATTTCTGTTTTTCCATGTCTTACTATCTCATCCATGTAGCCAAGAGTGGCTATATATAATAAGCCGTTATTTTACTTCCTCTATACGGAGTAGTACTATTTGCTGCAGTATTCGACCGCCATATTTGAGCACAACATTATTATGCATGGACCTTGACTACATACATCACCATGTGTCCAGATCTGGGATGCCGCGTGTACCAGATGAACGGTGCCGAGTTCGACCCCTGTGATGCTACGTGGGTGCCGAGGAACACTCTTGGAGAGTACTCGCTTTTCATCGGGGACAGCTACCCCATTGTGAAGCGGATGCCACCTTCCGTGCACGACACGGAAGGCCTGCCGTTCATGAAGCATGGTTGTATCTTCAATGCGCACGCCGGATGAACGACATGCTGGGACACGATATCCCTGATTTATGCCGCTTCAGCTTGGATGAGTCTCCATCGTGTGGAACCGGACTAGAAAACTGCGACAATGATTCCCGTTGCCCACCGCTACGGATCGTGCCATCCATGAAGAACACCTGGGACTGGAACCTGGAGGAGGACATGTATCCCATCTATAGCGTGTAAGTGGAGTACGGTAATTGTGAACGGTAGCGCTGTGAATATATGTAGACTAGTCGTGCACAAAATTATCACATGAATTGGAGATGAACTTGTGTGGCATATTGGCATTTGTCCTTTAGAATTTACTACTAGTAAATGTGTTATGTGTACGTGAAACTTGTGTGGTTGTTGCACGGGCTCCAACACGCTCTTTGAGAAAAAAAGGTGGCACAGCTTTGGATATATGTGACGTGGCGGCATCATACAGTAGCATCGTTCGCTACAGTTGTATTACACTCCTACTAGGACGACAACTCCTATAAAACCTTGCGCTTGGCTCTTTGCCTCTTCGGGAGGTTCAACAGTTCGTACTCGTGTGAGCCTTGCACCTGGCTCTTCGCCTCTTCGGAAGGTCCAACAATGATGATACTACAGTACAATATGCTTCTCGCAACTGACACCGATTGACTGCAGCACGCCCACCGCGAGGGCGAGGGCGAGGGAGAGGGAGAGGGCGCCAGAGTCAAAACCTCTCCTCGTCTCCGCGAACCACCGCGCGTGTGGGCGAGGGAGAGGCGTAGTAAGCAAGCTTCTCCTCGTTTGGCGAGTTGACGGGACACATCAAAGCAGTACTAGTACTAGTAGTAGTCCATACTGCGTCCTTTCCAATTAATATGGCTTAATTTGAAACGAGAAAAATACACTGGCGGTCAACGTATGTAACAATACGCTCTTTACGGTCACTATATATAGTTTTGTGTCGATTATACGATCACTAGCTCATTTAGAGCACCGTATTGCACCCTACTGACCGGCCACATAGTCGACGTGGCACTTTGTTGACTGGTTAAATTGTCACCTAGCTTCTGGGTCCCACCTGTCAGTTGGCAGAGCAAAGAAATTAGTTAAACAAAACTTTACGCAGGCGCAACACGAGTCCAACCCTTGCGCCCGGACCGCCCTGGCCGTGTATGTGAGTGCATGCACGTGTCCTCCCTCGGTCTTCCAACAAAGACTGTACATCGGCTATAAAACAAAGAGTGTAGTAGTATATGATGTACATCTACACTTCCAATGCATTTAGCCTTTAATCTAAATCGATATTGATTGACTAATGCACCAACTTGTGATGTAGGTATAGGCTACATATTTATCCTTAATTACAGCATGCAACGGCCTTCATTTAATCTTCTTATCTCAATGGTCGCATGCACACATAAGTCTGCTACTTTTGGGCGTTAATTATACCTAGTCAATGTGTAAATCTCTAAATGTACAGTCTTTCACGGACGTAGGGAGTAGGTTGAGCACTTGAGCGTGAGCGTGTGTGTTGCGTCGTGTGATGTGTGCCGCATGGGTGCATGACTGTTGCGTGCGTCCATGTGGAGTACGTGTGAGTGTTGCATGTTGCATGCATGCATGCATGCATGCATGGGGCTTACTCCCTCCCATTGACATGTTCATATTTCAAGCTTCCTCTATTCCCTCCATATGGTGATACTCCCTCTGTTCCCAAATAGTACGGAGTAAAAGCCTCCCTCTGTTCCCAAATACGGAGTATTTGTCTTTCTACAGATTTCAACAAGTGACTAGGTATGGAGCAAAATGAGTGAAGTGGCGAGAGGCACAGGGGATCTTGAGAAAGGAAGTCCTCGCGATCCATTATTCCCCATCTCGGTCGTATGTAACTATTCAACTAGTCTTCGCGGTGAAGTGACAATACACGCCGGCAGCAGATGGGACACGTAATTAATAAGCTGAACTAGCATGTTGGTGTTACTAAATCAGCCTTACCCAAGATCGCCATCATGTTTGCCAAGAGAGCAAGCTTCCATAAATACGCCTCGCACCTCATCCTCCATTAAGCGACATATGTGCCATCTTGTGGTAGACCCTCATGTCATCGGTGTATCTTTGTACTCTCGAGAGGTCGGTGCCTATATCCTGGTTGTAGTACTAGTAGAATTGAGATTTAATGCACTTTCTTCCCCGTCTTCCACTCTTCTTCCTCCTCTTTTCCTCTTCCTCCTCTCTTCCCCATTGTCGTCCTCACACCATTTACCCCGCTCCTTTGCTCGCCATGCGCCATCTTCCTTGGTAGCTCGCGCATACCATATCCCCCGCCACCGCCGCCACACGAGGAGAAGCTTCTTCGCTTCGCTCAATCCACTTCCTCACTGGCTCGCAGCACCGAAAACCCCAATGGCGTAACCGACCGACACACAGAGCCGCAATTGGAAATCCCTCCCGATGTTCTCTTGGAGCAGATCTGTAGTCGTATGGACCTACTCAAAGACCGTCCATCGGCCGCATGCTTGGTGTCTTTGTACCGTCTACTGCTGCGCAACCGGCCGGCTCTTTTCAAGACACCCTGCTTGATGATGCCCGATCCTCGTAGGTGGCCCAGACACGGACTTGACGATCCTACGGAGGTTGTCGTGGTGCCCCTCGACATGCTACCACTACCCGTCCACATGTCCTTCATGCGCGGCCACTACTGGGCAGGCATGAAGGCCAACTGGATCGTCCTCTTCCACCACACCGGTAGTCCGTGGCGTCTCGTGGATATCTACACCCAGCGAGAGATCACCCTTCCATCGTTGGATACTGCCGCCATCGAGCCTCGCGGCCCGCCGGACACTCCTGCCTACTACGCATGAGATGCGTCAAGCTTTTGGCTCGACCTCTATTTGCAGAAAGTTGTAATCTGCGAAGTGAACACACCATCAGAAGACTACATGGATTATAAGCTCATTGCCTTGTTCAACATGGGATTAGTCTATCTGGAATCTGGTCGCCATACATGGTTATGGCTCATCACCAATCCTGTTGAGGCAACATTTACATGCGATGCTATAGTGCACGATGGCATCGTTTACATGATCGGCCGCATGATTGGCTGCCTATCTTGGTGGAATCTATCATTGTGTAATTGTTCTATCTCATCTCATCTTTACCTTATGAATACGATTTGCATGTTCATTTGTTACAAATTTAGAATGCATAGCATGTCTATAACCACATCATTGCTATATGTTCCTCTCATTTCCTAGATTTTTATGACCACACATGTTATTGTTAGAGTTTTTCAAAAGGGGTCTCCCGGCCTCTTGCATCAGAGCGATGCATACGCCAATTGTTAGAGTTGATATGAGAAAATTGGCATCTAATGATTGTTAGAATACATATTATGAGCATAACATAATGATTGCTATATGTTACTCTCGTTTACAAGATTTTTATAACAACGCATGTTATTGCTTAGAGTTGATATGAGAACAAGAGGAGTAAGTGCTATGGTAGAATATGAGTAGGCGTTGTCATAGCTGTTTTCCTCTCATTGTTACATGATGTTTGAACCATGACATGTTGCTATAATATGAAAGCCATTGGCTTATTTTTTAACTTGGGGTATGATTATGACCACGGCATTGCAATTCTCATCTATGATATGTGTCACCGTTATAATAATCTTAATTCCACACATACTCGTAACATGATTGTTTATTTTTGTCCTTTTGTTCTCCAATTTGAATTGTTGCAGCAGACGCAAATGCGCTGGCCTTCATGATTCCAGACACGGAATCATACCAGCCGATGGGTGCTGGTTTATCGCTCGTTCGGTGACGGTGGTCATTTGATGCTCATTCGCACGCACTAAATTGACCAAACCATTACATCAAACCACATGCGGTACAATGCGTATGCGTTCGTGACATTGATGGCTATGGCTGCTTTGTGTTCGAGAAAGATCCCAGCTCCGTTGGGCCTGGCGTATTCAACTGGAGGAGGGTTTACAACCTCGGCAACCACTCCTTGTTCCTAGGGCTCAATTATCCGATCATCCAACCAATCATCGATCATATCACCAGCGATAATTACAGTGCTATGCAACTTCCATTTGCGAGGGAGGGCTGTGTCTACACATCATACCATGGGTTTCATGAATCACCATATCCAGAGATTCGTCGACACAGCTTGTTGCCAGATAATCTTCAGTGTGTGAAAGGCATCAAGCTTCCATGCGATGGATGGCTTTTGCAAACCCGACATGCGGCGATGTGGTTCATGCCAACAGCAAATATGCACAACTTGATTCGTGCTGATATCTAGACTGAGCCATGTATCCTACTGCTGTAGCATGACCCTCTTTTGTTGGATATTATGTATTGTTGTTAGTTTGAAGCACTCCTCTGGTTTGAAGGATAGATACCTTCCTGGGATCAAGTGCATCCTAACTCCCCTGTTTAGGATGTACTGATAATGATGATGGAGATGTTGTGCAAAAGCCATATATATTTATATATATAGCTTCAAGTGCGTACTTGTTAGTTAAACCTATGTATAAATTATGACACTAAATACGACTAGTAAGTAGTACAGTAGCTGTACTAGTATACGTCGATCAAATTATTCATCATGTCCACACATTGAATTGACGTGACAATACACTGCACGTGAGGTGACATAAGAATCCCTGCGGCGTGTCCGGGTATTCTGGACTTCAGATTTGGAGTACCACTTATCTGTCGAAATCTTTCATCATTCACTTAAAACAGTCGATTGATCATACATGGAGTACCATATAACTGGAATTACCGATGCCAGTCGAAGAAGGATTGTCCGGTGCTGCTGGCTTGCGTCAACTTCGGTCCCATGGATCAGGAGCTGATCGAGCACCTTGAGGCCAAAGTGAGTGCTGACAGCACGAGATTTCAGTCTCTCATCGATTTGTTCATACCAACCATCGACAGCGAGCACGGCATATGCTACACCCAACCTGAGAAACTTCCAGGTAAGACACCGATCGGCCGTCTACTTGAACTAACATATTCCTTTCTTTATAGCTCTATTTTTCTTTTTAGACGCAGACCTGGTGAAGCAATTACAATTTGAAAGTTAATAAAAAGTGAAACAAGTGGCTGCAACATGCCAAAGATGTTATGAAAATGCCAACTAGGTACACTAAAACCTATATTCCACAATACTGCAGGTATCACACTGAGTGGCCAAAGGAAGCATTTCTTCCAGCGCAATTCCAGGGCATTCAAAAGGGGCACGTGGACGCGCCACAAGATACAGTCGGAGTGCGGCTTGCACGCGATGTGGCACAAGACCGGCAATACCTTGCCGGTGATGGTCAACGGCCGGTAGACGGGCAGCAAAAAAGGTTCTGGTGCTGCACACCAACAAGAACTTCGACCAGCAGAGGACCAACTGGGTGATGCACCAGTACCACCTCGGGGACCTGGAGCAAGAGAAGGAGCGGGAGCTGGTCCTCTACAAGATTTTCTACCAGACGAACACTAGGGCCAGGAGTAAAAAGATGCACCAGTATTGGTAGTTGTACTACGTTGTCGTCTGCAAGTTGGTATTGTTGTTAACGATCTTTTGGTATGAACTTGCATTTGCTTGCAACCATCATGCCGAGGGCCGATGTGGATATAAAGCTGAATCATTTGTTTCGAAACGAATTTTCAGGCACCTGATTTTTATTTGATGGGTAGCATAAGCACCCGCCGTTCGAATTCCCAGTTCTGCAGTTTTTTCGAAACAAGTGCATGCACTTATTATCACGATAAAAAAACAATATCCGTGTTGCATCACAGTTATCATACTGTGCTTGCAGAATTCTCTCGTTTATTGAGCACGTATATTCTTTTTTCAGGTCGAGCAAGTTTCAACTGGGTTGTAGACTGCCCAGGGTTGGTTTTGTTTTTAACAGGCCCAGCCCATGACGACAACAGGGCACAAAGATCCAGCAGGTATCTCATCGGCCTCTGCCCGCCAGCGTTAGTTATATTTTGTCTTACAACATCCACAGGCAGTTTTTTTTTACTGAATCAAACACACAACTCAGTTCTATTTTCCTCTTGAAACGCATGTCCTACATCTGTTTTCTAATCTCTACCTATAGTTTTACTAGTTCATATACACATATCATTATATTGAAAACACACAAAATTCCCTTTTCATATTTACATCCTTATTTTTGTTGTTTTTCCCACCCATCGCTGATTTTTTTACCACTGGTTTTCCCTTAAACCAACTCAATTGTCCCACGTCTTATTTGCTTACAAAAACAAAACGGTTTTTTTGGCAAATCAATAAGTTCTTAAAAAAATGTTTATCATTTCGGGATTACAATAGTTTGGACTCCACCGAAATATGCAAAATAAGGTTGAACTTTTTGACCCTGGTCCTGGGCAGAAGATGGGCTGTAATAAATTACTTAAGAATTAGCAAATGGGCTGCAAATTATAAAAACTAGCAAATGGGCTGCAAATTATAAAAAATAGCAAATGGGCTTTATGTTTATCCGCCACAGATTTGGAGGCTGACTTGTGGGCCTACACAAGGTTTCTTAAAAAGAAACTTAGTCAACAATCGACTCTACGGCGTAATCCGTTAGATGTCAATCTAACGGCAATCGTCTTCTTCGGTCTCGATCTTCCCGCCTCACCGCCCAAACCAAAGATCATCGGAACCGCTTTGCTCCGCCTCCCGTGGCCGGCAATGCTGCCGGGAAGGCCTCACGGCCCCATCATACTCGCATCACTGGCCTGTCTATCCCTCTACTCACCCACACCTCCTGTTATTTTCCAGCGACGGCAGCCGAACCAGTCAACCCTCGTACACTCCACCGCGTGGGCAGCCACTGCCGTGTCTTTGCCGAATCCGTGTCGTTCCCTTCATAGGGCTCGCCGTCGTCCACTGCCCTGGTGCTCTCGGCGCGGCGTGGTCAACGATGTCCATCCAACCGCCATAGTGCTTCTTCAACCTCTGGTCTTCTTGCCCCAGCCGCCCAAAGCAGCGCCGGTCGTGCCGCATGCTCCTACCTCCCGTGGCTGGCTGTGCTGCCGTGGAGGCCTCACCGTCCCCATACTACTCCCACCGCTGGCCAGGCCATCCCTCCACTCACCCACTCCCCCTGTTATTCTGCGGCGACGGCAGCCTCACACCGCAGCCGAATCAGTGAACCCTCGTACTCCTTTCCACGTGGGCATCCACTGCCACGTCTTCCCCGGCTCCGCGTCGTCCCGTTCCCAGGCCTCGCCGTTGTCCACCGCCCTGGTGCTCCCGGCACAGCGTGGTCAATGTGGTCAGCGACCGACTTCCATCCGAAGAGTACTGTACGTGGAGAGGCTGACAGCTGGGTCCACGGCAGCCGCAAGGAAGTGCCTCCATATTACGCGCAAAATAATTATTCCTCCACCGACAAATAGGGACCCACCGGACGGGCCACCATTATTTCGCGGAAAAACGCTTTCCCGATTGCTAGACCCACGGACGGGCCACCGTATTTCGTGAAAAAAACGTTTGCCTCTGACTGCTGGGACCCACCGGACGGACCACCGTATTTTGCGAAAAAACGCCCGCCCCTGCTATTAGCTCGGACCCACCGGAAGTGCCTCCTTATTACGCACAGAAAAATGAATACTCCCCCTACTAGCTGGAACCCACCATGGTGGGAGGCTGACTTGTGGGCCTACTAAGTTGACGGGGGCTGAGGGCTTTGTCAACTTAGTCAATATGAACGATTCTAGGTCCAGTGACCGTACGATATCCATCCAATGGCCGTCGTGCTTCTTCAATCTCTGCTCTTCCTGCTCCAGCCGCTCAAACAAGCACCGGCGGGACTGCCTGCTACCTACCTCCTCCGGCCGGTGTGCCGCAGCCTCACCGCCCACCGTACTCCCATTCTTTGGCATAGCCATCCCTCTACTCACCCACACTGTTGTTATTCTCCGGCGAGGGCAGAACCGGTAAACCCTCGTGATCGTACTCCCCTCCGCGTGGGAAACAACTGCCGAGTCTTCCCTGCCTCTGTGTCGTTCCCTTCCTAGGCCTCGCCGTCGTCCATCGCCCTGGTGCTCTTGGCGCGGCGTGGTGAACGTGGTCAAGGAACAGCTTCCATCGGAGGTGGACTGTACGTGGAGAGGCTGGCAGTTGGGTCCACGGCCGCAGCAAAGGAAGTGCCTCCTTATTACGCACAAAATAATTATTCCTCCACCTGACATCTCGGACCCATCGGAAGGGCCTTCAGATTTCAGCGAAAAACGTGCCCCGTGACATGCCGGACCCACCAGCTATCTTCGCACGCAAGGAAGTGCCTCCTTATTACGCACAAAAAAATGAATACTCCGCTTTGTTAGTGGGACCCAGGTATAGTGGCGGTGACTGTGGGCCTACTAAGTTGATTGCGACGGAGGGCTTTGTCAACTTAGTCAATATGCATGATTCTAGCTCCAGTGACCGTACGATGTCCATCCAACGGCCGTAGTGCTTCTTCAACCTCTGGTCTTCTTGCTCCAGCTGTTTGTGTCAAAACCGGCGGATCTCGGGTAGGGGGTCCCGAACTGTGCGTCTAAGGCGGATGGTAACAGGAGGCAAGGGACACGATGTTTACCCAGGTTTGGGCCCTCTCTATGGAGGTAATACCCTACTTCCTGCTTGATTGATCTTGATGATATGAGTATTACAAGAGTTGATCTACCACGAGATCGTAGAGGCTAAACCCTAGAAGCTAGCCTATGGTATGATTGTTGTATATCTGATCTATCGACTAGCCTGGCCCTGGTTTATATAATGCACCGAGGCCTAGGATAACAAGAGTCCTAGCCGAATAGGCCGGTGGGGAGGAGTCCTTGTCTTGATCACCAAGTCTTGTGGAATCTTCCTTGTATGCGGCATTTGTCCGGATCGGCCCATGAGTATCTGACCATGGGGTCCTCGGCCCAATCTAACAGATCGGGAAATGACGTGGTGAGTACCCCTAGTCCAGACACCTCAAGAGCCCCTGAACCGGTCTTCAAGTTAGGGACGCTCCTCGATTCTTCCGAACTGTTCTTCATCTTGATTCGTCGGTCTTGAAAACTGGTTCAACAAATCTTCTCATCTTCGATCTTGAGGATCGCCGAAGTGCATCCGAAGAGTTTACACGTCGGGCATCCGAGGAGCCCCTCTATGTTTCCGGCCTTTATCAATGCCTTGTTATTTTTATGCCACACCTCGGACTTGAAGTTGTTCACGGGAGGCAGTGTTTTCTTGCGTCCGAGCTCTAACGCCGGATTGCATTCGAGGTATCTTTGACAGCCGAGCACTAATGTCGGACTGCTTCCGAGCTCCAACACCGAAATGTATCCGAGCTCCAACGCCGGACTATATCCAAGAAGTCATAGATCATCTTGGTCCAAAAAAGTTGAACGATTTTAGCCGAGCTTAATGCCGGAAATGCCCGCTATGGAGCTAGCCACTAGCGCCCGAGCTTTATGCCGGACAGCTTCCAAGGTGGTGCACCGCCCCGACCGCGGGCTGATTTTTTGTAAATATTTTTAACTGGTGCAGTTTATTCTCTGCCGATGTATATCCAGTAGCCCTCAAGGTGTGTATCAGTCTAAAACCCGAGATGCACCTGAAGGCAAGCATAAAAACCACTGCTCCGTAGCCTCGAGACTCGGTCGATGCGAAATCGGCACGAGGATCAATTCTAGCTTCGGCGACATACATAGGAATAAAACGTAGTGTAATATATTAGAGATAATAGTGATCGGCGAACGGGCCCCTGATAGAGGGTCGTGAGAAGTCGCCATGATATATAGCTTGATGCCAGATAGGTCTAGATGGTACTTATTGTTGTCCGAAGACACGCTTTCCCATAGTTCGATCAAGCCAAACACTGAGCCCTTTGAATTTTCTGCTTTGAATAGGCAATGCAGTAGCACCCGAGACACTGGTCGGGTGGCAACACCAGATAAGGGGATCGATGTGCCCCTTTAATATTTGTAAATAATGAGCGCAAAGCCCTGTAGCCCCCGAACCTTAATGTGGGCACGGGTGGCCGAATTAAGGATCGATATCCAGAGTAAAATCACAGATTATGTGTAATGATTCTATGTATCCAAGTACTTTACATCATTATTTTGAAAGCACCAAGGTGTGTATCAGTCTAAAACCCGAGATGCACCTGAAGGCAAGCATAAAAACCGTTGTTCCGAAGGTGTGTATCAAGCCGCCCAAACCAGCGCCGGTCGTGCCTCGTGCTCCTGCCTCCCGTGGCCGGCTGCGAAGCGGCGGAGGCCTCACCGCCCCTACTACTCCCACCGCTGGCCAGGCCATCCCTCTACTCACCCACACCCCATGTTATTCTACGGCGACGGGAGCCTCACCCTCGTACTCCTCTTCGCGTGGGCATCCACTGTTGCGTCTTCCCCGGCTCCGCGTCGTCCCCTTCCTAGGCCTTGCCGTCGTCCCCTTCCTAGGCCTTGCCGTCGTCCAGCGCCGTGGTGCTCTCGGCGCGGCGTAGTCAATGTGGTCAACGACCGACTTCCATCGGAAGAGTACTGTGCGTGGAGAGGCTGACAGCTGGGTCCACAATGGCCGCAAGGAAGTGCCTCCTTATTACGCGCAAAATAATTATTCCTCCACCTCACAGCAGGGACTCACCAGACGGGCCACCGTATTTCGTGAAAAAAACGTTTCCCCCTGACTGCTGGGACCCACCAGCTACATCTTCGCACGCAAGGAAGTGCGTCCGGGCAAAAAAAACAAACGATTCGCCCCCTGACTGCTGGGACCCACCAGCTACATCTTCGCAGGCAAGGAAGTGCCTGACAGTCGGGACCCACCTGGTCAAAGCGTACGTAGCGTTGTCATTCTGGTCGCGAACGTGTATGTACATATGTACTTGTCAATGTAGAGGCGTGCACGTGTCGTAGTAGAGGCGCACACGTAGCATGCACATGTACGTACAGCGGCCAGGGTGCAAGAAAGAAAATACGGCCACGTATGTGTACATCTGGGGTCTCGAACGCCTACTTTCGCGCATACATACACATGGCTGGGTCGGAACAGAGAAACAGCGTCGTCGTCGTGTTCATGGGGATCCAACCGGCTGGGTCGGAACGGAATGCGTGGTCGTGTTCATCGGGAGGGCTTGGACGGAACAGGCGATGGAAACAAGGCTTGGCGTATCGCACAACGAAGGAAACAGACCTCCTACGTTCGGAACGGGGTCCTGTTGATCGGGAGGGGTGTGGCGTACCGCAAAACAGAGGAAACGGACCTCCTACGGTCGAAACGGGGGTCCTGTTGATCGAGATGGGTGTGGCATACCGCAAAACGGACGAAACAGACCTCCTACGGTCGAAACGGGGGTCCTGTTGATCGGGAGGGGTGTGGCGTACCACAAAACGGACGAAACGGACTTGTGTTGGAGCGCTACGGTCGAAACGGGGGTCCTGTTCATCGGAAGGGTGTGGCGATCGCAAAACGGGACTCCACGGGATACTGTTCATCTCCACCGTCGACCTCCTCCAGCCTCCACGGGCTACCGTCGACCTCCTCCAGCCTCCACGGGCTACCGTCGACCTCCTCCAGCCTCCACGGGCTCTTGTTCATCCAGCCTCCACCGCGCTTACTCCACCCGGCCATCGCTCAACCACCCCTCCACCGCTTCACTGCTCATCCAGCCCTCCACACCACGGGTCCTGTTCAACCACCCTTCCATGGGCACCCCTCCACCGTCTCTCGTTCATCCAGCCCTCTACACCACGGGTCCTGCTCAACCACCCCTCCACGGGCACCCTCCACCGTCTCACTGTTCATCCAGCCCTCCACACCACGGGTCCTGTTCATCCAGAGGCAAATGCCATCGCCACCGCTCATCCAACCCCCCGCAACACTCAATGTTCATCCCAGGCAGCATCGATCAGCTTGATTAGCAGCAGATGGCGAAGAATCGCTCGATCGGGTTCGATTAACGACCATAGATCGATTGCTCGGGTTCGAAGAACGCTGCGAGTTCTGCAAAGGCAATCGCCGGGTGCGATTAGAGCCCAACGCCTCGCTCGGGTTCAGTTAGAGCCAATGCCTCGCACACACACGCGTACGTGTACGAGAGAAACGCGCATCGCTCGGCCCCCGACCTCCCACCGTAACCGGAAACTCCTAGAAATTTTCCTCCCCCTCGCTTCTACCATAGTTTTTTCCGTCATGGACGGCCCAAAGAATGTCATGCAGCTGCGTCTCTGGCCCGCCCAGGACGAAAATCCCATTTTCTGTCATGATTTTTTGTCATAGAAGTAGGAGCCCACCACATCTATGATGATACCGGGTTTTGTCACAATTATCGTCATAGAAGTGTCATATGTATGACAGAAAAAATCCGTTCGGCCCAAAATGTCACGGATGTGTCTTTTTTTGTAGTGATATAAACTTAAATACAATCACTCAAGCATTACATCTTTCGAACACTGGCCCTCTATCACTCGCGTGCCATTCATCACCTGCACAAAGTACTGCTCAGGGCGTCGATGCTCATTTCCCTTGGGCGGAGGACCAGTAGCCATGTCCACTGGATTAATCTTCGGCCAATGCACCATGTTCTTCGCAAATGCAAGCCTCTCCCCCTCAAGGCACGTAGATCCCTTCATGGCGTCAATCCGGAGCGGCGCCTCCCTCAGCTTCTGCACAAGGCCGAAGTAGGTATCTGGAATGGGTTCGGCGGGCCACAGACTAACACAGAGGTCCTTCACGGCCAGCTCGGACATCCAATGCATCTCCATCAGCTGCTTCCTTTGATTACTAAGGAGGGGAGGGTGCTCGGAATCCAGAAACTGTGACCAGAAGAGCCGTTGCATGGAGTCCTCCTCGAAAGTCTCATAGTGCTTTTCTGCGGCCGCCACATTCTTCGGAAGTTCGGCGAAGACGCCTGCGGAGGGCCAGAACTGCGTCAGCAGGGCGAACCTGTTGCCTCCGAACACACTCTGCAGTAAATATGTCTTACCATTTGCAATTTGCCCAACTTGATGGAGCTCTTCCCATACACCTCGCGCATCTGTCCTTGCCTCCTGGAGCTCCTTCTCCACCTTGGAAAGCCAGGAGGATTGCTCCTCTTGCTCCTTATCAAGGGCCTCTAGCTTCTTGGCGGCATCCTGGAGCTCCACTTGGACTTCGGCTACTTGAGCCTCATGTTGATCAGCAGCGGACTTGGCCTTCTCAAGCTCAGCCACCGCCTTGTCAGCGGCTGTTTCCTTTGCGGCCGTCTCGGCCTCGGCTTTCTTTAGGGCCTCTCTCAAGCCCTCGACCTCGGCGGCGGCAACTGTAAGATTATCATGGTAAAGGATTAATACACAGTCTGGATCGTCAATATCCGACACCAACCAAATACATCAAATGGCTTACCTTGTGCCTCGTCAAGTCAGTTGTTGACAAGGTCAAGCTCTTTATTGGAAAGCTTGAGCTTCCGATCCATCTCCTCCAGGGCCATTGCATTAGCAGCCGCAGCCACGAAAGATGCACGCCTCAGTAGGGTACATGTCGACATTATTAATCGGCTTACCGAATTTGATCCTCTGCAGGCTTCTTCGAAGTCCTTGCAGAGACTCGAGGGCTGTTACGTACACGGCCTACCCAACTTAAAGATAACAACCGCTTTATAAGAAAAGAGCATTACTTGACTTACCTCAAAGCCTGTTAGAAGGCCTTGGACGGCTTCGTACAGTCTGGATTGGATGGACCAAACACCTCGCATGACCGCACTCATGAGAGTGCGGTGCCCGTCAATGATGATGGAGTTTTTCACCAACTCCTCCAGCGCGTCCGACCAGCCAGCCGTCGCCCGTCCAGAGGTGTTCGGTGCTGGCTTTGGCTCCCCAGCCCCTTCTCCACTGGAAGGAGGAACTTGCGCCATCGAGGGCCTCGTGGGCTCGGGAACGGATGGTTGATGGGGTCCGGATGGTCCGGACTCCTTTCCCGTATCAGCCAGGAGGGACGCGCCCTCCTGGTCCTCGGTGACCGAGGTGTTAACCTCGGCCATTACAGTGTCGACCTCCCCCTCTGTGTTCGGAGGAGGGGGTTCCTTTGCAACAGTGACTCCCCAATCTCTTCGGGGATCGGAGGAGTGTTGGAGATATGCCCTAGAGGCAATCATGTATGATGATATTTCCTATGTGTTTATGAATAAAGATAGTCCTCGGACATTATCAATGATGTGTATCAGCAAGTACATGACTTGTTTGTGGGACTATGCATTGTATGATGACTGTCCTGAAAGGTCCCTAGTCGAAAGGGTTGTGTGGACGTGCAGACAACTAGACTAGCATATGACACGGTCGATGGCTTGGTCTCACTAGCCATGGAGTGTTGGATGCTAAACGGATAATATAGACTCGGAAGAATGTGGCACCCGGCTCAGAGAAACTGGAACGCCCCGTATTCCAGCCGAGAGATCAAGGAGAAGTCCTCTGGAATGCGGCACTGCTTAGCATAGAAAAAATCAGCTCTTTATTACAAGCTATATGGATACAAGGGGATCACATCGGCACGACGACACTACGCCTGCCATGGTTGCTCCATGCAAGCAGCAGAACAACACAATGCAGCGGAATAACTCTAGCAGCAGAACAACGACGACGGTGATGAGCTCCACTCAGCAGGGACTCTGGCTGGAACGCTTATCCTAACTCGTAAACAAGGAATCCATGCCAAACAAGCAACCAAATCCGGGATGACCTACAAACTGGCATGACACGCCAGGTCAGTACATTAAATGTACTTGCAAGCTCACAATAACCAGAAGCATTCAAGACAAACAACAGCATGGCAATTAAAAGTTAAGTAGGAATTATCATGAGATCATTAGAATAACATGGCATGAACAACATGAACATGATACGGATAGAACAATATGAGCATGTCATGAACATATAAATCTGACTATACTCGCATGCAACATGATGACACTATATGCACCACTTATTCTGCTCGGTTACTTCGTAACCATCACATGCATCACTTACCAACCTCGGACATCACACAATCATCTCAGGATCAAATCAAGCTTAGTATAAACAATACCGTAGTAATCATTAAATGACCACAAGGAGCTTAATCTTTACCCATGAATCTTGCACAACATCACGAATATCCAACAACTCGGTATCCTCGATACCACGGTGATCATTCACGGATCACAAAACGGAACCACTCTTGGCTCAACTGGTTACCTCGTAACCAAACGGTGATCATTCACGGATCACATAACAAACTTATCTCATCATCAAACCGGGGTTGTTATTAAGCACATTATTATTATTACTGTTGACACATAGTGTGACAAACTACGAACTGGGCCCTTATCCGCGGGCGCGGCTATCGATAGATTTAAAACACACTCTGCATAGGTTAGCACACTATACCCACACCACAGAACCCATGACCTCGCACTCCCATTCACGTGGACCAACGGCGTTCCGACAAAACCATTCTACTGCCATGACACTCTCCCGGCCACTCCGACCAACTCCCCTTTGGGCTAAGTCATGGGTGGCCCCGTGCCTACCAAAGGCACCAACGACCACCGTCGTGGCAAAACATAAACGGTCCCAAACAGGGACAAGGTACCATAACAACAACAACGGGCACACAAGGCTTATGTCCGCCTACCTGATCAGGGTAGCACGCGCCCATAACCTTCCCTCATTGGAGGCACCAGCGAGAGGCATGACAATAGACCCAGTTAGGACCTTCCCATAAAGGTAAGCGTGGTTGCACTAGTCAGCTCGATATGGTGGCACCATGACTCAGCCAACAGTTGTTCAAGTTCAATTTAATCCGGTTAAACTTGAATGCAATATGCTGAGCCATGATAAAATAACATGATGCAATTACAGTGCATGAGCAGGATATCAACATGAGCATGAGGGTACAACATAACTATCAACCATATCAACAATGAATCATATCCAACTAAGCATGGCATAATGGCGAGCATGAATACCACAAGTACAACACTACTCATAGTATAACATGACCACTAACATCAACAATAAATACCATGCAATAACACATCAATCATATTACCGAGTAAACACTTAACCAACTAACAGCAAAGGAACAATGCATATCAACGGTACTCGGTAACTGACGTTAGTCATGACCGAAGAACATGACCAACCCAATATGTACTACTAACAAGCATGGCAATATGAAAGTAATATTAGCAAGTAGAACATGATAACAGGGTGCAAGAAAACATAGCATGACTGTAGTCACCGATTCATAAGCATAACTGAAATAACAACAGCAGTAGCAAAACAAACATATAGTTATTAAAGATTCAAGTTGAAAGCCAATGCTAATGCATGGCTATCATGCAAATGGTGGTTGTGGCTTGCCTGGGGATGAAGAATGCTCCGGGAAAAAGTGCGGAACAATCGCGAAAAGATTCGCCGGAAACAGTTCTCTCTCTCGAAGGGGGCTGTTTACGGGCAAGGGCAAAATGGTCATTTCCATTATGTCAAACCATAGTGAAAATGATACCAACAGAACGGGCTCGACGAGACGAAGAAGTAGGCTTTGGATTCACCTCAATCGGAGTTACGATGGCGGAGTTATGAGGTGTAGAATATCAGCGACCAATCTGTGAATACTTTCATCACCAACGGGTCCCTGGCGGCTGAAACAGAAAGCGCCTTCGTGTAGATTACGTTTTCCAGAAAGGGAAACGAACTTTTAGCCGCAGAAGAAGAGTATACACTTACCTGAAGGGAAAACGTGTTTTAGATAAAAGAGGAAGGGTACACGCTTTCATTTAACGAAAACGCATTTCAAGAAAACGTTTCCACTTATCCGAGTGGATAAGGTGGTGACTCACTTACGGGTGGGGTCCGTTGGAGAGGGGGGCCCGCCTGGCCAGCTGGCAAAGCGTCATCTTCCTCCTCCTCTCGCTCCTCTTCCTTACGGAATAGAGGAGAAGAGCAGGGGAGGGGGCGGTGCTAGGGCGACCGGCTCAGGCCAGCTCCAGCCCGGCCGAGCACACCGGCGGGTGCGCGGGGCCACGCCGCACCCGCTCCAAGAGAGAAGAGGCGTGGGGGAGGCCTGGAGCTACGGTGGTGGTTGGCAACAGAGAAGAACAAGGGGCGGGCGCCGGCGATGGAGCGGACTGTTCCGGCCACCTCAAGCCAAGGCGCGGGCACCGGCAGCTTCAGGGAGGAGTATTGCACCCATTCAGAGGCAAAGGAGGCATCGGAGAGTGGTGGAGAGGCGGTGAGGTGCGGCGACAGGGGAGGCTACAGAGAGCTCGGGTGGTGGAGGTACTCGGTGAAGCAGGGGCTCCCGCGAGGGGCAAGGGGGTGGGGCGACGCGCGGGGACGAGGGGAAGCTCGTGGTGAGGTTGGGAGGAGGAGAGGAGGGCTGTGGTGGCCGGAATCAAGATGAGACCGGGGCGGCCATGGCGAACTGCGGCTAGATGAGGCGAGACAGGGCACTCCGGTGGGAAAATGAGGCGAGGGAGGGGGTGGTGAGGTGCGGAAGGACTCGGGATCGCCTTATATAGCCGCGGAGGAACGCTCTAGAGCTCACGGACGAGCTCCCGACCAACCTTTAATGGCGGGCAGAGGCTGGACGCGGCACGAGCGCGGCTCTAGCGGCGCATTGATGGCGAACAATGATGAAGCAACGATGCAAGGCGATGCAGTCGAGCACGGGCGAGCTCCTGGACAATGTTTGAGGTTGAGACGAGGAGGGAGACGACGGGAATAGTGGCCGGAACAAGCCAGAGCACGACTTTGCCATGACGCTAGCGTGACACCATGGTAGCGGTGCAAACGGCGCGTTCTGGCCGGGCCGACCATGTCTAGTAGATGGACCTTAGTACCCTTACTCCAACTGAAGAAATAATTGAGTCCAGGGCCAAAGAAGAGATTTGCAGATGGCCCCAAAGCAAACTAGCTGCCAAGTGTTTGTGCTGTGTAGTGGGGACACCAGCTTGGTAACACAGTAAATAATTTGTCTGGTGATGATCACACACTAAGATGATGTTGATCACCAAAAATCAGACTAAGAAGAGGAGTTTAGATGAGTGTTGCTGTAGAAACTACCATAATGGCCAGAATTAGATATTTGGATGATGTACTCATTTGGAGAGGCAAGTTGAGCTGAAATTGGGCATGACCCAATGATTTGAAGATATGAAGATTATCAAAAAGTTTCAGGCCATTTGGATGAACCAAACTAGCACTTGCTTCATATAGCTTTGCTCTCGAAAGAAACTTGGAAAATTTGCACGGGGCAAATGGTGTAATGGATTGAGCCAAATTTTGGTGGAGAGTGTTTATAAGGATAGGAGAATGCCATGGAAAATTTCCAGCTTAAATGAAGCAATATAAAATATAGTTGCTTCACAAACTGAAAATCTGACCAGAAACTAAGATTTGGAGCTGGGCTCACCTAGTTGAGTTACATGAGCTCAAATTTTGTGGAGAGTCATGATTTGGTCAATTGAAGGGTCTTGCAAAAATTCAACTCATTTGGATATGCCTAGTTTGTACGTCCTTCGCAATCATTTCCTCAAAGTGTGAACTTTGAAAAATTGCTCAGGAATATTTACTAGGCAAATTAAGTTGAATTTTGGCATGGGGCAATTATATGGACAAGAAAAGGTTTCCAAAGAGTTTGGGGTCAATTGGGCAAAAATAATTAATTGAGCATGATGAGGAACATGGCAAATGAAATATTTTGCCATATTTGAGAAAGATATAACAAAAAAAATATAAGAATTATTTTGGAATTTTGGGAGTGATAGAAATATAGGTCGCTTCACAACCTAGGGCAAATTGGGTTATTCCTTTAATATAAAAGGAATATTCCCAAGGAAAAGAATATTGGGGTTTGGCTAGGATGAAAATGGCAAGGTCTTGGGAAAGGTTTGAGGATGCCAAGCCACTCTGGAAAGAAAGAAGAGGTCATCTTCTTTAGTTTCCAGACCACATAGCCACGGAAAAAGAAAACTCAAGCAAAAATCTCAGAAAATCCAAAGAAAAAGAAAGGGCCAAAAAACAGGTTGTGACAAAGAATCTGGTCGGATTCGATGTAGTCGAATCCGAGTTGAGATAAGGTCCGAGTCGGACAGACCCAACTATGAGACGCAGCGATATGTCAGATGTGAGTCTCTAGTACAACATACGTTCTATGTCCTAAGACCTGAGCTGGCGCATGTACTCGGGATGGTGACAGAACTACTTTGGGCCGACCAAACACTACTCCGTGACTGGGTGGTTACAAAGGTAGGTTTCAGGCTTGTCCAGACCCATGATGCGAGACATGGTCGAGCAAGAGGGGATTTGCCCCTCCGATCAGGAGAGATATACTCTGGGACCATTGTGTAATCCGACCAGGATAAGCATGGCCATGCGACAAGGATTATGAGATAATCCGGTTTGTGGAACGAGAAAGAGGTCGGACTAGCACAAGGATGACAGAATCGCCTTGAGCTCGACCACATATATCGCGTGGCAAAGGGAACAAAAGTGTGATGTACACGTTCGCCTAACCAGCTTCATTGTCTACTTGGTGGTCGGCACGCCTTGCTAGAGGTCGCTACCAACCGAGCAGGCCGCAAATCCTTCTTGCTGCGTCTTGAGCTTGCGTTGGTTTTCCCCGAAGAGGAGAGGACGATGCATCACAGTAGCGTAAGTATTTCCCTCAGTTTTTGAGAACCAAGGTATCAATCCAGTAGGAGGCCACGCGCAAGTCTCTCGTACCTGCACAAAACGATAGCTACTCGCAACCAACGCGATTAGGGGTCGTCAATCCCTTCACGGTCACTTACGAGAGTGAGATCTGATAGAGATAATATTTTTGGTATTTTTGTTATAATAAAGATGCAAAGTGAAAAGTAAAAGCAAAGCAAGTAAATATAGTGATGGAGATTGATATGATGAGAATAGACCCGGGGGCCATAGGTTTCACTAGTGGCTTCTCTCAAGAGCATAGATATTCTACGGTGGGTGAACAAATTACTGTTGAGCAATTGATGTAATTGAGCATAGTTATGAGTATATCTAGGCAATGATCATGTATATAGGCATCACGTCCGAGACAAGTAGACCGAAAAGATTACGCATCTACTACTATTACTCCACTCATCGACCGCTATCCAAAGATGCATCTAGAGTATTAAGTTAAAAACAGAGTAACGCCTTAAGCAAGATGACATGATGTAGAGGAATAAATTCATGCAATATGATAATACCCCATCTTGTTATCCTCGATGGCAACAATACAATACGTGCCTTGCAACCCCTTCTCACATCGGGTAAGGACACCGCAAGATTGAACCCAAAGCTAAGCACTTCTCCCATTGCAAGAACTACCAATTTAGTTGGCCAAACCAAACGGATAATTCGAAGAGACTTGAAAAGATAACTCAATCATACATAAAAGAATTCAGAGAAGAATCAAATATTTTCCATAGATAAGCTGGATCATAAACCCACAATTCATCAATCTCAACAAACACACCGCAAAAGAAGATTACATCGAATAGATCTCCACGAGAGAGGGGGAGAACATTGTATTGAGATCCAAAAAGAGAGAAGAAGCCATCTAGCTACTAGCTATGGACCCGAAGGGCTGAAGTAAACTACTCACACTTCATCGGAGGGGCTATGGTGTTGATGGAGAAGCCCTCCGTGGTGGATGCCCTCCGCGGAGCCTGCAACAGGCCCCAAGATGGGATCTCGTGGATACAGGAAGAATCTGGCGGTGGAATTAGGTTTTGGCCTGTTCGATCTGTTGGGGGTACGAGGTATACATAGGAGGAAGAATGCGTCGGTGGAGCGTCGGGGGCCCACCAGTGGCAGGGCGCGCCAGGGCGCTCCCTCCACCTCGTGACCGCCTGCACTTCTTGGAGTAGGGTCCAAGTCTCCTGGATCACGTTCGGTGAGAAGATCACGTTCCTGAAGGTTTCATTCCGTTTGGACTCTGTTTGATATTCCATTTCTTCGAAAAGTAATATAAAAGTGGAAAATAAAGCCAATTATAGTCCAAAACAATAGATAAAGTAGCATGGAGCAATCAAAAATTATAGATACGTTGGAGACGTATCAGGCATCCCCAAGCTTAATTCACCGCTCATTCCTCGAGTAGGTAAATGATAAAAGAGAATTTTTGATGCGGAGTGATACTTTGGCATAATTTCAATGTAAATCTTCTTAATTGTGATATGAATATTCAGATCCAAAAGATTCAAGACAAAAGTTCATATTGACATAAAAATAATAATACTTCAAGCATACTAATCAAAATAATTATGTCATCTCAAAATAACATGGCCAAAGAAAGTTCATCCCTACAAAATCATATAGTTAGGCTATGCTTCATTTTCACACACAAAGATGTTCCCAACTTCTATACCCCGATGACAAGCCAAGCAATTGTTTCATACTTAAATAATCTCAAACTTTTTCAACCTTCACGCAATACATGAGCGTGAGCCATGGATATAGCACTATGGGTGGAATAGAATATGATGATGGGGATTGTGTGGAGAAGACAAAAAGGAGAAAGTCTCACATTGACGAGGATAATAAACGGGCTATGGAGATGCCCATCAATTGATGTCAACATGAGGAGTAGGGATTGCCATGCAACGGATGCACTAGAACTATGAATGCTCAACAAAAGAAAACTAGTGGGTGTGCATCCAACTTGCTTGCTCTTGAAGACCTAGGGCATTTGAGGAAGCCCATCGTAGGAATATACAAGCCAAGTTCTATAATGAAAAATTCCGCTAGTATGAAAAAAGACAACTTATGAGACTCACTATATGTAAAACATGGTGCTACTTTGAAGCACAATATATGAGACTCACTACATGAAGAACAAGGTGCTACTTTGAAGCACAGAATATGAGACTTACTACATGAAGAACATGGTGCTACTTTGAAGCACAAGTGTGGAAAAAGAGATAGTAGCATTGCCCTTTTCTTTTTTTTTTCTTTTTTTGGGCCTCACTTTTTTTGGCCTTTTCTCTTTTTTTTGGGCAATGCTCTAATAATGATGATCATCACACTTCTATTGATTACAACATAAAGATTACAACTCGAAACTAGAACAAGGTATGACTCTATATGAATGCCTCCGGTGGTATACCGGGATGGTGCAATGAATCAAGAGTGACATGTATGAAAATAATGCATGGTGGCTTTGCCACAAATACGATGTCAACTACATGATCATGCAATGGCAATATGACAAAAGTAAGGTATGTCATGATGATGATGAACGAACGGTGGAAAGTTGCATGGCAATATATCTCGGAATGGCTATGGAAATGCCATAATAGGTAGGTATGGTGGCTGTTTTGAGGAAGATATAGGGAGGTTTATGTGTGATAGAGTGTATCATATCACGGGATTTGGATGCACCAGCGAAGTTTGCACCAACTCTCAATGTGAGAAAGGGCAATGCACGGTACCGAAGAGGCTAGCAATGGCGGAAAGGTAAAAGAGTGTATAATCCATGAACTCAACATTAGTCAAAAGAACTCATATACTTGTTGCAAAAATTTAGAAGTCATGAAAAATCAAGTACTACGCGCAAGCTCCTAGGGGGATAGATTTGTAGGAAAAGACCATCGCTCGTCCCCGACCGCCACTCATAAGGATGCACAAGCCAGGTAAACTTCATGTTTCAAATTTGTTACATAACTTTAACCATACGTGCATGCTATGGGATTTGCTAACTTCAACACAAGAATTTCTCAAATTCACAACAACTCAACTAGCATGACTTTGATATTATCACCTCCATATCTCAAAACAATTATCAAGCATCAAACTTATCTTAGTATTCAACGCACTCAAAAGAAAGTTTCACATATCTTGAATACCAAGTATATTAACATTAAGCAAATTACCATGCTATTAACGACTCTCAAAATAATCTAAGCGAAGCATGAGAGATCAAGTTTCTTTAAAACAAATCCACCACCGTGCTCTAAAAGATCTAAGTGAAGCACTAGGGCAAAAATTATCAAGCTGAAAAGATATAAGTGAAGCACTATGAGCAAATTATCAAGCTCAAAGGATATAAGTGAAGCACATAGAGTATTCTATCAAATTTCAATTCATGTATGGCTCTTTCAAAAGGTGTGTACAGCAAGGATGGCTGTGGTAAACTAACAAGCAAAGACTCAACTAATACAAGACGCTCCAAGCAAAACATATATCATGTCGGTGAATAAAAATATAGCTCCAAGTAAATTACCGATGGAAGTAGACGAAAGATGGGATGCCTTCCGGGGCATCCCCAAGCTTTGACTTTTTGGTGTCCTTGGATTATCTTGGGGGTGCCATGGGCATCCCCAAGCTTAGGCTCTTGCCACTCCTTGTTTCAGAATCCATCAAAAGAATTCACCCAAAACTTGAAAACTTCACAACACAAAACTCAATAGAAATCTCGTGAGCTCCGTTAGAGAAAGAAAACAAAAGACTACTTTAAGGTACTGTAATGAACTCATTATTTATTTATATTGGTGTTAAACCTACTGTATTCCAACTTCTCTGTGGATTATAAACTATTTTACTAACCATAGATTCATCAAAATAAGCAAACAACACACGCAAAACAGAATCTGTCAAAAACAGAACAGTCTGTAGTAATCTGTAACTAACGCAAACTTCTGGAACCCAAACAATTCTACCAAAATTAGAAGACCAGGAAAATTTGTTTATTGATCAGCAGCAATTGGAATCAGTATTTTATCACGTTCTGGTGATTTTTAACAATTCGGGCACTGAGCACAAAGATTCTGGAAATTACAGCAAGATCAAATAACTATCATCCAAGAAGATCCAATAGGTTCAACTTGGCACAAACACTAATTAAAAGATAAAACCACATCTAAACAGAGGCTAGATTGATTATTTATTCCTAAACAGAAGCAAAAACAAAAAACTAAAAATAAAATTGGGTTGCCTCCCAACAAGCGCTATCGTTTAACGCCCCTAGCTAGGCATAAAAGCAAGGATAGATCTAGGTATTGCCATCTTTGGAAGGCAATCCATAAGTGGCTCTCATGATAGATTCATATGGTAATTTTATTTTATTCCTAGGAAAGTGTTACATGCCCTTCTTTAAAGGGAATTGGAATCTAATATTTCCTTCCTTCATATCAATAATTGCACCAATCGTTCTAAAGAAAGGTCTACCAAGAATAATAGGACATGAAGGATTGCAATCTATATCAAGAATGATAAAATCTACGGGCACATAATTCCTATTTGCAACAATAAGAAAATCATTAATTCTTCCCATAGGCTTTTTAATAGTGGAACTCCATAAGATGCAAGTTTAGAGAGCAATCATCAAAATTACGGAAATCTAGCAAATCACACAAAGTTTTGGGAATAGTAGAGACACTAGCACCCAAATCACACAAAGCATGAAACTCATAATTTTTAATTTTAATTTTGATAGTAGGTTCCCACTCATCATGGAGTTTCCTAGGATAGGAATTTTCAACTCAAGCTTTTCTTCATAAGATTGCATCAAGGCATCAACAATGTGTTCGGTAAAAGCCTTATTTTGACTATAAGCATGAGGAGAATTTAGCACGGATTGCAACAAGGAAATACAATCAATTAAAGAGAAATTTTCATAATTAAATTCCTTGAGATCCAATATAGTGGGTTTAGCAATATCTAGATTTCTATTTCTTTCAATCCCACTTTTATCAATTTCATCATTAAGATCTAAAACTCAATTCTTAGAACTCCTTCTAGGTAAAGGAAGATCATATTCAGTTTCATCAAGATTCATATTGCAAAACAAAGATTTAATAGGGGACACATCAATAACTTTTAGATCTTCATCTTGATTTTCATAGGAATTAGAAGAACACGCTTTAATAAAGGCATCTTTGGAAGCACGCATCCTAGCGGTTCTTTCTTTGCACTCATCAATGGAAATTCTCATAGCTTTGAGAGACTCATTGATATCATGCTTAGGAGGAATAGATCTAAGCTTTAAAGAATCAACCTCAAGAGAAATTATATCAACGTTCCTAGCCAAATCATCAACTTTAAGCAATTTCTCTTCAAGCAAAGCATTAAAATTCTTTTGTGAATTCATAAAATCTTTAACACTACTCTCAAATTCAAAGGGCATCTTATTAAAATTTCCATAAGAGTTGTTGTAGGAATTTCCATAATTATTAGAAGGATTACTAGGATAAGGCCTAGGATTAAAATTCCCTCTATAATGCGTTGTTACCAAAATTATTCCTACCAACAAAATTCACATCCATAGATTCATTATTATTCTCAATCAAGGTAGACAAAGGCATATCATTAGGATCATAAGAAACACTCTTAGTAAATAACTTCATAAGTTCATCCATCTTTCCACTCTGTCGGCGTTCTGGGAACGGGGGTCCCCAGACTTGCCTGCCTGCGGCGTGGCTCAAAGGGAGGCCCATCACGGCCCATCTTCATCAACACAAGCTCAAGACCCTCGCGAGGGGCCAAGCCTCATGGGCGGACGACGTGGAGCTTCCTCAGTGCAGCCTCATTAGGCTGGCTCATGAGGAGGTGGAGAGATCAAGGCGGGCACCTCACGAGGTGCCCATGACGCAAGCCATGACGACCAAAGGCGCCCGGCGGGCGCCAGCCAGCAGATGTCCTCCTTTCCTCTTTGGTGCAAAGGGAGCAAGCGAGGCGAGCATCAAACAAAGGCATCCATTTCGTGCAACAAGACCAAGACCAGCCCAACGGCAGGAAGGAAGTCATTGTGGAGCCCAAGCCAAGGCGTCACCACGAGCCTTTGACAAAGTGAGGACCAACTTTAGTCAGGATAAGTGTACCAGATGTTCCCCTTCAAAATGGCCAATTGTTGGCGCCCTTCCCGCTCAATATTTGGGAAGAGGCCCAGGGCCTCTGTATATAAATAGGACTAGCCTCCCACAGGGTAGAGGCAAAGGGGCTTGATCCAGAGAGCTGGACCCAGAATCCAGAACAGAGCTAGAGGTCAAGTAATCTAGAAAGAGAGAGAGAAGGCGGCTGAACTCCTCCAAGCAGTTCATCGCCCCGGCCAAGAACAGACCCTCGCGAGGCTGTTCTTCCTTGTATTGTTCCTCACCATCAGACCAAGAGGCAATCCACCACACCACAAACTAGAGAAGGGTATTACACCACAATGGTGGCCCGAACTAGTATAAACCTTGTGTCTCTTGTGTTGTTCCTTTCGTAGTTTAGATCCTAGCGAGGCGGCGGGGTGCAGGTAGGTAGAGGGCGAGATCTCCGCGCGCACCCCAGTGTTCAAACCTCAAGGGTCTGCCGGAACCCGAAATCCGACATTTGGCGCGCGAGGTAGGGGTGCACCGGAATTCGTCTTCCGCCGCCCTGTTCTCCGTCGACCACCGCATCCATGTCTGACGCTCGTCGGGCCCGCGCCGAGCGCCGAGCCGCTCTCGCTTCCTGCGTCGCCCAGACGGCTCCCATCGGCGGGCGCCCTCGTCGTTCCCTGTCGCCTGCCTTCAACGCCGCCATCGGCCCAGCGGGAACGAGCAGCAAGCATCGTCCCAGCATCCCTCCGTGAGGCAAGACGGCCGCACTGCTACCCCCTCACTCGCCCCGGCTGGTTCTTCGTCTCGAGCATTCCGCGCGCCCATGGAGGCTCGGGCTGCGCTCATCGCGGCAAACGATCTCCTGCGCTACCATCCAGTCGACAACGTCTATGAAGAATGGCTCGACCGCGTCGCCGAGCTCGTCCGCTGCAGGGGCTCCCTGCGCCGTCCGTGGCTGCACCGCACCGCCTGCAAGGGCGACGAAGCTCGGGGTGCCTCGCCGCCTCCCCTCAAGAAGGCGCCTGCCCCAAGGCGTGTGGTCCTCGGGCGGAACCCGCTCCGTCCCGGTGCCAGCGGCAAGAGCAGAGCTGCCAGAAGTCCCTCGCCCGCAAGAAGCTGCCCGAGTGCTCCCGCTCCACTCGTCGCGACCACGCCTCGCTTCCAAAGACTTTCAAGACCGCGCTGCTCCCAAAAGCAGCGCATGGGGACCCGCAAGACCAAGCTCTTCGTCACCCAAGGCCTCCGTGGCTACAAAGCTGTCGTGCCTTCACCATCGAAGGCCTTGTCAGCGTGGCCCGGCAAGTTCAAGCCAGACCTGCCTCCTCCTCGCTCTGACGCACGGCCGACCTCAGAGTTCCTCCAGCTCTACGAGCTGGGCATCGCCGCCGACGGAGATGAGAAGGTCATGGCAAACTGGTTTCCCATGGCGCTCAAGGACGGGCCCCTTTTGGCTCCTGAACTCGGCTCTGTGCACGATCTCCTTCTGGGACGAGATGCGCACCCGCTTCATCGCCAACTTCCAAGGTACTCGTGACCGGCCACCCGCCATGAGCGACATGCGCCGCATCAAGCAGCAACCAGGGGAGACCCTGCAGAAATACATCCAGCGCTTCAACAACGCACGCCTCAAGATTCCCAAGGTGACCGAGGAGGCCATCATCTCCGCCTTCTCCGACGGTGTGCGCGACGTCAAGATGAAGGAGGAGCTGGCGATGCATGAAGACTTGTGCACTTCCTTGGAGCTATTCAACTTGGCGACCAAGTGCGCCAGGGCCGAGGAAGGGCGTCTCTCCCTCCTCAAGCTGCCTGCCGCAGACCCAAAAGAGAAGAAACCCAAGGCCAAGGATGTGAAGCGCAAGGGGGCTGCCGTGCTCGCGGCAGAACCGGACACCAAGCGGGGCAGAGATCAGCCCGAGTCTTCCAAGGGCAGCCGGTACTGCGTGTACCATGACCTCCACACCCACAACACCAACGAATGTCAAGAGCTCCGAGCCGTGCGAGAAGGGAGGACCGTCCGACGTCCCGACCGCAGCGACCGGGGCTACAGCCGAGGAGGAGGAAGGAACACAGGACGCTGGGAAGACCGCGGCCCTCGCCAAGGGTGGCGCGACCAACCTCGCGAGGATCGCTGGCGGGACCCGCCTCACGAGGGAGGCTGGAGGGATCAGCCTCGCAAGGATCACCCGCAAGGCAACGCAGGCCTCCCTCCTCTGCCACCGCAGCCAAGGAGAAATGAAGACCATCATCAGGACGAGGGGGCTGGGGGCTTCCAGGATCCGCGCGCGATCGCCTGCATCCTAGGCGGATCTCAAGCCCCAGCTTCTCAACGCATCTTCAAGCAGTTCGCCCGCGAAGTGAATGCAGTCCTCCCCAAGCTCGAAGCCACACGCCCCCTCAGGTGGTCGGCGTGCGCCATCACGTTCAGCTCAGCGGATCAGCTCAAGTGTGCGGCCACAGCCGGAGTCCTCCCGATGCTTTGCTCCCCAATCATCAGCAACGTGCTAGTCACCAAGACCCTCATCGATGGCGGGGCAGGGCTCAACGTCATGTCCGTGGAAACGCGTTCAACAATCTCCAAGTGCCTTACAATCAGCTTCACCGACCAAGCCTTTCTCTGGGGTCACCGACGGCTCCACGGTCCCGATTAGGCAGGTTCGCCTCCCTGTCACCTTCGGCGCGCGCGACAACTACCGCACCGAGCTCATCGACTTCGACGTCGCCCACATTCGCCTGCCGTACAACGCCATCCTCGGGTACCCAGCGCTGGCCAAGTTCATGGCATTAACCCACCACGGCTACAACGTCCTCAAGATGCCAGGAAGTGGCGGAGTCATCACGGTGCCCTGCGAAGAGAAAGACGCGGTGTGCTCCACAGGCGAGCCTTTCAGCCGCATCACCTGGAAGACTCGGATCATGCAGGAGGCTTCCCGAGACCGCCCCCAAGAAGAAGAAGACATGGTCCGGCCCGGCCCCTCAGGAGGCAGGCCACTCAGGGTCCGCGCCTGCTCAGGGGGAACCTCCTTCTATTGCATAAGAAAGCGCGCCCGACGCCCTCCTCAGGCAGGGCTCGGGGGCTCCCCCCTGGAGGGCCACCGACCTTGCTAAGGTCACGAGGGAGGCGCTTGGGCACCACTTGGAGGCGTGTTTCGAAGCACATTTACCTCAAGAAGGAGCAAGGCAAGGAGGGCCGAACCCTCAGGAGTTCGTCAGCAAGATCATTCAGGAGCTGCAGGAGTCAAGAGTCATGAGTGGCAGCCGCCACCTGCCGTAGCTCCCCATCCAGGCGAGGATGGTGGGCTGCTGGCGTCTGCATCGACATACCAGGCTCAACCGAGCCGCCTCTCGAGGCGCCTCTGGCCCTCTCGCGTGGGGCGCTGAAGGTCCACCCCACAGCTACGTTCAGATGCCTTACGGCTTGCCGAACGCTGGCTGCCACGCGTCGGCGCCTCATGAGGAGCATCCCGAGGCTCAAGAGGCGGGCGTCGCAGCCTGGCAGAGATGGAGATGGTCCACGAGGAGCCACCAGCGCCTCCAGAGCCTCCCGAGGCCCCTGAGCCTAGGGGCTCGTGAGGATCGGCTCCCGCAGCCCACCGAATCTGCTGCACCAACACCCTTTCGTCTTCAACGCTACCAGGTGACATCTTTCAAGTTTCATTTCCAGCTGGGAGCGCCCCCCAGGGCTGCATTATTCCCAGGCCGCGTGGGTCCATCCCTGTGGCGTGTCTCCCTTTTACTTCATGTTCCTAGCTTATCTTGTTGGGGGCGCCCCTTGGGCTGCATCATCCTCACGTCGCTCGGGCCTGACCCGGCGATGTTCGTCTTCTTTGCGATTATCTAAATGGACTTGCTCCTTCATGATTAACATGCTTGACCTAGTTGCCCGCTCAACTGACACCAACTGATGGAGCTGCTCCCTAACGACACGACGCTTGCGCATGGGTCCGTCCCTGCAACACTGACAACCCTGGATGGCCGAGCTGCCGCGGCAGCCCGCAAGATAGCGCCACCTCGTCAAGCCTTGGTGCCTCGTCACCTCCGGGGCAACTAACGGCCGACCGTCGGTTGTCACGGGCGAACTTTCGTTCTTTTCGTGATGAGCTGGAGGATCTCTTCAAGGAGCAGCGTCAGGCGAGGCCCCATGGTGTCTCCTTCACTCTCATCCGCGAACCGCTTGCACGCGTTAAAGGGGGTGCCCGAGCATCGCGACTCGGGGATCCCATCGCTCTCCAGCCCTCACCCTCGGCCTTGACCACGGCATCGCGACCTGGCATACCAGCGACGGCTGAGACTTCGCTCAACGGCGGGACCCGAGGACGAGAGCAGAAAGGGGAGCAAAGGCGAGAGGGGAGGGACACGCGAGGACCTCGCCAAGCGACCCCTCGCCTGCCGATGCACGGACCCGGCAACACACCAGGAGCGGCTCCTGATTCTCGAGATAAGTCACCCCCCGAAAGCACTAACTAACACGGCGCCGTCCCCTCACCCAACGCAATCCCGTGTTAGCAACGTCGCTCTCCTTTCTCACCGAACGATGGCTGCTTGAGCGCTAAGGGGGACCTCTTGAGCATCGCGACTCAGGGGCTCTTACCGGACCTCGGGCCGCTCACCTCCTGGCCTTGACCACGGCATCGCGACCTGGCATACCAAATGACTGAAGCCTGCCTTTGGGATCTGGGACACGGCGCAGAGCATCGAGCCCTCGCAAGGTTCAAAAGGGAGAACTGAGCTAAGACGGAATGAGCAACTCGCACTGCTTCACGACAAGGATCATATTAACAAACAGGACCACAGGCACCTTACAAGCCCCCACGGGGCGCGCTTTTGATTCCTCGCAGGGAGCAGGTCCTAAAGAACGCTAACTACATGCGCCCCTGCAAAAGGCGCCATCATCAACAGTGGGCCGTCGGGCACCGGCGCCAACCCCATCTAGATCAGAGGCGGCGACGGCCTGCCGAGCCCGCCCTGCTCCGAGAGCGGCGCAGGCTCGGGGGCTCGTAGTTGTCGTCGCTCGTCTCCGGAGTCGTGAAGAGCTCGGCGGAGTCGCTGGATCCTCCGACGCCTCCACCGCCTGAGGAGCTGCCGAGGGAGCGGTCGGTGAGCCTAGCCCTCGCCGCGGCAGGGCCTCAATCACCTCTCCCGGGGCAGCACTCCAGCCGGCGCCCTTCCGCATCGAAGACCTTGAAGAGCATGACCGAAGCGCCGCCGTACTCCAGGTGGATCGCGAGGGCGCCCGTTGTCCTGCAGACCCGGGCGATCTCGCCCCAGCCTCGAGTCATGAAGACCTCGCCCGGGGCAACGACCGCAACCTCTGCCTGTCGCAAGGGTGCGCAGGCCGGGCGTCTTGTAGCCGAGCTCAGAGATCCTCCCGTGGAATCGCGGAGGCGAAGAAGGGAGGAAGGCGAATCCAAGACCGAGGAGACATGGCGGCGTGAGCACGAACTCGGGATGAGCCTCGGCGTGGACTCTAGGGGAACGACACGCACCTTCGTGATTCGCCGGGCGCCCGGCCGGCGGCGTCGCCCGTGGCGTTCGGCATCAACTCCTTCAGAGCCCTTGATGTGGGCGTACAAGGGAAGCGGGAACCCTGGTGGTGGCCGCTCGCACCAGGGCCTTGACACCACCTAGTGGGCACCCTCATTCCGATGGTAGAGGGCTAGCCGTTTCTTCGGCGGGAGGGGGTCAGGACCCTCTCGGGGAGCCTTTCCCTTCTCTGCCACGGAGAACCGGCGGATCAGAGCCATTGCAGCAAGACGGAGCAAGGACCAGGAAGAAGGAGAAGCAAGAAGAAACGGACCAGAGGAGCGCTCACCGTTCCGTACTTAAAGCCAGGGGAGGCCAACCGCCGACCTCCACGATCGCAGGTAATCATGACCTGCTTTGCATGCAGGGACTTGTCAATTCGTGCAGTTGCCAAGGCGTCATGGGGAAGTGGAGACGCCCACGTCCAATCAACCGCCACGCGGCACCCAAGGCCGCAGGCTGTTAGGGCCCGCGGCGCTTCGCACTTGCCCCTTCGCCTCTCTGCTCGGCCAAGCCCGGGCGCGCCTTGGGCCCGGGGGCTACTGTCGGTGTTCTGGGAACGGGGGTCCCCAGACTTGCCTGCCTGCGGCCTGCGGCGTGGCTCAAAGGGAGGCCCATCACGGCCCATCTTCATCAACACAAGATCAAGACCCTCGCGAGGGGCCAAGCCTCGCGGGGCAGACGACATGGAGCTTCCTCAGGCACGGCCTCATCAGGCTGGCTCGCGAGGAGGCGGAGAGATCAAGGCGGGGTACCTCACGAGGTGCCCATGACGCAAGCCATGACGACCAAGGGCGCCAACCCGCGCAGTGTCCTCCTTTCCTCTTTGGTGCAAAGGGAGCAAGCGCAGGCGAGAGCATCAAGCAAAGGCATCCATTTCGGTGCAACAAGACCAAGACCAGCCCAACGACAGGAAGGAAGTCATTCTGGAGCCCAAGCAGGTGTCACCACTGAGCCTTTGACAAAGCGAGGACCAACTTTAGTCAGGATAAGTGTACCAGATGTTCCCCTTCAAAATGGCCAATTGTTGGCGCCCTTCCCGCTCAATATTTGGGAAGAGGCCCAGGGCCTCTGTCTATAAATAGGACTAGCCTCCCACAGGGTAGAGGCAAAGGGGCTTGATCCAGAGAGCTGGATCCGGAATCCAGAACAGAGCTAGAGGTCAAGCAATCTAGAAAGAGAGAGAGAGAGAGAAGGCGGTTGAACTCCTCCAAGCAGTTCATCACCCCGGCCAAGAACAGACCCTCGCGAGGCTGTTCTTCCTTGTATTGTTCATCACCATCAGACCAAGAGGCAATCCACCACACCACAAACTAGAGTAGGGTATCACACCACAATGGTGGCCCGAACTAGTATAAACCTTGTGTCTCTTGTGTTGTTCCTTTCGTAGTTTAGATCCTAGCGAGGCGGCGGGGTGCAGGTAGGTAGATGGCGAGATCTCCGTGCGTACCCCAGTGTTCGAACCTCAAGGGTCTGCCAGAACCCGAAATCCGACACACTCAAAACATTGATTTCTTCTATAGCATGCACTTTTTTATTAGTGGATCTTTCAGTATGCCATTGAGAATAATTAGCCATAATATTATCTAGGAGTTTAGTAGCATCTCCTAATGTGATTTCCCTAAAAGTGCCTCCCGCGGCCGAATCTAAAAGATTTCTAGAAGCAAAATTCAATCCAGCATAAAAATTTTGTACAATCATCCACAAGTTCAAACCATGAGTAGGACAATTACGTATCATTAATTTCATTCTCTCCCAAGCTTGTGCAACATGTTCATGATCAAGTTGCTTAAAATTCATCATATCGTTCCTAAGAGAGATAATCTTAGCGGGAGGAAAATACTTAGAGATAAAAGCATCTTTGCACTTGTTCCAAGAATCAATACTATTTTTAGGCAAAGATGAAAACCACACTTTAGCACGATCTCTAAGCGAAAAAGGAAATAGCTTCAATTTAACGACATCATTATCGACATCTTTTTTCTTTTGCATATCACATAAATCAACGAAGCTATTCAGATGAGTAGCGGCATCTTTACTAGGAAGGCCGGTGAATTGATCTTTCATAACAAGATTCAACAAAGCAGTATTGATTTCACAAGATTCGGTATTGGCAAGAGGAGTAATCGGAGTGCTAAGGAAATCATTATTATTGGTATTGGTGAAGTCACACAATTTGGTAGCATCTTGAGCCATCGTGAGGAACAAGCAAACTAACACACGAGCAAACAAACGGACGAGAATAAGGCATGGGAAAAAGGAGGAGGGGATTGGGAAAGAGAGGGAAAATAAAACGACAAGGGTGAAGTGGAGGAGAGGAAATGAGAGGCAAATGGCAAATAATGTAATGCGAGAGATAGGGATTGTGATGGGTACTTGGTATGTTGACTTTTACTAGACCTCCCCGGCAACGGCGCCAGAAATGGCTCGTTGTCGGGAGTCAAATCTTCACCTGACTTCGCGTAATCCTCCCCGGCAATGGCGCTAGAAATCCTTCTTGCTACGTCTTGAGCTTGCGTTGGTTTTCCCCGAAGAGGATAGGATGATGCAGCACAGTAGCGTAAGTATTTCCCTCAGTTTTTGAGAACCAAGGTATCAATCCAGTAGGAGGCCACGCACAAGTACCTCGTACCTGCACAAAATGATAGCTACTCGCAACCAACGCGATTAGGGGTTGTCAATCCCTTCATGGTCACTTACGAGAGTGAGATCTGATAGAGATAATATTTTTGGTATTTTGGTATAAAGATGCAAAGTGAAAAGTAAAAGCAAAGCAAGTAAATAAAGTGATGGAGATTGATATGATGAGAATAGACCCGGGGCCATAGGTTTCACTAGTGGCTTCTCTCAAGAGCATAGATATTCTACGGTGGGTGAACAAATTACTGTTGAGCAATTGACAGAGTTGAGCATAGTTATGAGTATATCTAGGCAATGATCATGTATATAGGCATCACGTCCGAGACAAGTAGACCGAAAAGATTCTGCATCTACTACTATTACTCCACTCATCGACCGCTATCCAGCATGCATCTAGAGTATTAAGTTAAAAACAGAGTAACACTTTAAGCAAGATGACATGATGTAGAGGAATAAATTCATGCAATATGATAAATACCCCATCTTGTTATCCTCGATGGCAACAATACAATACGTGCCTTTGCAACCCCTTCTCACATCGGGTAAGGTCATCGCAAGATTGAACCCAAAGCTAAGCACTTCTCCCATTGCAAGAACTACCAATCTAGTTGGCCAAACCAAACGGATAATTCGAAGAGACTTGCAAAGATAACTCAATCATACATAAAAGAATTCATAGAAGAATCAAATATTTTCCATAGATAAGCTGGATCATAAACCCACAATTCATCGGTCTCAACAAACACACCGCAAAAAGAAGATTACATCGAATAGATCTCCACGAGAGAGGGGCAGAACGTTGTATTGAGATCCAAAAAGAGAGAAGAAGCCATCTAGCTACTAGCTATGGACCCGAAGGTCTGAAGTAAACTACTCACACTTCATCGGAGGAGCTATGGTGTTGATGGAGAAGCCCTCCGTGGTGGATGCCCTCTCCGTGATGGGATCTCGTGGATACAAGAAGGTACGATGGTGGAATTAGGTTTTTGGCTCTGTTTCTGATCTGTTGGGGGTACGTAGGTATATATAGGAGGAAGGAGTATGTCGGTGGAGCGCCAGGGGGCCCACGAGGCAGGGGGGCGTGCCCAGGGGGCGCGCCCTCCACCCTCGTGACCGCCTCTGGCACTTCTTGGAGTAGGGTCCAAGTCTCCTGGATCACGTTCAGTGAGAAGATCACGTTCCCAAAGGTTTCATTCCGTTTGGACTCCCTTTGATATTCCGTTTCTTCGAAATACTGAAATAGGCAAAAAATAGCAATTCTGGGCTGGGCCTCCGGTTAATAGGTTAGTCCCAAAAGTAATATAAAAGTGGAAAATAAAGCCCATTATAGTCCAAAACAATAGATAAAGTAGCATGGAGCAATCAAAAATTATAGATACGTTGGAGACGTATCAGTGATCCGACCTGCAACCAAGCCGACTTGAACCTAAGGGGTCACGCGCTTAAGGAAAGGAACCTGTGAGGCCGGATTGGACTCCACGAGTCAGATGTGATCCTACTCGGACTTGGATCCCAGCTGAATAGATTTTGGGCTTTAGGGTCCATGCGAGGCCCAAGTGTTGAGCCGGCGATGGACGCCTATATAAAGTGGAGGTGCGGCACACTCATTTGGATGATCGCTTCGGTGCTGTCACTAGGGTTTACATGTGTTGCGAATAGCCACCTCCACTCGTTGCCGACTGTGTGATCAGACCTAGCAGTACGCCGCATAGTGCTCCTCCTGCACGCGTGGATACCGTTAGAGGCGGTGCGCTTGCGCCGCTTCGGCTAACCTGTACGTGGGAACCGAGGACCGACTGTTCGAGGGAGATTGGACGAGGAGGAGACGATCCACGCGGACGTGCTGCCCAACTCTTCTTCCGCTGCACGGCACTACGCGTCTAGTGATAACAAACTATGATCCATCTCCCGTAGCATGTTCTTGGTTGTTCTGCGCGTAGGAAAATTTTAATTTGCAGTCGACGCACCCTACCGCAGAACCCAATAAGGAGGTGCGGAACGTGAGCCACTGTCCGCCAGTTCGGCGGGTGGGGACGTCCCTTCCGAGGTCTCCTCGGCGGGGTGGCCACGCTGTGGGCTGCACCACCAAAAAAATTCAATCCACAATCGACCAAGGACCACTGCCAAATAAGACAATGGAAAATGCCATAATGTGTACCTGGTCGCAGGGGACTTAACCCTGGTTTCCTTCCATGGGAGCTTCTCGGTGCTTCGGACTCCTCGTCCGAGCTGTCGGGCTGGACCAGCTTGGGCTGGCACCGCCTCTTCAGAGCTTGAGGAGGCTAGCCCTCCTCGACATCCTCAGGCGTCGCCCTCTTCTTGGAGTGCGAGGAGGTGCTCTCCTCCTCATCCTCATCTTTGTCCCTGTCCAGTGTCTCCGGACCGATTGTCTGGACGAGCTTTGCGACGGAGGCCCTCCCTGGCCTCCCATACCTCCTTCTTATTGCCCTTCTTGTCGGGCGCCTTGTAAGGCACCATGACCGGCAGTTGTTCTAGGTGCTCTGATCGAGACTCTTCTGGCAGCAGCGCGGGGCCGCTGATCTTCTCGGCCTTGGCGAGCCAGCCCTGCAAAATCCGCATAGAGGTTCAGGTTGAATCGTACGCGGTGTGAATATCTGGATACACGTTGAAGATGAATGCTGCTCACCTCCTTTGGGGGGTTCGCGGCGTCGAGGCCGATGTCCTTCCCTTCGACCGGCCACTCCTTCTGGGGCTTGAATAGATGACCCCATATCTTGTCATGGGTCGTGTCGAAGAGGTGTTGCACGGTGGCCGGGGTCCTTGGGCTCATACTCCCACAGTGGCTTGGCCCTCTCCTGGCAAGGAAGGAGCTGATGGTGGAGCATGATGTGGACCACATTGACCAGCTTCGCGCCCGTCTCCATTATGTTAACGACGCACTTCTACAACACTTTCGTGTGGTCAACACACCCCCAGTTTGGGCTCTTGTTGGTCCATGAGGCCAGTCTGGTAGGGGGTCCGGATCTGAATGCGGGAGCCGCTCCCCAATAGGCATCCCTTGGTTCGGTGATATAAAACCATTCCTTTTGCCACATTCTAACGGTGTCTACAAAGTGGCCCTCTGGCCACTGGACCCGCGTCAGTTTACTAATCATGGCCCCGCCACAGTCCACGTGCTCGTGTCCGACCACTTTGGGCTTGATGTTGAACACCTTCAGCCATAGACCGAAGTGCGGCAGGACTCAAAGGAGCACTTTGGAGACAACAATGAAAGTCGAGATGTGGAGAAGGGAGTTGGGGGCTAGTTCATGAAAATCCAGCCCGTAAAACGACATCAATCCCCTTATGAAGGGGTGCAGAGGAAATCTGAGCCCCCTAAGGAAATGGGGAAAGAATATGACCCTTTCGCTCGGCATGGGCATGGGGATGTGTAAGTGCATCTAGTGCCACCCCTAGTAGGTTTTGGAGTATTGACGACAAACCTGGTTGAGGGACTAATGTGTTTGTGAGAATTGCAGGATAACACAGGTAGTAGTCCCTCATTGATTGGGTTTACCTACCGGAGATGATGACCCCTAAAAATGTTTGAAGACAATGAAGACAATGGTGGTATGTGAAGATAATCACAACGAAGATTATGACTCGAGAAGACATTCACGTGAATACTATGGAGTGCGAAGACATAGTTGTTTTGTAGTTTCCTTTTCTTCTTTGTTGAGTCCTAGAAACCACCGTACTGTTAAGTGGGGTCCAAGTGAACAAAGTCAGAGTGACTGAAGTGATGCTCAACCAAATCCTAAGTCTTCGAGCGAAGACTATGAGAGCAAATCTTATCCAGAGCTGGATGAGTCAGCTTTACTTGTAGCCCAAGTCAAGCAGCCGTGTGTGTTTGAAATCTGACCGTTGGAACACGTGTCAGTTCCTTAGTGGCCCAAGGTCATTTCAGACAAATTAGGTCGGGTTGCCTAATTGCTATAAATAGCCCACCCCCTACACCATAAATTTGCGGCTGCTCAGAGTTAGTGCACGACTTTTGTCGTTTGAGAGCAACCCACCTCGAAGCCTTTGAGAGAAAGATCCTTGCGAGGACAAAGCCCAAAACACCCAGAGCCAAAGAGTGTTAGGCATCACTGAAGTCTTTCTGTCTGCTTGACCTGAATACTTGTTACACTTGAGGACTGTGAATCCTCCAGCCGATTAGGCGTCGCGTTTTGGGCATCCAAGACTCATTGTGGATTGCCGGTGAACGAAGTCTGTGAAGGTTTGGAAGTCTACCTTGAAGACTTACCAGAGTGATTGGGCGAGGACTAAGTGTCCTTAGCTCAAGGGGAATAAGGTGAAGATGCGGTCTTATGAGTTGAATCTCAGCCTCCCTAACAAGACATACAGTTGTCACAACAACTAGAACTGGTCCAACAAATCCTTTGTCTTCACCAAGCAACTGGTTATATCTCTTCCTTCACTTATTTACAGTTTGTCTTCGTGAAGTCTTCTGCTTGATTGTCTTATCTATTTGACTTCACTGTGTGACGACTATTGCTGATTGGCTTCATACTATCTTCCATTTTGATCCATACTACCTAACTACAAATAGTCTTCGTGCTTTAGCTTCATTACTTGCTTGACTATGGCTTGTCTAGCGTAGTCTACCTTCCGCTGCATGTCAATATGTTCATTTCTATCGTTCATCTTTGAAACTTCCATGTTTTGAAGACTTTCATAAAAATCACCTATTCACCCCCCCCCCCCTAGTCGATAACTACCACTTTCAATTGGTATCAGAGTAAGGTACTCCCTTGTTCTGTGTGATTCGGTTTAACCACCTCGAGTTTTAGCTATGTCGACTGCAGGGATAATCAAAGTCTCCGCCATGCGTCTGCCTTCGATGGCACCGACACCCTCTCGGAAGAATAAGATGCGTATGCATCTTGAAGCCATTGATGTCGACCTCTGGTATGTCGTGAAGAACAGCGTTCCCAAGGGCGGTGAAGGTGTCACCCCTACTGATGTCAAGAAGTTCATTCAACTGGATTCTACTGCCAAGAACATCATCTGTGGTCATCTGACCAAAGGACAGTATGGCCGTGTGAGTGCTATGGAAACTTTGAAGCTAGTCTGGGACTGGCTGTCCAAGGTCAACGAAGGCGTCCCAACCCAGAGAGACTCAAGGATCAGTGTTCTTCGCAACCTCTTCAACCGCTTCAAGAGAAACGGCAATGAGAATGTCATGCCCACGTTTGATCGCCTCACTGACATCACAAATGAGCTTCATGCTCTTGGCGCCACTGAGATCACCAAGCATGAAATCATCAAGACACTCCTTAGATCACTTGACAGCTCGTTTGACACCCTAGCCTTAATGATCCAAGAGCGCCCTGAATTCAAGAATCTCGATCCGTCTGACATACTTGAGAGGCTCAACACACATGAGTTCCAGATATCTGAGAAAAGAGAGATCTATGGTTCTAGTTATGGACGTACTCGCGCTTTGAAGGAAAAAGTTGTTTCCTCATTTGAAGAAGAATTTGACTGCAGTTCTGGGGATCCTGAAGACATTGGAAAGGAGCTTGCTATGCTTGTGAAGAAGTTCCAGAAATTCACCAAGAAGAAAGGCTTCAGAAAGTCTTCAATATCCAACTCAAGAAATGATGAAGCTTCCACTCATGACCACAAGAAGAGAACATGCCACAAGTGCAAGAAACCTGGTCACTACATCTCTGAGTGTCCTCAATGGGGCAACGAGAAAAAGAATAAGAAGAAGAAGAAGAGCAAGGAATATGATTCTGACGACAAGAAGAAGAAGAAATCCTCAAAGTCTTCATCCAAGTCTTCATCACATAAGAAGAGCTCATCTGGCAAGGCTCGTGCTTTTGTTGGCAAGGAGATGGATTCAGAGGAGGAGTCCGCCCGAGGAGGCAGAGGTGGAGTCTGAGGAGGAGTCCGACTCTGGCGTTGCAAGTCTGGCTCTAGCCGCAGCCTATGTTTCCAAGTCCATCTTCAACACTGAAGACAATGGCTTTGTCACCAACGCTGATGCTAATGACAAGGACGACTCTGCCCCCACCTACTGCTTCATGGCACGTGGTGCCAAGGTAAACTCATGCGATGCTTACTTTCAAACATCAAGTGAAGATGACTCTGATTGTGAATCCAAACCCAGCTACAAAACACTTGCTAAAATTGCAACTGAACAATGTAAAGCTATGGAACATATTCAAAAACTATTAGACAGAAGCGATGACCTATTGGACGCGGAAATGACCCGATCTCAGTCCTTAATTGAAGACATAAAAAATCTTCATGTTAAGTACGAGGAACTTGAAATTAGTCATGAAACGCTCTCAACAACTCATAAAAAGCTTTCCTATGATTATCTTCAAAGGAAGCAAGAACTTGAGAAATTGAGAGTAGTTCATGAAGATCTTCAAAAAGAGAACGAGTCACTTCGCGCTCAACAGATCAGTCCCGCTTAGGAAGGATTTGAACCACCATGTATAAAATGCCTTGAGCGTGATAACGCTTACTGCTTGAATGTTCTCACTAACGCTCTTTGTCACAATATCTTCAATCGCCGATGTGGTAACTAACCCCTCTGCCGAGGATACCACTACTATTGCCGATGGAAATGCTAGGTTGAAGACATTTCTTGAGGCGGGATGTACAAAAGTCTCAAAGGGCATCAGACACTGTGTGATGTCCTCAAAAAGCAGATTCTGAACCGAAACCCTAGAAAAGAGGGTGTTGGGTTTGAGAGGAAAATGAATGTTGATGGTTCTTACTAGAAGCCTGAGCAGTACCCCAAAACCACATGGGTTGCTGCAAAGGGACTTTCAGTGGACCCATCCACCTTATCTGGCTTCAATTGTGCTAACCCAATTGTCATTGATGAATCCTTTGATGCAAACTATAAACTGTTTAAGAATCAGAATGGTGAAGTGTTTGCCAGGTATATTGGTACTAACTGCAGGAATGGACCACCTATGAAGAAGATCTGGGTGCCCAAAAGGTGTCTTGAGAATCTTCCTGTGAATGTCATCATAACACCACAAGGGAAGAAGACACACCCCAGACCAATGGCTTCATATGGTCCAAAGGCTTCATACCGACAGAGGACTCACAAGAGTCACCCTAACGCCAATGTTTTGCAGGGAAATCATACTCAAACTTATGAATATGAGCGCGTATCATCAAACCGCTATGCTCATAAGACTAAGAACTATTCTGCTTATTCATATGAGTATTATTCACCTCCTGCAAGGCTATTTGCTAGGGCTCCAAAGCCGAAGTTCTCAGATGCTGCACTTAGACTCATTGCTTCTAAGCCACCCCTGAAGATGTGGGTGGTTAATAAAAAATAACTTTCTTTTGCAGGGAATGGTCTCCAGCCGGAAATCAAAGGCGTCCGATGCTTATGCTGGGGACCTAAAACATCTTGTGGGCCGCAAGATAAAATTCCCAAATGGTCTTACTATGTATTTTGTTCCCGAATCACTTGCCATTCATCCTACCAGTCCTAACCTTGATCTGAGATTTGATAATCCTCTTGTCCGTCAAATGTTTGTGCTTCACAATACTCTTGGTGAAGCCTATCCCCCTAACTGTACTGTAGGGTATGACACCACAAGCTTCAGAATGGATTATGGACAGTGGATGCACTAATCACATGACTGGTGATCAAAGTCTTCTCATGGACTCAACCTTACGTCCATCTGACAAGAGCCACATCACATTTGCTGACACTGGAAAAGCAAGGTATTGGGTCTAGGTAGAGTTGCAATCTCAAAGGATCAGCACATGGATAAAGTGATGCTTGTTGAATCCCTTGGTTTCAACTTAATGTCTGTCTCAATGCTTTGTGACTTGAACATGATTGTGATATTTGGAAAATATCGTAGCCTTGTTCTAATGGAATCTGACAAGTCTCTAGTCTTTGAAGGGTACCGGAAAGATTATCTATATATGGTAGATTTCTCAGCAGGACCACAGTTAGCCATATGTCTTCTATCAAAAGCTTCAGAGTGCTGGCTCTGGCATCAGAGGCTAGGGCATGCTGGCATGAGGAACATGTACACTCTCGCAAAGAAGAAACATGTCGTAGGCATCGAGGGCGTCAAGTTCAAGAAAGATCATCTGTATGGTGCCTGCGAAGCTGGAAAGATGACGAGGGCCAAGCATCCCTCGAAGACAATCATGACGACCCCTCAACCCTTCAAGATACTACACATGGACTTATTTGGTCCTACTCACTACTCTACTCTTACTACTACTGTGTGTCTCTATGGCTTCGTCATTGTTGATGACTATTCAAGATATACCTGGGTGCACATAATCCTCTACAAGAATGAAGTGCAGGATGTCTTCAGACGCTTCGCCAATCGTGCCATGACGAACTATGGCATCAAAATCAAGCACATCAGAAGTGACAACGACACAGAGTTCAAGAACACCAGCCTCGATCTTTACCTTGATACATTAGACATCACTCATGAGTTCTCTGCTCCATACACACCTCAACAGAATGGCATCGTGGAGCGCAAGAATAGGACACTCTTTGAGATGGCTCGGACGATGCTTGATGAATACAAGACACCAAGGAAGTTCTGGCCTGAACCATTGATAATGCATGCCATGTCATCAACCGTGTTTATCTTCACAAGCTTCTGAAGAAGACATCCTATGAGCTCCTAACTGGTAAGAAGCCAAATGTCAGTTACTTCAGAGTATTTGGTGCTAGGTGCTGGATCAAGGATCCACATCACACTCCAAAATTTGCACCGAAAGCACATGAAGGTTTTATGCTTGGTTACAGAAAGGATTCGCACTCCTACAAAGTCTTCAACCTCTTTCACTATAAAGTGGTTGAAATCAGATGTGCGGTTCGATGAGACTAACGGCTCGCAAAGAGAGCACCTGCCAAATGTGCTAGATGAAGTTCCACCTAGTGAATCCATCAAGCTCATGGGAACTGGAGAAATCATACCGTCTGAAGCATAGGCTGAAGAGGAACTTATCATTTCTGCACCTAATCAACCTGAAGAAAATGCTCAGCCTGAAGTCAATACTCAAAATGAAGACAATGATCAGCAAGAGCAAAATCTTCGTCCAGTTCATCCTCTTGTTGCAAATGAAGTACAGATTGAGAAGATAATTGATAGCATCAATGCACCTGGTCCACTCACTCGTTCAAGAGATACACAGCTAGCAAATTTCTGTGGGAACTTTGCATTTGTATCTATATCTGAACCCAAGAAAGTTGCTGAAGCCTTCATGGAACCTGAGTGGATTCAAGCTATGCAAGAAGAGCTTCAACAGTTTGAGATGAACAATGTGTGGGAATTGGTCAAGCGTCCTGACCCTTGCAAGCACAACATCATAGGCACCAAATGGATATATCGCAACAAGCAAGATGAGCATGGTCAAGTTGTCAGAAACAAGGCTCGTCTCATTACCCAAGGGTACACTCAAGTTGAAGGGATTGACTTTGATGAAACATTTGCTCCCGTGGCTAGGCTTGAAGCCATTCACATACTACTAGCCTATGCCAACCATCACAACATCCTTCTGTATCAAATGGATGTGAAAAGTGCCTTTCTCAATGGCAAGATTGAAGAAGTGTATGTTTCACAACCACCTATCTTTGAAGATCCAAAACATCCTGATATGGTATACAAGCTCAATAAGGCACCGTATGGCCTCAAACAAGCCCCTCGTGCTTGGTATGACACACTCAAAGATTTCCCGAAGAGCAAAGGCTTCAAACCTGGTTCTCTAGATCCTACACTCTTCACGAAGACATATGATGAAGAACTATTTGTGTGCCAAATCTATGTGGATGACATTATCATTGGTTGCACTGACAAGAGATACAGTGATGAGTTTGGACACATGATGCAAGAGCAATATCAGATGTCCATGATGGGTGAGCTGAAGTTCTTCCTTGGTCTTCAAATTTGTCAACAAAGCAACAACATCTTCATATCTCAAGAGAAATACCTCAAAGACTGCATGAAGAAGTTTGGAATGCAAGATTGCAAAGGTTACACGACGCCAATGCCAACCAAGAGTCATCTGAGTCCCGACGCCAATGGTAAAGAGTTCGATCAGAAGGTATATCGCTCCATGATTGGTTCTTTACTTTATTTATGTGCATCTAGGCCAGATATCATGCTTAGTGTTTGCATGTGTGCCCGATTTCAAGCGGCACCAAAGGAATCGCATCACTTAGCTGTGAAGTTTAATTCTTCGATATTTGGCTTACACCCCAACATTAGGATTATGGTATCCAAAGGGCTCAGAGTTTGATCTAGTTGGATTCTCGGATGCTGATTATGCCGGTGACAAGGTGGATCGCAAGTCTACATCAGGCACATGTCACTTTCTGGGACGATCACTTGTCTGTTGGTCTTCAAAGAAGCCGAACTGTGTGTCTCTCTCCACTGCTGATACTGAATACATTCATGTTGGATCTTGCTATGCTTAGCTTCTATGGATGAAGCAAACTCTCAAGGACTATGGCATCCATTTGAAGCAAGTACCACTCTACTGCGACAATGAAAGCGCCATCAAGATTGCCAACAACCCAGATCAGCACTCAAAGACAAATCACATTGAAATTTGTCATCACTTTCTGAGAGATCATGTCATAAAGGAAGATATTGATATCATACACATCAACACTAAAGAGGAATTGGCAGATATCTTCACAAAGCCCTTGGATGAGAAAAGGTTTTGCAAGTTGTGGCGTGAGCTAAATATCTTAGAATCCTAAAATGTCCTGTAATTGGACACACATCCTAACACTTATGCATGTTGATGACTTGGATGTGCAACACACGAAGTAAAGTATATCTTCAATCAATGAAGACATACACTCTAAGTGTGAATACATTAATGTGGAATTTGACTTCGGAGTGCCACGATAATTGTGCGCCGTGTCTGGGTCTAATATTTCCTATACGGTGGGTAACGCCACCACCAAACTTTTGTTTGAAGTGTTTCATTTGGCGTTACATTTGCAAAGTCTTCACATTTGGTTTGTCTTCAACATTGATTTGTCCTCATGTTTATCTTCGTCATATTGATTTGGTCTTACTCAGACATATTCATAGATTTGTGTTTTTTCCTCTACAGCGTTCACTTATAGTGTCTTCTTGCTTGAATACTTTGATCTAAGTGAATGTGATCGGACCCCAACCTCTTTTATGCTTCTACCTCAAATTCTATCTATCCAAATCATATGCATTCTATTGAAACTGTCGAATGTCTTCTCTGTGTCCTTGTCAGCAGAAGATATAGAGACAAAAGTTGAATCTGTTTAAATGCTATATCCTTATTGCCTGAAACCTGGAGAAGCCGGAACGACCACCCGACACTCCAGGCGTGCGTTGGAACATGGAACAACTTCCAATTTGTTGCATGTTCGCCACGTGTCCCTGATATGTGAACCGCCAGGGGCACCTGTGTAATTGCGTTGTGTTGTCCCTTTCCTTATAAATACACATCACATCACGGTCAAAATTTTCTTCTCCCACCTCTCCACCTCGCACAAACCCTAGCGCCACCGCTAGCTCTCGACAACGCCGGCAACGAAGCGCTTAGCTGCCGTAACCTCACCGACGTTGTCCTCACGCCGGCCGCGGACCTCGTCTCCTCCGCCGCTGCCGTAGGTGTCTTCCATCGCCAAGTTAGGGCACAGGAGATTGAACTACTCGGCCTACCACTCCACTCCGTCTAGCAGTTCTTTGTGTGGTAATTAAAGCTTACTTTTACTGCCTTTTTGATCCGATAGATTCATCCTTCTCTACCAAAAGTGGTTTCTAAACCTACAAAATTGGATCTATCATGTTCTGCATCTCATATCATGCCTAGTATATTCACTTATGCTTCACAAGTAGTTAGATTCCTCACTTGTACCTATTCTTGGATTCGCATAACTCGAACCAACTCTCAACATATAAGTGAATCTCTTCGTACTATGAGGTCAATGTCTTCAAACCGATTTATCTTCAAAATCTTACGAGAATGCATATGACCTCTTCCCTTCCTCGCATCTCTAATCTGTCACAGGTACATGTCCGTGGGAGAATCCTTGGTTCTCATAGTCTGCATTCATTTGCAGAATTCTTACAGCGTCACATCAATTCTCTTGAAGCCAGTTCCTGTCTAACCAGCAGAGGGAAGCCTTTGCAAGTTCTGAAGCCATTCAGTTTGAACTACATGGCCACTGAAAATTCAACAAGAAAGGGCAAGAGATAGTGCCGTGGGAATACTTCCAAAGATCTGCCACCAAATCTATATGAGCTATACAAGATAGACCCTGGAGAAACCTATGGCGGACGCAAGACTCGAATCCAATTGATTCACAAATACTGGGCTGAACAATGGTTTCTGTACAGATTTGTGACTGCAGAGTATGCTGAGAAGAATGCCATCAAACGACCATTGGGAGATATTCTCTTCAAAAATATTCCACCCAGGTCGAGAACTGAAGCCATTGCTCAAGGCTTCTATCCTTGCATGGTTCGCGGACCACAGCCAGAGAATGCTGACCTATCTTCTCTGCTATGGTGTCGTGACGACAATCTGTTCAAGCGCAACTACAAGTTTGCCAAGGACTCTGCTGTGAAAACAAGACATCATTTGGACTCGACTTCAACCCCGATCGACCTGCTCCTCGGGCTAATGGCACCTGTGATGCTGAACCCAATATCGTCGGGCCCTTCTACAACCTCGAAGGTCTCATCAAACACATTGTTGTTCAGGGCACAGCCATGGAGCACTCTGCAGACGATGCTGATTCTGATGAAGCGCTTGCTCCACCAAAGCCACAAAAGTAGAAGAAACCAAAGGATTCAAAGCCCTCCGTTGCGCCGAAAGCTTCGCGTGCGAAGCCTCTGGACACTGCACCTCCTGAAGCCAGTGTGCAGTCTAAAGATCTTTCTCGCATCTCCAAGACTGAGAAGAAGAAGAAGCCCATCCAAAGTTTTGGTCAAGCATTGACCCCAGCTGTTGTTCTGAGGAACGAGAATGATGCCATTGATCTGTTAAGTGACGAAGATCTAGGCGATGATGCTCTTGAGCTGTTGATAAAGAGCAAGCAAGAGACGGAGATCTTCAACGATCTACCCCTCTTGATGTGGACATCTTGAACAACTTCATTGATGACTGGTTTGATAACCCAAGCCTTAGTATCGATGATCTTCAGCTCCCAATTGGCATCAGTGTCTCCTTCCATGGAGCCATTGCTCATGAACTGGCTCTGGCTCAGAAGATTTTTGAACTGAAGAACAAAATTGACTATGAGAAGGCTCAGTTCAAGAAGCACATGGCCAAGCTCAACGTGGCTGATGTGCAAAACTTCAAGCAAATGTTGCATGACCTCAAGGAGGCGTTTCACAAGAAACGAGAGGAAGCAAAAGGTTCAAGAGAGCGAATGAAACATCTTGCTGCAAAATGTGTTCAAGCCCACAACAAAGCAGAAAAGCGCAAGGCTCTTGAGCGTCCATGCATCGACCCCAAGATGGCTGCCAAGAAGAAGCCAGCTGTGGCCCAAGCTGAAGCATCAGGGCAGGAAGCACCTCGCATTGTCTTCCCCGCCAAAGATGACAGCGCCAAAAGGTCCCCACCAAGCGTCTGAATCAAGAAGACAAGGGCAGCTGAGCCTGAAGCCAGAAAGCGCAAGAGCAAGAATGCCACTGACGATGCTCCTCAGGCCAAGAAGAGAAAGACAAAGAAGAAAGATCGGGCTGCTACCACAGAGCCGCTTGTCGTCGAGCCAATCTCTGTTGCTCGTCCTGCGTCCGAACACCAAGAACGTCAGTTAATTGTTCACGAGCCTGCTACCACAGAGGCTCCTGAAGTTGAAGAAGATCCAGTTGTTGACCCCACCACAGCTGAATACATTGGTCCCCAAGACAATGTAGATGATGATGAAGTCCTTCCTCAGATTGAGCACCAAATGGTATCATCGCCTGTTCTCACGAACAGCGAACTCAGCAGCATTGGTCGTCCTTTGATGCCAATTGCTCAGGATGATACATGGGCTGATCACCCTCAAGACTCCCCTCATCAAGAAGAATCACCAAGTACTCCCCCACCTCAAGTCACCACTCCGGTGCTTGACGATGACGACTATGTGGTCCAGACAACTCCCTCTCCAAAAGCGCCGCCCGCATTTTGTAGGCTTCGCAAAGGACCAAGGCCACAAGTCACTCTATCGAGTGTTCTAGAAGGAGAAGAGCAACACCACTCAGTGGCATGCCAAGTGTTTCCTGACACCACTCCAACTGTGAACATCTGTGCGTCTGAAGGCAAAGCTACTGAAGACATTCCGACTGCATCAGCCGATGATCAACAAGAACCCCGTGTCAGTGTACAAAAGAAGGGGCGTATCTTTGTACCCCTTTACCTGTGCACGGACTGTCGGAGCCGCGCCCACGGCCGCACCAAGCAGAGCAGGAGAGGTGAACCAAGGTGAAACCAAATCCCAAGGCAACGCCAAGGCCAAGAAACGCAAAGAAGCATAGGGGCGGAGCAGCTTCCCCTGGCAAGACGCTTGCTGGGGACGGCCTCAGCAGCCCCGACAAGACCCTTGCCGGGGCAGCGCACCCAAACACCAATAGAGCGAGCCACCCTCGAGCACACGGTCTCCAACACTATCGACCACGTTGGGCCAGGGCTCGGGAGGCACCTCTGTGGTGGCATGCAGATCTTTTGTGAAGACATATTCAAGATCAGATGAGGACTAAAAGACAATGTTCCTCGGCAAGATCCTTGCCGAGGAGAGCCACAAGACCCCTGGCAAGATCCTTGCCGGGGAACGACAGCGCGCCACGACAAAACCCTTGCCGGGCCACCCGGCAAGGCTCTCACCGAGGACGCCGGCAAGGTCACTGTCAGGTCAGCACCAGCCAAGTCTCCACCGTCATTCACATGCAGCTGCCAGCCCAACCAGCTGGGCAGGCACCTGCGTGGAAACATGCAGCTCCCAGGCCAACTCATCAAGCGCCTGCGTGGCGGCATGCAGATCTTCATGAAGACCCTTCCACCGCACCACCTCAGCTGCCTGCCTGCCTACATGGCGTCACACGCATCGCTGGCCAGGGCGCGTGTCGAAGCAAGGAGGAGCAGCGACAGACGGGACGGGCCTCGCTCCCGTCCCCGATAAAGTTAGGGGACACCTCAGCAACGCATTAAATGTGTTGTCCTATAATACGAGTGATAAGCTCGTAGCACTGTACGCCTTTCCACCTCCTGTGTGCCACCGTGGCAGCCCCTTTCGACTATAAAAGGAGGCCCAAGGCATACTGTAAAAGGATTCGGCTCTTTGGAACCACGCACCCACCATACCTAGTTCGAGAGCTCAAGAACTCTATGAAATACAACCACCAAAGTAGGACTAGGGTTTTACGCATCGTCGCGGCCCGAACCTGGGTAAACGATCCTCGTGCTGACTACTGATCCTTCTCTTCTTACAACCCGGCGCCCCGGCAACCGTCGTAGGGATTCTTATGATCCCATAGGTGTTGTTTCCCACCGACATCTTTGGCGCGCCAGGTAGGGGGCGCAATTGTGAGAATCTGGTCTAGTAGCTAGCCTAGTGTTTCTTCATCGCCATGGCTCCCAAGAAGAAGACGGCCCCGGCAACCGGCTCGTCGGGGGCCGAACGGCCCGTGCCAGAACGGGCGAGCAGCGGCCCAGTCGTGGACAGAACCCGAGCAGCGGTCCGCGAGCACCAGCATCGCCCTGGCAGTCAGAGCCTAGCGAGCGGCACCGGTCGCATGTCACCAAGCCTAAAGATGGGGCTGGGGCCCCCACAGGTGGCGCGGGGCCCTCCAGGAGTGTCGTTGTGCCACCCACGGGCGGCGCAGCAACCTCCAAGACGCCCACGCCGGCGACCACTGCGCGCTCTTCCCATGGTGTGTGCGACGAGCAGCGTCACCACACCGGTGGCCCTGGACACCGCCGTGGGAAGAGCCATGTGCATCGTCTGCAGGACGAAGGAGTTCAGCATGCCCACCGAAGTGCTGGCAAAAATGGCGCGCAGCCGCTGCGTCATGATAGAGCTCCTTCTAACATGGTTAGAAGCCGAAGCGCGCCACGATCCACGCAGTTGTCACCGCCACCCACGCCAGCAAAAGCTTTGGCGCGCGCGCAGCTGCTCCTCGACTTCCCTCCTGCTGCAGAGAAGCTCAATGAGTGGAGGGGCCACCATCCGGAGCCTCGTCGCTATCGCCAACAAAGATGATCCGCGACTAGCGGGGCCCTCGGGTTGGCGCTCCACCAAGCCACCACATGCTGGCGCTGGGAGGACCGGGGGAGCTGTGGCCACGGTGAACTCTCCTCCTCCTCGCCAGCCGCCGCGGGCGTCTGCCCGTCCTGACGACACTTGTGATAACATCTCTATAGCATCGTCCGACCCGCAGACGCACCGCGACCAGCGCCAAATTCTTCGAGAACGAGCTCACGAAGATGCTCGGACCACTATTGAGCGCCGTCGTGATACACGCCACCAGTCGGACAAGCGGGCGGGACCCGCTATGGACCACCCAGCACCGGGGGCTCCGGCGGCCTACCTTACGAGGTGGGCTGCCCGGCCTTTACCCGTGAGCTATGATAGTTCCAGTGGCCGTCCCACCGCATGTTCAAGCCCGACGTCGGTGAGAAGTACACTGGCAAGACCCATCCGTCTGAGTTCCTCAGCATCTACACCATCGTGATGCAGGCGACCGGAGCTCGCGACGACAAGGTGCTTGCCAATTATTTCCCACTAGCTCTGAAGCCCAATGTTATGTCTTGGTTGATGCACTTGCCGGCGGATTCCATTTCTTCTTGGTCGGATATGTGCCATGAGTTCGTTGGCGCCTTCACAGGAGGCCACCAAGATCATGGCCAAGCCAGTGATCTGCATATCATTCCCCAGAAGGAAGAGGAAACCCTGCGCAAGTACATCCAGAGGTTCAGCCGGGTGCAGTACAACATCCCCGACGTTCATCCCGCCGCTGTGATCAGCGCATTCCATCAGAACGTGCGCAACCGCAAGATGCGCGAAGAGCTGGCGATGAGCAAGGTTAAGGATGTGGCCGAACTCTATGTTCTGGCCGATAGAGGCGCCCGGGCTGAAGAGGGAAGGAAGTACCCCGCCGAAGACACCGGCGCGGAAACCGACTCTACCGATAAAGACGCCGCCACCCCGATGAAGAAGGGCCGGCGTTGCAACAGGAAACGCAAGGGCAAGGCCGTACTTGTCGTTGAGGGATCTGGCGACACTAGCGCTGCCAAGAATGTCAAGGCAGACGGCCCCGGCGAGGAGATTGCCGGCTGTGCCACCTGTCGGGCCTTAGGAGTTGCCGACAAGCCAGGGGGCTCTGGTAAGCAGTACTGCAAGATCCACCGCACCAAGGGCCATGATCTCCAGAACTGCCGGCAAGTCGAGCTGCTTGCTGAAAAGCAAAAGGCCGAGTATGAAAGTCGGGACAAGGAGAAAGGTCAGGATAGTGCCGAGGGATCCGGCAAGAAGCGTGGCGGCCAAGGAAGCTGCCCCGGCAAGGACAACCAGCAAGAGAGGCCCGCCCGGGGCCGTGACAAGAAACAAGAAGACGATGATCACGACGAGGACGACGAGTTCGGTGACCAAGAGTTCCAGAAGGCTACGGAGGCCATGTGTGTCGATGGTGGCGCCTTGCTGCATACTTCTCACCGCCAGCTCAAGCAGTGGGCGCGTGAGATTACAGCAGTGGAGCCGTCGTTCGATGCTCAGAAGCCGCTGAAGTGGTCCAGCACGCCCCTCATCTTTGACGCCGAGGACCACCCTGACCGCACAACCGCGGTCGGGTGTTTGCCATTGTTGGTCTCACCAACGATACGCAACCTCAGGGTGAACAAGATGTTGGTCGACGGCGGGGCCGGCCTGAACTTGATCTCACCCGTCGTGATCAAAAGGCTGCAAATTCCTGATGGAGACCTCGAGAAAACAGGCACGTTTCAAGGGGTCAATCCGGGAGGAGCCGGTGAAGGGAAGGTCACACCGCCTGTGACGTTTGGAGGAGAGTTGAACTACAGGGACGGAGAGGATCGTCTTCGACGTGGCGAGATCCCCTTGCCCTACAATGGGATCCTCGGCCGCCCGACTAGCCAAGTTCATGGTGGTGTCACACCACGCCTACAACATGCTAAAGATGCCCGCCGTTGACCATCATCTCCATCCTCCGACAAGAAGGACGCGCTGATTTGCGCCGACCAACTCTACCAGAAGTAGTTGCAGCAGCTGCCGTCAAGGCACTTGCTCCCGCCAACAAGGCCCGGAGGGAAGAAGAAGCTGCAAGACCTCCCGCACCCACTCTGGCAAGCACACCTCCTCGGAGTGTTGCGCTACCGTCGAGGACGTGCCAGAGAGCTCTACCGGCAAGAGAAAGAGATCCAAAGCCGAGCCACCGCAGACCAAGAAGGTGTCCTTCAGGGACGATGGCACGGGAGGGGCCTTCGCCATAGGCTCCACCCTCGATAGCAAATAGGAAGGCGCGCTCGTCACCTTCCTGCGGGCGAATGTCAACGCGTTTGCATGGAAAGCATCCGACATCCCCGGTGTTCCCAGGGAGGTGATTGAGCACCACCTAGTTGTTCCGCCCTCATGCGCGCCCGGCCAAGCAAAAGGTCGAAGCAGGCTCTGGAGAGGCAGGAGTTCATCACAGAGGAGATCAGGAAGTTGGAAGCAGCAGGTTTGGTGAGAGGAGTGCTCCACCCGACATGGTTGGCCTATCCGGTACTGGTGCGCAAGGCAAATGGGAAGTGGAGGCTGTGTATTGACTACCAAATATCAATAAGGCTTGTCCTAAGGACCCCTTCCCATTGCCGCGCATCGACCAGATTGTTGACTCCATGGCCGGGTGTGATCTATTATCATTCCTCGACGCCTACTCGGGCTACCACCAAATCTTCATGACAAGAGAGGATGAAGAGAAGACATCATTCATCACCCCATGTGGTACGTATTGCTTTTTACGGATGCCTTTCGGGTTGAAGAGTGCTTGCTCGACGTTTGCAAGAGCTGTCCAAATTGGTTTTGAACCCCATCTCCACAGAAATATGGAGGCATACATGGATGACATAGTGGTCAAAACCAACGACGGGGCAACTCTTGTGCAAGATCTGGAAGAGACATTTGCCAACCTGCGCAAGATCAACCTTAAGCTAAACCCTGAGAAGTGTGTCTTCGGCGTTCCGTCCGGCAAGCTTCTCGGATTCTTTATGTCGCAGCGCGGGATCGAGGCAAACCCAGACAAAATCAAGGCTATTGAGCAGATTGAGGCGCCCAAGCGGATCAAAGATGTGCGTTGGCTCACAGGCTGCGTCGCCGCCATGAGTCGATTCATCTCCAAGCCCGTCGAGCGTGCCCTTCCCTTCTTCAAAATCTTGAAGAAGGCAGGCCCATTGGAGTGGACCGCGGAAGCCGAGGCAGCGTTGCAGGATATGAAGAAATACCTTTCCTCCACGCCAATACTAGTTGCGCCTAAACCACAAGAGCCGTTGCTGTTGTATCTGGCGGCGATTTAATCAAGTGGTCGGCCAGACCGGTGGCAGCACGAGAGGGAGGTCGACAAGGAGGCAGTGGCGACGGCAGAACCAGCGGATGGCAAGCCAAAGATCCCCTCGGCAGGGCCTGCTGCCGACAAGGCAAGGCCCCCGGCGGAGTCTGATGCCACCAAGGCAGTGCCCGCGCAGTCAAGTGAGGTGGTGCAGAAGAAGAAGATGGTGCAGCACCCGGTGTACTTTGTCAGCTCCCTCTTGCAGGGGCTAGATCGAGGTACTCCGGTGTGCAGAAATTTCTCTTCGGCCTCCTTATGGCCTCGAGGAAGCTGCGTCATTACTTCCAAGCCCACGAGATCACTGTCGTCACCCGCCTCCCATTGCAACGGATACTGCATAACCTAGATGCAACCGGAAGGATTGTGGAATGGGCCCTGGAGTTGTCAAGTTTTGGGTTGAAGTTTGAAAGTACCTCGACGATCTAGAGCAGAGTCTTGGCAGAGTTCATTGCAGAATGGACCTCAACGCCCGACGAGGAAATCCAGGAGACCGCTCTCCCCGGCAAGGAAGTAGACCGTGACTGGATCATGTACTTTGATGGGGCTTTCTTGCTGCAAGGCGCCGGTGCCGGTGTGCTGCTTGTCGCGCCCACCAGAGAGCACCTCAAGTATGTGGTCCAGATGCACTTTCCCAGGGAGATGTCCACGAACAACACTACTGAGTACGAGGGGCTCCTTGGCGGTCTCAGGATCGCGGCAGACCTCGGGGTTAAGAAGCTCATCGTCAGGGGTGACTATCAGCTTATCGTCAGGCAAGTCAACAAGGATTTGAAGGAAATATGCCCTAGAGGCAATAATAAAGTTATTATTTTATTTCCTTACATCATGATAAATGTTTATTATTCATGCTAGAATTGTATTAACCGGAAACATAATACATGTGTGAATACATAGACAAACAGAATGTCACTAGTATGCCTCTACTTGACTAGCTCGTTAATCGAAGATGGTTGTGTTTCCTAACCATAGACATGAGTTGTCATTTGATTAACGGGATGACATCATTAGGAGAATGATGTGATTTACTTGACCCATTCCGTTAGCTTATCACTTGATCGTTTAGTATGTTGCTATTGCTTTCTTCATGACTTTCCTATGGCTATGAGATTATGCAACTCCCATTTACCGGAGGAACACTTTGTTGCTACCAAACATCACAACGTAACTGGGTGATTATAAAGGTGATCTACAGGTGTCTCCGAAGGTACTTGTTGGGTTGGCGTATTTTGAGATTAGGATTATTCACTCCGATTATCGGAGAGGTATCTCTGGGCCCACTCGGTAATGCACATCACTATAAGCCTTGCAAGAATTGCAACTAATGAGTGAGTTGTGGGATGATGTATTACGGAACGAGTAAAGAGACTTGTCGGTAACGAGATTGAACTAGGTATTGAGATATCGACGATCGAATCTCGGGCAAGTAACATACCGATGACAAAGGGAACAACGTATGTTGTTATGCAGTCTGACCGATAAAGATCTTCGTAGAATATGTGGAGCCAATATGAGCATCCAGGTTCCGCTTATTGGTTATTGACCCGGAGACGTGTCTCGGTGATGTCTACATTATTCTCGAACCCGTAGGGTCCGCACGCTTAAAGTTCGATGACGGTTATATTATGAGTTTATGTGTTTTAATGTACCGAAGGTAGTTCGGAGTCCCAGATGAGATCGGGGACATGACGAGGAGTCTCGAAATGGTCGAGACGTAAAGATCGATATATTGGACGACTATATTCGGACATCAGAAAGGTTCCGAGTGATTCGGGTATTTTTCGGAGTACCGGGGAGTTACGGGAATATGGGAAAGAAGTATTGGGCCTTAATGGGCCTTAGTGGGAAGGAGAGGCAGCAGCCAGGAGGTGGCGCGCGCCCCTCCCAAGCCCAGTCCGAATTGGACAAGGGGTTTGGGACGCGGCCCCCCTCTCCCTTCCTTCTCCTTTTCCCCCCTTTCCCCCCTTCTCCTAGTTGGACTAGGAAAGGTGGAAACCTACTCCAACTAGGAGTAGGAATCCTACTCCCTTGGCGCGCCCCTCCTAGGGCCGGCCTCCTGCTCCCTTGCTCCTTTATATACGGGGGCAGGGGGCACCCGTAGGCACAACAATCGATCTCTTGATCTCTAGCCGTGTGCGGTGCCCCCCTCCACCATAATCCACCTCGGTCATATCTTAGCGGTGCTTAGGCGAAGCCCTGCGTCGATAGAACATCATCATCGTCACCACGCCGTCGTGCTGACGGAACTCTCCCTCAAAGCTCTGCTGGATCGAAGTTCGAGGGACGTCATCGAGTTGAACATGTGCAGAACTCGGAGGTGCCGTGTGTTCGGTACTTGATCAGTCGGATCGTGAAGACGTACGACTACATCAACCGCGTTGTGCTAACGCTTCGCTTCGGTCTCACGAGTGCGTGGACACACTCTCCCCTCTTGTTGCTATGCATCACCATGATCTTGCGTGTGCGTAGGAAATTTTTGAAATTACTACGTTCCCCAACAGTGGCATCCGAACCAGGTTTTATGCGTAGATGTCATATGCACGAGTAGAACACAAGTGAGTTGTGGGTGATATAAGTCATACTGCTTACCAGCATGTCATACTTTGGTTCAGCGGTATTGTTGGATGAAGCGGCCTGGATCGACATTACGCATACGCTTACGCGAGACTGGTTCTACCGACGTGCTTTGCACACAGGTGGCTGGCGGGTGTCAGTTTCTCCAACTTTAGTTGAATCGAGTGTGGCTACGCCCGGTCCTTGCGAAGGTTAAAATAGCACCAACTTGACAAACTATCGTTGTGGTTTTGATGCGTAGGTAAGAACGGTTCTTGCTCAGCCCGTAGCAGCCACGTAAAACTTGCAACAACAAAGTAGAGGACGTCTAACTTCTTTTTGCAGGGCATGTTGTGATGTGATATGGTCAAGATGTGATGAGATGTAAGTTGTTCTATAAGATGATCATGTTTTGTTGAATTTATTAGAAACTGGCAGAAGCCTTATGGTTGTCTATTTATTGCATAAGATGCAAGTGCCATGTAATTGCTTTACTTTATCGCTATGTGATAGCAATAGTTGCAAAAGCAATAGCTGGTGAGACGACCATGTGACGACACATTGATAAAAGATAATGATGATGGATATCATGGTGACATGACGTTAACAATGAAGATCATTACAGTACTTTGGAGATGGAGATCAAAAGCACAAGATGATGATGGCCATATTATATCACTTATATTGATTGCATGTGATGTTTATCTTTTATGCATCTTATCTTGCTTTGATTGACGGTAGCATTATAAGATGATCTCTCACTAAATTTCAAGATAAAAGTGTTCTCCCTGAGTATGCACCATTGCCAAAGTTCGTCGTGCCCAGACACCACGTGATGATTGGGTGTGATAAGCTCTACGTTCATCTACAACGGGTGCAAGCCAGTTTTGCACACGCGGAATACTCAGGTTAAACTTGACGAGCCTAGCATATGCAGATATGGCCTCGGAACACTGAGACCGAAAGGTCGAGCGTGAATCATATAGTAGATATGGTCAACATAGTGATGTTCACCATTCAAAGCTACTCCATTTCACATGATGATCGGTTATGGTTTAGTTGATATGGATCATGTGATCACTTAGAAAATTAGAGGGATGTCTATCTAAGTGGGAGTTCTTAAGTAATATGATTAATTGAACTTAAATTTATCATGAACTTAGTCCTGGTAGTATTAGCATATCTATGTTGTAGATCAATAGCTCGCGTTTTGCTCCCCTGTTTTATTTTGATATGTTCCTAGAGAAAGCTTAGTTGAAAGATGTTAGTAGCAATGATGCGGACTTGGTCCATGATCTGAGGATTAACCTCATTGCTGCACAGAAATATTATGTCCTTGATGCACCGCTAGGTGACAGACCTATTGCAGGAGCAGATGCAGACGTTATCAACGTTTGACAAAAGCTCGGTATGATGACTACTTGATAGTTTAGTGCACCATGCTTTACGGCTTAGAACCGGGACTTCAAAAATATTTTGAACGCCACGGAGCATATAAGATGTTCTAAGATTTGAAATTGGTATTTCATACTCATGCTCGTGTCGAGAGGTATGAGACCTCTGACAGTACTTTGCCTACAAGATGGGGGAGAATTGCTCAGCTAGTGAGCATGCGCTCAGAATGTCTGAGTACTACAATCACTTGAATCAAGTGGGATTTAATCTTCCAGATAAGATAGTGATTGACAGAGTTCTCTAGTCACTATCACCAAGTTACTAGAACTTCGTGATGAACTATAATATGCAAGGGATGACGAAAGTAATTCCCGAGCTCTTCGTGATGCTGAAATCAACGAAGGTAGAAATCAAGAAAAGCATCAAGTGCTGATGCTTGACAAGACCACTAGTTTCAATAAAAGGGCAAAGGGAAGAAGGGGAACTTCAAGAAGAACGGAAAGCAAGTTGCCGCTCAAGTGAAGAAGCCCAAATCTGGACCTAAGCCTGAGACTAAGTGCTTCTACTGCAAAGGGATTGGTCAGTGGAAGCGGAACTACCCCAAGTATTTGGCGGATAAGAAAAGATGGCAAAGTAAACAAAGGTATATTTGATATACATGTTATTGATGTGTACTTTACTAGTGTTCATAGCAATCCCTTGGTATTTGATACTGGTTCAGTTGCTAAAAAGTAGTAACTCAAAACGGGAGTTGCAGAATGAACAGAGACTAGTTAAGGGTGAAGTGATGATGTGTGTTGGAAGTAGTTCCAAGATTGATATGATCATCATCGCACACTCCCTATACTTTCGGGATTAGTGTTGAACCTAAATAAATGTTATTTGGTGTTTGCGTTGAGCATGCATATGATTTGATCATGTTTATTGCAATACGGTTATTCATTTAAATTAGAGAATAATTGTTGTTCTGTTTACATGAATAAAACCTTCTATGGTCATACACCCAATGAAAATGGTTCGTTGGATCTCGATCATCGTGATACACATATTCATAATATTGAAGCCAAAAGATGAAAAGTTAATAATGATAGTGCAACTTATTTGTGGCACTGCCTTTTAGGTCATATTGGTGTAAAGCGCATGAAGAAACTCCATGCTGATGGGTTTTTGGAATCACTTGATTATGAATCACTTGATGCTTGCGAACCATGCCTCGTGGGCAAGATGACCAAGACTCCGTTCTCCGGAACAATGGAGTAAGCAAGAGATTTGTTGGAAATAATACATATTGATGTATGCATTCCGATGAGTGTTGATGCTCACGGCGGGTATCGTTATTTTCTGAACTTCACAGATGATTTGAGCAGATATGGGTATATCTACTTGATGAAACATAAGTCTGAAACATTTGAAAAGTTCAAAGAATTTCAGAGTGAAGTGGAGAATCATCGTAACAAGAAAATAAAAGTTTCTACGATATGATCGCAGAGGTAAAATATTTGAGTTATGAGTTTGGCCTTGATTAAAACAATGTGAAATAGTTTCACTACTCACGCCACCTGGAACACCACAGTGTAATGGTGTGTACGAACATCGTAACCGTACTTTATTAGATATGGTGCAATCTATGATGTCTCTTACCGATCTACCACTATCGTTTTGGGCTTATGCATTAGAGACAGCTGCATTCATGTTAAAAAGGGCACCATCTAAATCCGTTGAGACGACACCGTATGAATTATGGTTTAGCAAGAAACCAAAGTTGTCATTTCTTAAAGTTTGGGTTGCGATGCTTATGTGAAAAAGTTTCAACATGATAAGCTTGAACCCAAATCGGAGAAGTGCGTCTTCATAGGATACCCAAAATCTTGGGTACACATTCTATCACAGATCCGAAGGCAAGACATTCGTTGCCAAGAATGGATCCTTTCTAGAGAAGGAGTTTCTCTCGAAAGAAGTGAGTGGGAGGAAAGTAGAACTTGATGAGGTAACTGTACCTGCTCCCTTATTGGAAAGTAGTTCATCACAGAAATCTATTCATGTGACTACTAAACCAATTAGTGAGGAAGCTAATGATGATGATCATGTAAATTCAGATCAAGTTACTGCCGAACCTCTTAGGTAAACCAGAGTGAGATCCGCACCGGAGTGGTATGGTAATCTTGTTCTGGAGGTTATGTTACTAGACCATGACGAACCTACGAACTATGAGGAAGCGATGATGAGCCCAGATTCCGCAAAATGGCTTGAGGCCATGAAATCTGAGATGAGATCCATGTATGAGAACAAAGTATGGACTTTGATTAACTTGCCCAAATGATCGGCGAGCCATTGTGATTAAATGGATCTTCAAGAGGGGGGACGGACGCTGATAGTAGTATTACTATCTACAAAGCTAGAATTGTCGCAAAAGGTTTTCGACAAGTTCAAGGTGTTGACTACGATGAGAGTTTCTCACTTGTATCTATGCTTAAGTCTGTCCGAATCATGTTAGCAATTGCCGCATTTTATGAAATCTGGCAAATGGATAAACAAAAATGCATTCCTTAATGGATTTATTAAAGAAGAGTTGTATATGATGCAACCAGAAGGTTTTGTCAATCCTAAAGGTGTTAACAAAATATGCAAGCTCCAGTTATCCATCTATGGACTGGTGCAAGCATCTCAGAGTTGGAATATACGCTTTGATGAGTTGATCAAAGCATATAGTTTTATACAGACTTGCGGTGAAGCCTTATTTACAAGAAAGTGAGTGGGAGCACTACAACGTTTCTGATAAGTATATGTGTATGACATTTTGTTGATCAGAAATAATGTAGAATTATTCTGCAAAGCATAAAGGAGTGTTTGAAAGGAGTTTTTCAAAGAAAGACCTCGGAGAAGCTGCTTACATATTGAGCATCAAGATCTATAGAGATAGATCAAGACGCTTGATAAGTTTTTTTCGATGAGTACATACCTTGAAAAGATTTTGAAGTAGTTCAAAATGGAACAGTCAAAAAAAAGAGTTCTTGCCTGTGTTACAAGGTGTGAAATTGAGTAAGACTCAAAGCCCGACCACGGCAGAAGATAGAAAGAGAATGAAAGTCATTCCCTATGCCTCAGCCATAGGTTCTACAAAGTATGACATGTTGTTTACCAGATCTATTGTATACCCTACCACTGAGTTTGGAAAGGGAGTACAATAGTGATCTAGGAGTAGATCACTGGACAGCGGTCAAAATTATCCTTAGTGGAATAAGGATATGTTTCTCGATTATGGAAGTGACAAAAGGTTCGTCGTAAAAGGTTTACGTCGATACAAGTTTTATAGTAATCGATCCGTATGACTCTAAGTCTTCATCTGGATACATATTGAAAGTGGGAGAAATTAGCTAAAGTAGCTCCGCAAGAGCATTGTAGACATAGAAATTTGCAAAATACATACGGATCTGAATATGGCAGACCCGTTGACTAAACTTCTCTCACAAGCAAAAACATGATCACACCTTAGTACACTGTGGGAGTTAATCACATAGCAATGTGAACTAGATTATTGACTCTAGTAAACCCTTTGGGTGTTGGTCACATGACGATGTGAACTATGGGTGTTAATCACATGGTGATGTGAACTATTGATGTTAAATCACATGGCGATGTGATCTAGATTATTGACTCTAGTGCAAGTGGGAGACTGAAGGAAATATGCCCTAGAGGTAATAATAAAGTTATTATTTTATTTCCTTACATCATGATAAATGTTTATTATTCATGCTAGAATTGTATTAACCGGAAACATAATACATGTGTGAATACATAGACAAACAGAGTGTCACTAGTATGCCTCTACTTGACTAGCTCGTTAATCGAAGATGGTTATGTTTCCTAACCATAGACATGAGTTGTTGTTTGATTAACGGGATGACATCATTAGGAGAATGATGTGATTTACTCGACCCATTCCGTTAGCTTAGCACTTGATCGTTTAGTATGTTGTTATTGCTTTCTTCATGACTTATACATGTTCCTATGACTATGAGATTATGCAACTCCCATTTACCGGAGGAACACTTTGTGTGCTACCAAACATCACAACGTAATCGGGTGATTATAAAAGTGCTCTCATGTGTGTCTCCGAAGGTACTTGTTGGGTTGGCGTATTTTGAGATTAGGATTTGTCACTCCGATTGCTCGGAGAGGTATCTCTGGGCCCACTCGGTAATGCACATCACTATAAGCCTTGCAAGCATTGCAACTAATGAGTTAGTTATGGGATGATGTGTTACGGAACGAGTAAAGAGACTTGCCGTAACGAGATTGAACTAGGTATTGAGATACCGACGATCGAATCTCGGGCAAGTACATACCGATGACAAAGGGAACAACGTATGTTGTTATGCGGTCTGACCGATAAAGATCTTCATAGAATATGTGGGAGCCAATATGAGCATCCAGGTTCAGCTATTGGTTATTCACCGGAGACGTGTCTCGGTGATGTCTACATTTTTCTCGAACCCGTAGGGTCCACACGCTTAAAGTTCGATGACGGTTATATTATGAGTTTATGTGTTTTGATGTACCGAAGGTAGTTCGGGGTCCCAGATGAGATCGGGGACATGACGAGGAGTCTCGAAATGGTCGAGACATAAAGATCAATATATTGGACGACTATATTCGGACATCGGAAAGGTTCCGAGTGATTCGGGTATTTTTTGGAGTATCGGGGAGTTACGGGAATACGGGAAAGAAGTATTGGGCCTTAATGGGCCTTAGTGGGAAGGAGAGGCAGCAAGGGAGGTGGCGCGCCCCTCCCAAGCCCAGTCTGAATTGGACAAGGTGTTTGGGGCGGCCCCCTCTCCCTTCCTTTTCCTCTTCCCCTTTCCCCTTCTCCTAGTTGGACTAGGAAAGGAGGAAACCTACTCCAACTAGGAGTAGGAATCCTACTCCCTTGGCGCGCCCCTCCTAGGGCCGGCCTCCTCCTCCCTTGCTCCTTTATATACGGGGGCATGGGGGCACCCCATAGACACAACAATTGATCTGTTGACCTCTTAGCCGTGTGCGGTGCCCCCCTCCACCATAATCCACCTCGGTCATATCTTAGCGGTCCTTAGGCGAAGCCCAGCGTCGATAGAACATCATCATCGTCACCACGCCGTCGTGCTGACGGAACTCTCCCTCAAAGCTCGGCTGGATCGGAGATCGAGGGACGTCATCGAGTTGAACATGTGCAGAACTCGGAGGTGCCGTGCGTTCGGTACTTGATCGGTCGGATCGTGAAGACGTACGACTACATCAATCAGCGTTGTGCTAACGCTTCGCTTTTGGTCTATGAGGGTACGTGGACACACTCTCCCCTCTCGTTGCTATGCATCACCATGATCTTGCGTGTGCGTAGGAAATTTTTGAAATTACTACGTTCCCCAACAGGATTACCAGAGCCCATTGATGGAGGCCTACGTAGATGAAGTGAGGAAGCTGGAGGAGCGCTTTGACGGTATCTAGGCGGAGAACGACATCGCCGATTACCTGTCGAAGCGTGCCGCGTTCAAGCTACCTGTGGAACCAGGTACCTTTTTGCTCCGATTAACTCAGCCATCCGTCGAACCATCAATGGGGCAGAACAAGCAGAGAAAATCAGGTCCCGGCAAGTACTTTCCCGCCGAGCCCCCTGGGACGGCCGGCAAGGATGTTGCCGCGCACACTGAGCCTGCCCAAGAGCAACTGGCTCCGGCAGGACGTCAAGCCCTAGCCGTAGAGACAGCCGCTCCCATGGCGGAAGAGATGCCTTTGGTCCTTGCCGTCGAGCCCAGGTTCCGGCATGGGCGCAACATACTGTCCGATTCCTCCAAACAGGGGAGCTTCCTGAGGAGCAGGAAGAAGCGGAAAAGTAGCCCGTCAGTCTGCCCTATACCAATTCGTCGATGACGTCCTGTATAGGAGGAGGCCGAACGGTGTGAAATTGAAGTGCATCCCCCGGGAGGAAGGACTGGAGCTGTTGGCAGAGATACATGGAGGCATATGTGGCTCCCACATAGGGTCGAGGGCCCTTGCCGATAATGCGTTGCGAGCTGGTTTCTTCTGGCCCACCACCCTCCAGGATGCGACAACACTAGTAACCAAGTGTGAAGCGTGTCAGTTCCATTCAAAGAAGCTTCATCTACCAGCTCAAGCCCTTCAAACAATCCCTCTCTCCTAGCCATTCTCGGTCTGGGGGCTTGATATACTGGGCCCCTTCCCCCGTGTTGTCGGGGCTTTGAGTACTTATACGTTGCAATCGACAAGTTCACAAAGTGGCCGGAAGTGGAAGTAGTGAGAAAGGTGACAACACAGTCAGTCGTCAAGTTCTTCAAGGGACTGGTCTGCCGCTTTGGTGTGCCAAGTAGAATTATCACCGACAACGGCACGCAGTTCACAAGCCACACCTTCATGCAGTACATTCAAGACCTCAGCAATAAGGTCTATTTTGCTTCTGTGGCACACCCCCGGAGCAACGGCCAAGCAGAGAGGGCGAATGCTAAAGTGTTGCGAGGCCTGAGAACAAAGACCTTTGACAGGCTGCACAAGAGCGGAAGGCGCTGGATTGATGAGTTGCTGGCGGTTCTTTGGTCAATCAGGACGACACCAAATCGAGCCAACGGCCAGACACCCTTTTCCCTAGTATATGGGGCGGAGGCATTTCTCCCCACGAAACTCATATATGGGTCACCTCGAGTGCTCGCTTATGATGAGCTTGAGCAAGAGCAATTGCGGCAAGATGACGCAATGCTCCTTGAGGAAGATCAACTTCGGGCGGCTGTGAGAGCAGCACACTATTAGCAAGCCCTGCGCCGCTACCATAGCCGCAAGGTTCATGCCCGAAGCTTTAAGGAAGGTGACCTTGTTCTTCGGCGCGTTGAGTCGGCCAAGAATTCCAACAAGTTGACGCCGAAGTGGGAAGGCCCTTATCGGGTAATACGAGTCACCAGGCCTAGCGTAGTCCGCCTGGAGACCAAAGATGTCGTTCCAGTGAGCAACTCCTGGAACATCGATTATCTTCGCAAGTTTTACCCATAAGGCACGACTTGCCGGGCCCCCGGCAAGCCACCTTCTGTACAAGCCTTGCCGGCAAGGCATGTAACCCTTTGTACAAAGCCAGGCGCAGACCCTGAGCACAAATAAATGAAGCGTTGGCACCCTAAGTTATAGCATGCATGCTAGGTCGAGTCTCTTCCTTGGTTAGGGTTGATAGTGCTTAGCAGCGACTATGCCCTAGCCTAGAGGTCAAGTGCGCGTCTATCTGTTCTTTTGTGTCCTCCTTTGGTTCACAGGGCACACGAGCACTTTTGCTGAGCTACTTGTAAGAAAGGGAACAGACCGACGTCCCGACCCCGGCAAACCAGAGTTGCCGGGGGCTGCAAATACAAGGATCCAACTTCTGCAAGACAAGGTTGCCGGGGCTGCAGATCCAGATAAGTCTCTCATCCTCTGTCATGCATTTCGGAACGGAACTGGGGCATGTGAAACCTCGTTTTATCTCTAGGCTACCGTGCTCCCTTTTTCCCTATACCTAAGGATTACCTCCTGGTTCAGATTTGGTTATAGCCGCGGCGGCAGGAAGATAGAACGAGGAGCCTAAGCCCACTTCATCCCTGCCTCCGCTAAGAGCGCGAGAATGCTCGAGCGAAGTGTGGGGGACGGCAAGGCCTGTTGCCGGGCGAAAAACGTTTATCTTAAATAGTAACAGGGATTCACTCCTTGTCGCGGGGTCTACCCACGAACGAAAAACCCGGCAAACATCCCTTTTTCATTAAAAACATCCCACAGTGTGTACAAATCTGCACGGAATGAAAAACATGAGCAAGGGGATTACAAGTTCTAAATTTAACGAAGGCCTGAAGGCTTACAAATTAAAAAAGAGATGAGATGCCCGTGATCCCTTTCTTGTCTCTCTCCTCAGGAGGCAGGTCAAAGAAGGCGAAAGAGCAAAAGGGGCGCCTATGCGAGCTACGAGCAGCAGAAAGCACCAAGAGAACACCTCGCTGGCTACCCAAGGGTAGGCCGGTGATTACAGTGCCGGGAAAGGAACTGGAAGACGAGGCGGCAGGACGACGGGCACGCGACGAAAGCGTCGGTGTCCGCGTACTCCGAGTTGACAGCCTCGCCGCCCCACCTCTTCCTCTTCCGCAGCCTCCTGACGCCAGCCGCCCAAGGGGACGGCCCCGAGAAGTTCAAGGAGCTGGCCCCTCCCCCAGCAAAACTCCACCGGAGGAGCGGTCAGGTGCAGATGCTGCTGCTGCCCCACTCGCCCAGTCACGGGGCGTCCGAGCCTAGTCGGACTCGTCCCCGTCATCTGCCCCGCTGTCCTCCTCGTCACTCTTGCTCGAGGAAGATCTTCCATCGTCGGAATCTCCGACGGAGGAGCTCTCAACGCAGCACTTCAGGCGTGTTCCAAACTCTCCGAAGACCTTGACGGAGAGCAACTCGTCCTCCATTAATTTGAAGTAGAGGACGAGCCCCGCCGTCAGGCTATGGATGCGACCGAACGTCTTCCATCCACGGCGGAGGTACATGGCCCGAGGAGCCGGGAAGTCGACGTCGACCCGCGTGCCCCCATTCCCGCAGCCCCTCATGTGCAACCTGAGGGTCTGGGGCGGGTCACGCTCCATCTCCCAAGCAAACGGGGCAGGAAAACAAAGACGACGACGCGGAGGCCGACACAGCCTGATGAAGAACTCACGGGGATGGTCTCCAACGTGGCCTTCCATCGGGAAAGGCATCATTGGCAGGGGCGAGGCCGGCGCGCCACCCCGTCCTCCTCTTCCCCGAGCACCACGACCTCTGTGACGGCTTTGCCCACGGCCTCGCCCCCTCCCCCTTCCCCTCGCGGCCGGTTCCACCACCACGGGTTCAGGAGGAGGAGGGACGCGCTGTCGAGCGGCGACCCTCGCCGCCACCGTCGAGGGACCAGGGTTCCCCTTCTCCGTGGCGGATGGGAGGAAGAAGCAGAAGCAGGAGGAGATAGAAGATAGAAGAATGCAGGATGCCATCTCCCCTTCCCTCTCCTTATAAAGGGGCGGGGTCGGGGCTCAGCCGCCCCGCTCGGCCAATCCAACCACCAGAGGCGTAGGGAATCGGGACCGACCCGCTGCCCCAACCAGCGACGGCCCGGTTTCCCGTCTCCACCGCTTGCCACCCCAAGTGCATGGAGGACGCGTGGTGAACATGCAGAAACCGATGGGACGGGTGAAGCGACCTCTCCCCACCCCGTGATCGTGGGGTGTGGACGCCTTGAAGACCGCGACCCGGCCCCATTCAGTAAATGAGTCGCGCCTCCACGCCTCCCTATTTTTACGGGGAAGGCGCGAGCCGCCTCTTTACTGCGACGTGATGCATGCGTGCGGAAACCGCATCACGCATGACGCCCACGTTGCTACGATGACAATGATGCTACGATGGAGATCAAGGTGTCGCGTCGATGACGATGGTGATCATGACGGTGCTTCGGGAGATGGAGATCACAAGCACAAGATGATGATGGCCATATCATATCACTTATATTGATTGCATGTGATGTTCATCCTCTTTTTTTTACCCGAACATGTTGTTTTTGCCATGTATTTTTGTAGCGCTACACGGAAACCGCCTAGTGTTAGTAGGTGGCAACTCCTATGGTTTTCAAATCATGGCAACTGTAGTAAACCAGACCATACATGGAAACTGCCTAGTGTTACTAGGTGGCAAACCCCTAAAGTTTTTAATTCATGGCAACTATAGTAAACCAGACCATACATGGCAACAGCCGCAGTTGCTCAAAAATGGCATCTGGAACTTTTGACATGAGATGGCAACTGCAGTTGAGCAACCATGGCAACTGTAGTTGTCCGACATGGAAATTGTAGTCCAGCGACATGGCAACTGCAGTTAAACAAACATGGACGAGGGTCTGGACCATGGCAACTGCGGGCGCGCGGTGACCATGCCAACTGCAACCACGTGATGATCGGGTGTGATAAGCTCTACGTCCATCTACAACGGGTGCAAGCCAGTTTTTGCACACACAGAATACTCAGGTTAAACTTGACGAGCCTGGCATATGCAGATATGGCCTCGGAACACTGAGACCAAAAGGTCGAGTGTGAATCATATAGTAGATATGATCAACATAGTGATGTTCTCCATTGAAAACTACTCCATTTCACGTGACGATCGGTTATGGTTTAGTTGATTTGGATCACGTGATCACTTAGATGATTAGACGGATGTCTATCTAAGTGGGAGTTCTTAAGTAATATGATTAATTGAACTTTAATTTATCATGAACTTAGTCCGGGTAGGTTTAGCATATCTATGTTGTAGATCAATAGCTCGCGTTTAGCTCCCCTGTTTTATTTTTGATATGTTCCTAGAGAAAACTAAGTTGAAAGATATTAGTAGCAATGATGCGGATTGGATCCGTGATCTGATGATTATCCTCATTGCTGCACAGAAGAATTATGTCCTTGATGCACCGCTAGGTGACAAACCTATTGCAGGAGCAGATGCGGATGTTATGAACGTTTGGCTAGCTCAATATGTTGACTACTTGATAGTTTAGTGCACCATGCTTAAACGTCTTAGAATCGGGACTTCAAAGACGTTTTGAACGTCATGGACCATATGAGATGTTCCGTGAGTTGAAGTTAATATTTCAAGCAAATACCCGAGTTGAGAGATATGAAGTCTCCAACAAGTTCTATAGCTAAAAGATGGAGGAGAATAGCTCAAGCAAAGGAGCATGTGATCAGATTGTCTGGGTGCTACAATTGCTTGAATCAAGTGGGAGTTAATCTTCCAGATAAAATAGTGATTGACAGAATTCTCTGGTCACCATCACCAAGTTAGTAGAACTTCGTGATGAACTATAGTATGCATGGGATGACAAAAACGATTCCCGAGCTTTTCATGATGATGAAAACGATGAAGGTAGAAATCAAGAAAGAGCATCAAGTGTTGATGGTTGACAGGGCACATGAGCACTTTTGCTGAGCTACTTGGATGAAAGGGAACGGACCGGCGTCCCGAGCCCGACAAACCAGAGTTGCCGGGGGCTGCAAATACAAGGATCCAACTTCTGCAAGACAAGGCTGCCGGGGCTGCAGATCCAGATAAGTCTCTCATCCTCTGTCATGCATTTCGGAACGGAACTGGGGCATGTGAAACCTCGTTTTATCTCTAGGCTACCGTGCTCCCTTTTTTCCTATACCTAAGGATTATCTCCTGGTTCGGATTTGGTTGTAGCCGCGGTGGCAGGGAGATAGAACGAGGAGCTTAAGCCCACTTCATCCCTGCCTCCGCCAAGAGCGCAAGAATGGTCGAGCGAAGTGTGGGGCACGGCAAGGCCTGTTGCCGGGCGAAATACGTTTATCTTAAATAGTAACAGCGATTCACTCCTTGTCGCGGGGTCTACCCATGAATGAAAAACCCGGCAAACATCCCTTTTTCATTAAAAACAGCCCACACAGGTACAGTCCGTACGGAATGAAAAACATGAGCAAGGGGATTACAAGTTCTAAATTTAACGAAGGCCTGAAGGCTTACAAATTAAAAAAGAGATGAGATGCCCGTGATCCCTTTCTTGTCCCTCTCCTCAGGAGGCAGGTCAAAGAAGGCGAAAGAGCAAAAGGGGCGCCTATGCGAGCTACGAGCAACAGAAAGCACCAAGAGAACACCTCGCTGGCTACCCAAGGGTAGGCCGGTGATTACGGTGCCGGGAAAGGAACTGGAAGACGAGGCGGCAGGACGACGGGCACGCGACGAAGGCGCCGGTGTCCGCGTACTCCGAGTTGACGGCCTCGCCGCCCAACCTCTTCCTCTTCCGCAGCTTCCTGACGCCAGCCGCCCAAGGGGACAGCCCCGAGAAGTTCAAGGAGCTGGCCCCTCCCCCGGCAAAACTCCACCGGAGGAGCGGCCAGGTGCAGATGCTGCTGCCGCCAGACTTCGCCCGATCATGGGCGTCCCGAGCCTAGTCGGACTCGTCCCCGTCATCTGCCCCGCTGTCCTCCTCGTCACTCTTGCTCGAGGAAGAGCTTCCATCGTCGGAATCTCCGTCGGAGGAGCTCTCAACGCAGCACTTCAGGCGTGTTCCAAACTCTCCGAAGACCTTGACGGAGAGCAACTCGTCCTCCATTAATTTGAAGTAGAGGACAAGCCCCACCGTCAGGCTATGGATGCGAGCGAACGTCTTCCATCCACGACGGAGGTACATGGCCCGAGGAGCCGGGAAGTCGACGTCGACCCGTGTGCCCCCATTCCCGCAGCCCCTCATGTGCAACCTGAGGTCTGGGGCGGGTCACGCTCCATCTCCCGAGCAAACGGGGTAGGAAAACGAAGACGACAACGCGGAGGCCGGCACAGCCTGATGAAGAACTCGCGGGGGTGGTCTCCAACGTGGCCTTCCATCGGGAAAGGCATCATTGGCAGGGGCGAGGCCGGCGCGCCGCCCCGTCCTCCTCTTCCCCGAGCACCACGACCTCTGCCACGGCTTTGCCCACGGCTCGCTTCTCCCCTTCCTCGCGGCCGGTTCCACCACCACGGGTTCGGAGGAGGAGGGACGCCATTGCCGAGCGGCGACCCTCGCCGCCACCGTCGAGGGACCGAGGTTCCCCTTCTCCGTGGCGGATGGGAGGAAGAAGCAGAAGCAGGAGGAGATAGAAGATAGAAGAATGCAGGATGCCATCTCCCCTTCCCTCTCCTTATAAAGGGGCGGGGTCGGGGCTCAGCCGCCCCGCTCGGCCAATCCAACCACCAGAGGCGTAGGGAATCGGGACTGACCCGCTGCCCCAACGAGCGACGGCCCGGTTTCCCGTCTCCACCGCTTGCCACCCCAAGTGCATGGAGGACGCGTGGTGAACATGCAGAAACTGAGGGGACGGGTGAAGCGACCTCTCCCCACCCCGTGATCGTGGGGTGTGGACGCCTTGAAGACCGTGATCCGGCCCCATTCAGTAAATGAGTCGCGCCTCCACGCCTCCCTCTTTTTATGGGGAATGCGCGAGCCGCCTCTTTACTGCGACGTGACGCATGCGTGCGGAAACCGCATCACGCATGACGCTCACGTCACGCGCACCTCTCCAGGTCGCGCATTCAACGCGGATCGTGGGAAGCGCAGCACGGGAAAAGTTTTACCGCGGTAAAAACCGCCCCGCCTGCCCGTGCACCGTTTTGGGCCTGGCCCAACAACGTGTCGCGCTTATGTGTGGCCCAGGCCCCGGGACTCCTGTCGGTGTACAAAAGAAGGGGCATATCTTTGTACCCCTTTACCTGTGCACGGACAGTCGGAGCCGCGCCCACGGCCGCACCTGGCAGAGCAGGAGAGGTGAACCAAGGTGAAACCAAAGTCCAAGGCAACGCCAAGGCCAAGAAACGCAAAGAAGCAGAGGGGTGGAGCAACTTCCCCCGGCAATACCCTTGGCGGGGACGGCCTCAGCAGCCCCGATAAGACCCTTGCCAGGGAAGCACACCCAAACACCAACAGAGCGAGCCACTCTCGAGCCCACGGTCTCCAACACAATTGACCACGTTGGGCCAGGGCTCGGGAGGCACCTCTGTGGTGGCATGCAGATCTTTTGTGAAGACATATTCAAGATCAGATGAGGATTAAAAGACAACGGTCCTCGGCAAGATCCTTAACGAGGAGAGCTACAAGACCCCCGGCAAGATCCTTGCCGGGGAACGACAGCGCGCCACGGCAAGACCCTTGCTGGGCCACCCGGCAAGGCTCTCACCGAGGACGCCAGCAGGGCCACTACCAGGCCCGGACCAGCCAAGTCTCCACCGCCGTTCACATGCAGCTGCCAGCCCAACCAGCTGGGCAGGCACCTGCGTGGCAACATGCAGCTCCCAGGCCAACTCATCAAGCGCCTGCGTGGCGGTATGCAGATCTTTGTGAAGACCCTTCCACCACGCCACCTCGGCTGCCTGCCTGCCTACATGGCATCGCATGCTTCACTGGCCAGGGCGCGTGTCGAAGCGAGGAGGAGTGGCGACGGACGGGATGGGCCTCGCTCCCATCCCCGATAAAGCTAGGGGACACCTCAGCAACGCATTAAATGTGTCTTGTCCTGTAATACGAGCGATAAGCTCGTAGCACTGTACACCTTTCCACCTCCTGTGTGCCACTGTGGCAGCCCCTTTCGACTACAAAAGGAGGCCCAAGGCATACTGGAAACGGATTCGGCTCTTTGGAACCACGCACCCACCATAGCTAGTTCGAGAGCTCAAGAACTCTCTGAAATACAGCCACCAAAGCAGGACTAGGGTTTTACGCATCCTCGCGGCCTAAACTTGGGTAAACGATCCTCGTGCTGACTACTGTTCCTGCTCTTCTCGCGACCCTGCGCCCCGGCAACCGTAGTAGGGATTCTTATGATCCCATAGGTGTCGTTTCCCACCGACACCCCGACAAGAAGAAGAGCGTGTTGTCACATCCCCTACCAACCAAGAAGTTGTTCTCGAGGAGAACATGTCTGTGTCCGACCCTCCAGCTACTCAAGTGGAGGCTGATAATACTGAGGCGGCCACCAAGAACACTACTGTAGCCAATGACGTTGTCATGGATGAAGCTAATGTGGCGCCTGAAGTGGATATGGTGCCTGAAGCTACTAATGCACCTGAAGCCAATGCTGCACCTGAAGCCATTGTGCAGCTCGAAGCCCATGCCAATGCCGATGCTCCCGTGCCACCTCCAAGGCCTCACACTATTGAGCTAGCATTTGATCGCGGTCAACCTGTCATGGTTCGATGGCCTATTCTGGTTCCTCCTCCTACTCCCGGACCACAATTTGACTATCATGTGGAGCATGTGCATCAGTCCGTAAGCCTAAACCAAGGTTGCCAAGGTTTCTGTGCATCGCATCTTCGCCCGGATCGTTCAATGTTAATGGCTTCAAGGCACACAACACCTTCTTTGACAGTGCCAATAACCCATATTCCAAGCCAAGTATCTCATCTGATCAGTTCTGGAGTTATCAAGAGCGCAGCATTATTCCTCAGTATACTATACAATCACGGGCGCATTTTCCCCCATATGCGTCTAGACTGCGAAGCCATTGCTGGCCTGCCATGCTTGGAAGAAGCCCTCGACTGTTTCAGAGATGCACGCCTTCTACAGTTTGTGACCGACAAGGAAAATTGGAATGAAGAACTTCTGCTGCAATTCTATGCAACTCTTCACATTCGCGGCTACAACAGGGATCCGAAGACTTGGATCCTTGAGTGGATGTCAGGCAATGTACACCACGAAGCCAAAGCTCTTGATATTATTGAGCTTACTGCCTTGCCCACTCCAGGTGAACTCTTTGAACCTGATTGTCAGCTTCACCGCAATGCTTTGGAGAGCATACTCCAGAAGCCTGAGCCAAATATGAGCCAAATGCTGAGTATGATGAAGCCACTGCCTATAGATGCTGACTATCCTACGGAACTCTTTGTTGAAGACCTTGAGTATCTGCCCTGCACTATCTATCATATCATCAGGCGAACTCTATGGCCTGTCAAAGGACATTCTCTAGCAGCTAAACTAGAAGGCGCAATGAAGACATTGGTTTTCTATATCTTCAATGGCATCAGTTTCAATGCTCAAGACTTCTTCATCAGGCAATTGGCTGCATCCGGATCTGATCTATTTGGTCTGAAGTTTTATGCTCCATGGGTAATGCGCCTCATCAAGCTTCACTCTGCTATCAACTATCAGCCTTCTGTGCGCAATCATCTCATATTCTTGAGGAAGGTTGATCTGTCTATCGAAGCCATATACCCAGAGCCTGCCAAGGAGCCAATTTATCTTCACAACGTCGATCACCAAAGCTTCACTCAACCTATTGAAGGAGTTCTTGCTGCAACTCATGTTTATCCTTTGGCTGGCAATACACATGCACCTCATCGTTCCCATACTGAAGCCACTGAAAGCACTATTGCGTAAAGGCCTCGGAAGCGATCTCGTGTTCTCAATGACCGAGAGCTTCTCGTCGCCCTGCATCAAAAACAGGATAAGCATCATGACTGGCTGAAACGTCAGATGCAAAGCCTCTTGGTGGATGTCAATCGCATTCACAATCTTGCCACCAAGAATGCTTTTGTCGCTCATGAAACCTGTCGACTGTCATGGAAGAGTCTTACATTGCTGAGCTTTGAAGATGATCTTCATCAAGATGGCTTCACAGAGAGATTCAAGTTTGATTCCACTCCTCCCAGGAATGTTGTCTTGCATCGGACTCCCTCACTTGAAGACTCTGAGTACTCCTTAGTGGCAACTGTCAATGCCAGAGTCATTGATGATGAAGACGATGCTACTTCACCAACTACAACTTCGCCTTGTATCGACACTGCGTCGAATTCTTCTGCACCACCGGACCTCAACAACGACCCTGCAGCTTCTCCTACTCCTCATGGGGACGAGTAGACGCTCTATGTCTTCAAACCTTTTTGGTCCTTACTAACAAAAGGGGGAGAAGCATATGAGTTGATAGTCTTCAAGCGGGTCCATATGGGTGGTTGCTATACTTTTCGCCGAGTGTTTACAACTCTTGCTTTTGATACTTTTGGTTCTTTGAGTTGTAACACTTAAACTTGATGGTCGTCTGCTACCTTTCTGTCAACTATGTGATGCGATGATAAATTCCGCATGTGCGATGATAAATCCCGCACGAAGTCATTCTGCAGACGTCCATTTTCCATTATGCATGTCATTACCTTCGTTATATCCTTTCATGCATGATGAGTTGTCTTCATTAGTTGAAGAGGATCTCCACAAGTAATACCTGCCATGTGCATTTGCATTCAAACGCAAATTACTTATATGCACATCTTCATGGGGAGCCTTTTGCTACTTATGAAGACAATGTATTAACCCTTACAATTTCAAATACTTTTATCCACGTTGAAAACTTCAACCAGTTTGTCATCAATCACCAAAAAGTGGGAGATTGTAAGTGTATCTAGTGCCACCCCTAGTTGGTTTTGGAGTATTGACGACAAACCTGGTTGAGGGACTAATGTGTTTGTGAGAATTACAGGATAACACAGGTAGTAGTCCCTCATTCATTCGGTTTACCTATCGGAAATGACCCCAAAAAATGTTTGAAGACAATGAAGACAATGGTGGCATGTGAAGATAATCACAACGAAGATTATGACTCGAGAAGACATTCACGTGAAGATTATGGAGTGCGAAGACATAGTTGTTTTGTAGTTTCCTTTTCTTCTTTGTTGAGTCATAGGAACCACTGTACTATTAAGTGGGGTCCAAGTGAACAAAGTCAGAGTAACTGAAGTGATGCTCAACCAAATCCTAAGTCTTCGAGCGAAGACTATGAGAGCAAATCTTATCTAGAGTTGGATGAGTCAGCTTTACTTGTAGCCCAAGTCAAGCTGCTGCGTGTGTTTGAAATCTGACCGTTGGAACACGTGTTAGTTCCTTAGTGACCTGTGGTCATTTCGGACAAATCAGGTCGGGTTGCCTAGTGGCTATAAATAGCCCACCCCTACACCATAAATTTGTGGCTGCTCAGAGTTAGTGCACGGCTTTTGTCGCTTTGAGAGCAACCCACCTCAAGCCTTTGAGAGAAAGATCCTTGCGAGGACAAAGCCCAAAACACCCAGAGCCAAAGAGTGTTAGGCATCATCAAGTCTTTCTGTCTCATGGACTCAAGACTTGTTACACTTGAGGATCGTGAATCCTCCACCGGTTAGGCGTCGCTGCTCGAGCATCCAAGAGTCATTGTGGATTGCTAGTGAACGAAGTCTGTGAAGGTTTGGAAGTTTACCTTGAAGACTTACCAGAGTGATTGGGCGAGGACTAAGTGTCCTTAGCTCAAGGGGAATAAGGTGAAGACGCGGTCTTCTGAGTTGAATCTCAGCCTCCCTAACCAGACGTACAGTTGTCACAGCAACTCGAACTGGTCCAACAAATCCTTTGTCTTGTGGTTCTATCTCTTCCTTCACTTATTTACAGTTTGTCTTCGTGAAGTCTTCTGCTTGATTGTCTTATCTGTTTGACTTCACTGTGTGACGACTATTGTTGATTGGCTTCATACTATCTTCCATTTTGACCCATACTACCTAACTGCAAATAGTCTTCGTGCTTTAGCTTCATTACTTGCTTGACTATGGCTTGTCTAGTGTAGTCTACCTTCCGCTGCATGTCAATAGGTTCATTTCTATCGTTCGTCTTTGAAACTTCCACGTTTTGAAGACTTTCATAAAATCGCCTATTCAACCCCCTCTAGTCGATAACTAGCACTTTCAAGATGATCTGGCCCTCTTCAGGGGCCCGATGGGCAATGTTGGCCGACAAATAGTCGACCTCCTTCAGCTTCAGGATATCGCGTCATATTCATATAACAAGTAAAAACATACCTGTGAAATTGGTTCATACTGCCGGCTTAAATCACCATATCCCGTGAGGGTGATAGCGCAAAGACTTATAGTGCATAATTCCAATTGCGCAATCAAAGTATACTGGCGACTTAACGTCCAAAACCAGGATGGGTTATTAAAACCCCAAATACGCTCAAATATGAGTCATAAAGATTAAGGCTACATGGCCTGAATTGTTTTAAACCATATGTTAATATGGAACAAGGATATGAATCCAAAAAATGTTCAGAGAAAATAACAAATCAGAAAAACCAAACGCTTTCATAGGCCGCCAAGCCAAAATTTCAAGTGCTTTCATGGGCCGCACAGCCACTGAGTTAATCCTTCATTCAAACCCGTAAGCCAGCCCTCACATGACCAACTGCCATTTAACCTCGACAAGTTCAGGGTCTTTATTACAAGATTGACTGTTGAGAGTACAACGGGTCATTCCAGGATTACCTGGGCGGAGTGACAAGGACATATAGGCAGGATAACCCGGAATTTGCTGTTTACACCTGGCATACAAGCCGATCAAGAGGGTAAGTATAGCTATGTTCATTGAACAGGAAGCCCCCAAGTGACCTATAATGAGCCCTCAAGGCCGGATACCTATGTTTGAACCGCACACTGTAGCAAGTTCTCTTTGGTACCCTTTAATTTGGGCAGGAAGCCCCCAAGTGATTTGTAACAAGGCGTCTAAGTCGGATCAAGAGGGAAAGCACGACTATGCTCATTGAGCAGGAAGCCCCCAAGTGATCTTATGAACTGACAATAAAGACTCGGATACTCAGAAATGAAACGACAGAGGCCCTGAATTATCAGGGATGCCAGCTTTATTATACTAATCATAATATATACATTGATGAAAGTATGTACAACACAAGAGCCGGTGGCTTAAGTGTAATAAGGTCGAAGATGAGCAATGTTCCAAGGCCGGCGGGTCTCCTCCTCCGATGTGCATGAGTCCTTGTGGTCTCGAATATCAATGAGGTAGTACGACCCATTGTTCAGGTTTTTACTGACCACAAAAGGCCCTTCCCAAGGTGGGGATAATTTTTGCATATCTGTTTGATCCTGGATGAGACGGAGCACCAAATCGCCTTCTTGAAAGGTCCGGGTTTTAACCCGACGACTATGATAACGATGCAGATCTTGCTGGTAAATCGCCAAACAAGCCGCCGCAAGGTCACGCTCCTCATCCAGGAGGTCGAGAGCATCCTGACGTGCTTTTTCGTTATCACCTTCAACATAAGCCGCCACACGGGGCGAGTCGCGATGGATGTCACTGGGAAGAACCACCTCCGCTCCATAAACCATGAAGAAGGGCGTATAACCCGTGGATATGTTGGGGGTAGTATTGCTACTCCAAAGTACTGAAGGTAACTCCTCAACCCAACAACCCGGCATCCTCTGCAAAGGGACCATAAGCCGGGGTTTTATGCCTCTCAAGATCTCTTGATTGGCCCTTTCGGCTTGACCATTGGACTAGGGGTGAGCCACTGATGAAACGTCAAGATGAATATGCTCTCGTAGACAAAATTCAGTGCCATTATCAGTTATGATGCTATGAGGGTAGCCAAAATGGAAAAGCACCTTTTTAATGAATTGAACCACCATAGCCGTGTCACACTTGCTGACTGGCTCTGCCTCAACCCACTTTGTAAACTTGTCAACTGCCACCAAAAGGTGGGTCTTTTTGTCCTTGGATCTCTTGAAAGGTCCAATTGTATCCAGGCCCCAGACTGCAAACGGCCAAGTGATTGGAATCATCCTCAGTTCTTGAGCCAGCACATGAGCTCATTTGGAAAATTCCTGACAGCCGCCGCACTTGCTAACCAGATCTTCTGCATCAGCATGAGCCGTCAGCCAATAAAACCCATGATGAAAAGCCTTAGCCACGAGAGACTTAGAGCCAACATGATGGCCACAATCTCCTTCATGAATCTCTCTTAGAATCTCATGGCCCTCCTCAGGAGAAACACAGCACTGAAACACCCCTGTGACACTGCATCGGTGTAACGCGCCATTGACAATGGTCATTGACTTAGACCGCCGGGTTATTTGCCTGGCCAAAGTTTCATCCTCGGGTAACTCACCCTGGGTCATATAAGCCAAATACGGAACTGTCCAATCAGGAATAGTATGAAGAGCCGCCACCAACTGTGCCTCCGGGTCAGGGATAGCAAGATCCTCTTTCGTAGGCAATTTAACTGAAGGATTACTCCGAATATCAAGAAAGACATTAGGTGGTACCGGCTTACGCTGAGATCCCAGCCGGCTTAAAGCATCAGCCGCCTCATTTTTCCTGCGATCAACATGTTCCACTTGATAACCTTTGAAATGACCAGCAATAGCATCAACCGCCCGGCGATAAGCCGCCATGAGTGGGTCTTTGGAATCCCAAGTTCCTGAGACTTGCTGAGCCACCAGATCTGAATCGCCGAAACACCTGACCCGGCTTAGGTTCATCTCTTTGGCCATCTGAAGACCATGGAGTAAGGCCTCATATTCAGTTGCATTGTTAGTACAAGGAAACACCAGCCTTAAGACATAACAAAACTTATCACCTCGTGGGGAAGTCAAAATAACTCCAACCCCCGACCCTTCCAACTACCTGGATCCATCAAAATGAATAGTCCAATACGTATTATCGGGCTTTTCCTCAGGCATCTGCAGCTCTGTCCAGTCATTGATGAAATCCACAAGTGCCTGAGACTTGATGGTTGTCCGAGGCATATACTTCAAACCATGGGGTCCAAGTTCAATGGCCCACTTGGCTACCCGGCCTGTAGCTTCTCTGTTTTGAATAATATCCCCTAGAGGAGCTGAACTGACCACAGTGATGGGATGACCAAGGAAATAATACTTCAACTTGCGACCAGCCATGAAAACTCCATAGACTAGCTTCTGCCAATGTGGGTACCTCTACTTAGACTCAATTAGCACCTCACTGACATAGTAAAACGGCCTTTGAACCGAATATTCCTTGCATGATTCCTTCCTCTCCACAACAACCGCTACGCTGACGGTTCTGCTGTTAGCAGCCACATATAAAAGCAAGGGTTCCTTATCAATAGGAGCTGCAAGAACCGCCGGCTCAGCCAACTATTTTTTAAGCGCCTCGAACGCCTGATTGGCAGCATCACTCAAGAAAAAGCGATCTGTTGTCTTCATCATCTGGTATAGAGGAACAACCTTTTCTCCCAGGCGGCTTATAAACCGTCTTAAAGCCGAAATACGACCCGCCAAACGTTGGACGTCGTTAATACATGCCGGTTTCGCCAAAGAAGTGATAGCCTTGATTTTCTCCGGGTTAGCTTCAATACCTCTCTCAGAGACCAAAAAAAACAAGAGTTTGCCTGCTGGCACACTGAAGACACATTTGGCCGGGTTAAGCATCATCTTGTAAACCCGGAGGTTGTCAAAGGTCTCCTTCAAATCATCTAGCAAGGTCTCCTTCTTCCTGGATTTTACAACAACATCATCCACATAAGCATGAACATTGCATCATATCTGACTGTGGAGGCAATTCTGAACACAACGCTGATAAGTGGCCTGGGCACTTTTAAGCCCAAAAGGCATAGACACATAGCAGACGGCTCCAAAGGGAGTGATGAAAGATGTCTTCTCCTGGTCCTTAACTGCCATTTTGATCTGATGATAACCAGAATAAGCATCTAAGAAGCTCAAACGCTCACAACCCGCCGTAGCGTCAATGATCTGATCAATACGAGGAAGAGCAAAAGGATCAGCCGGACAAGCCTTGTTAAGGTCTGTGTAATCCACACACATACGCCAAGTGTCGTTTTTCATAAGTACCAGCGGCGGATTAGCCAACCACTCAGGATGAAAAACTTCAACAATAAACCCGACCGCCAAGAGGGGGGCACTTCTTCACCAATGGCCTTGCGCCTCTCTTCATTAAAACGATGAAGGAATTGTTTGACCGGTTTAAACTTCAGATCAATATTGAGAGTGTACTCAGCGAGTTCTCTTGGTACACCTGGCATGTCCGAAGGCTTCCATGCAAAGATGTCCCGGTTCTCACGGATGAACTCGATGAGCGTGCTTTCCTATTTCGAATCCATGTTAGCACTGATACTGAACTGCTTGGATGAGTCGCCAAGGACAAAATCAACCTGCTTGGTGTCATCTGCCGACTTAAACTTCAACAAAGGGTCATGCTCTGTGGTTGCCTTCTTCAAGGGGGTCATATCCGCCGGGTCAACATTATCTTTGTAGAACTTCAACTCCTCTGTTGCACAAACAGACTCAGCATAGGCGGCATCGCCCTCTTCACATTCCAAAGCTATCTTCCTATTACCGTGCACCGTGATGGCACCCTTATGACCCGGCATTTTAAGCTGCAGATAAACATAGCAAGGCCGTGCCATAAATTTGGCATAAGCCGGCCGTCCAAACAAGGTGTGATAAGGGCTCTTAATCTTGACCACCTCAAAAGTCAATGTTTCGGCCCTATAGTCATGCTCATTGCCAAAAGCCACTTCCAAGGCTATCTTACCCACCGGATATGCCAACTTACCAGGCACCACCCCATGAAAGACGGCTTAAGATCTTTGTAGTCAAATCATATGGTGAAAAGTATCATAGTAAAGGATATTGATACTGCTACCCCTGTCCATAAGCACCTTCATGAACTTGTATCCTCCAACCTGAGGAGCAACCACCAAAGCCAGCTAACCCGGGTTGTCAACCTGGGGCGGGTGATCCTCACGGATCTAGACAATGGGCTACTCTGACCATCGTAAGTATCGAGGGACTGCCGGCTCAACTGACCTCACCACTCGTTTATGAACCTTCTAGCTCGCTTGCACAAACTCGTGGTAAAAACATGATATTGGCCACTATTCAGCTGCTTTGGGTTACTCTGATAACCGGACTGTTGCTGCTGATTACCTTGACTAGGCTGTTGATTCAAACTGCCTTGACTGCCTTGGCCTTGAAATCCAGAGTTTGAGCCGCCACCTCCAAAGTCGGGCCCATGAGAACCGGATCCTGACCCGCCATTCGGACCATGATGGTCCTGATAAAAGCCGTCATTTCTATACTCCTTCACGATGAAACAATCTTTCCATAGATGAGTAGCCGGCTTGTCTTGAGAACCATGCTTTGGGTGAAGGCTGATTCATTATCGCCTCAACGTTGAACTTTGGCCTGCCAAACTAGGGCATTGAAGATTTCCCCTTACGACGTTGATTGTTACTCTGCGTGTTGGTATTAGCCACAAAATTTGAACCACCGTCAGCTTGCTTGCGCTTACCGTTATTACCTTGGTTCTGACCCACCGTATTATGTTGTTGTCCTTTTCCATTACCGCTCTTCTTCCCCTTGCCAGACTTCTCCTCATCAGACTCAGGGTCTTTAGTGTTATCAGAGTCGGCATATTTGATGAGAGCTGCCATGAGCTCTCCCATGTCATTGCAGTGGCGTTTGAGTCGCCCCAGCTTCTGTTTGAGGGGAATGAATCGGCAATTTTTCTCCAAAATTAGGACGGCTGAGCCAGCGTTGATGCTTTCCGATGAGTGGATAATGGGCGAGATCTGGCGTACCCAATGGGCGGTTGACTCGTCCTCCCTCTGGATACAAGGGTCTAAATCAAGAATCGACAGAGGGTGATTGCATGTGTCCTTGAAATTCTGAATAAAGCGCGTCTTTCATTCAGCCCATGATCTGATGGAGTTAGGGGGCAGTCCCTTTAATCAGGTGCGAGCCGGCCCATCCAACATCATGGTGAAATATTTAGCGCACGCAGCATCGTTGACGTCTAACATCTCCATGGCCAGCTCATAGCTCTCAATCCATGCCTCTGGCGGTTGATCAACTGTGTAATTGGGCACCTTGCAAGGGCCCTTGAAATCTTTAGGCAAGCGCTCATTACGCAAAGCTGGCACCAGGCACGGCACACCCACGATCCTAGAAGTCATCCCAGCTTCTACAAACATCGATAGACTATGTTGAGGTTGCTGATGAGCTGCCAACTGAGCCGCTAGCTCCGCCTCTCGACGTGCCCTGGCTTGATCTACCAAAACCTGAGCATTGTTATCAGCACGTGGCGAGTCATGCCCATGGAGCTGGTTACGGTGCCGCTCGCTGCTTGAAACCACCGGCGACTGAATACGCCGGCTGTAACTGTGACTGGGGTGTGGAGTCGAATGAATCCGCTCACGGCTGTATGAACAAGCCGCCTGCTGAGCTACCGCCGTCTAAAGAAGTTTCACGGCCTTCCGGGATTTAACCGCCGTGGGAGACTCACCTTGCATTGGAAGAGCCGCCAGCCGCGATGCCGCATCAATCATGTTATCCAGAGGGTTAGAAAAATAACCCGGCGATGTTGGCACTTGCTGAGGCGGGGTGAAATTCATACGAGGAGGATACACAACACGTGGTTGAGCCGTCGCCCCGGCCGCGGGTGCCTCGACAGCCCGGGTTACCTCGGGTGTGTTACTTGGTCCTGCCCCAGGGGTATTAAAAAGATTCCTTGCATCAAACTCCAGAGGTAGACGACTCTGGTGCCTCCTGCGAAGAATGAAATTTGATGCAGTCTGATCCAAGCTTAACCGGAAAGCTTCTGCTTGAATGCGTTGCGACTCTGTGTCCAACGCGGCTCGCTCTGTCACCACCCTAGCGTTCTCAACATTAAGCTCCTCCTTAGCCTGAGCTATCTCATCTCGTAGTTTAGCGACGTCCACCTTATGTTATGCTTGAGTTGCTGGGGTTACCTCTGCAGCCAATAACGTTGCCAACGCGTCCAAGAGCTCGGATAAGACCTGAGCCAGCGTGTGCATAGGGTCGCTTGCCCCGGTGTCGCCGCAGCCGTTGAACCGGAAGTCATAACCATCACAGTTGATTAATTCAGCACCGGTTGCGTGCCGGCCATGAAGATCGCAACTCTGTTCGGTGGCTCATAGGGGTCCGGAATACTGTCGCCATCGGAATTGCCCCCAAGCCCGCCGTCTTGTAATTGATACATGGAATTGGTCTCACTGGTTGAGGACTCAGCATCAGAGTAGATGGTTGTCTCTCCACTGGACACAGATCCTTCCTCAAGATCCGTTCCATGAATAAAACCAACAAAAGTGTGTATCACGGTAGTTTGAACCTTGGTGGGTCACGCGCACCGAGCCATCTCGATGATGACGGTGCAGGTGTCCGGCTCAGGCTCTGACTCGCCGATCTTGCCGATGAAGACGTGGATTCCGCCGAAGGGGAACCAGTACCCGTATTCGATTGATCAGCCTCGGGACCCCAGCCTGCGTCGTCGATGTAGATTTTGCCGCGGCGCCTCTTGGTCATCCGGCCCACGGCGTATCTCTTGATCCCTGAGAAGCTGCCCTTCAAGAACTCGAAACCACCATGCCCTGGCCCCACGGTGGGCGCCAACTGTCGTGGATTTCTCACGGCAGATGTCCTAGCAAAAGGACTTAGGTGTGGAGCCATCGCAATTGGGTTAGCTTAAAGGGGTTGAACGGGACAAAGGACACAAAGAATTTACCCAGCTTCGGCCCCTCAAAATGAGGTAAAAGCCTACTCCTGCTTTTAGTTGTATTGCTTGGGTTTCGATTACCAGGGAGCGAATACGCTTGACCTAGTTCTCGATCGATTGTTTCTTGAGTTAACCCACCGCCGGGTCACCCCTTTATATACAGGTTGATTCCCGACGGCTCAGAGTCCCGGTTGGCTCACACAAATGTGACCGGCTCGGTTTCTAACTAAGCTTGCCTTACAGAACAAGTTATCGCCTGGCAGTTCACACCTTCGGGCCTTGAGTCACCTCCGGGCCTTAGGCCTTTAATAAGCTTGTTCCATGAACCGCCATCTTCATGTTTAAGTCGCCAATGGCATGAGCCGGCCCCTCCTGGGTGGGTCATATTATATCCCCAACACCGTTGGTGACGATGGAGGCCTCCACTTCCCGTTGGCGCTGGATCCAGCCATGGTTGAAGGAGACGCGGTGGGATTTGCTTGGAAGCAGAGAAAAGGGGCGCTGGAGCTCTGAGGATTTGCGTGAGCGGAAGGTGGAAGAAGGTGTGGGATGTTGACTATTGTAGCTCCCCCTTTATAGGCTGTTAACAGGCTAGGAGCTCCCTTTTTTCATGCCGTTGGCTTCCCCACTTCCCGATACGCTCGCAACATTATGTGCGAGAAGGGGAACTGAAATCATTGATCATATCCCCTGAAAGGCGGGGCACGATCCCCACCTTGATAAGACGTGTCAAATGTGGGTGGGCCTCGAGCGACGCTCCGAGAAATGCTAACCGCTTGGCATTATGACCGGACGTGACTCTTCGTTGAAAGAGAAAAATTTGTCAGATGAAGGCACTGTTTTAATCCTGAATGGGTTTTTTTTGTTATTGCCTTCATTGTTAAGTAAAAGTACCATTTCAGATTTCGGACATCACTTGGCTCCGAATATGAACAAGGCACATTGAAGAACTCGCCTCGCAAGCTGAATACTGTTGAGTGGGCGGACGCGGGATACAAGCCTTGGCATTGGAGGCAAGTTCAGGGGCTACTGAGGGAGTTACGAACTAAGGGGTCCTCAAGGCGCCGGCCCATCACTATGGGCTGGACTGGTTAAGTCGTATAGCAACGGAAGATTTATGAAGCCGTGGTGTGCCCTCCAAGTCAAGGATAGGCAGGATCTCTTTATCCCTTGTTGTAATCTATCTCCGGTAACCCTAACCCTACCGGTGTCTATACAAACCGAGGGTTGTAGTCTTTAGGAGACATTAATCACCTCATCACCTTAGGGTTTAGCTCATGCTGATCTCGAGGTATACCTACTCTGTAAACCATATCAGACATCCAATATAATCAAGCAGGATGTAGGGTATTACCTCTTCGAGAGGGCCTGAACCTGGGTAAACATTGTGTTCGTCGTCCCTTGTTCCCCGTCGATCCTAGATCCACAACTCGGGACCCCCTACCCCGAGGTCTGCCAGTTTTGACACCGACACAGGCCGAAAGCTCTATTGGGCCGCTATAATTGAAACAAGCAAACAGTTAATGCTTGGCCCTGTTACCTCCCGGGTCATTAACAGGCCGACATCGAAGAGGGTAATAAGTGGGCCCATTTGATTTCACGGGCCGTTAACAGGACGATACTAAGGTCGGGCTATATATGGCCCAACTGTACTGTGGGCCTTTAGCGGGCCGAAAGAGACGGCAAGGTCGTATTGGGCCATGAAGAGCATGGGCCGCTAAGAGGCCGAAAGTCAGGTCAGACTGTATATGGCCCAACTGTGTTGTGGGCCTTTAGCAGGCCGAAAGTGAAACCGGGCTGGTATTGGACCATGGAGAGCATGGGCCGTTAAGAGGCCAAAACTCAGGTCCGACTACAAATGGCCCAACTCATTTATGGGCCGTTAACATGCTGAAAGACACACCGAGCTGGAAATTGGCCAAACTCTTAAATGGGTCGCTAAAAGGCCAAAAGATGTACATCCTGAAAATTGGCCCTCCCTTGAATGGGTCGCTAATAGGCCGAAACAACATCGGGCCGATATTGAGCCCAAATATATAGAAGGCAATTAACGGGCTCGAACTGACGATGGGCTGCAATGGTGTTAAATAGTTAACGGGCCGTTGACGGGCTGAATTGGCACATCTTGTTTGGGCCGTGGGCTTAAATGGACCAGACACAAGTAGGCCCTATATGGGCCAGCCTGCTAATTTTGACCGGGCCAGCCTCTTTCACCTAAATGGCGACTGTTGGGCCTTGCCACGTGCCAAGGTATCATAGGCGCCTCCCGTACAATGAGTGCATGACAGCCGACATGTGGATCCTCCGGCGAATGAGAATTTTACACGTGGAAAATCCCCATTGGTCGGGGCTGTTAACGGGTTATCGAATCCAAACGGGAACCCGATAGCTTAATGGCGACCCGTTACGGTGGATGCCATGTGTCAGTTACCCTTGACGAAAACACTTCCATGACGCGCCATTTATCGTCATGGAAGTGGACACTTCCGTGATGATAATTTTGGTATTGTCATGGAACACTTCTACGACAGCACAGGTATAAATATCTTGATTGCGTCATAAAATCGTCATGGATGTACATGCATGACAGAAAATGTGACCTACTGTGACAAACACGTATCATCACGGGAGTCTTTTTTTGTAGTGATAAGAGGCAGCCAGGGAAAGTAACACTCGAATGGTGGTCATTCTAGCAATGGGTGAATAGGTGTCAAAGTAAACTTCGCCTTCTTTCTGAGTGTAGCCCTTGGCCACTAGTCGCGCCTTGTACTTATCAATAGTATCATCAGTCTTTAGCTTCTTTTTGAACACCCACTTATGGCCCACAGGTTTACAACCATATGGTCTATTAGTTAGTTCCCAAGTTCCATTAGAAAGAATTGAGTTCATCTCATTATAAGCAGCTTCTTTCCAATCATCTACATATGGAGATGCATATGCCTCTGCAATACACTTGGGTGTGTCGTCCACAAGGTGTACAATGAAATCATTACCAAAGCATTTTGCAACCCTTTGTCTCTTGTTCCTTACAGGAACTTCATCGTTATCCTTCTCAAGGACTTCCTCATGTGTTTGTTCGAAATATTCATCAGGTGTACTAGATTCAGGACTTATTTCAGAGGAAAATCTAGCAATGCTATGCATATCTTTCATAGGAAATATATTCTCAAAAAATGTTGCATCACGAGATTCCATTATAGTATCAACATGCATATCAGGTACTTCAGATTTTACCACTAAAAATCTATAAGCAATGCTCCATTGAGCATACCTAGAAAGACACAATCCACTGTCTTTGGTCCAAGTTTGCATTTCTTAGGAATAGGAATATTGACCTTTGCCAAGCATCTCCAAGTGCGCAAATAAGTGATGGTTCTCCCAACCCACTCCTCATAAGGGGTTTTCTCCTTATTGTTGTTAGGAACTCTATTCAGGACATGACATGAAGTCAATAGAGCCTCCCCCACCATGCCTTAGATAAACCGACAGTGTCTACCATGGTATTCACCAAGTCAGTCAATGTGCGGTTTTTCCCCTCGGCTACCCCATTTGATTGGGGTGAATAGGGAGGCGTCCTCTCATGTATAATACCATTTTCCTCACAGAATTCATCAAATATTTTGGGAAAATACTCTCCACCACGACCGGACCTAAGACGCTTGATATTTCTCTCTAGTTGATTTTCAACTTCAGCTTTATACATTTTAAAGTAGTCTAATGCTCCATCTTTAGTTTGTAACAAATAAACATAGCAAAATCTAGTCACAACATCAATCAAAGTCATGAAATATCTCTTTCCACCTTTTGTCAACACACCATTCATCTCACAAAGATCAGAATGTATGAGTTCTAGAGGTTCCAAGTTTCTCTCCACGACAGTCATATGAGGCTTTCGAGGTTGCTTTGATTGCACACAACTATGGCACTTAGAACCTTTGGCAACAGTGAAATTCAGAATTAAAGTCATATTGGATAGCCGAGACATTAAACCAAAATTAATATGACATAAACGAGAGTGCCAAACACTTGCATCATCATTAACACTAGCACATATTGGGTTTACTGACTTATTGCAAAAATCTGAAAGGGAAAAGCGGAACAAGCCTCCGCACTCATAGCCTTTGCCTATAAATTGTCCAAATCTCAACACGGTTACTTTATTCGACTCCAAAACTACCTTAAACCCATCTCGACATAGAAGGGAGCCATTAACTAGATTCTTGTTCATAGTAGAGACATGTTGCACGCTCCTTAATTGCACGATCTTTCCCAAAGTAAACTTCAGATCCACCATGCCAATTCCACAAACAGAAGCATGTGACCCATTCCCCATTAGGACGGAAGAATCCCTTGCGACCTGATAAGAAGTAAACAAAGAGACGTCAACACATACATGAACGTTAGCACCTGAATGATTCCACCATGAAGATGATTGAAATACTGAAAGCACAATAGGTAAATTACCATACCCATTAGTATTGCTAGCGGTCACCATGTTGACAGTCTTGGAGCTCGTTTTCCCTCTATAGTCTGCACGTTCACGACATTCCGTGGAAAAATATCTGGGCTTCCCACAGACGTAACACTCTAGCTCGGCCTTGTTAAACTTCTTCTTCTTGAAGGTAGTAGTCTTGGTAGGCTTGTTCTTCCCTTTGTTCTTGTTATGTGGGTACCTCTGCACCATATTGGCGGTAGGCTGAACCTCACCTCCTTTCTTACTGGTGTCTTTAGCCCGAGCATTTTCTGTAACATCAAGAGATGCACTCGGATTTTCAACTTCCTGTCTCTTATGTTTCAGAGTTGTGGCGAAATTCCTCCATGGAGGAGGCAACTTTGCAATCATTCACCCAGCCACGAATTTGTCGGGTAGAACACACTTAAGGAGTTTTAGTTCCTTCACAATGACTGTATCTCATGAGCTTGTTCAACCACAGAATGGTTATTCACCATCTTGTAGTCATGAGAACTCTACATGGTGTATGGTTCACTGCCTGCATCCATTTCACTGAATTTTGCATTCAGTGCATCCCATGGTGTCTTTCCATCATCTATGTGCATGTACACATCACACAGACGGTCAGCAAGAACACTCAAAATGCATCCCACAAACATAGTATTGACTTCCTGGAATTTTCTCTGATCATCGTGAGACATTCCCTCTGGAGCACCAACACTAACGTGGAAAAATTTTGGAGCAGTAAGCCAGAGCGTGGTCTTCACCTGCCACCTCTTAAAGTGCACACCGGTAAATTTATCCGGCCTTAGTGCATCAGTGAATCCAACCATATTTAACTCTGGAAATTGCCTACAATTAGGTTTTTGGATTGTTGGAATATTAGGCGAGATCATGATTAATTCTAATAAATAATTCATGACTAGGACAGAAACTAGCATGCAACAATCTAGGAAACTAGAAGAGCAGCAAATCATGTACAGCAACATCGCCCATAGAATAGCAACTTCAGAGAGAGACATGAACAAATCGCGATTTACGTACTGTTCGGTAGTTGTAGCAGGAGCGGCGGTGTTGATGATGTTGTTGGCAACAATTTTTTTGTTGACGACAATGAAGACGCCAATGAGTACACCGCCCGACTTGGACGGAAGACGACCTGCGATGACGAACTTGAGCAGTCGCGCAGAGCGCTTACCAGAAACCTAATTCGTCCTCTCCCGGTGCAGGATCGCAAAGACGAACGGTTCTGGAGACTTGCTCTCCCGCACGCCGATGCACGTCGGCGTTCGGAATAGAATAGACTACGGTGGCGGCGCAAGTTGTGAGATGAGGCAAAATCCTAGGTGTTTTCGGTGTGTATTTGCCCGCAACCGGTAGCAATATATATATGGACCAGAGGCGGTATTGTGTCGCGATCACATTCCCAAACCGACTTGGTTTCTAAGTCGTATACTTATCGGACAAGAAAATCATTAACTTGTCTGCGAAGACATAAAAATAGAATGGCAAAAGGAAGTTGCGCCCCTGCAAGGCAACAGACCGGATTTCGGCAAACCATTCATGCGCATGTTGCACGTATGCCTCGCCTCGGCCAGGCGAGGCGAGCGCGCGCGCCTGTGGTCTTCCCTTTCTCTTCTCAACACACCACTTATAGTGGTGGAGAGAACCCACTATATAAAGTGGTTGATGCGGAGCATCCCAAGGTCATCCCCATGGACCTACCCACGTCTCCCATGACACCACTTGGACCAATGACAAGAGCTCGAGCAAAGGCTATCGAAGATAAGGTGAACTCGCTCCTCTCCAAACTTCCACTTTCTACATATGAGATATGACTACTACCTCATGCGAAGACCCTATGTGTGATCAGGTATTTGGAGGAAAGCCACAGATCAGCTACACCCAACGGACAAGACGGCGAGGACACCAAGTTCAATGGACAAGAAGAAGGACTGCTCGAAACTCCCAGTCATCGGACGACCGACGCCTCTCGGACGTCCGACGCCTGGAGGCTCCAACCGTCCAGCCAAGTCCCAGCCTGTGCACACTCCAGCGCTTGGACGTCCGACACCTCCTAGCGTCCGGACGACCGAGCAACACCGGACGACCGACACCACCATCACCGAACCAAAACATCGGAAGTTTGGAAGCCTCTGGACGACCGACGCCTCGGACATCCGACCCTGACCAGATGTCCGACCAAAGCACACCCGAGCCAAAACATCAGACATCCGACACGCACCGGACGTCCGGACCCTCGCGCGTCATCGGACGATCGGTGACCGTCGGACGTCTGACGCCTGTATGCCGCCCGCGTGTTGGGCCGAAGCCCACTTACCCTTTCGTCCACTAAGACTATAAATAGACCTCCTCCTCTCTCTTTCTAGGGTTAGCATTGGTTTAGCTCATACTTGAGATAGAGCTTTGCTCATCCATCCGGATCTACTCCACCGAGAGAGACCGCGGCCTCTACGGAAGATCCATCTTGGATTCAAGACCCCTCATGGGAAGATCCCTCGCGGACTCAAGGCCTCCTCATGGAGATGAACTAGCTACTTCTTGTATCGTCCTTTGTTAGATTCGGATCATGTATCTCTTTGTGTTTCGAGGATCTAGCATATGTGTGACCGAATCTTGTTGGTTTGAGTGATTCTCTCGTATTTTCCCTCGTGATTCCCCTAGTATTCTTCGTACGATCCCCTCCATTTCATGAAAGATCGGGCATCTAGGGATCTACCCTACATCATCTTGGTATCATGAGCCACGTTGATCATGAAATTGGAACCCCTACCCCTTGTTTTCAGCTTGATTTTGTTGGTTTTGTCCCGGTTTCGAAAATTCCCCACCAAAAATAGCCCCAATTTTTGTGGTGATTTGTTGGTGTGATGAAGTTTTGTTGGATTTGATCCATGAATTTGCTTTGCCACGAGTGGATCTAGCTTTCCCCCATCATCTCCACCTTTTTCATCCACAAAATCGCTCGAATTTGACCAATTTTGCCACCTCCACCTTCAAAAACCCGAGTTCATCCCATGCCCGAAATCGCCCAGGCACCGGACGTCCGACCGCGTCCGGACGTCCGACCACCATCGGGCGTCCGACGTTCCCTGACGAAACTGAACATTTTCAGTTCGGCCACCACCACCGATATGTGTCCCTTCCGCATACGCACTCTACCCCCCATACCTCCACTTCCGCATACGCACTTGCATGCCACCACCGCTTTCCGCAACCACCATCGCTTACCCGCTACCAATCCCAACAATTTTGACATGTTTTGCTTTGAGAATTTGAGTCCGGTTTCCGTTTTCTAACGCGTTTTGGCAAATTAGGGATGGTTCGACATCGACATCACCGCCACTCATCTTCGCCACGGACTCGTCATCAACAACAACCGTCCTACAATTTTGACACCACCGTAAGCAAGAAACGGTAACTTCCACATCATCTTGGTATTGAGGTATATCATAATTCTTGCCATTGCATTGATAACCACCATAGCCCATTTTGCGTACCTTGCCTATTGAGACTAGCCTTAGAGTATTGCCGGCAACATTACTTGTGTACATTAGTGATCATACTTCCCATAGCATACATACCATATCATCGTGGTGCATTTCTTGGTATCATCTCTTGTATCACAAGGTTGTCATCGCATATACGCAATTGCTATCTTGGTTCGTGAAGTTTTGCATGAGAAAGAGCTCAAAAGAGAAAGAGCCAAACAAGCTTTTAAGCCAAATGGAAAGATAAGCAAAGAGCTTTTAAGCAAGAACCATAGCATCATACAACATTAAGATTGTCATACTCGATCACCTTGGATCATATCATAACAATACCATACAAGTATCATACTTGGGATAGAAGTTGTTGCATTTTTTCTTAGTAGGTTGTGCACAAGTTTCGTATCCGCCTATTGTGAAATCGTGCTAGCGTCTCTCTAGTGTTGTGCAACAAGAGCATTTTCGTGGATTCCACATTTTGGCTCATTCCTTGGTTGCACGACCCCATTTATCTATTTGCGTGTGTGTTTCCGTGTATCATATCTTGCTATTGGTCTACTTGTTGCATTTGCAAATTTGTGAATCTTTTCCAACATTATTGAGGCTCACTAAAAATTGCATCAAATTTGGTGCCACCATCCTAATCGAGCTCCACCATAAGCTTTTATTTGTGTAGGTGCAAGAAACAGATAAGAATTGGTACCAATCATGCTATTTCCTTGTTACACATGTGAGTGATCATTGGTCCATCTTCAACATCGGTCAAGGTACATTTGGTATAAGTTGTTCTCTTTCTCCCACTCACATATTTGCTTGGAATAATGGATAGGCCAAGTTCTTCTACCAACCCCCTCTTCATCGAGCAAGACGGCGACATGAACAACTACGTCACCAAAAACCACCACTTTGGTGCACAACGAGCTTTGCATCAAGAACAACAAGCAATGAGCGACCGCATCGACCATCTCGCCACCGACTTATGACTCTCCGAGCAACGTACAAGAGACTACTTCGACAACAAACTCGACGAACAAAAGCAAGAGAGCAATGCAAGAATGGACGAGATTCGTGCCATGTTGGTCAACCGCTCTTCTACCTCGTCGTCCTACTCAAAACGGAGCCGCTCGAATCGACACTCTGACGACACCATCTCCGGCTCAAGTACTCCGACGTCAAACACTCATCGATGAGCCGCACGCCAAGACCGTCAAGCAAACAGCAATCCTCTACACGGCAATCCTACACAAGAGGAATTCAACGAGCAAGCACATCGGCATCGCCAAAACCAAGCTACTCTTGCGCAAGCACAAGAAAGGCAACGCCTACTCCAACTAGAGGAAGAGCGAGCGAGACAACACCAAGACAAACAAGATGCCGAGGCACAACGTCAAGAGCAACTACAGCGAGAAGATCAAGCACTTGAGGCGCAACATGCACTCCACGACACAAGCCGCGCCGTTGCCGCACGCAACCGCCATAGGCGTGAGCAACAAGAAGCACTTCGCGATGAAGTTCAAGAGAGGATTTATCAATCACGAGTGCATCGTCAAGTTCCTCAAGCTCCTCCACAAGCTCGACAAGAACCCCAAGTTCAACAAGAGCAACATGAAGTTGACAACCCTCCACGCCAAGAGCAACATGAGGTTGACAATCCTCAACGATAAGGGCGTCATCATCCCCGACCCCAACACAATGAAGAGCAACGCTAAGGCAAGCTCAAGTTCACCATGCCCAAGTTCACCGGAAGCAATGATCCCGAAGAGTATCTATCATGGGCATTGAAGGTCGACAAGATCTTTCGTTTGCACAACTATGAGGAAGAGAAGAAGATCCCTATGGCATCCCTTGAGTTCCAAGACCATGTCCTCATATGGTGGGAACGAGTCATTGAGCGACGATAAGCAAGAGGTGAACCACCCATCACCACTTGGGATCAAATGAAGGATGTCATGAGAGCACGTTTCGTACCAACCTACTACAATCGCGACCTCTTCAAGAAACTCCAACTACTCAAGCAAGGAACAAAGAGCGTTGAAGAGTACTACAAAGAAATGGAGATTGCCATGATAAGAGCCAATGTCACGGAAGATGATGAGCAAACTATGGCATGTTTCTTGAATGGACTCAATCATCCTATCAAGAAGATCGCGGACTTCCAACCATACTCGAACTCATCGAGCTCGTGCATCAAGCTACCAAGGAGGAACGTCAAGTACAAGATGACTTCAAGTACGCCAAGTACTCTTCCAAGAGCTGTGGCTTCTCCAACAACCAAGCTTCAACGACTCCAACACCTTCTACCTCAACCAAACCTTCTACAAGCAACGGCGACAAGTCAAGTTACAAGAAAACTTCGACAACCTCAAGTCATCCTCCTACTACAAGCAACTTCAAGCCGAGAGCTTCATCATCATCTACTCCAACCAATGAGACCATCAAGACAAGTTCCATCAAATGCTTCACATGCGGTGGCCGAGGCCACAAGTCCTTCGAGTGTACCAACAAGTGCACCATGATCCTCAATGACGACGGAACCTATGACTCGATGAGTGAAGAGGAAATGGAAGCCCTTGAGCAAGTGGCCATGCACCGGCGCATGAATGAGGATGAAGATGATCTAGTCTTTTGTGACGAAGATTCAAGCCCCGATCTCGTTGTCTCCAAGGTCTTGACACTTCAACATCAACAAGACGAAGACCAAAGATGCCATATCTTCCATACCAAGGCCGGCATCAATGGAAGGTCCGTGAAGGTCATAACCGATGGAGGGAGTTGCCATAACTTAGCAAGTGAATAATTATGCTCCAAGCTCCAATTGGTCAAGATGAAGCACCCACATCCCTACAAGGTTCAAAGTCTAAGCGACTCCGGCACTATCCAAGTCGAGCATATGGTGCAATTTTCCTTCAAGATCGGAGCATACGAAGACACTTTGGAGTGTGATGTCATTCCAATGTCCGTTTGCCGCCTCCTTCTTGGACGACCATGGCAATTTGACCGAGGTGTCATCCACAATGGGCGAACGAATCACTATAGCTTCAAGATGAAGGGAAAGGAGTACGTGCTATGACCTATGTCTCCAAGTCAAGTGATCACCGACAAGCAAGCCACCCATCGTGGAGAGAATAGTGAGAGAGCGAACCACCCAAAAGAGAGTGGGCGCCACAAGCCCAAATTGAGTGCCTCCACGATGAGCGACAAGAAAAACTTAGTCCTATTTGCCACCAAAAGTGAGATGAGAGAAGTGTATGAGAACCCATCAAGTGTTATGCACTATGTCCTTTTGTGCAAGGACGAGGCAACAAAAACTAACACTCTCACAATCTACCTTTAGTGTTATCTTCTCTATTGCAGGAATTACAAGATGTATTCCCCGACGAGCTACCTCCGGGTCTACCTCCACTACGAGGCATTGAACACCGAATCGACCTCATCCCCGGAGCACCCCTTCCTAAAAAGGCTCCCTACCGCGTCAACCCCGAGGAAACCAAGGAAATCCAACGGCAAGTACAACAACTCATCAACAACGGCCATGTACGCGAAAGCTTGAACCCTTGTGTCGTCCGGTAATCCTTGTTCCCAAGAAAGACGGTACTTATCGCATGTGTTCCAATTGTCGTACCATCAATGCTATCACCGCGTGTTATCGTTACCCTATTCCAAGACTAGATGATATGCTAGATGAACTTAGCAGAGCCAACATTTTCTCTAAGATTGATCTTAAAAGTGGCTACTATCAAATACACATCCAAGAAGGTGATGAATGGAAAACCGCATTTAATACCAAATTTGCCTTATATGAATGGCTAGTTATGCCAATGGGTTTATTCGAAGCACCCGGTACTTCATGCGAGTCATGCATTTTGTTCTTCGACCCTATATTGGTGTATTTGTTGTGGTCTACTTTGACGATATTCTTGTCTTTAGCAAATCCCTCAAAGATCATGCCACCCATCTTAGAACCGTGTTGCAAACTCTTAGAAAAGAGTGCCTTTATGCTAATATGGACAAATGCATTTTTGGTGTTGATAAGCTTGTTTTCTTGGGTTTAGTTGTGTCTTCTAAGGGTGTGCATGTAGATGAATCTAAGATCAATGCTATTAAAACTTGGCCCCAACCAACCAACTTGCAACAAGTGCGTAGTTTTCTTGGTTTAGCCAGTTTCTATCGTAGATATGTGAAGGATTTTAGCACCATTGCATCCCCTTTACATGCTTTGAGTAAGAAAAATGCACCCTTTGTTTGGGGACCATCCCAAGACATCGCATTTAATGAACTTAAGAATTTGCTTACTCATGCTCCCGTGCTTGCATTACCCAACTTTGCCAAACCTTTTGAAGTTCATTGCGATGCTAGCGGTAATGGCATAGAAGGTGTGTTAACGCAAGAGAAGCGCCCCATAGCATACTTTAATGAAAAACTTTCCGGAGCGCAACTCAATTATCCCATCTATGACAAAGAGCTATATGCTTTAGTGCGAGTTTTGCGTGAATGGGAACATTATCTTCGCCCTCATGAATTTAGCATTCATAGCGATCATGAAACGCTTCAGTATCTTAAGGGTCAAACTAAGGTGAACAAGCGTCATGCTAAATGGAGTGAATTCATTGAGTCATTTCCTTATGTCATCAAGTACATCAAAGGTAAGGAAAATGTTGTGGCGGATGCGCTTTCCCGCAAATGCATGCTTGTTACTAAACTTGAATTGCATGTCATTGGCTTTGAGCACATAAAAGACTTGTATGCGCATGATCCTACTTTTGCTATTCCTTCTGCCAAATGTTTGACGCATAAATCTTGGGAATGCTATTACATCAAAGATGATTATCTTATGAGAGCTAACAAACTTTGCATCCCTGAGTCTTCTCTTTGTTTGTTACTTTTGCACGAATCTCATGGAAGAGGACTAATGAGACACTTTGGACGCGACAAGACATTTGTTACGCTCTCTAAGAACTATTTTTGGCCCAAGATGTTCCGTGACGTCTCACGCTTCACCAAACGATGTTCGACATGTCGCAAAGCTAAGTCCAAAGCTCAATCTCATGGTCTATATACACCTCTTCCAATTCCATATCACCCATGGGAAGATATTAGTATGGATTTTGTGCTTGGTTTTCCTAGGACTAAAATGGCAAAGATTTCGTGTTTGTTGTTGTGCACCGATTCTCTAAAATGGCACATTTCATCTCATGCAACAAGATAGACGATGCTTCACATGTTGCAAATATTTTTTGTAGGGAAATCTTGCACCTACATGGAGTGCCAAAGACGATTGTCTCGGACCGCGACGTCAAGTTCTTGAGTTATTTTTGGAAGACCTTATGCACCAAGCTCGGAATCAAGCTACTATTCTCCACGGCATACCATCCACAAACCGACGGCCAAACGGAAGTGACGAACCGAACGCTCTCAACTCTACTACATGTGTTGATTAAGAGGAACATCAAGGAGTGGGAGGAGTGCCTACCCATCGCCGAGTACGCCTACAACCGCACAAGACATTCGACTACCGGCAAGTCCCCCTTTGAGGTCGTCTACGGTTTCAACCCGTTGTTCCCATTGGACATTCTTCCTCTACCACTGCAAGAGCACATCAACATGGACGTGAGTGCCCGAGTGAACTACCTCAAGAAGATGCATGAAGATACAAGGCATACCATCGAACGCCAAGTACAACGACTCGCGACCAAGCTCAACGTCAACAAGCAACTCATGATATTCAACGTTGGAGATCTTGTGTGTCTACATCTTCGCAAGGACCGTTTCCCCAACGAACGCAAGTCCAAACTTCTACCACGAGCCGTTGGACCCTTCAAGGTGCTAGCACGCTACAACAACAACGCTTACAAGATCGACCTCCCGTGCGAGAAGTACAACGTGAGCAACGTCTTGATCGTCAAGGATATCTCGCCCTACCATGGTGATGAAGATTTCGATCCGAGGTCGGATCTTTCCCAAGGGGGGGAGATGATGCGGAGCATCCCAAGGTCATCCCCATGGACCTACCCACGTCTCCCACGACACCACTTGGACCAATGACAAGAGCTCGAGCAAAGGTATCGAAGATAAGGTGAACTCGCTCCTCTCCGAACTTCCACTTTCTACATATGAGATATGGCTACTACCTCATGCGGAGACCCTATGTGTGATCCGGTATTTGAAGGAAAGCCACGGATCAACTACACCCAACGGACAAGACGGCGAGGACACCAAGTTCAATGGACAAGAAGAAGGACTGCTCGAAAGTCCCGGTCATCGGACGACCGACGCCTCTCGGACGTCTGACACCTGTAGACTCCAACCAGCCAGCCAAGTCCCAGCCCGTGCATGCTCCAGCGTTCGGACGTCCGACACCTCCCAGCGTCCGGACAACCGAGCAACACCGGACGACCGACACCACCATCACCGAACCAAAACATCGGAAGTATGGAAGCCTCCGGACGACCGATGCCTCGGACATCCGACCCCGACCGGACGTCCGACCAAAGCACACCCGAGCCAAAACATCGGACATCCGACGCGCACCGGACGCCCGGACCCTCGCGAGCCATCGGACGACCGGTGACCGTCGGACGTCCGACACCTGTATGCCGCCGGCGTGTTGGGCTGAAGCCCACTTACCCTTTCGTCCATTAAGACTATAAATAGACCTCCTCCTCTCTCTTTCTAGGGTTAGCATTGGTTTAGCTCATACTTGAGATAGAGCTTTGCTCATCCATCCGGATCTACTCCACCGAGAGAGACCGCGACCTCTACGGAGAAGATCCATCTTGGATTCAAGACCCCTCATGGGAAGATCCCTCGCGGACTCAAGGCCTCCTCACGGAGATGAACTAATTACCTCTTGTATCGTCCTTTGTTGGATTCGGATCGTGTATCTCTTTGTGTTTCGAGGATCTAGCATATGTGTGACCGAATCTTGTTGGTTTGAGTGATTCTCTCGTTTTTTTCCCTCGTGATTTCCCTCGTGTTCTTCGTGTTCTTCGTAGGATTCCCTCCATTTCATGAAAGATCGGGCATCTAGGGTTCTACCCTACATCAGAGGTCCAACTCTTCCTTCAACTTTCGGGATGGGACTAAACTTTAGCACCACTACTTGCAATTTTACACATGGGCTCATTTGAGATTTCAGATTTTGTTAATGGGTCATTCCCATTAATTCTAACAGAAGGAAGACATGAAAATATCATTCACGAAATTAGCTTATTGGATTGTGATTCCAGACATGCATCTTCATCTTCAAAGAGAGATTCCAGACATGCACCTTCATCTTCAAAGGGAGAAAATCAAATATGAGGCATGCACCTTCATCTTCCAAGGGACAAAATCTAATATCGAGGCATATAACCCTGCTAAAGATGCTCTGGTTTTTCTGAGAGGCTGTCATGCTCTGGTCTTTCTGAGAGGCTGTCATGTGTAGCTGATTCAGCTTGCGGACCTTAATTGTATCCCAATGAATATTATTATTGATTAATAAAATAAAGTGTGTTTAGCCTGAAAAAAACAGCTCGAGGAAACCCGTGCTCCCTGAGAGCGTCTCCCACGTACCTCCTCCCACGTACTAAACCTTCCCTCCTGAGTTCAGCCTGTATGTAGCATCTGTAACAACCTGTGCGTGCAGGAAAAATTGCTCATAATTTGCAGTGGAGCAATGGAGAGTTAAAAAGAATAATAGTATGCCGTCTCAAAAGGAAAACCAGTCTGGTCAATGGCACAATGAACAGACACATGATGCTGCCTCAGGTTTGGAGGTTTCGGTTGCCGCGACAACAATCCCTCCACAATTCAGTTTTAATTTCTCCATACACAAAAAACAGAATTCATTATTGATACCACATAAGAATAAGATTATGTTCTGTCCACCATATAAACTCCGGTGTATGTTCATTTGAAACTTCAGGCATATATACCCCAGAAAAACGTTCGGCGCAACCTGAAGCTTGTTGCCCTGTAAAACTTCTCCCTAAAATGCGGTCTATCTACACATCAAGGATCAGCTTCCTGAACTTCTCCATGTGCTCCGCCTGCAACGAGATGGCGATGGAGAGGCTGCCGTCCTTGGTCGCGCTCGGGAGGACGAACGCCAGCCCCTCGTACGCGATGCCGCCAGGGCCCATGAACACCGGCCGCCCCCAGCCGAAATCGGCGTCGTGGATCGGCAGGCGCACCCAGCTGGTGAGGCCGAGGTTGGGGCACCGGAAAGTGTGCGCTCCACGGACCAATGCTGACAGGTCCGGCTGCATCTCCAGGTAGTCCAGGGCTGATTGGCAGTAGTCGCTGGTCATCCTGTCTAGCGCTCCCTGGATGACCGCTGCTCCTTCTGCCAGCCCGCTCGTCACCTTGCCTGCCTCGGCGAGCGGGGTGGCAGTGAAGATGACATTCCCAAAGTAACCTTCCGGCAGCAGGGGCTGCAGCCGTTGTCGCCCATCGGTGGCACAATACAGCTTGGTGGGTTGCTCAGGAGACAGGTTGCGCGCAATGGAAACGCAGCGCCAGACGTGTGCAGCTAGAACTGCATACGTGCTGAACCGTGGAGCGCCTTCACCTGTGGGGAGCTGCGGCGAGGCGACCAAGCTCCGAGCGGGTGAGCTTGAAGATGTCCACAGCAGTGGGAGGCGGCGTTGGCTTGCCACTGAGAGCCTGAGGCACGGACGACAGCATGGCTGGGGCAGGCTGATACTCAATATGTGGGTAAGATGGAGTCGGTGGATCACGAGCACGGACAAGAGTGCGGTCGATGAAGGGCATGACAGCAATTTTAGCTCCACGGCAGAGGTCAGACCAGGAGTTGATGAAATGCAAGCCAGACATGCCGTCAGCAACATGGTGTTGCATGCCGACACCAAGGGAGACACCACCACACTTGAAGTAGGTCACCTGGAGTAAAATCAAATTCAAGGGGAGTTAGCCTCTTATATGTTCCATAACTTTCTTTACTATAAGTTGGTGAGCAGAATGCATATTCCTGCTGCAGCCATCCTATCAATCAATAGATGGCTGAGGCAAGAAGCTAAGACAAATATATGAAACAGGATACAAATGAATCAGAAAGCTCCTTCAACTATAGCCCATCGGCAGGATTAACCTGGATATTTGAAATGAACTACTACATGAAATAATTTAACTTCTAACATCCAGTAGGATATAGTTGTTTATCTGAACTAGCACTTTGACTCCAAAGAGTTAAAAGTATGACCCACTGTACTGTCTCGGTTAGTTTAGGTGAGACAGAAAATCAAACATTACATATCAACGGATAGATAGTGAATCACTGCGTACAGGATAACGTGAGTTTGTCCACTATATGATCAGCTACCCAATGAGGTTATCAACATGAAAACAATTGCATTGCATCTTCCCCACAAAAAAGAAAAGAAACAATTGCATCTGACAACCAATGCAACTCCTAACGTCTAAAGTAAACTATGCAATATCAGGTATAAGAACATGGTATAGTGGGTGTGAAGAGAGGTCATAAAAACCTGAAAAGCAATAGGCTCATGGCAAACTTCAGACGGTAATTGCAAAGTTCCAACTAGGCACCCGCTGTGTAACCCAAATCTGACAATTGATATAAATCGCTCTACAGTTTGCTTCCTTGTGAATGGGTACAGGGATCGCTATATTACAGGTTCAAGTTTCAGCAGGATATTCTGCATCCAAACGTGTTACTAAAGAACAATACAAGATTGTAGCTTCACCTTCATTGGGATAAATTGTAACACCCCAGCCACTCCTGGGCTGGCAGTAGTTACTCCTGGCTACTCTCTAGGCTCATAATGCACCTTGCTGGAATGGGTAGTACTGTCACCCTTTTAAGATAAGAATGCCACACAAACGCAATCAAGTAAGAACCAACAGCCTCTTTTCATATGAAGTTGGAAGTGGGCAAACTAACAACACCAACCATAAGTACTTGGTGTTGGTGCAAGCTTTGTTATTAGCTCAACAATAAAACTGAGGTTAGTATGTAAGGTAGCTTTCTCCATATATTTACTGACTATTAAAACCATAGACCTGTAATTAATTATTCTTTCGCGTATAAGAGTCAAAAACACGGAAATGGTTCAGCTTGGATTGAAGAGAATTGTCGCAGTTTAATTTACTCAAGAAGTCAAGATGATATTTATCCTCTGTTATATACTTATTGTTTAGTTATATTATATACATTCGTTACTCCTTCTTTTGAGATGGAAAATCCTCTAGTTCATTTGTTCTTGATTCCCCAATTCTTTAAAAGCTCGCTTTAAAAAGATTTCCAGTTAGATTATCTCAATTTATTAGAACTTTTGTTGTATAAGCCTTGCCTTCGCATAAACAACATGATAAACATGTAGTTGGCATACACGCAACAATGCTAAAAGTCAACCTGCCACCTAATTATTTATGCATATATAATTTCTAAAATTTGGAAGAAACTGGATGTGCAAACAGTAGTAGGTTATTATAAATAAAATAGAGGTTATCACATGGAACATGCTCCAGTCAGGCAATCATTTTCGTAGCGACAAGTTGCGTGCCTCCAAAGCAATAATATTCTGTATGATACACATTGTTGCCAACAAGCAATGAATAAAGAAATTGTAAGCTCAGCACAAACTAGGATTCTGTAACATGGCCAGCTGTGGTTCAGTTTTGTGTCTGTACTGTACCATGTGAACAGTTTCAGTTCGAAAGAAAATGGCTAGCCTGTTCAGCAATTATTAGGATATTTAATTCTGAAGATAAAGGGTTAGTGGCTCATAACTCTCAAGTTGGCTCCCCTTTGTTTCATAGGATCTGAAAGTCAATGGTTGCTACTATCACTTTCACTGCGCACTACTATGTCCTTTTGCACAGTCAAATTAGGCAACATGGTGATGATAAACCTTGCCAATCCCAGTCTACTATTCTGGCACGAAATGGCACGCGACAAAGATCACTAGAAGGTGGACCCATGACCTGAATTGTGTCTCCAATCTCCATCAAAGGAATGACTCAGAAGGTTCAACAGGCCAGAGGGTCCAGTTCTCAAACAGGATGGTCCAACCCTAACATTTGGGCATGTCAATATCACCTTCAATAAGTCTATTCTGTCTAAATCTGGGACAGATGGTTAACAGTTATTAGGAACTTAAAGAGTTTGACCCGTCAACCTGAAATGAGCCATAAGGCCTACTAGTATCCAATACTAATACAGACAAAAAATAAGCCAAACTCACAATATGCATTGCATAACTTTAGCAGCGTGCCAATTACTTCTGATATCAAAGAGCAGCTCTACTGATAATTTCTTGAGTTGGCAGGACTTTGTTTTCATGAAATGTATAAAGTCTTGGACTAAGCATAAACACCCAGCCTAAAATAGACCCCACTCACAAGAGCAGGACAAAAACTGGCCGGATGCAAGCTGCAACTATAGAGACGTACAGTTAATAAAGGCCAAGCTAGAACAGAATAAGGTGGTCCGCTTCCCACAATAAACAGGCGATCAAATCAACACATCCTAGAACATGATAAGCTGGCCCGCTTCTACACACCAGGAACAGGATAAGCTCCTCAGATTGAAGAACTGACGATCAAGTCAACACATCCAAACAAGGGTCAAAAGTATGAGGTATCCAATCAGGAAGCAGAGGTCATGGTTGGCTAAAATTGGAGCCAGTAAGGCAGTGCCGCGTTCCTCGTCTACACACTGGTGACTGGTTCCTTACGTTTCCGCCACGAGGCGTAATTGTAACTGGTAGTATAGTAGTAGTACGAGATAGAAATTGCGGTCACCTGAAGCACGAGGAGCGGGAAGGAGGATATGTCGTCGGAGTAGTCGACGGCGGGGATGAGGCGCTTGAGGTCCATGGTGGGCGCGAAGTCGCCGTAGTCGTCGACGGTGCCGCCGGGCGCGTCGGCCTCGACGAAGAGCACCCCCTCCCCGCTGCAGTCGATCTCGACCCTGCCGTCCTCGTCGCGCGCGAGGCGGCCGGCCATGGGGTAGAAGGGCACGAGCGCGTCCGCCAGCGCGAGGCGCATCCGGTCAGCGTCGAAGAAGCCGTCCGCGCCCGCCTCGGGGCGGCGGTAGAAGTAGACGCTGGGTGTGTGGAAGCGCGGCACGACTAGGTCGAGGTTGGAGTTCCACAGCCTCTCCCGCGGCCTCTCCACCGCCGGCCGCACCATCATGGACCGCCTCACCGTGATCGCCATCTGCCGCCGCATTCCAGGGGACAGACAGCCCGTCAGCGAAACGGAAAGGGGGGAAACGCGACGGACGAGAAAATAATACAGGCGCGGCGACTGACCTTGAGAAGAGGGGTGGACGGACGGCGCTGTGGTGGATCAGATCTGCGGCGGCGGCGGCGGCGGCGCGGCAGAGCCGACGGGATGGTTGGGTGGTAGCAGCAGCTCTTGGTGGAGAGCAGCTGGTGGGCGAGTGGGGGGCGGAACTGCTTATATAGGGCGGGCGAGCGGGTGGTCGGGCGGAGCGGCGGGGTTCCTGTGATTGTGCTGTGCTCTGCGGCGATGGGTGGGGAGTTGGTGGGATGGGGACGGGGAGGCGATGGTGACGGACGGCAAAGAGAAGGGGAGTGTTTGGCAGATGGACACGGCTCACCGCCCCGCCTGACACTGGGCGCGCTCCCAGGTTCCGGCTGCGCGTCGTAGTGCGGGGACGGTGCGGCGGAGCGGCTGGTCGGACAGACATTCGCTGTCGACCGCCGTGCGCATCGCCAGGCAGGCCGGATGAATGGACGAAATGGTTAAAAAACGGCTTCTCCTTCTTCCAACGTGACTGTTACGACCTGATGTGGCGAAAGGGGTATGGACAAGTTTGGCTGCTTCACACATGTTGCCACTCCGGGCCGCAGCTCACGCAACACAACCGTGGCACACCACACCTGCCTTTTTCCCTTTCCTGTGACAACTAATAAGTACTCCCTCCGTTCCTAAATATAAGTCTTTTTAAAAATTCCATTATAAACTACATACGAAGCAAAATGAATAAATCTACACTTTAAAATATGTCTATATACATCCGTATGTACTTCCTTCATTCGGAATTACTTGTCTCGGAAATGGATCTATCTAGAACTAAAATACATCTAGATACATCTATTTCCGCGACAAGTAATTCCAAACGGAGGGAGTAGTTGTAGTGAAATCTCTAAAAAGACTTACATTTAGAAACGAAGGGAGTATCAACAAGAGAGGTCAGATGGTAAATAGTTCTGCCACATGTTGCGTGTAATGCGCACGATCGCTAAAATGAGGCCGGGGATCACAAGTGTGGTTGCAACAACCCGCAAAAATAATGTGGTTACAACTTACAACCCATCACCTGCCCTTCTTCACGGGAGTATATGATTATGTTCCGGGGCAGCTCAGCTCACACAAGCTGGGGCAGACCACACTTGCTCTTCCTTTCTCTTGTCTCGTAGCTATACTACGATTAGTCCTCTTTTGGTTCCTATGAATTTGTAGGAATCCATAGGATAGGATTTGTGTAGAAAAATTCCTTTAGAGCCCTTTGTTTTATAGAAATATAATCCTATTCCTATAAAGGAATTATTTTTACTTCACATTTCATAGAAAAATATACATTAGGCTAGACTCAAAGAAAAAATTCTATGATGTGAATTTTTTTTGAGGGGAATGATGTGAATTGAAGGGCATCTTTTTTTCTAGTCCTATTTTTAGGATTTCAGATACATGTCATTTTATTTTTCTATGACTTTCTTATTTCTATGATTTTCTTACCCTATGAACCAAAGGAGACCTTAGATGATGAATAACCCTGTTACATGCAGGATACTCCAGAATGGCAATGCCCCACAACTGTGGTTACAACCCATCGCCTAACGTTCTCTATTTTTTTGTGAGAGAATGTTCACTAAATTTGTTAGTGCATTAAAGCACCTATAACCGGACTTTGTAAATCCGGCCCCTCAAACGCCCGTGGAAAATGGACACTGACTGGTCACGTCTTAAATAATGCAATCCATATCCGGACACCTCAATTATTATATCTCAAATTCATACAAACTCATACAGCTTCGTCGATACGTCTATGCACACACATCGTCCGACTACTCCATCACACTACACTAAACATGCCATCGGACTATCAAAATTTGGCATGTTTGGCTATGGTGGAGATCATCCACGACTGCTCTTGCCCTTTCAGGCACCTTTGACGTCCTTCTCGCGGAAGTACCGGTCGAAGATGCATTAGGGATCGAGCCGGATCTGCTCGTCGCCGGAGTTGTCCTCGTCGTCGATGTCCTCCTTCTCGTTCGGTGGCAGCCCGCCAATTGCACAGACCGCCCGATTTTGCTCTCGGGCGAGGGCGCACGCGTTCCTTCGCTGTCGTTCCTTCACAATGCGGGCGCGAATGGCTTCCTCCTCTGCGGCCGCCCGCGCCGCCTCATCAGCCGCCTTCGCCTCCTCCATTTCCGCCACAATACGGGCCTCGACAGCCCTTATCCTCTCCTTCCCACTGCGGGCTACCCATTCCTGGTAGGACTCATGGTCTACCCGACCGGTGATGGGGAAGGAGAGATTATGCGGCTGGCGAGACATCGATGATTCAGCCCCAGAGGACCCGAGAGCCCGTTGAGCCGACGCAATGGAGTCATGCTGGACAGATCCGCCCGTCGGCCGGGCTACAGATCCGCCCGTCGGCCGGGCACTGTCCTCCCGGGAGCGGAGGAGTGTAATGCGGGCCGCCATTGCCTCCTCCGGCCCGCACGGGATGACACCTCAGTCGACGATTCCAGACTGGTCAGAGTCAGATTCGCTGCCCGCCATGCCGGAGACGGTCGAAAATCGTCGGAGGTAAGTTAGGATGGCGGAGGGAGTGGATGGGAGAGGAGTATGAAGTGACTAGGGATTGGTCCGACGAGCGGATGAAGACAAATATATATGGGGACGGGTGGGCCTGGGCCGGGCCAGACGTGGCGGACGTGCCTGGCGCTTCATATCCGCCCCATATTTGAGCTGGATATAAGGGGTGCCGGTCCACACGAATATTTGAGGCCCGTTTGAGGCCGAATTTCGATTTTGACCCTTCTGCGATACAAATTCAGGATCTGACCCCGGTTGGGAAAATTTTCGGGATTTGACCCTTTCGCTCTTGCCAGGGTCTGGCGATGAGTTAAACGACCTACCGCCAGGGGCCCACGGAGGTAGGGTGCGATCTGAGGGACGTGACCGTTTGCCCGAGCTGACGTGGATAAATAGCCTACCGCCAGGGCCCCTGGTGGTAGGCTGTCTAATCCTACCGCCAGGGGCCCTGGTGGTAGGGTGTGGCTGGGTTTTGCAGTGCAAACTTTCTGTAATGAAATATCAAAGTGCCCTGGCGGTAGGTTCACCCTACCGCCAGGGGTGCTGGCGGTAGGCTGTGTGACCCTACCGCCAGGGTCCTGTGTTTTATTATTTCAAGTTCAGTTGCTTGGTTCTTTTCAAATTTAATATGACAGCAATATCACAGATCTTAAACAATTAAATTTGGGCATCACATACACATTAACAAAACTTGAAGATAATATAGTTCCACAAATAGCAAACGGAGTTCCACAAATAGTTCCACAAATAGCAAACGGAGTTCCACATAGACACACAAGTAGCAAACACATCGTTCCACAAATAAGCTACAAACGGAGTTCAAACACACAAGTAGCAAACACACCGTTCCACAAACGGAGTTCCAAGTACAAGAGCCAACTATCGAAGAGCAGAATCAGTTGCTCCTTCCCCTCTTGGAGGTACGGTCCTCGTTACTCTTTGAACGAGTCTCTTCAGTCTTCTTCTTGGGTCGTCGAGTAACCGGTCTCTGGAAAGGGTCCGGACTCAGCAAATCCTTCTTTTTCGGATTCCTCTTCGGCGGCTGAGATGGTTGAGATGTTTGAGTTGGTGGAGGTCCATAATCTTCGTCGTACTCCTTCTCCACGCTGCTCTCATTCTCCTCATCCTCCTCCTCCTCCCCTTCTTCATGTGTGGCCTCCTCCTCCTCCTCCTCATTCTCTTCCTCCTCATCCTCCTCCTCCTCCTCAACCAACCTAGACGACGAGCGAACATGGCTCGATGAGCCGATGTGACCCTGTGTGGCTACATGCTGATAAGCTTCAACCGACCCAGCTCCAGCACACCCAAGCAGCCCTACTAGCTTGCGGCAACGCTTCACGAACTTCTGCACTCACAATGAAACAAGGGCATAATAAGTATCAGGTTTATGATTGCAAGTGAACAAGATGCATCTGTTCCAATCAGTCACTTTCCTCTCCACGTTTTTCCGGTACCTCCGTCGGTTCCACTCCATCACATCAGTTTTATGCTCCTCTCCCCAGTCTGTGATCGACTGATTCTTCTGTCGGCTCATCCTGCAAGGCATAGGCCACAAGAAACATCATAATAAAATCGACACGCAATGAAATCATGGGCACGGAGAATAAAGCGCTCATAGGTGGAGCGCGTGGCCGCCGGTATCGGTGGGCGGGCCCGATGGGGTATGCTGATACATCCCAAACTGCGTGGCCACGCGGTGTGGCAAGTGCCACTCGATGGCGTACACACAGATCATGGGCATGATGCACCGCCAGAGACCACGGTCCGCCTCGCACATCACGTTCAGATCAAAGTCCCACTCTCGGTCATGATACGGCCACCAGTTTACCTATTACACACACGTTGGTAAGTTCCCACTCTCGGTCAAAAGTGGAATCAAAGATAAAGGTGTTGAGCGAGTTCATATACCTATGCATGCGTCAAAGCGTCCAACTCGTTGGTGTAGGTCTTGTACGAAGTCTTGTTTAGGCCCGTGTAGAGTTTGACAACGTCCCACTCGTAAGCTACGGTGGGGTGTCGAGTCTCGTCGCCGTCTTCGCTATAGGCACCCCATGGGCGTCTTGGCATCTTCTCCGGACGCCCCACCGGCAGCCGCTCCCACATCCAAATGGAGAAGGCCCAGACAAAGCCACCCATATTGGACTTGTCTCCCGTCCTCTGGGTTGCGTCGTCAAGCTGCAAAATATCAAATGAGGATCAGATATAACAAAATGTCATGGACATACTTTCGTAGGTAGGCAATTAGATACTCTCTTATCGAACAGTATAGGTAGGCGAGAGATGCGGTCCCCCAACTGTACCCTGCATCCCAGTCCGCTAGGAAGAACATATACGACTAGTTGGCAGAGTTCCCGGAGCTGTCTGGAAACACGACCTCCGTGAGAAGATACCACAGGTAGGCCCTCGCGTACCACTCCACAGTCGTCTCATCAGCATCTTCGGGGCATGTCTTCCGGTGCTCCGAGAGCCAGGGCAACGACACACCGGATGTACGGTTACCCTTAGCACCGGGGCAGTCGCCGATGAGGGTGGTAACCCTCTGCTACCAATTGGTCCTCTCCACTCGCCCGGTGAGTGCATGACCCTCGATCGGCATGGCAGTAATCATCGACCAATCCTTGAGGGTCACTGTCATCTCCCCGCATGGCAGATGGAAAGAATGGGTCTCCGGTCGCCATCGGTCAATCAAAGCTGTCAGAGCTGCGTGGACAAGCGTCGGCGGCTGACGCTTGAATTGCAACACGAAACCCAACAGTCAGGCTTTCTTGAAGAACAGCGCGTAGCGCTCGTCGTACTCCATATGCCCATGAACCCCGTGACCCCTCATGCGTAGTGGCTGGAGCATCTGTCAAAAAGTGAACGCCAAAAGTCAGGAAATTATTTTCATCAATCCAAAAACTTTGATCAATATTTCATTCATATCACTTACCCTTCGTTCTCTATGAAACGGGCACGATGACCCTTGTTGAATGCCCAGTCCAGCATGGAGTACCGTGGGCTGATGTTGTCCGCAAGAGGTGGCCGCCTTAATAAAATTTCATAAACAAAAGCATCATAAGCATACGCATACATAAACAAAAAATGAAATCAAATCATATCAACATGCATCATATCAAAATAAAATCTTAAGCATATTCCTTCAACAATATCTACACATGATGGATCAAATCATATCAACATGCATCATATCAAAAAAAATCCTCCAACATGCATCATATCATCATATTTTTAAACAATTTTTTTTAAATAGAGTTCGTCTTGAATGTATTATCTCCAAACAACATCTTCATATCATCATATCAACATGCATCATAAAACTACAATCAAGTCCTCCCACATGCATTACATCATAATTTTTAATGTAAAAAAATGAACTAGGGTTCATCTTCACACTAACATATGAACTATTGATTAGAGTTCATATTCAATACCACTAGTTACTAAAGAACTAAGAACTAGAACTACAATCAAGCTAAAACAATCTTAGGTGAAAAAAGTTTCAATCTAAGTTAAAAAATATGAGGGATTTCAAGCAAATAATGCGTCGAATCGGAAGAAAGTTTGCAAAAACTAATTGGAGGGATTGGAGGAGCTTACGTTTCTCTCTTCGGGACCATCTCAATCCGCAAAAACGATGAAGAAACGGTGAAGATCCGAGGGGGAGAGTGAAGGAAATGAGAGAGGGAGAGAGGGGCGAGTTGGGGGAGAAAGAAAGGAAACTGCCGACGGGGGGAGGGGGAGGGGTGGGGAGATGGGCAGGGGCGCGGGGTCTCGGGCGAAATAACTGCTCAGACCCTACCGCCACGGGCTCTGGCGGTAGGGTTAGACAGGCTATCGCCAGGTGCCCTGGCGATAGGGTGCGACGGAGGGGGACGGCGGTCGTCTCCGCCTGCTGACGTGGATTAGAGGGGGACGGCGGTCGTCTCCGCCTGCTGACGTGGATTAGTACCCTACTGTTAGGGCCCCTGGCGGTATGCTGTATAACCCTACCGCCAGGATCCCTGGCGGTAAGAAAAAGGGTCAAATCCTGAATTTTTTCCTGACGAGGGTCAGATCCTAAATTTGTATCATAAAAGGGTTAAAACACGAAATTTTGTCCTTATTTAAGACGTTCGTTTGGGTCAAAAAATCGTGACCGGTCAGTACTGGACGGACCGCCCGAGCATTTGGGAAAGGTTTTGGGATGCCCAGCCGTAGAGTCTCTTATGGCAGGAAACCAAGCATGCACATGCTCTGGATAATTCAATTTGTGGGTACCGGAGCGGTGGTCAGTGGCTCGTCAACAAAGCTGGCGCACGTGGTGCGGAAGCATCGACGAGTTCTGAGGGTAATAATGTCTGTGTTGGTGTGCAAGAGAGGAGCTGCATCTGCATTTGGTCAAAGTGCTTTATCAGCTTGATCTGCCAGCACGACCACTTGTGAGGAATCGATACAATATCTCTAGGCAATAAATGATGACATCGACATGGCCAGAAATGGTTAGTCAAGGCGTGGTGAAATGCCCTATATATCCATTTGCTCAATTGCCCAACTCTTCTAGTGATATGCCGGCAACTACAAGTTCATGAGATTTGATGACATTTCTTCTCCTCTGCCCCAATTTGTCTTCTCACAAAAAATTTACGGTATACACAAAATAAAATAGCTCTCTTACTATTTTTGAGTGGTGAGGACACCAACGAAAATCAAAGAGGACTAGTGGGAGAGGTGTTCGTAAGAATCAATCTATGGGAGCCTAGTCGCCGCCTCCACAAGTGGTCCTTCTGGAAAAAACCTAGCCGTCGCCGCCACCACCTCTGCCTCCACCATAGACCGGTTCCCCCTCCTACGGTCAGCCTCGCCAGCGTCGGAAGGGGTGGGAACCTGATCTATGAGTGGAGTTCTTCATAATAGTAGTGTTTTCATTAGATTGGTTTAGGGTTCGATAGTCGTCTTCTTTTTTGAAGATGGCATCGTCTACAATAAGTAATCTTCATCCTTTCGTTCGACGACAAGATCCCTTCCCAACGTCAATGGCGTTGTTGAAAGATTAAATTTATTAGGGCTTGTACTCCCTCCGTTTATGGTTACTACAGTCTAGAGTAAAAAGAAATGGAGTGAGTACAAGCCCTAAGACTAACTCTAGCAGACCCCGCATCCCGCCCCGATCCGCAAAATAAGGGGCGGAAAATCCAGCCCGATCAGACCCCGCATCCCGCCCCGGCCCGCAAAAAAATTTAGGGGGCGCGACAAAATCCCGACCCCAACCCGGGAAAACGCGGGTTTCGGCCTTGCGGCTGTGGTGCCCTGCATATAAGCGGAAGCGGTTGGTGGGGGAGGGGACATTTCATCCCGCGCTTTCTCTCACCAACCACCTCTCCTCTCCCCCCGCGCGCCGCCGCCGGCCGCCGCCCAAGATTCCGGCGACAGCAGCCGACAGGAGCACGCCGGAAGGCCGCCACGCGCACGAGGCCTCCCCTTTCTCCCCCCATGCGTCGGCGGGCCGCCGAATTTGCAGATCTGCGGCACTTCATCGCGGGCCGCCGGATTTGCCTTTTCAGGCCGCCGCCGGTTGCTGCTCCAGGCGATGGAGTAGTCGGGGAGCCTCTCCCGCAGCGCAGGCAAGGGCGCATCGCCACATGCAGGCACCGGTTCGTCCGCCCGCCGCCGCCGAAGGTTTGCTGGCATGGACTCGTCCGGCCGTCCACCGGGCTTGGCGCTTGCGCAGCGTCTTTGTGGCCTGCCGATGCTGCTCATAAAGTGCGACGACTGCCCGCGGCAAGTGCTGCGATTCACTTCGGGCACGCCGAAGCACCCCGGATGGGTGTTCTACAAATGCGAAAACGACGGGGTACGTGCACTTGCGGTAGCTCGTTCCATAGCTCATTCTTTAGTTCAATTGTGGTAGCTCACTTCGAGCTTGCTCAATGTTTTGTGTAGGACGATGGATGCTCATTTTGGTATTGGGAAGGCCAATACATTGATTTGTTGATAGAAAGAAACTTAATAGATGTTAGTGCACTCCTTAGTACAATCGAAGGCAATGATGCGGCAGCATGTGCAACTAGAGGGGAAGCAACGTCTACATCTTTGAAACCAAAGATGAAGAATGATGAAAGCAAGATCAAGAATCCGCAGATCAACAATGAATGCATGGAGAAGATACTGCTTCAACTAGTGGGAGCGGTTATGGAAGTTGGAAATCTTCTGAAATGCATACTTATGGTTCTTGTTTTCTTTGGTTTTGCTATTCTAGTCAAGATTTGGTGATATCTTTTGTATCTAATGTTGTTGCAAAGCAAAGAAAAGCATTATGCTAGATCAATTTAAGTTGCAAATCTAAGTTTTATGGGTCGGAGGAGCTGCGCTGCATCGTAACTCCGAAGTCGACCCGTTAAAAAGCATATTCCGCGAATATGCTTTTTACGAGTCCATTATGCAGGTGCGCATACTGCAGCCGCCCGCAAAAGCGATTTTGCGGCAAACGCGTTTTGCGGGCCTGCGGGATGCGGGGTCTACTAGAGTTGCTTTAAGGTCCATCGATATTTTTTAGGGCTTGTACTCCCTTCCTGACATTTATGGATCCAGATCGATTTTGGATTTCTTCTTATGGTTGCCGCGGGGAGGATTGTCCTTGCAATATCTGTATCGACTGCTACGTCCTCCATAATGGTAATTCGTTCTCACGTCTCCCGGCGACGGTGACCTGGCTGTTCGATGTTTTGTCACTCGGATACCGGTGTTGAAGCTCTCATTGATGTTGGTTGATTACTTTAATGGTTGCGTGCGTGCGACGTAGCCTTGGCATTCCGACTTAAATTATAACTATGAAAGAACCTTCGTTGGTATTTATAGGTATGTGGTTTGATACCTTTGTTATTTTCCTGTGGTTGCCTTTAGAAAAGTGCAAGATTGTGTCATGCAAGAAGAAAGAGTTCGAAGATCTCGAAGATTTGCTCCATTCTTTTAGACTTTATTTTGTATGCTTGGTCGCCGTCTTAGAAATGTGTGCATGCTAACTATGCCTTATTTTGAGCTTATCTCAAATTACCAAACAACCAATTAGTTAGTCTGTTGACAAATTTGTACCTGTCCATGATTTAGCCCATCTTCATAAGTTAATAATAGTAAAGAAAAGCATTATGTTGGCCGAAGGGACTTGTCAAAAAGAATAGCCATTTCCAACACGGGCCAGATGGTACCAACAAAATTAATAGAGTACATTTTACTCCCTCCGTCCCATAATATAAGAACGTTTTTCAAGCTAAAACAGCTTGAAAACGTTCTTATATTATGGGACGGAGGGAGTAGTTACCAACGAAATTTTCTCACAAGATTTCAGTGTTAACGTTCGACCTATAAGTTCTTCATCTCCCTTTTACAAGTAGCCCTTAGGGATTGTACTCCCTCTATTTCTTCTACTCTGCATATAAATTTTGTCAGAAGTCAAACTTTGTTAAGTTTACCAAAATTATAGCAAAAAATATCAACATTCGCAATATCAAATTAATATCACTGGATCCATAATAGAATTAACTTTTATATTGTATATCTTTAGTGTTGTAGATGTCAATATTTTTTAATGTAAATATGATCAAAGTTTATGAAGTTTGACCTAAGACAAATTTTATACACGGAGTAAAAAGAACGGAGGGGGTACAATGCAATGTGCTTAGGATGGTGCTTAATAAATAAATATTTTTTCTCAAGCACTAGTGCTTATTTCTACAGGAGTAATACATAATTAAGCGTCTATCCTTTAGAAATAAGCATTCATGCTTAAAGGAAAACATGTTTAGTTCTCCTTGCATCATACGAAGCCTTAGGCCATGTACAATGAGAGGTGCTTAGGGGAGGTGCTTAGAGAAATAAACCAGTCTTTTTCTTAAGCATCGGTGCTTATTTATACAGGATAGACGCTTAACTAAGCGTCTCTCCTGTAGAAATAGGCACCGGTGTTTCGAAAAAACCGGTTTATTTTTCTAAGCATCTCTCTAAGCACCTCCCATTATACAAGGCCTTATATGGTTCTCAGTAGGGATAGATGCAAGTGGGCGTTATGCATAAGCCCTCATAAACAGGAAGTTAGTTCAAACTAGACTAAATCTAACCGAGACGATTACAACTAACTTGATCTATTTTGACTACAAAGCGGGGCGGTTCAGACATCGTTCCACATCCATGGGTGTCATCACTAGTAGTAATGATCATGATCCAAGGAATATCCATCCGTTCAATTCTCCCACGTCGTGTTTAGCATGGACTATAATTAACAAAAAACAGTTAGTAGTATCAAATTACCAAACATAGGGACATGGAGTATGTGAACTTGAGCTCACATGATCTTGGATAAACAGTCAAATCCACATAATGTAAAAAAATGATTTTTTTTCTTTTGCAAGAAACATTGATATTTTTCTACATGCATGCAAATTTTCATGATGAAATCACATTTGTAGAGGTGTGAAAAAAACACAAAATCAATGCTCCAAAAAGAGTGTTTTTCGAAGCAATTTTTTGTCCACGCATCCACAAATGTGATTACAACGATGAAAGTTTACATACGTGTAGAAAAAACATCAATGTTTCTTGCTAAAAGTAATTAGTACTTTTAAACTTTTTACATTTATTTTTGGAATTTACTATTCATCCAAGATCATGTGAGCCCAAGCTCACGATAGCACACACTATCGCAAACATAGCTACGTATCCTAAGTAGGAGTAGAGAAGAACTAAAACTGCAAGCAATGATGATTTCAATAATTGTTTCCCTCTCGTTTTTGTTCTTTCTTTTTTCCACCCGGTCGTTGTCATGCAGTGTGGTTGATTTGTTTATCACGTACTGAAGTAGAGTCTGCTCTACTTCCGCTTCAAACAGGAGAAGTACCCGTTGTTCCAGTGACTGTGACTTTTCAGCTGATGTTTTGGACCGTTGTTGTACAGTGACGATAAAATAATTTCCCGGGTAAAGTAGTCTTTCATCAACCAATCACCCACAAGTTGCTTTGTTTCCTCACGATGATTTAACTTAGGGAGCCGGCCACTAAACCCAGCCAAAGAACGAGCGGTCGTCCACTTAGACGACCTGTGAACAGTTCGTCCGGGTTTGCTGGGCTCATTAGCTAAAACTCAAGGACCGAGACAAATATATTGGATATAAAAGCATATGGGTGCTAAACATCCAAAGGAATCACGGAGGGGGAGTATACTACTGATAATTCTTGAAGACATTGAATGCAAATTTACAGTGAATTGAGCATTTGCAAAGTGTTATGAGAAAATGTATTAATATCTTAGACTGCATGAAATAAACAAAAATGAGGAGCTAAAATGCATCTTTAGGTTTTCATTCATGCATAGCAAGAACGTAATACTCATCCATGACTTTTCAGTTGTTTTGGGGGCTAATTTTAACATGTCTCTCTTATCTCCTCTTTTCACTCTACAATGATGATAAGAAAATACCAAGATAAAGTTAGTCACTAATGAACCAATCACTGTCAAGCTTTCATTGCCTCATCACAAAGATTTAACTTAGGGAGCCAGCCACAAACCCCATCCAAGGAACAGACAATCATTCATCTTTTTCGTGTGTACTTCATCTGGATTTATATAGGTTCCCTTGAGTCTAATTTTGACTAATAAATTATGAGTTATATGCCATAGGAGATATCATTGAAACATTCATTCGAATACAAATCCAATGATATATTTTTGGCGTTTAACTCATATTTTGTTAATCAAATTTAAACTAGAAATTCGAGTTGGACTAATAATCCTAGGCGGAGGAAGTAGTGGAGAAGACGGCATGCTAAACATCCAGAAAAAAATAGATGCAAATGTTAGAACGAACTGAGCATTTGCAAAGTTCTATAAGAAAATGTATCGATACAGATTCTTCATGAAATAAACATGAATGAGGACTAAAATGTATATTCCAGTTTTTATTCACCGATAACAAGAATGTAATACTTCCTCCTTTCAATAATATAGTGCACACTCTTTTCTGAAAAGTCATGCTCAATAAACTTTGACCAAGTTTGTATGTAGAAAAAATATCTAAAATCTATTAGGGCATCTCCAAAGCTGACCCGCAAACCAGACACTGCATCCGTCCGCGGACAGGGGGACCAGTCCGTGGACACGGCTGCGGGAGTCAGTCATCCAATGCTATCCGCATATATTTCAAATAAAGTTTAAACGAACTGGACGAATTACATGAAAACCGGATGATCTCTTTACAAACCGGACGAAAACATTTATATCCCAGACATATTTTAACTAAAAACTATATCAGACTAGGGTAAAACTAATCTACGATCGGCTGTGGCGGATCTCCACACTCCCACGACATGTCTTCCCTATATCCAGCAGCTCGTTCACTGGACTGCCGGTAGCCCGCTCACCAGACTGCCGGTAACCCGTGAGGGATATGCTTTAGCGAAAGGAGAAGAATAGCCTCCCATCGCTTTCGTCAAGCACGGTTCAAGGTTGGTTTTGGGGCAGGGGAAGACGGTCGCCATGGTCTACGCCCACGCTCATCCGGCAAGACAACGGTTGTGTAACCCGGCGAAGCGATGGCGGTGGCTTTCGTGGGACACAAGTGGCGGCGGTCGCCCATGATCTATTTTTCCTCGCTTTCCGCAGTGGCCGCGGACGTGTCGGCCTCCACCGACATGGCTTCTCTCCACACCTAACTAATATGTTGCCGCCATTGATGGTGGCGGATTTGCTGGAAGACGGTGTTGTCCAGTCTGGACAGACGAGGAGGGGGTGGCGACGGAGACGGTGGTGGCGCCAGATTCGGAGGGTTCTTTGGCAAGCCAACTCAGTATGTCGGTCTCTGGCTCGCCGGGCAACCCAGGCAGCTTCAATGCCGGAGAACTCCTTCTTCTCTTCACCCGAGGCCATGACGGGTGTTGTACAAGGAGGAGGTGGAGAGAGCGGAGGTGAGGTGTGGTTCTTGACCAGCTCATGGACACGTTTATATAGCGGGCGGATGCGAGGAGTCAGTCGAAGAGGTGTTTAATGCTTGTCGGCACAGGAACGGACGTGTGGCGCTCGGGGCTCCGGAGTAGGTTCCTGGGCACACACGGTTTAATGGAGGGTAGGCGGGAAGACGGGAAGACGGATGCCGTTTCAATGCGAAGAGAAGGCGTGCGCAGGGGATGAGCAGCAGGCGACGCTCTTGGTCAGCGGGCCCCTTCAATGTCGGCTATAGTGAGCGGTCGCATCCGCTCTGGGCCGACATGAATGCGGGCAGTTGGCTTCGAGCAGGAACACGCGCGGCCGCGGGAAAAGGATTTTTGATGGGCCAAGTTAATCAGACGCGGGTGTGACAACGGTCTGGATGCCCGCAAAGCCCCTACAGCTTGTCTCTAGTTTGCGGAAAAAGTCCGTCTGAACCGGTTGGCGGACCCATACAGGCCCGCGTTGGATGGCAAAACACATCCGGACCGCGCAGTTCGGGCGATTCTGAGTGGTTTGATGATCGGCGTTGGAGATGCCCATACACCCAATATATACCATATGAAAATATATTGCACGATGAATGTAGTGGCATTGCTTTGGTATACTAGATGTTGATTTTTTTAAATATAAACTTGGACAAAGTTACATGGTTTGATTCTGAAAAATTATATCGAATATGCAAAATATTTTTGTAATGGTGGGATTGCTTTGCACAAAATTTAAGATCTGCACTGCTACTTATAGTAATGTAAAAGTGCAACTCTTTCTGAAAAATAAAAATGTAGTTTTTTTAGCCGTGTGCTCCAGAGTCCATAGGTTTACTTAGGAGTTGCGGAATTGACCTGCACATGTGTAATTACCCATCTGTTGATGAAGTCGGCTCCTTTGCAGGAGTCACCTGCCATCTGAAGGCTACCGCTTTAGCGTCATGATGGCATCCGAGCCTAGCTGGCCTGCGGGACAACTTTTCTGGGGCTAACCGTTGGCCATGTCCTCGATGGTAGAAACGTCCATATCTCGTTCAATTTATAAGAAAATGGTACAGTAGCAAATTTTACGGCAAAAAAAGAAGATAGCAAACTCATAGGATTTTTGTTCTGACGATACTATTTATTCACTTTATTCAAAGAAACGGAGGAAATGAAAAAAAAAACTATGAAAATCACCTTCAAGCGAAATACATGAATTTTACCAAAAAAACACATGAGTTTTACAGAGTATTTTTTAATTTCTACACGACGAACAAGAAAATAATCTTTGGCCGTAACAATAGCGTCCAAATTTTACTTTTGACACTGGTTTGACTTTGATTCTATTTTTTTGGAGAAACAACTTTGATTTTGACCTTGGCATTGGTTTAAATACAGTTCCTTAAACCCACTATCCCATACACGCATTTCTAAAGTATTGCTCCACTAGGCCATTACGATGAGTCACGAACTCTGGCGCGGTGGAAGCCTCCGTTTACCTAACCTCGCGATAGCTCGGACCGAGCCAGAAATTGTTGTTGAACTTGGCCATCAATCCAGTCTCACTTTTTTCAAAGGTCCAAATGAAAAGGAGGCAGTTGATTTGCTCGAACTTGAAGTGACGTGAGAACGCGAGCACATTGCCAGGTGGTCCCGGAGGCGTACGTGTGGTGTGGCTGACGGCCGGCGAGATTCTGGATGACCCCGGCCTCTGCATCTGGGAGATGCATACGGTCACTTTATTGATTATTCTCGAGGACCTTACAAAGTATTACAACAATATGCCTGAATCCGCCATCTTGGCAACATATGCCACTACTCCTATCCAAATGATGCAGGGATGCTACAGGCCACATACCGGCACTACTCACCTAATCCTATCATCAAAAGCCAGAAGTTCACCGAGCCACATCATCGGGTGCATGGCATAAACTGGCCGACGACTTACATGTGTCGTCGCCGCCATCTTCCACATGCCCGTCTTCACAGCAGATATTAAGGCTTCTACCTTGTCAGGTCACTCCGTCATCGACGCCACCTTGACGACTGACAACTACCTCCACTCGCTGAAGTTCATCATTGACGGGCGCCTGGGCCTCCATCGCACCACGCCGCCGAGATCCGCCGTCATCAATGTGAAGGATGAAGCACCGCTCCACCAAAAAGGCTCCCGCTGGTCCCTCGGTCCCGTGTACGCCTCCAAAAATGACGCCCCAAGGAGGAAACGACACCAACGTGCCGCCGTCATTCGATCAATTGATCTAGGGTTTTCCCCGGAGGTAGCGGATAGAGGTCTAGAGCTTCTCAACGGCGACGCCTTCAAGAAGGTAATGACACAATAGGGTGCCACCAACGCCGGTCATGGCATCAAGCCGAGCACAAGGTTTTCACCCGGATCCGCTCGAAGAACCTCCATCGCGTAATGTGTGCACGGGTCGCCGTCGATCTGAGCCGCCATTAATAACGAAAGCAGCAGCCGCACCAGCCAGATCAGATCTGTCCGGAGGGCACAACCCGCATGGTGTCGACCCAACCACCAGGCCCTCCATGCCGCCACCGCCGATCCGAGGTCAGATGGTGTGTCGCCGCAGACCCGGCCGCCGCCGCCGAACGCCGCCCGAGGCAGAGCCGGTGCCAGACCCCACCATCGCCGCCCTTGGCCGGCAGCCGCGCCGCCGCCGGAAGCGAGCCCGCCGCCAGCCAGATCGGCCCTTGGCGAGGCAGCCGCCGCCGCCGGAAGCGGCCCGCCAGACCGCCAAAGCGAGATCGGCCGTGCCACCCATGCAAGGGCGCCGCACCATCCCCACGGCGCCGGCAGAAGAGAGGACCCCGCCACCGCCGTCAGCCCGGCCATCGCCGCGGCGGAGGAGGAAGGAAGAGAGGAAGGGACCCCGGCTTAGGGATCGAGATCCCGCCCGAGTCGCCCGAGCGGGGGTGACGCGGGGGGCGAGGGGCGGGGGGCAGTCTAAGTGGTAAGCATGCACGCCGGCGAGATGATAGGGTAGAGTAGACTTCCACGGTCGACAGGAAGAAAAATATCACGATTAACTGGAGCAATCGTGCTATACGTATGATCCAACACTCATACATTAGAGACAGCCCAAGATAATTCAGTTTGTGGGCCACACCATGCAACACATTTTACAGTTTGGTCGTACAGGTGTCCGACGAAAAAGTATCATGCGCATAGCAGTTTCGTAACTTGGATTGCATTTCAGCCCTGGAGATATTTTGCAAGGGAAATGGAACATGGCGAAATGGTTGGGTTGAACATGGAAGATCATGGAGTACGTAGGATGCGGCTGTTGGGCGCCTCGTGGGCTGGGGTTGGCAGCACAGTCACAGTGGATGCACCTGTTGCTTTCTGTTGACACCATCTCGTCTATCTTGTCAACCAAGAGTTAATCAATCGATCGATCCGGAGACGGGGGGGAGACCGGAGGACCCCGTCGACCAACAGCGCACGATGAGGTGGTGCTTCATCACGTTCGACGCCGTGGTGTGTAAAGCTAGCTAGTAGGAGTAGCTCTCAATCGGGGTGCGAACTGTACGATCGACATGATGTGGCGTGCGCGTGCGCATGCGTGTGGGAATACGTGGTTCAACGAGTTGACGCGAAGGTTACGCGTACGAATAAGGAAAAGCTGCCCGTCGGTTTCGGGAGTCGCAAGTTCGGTTCATGTAAGGCCAACTCTAGCGCAAAATTCCAAACGTTTGTCTGTTTGGGCAGAGCAATGAGGTCTTATCCGGGCCATTTTTGAGATGCGATAATCGCGTGCCTAACACGCGTGGACGCATCTTTTGATCTCATCCTGTCTGTCACGGTCAAAATGCCCATATATTCATATTTCAATATTCAAAATTAGTTTGCACGTACAAATATTAATTATTTTAAATAGAAATAGTTTTACAACCCAATCAAAATTGACTCTAATAAAATAGTTTTACAACCAAATCGAAATTGTCTTGAATGAACATAATGAACCAATAAATCTATTGGTTGCCAATGTGATTCCACATGTGCTCAATCAAGTCGTTTTAAAAATTCAAATGAGTGCGCCAATCACGCATTTCACGATGAAATTGGGTAAACTGTTCAAACGTGGCCGTCTTGGTGCAGGGGCTCAAACATTTTCACCTTGAAAATCAAATCCTTGGTCAAAGATATTGTTATCACGCTCATCCTCGACGATCATGTTGTGCATGATCACACAAGCAGTCATCATCTCCCAAAGCTTCCCTTCATCCCATGTCAGTGCAGGGTTTCGAATGATACCCCATCGGGATTGAAGCACACCAAAAGCACGTTCCACATCCTTTCTAGCACCGAAATGCCATTGTTTTCGACGGTGATTCCCCATCGGTCGAGAGGCTCATCCACAAGGTGAAGTCTGAGGCCAAATTGTGGGCTACGGCAGGGCTTATCAAGAGGGGGATGGATAGCTTTCAGGGTAGATTGTATAGGTGGGCTATGGGCGAGGAGTGAGATTAGTGCGTGTAAGTGGAGTGGATGCGTTTTTAGCCGCGTAGGCTTGTACATGTAACTTGAGGTGGAGGCTTTCTTTGCCTTTCCTCTTTAATATATAATATGCATGCTCGTGCATATTCGAGAAAAAAAACATCCTTTCTAGCACTCTCTTGCCTTTGGGCAAATCTCTGTCTCTTCTCATCTTGGGCGTTCGAGATTGTCTTCACAAATGTTGACCACTGAGGATATATATATACCATCAGCTAGATAGTATCCCTTGTTGTACTGGTGGCCATTGATCTCAAAGTTGACAGGTGCGGAGTGGCCTTCTGCAAGCCTTGCGAAAACTGAACACCACTGCAACACGTTGATATCATTGTGAGAACCTGCCATGCCTAAGAAAGAATGTCATATCCAAAAATCTTGTGAAGCCACCGCTTCTAATATGACAGTGCACGCTTTAACATGCCCCTTGTGCTGGCCCTGCCAAGCAAATGGACAGTTTTTCCACTTCTAGTGCATACAGTCTATGCTGCCAAGCATGCCTGGAAAGCCTCTATCGGCGTTGATCGCCAACAGCCTTTCTGTATCAGCGGCATTTGGCTGCCTCAAATACTCAGGGCCAAACACTGCCACCACGGCCTTGCAGAAGTTGTACATTGACAGCAGACATGTGGACTCACTCATGTGCACGTACTCATCCACCAGATCGCCTGGAATTCCATATGCAAACATGCGGATGGCCGCTGTGCATTTTTGATAAAAGGAGAATCCAAGCTTGCCAAGGGCATCCGTTTTGCACTCGAAGAATGGGTCATGAGCAACCACACCCTCTCGGATACGATTGAATACATGCCTTGCCATACGAAAACGGCGACGGAATTTCTCCGGTTTGAAGAGCGCCGTATTCTCAAAGTAATCGGCATAGAGTAGGGCGTGGCCTCTCTCTGTGTTGCGGTTCAGATTGGGAGCATGGCCAGGGACTGACCCCCTATACCGAGGCCGATGCCGTTCAATGTGGTCGTGAACGACCAGTTCAGCCACCACAAGATCTTCGTCGTCTGAGGACGAATCATCCGATGAATAAATGAAGTGGTTGAAGAAAAATTCATCTTCACTATCCATACCTTTGTGGGCAAAGTGTCAAACACCTTGCGGTCGTGGTGGCAAAGAGGCCGCGAAGATCACCTCGATGCAGCAAGGGCGTTTGGCGGCCGGCTACAGGTCGCTCTGGAGCACCCGACGGAAGCTGCCGTGGTCCATAGGCGTCGCCGACGGTCGTATCCCCTCTGGCACTGGATACGACGGCGACGGCCAAAACTCCTCCAAACGACAGCCAAAACTCCGATGAAAGCATGGGCATGGTGGCAGCCATGGCGAAACATGGTTTGGTATGGACGGTCAGGGAGGGGGGAGCAGTCAGGAGGCAACCGGAAAATAGTGGCGGCGCCGGCAGCGGGGTGGGCGAGGAGGGCGGGTGGAGGCGTTGGGAGGTGGATGAAGCACTGGTGTCCCCGGCAGGCGGGCCATGGGGAGGACAAGGGTGTGCGTCCCGCCCGTCCGTGTGATGCCCGTTTCACCATAAACGCGACGTTTGGGCTGGGAATGGGTCGAAAACGGACGAAAACCGGACATTTGTCCATTTGGGGCCGCGCTATTAGTCTGTTCTACCCCAAATGTACTAGGACAGACAGGATGGGGTTGCTCGCTGGAGTTGGCCTAACGCGCGTGTTCTCATCCTAAAGTACGTCTTCCATACGTCAGTTGTTCGCAAAGTTTCTCGAAAAGAAAACAGGTTTGGTAATTCTCGTCCAACACCTATACAGTTTGATTAATCAAATAAGAAAAATGCACAAATATCCACGTAGAAGCAAATGGTGTAGAATTTAGATATTTCTGGGTGGATGATGGAGCACTCATGGTGGGTCAACATGTCAAACGGCAACAACATTTCTTCGAAAATGATGGCTTCTCTCGTAATGCTTATCTATTGGTCTATTAGAAATAAGCAAAACACTACGGTACTTCGAAAGAAGTCAATGCTGCCTCAAATCATTGTTGCAAACATTAAGAGTGAGGTCAAGCTTTACGCAATTGCAGGAGCTAAACATTTGAGTAGCATCCTATGGGAGAGTAGTCCTTCTTTTTTCTTGTGAGCTTGGAGAGCAGTCCCTTTGTAATATGTGGTTCATTTCTCGTTGCCTCAAAACTTTACTTCCTATTCTTAATGGATAAGACAAATCTTTTGCCTCCGTTTTACCACATATCCTCCAAAGCAGAAAATTTTCCTCCTAAAAAGACGAACACGTACGTTTGGTCTTTCATCAAATATGAAGTGGGTTTCTCGCATAAATGGCATGGGTTTTGATCGGACTTGCCACATGGGCCTATATGTCATCTTCTTATCGTGTTCCAGGTTTTGTTTTCATCTTATTTTCAGTGCTCTTCTCCTCTCTCACTTGGGCAAGTTCGAGTTACTCGTGGCAACATGCATCTCCCCCTTTTCTCCTATGCTTGTGTGTTTCTTCAGTCATATGTTGATGTGGTGCATATGTGACAATGTGGACGGACATGTATCTGATAAGTCCAGTGAAAATCATGTCAGACAAGCAAGGATAGTGCCGCAGGTCGATTAAGGGACTAAGTGTATCCAGTCAAGGAAGATGGTGGATCTAAGGTTCAAAAGAAGGTAAGACCAAAATTCAACTATGCAAACTATTGAGAGATCATAAATATATTTTTTCTTAAGTCAAGGTACTATCCCAATGTCCATCTTTTAGACAAGGCTTTTCCATGTCGTTCGTCTGTGTCGTGGCATGGTATTGTTCATGGGTGAAATTCTTGAAAAAAGGAGTCACATGGAGAGTGTATGATGGGAATAATGTCAACATTTGGTTGAATAATTGGATCCATAGCAGGAAAAATCTGAAAATCTCTGGGAAGAGGAATAAATTGACTCGAGTGAGTTTTCTGACCTTATGGCCCCCAATTCAAATAGGTGGGATAGGGGGTGGTTAGACATAGTATCCCAATGATGTTGAGATAGTGTTAAGTTCGTGTATTCCTTGCATCCCAAGATATGATTTTATTGCTTGGCTTGACGAGAGGAATGGACTTTTCTTGATCATGAGTGTGTATAAATTGACTCTAGGAGAACAAATGTGTTCTAATGACTTGGGACAATACATTGCTATTGGAGATGGGGATAGGACTAAATGGAAACTGATTTGGAAAGCTAATGTCCCTCCAAAAGTGAGAGTTCTTGTATGGTGGGTGGCTACAAATAGTCTGGCAGCTCATATGTCCAGACTTTGTCATCATCAAATTGCATGTAGTGCTTGTATCGGTTCTGATGCGGCAAGGTGGATGTTTTTCATGCGCTTATTCTATGCACTAAGGCCGGACGTTTCGTAGGGCGGTTAAGGACATATGGAATCTGCATTGAGAGGAGTTGTTTAAAGTTGAGTGGCCAAATTGATTGTTTGATACATTATAGATAAGCTTGATGCAGAGGTTCGTGCAAAATTATTTCTCTCATTCTAGAGAAGTTGGCACATCCTGAATAATCTCACATTTGGGAATGGAATGACATTAGTTCGAGCGTCGTTCATCTCCTTCAGTGGAATCTTTAAGGACTTTGGTCCGTCAAAGATAAACATGTTGGCTGTTAGGGTGATGCTTTTCTACCTAACCATACTTGTGTTGTGTTTGGGGCGTTGCATGAGGGATCCATGCTAGCTTCATTGCAGAAGAGAAGTTTACAAGCATGGTGTGGTCGCTAGAGACCATAAAGGATTGGTAATCACTTCTTCATTGGTTTTTCTTCCTATCTGCTCAGACGTCGTGGAAGTGGAACTTCGAGCTTGTCTTGCGGAATTGTATTTTGGGGTCTGTCTGCACAAGCCTCCCATTTGCGAGACTAACGACATGTTTTTGAAAAATAATAAATCTTATAATATTTTTAGTAGTTATGCCTCGTAGATTGAAAGAGAGAAGCCTTGGGTCTACAATTTATCTCGCATTACAACGTGGCCTGGATTTTGACAGGGACAAGAACAATGCAACCCATGAGATCGCTAAATTTTGTCTTGATTCTAGACCAGATGGGTTAATTTTAGGGGGTATTCCGCCTTGCGTGGCTTTTTTGTACTCGATGATTGTAACCATGTTGCTTAAATAATATGCAAAGTTTTCTTAATAAATTATTTTTCCTTTGTCCTTTATAGGGGGGAAAGATGCCATGCCTTGAATCAATTAGTATCGAATGATCAATCAGTGGATAAATACTCGAACAAATTAAGCATGGGTGATCCTAGATCGCAAGACAAAGGGAATTTTTATTGACTTAAATCAAGCACCAACACTTCGGGTCACCGAGACGATAATATAGGAGATAATTCATTCTTTGCTTCACATAAGCTGGGATATCTCATAGAACAAATATTCACCTACTAAGTAGAACACTTATCATTGAAATTCCAACATGGAAATGGGCAAAGCTCCTTTCAATAAGTTACACATGAGTATGTTTGGCTTTATATATAAAGTTGGACGAACGGAAGTACCTTGTGGGTCTCGGATCCCATTGGACCTGAATTGAATTTTTTTAATAAAACAATAAATATCAAAAGGTTATGAAACTTTTTTGTGACAAACATGACTTGGCATAATACTCGTGTGAAAAGTTTCGTGAAGGAATAACTTTCCTGGTATTCATGGGGAGAAAAACAAAATCAATATTGTTATTCGCATATTTTTGACTTACAAACATTTTTTTTGCCAAGAATACCATGAGAGTCATCCCTTGTAACACCCCCAGTGTGATGCTACAATAACCCTCTGTGATTAAGCTAATCATTTTTCCAAACAATGCTTAATCACCTTTGTTCAATATCCCATTTGAAATTTCAGCCAATTCAAATTCAAGTGAAGTTTGAAGTTGCTCAAAAGTTGGTGGAAAAATGTTCATCATTTGTCAAAAATTCCATAACAATTATTTGTTAAGGAACACAACATCAATTTTGTGCAAAGGTGAGCATTAGCAATTATAACAGCACCATTTCAGCATTTTTAAATGCTATCCTACTTATGAAAAATACCAAATGAATTCTTCTGGTCTCCAAAATATTTGTGGCACTGTCTATAATCACCAAGGATTTAATGGGACACCTCCCAAATTCTTCCTAAGTGAAATAGTTGACCAAATATTTCCCTTTCTCTCTCTGTTAAAAAATATAAGCAAAAACAAAAAAGGAGATGGAAAAGGAGGAAAAGAATAGGGGCAAAGTGCTCTATGCACTTAGGCCTGCCAACAAAGTGGCCGGCCCAGCCCGCTAACCGGGTCACCACCTACCTCCTGTTCACAAGAGCACGGTGGGCCTGCGTCGCCGTCCCAGCTTCAGTTCGACCGCAGGCGACCATCCGGCTGACTCATGGCGACCTCAAGTCCCCGACGACGCCCCCGAACGAACCCTAACCCTAGACGCCCTCAGTCCCCCCTCTCTCTCGTTCTCCTCCCCATTGACCGCACCCGAGCTGCGCCGCCATGAAGGAGCTCGCCCACGCAGCCACCGTGCACTCCTTGTCGTCCGCCCGTGCCCAAGTGGACCGCCATCGTCCTCTGCGTCATCTACGCGCCACTATTCGCGCTCGGAGGCTCGGGATCGCCGTCGACGCCGTCTTCCCCATCTCTCATCGCCGACCTCCGCTGCCTCGATTCACTGCACCGAGACCTCCCCGAGCACGCTGCCGTCCCCCTACAGCCTCGCTGTGAGCTTCACCCCCTCCTTCCCCTCTTCCCTCTCTCGCGTAGGACGCCTCACTCTCTAGCTTGCTCGCCGCTACCGTCGTAGCTCGCCGCCGCCCTGCTCCATAGCCGTCGTGGCCATGCTCGCCGTCGAGCTCTATCGAGCACGGCACCGTGCCCAGCACGCTTCGAGCAGCCCAGCGCACCTCGCCGCGCCTCCGCCCGTGCTCCTAGCCCGATCCCACCCGTGCCCGAGCTTAGACCTCCGCCGTTGAGGTCTCCGTCGTCGATGCACCCCCGCTCCGGCCATGCCGTAGCCCCAAAACGACGCGGCTTCGCCTCCGATTTCGAACGCGCTATCGCGCGGACCAAACGGTGCCCCGTAGCCCGTTTTCGGCGAAGTCCCGAGCCGCGCCGCCACGACCTGCGTCGTCGGAGCTTCACCGCCAGCCGCGCCGACGTGGCCGCCTTGGGGCCACCCGCTGGGTCGCTGTCCGGTGGCCCCACTGACCCCCGTTGACTGGGTTGACCCAGTCAATGTGCTGACTGGGCAGGCCCCAGCCACCGACATGTGGGCCCCCTCTGTTAATTAGTCTAATAAACATTTTTTTAAATAAAAGTAACTAGATTAACATGAACACTCACTGACACCTAGGGCCCACACCCCTAATTAACCCTGCTAAATTTGTTTAATCCACTGTTAAGCTAACATAGATTGGCATGTGGGTCCCACCGGACCCACAGGTCATGTTTGACCTGGTCAGCGAGTCTGTTGACTGCTGAAGTCATCAACACGTCATGCTGACGTCATATTCCATTTCTGTTAATATAAATAATTTCAAAAAATGGCTTAATCTTTGAAAAATCATAGAAATTAAACCGTAACTCGGATGAAAATGTTTTCTACATGAAAGTTGCTCAGAAAAATCCAGCGAATCCGAATACACGGTCCGTTCATCTGTCACATGCCCCTAGCATGCTGAACATGGAACTTTCCCCCTCCGGTCATCTGTTTGGCATAGGCCCGGAACCGGGAAAACATTCCCGGTTGAATTCCCCCTTCACCTATATCGTGTAGCCATACGTTAGGTCACACCTGGCACATCATATTGCCATGTTATGCTATGTTTGCTTTATATTTATTGTTTCTTTCCCCTCTTCTCTCCGGTAGACCTCGAGACCGATGCCGCCCCTGTGATCGACTACGTCGATGACGACCCTTCTTCCTTTACAACAGAGTTTCCAGGCAAGCCCCCCCCCCCCTTTGATCATCCCGGTATCGCCCATTCCATTCTCTCATGCTTGCTTTATATTTTGCTACTGTAATTGATTTCTCCTATTCTGATGCATAGCCTGCTTTTGTAACCTGCTTATTGTTACCTACCTGCTTATCCTAAACTTCTTAGTATAGGTTGGTTAGTGATCCATCAGTGACCCCCACCTTGTCCTTGTTGCCCCTGCTTCATCATTGAAGACCCGATCAACGGGATCGAAGTCCGTGCCCGGCACCGCACATCACTTTCCCCTTAGTTGCTCGACACTACTGGGTTACTATCGAGTGCCGAGGGTGAGACCTCTACAACACTTCTGATGTTAACCCTATAGTGTAGCTATTCGGTCATGGTCATCGAGGGTGATTCCGCCTTAACCACTTCCGGTACGACTCTGTTGTGCAACCCCTCAAGTGTGAACCTCGGGGGTGGTTCCTCTTACGTTCACCTTGATGATTACATCGAGTGGAATTCACCGGGGGTGATTCCTCAGGTTTTCCCCTTGATGTTTGGACACACAGATACTTGGACTTCACCACTGTTACTTGGAAAGGCGGGTCGACCCTGAGGGGTACCCGCGAGTGATGTGGAGACGGGTTGACCTGGAGGGTGCCCGCGAGATAATTACGAGTCGTGGCTGGGCATTCTTAACCCTTGCCGCAAGTCCTCGAGCCGGGGCGACGGGGTCACATCTTTCGTGAGTCTCTGCTTGTTACCGCGCGTTCCTAATCCACTATGATTTGGATATTTGATCCGAGGGGCCTCTGGCTTGATAGCACTAACCATCACGTGGGCATAGTATGGGCGTTCTGTGTCGTATGCATCAGCCGAAGCTTAATAGACGTCATGCGACTGAGCGACGCGCACCGGGTTGGACTGCGTAAGCACCTGCCTTTTTGAAGGAGGTAGATAGGTCTGCTCACCGGCCGCCCACACAACGTGCAGGAGTTCCCGGGGCGATGGCCCACGACCCCTGGGGGCATAGGTTTAGTCCGGCGTGCTTGACCTCTCTATTAAGCCTAGGTCGGGTTGCGGCGTATTGTTTGGCCGAGGCCGGGCATGACCCAGGAAAGTGAGTCCGGCCGGAGTTAATCGAGCGTGGTGGGTAAGTTGGTGCATCCCTGCAGGGAAGAAAACATCTATCGATAGCCTGTCCCTACGGTAACAGACACTTGGAGTTGTATCCCGATCGATACAACTAGAACTGGATACTTGAGATGAGACTTGGATATGAGATGATAACTGGATAGTATGGCTCTGGGATTGCTTTCTCGCAGGGAGTCAAGAAAGGATCTCTGGCCGAGGTTGATAACACTTCTACTACTTTACTTTATGCTACTCTACTCCCTCCTGTTGCTGCAAGATGGTGGTTTCCAGAAGATGCTAGTCTTCGATAGGCTAGGCTTTCCCCTTCTCTTCTGGCATTCTGCAGTCCAGTCCATAGATACAACCCTTTTCATTGATACCGATGCATATGTAGTGTAGATCCTTACTTGCGAGTATTTTGGATGAGTACTCACGGTTGCTTTGCTTCCCCTTTTCCCCCTTTCTTCTTCTTTCCGGTTGATGCAACCAGATGGTGGAGCCCAGGATCCAGACGACACCACCGATGACTACTACTATCCATAGGGTGCTTACTACTACGTGGAGACCGCCGACGATCAGGAGTAGTTAGGAGGCTCCCAGGCAGGAGGCCTTGCCTTTTCGATCGTTGTTGTTTTTGTGCCAGCCTTCTTAAGGCAAACTTGTCTAACTTATGTCTGTACTCAGATATTGTTTCTTCCGCTGACTCTTGAGTATTCGAGCTTATGTATTCGAGCCCTCGAGGCCCCTTGCTTGTAATACAAAGCTTGTATTATTTTAATTTGTGTCTAGAGTTGTGTTGTGATATCTTCCTGTGAGTCCTTGATCTTGATCGTACACATTTGCGTGTATAATTAGTGTACGATTAAATCGAGGGCGTTACATCCCTGCACGTAACTTTTAGCAAAGCATTATGCTAGGCCATTTTTGTTAGTAAAAAAAGTTTCAGAAATTTTTGACCCTTTTTTATTTTTAAATTGTTTTTCCAAATTGGGTGCATTGACCACCGTGTTCCAAAGATATGCATTGGTCTAATGAAGGCCTTTTCTCCAAAAATATGTATAGTTGAAAATTTGGATGCTTAATTTACAGTACAAACGAAATTGTATTACTCTCTCCGTTTTTAATACAAGTCCACTTCCGAATTTTATGTCAACTTTTTTTCAAGAAAAATTCTGATATATTCATTATGTCATGGTAGCACAAAGAACATAGAAATAAAAAAATTTACTTCCGTATCCATAGACCACCTGGCGGTGACTACAAGCGCCCTCTCTCACCAGAGCCGTGACAAACTTGTTGTAGTACACAATCGGGAAGTCGTAATGTTGTGGCTGTATAGAACCAGCACGCCAGAACAACAACCGTCATAGACGAAGAGAAGTATAGATCGTAAGGATCTAACCTATAAACGCACGAACAAAGATTGGATCCAAGTAGATTCATCGAAGACCAACACCTATAGAATCCCACGAGATCCGCTGGAGACACCTCCACACGTCATCCGACAACGCTAGACACATGTTCCGAACGGGGGGCTAGGCGGGGACAAGCTTATTCCATTTTCAGAGAGCCGCCACCGTCTCGCCTTCCTAAGTAGAACACAACCATAAACAAACTCATAAATACCTAAAATCGGAGCAAGATCCCTCCCGCTGGCAAGGGCCGGAATCCACCGCGTCTCCATGGCCCTAGAGCCACCGGAGACGATGCGGGTCGGCAGCGGCGCCAGTAGGAGGTAGAGAGACCATATATTTTTTCTTGGAGAGGAGGTGGCGACTGCTTGTATGTCTAATTTTGACCATTAATTCTACCAACATAATATGGTTTTTATGCCACAAAAAGTACCATTTCCTTATTTTATTTTTTAGGGTAAACAAAATGTATGTCATTGGATGACATTTCAAAGAATTTTTCAATGATATATTTTCGATGGCATGTAACCGATATTTTATTGATCAAAATGCGAAGTCAAAGTTTGACATGAAAAATGAAGTGATCCTGTATACAAAAATGAAAGGAGTATTGTCATTCCGTGGGACATGGGGAAGCGCAAAACATCCCACCTCGTAGTCCCATTTGAGAGTCCAAATTGCGCGAGGCAACTGGCGCATGTGTCTGCAGTTGTATCTATATTCGTACTTTCTCCGTCCGGAAATATTTTTCTTAGAAATGGTTATATCTAGACTTACTTTAGTTATAGATATATCCATTTTATCTATTTTTAGGACAAGTATTTCCGGACGGAAGGAGTACAGTGGTACTGCCGCTAGAAAGTCCAAACTAGTCGTAATAAGTCTGGACTGTATCGACCGGGGTGGCGGAATCTTTGATTTTCCATAACAAAGTTCAAACAAAACTGGCCTCGGAAGTCGCACCTCGTGTGGCTCGTTTTAAGTACGAGCCTGGCGTCACATACGGATACAAGTCGACCATGCGGTTGCGACAGTCCAAGATGACGCTAAGAGCTCTGTTTTCCTCTTCTTCGGCCGTGTGTGGCTCCTGCATGCAGTGTCTTGCTTCACCCGTCGGCTAACCCAAGATTCGACTTAATTTGGACGTTGATGCACCTAAAGGTAAAATAATGATAAAGCCTAGGTGGAGTAGAAGAACAGCATTCGTGTCTTTATTATATCAAATCAAAATGCACAACAGTTGCAGTTAGCAATCTCCAAAAGACATGAGCAATGGAAACTTTGGAGGTGTTTGGTTCGACCAATTTGTACCGCCATCCTTTTTTAGAAACATTTGCATCGTTATCTGATTTTTTTATTGAGACAAACTCACAAACTTTATTAGGACGTCACAATATTTGCAGGGACGATAAGAAGATCTCCGGGTTAGCCTAACAAACATGGCAACCAACCCCTAAACTAAGATCATGCTTTGCGAGATTCTGAGCCTCCATATTTGAAGTTCTAAACTTATGACTAAAAATACTACAGAAAAACTGAAAAACGTTCTTGAATTTCTGTAATGACAACTCCAGTAGCTGAGCTCCCCTTCTTGATTTCCTCCACGATTACTTTACAGTCCGAGGCAATGAAGGTGTGCTGCACATACAAATCCTCAGCAAGAGATAGGGCTTCCCTCATAGCCCACACCTTTAGGGTAGCCGGATCATCATGGGGAAAGAAAAGAGTAGATGCACCCATGAAGGAGCCCCCTTAGTCTCTACATACTGCTCCAACAGCTCCAGACCCGCCATGCCTAGAGACTGCCACGTCAACATTGATTTTCACATGGTTTACTGGTGGAGGTAACCATCCACTCGTTCTGGACACAGGTGTGTCTATCATGTCACAGTGTGCTTCTGAAGAACTTGTAGCTCTGACAAAAAAGATTAAACAAAACCATGAGTAGACAACGGACTTTGAAATATGTACTCGTGTATCGCTTTCCTCCGAGAGCTCCAGATGGCCCATAAAGTCACAATCATCTTAGTGAATTCCACGTGCGATAGTGAGTAATTCATGGCAAATAGCCATTCCTTTGCACTTCGTTTAGGATTATGACACATGTGCTCCACCATTTGTTCATTCGAGAGAGCCCAAACACTTCGTGCAATCGCCAACTATCAGTCACACCACAAAGCACGCAAAACAGGGGTTGTGGCCATGTTGAGGTGGTGAAGTAAATCGCGAGTGGGAAGGGACTGCCAGGCTAATCTCCATGCAAACACTTTAAGCTTTGAGGCAATCCGCAAATTTCAGAGAGCAGCCCACCCGTCATTATCTTGTTATCCATTTGAAAGCCCTTGTTGTTTATCCAACCACTCTTCCTTTTGGATCTTTGTTTTCAAGATCATACTGTATGCGGATCGAACTGAGAACCGGCCCTCGTGATCAGCTGACCATGCCCAAAAATCAGATATTCGCCTAGTGCAGAGGGGTATTCCTAGGATTGCTTCCGCATCGTAGGGGACAAGAGTTTGCCGAACGAGTTCCTCCTTCCAAGGACCTGACGATGCATCAATTAACTCAGACACCAATGATGAAGCATTTGTTGTCCGGGGAGAAATTGGTCTCATCATTCGATCCCTAGGGATCCAGCTGTTGTACCAAATATTTGGAGTTTCCCCATCTCCGATCCGCCTAACAACTCCTTGTAACAAGACATCTCTACCATCAATGATTGCCCTCCATATTTGTGAGGGTTGAGGGCCAAGCTCGGCATCCATGAAAGAGCAAGTCGGGAAGTATTTTGCCTTCAAGATTCTCGCACCAGGGGATGTAGGTTCCTGGAGTATACACCATGCTTGCCTTCATAGCAATGCCGAGTTAAATATCTCTAGGTTTCGGAACCCCAAACCTCCCAGGTTTTTTGTCTCAGTCATGTCCTCCCAAGCAACCCAGCTGGGCTTCTGCTTCCTGTTCTTACTGTCCCACCAAAACTGCCTGATTACAGAAGTTATTCTCACATAGACCATGTGGTAATCTGAAGCATGCCTTAACTGCACCATATACTAAGGAGGTGAAAGTTGCTCTCTTTCAGATGTTTCCTACAAAGGCACCTACCCCAGATGGATTCCCTGCACATTTTTATCAGCGCCACTGGGAACTTTGTGGAGATGACATCACTCGTGCAGTCTTACACATAGTAAAGGGAGAGGAAAGTGCATCATGTGTTAACGACACTCTCCTAGTATTAGTGCCGAAGGTGCAGAACCCAGCTTTACTCACCCAATTTAGACCAATCAGTTTATGCAATATTTTGTACAAAATAGCTTCGAAGGTGGTGGCTAATAGGTTGAAGCAGATCTTGCCATATATAATATTAGAGGAGCAGTCGACTTTTGTACCAGGCAGATTGATAACAAACTGCATAATCAGTGCTTTTGAGTGTCTACACTTTATGAAAAGAAACAAGTCCAGAATTAATGGTATTTGTGCTCTAAAGCTTGATATGATGAAAGCCTACCACAGGGTTGAGTGGTCTTACTTGCATGCTATCATGGCAAAACATGGGTTCGCTCAAGCATGGATAGATATAATCATGATCATGGTCACTTCAGTCAAGTTTCGTTGATTTTCAATGGTGAATGACTAGAACAATTCACACCCATCAGAGGAACTCGGCAGGGAGATCCTATTTCCCCTTACCTTTTTTTGATTGCAGCAGATGGTCTTTGGTGCCTCCTGAAATCCAGTTCTCAGTCATCACTAAGTGGCATCAAGGTGGCTCCCACGTCTTCGGCCGGGAATCACCTGTTATTCGCCGATGACAGCTTGTTGTTCTACAAATCAAGTGTGGAGGGAGCAAATGCGGTGTCAAACTTGCCTGAGTCATATTGTGCAGCGCCAGGAAAAAGGGTGAATCATGATAAATCATCGATATTTTTCAGTAAAGGCTGCCCTCAAAACCAAAGACAAGAAGTAAAGAATTCACTCAATGTGCACAAATGAAGTCCTTAGTGAGAGATACATTGGTATGCCCATTGATGTTGGTCATTCGATCAAGCGAATTTCTAGATATCTGCGGGGCCGAGTATGGGAAAGGATAAGAGGGTGAATGGAAAAACTCTTGTCCGTAGTAGGCAAAGAAGTTTTAATCAAATCGGTTATTCGACTACACCTCAACCTCATACCGTTAATGACGTTTGGTTGGGCCGGCCCATAAACGAATACGGTGTAAACAGATCACACCTTAAGTCTCGGTTGATTCCGCCCATCCTAGTCCCAAGCAGATCCGTTATCGAGATTTCCTATATGCCGTTTACAACGACAAAGAGTCCACCAACCGCACATGGGAGAGCCCACAGGCGGCTCATTTCTTGATGGCCGTGATAAAAATCAACAAAATATAAGAATTGCACGGGACTTGATCCCACAAGGCCACAACCAGCGGCAGATTCACTCACACGGCTAGTCATTGCGACTGCCTGGAATTAGTGCATGATATGTAGCATGATACTAAAAGAAACGACAAAAACAACGAAACTTAAATATTAGTTCGCAAAAAATTCAAACGAGTGAGCGTAAGAGGGATCGAACACAAAACCTCCAGTGGGTGAACCACGTCACTAAGCACTGTAATTAATGCAATTTCTCATCAAATATGGCAACACATTTTACGTAAGATATAAGCCGCACATGTTTTTTAATTTCAAACCTGATTTCCTTTTACACAAAAGGACAACAATTTTTGAAACATGAACATTTTCAAAATTTCTTCACAGATTTATAAAAAATCAAACATTATGGGAAAACACAAACATTTTTTGGAATCTCAAACATCATTTGGAAAAAAAATGAAAACGAGAACATTTTCTGAAAGTATGAACAATATTTTGAAATGCAACAAGTTTTGAAAAATAGGAACAAAATTGAAAACTTCTAAACAATTTTATCAAAAAGCAATTTTTTTATGAAATCCCTGAATTTTTTTTGAATTTGCAATCAAAATTTGAAAATATAAACATTTTTGGAAAAAAGAACCTTTTTCAAAATTTAAAAAAAATTAAAACACAAACATTTTCTCAATTAATAAACAAAGTTTAAAACAATGTTTTTCTGAATTTGCGAACAAATTTTGAACATATGAGCATTTTTTGAAATTGCTGAAAAAAGTTATTTTTGAAAAAAGTTTAGAAATGTGAACATTGTTTGGAAAATTTTAAACTAGACTTTTTGAATTTTTGAACATTTTCTTAAAAGAAGCAAACAAATTTTGAAATTCTGAACTTCTTCAAAATTTTGATCAAAATTTGAAAACAAGAACATTTTATGGAAAAAACAAACAAAATTTGAAAACTGCAAACATTTTTTTAATTTCTGAACTTTTCTATAGAAAAGAAAATTGAACCTGAAAATGAAAAAGAAAAATGAAACAAAAGAGAAAAGGAAAGAAAAAAATAAACAGAAAAAAAGAATGAAGGAAAAAGAGAAAATGAAAGATGGAAAATGGAATAGAAACAGAAAAAGGAGAAAAGAGAAAAACGGTTGAGGAACCATCTAGAAGGCTCTCAAAACCGGAAAAAAACACCTGACACAGAGCGTCCGAAGGTTCCAAAACCGTAAAAAGAAAGCCTCTTGCTTACTGGGCCGGCCCACTTTGCTCGATCTCGAGCGTTGCCTGTGCGTAGCGGCGACAGTTTCCCGCAATGAGCGGCAAATAGGAAAAGTGCCCGTTACCGCTTCGTCTCGAGCGACGGTTCCATCAAGAGATCCCTCCAATTTCGTCCCACCCCGATTCTTCTACGTCAAAGTGAGCGGAGGTGGTGGTGATGGAAAGCTTATCTTGCCGGAGCCATGCAAGCAACAACATATTGGCTGCCGTCACCAATCCCTTCTCTATTCACGGTGCCACTTCTTCTTCGGACCCCATACTTATTCTTCTCCAGCATCCTCCTCCGTAATACGTCTCCAATGTATCTATAATTTTTGATTGTTGCATGCTGTTTTATTATCAATCTTGGATATTTTATAACCATTTTATAGTCATTTTATATCATTATTGGTACTAACCTATTGACATAGTGCCAAGTGCGATTCTTTGTTTTCCATGTTTTTACATCGCAGAAATCAATATCAAGCGGAGTCCAAATGCCACGAAACTTCACGACGATTTTTATGGGCCAAAAGGAAGCAGATGGGCCTGGTTGCACTGGGGAGTCGAGGAGGACAACCCACTGTGGTGCGCCAGAGGTCGACACGCCTACAGTGGGTTGTGCCCACCTCGGGTACCCCCCCGGACCGCCTCTTTGCTCTATGAATACTCCAAAAATACCAGAACCCTAGGGGAGTCGACGAAATATTCATCCAGCCGCCTGTAACATCCCAAATTTTCAATTTGGAATGTTATACATTAGATCATCATTGCATATCATATTTTATTGCATTTTGATTTGATCCTAGAAATTCTACGCAACTCAAGGACCCACGGAGAGAGTTGGGGATTTCGTTATTTTCATATTTGAGTTTTTCTCAAATTTTGCAAAGAGGATCAATTGGTTTTGATTATTTTTCCTCCCTAATATTTTGAAAATAAAAATATATGAGAGGAGATAAAATGACTTCTCCAAAATAAATGAAATATTAAAGGGAAAATATTAAAATCAGAAAAACGTTTTATTTGGATTTTATTGCAATTTTATTTGAATTAGAAAAATTGCATGTTTTCAAACTTTGCATTTTAGGCCAAGAAAATGTTCATCTTGTTCTAAATATTTTATTTAGACGGTGAAAATATGTTTTGACATTTTAGTTTTTTATTTATTTTTCTAGGATTTATTTTTCGGCGGAATCTTATTTAAAAAAAGTTCCCACTCGACTGGGCCGGAGCCCAGCCGAGCAGGCCGGCCCGCCTAGCGCGCCGCCTCGCCCGACGTCGCCCTTGGGACTCGAGTCCGACCCGAGCCGCCGGGCCGCCTGCCCAAGTCACCGCCACCTCCTTTATAAACCGAGCAGGGACCCCCTTGGGACCCCAAGCCGCCGCCAGCCCGCCGCCCGCCTCGCCGCCACCGCCACCCGCCGCCTCCCGCCTCCCGCCCGAGCCTGCCACCCCACGGACCCGTGAGCACCGGATCTCAGCTGGAGCCCCGCCGAGGTAGCCGCCCCCGTCGTGTTTCTTTTAGAACCCGCGGTCTAATTTTTTTTAGGTTAGATCGGGTTTTTTTATTTTTTTCTGGTTTGGTTATTTAGCGGACGTTCGTCCGTACGTTCGTTTTAACGAACGGTTTTCACCGCTTAGCCGTAGACAACGAATGTTCGTTCGTTAGCCTATTCGTCAGTTTTTCTTTTTCCAGGGTTTTTCCGTGATTATTTTCAATCGTGATTTCTGCCCTGATTTTTGTTTTAGTTTATCTTTTCGCTCGTTTATCGGAATCAGGCGATTCAAGCGCTAGAGTTTCGTCTCGAAGTCCTCTTTATGTCTAACCAACTTAAACAAGTTTTTGCTACTGTAAAATTTGACTAAAGGCCAGATTAGTAAACGAAGCTTGTTTCTTTCGCAGTTTGAGTTTCGTTGCCTCGTTTGATTTGATTCTTTTTGCAAACCAGAGTTCTTAAGTTGAACTTTCTGGTTAGTTCTTATTTGAGATTTACCCGTGCTTCTAGTTGAGTGCTTATTGTATGCTTGTTTGTTTGCGATAGAGTACCCGGAGTGCGAAGCGTGCTACTACGAGTCTCTAGGTTTCACGGATCATCAGCAAGGCAAGTAACACTTTGATCATACCTCTTTACTACCCAGTTTTATTGCATTAGTCAATCCTCAAACAATTGCATGGTTAGGATCTGATTAACATGTGGGTACTGGGAAGTAGGTGATGAGGTAGGAACCTATTGCCCTGTTTATTATCAAACCCTGGGAGTTACTTCTTGTTGGGGATCGTTGCAGAAATTAAAAAATTTCTACGCATCACCTAGATCAAACTATGGAGTAACTAGCAACGAGAGAGAGGGGAGTGCATCTTCGTACCCTTGAAGATCGCGAGACGGAAGCGTTGCAAGAACGTGGTTGGAGGAGTCGTACACGTAGCGATTCAAATCGCGGCCGAATCCGATCTAAGCACCGAACAACGGTGCCTCCGCGTTCAACACACATGCAACCCGGTGGTGTCTCCCGCGCCTTGATCCAGCAAGGAGGAGGGAGAGGTTGAGGAATAAGGCTCCAACAACAGCACGACAGCGTGGTGGTGTTGGAGTGGCAGTTCTCCGGCAGGGCTTCGCCAAGCTCACGCGGAGGAGGAGAGGTGTTGGGGAGGGGAGGGGCTGCGCCTTGGATGTGGTGCTGTAGCCCTCCCTCTACCCCTCTATTTATAGGGAAAAGGGGAAAGGGGGCCGGCCCCTCTAGATGAGATCTAGAGGGGGGGGGGGGGGCGACCAAGGGGGAGGGGGCTTGCCCCCCAAGAAGGGGGGGGGGCCCTTTAGGGTCCCCCCCAACCCTAGGCGCATGGGCCCTAGGGGGGATGGCTCCCAGCCCACTTAGGGCTGGTTCCCTTCCACCTACAGCCCATAAGGCCCTCCGAGGCAGGTGGACCCTCCTGGTGGACCCCCGAAACTCCTCCGGTGGTCCAGTTACAATACAGGTATACCCCCGAATATTTCAGGTGACCGTATGATGACTTCCCATATACAAATCTTCACCTCCGGACCATTCTGGAACTCCTCGTGACGTCCGGGATCTCATCCGGGACTCCGAACAACATTCGGTAATCACATACAAATCTTCCTTATAACCCTAGCGTCATCGAATCTTAAGTGTATAGACCCTACGGGTTCGGGAATCATGCAGACATGACCGAGACAGCTCTCTAGCCAATAACCAACATCGGGATCTGGATACCCATGTTTGCTCCCACATGTTCCACGATGATCTCATCGGATGAACCACGATGTCGAGTATTCAAGCAATCCTGTATACAATTCCCTTTGTCAATCGGTATGTTACTTGCCCGAGATTCGATCGTCAGTATCCTAATACCTCGTTCAATCTCGTTACCGGCAAGTCACTTTACTCGTTCCGTAATGCATGATCCCGTGACCAACTACTTAGTCACATTGAGCTCATTATGATGATGCATTACCGAGTGGGACCAGAGATACCTCTCCGTCATACGGAGTGACAAATCCCAGTCTCGATTCGTGCCAACCCAACAGACACTTTCGGAGATACCTGTGGTGCACCTTTAAAGCCACCCAGTTACGTTGTGACATTTGGTACACCCAAAGCATTCCTACGGTATCCGGGAGTTGCACAATCTCATGGTCTGAGGAAATGATACTTGACATTAGAAAAGCTCTAGCAGACGAACTACACAATCTTGTGCTATGCTTAGGATTGGGTCTTGTCCATCACATCATTCTCCTAATGAAGTGATCCCGTTATCAATGACATCCAATGTTCATGGTCAGGAAACCGTAACCATCTATTGATCAACGAGCTAGTCAACTAGAGGCTCACTAGGGACATGTTATGGTCTATGTATTCACACCTGTATTGCGATTTTCGGATAACACAATTATAGCATGAACAACAGACAATTATCATGAACAAGGAAATATAATAATAACCATTTTATTATTGCCTCTAGGGCATATTTCCAACAGTCTCCTACTTGCCCTAGAGTCAATAATCTAGTTACATTGTGATGAATCGAACACCCATATAGTTCTGGTGTTGATCATGTTTCGCTCGTGGAAGAGGTTTGGTCAACGGATCTGCAACATTCAGATCCGTATGCACTTTACAAATCTATGTCTCCATTTTGAATATTTTCACGAATGGAGTTGAAGTGACGTTTGATGTGCCTGGTCTTCTTGTGAAACCTGGGCTCCTTGGCAAGGGCAATAGCTCCAGTGTTGTCACAGAAGAGAGTCATCGGCCCCGACGCATTGGGAATAACTCCTAGGTCGGCAATGAACTCCTTCATCCAGATTGCTTCATGTGCTACCTCCGAGGCTGCCATGTACTCCGCTTCACATGTAGATCCCTCCACGACGCTTTGCTTGCAACTGCACCAGCTTACTGCCCCATCATTTAAAATATACACTTATCCAGTTTGTGACTTAGAGTCATCCAGATCTGTGTCGAAGCTAGCATCGACGCAACCCTTTACGAAGAGTTCTTTCTCACCTCCATAAACGAGAAACATATCCTTAGTCTTTTTCAGGTACTTCAGGATATTCTTGACCGCTGTCCAGTGTTCCATGCCGGGATTACTTTGGTACCTTCCTACCAAACTTACGGCAAGGTTTACATCAGTGCAGTACACGGATGGCATACATAATAGACCCTATGGCCGAGGCATAGGGGATGACACTCATCTTTTCTCTATCTTCTGCCGTGGTCGGGCATTGAGCCGTGCTCAATCTCACACCTTGCCTGTGCAAGAACCCCTTCTTGGACTGATCCATATTGAACTTCTTCAATATCTTATCAAGGTATGTACTTTGTGAAAGACCTATGAGGCGTCTCGATCTATCTCTATAGATCTTGATGCCTAATATGTAAGCAGCTTCTCCAAGGTCCTTCATTGAAAAACACTTATTAAAGTAGGCCTTTATGCTTTCCAAGAATTCTATATCATTTCCCATCAATAGTATGTCATCCACATATAATATGAGAAATGCTACAAAGCTCCCACTCACTTTCTTGTAAACACATGCTTCTCCATAAGTCTGTGTAAACCCAAACGCTTTGATCATTTCATCAAAGCGAATGTTCCAACTCCGAGATGCCTGCACCAGCCCATAGATTGAGCGCTCGAGCTTGCACACCTTGTCAGCATTCTTAGGATCGACAAAACCTTCCGGCTGCATCATATACAGTTCTTCCTTAAGGAAGCCGTTAAGGAATGTCGTTTTGACGTCCATTTGCCATATCTCATAATCGTAGAAGGCAGCAATTGCCAATATGATTTGGACGAACTTCAGCTTCGCTACGGGTGAGAAGGTCTCATTGTAGTCAACCCCTTGAACTTGTCGATAACCCTTAGCGACAAGTCGAGCTTTATAGATGGTAACATTACCATCCGCGTCCGTCTTCTTCTTAAAGATCCATTGTTTTTCTATCGCTCACCAATCATCGAGCAAGTCTGTCAAAGTCCGTACTTTGTTTTCATACATGGATCCTATCTCGGATTGCATGGCTTCAAGCCATTTGTTGGAATCTGGGCCCGCCATTGCTTCTTCATAGTTTGAAGGTTCACCGTTGTCCAACAACATGATTTCCAGGACAGGGTTGCCGTACCACTCTGGTGCGGAACGTGTCCTTGTGGACCTACCAAGTTCAGTGGTAACTTGATCATGATCGTCATCATTAACTTCCTCTCTAGTCGGTGCAGGCACCACAAAAACATTTTCTTGTGCCGTGCTACTCTCTGGTTCAAGAGGGGTCATCTCATCAAGTTCCAGTTTCCTCCCACTTACTTCTTTCGAGAGAAACTCTTTCTCCGGAAAGGACCCGTTCTTGGCAACGAAGATCTTGCCTTCGGATCTGATGTAGAAGGTATACCCAATGGTTTCCTTTGGGTATCCTATGAAGACACATTTTTCCGACTTGGGTTCGAGCTTTTCAGGTTGAAGTTTCTTGACATAAGCATCGCATCCCCAAACAACAGCTTATGTTTCTTCCCAGACCATAATTCATACGGTGTCGTCTCAACGGATTTCGACAGAGCCCTATTTAAAGTGAATGCGACAGTCTCTAAAGCATAACCCCAAAATGATAGCGGTAGATCGGTAAGAGACATCATAGATCACACCATATCCAATAGAGTGCGATTACGATGTTCGGACACACCATTACGCTGAGGTGTTCCAAGCGGCGTGAGTTGTGAAACAATTCCACATTTCCTGAAGTGCGTGCCAAATTCGTGACTCAAATATTCCCCTCCACGATCAGATCGTAAGAACTTTATTTTCCTGTCACGTTGATTTTCAACCTCACTCTGAAATTCCTTTAACTTTTCAAAGGTCTCAGACTTGTGTTTCATTAAGTAGACATACCCATATCTACTTAAGTCATCAGTGAGGGTGAGAACATAACGATAGCCACCGCGAGCCTCAACGCTCATTGGACCGCACACATCAGTATGTATGATTTCCAACAAGTTGGTTGCTCGCTCCATTTTTCCGGAGAACGGAGTCTTGGTCATTTTGCCCATGAGGCATGGTTCGCACGCGTCAAATGATTCATAATCAATAGACTCCAAAAGTCCATCTGCATGGAGTTTTTTCATGCGTTTGACACCAATGTGACCAAGGCGGCAGTGCCACAAGTATGTGGGACTATCATTATCAACTTTACATTTCTTGGCATTCACACTATGAATATGTGTAACATCATGTTCGAGATTCATTAAGAATAAACCATTGACCAGCGGGGCATGACCATAAAACATATCTCTGATATAAATAGAACAACCATTATTCTCGGATTTAAATGAGTAGCCATCTCGTATCAAACGAGATCCAGATACAATGTTCATGCTCAAAGTTGGTGCTAAATAACAATTATTGAGGTTTAAAACTAATCCCGTAGGTAAATGTAGAGGTAGCGTGCCGACGGCGATCACATCGACCTTGGAACCATTCGGCAGCGCGCCGTCACCTCGTCCTTCGCCAGATCTCCGCTTATTCCGCAGCTCCTATTTTGAGTTACAAATATGAGCAACCGCACCGGTATCAAATACCGGGAGCTACTACGAGTAATCTTGGTAAGGTACACATCAATAACATGTATATCACATATACCTTTGGTATTGCCGGCCTTCTTGTCCGGTAAGTACTTGAGGCGATTTCGCTTCGGTGACCGTTTCCCTTGCAATAAAAGCCTTTGAGTCTCGGGCTTGGGTCCATTCTTTGGCTTCTTCACGGCAACTGGCTTATCGGGCAGCAACTCCCTTGCCGTCCTTCTTGAAGTTCTTCTTACCCTTGCCTTTCTTGAAACTAGTGGTTTTATTGACCATCAACACTTGATGTTCCTTTTTGATCTCCACCTCCGCTGATTTTAGCATTGAATATACCTTAGGAATGGTTTTCTCCATCCCTTGCATATTGAAGTTCATCACAAAGATCTTGTAGCTAGGTGGAAGCGACTGAAGGATTCTGTCAATGACCACGTCATCCAGGAGATTAACTCCCAGCTGAGACAAGCGGTTGTGCAACCCAGACATTTTGAGTATGTGTTCGCTGATGGAACTATTCTCCTCCATCTTACAACTGTAGAACTTGTCGGGGACTTCATATCTCGACACAGGCATGAGCTTGGGAAACCATTTTCAGCTCTTGGAACATCTCATATGCTCCGTGCTGCTCGAAACGCTTTTGGAGCCCTGGTTCTAAGCTATAAAGCATGCTGCACTGAACCAGGGAGTAATCATCAACACGCGTTTGCCAGGCGTTCATAATGTCTTGGTTTGCTGGGACGGGTGCTTCACCTAGCGGTGCTTCAAGGACATATGCTTTCTTGGCAGCTATGAGGATGATCCTCAAGTTCCGGACCCAGTCCGTATAGTTGCTACCATCGTCATTCAGCTTGGTTTTCTCTAGGAACGCGTTGAAGTTGAGGTTGACATTAGCGTGGGCCATTTGATCTACAAGACATATTGTAAAGGTTTTAGACTAAGTTCATGATAATTAAGTTCATCTAATCAAATTATTAATGAACTCCCACTCAGACAGACATCCCTCTAGTCATCTAAGTGATACATGATCCGAGTCAACTAGGCCGTATCCGATCATCACGCGAGACGGAGTAGTCATCATCGGTGAACATCTTCATGTTGATCGTATCTGCTATACGACTCATGTTCGACCTTTCGGTCTCTTGTGTTTCGAGGCCATGTCTGTACATGCTAGGCTCGTCAAGTCAACCTAAATGTATTGCGTGTGTAAATCTGGCTTACACCCGTTGTATGTGAATGCTAGAACCTATCACACCCGATCATCACGTGGTGCTTCGGAACAACGAACCTTCGCAACGGTGCACAGTTAGGGGGAACACTTTCTTGAAATTTTAGCGAGGGATCATCTTATTTATGCTACCGTCGTTCTAAGAAAATAAGATGTAAAACATGGTAAACATCACATGCAATCAAATAGTGACATGATATGGCCAATATCATCTTGCTCCTTTTGATCTCCATCTTCGGGGCGCCATGATCATCATCGTCACCGACATGACACCATGATCTCCATCATCGTGTCTTCATGAAGTTGTCTCGCCAACTATTACTTCTACTACTATGGCTAACGGTTTAGCAATAAAGTAAAGTAATTACATGTCGTTAATCAATGACACGCATGTCATACAATAAATTAAGACAACTCCTATGGCTCATGCCGGTTGTAATACTCATCGACATGCAAGTCGTGATTCCTATTACAAGAACATGATCAATCGCATACATCACATATATTTCATTCATCAATCCTTTTGGCCATATCACATCACACGACACATGCTGCAAGAACAAGTTAGACGTCCTCTAATTGTTGTTGCAAATTTTTACGTGGCTGCTATAGGTTTCTAGCAAGAACATTTCTTACCTACGCCAAAACCACAACGTGATATGCCAATTTTTATTTACCCTTCATAAGGACCCTTTTCATCGAATCCGATCCAACTAAAGTGGGAGAGACAGACACCCGCTAGCCACCTTATGCAACTAGTGCATGTCAGTCGGTGAAACCTGTCTCACGTAAGCGTACGTGTAAGGTCGGTCCGGGCCGCTTCATCCCACGATGCCGCTGAATCAAGATAAGACTAGTAACGGAAAGTAAATTGACAAAATCGATGCCCACAACAACTTGTGTTCTACTCGTGCATATAAACTACGCATAGACCTAGCTCATGATGCCACTGTTGGGGATCGTTGCAGAAATTAAATTTTTTCTACGCATCACCAAGATCAATCTATGGAGAAACTAGCAACGAGAGAGAGGGGAGTGCATCTTCGTACCCTTGAAGATCGCGAGAAGAAAGCGTTGCAAGAACGCGGTTGGAGTAGTCATACACGTAGCGATTTAGATCGCGGCCGAACCCGATCTAAGCACCGAACAATGGTGCCTCCGCGTTCAACACACGTGCAGCCCGGTGACGTCTCCCGTGCCTTGATCCAGCAAGGAGGAGGGAGAATTTGAGGAAGAAGGCTCCAACAGCAGCACGACGGCGTGGTGGTGATGGAGTGGCAGTTCTCCGGTAGGGCTTCGCCAAGCTCACGCGGAGGAGGAGAGGTGTTGGGGAGGGGAGGGGCTGCGCCTTGGATGTGGCGCTGCAGCCCTCCCTCTACCCCTCTATTTATAGGGAGAAGGGGAAAGGGGGCCGGCCCTTCTAGATGAGATCTAGAGGGGGGGGGGGGGCGGCCAAGGAGGAGGGGCCTTGCCCCCCAAGAAGGGGGGCACCCCCTTTAGGGTCCCCCCCAACCCTAGGCGCATGGGCCCTAGGGGGGATGGTGCCCAGCCCAGTTAGGGCTGGTTCCCTTCCACCTACAGCCCATAAGGCCCTCCGGGGCAGGTGGACCCTCCCGGTGGACCCCCGAAACCCCTCCGGTGGTCCCGGTACAATACCGGTATACCCCCGAATATTTCCGGTGACCGTATGATGACTTCCCATATATAAATCTTCACCTCCGGACCATTCCGGAACTCCTCGTGACGTCCGGGATCTCATCCGGGACTCCGAACAACATTCGGTAATCACATACAAATCTTCCTTATAACCCTAGCGTCATAGAACCTTAAGTGTATAGACCCTACGGGTTCGGGAATCATGCAGACATGACTGAGACAACTCTCTAGCCAATAACCAACATCGGGATCTGGATACCCATGTTGGCTCCCACATGTTCCACGATGATCTCATCGGATGAACCACGATGTCGAGGATTCAAGCAATCACGTATACAATTCCCTTTGTCAATCGGTACGTTACTTGCCCGAGATTCGATCGTCGGTATTCCAATACCTCGTTCAATCTCGTTACTGGCAAGTCACTTTACTCGTTCCGTAATGCATGATCCTGTGACCAACTACTTAGTCACATTGAGCTCATTATGATGATGCATTACCGAGTGGGCCCAGAGATACCTCTCCGTCATACGGAGTGACAAATCCCAGTCTCGATTCGTACAACCCAATGACACTTTCGGAGATACCTGTAGTGCACCTTTATAGCCACCCGATTACGTTGTGGACGCTTTGGTACACCCAAAGCATTCCTACGGTATCCGGGAGTTGCACAATCTCATGGTCTGAGGAAATGATACTTGACATTAGAAAAGCTCTAGCAGACGAACTACACAATCTTGTGCTATGCTTAGGATTGGGTCTTGTCCATCACATCATTCTCCTAATGAAGTGATCCCGTTATCAATGACATCCAATGTCCATGGTCAGGAAACCGTAACCATCTATTGATCAACGAGCTAGTCAACTAGAGGCTCACTAGGGACATGTTATGGTCTATGTATTCACACATGTATTACAATTTACGGATAACACAATTATAGCATGAACAACAGACAATTATCATGAACAAGGAAATATAATAATAACCATTTTATTATTGCCTCTAGGGCATATTTCCAACACTTCTACACTATGCCTATATTGCTATGCTATGCTAGTAGACGTGGATTGGGTGAGTGTATCCATGACAGATGTGAGTATTGTAATTTAATGGTTAACTTAAGGTGGCTACTTAAATACACATCTGGGTGGACTGAGGCACCTGGGGAACCTAGTGTTGCCTGTATTTTTGGAAATCCCGGGGTACCGTGTGATTCTCCTATGGACCGCCACCCAGACTCAAAGGGATCATAAGATTATTCATGCTAGAAACTTCTTTGTGCAACCACAAGCTATTATGGGCTCTAGCATAGTTGATTAAGTCGTGTGAACTCTTACAGTGGTAGACTAGCAGATGTAGGGGAAAGTAGGTGTAACTGTCTACCCATCGTAAGGTGCTAATGCTTCTGAAAGACTGTGTCTCGGTCATCCATTTCTCAAACATCATGTAGTGCGAGAAATCCAACGGAGGAGATCGAGTCTTGTGGGGAAAAGTGCGCAAACCTCTGCAGAGTGTACAAACTAATCATGGTTAGCCGTGTCCCTAGTTATGTAAGTTTTCAGTATCTAGTTCTTGGATTATCATGTGGATCTCATCACTCTTAATTTAATTTGATTGGGTTTAATGATGATGCTTAATTGGGATTGAGTTGGGTGAACCTTCTCAATGATTAACAACCACCATGATAGTTAAATAAAATTTATTCCTTTGTTGTAGGGAAAAATTGGCTTTATGCAAAACTGTAACCATAGAGCTTTACACCAGCCATATATGCATGTAGTGATAGCATTATTCGGTTCATTGTTCTCTATGTGTTACATTGCCAGCATATTCCATGTGCTGAACCGTTTTCGGGCTGCAACGTATCATGTTGCAGATTTTTCAGACGACGATTAAGGTGCCATAGGTCGTGATCTTTCACTTAGTGATGCCGTTGGAGTTGATGGACTCACTTTATCTTTCAAGCCTTCCGCTGTTATCGTTATTAGATGGCCTTAAGCCATATTTATTGTAACAAGTTCTCTTTTGAGACTTTCGATGTAAGAAGTGTGTGATTGCTACTCTGTTATAAATCCTTCAAGTAATGTGCGTGTCAGCATTACCGATCCAGGGATGACACTGATGCAGAGAGATCGGACTGTTTGAGGTCTGGTCGCTACAATATGGTATCAAAGCACACATTGACTATAGGACACGGCCACTAAGCTAAAAGCCATAGATCACTACTCTCTTCTCATTTTCTAACTCCTCTCCTTTTCTAATCTTTAAGATGGCGGATGCAAGGAACAAGTTTGCGCAACCGGATGAAGATACACCTATTGGACGCCACTTGAAGGAAGTCACTAGATACCTGAACATTGGAATACCAAGTTTCACCGGGATCTACAACGCCACTTTACAAGAAGAGGAGCGTTGGATGATTCGAGTTCAAGTTCCAGGAAGGAAGTTCATGCCAGTCACTGAGCCCATAGAGTTTCTTTTGATGCACCAACCTGGAGTCTAGGTAAGAGCATGGCAGCCCACATCACCATGGGACGCATTGGAGAAGTTTACTACAAGGATCTCAAGGACACCATCTACCAGATTTGTGGGCGCCGAGATGAGCAATGGGAGATGATCAGCACCAGGAAGGATAGATCTATTGCAGCTTTCATCCAGGAGTTAAAACAACACATTCGCCACCGGGAGAACCAGATGTGCGCAAGCATGATAGATCTGAAGAAGGCAATGACCAGGATCACGGAGCTGGAGGAAGAACTCAAGTCTACATGCGACGGATATGAGGAGGAAATCGCAACATTATTGGAGAAGAATGACGACCTGATAAAGAAGATCGGAGTGTTCATGGGAGACCCCGCGCCAGGAGGAGATGACGACGATTCCACTTGCCCGGAGAACTACATCATCATCGGCATTTACACCGACTCGGACCCGGATGATAGCGATGATGACTTTGTTGATGAAGCTGGATCAGATGGAGTCTTCGACCGATCAATTTTTCTAGTCGACCACCATAACAGTAGTAGTATTTCTCCATGTAAATAGTATAGTCCGAGCACTTTTGTAACGATAGTTAGACTGCCCTTGTTTGAAATTGATTGGAGTGAAATGATTGTGTTTGTCTCATATGCATATGGGTAGTGTTTTCCCCCTAGACCTCATTCTATTCTATTTTCTCATCTTTTCTAAAACCTCAGATGCCTCCGAGACGCGACAATGGATTTGCTTTCCCACCAGAGGTCACCAAGTTGATCCAGCAGCAGAATGCCCTGATGCAGCTACTAGTCCAGAATCAGAATCAGGGGAACAAGAACAACAATAACCCACCACCACCACCACCTGTTGATCACTTAGCCCGTTTTCTAAGGTTGAATCACGGTGTTCTCCAAAGAGCACCGAGCCGATAGTTGCAGATGATTGGCTCCGCAAGATTGGAAGGGAGTTGACCACTGCAGGATGCACAGATGCGGAGAGAGTGCGTTTGCCGCACATCAGCTTGATGGACCCATGTAGCGACCCGACCCGAATGGATCAAGTCTCTGTGCTTACGTGTCATCCCTGGATCGGTATGCTGACACACACAGTACTCGAGGATTTATAACAGAGGTAAATCACATGTATAAATAATGTAAATACTATTACCTCAATCCAAAATAGCGGAAGTATGAAGGTTGTGGATTCCCATCAACACCAACGGCAAAGTTGAGTGTAGAAATCGTAACCCTAACGTATCACTTACTGTAAATGCGAAAAGTGCGCAACATGAAACGTTGCAGCCCAAACGGGCCAACACATGGAATATCTTTGGCAATGTAACACATAGAGAGTAATGAAATAATAAGCTATACTACATGCATATATGGCTGGTGGAAATCTCTATGGTTACAGCTTTTGCGTAAAAGCCAATTTTTCCCTCCGCAAAGGAATAAATTTATTTAACTATCATGGTGGTTGTTAAACATTGAGAATGGTTGACAGCATCCTCAATCCCAATAAAAAGTACTCATTAACAACCCAACAATATTAATTAGAGTAACATGATGAGATCAACAGGATAATCCAAGAACTAGATACTCAAGATGTCCATAACCGGGGACACGGCTAATCATGATTAGTTTATACACTCTGCAGAGGTTTGCACTTTTCCCCACAAGACTCGATCGCCTCCGTTGGATTTCTCGCACTACATGATGTTTGAGAAACGGATGACCGAGACATAGTCTTTCGGAAGCGCTAGCACCTTACATGGGGTAGACCGGTGCACCTACTTTCCCCTACATCTGCTAGTCTACCCGTAAGAGTTCGCACAACTTAATCAACTATGCCAGAGCCCATAATGGCTTGTGGCTGCACACGGAAGTTTCTAGTTTGAAATAATCTCATGATCCCTTTGGGCCTGGGTGACGGTCCGAAGAAATACAGGAAAGTCCTGATGGAAACCAGGTGCCTCAATCCACCCAGATGTGTGTTTAAGTTGCCACCTTAAATAAACCATTAATTTAACAATCTCACATCTGTCATGGAATACACTCACCCAATCCACGTCTACTAGCATAGCATGGCATAATAAGCAAACGTAGAAGTAACTCCCAAGGGTTTGATAATAAACAGGTAATAGGTACTACCTCATCTACTTCCCATCCCATAATTTAATTAGATCCTAATCATGCAATGTTTGAGGATAGATCCAATGCATAAAAACTGGGTATGAAAAGTATATGATCAAAGTGTTACTTGCCTGCAAGGTTTATGAGGATGATTCGTACTCAAAACTCTTGATAGGTCTACTTGTCACACTCCGGTCAATCTATCGTAAGCAATCAATAGTAACCACAAATAAGCAATCACTCAAAAGATCAGAAAGAACGGAGAAGACGATTCGAAAAACATCAAAACCAAGCAAATAACTCTTACAACATAAAACAATTTCTAACAGTACCAAAATTATGTGAATTTGGCCTTATCAGAAAGTTTAGGTCAAGAGCTTCGATTTGCAAAAAGAATCAACTCAAACGGAGTTATAAAACTCAAGTTATGATCAAACAAAGTTCAAACACAAATCAGTTTGAATTCAAATTTTAAAACTTTCAAAAACATGTTTGAGTTGGATTAATGGATAGAGGGGATCATAACGAAGAAGTGGGCGTTGGTTTCGTTGGATTTGGACTAACGAGTAAAAAGTATTGGTCGTTTGAAAACCCAGGGCTAATCTATAAATAAATCATCACAAATAGGTCCCTGGCCGAAATCTAAAAAGAAAAAGGAAAAAAACTATCGAGCGAACGCTCGCTAACAGAACCTAAGTGATGAAACCGTTCGCTCCAGAGAACTAGCGGACGAACGGTCACTGGATAACAGAAAACGATTTGAAAAAAAAAAACAAACGGTAACTAATCCTAGCCCTAGATCTACGATCTAACGGCCAAGGGAGAGAGGCGGTGGTTACCGCGGCGTGTTGGTCGCCGGTGACGGGGAAGACGGCGGCGGCGGTTCGGACGTCGACGGGGCGGCGGCTCCGGTGGGTCTCCGGCGGCGAGGGCGTCAGGCGCTGGCCAAGGGTGAGGATGGAGTCGGCGGCGTGGTCAGAGTGGCGGGTGGAGCGACGGCGCAACTCGGCGGGGCGTGGCGACGCTGCGGACTCCGGCGGTTCAAGCTGAGGGAAACGGGGCCGGGTGCTCCGTTATATAGGAAGGAGGAGGTGGCTTGGAGAAGGGCAGGAGAGGAGGAGTCCGGGAGGCAGCTCGTGAGCCGTGGCGGCGGACTCCCGCTGAGTCTGGCCATGGGGGTGACGGGCGGCGTGATGCTGCGGCTGGCCCGATTGGGCTGGCCGCCCAGTCGAAACTTTTTAAATCCAGACAAACAAAATAAATAAAACCAAATAAACAAAAAAATATTATATAGGTATATAATATATCAAAATTTTCAAAAAAAGATTTCCTATATGATGAACATTATTCTAGCTTCAAATAAAATACAAAAAAATTCAAATAAAGCAAAGAGTGCTTCTTGCTCTAATAAAATCCTACAAAAATCATTTTAAAAATACCAAAATTAATTCATATTTTTTTCTCTCCATTTTTCTGATGTAGGGAATCATGTTACCCTATTTTCCATATATTTTATTTTTGGAGAAAAATAATTTGAATAAAACTCAAATAACTCCAAATTGAAAATAAATTCAAAGGAACTTTGAATTTAATTCTTTGAAACTCCCAACTCATATTTCATATAATTTGAAGAAGTCATTTTATCTTCGCTCGTGAAAATCATTGAGTTGCATAAAGTTTCGGAATTGGAAATATTCTCAAATGAAATTCAAATATTTTCAACACTTTGTCATTTAAATAAATGGAGCAAGTCATGTCATCTCCTCTCCAGGGTTTTGTGATGAAAAGAATTTGAATTCCCGAAGATCATAAAAGCAAAAATGAAAGTTTGGGAAAGTCCTTTTATTCCCTCTCATTTAACTTTCAAAAAGTTTCAAATTCACTCACTTTGAGTCAATCAATCAAATCTATCTATTTATTATAACATTCCAAAATTTAAAATTTTGGGATGTTTCAAAACTACCACCCTTAAAATGAATCTCGTCCTCGAGATTCGGAGAGGCTAGGAAGAAATAGGTTAGGTTTGGGGGTCTTCTCAAAATCCATCGATCATCACAAGGGGTCTGGGCTGCTACCACCCTTAGAAACATTGTTACGGTTCCATCAAAACTCATATACTCCATCCTTATTACTGACAGTGTCGGTCTTCTCAGATCGTAAGGATAATTCCTTCTCTGGGCTCTTCCGGTAGTGGCATAACCTTTTCCTCAATTCTTTTGTCCTTTCCTCTTGGTAAGGTTATCCCGAAACTGGGTCCTCTTAGCTGACGGGTTGGCGCCAATTCTAAACAACTAGCGATATCTCATGGTGGTCATCAATTTATGGTTTCTCCTGCAGAAAACGGGTCTGGGTTGAACCTCACCGTATATCCTACGATTGGCAACAGCTGCCGTGTACAAGGGAAAATACTTATACCATTCTAAGGTTCAAACAAGGTTTTGATCGTTGTCTCTCTACTATAGGTAAGTCACTCAGATTTACCATCCCATATAGCAAAGCGAATAATAAGAGTATGTCGGTATGGTGATCAATCCATCCCGCACCCAAATCATTACCTTGTACATGGTTTAGCTTAATCTCGCATTCTAACTCTCCCTCCTCCTCACAAGCATTGCAGAATTTCTCTTGTCGACGAACCAAGTTCGGATAAATCCATTGATTCTGCAAGCCAAACAAAACATCTATCGTTCCTTAACAACTCTCAGGTTTTGCGTAAACTCCTATAGAATCGTCGGTTGATAAAGGCATATCCTCTTCCAGGGTTTTTCCTTCAGCAAGAATGTGCTTGCTTCTTGGCAGGTCCTGGAGCCTCTGGGTTATGGCCCATCTCATCACTTGTAGTCCTTGAACTTATCCTCGGGCTTCTGATCATTATTCCAACTTCCAACTTCCTAGTATTCTTAAATCCATCCAATTGTACTGTCTTCCTTCCTTCTATTGGCACCAAACTAGGAAGTGATTACTCAGACTCATCATGGAATTTCCATTGATCCATACTTCCAACATCATACCTCCTTTATATCCAATAGTAATTCATATCTTCATCCTCGTGGGATATCCCACCTACCAAGATAAAAACTTATACTTATGAAGTCCATACTCCACTTCGTGGAACATCATTATGCTTTCCAGGGTCAAGCGTCCTTACAGGGGAATATTGGCCATCTCTGCATGTCACTTCTTCAACTGGGAATCGTGAAACACATTATGAACTCCTGACAGTCCTTCGGGTGACTCCAACTTGTTAGCCAATTCTCCCATACGTTCCAAACTCAGTATGGTCCTACAAACCTTGGGGCTAACTTTCCCTTAATTCCAAATCGTTTAACTCCTCACAGAGGGGACACATGAAGACATGCTCCGTCTCCAATTTCATAGACTACCTCCTTGCGTTTTTGAGTCTGCATAACTCTTCTGCCTGGACTGAGCTACCTTCAGTCTATCTCGAATCAACTTAACATTCTCTTCTGAATCCTTGATCACATTTGATCCAAACAACTGACGGTCTCCAACGTCATCCCACACACTCTTGGGGTATCAAACATATCGAGAAAAACTCGTATTCATTTTGTCTGAAATCCATTCAGTGGAGTATCCTTATCTTTTTCAGGGGTCAACGGTTCTTACAGGGTACTACCACCCTTAAAATGTTCCAATATTCCATAGACCATATTTCTCATATCCTCGAAATTGGTCAACATCTTTCCTCATAGGGTAACTCATAAAATCCAAAGCAGTACCAACGTTGCTAACTTTATTGATTCTTAAATTATTACAATCTCTCGCTTTTCCATTACATGTCTCAACTCAACACCTCAATATAAAAGCAAAAGCTCTCACTTCTACTACTCCATTTCTTACATTACAAATTCAACTATTTATCACCAGTCTCCTTCTCCTTCGGACAATCTCTGGCAAAGTGCCCTGCTACATTACAACGGAAACATATTACTTCTGACAAGTTTCGAGGTTTCCTTGTGATTATATAGCCTCCTTGGGTCCTTGGCTTCCTTTTTGGGCGATTCTCGAGGTAGTGCCACGACTCCTTGCACCTATAACAGGTGATATGACTCAGATCCTTCCTGGAATCCAATCTACTTCTCTTTCTGGACTTTTCCATTCCAATCAGGGCTTCTATTTCCTGTGGGTCATACTCTACTTCCTCTGTCGGGAATTCTACTAGATCCCCATTCATACAATTCTGGGAGATGTGTCCTTCTTCTCCACATGAATAGCAAGACTTGGTGCAGGGTTTAATTGGTTCCTCTTTGGGTGTGTCCTGCATCTCTTCCTTCATCACAGATTCTCCTAGAACTTCCGTGAGTGCTCCTTTCATTTCTTCTTTCTTCTGCTGGATGATTCTTTGTACCATGGGGTAAATGTGACAATGTGCAGGGTAGTGGGTAGTCCCTTCACACAAGAAACAAGTGATCTGCCTAGTTGGGCATTCTTCAGCTGGGTGACTTCCTTCACAACTAGAGCATTCATCTTTGTGTTCTATATGGTTGTGTCCTATTTCTCCACAAAGCTTGCATGCGCAAGGTTTCTTCACATCATTTCCATAAGGCTCCAATTTCTGGGACACGAACCTAGACTTTGACAAAGTCAACTTAAATTCTTTCCAACTGGTTACTCCTTGCCATCCATTGATGGTTTGGTACATCCTCCACCAAGTAGCAGCACCTCTTTCAAAGCATTGAAGAGCTTGCTGGGCCATATCCTTTCCGGCTATAGGGTTATTCTCCATGTGATCCTCCATGTTCTGAATCCATCGGTCTGTCTCCAATTGACTCATCGGTCCCGAATACGAGCTCATCTCCATTCATCCTCTATTGGGTCCATGGGTTTTGGGGTGAGATAAGAGAGATAGACAGGGAGGGATACACACAATGCAAACAATAGTTTTGAAAAGACGGGTTTATTGTGGCTGTCGGAAAAAACATCAAACAAATGACAACTCACAATCGTCGCATCTAACGCAGGTATAAACATGGTTTTGGTCTTCTAAAGGTCTATAGATCTCAACGTCATCAAACTCTTCAAGTCTTGGTCATGTCTCCGATGGCTCCTTCTGATCATGCTTGTCCTTCTCAAGTTCTTTTGCCAAATCATCTCTGTTGACGCGAAGTCTCTCGCGACGTCCTTTAATATTTCTGGAGTTACGTTCCAACTTCTGGATTTCATCAACCTCGACATGAACCATGATCCTCATCCTTCGCCTCGACAAATCTCCGGTATCTCGAGGTTTAGCTCCTCCTGCTTGGCTATTTTAATCTTCTGGGACCTGGGTTCTTCACGAACTGCTTCCTTGTCAAATACAGCTTCCTGCAGATCCACCCTAGACTTCTTGATGTAATAGTCCAGATCCTGGTGATGCACCAGCTATGTTAAAACTGCAATCCTTCGCTGGCAGATGCTCCGTCAGCCTTCTACCATCCAATTCTTCCATGCATATGCATGCTTAACTCAGCACGGTGACAAATAGCATAAGCGGGCGATAACATCATGGATAGCGTGTTTCTGCTCTTGTCATTTCCATGAGCTATCATTCCATAATTGATGTCTCCTGTCTTAGGGTTTTCTTGACAAAACTTTGAGTTCTGATGCTCCATGTTCCGGTCTTTCTCCGATACACCTTGATCTCAGGTATTGATAACTTCCATAGTCTGCCAAGTTCCATAAGCGTAACCTTCCTAGGTCATAAAAAAATCTGGGAATTCTTCAGAGCCTTCAAAATCTCCTAGTCTTCGGAATCTTCAACAGTTGTAGTTTCCATTTACACGGTAAAATCCTCTTCATTCCAAATGGTCTTAGTTGTCCGATATTTTATACTTCTTGGAGTTGTCTCATCAGTCGAATCTACGAGAGGTTAAAAGGGGAAAGGGGTATGGTCTCACTAAAAGGGGATATTTGAATAAGCTCAGAAGAGAAGAGAGGTAAAAGATCTTTTTGAAAATGAAGTTGTAGAGAAAAATCTTTCCTATGGGCTTGTCAGTTTCTAGGGTCACGTCCTACAGTCAACATGTGCTCTGATACCATCTTGTAGCGACCCAACCCGAATGGATCAAGTCTCTGTGCTTAAGTGTCATCCCTGGATCGGTATGCTGACACACACAGTACTCGAGGATTTATAACAGAGGTAAATCACATGTATAAACAACGTAAATACTATTACCTCAATCCAAAATAGCGGAAGTATCAAGGTTGTGGATTCCCATCAACACCAACGGCAAAGTTGAGTGTAGAAATCGTAACCCTAAAGTATCACTTACTCGTCGTCTGAAAAGTCCGCAACATGAAACGTTTCAGCCCAAAAACGGGTCAGCACATGGAATTTGCTGGCAATGTAACACATAGAGAGTAATGAAATAATAAGCTATACTACATGCATATATGGCTGGTGGAAAGCTCCATGGTTACAGCTTATGTAAAGCCAATTTTTCCCTACTGCAAAGGAATAAATTTATTTAACTATCATGGTGGTTGTTAAACATTGAGAATGGTTGACAGCATCCTCAATCCCAATTAAAAGTACTCATTAACAACCCAACAATATTAATTAGAGTAACATGATGAGATCAACAGGATAATCCAAGAACTAGATACTCAAAATGTCCATAACCGGGGACACGACTAATCATGATTAGTTTATACACTCTGCAGAGGTTTGCGCACTTTTCCCCACAAGACTCGATCGCCTCCGTTGGATTTCTCGTGACTACTTGATGTTTGAGAAACGGATTACCGAGACATAGTCTTTCGGAAGCGCTAGCACCTTACATGGGGTAGACCGATACACCTACTTTCCCCTACATCTGCTAGTCTACCCGTAAGAGTTCGCACAACTTAATCAACTATGCCAGAGCCCATAATGGCTTGTGGCTGCACATGGAAGTTTCTAGTTTGAAATAATCTCATGATCCCTTTGGGCCTGGGTGGCGGTCCGAAGAAGTACAGGCAAGTCCTGATGGAAACCAGGTGCCTCAATCCACCCAGATGTGTGTTTAAGTTGCCACCTTAAATAAACCATTAATTTAGCAATCTCACATCTTTCATGGAATACACTCACCCAATCCACGTCTACTAGCATAGCATGGCATAATAAGCAAACGTAGAAGTAACTCCCAAGGGTTTGATAATAAACAGGTAATAGGTACTACCTCATCTACTTCCCATCCCATAATTTAATTAGATCCTAATCATGCAATGTTTGAGGATAGATCTAATGCATAAAAACTGGGTATGAAAAGTATATGATCAAAGTGTTACTTGCCTGCAAGGTTGATGAGGATGATTCATACTCAAAACTCTTGATAGGTCTACTCGTCACACTCCGGTCAATCTATCGTAAGCAATCAATAGTAACCACACATAAGCAATCACTCAAAAGATCAGAAAGAACGGAGAAGACGATTTGAAAAACATCAAAACCAAGCAAATAACTCTTGCAATATAAAACAATTTCTAATAGTACCAAAATTATGTGAATTTGGCCTTATCAGAAAGTTTAGGTCAAGAGCTTCGATTTGCAAAAAGAATCAACTCAAACGGAGTTATAAAACTCAAGTTATGATCAAACGAAGTTCAAATACAAATCAGTTTGAATTCAAATTTTAAAACTTTCAAAAACATGTTTGAGTTGGATTACTGGATAGAGGGGATCATAACGAAGAAGTGGGCGTTGGTTTCGTTGGATTTGGACTAACGAGTAAAAAGTTATGGTCGTTTGAAAACCCAGGGCTAATCTGTAAATAAATCATCACAGATAGGTCCCTGGCCGAAATCTAAAAAGAAAAAGGAAAAAAACTACCGAGCGAATGCTCGCTAACAAAACCTAAGTGATGAAACCGTTCGCTCCAGAGAACTAGCGGACGAACGGTCACTGGATAACAGAAAACGGTTCGAAAAGAATAAATAAATAAAAAAACGTGAACTAAGCCTAGCCCTAGATCTACGATCTAATGGCCAAGGGAGAGAGGCGGTGGTTACCGCGGCGTGGAGGTCGCCGGTGACGGGGAAGACGGCGGCGGCGGTTCGGACGTCGACGGGGCGGCGGCTCCGGTGGGTCTCCGGCGGCGGCGAGGGCGCTTCAGCTAAGGCGCGGGCGGTGAGGATGGAGTGGCGGCGTCGGTCAGGAGTGGCGGGATGGAGCGGGGGCGACGACGACGAAGCTCGGCGGCGGCGGCAACTCTGGCGGGGGCGTGGCGGCGCCTGCGGACTCCGGCGGCTCTGGTTTCGAGGGAAACGGGGCCGGGGTGCTCCGTTTATATAGGAGGGGAGGAGGTGGCGTGGAGAAGGGGCAGGAGAGGAGGAGTCCCATGAGACGGCTCCGGCGAGCTGTGGCGGCGGACTCCCGCCTCGAGTCGGTCATGGCAGGGGGTGACGGGCGGCGCGCTGGTGCCTGGCCCGGTTGGGCCGGCCCAATCGAAACTTTTTAAATCCAGACAAACAAAATAAATAAAACCAAATAAACAAAAAATATTATATAGGCATATAATATATCAAATTTTTCAGAAAAAGATTTCCTATATGATGAACATTATTCTAGCTTCAAATAAAATACACAAAAATTCAAATAAAGCAAAGAGTGCTTCTGCTCTTATAAAATCCAACAAAAATCATTTTAAAAATACCAAAATTAATCCAAATTTATTTCTCTCCATTTTTATGATGTAGGGAATCATGTTACTCTATTTTCCATATATTTTATTTTTGGAGAAAAATAATTTGAATAAAACTCAAATAACTCCAAATGGAAAATAAATTCAAAGGAACTTTGAATTTAATTCTTTGAAACTCCCAACTCATATTTCATATAATTTGAAGAAGTCATTTTATCTTCGCTCGTGAAAATCATTGAGTTGCATAAAGTTTCGGAATAGGAAATATTCTCAAATGAAATTCAAATATTTTCAACACCCTTGTCATTTAAATAAATGGAAGAAGTCATGTCATCTCCTCTCCGTGGTTTTGTGATGAAAAGAATTTGAATTCTCAAGATCATAAAAGCAAAAATGAAAGTTTGGGAATGTCCTTTTATTCCCTCTCATTTAACTTTCAAAAAGTTTCAAATTCACTCACTTTCAGTCAATCAATCAAACAATCAATCAAATCTATCTATTTATTATAACATTCCAAAATTTAAAATTTTGGGATGTTACAACCCGCAGCATCATGGTGGGAGAATTTCACAACCACTCACCCCATTGACACTGTCACATGGGACCAGTTTCAGCAAGCTTTCCGTACTGCCCATGTTTCAACTTGCGCCAAGGAGGACGCACCGTTGGCCAGTATGTGGAAGATTTCAGTAAGTTAGCACGTTATGCCCCAGATGACATTGCTACAGATGCAGCCAAGCAGGTGAAGTTTTTGGAAGGATTGAATGATGAGCTTAGTATGCAGTTGATGGTGGCAACCTTCAACAACTACCAGGAGTTGGTAGATAGAGCGCTCATGATTGAAGGGAAGCAACAGCAGATTGACAGCCGTAATAGGAAGTATGGACAAGGGAAGTATAGTTCTGGAGCTCAGCAGAGGTCCCGCTTTACCCCTAACTCGGGAGGACATCTTCAGCATAACCATGGAGGTCAAAATCACAGCGGAGGAAGTTTGCACAACCATAGTGGCCCCAAGAATGGGAATGGTAACGGAGGAAGCAACGGACAGAACTGTTCCAACCCAGCAATGCCCGCCAAGAAGGATCTACGTCACGTTACTTGGTACAAGTGCCAGAAGACTGGAAATTATGCCAATGAATGTTCTGAAGCTAAGAATGGAAATGGCAATGTAAGCTCTGGGAAGAAGCCCAACCCTTTCAACAGGGGATAAGTGAACCATGTTAACGTGGAGGAGGTTGAAGCATAGCCAGATGCAGTAATAGGTAAGTTTTTGGTTAAGTCATTTATTGCAATCATTCTTTTTGATACTGGTGCATCGCATTCATACATATCAAGGGGATTTGTGGATAAGTATAAGTTGCCCACCAAAGTTCTTAGAACACCTATGTTAGTAAGCTCGCTAGGAGTAGAGTATATGGCAAGCCAAGGATGTTTTCAGATGCCATTGACCATAGGTAGGCATGTTTCCCTTCAGACCTGATAATTTTGGAGTCGCAAAGTTTGGATGTGATTCTGGGTATGGATTGGTTATCGATGTATGGAGGAAACATCGATTGCGCTAGTAAGACGATTCTGCTCACCACCCCAGAAGGAAGAAGGATCAAGTATGTATCCCGGCATGTGCCGAAGAGGACTCAAGTGAATTCCTTATCAGGAGTTGTACAGGAGGAAGTACCAGTGGTGAAGGATTTCCCTGATGTATTTCCAGAAGAGTTGCCAGGCATGCCACCGGATAGAGACATTGAGTTTATGATTGAGCTTTTGCCAGGCATAGGGCCAATATCCAAGAGACCATACAGGATGCCCGCAAAGGATTTGGAGGAAATTAAGAAGCAGATTAAGGAGTTACTGGATAAAGGCTATATTCGCCCAAGTTCGTCACCTTGGGGATCACCAGTACTTCTAGTGGAGAAGAAGGATGGATCGTTGAGGATGGTTGTTGATTATCGTGGATTGAACGAAGTGACCATCAAGAACAAGTACCACTACCGATGATCAATGATCTGTTCGACCAGTTGCAAGGAGCTAAAGTATTTTTCAAGATTGATCTGCGATCAGCGTACCACCAGTTGAAGATTCGAGAGCAGGATATACCTACGATAGCTTTTACCACAAGGTACGGGCTATATGAGTATACAGTTATGTCATTTGGTCTGACTAACGCACCTGTCTATTTCATGAACATGATGAACAAGGTGTTTATGGAGTTTTTGGATAAGTTTGTCGTGGTGTTCATTGATGACATATTGGTCTACTCGAAGAATGAAGAGGAACATAAGGAGCATTTGCGATTGGTACTTGGGAAGCTCAGAGAACATCAGTTATATGCCAAGTTCAGCAAGTGTGAGTTTTGGTTGAAGGAAGTTGGTTTCCTCGAACATGTTATATCCGGAGAAGGAATAGCAGTAGACCACACCAAAGTCGTCACTGTGACAAACTGGGAAGCACCCACATCTGTTGGAGAAATCCGGAGTTTTCTTGGACTCGCAGGATACTACCAGAGGTTTATCGAGAATTTCTCGAAGAGTGAAAAGCCTATGACGGAGTTGTTGAAGAAGGACACCAAGTTCAAATGGACTGAGGAATGTGAGGCTAGTTTCCAGGAGTTGAAGAAATGCTTGGTTACAGCACCAGTGTTGATTCTGCCAGATCAACGCAAGGATTATCAAGTGTATTGCGACGCTTCTCGTCGAGGACTTGGACCAGTGCTTATGCAGGAGGGAAGAGTTGTTTCATATGCCTCATGACGGCTTAAACCCCATGAGTTGAATTATGCTACACACGATTTGGAGTTAGCAGCCGTAGTGCATGCGTTGAAGACTTGGAGACATTTTCTCATCGGAAACCATTGTGAGGTGTATACGGATCACAAGAGTTTGAAGTACATCTTCACGCAGAAGGAATTGAATCTCAGGCAAAGGAGATGGTTGGAGCTCATGAAGGATTATGTTATGAGGTTGCATTATCATCCAGGAAAGGCTAACGTAGTAGCCGATGCATTGAGTCGCAAGAGCCATGTTAACACACTCATGACCAGAGAGTTACCCAAGGAGTTAGCAGAGGATCTTCGGGAGCTATGTTTGGAGATAGTCCCAAGAGGCTATGTAGCAGCTTTAGAGATTCAATCTACTTTGATGGATAGGATCCGAGAAGCTCAGAAGACGGACAAGGAGATTGCCGAGATAAAGGAAAGGATGAGAAAAGGAAAAGCTAAGGGATTTCGTGACGATGAGCACGATACCTTATGGTTTGAGGATCGCATATATGTGCCTAATGACCAGGATATCAGGAAGTTGATTCTGCAAGAAGCCCATGATTCGCTGTATTCGATTCACCCAGGAAATACCAAGATGTATCTGGATTTGAAGGATAGTTTCTGGTGGACCGGAATGAAGAGGGATATTGCGGAGTACGTTTCATTTTGTGATGTATGTCAGAGAGTGAAGGCAGAGCATCAGAAGCCAACAGGATTGCTACAGCCATTGCCGATACCCGAATGGAAGTGGGATAAGCTAGGCATGGATTTTATCACGGGATTGCCCAGGACTCGTTCTGGCTATGACTCGATATGGGTTGTAGTCGATCGTTTGATGAAGGTAGCTCATTTCATCCCAGTGAAGACCACTTATACCAGTGCTAAGTTGGCAAAGATATACATGACTAGGATCGTATGTCTGCATGGAGTTCTGAGGACCATTGTATCAGATAGAGGAACCCAGTTTACCTCAAAGTTCTGGAATCAGTTGCACGAAACTTTGGGTACCGAGCTAGAATTCAAGACAGCCTTCCATCCACGCATGCAGAGATGGGATGACCGAGAGTCAATCAGATTCTGGAGGACATGTTGAGAGCTTGTGCGCTAGATTATGGATCTAGTTGGGATGACAATTTGCCATATGCAGAGTTCTCTTACAACAACAGTTATCAAGCCAGTTTGATGATGGTCCCTTTCGAATCTTTGTACGGAAGGAGGTGCAGGACACCGTTGTTGTGGGATGAAGTTGGAGACCGTCAGTTGTATGGACCAGATTTGATTAAAGAGTTCGAAGAGAAGGTTAAGTTGATTCACGATAGGATCAAGGTAGCCCAGTCCAGGCAGAAGAGTTATGCGGATTCTAAACGCAAAGAGGCTGTTTACGAAGTCGGAGATAGAGTGTATCTCCGTGTATCCCCACTTCGAGGAGTTAAGAGTTTTGGAGTTAAGGGAAAGTTAGCACCACGTTTTGTGGGACCATACCAAGTTATGGAACGTATGGGAGAAGTTGCTTACAAGTTGGAATTGCCCGAAGGTTTGTCAGGAGTTCACGATGTGTTCCACGTTTCCCAGTTGAACAAGTGCCACATGGAGATGGCCGATATCCCTCTGAGAGATACAGTGCCACTGGAAGCGATTCAGTTGGATAGCGATTTGACCTACGAGGAGGAACCAGTCAAGATTCTTCAGTTTGCCAGCCGAGTCACATGCAACAAGGTTATCAAGTTCTGCAAAGTTCAGTGGAGCCACCATACTGAAGATGAAGCCACCTGGGAACAAGAGGAAGACCTACGGAGGGACCACCCTCACCTATTTTCTAGCCAACCCAAATCTCGAGGGCGAGATTCATCTTATGGGGGGTAGGTTTGTAACATCCCAAATTTTCAATTTGGAATGTTATACATTAGATCATCATTGCATATCATATTTTATTGCATTTTGGTTTGATCCTATAAATTCTACGCAACTCAAGGACCCACGGAGAGAGTTGGGGATTTCTTTATTTTCATATTTGAGGTTTCCTCAAATTTTGAAAAGAGGATCAATTGGTTTTGATTATTTTTCCTCCCTAATATTTTGAAAATAAAAATATATGGGAGGAGATAAAATGACTTCTCCAAAATAAATGAAATATTAGAGGAAAAATATTAAAATCAAAAAATGTTTTATTTGGATTTTATTGCAATTTTATTTGAATTAGAAAAATTGCACATTTTCAAACTTTGCATTCTAGGCCAAGAAAATGTCCATCTCATTCTAAATATTTTATTTAGACGGTGAAAATTTGATTTGAAATTTTAGATTTTTATTTATTTTTCTAGGATTTATTTTTCGGCGGAATCTAAATAAAAAAAAAGTTCCCACCCGACTAGGCCGGAGCCCAGCTGAGCAGGCCGGCCTGCCTAGCGCGCCGCCTCGCCCCGCCGTACGCCCACCGGACTTGGGAGTCTGACCCCGAGCCGTTGCCGGCCGCCCCCTGGCCCAAGTCGCCGCCACCCCCCCCCCCTTTATAAACCGAGCCCGGGGCCCCCCTTGTGACCCCAAGCCGCCGCAGCCGCCGCCATTTGCCGCCGCCGACGCCGCTAGCTGCCGCCGCCGCCGCTCCCGACGCCGCCACCCCACCGCCCGCTATCGCCCCGGAGCCCTGCCACCCCACCGGACCCCGCCGGATCCCGCCGGAGCCCCGCCGAGGTAGCCGCCGCCGCCGCGGTTTTCGTTAAGAAAACCGTTGGTTTTTCTTTTAGAACCCGCGGTTTAAAGTTTTTAGGTTAGATCGGTTTTTTTATTTTTTTCTGGTTTAGTTATTTAGCGGACGTTCCTCCGTACGTTCGTTTTAACGAACGGTTTTCACAGCTTAGCCGCAGACAGCGAACGTTCGTTCGTTAGCCTGTTCGTCAGTTTTTCTTTTTCCAGGGTTTTCCGCGATTATTTTCGATCGCGATTTCTGACCCGATTTTCGTTTTAGTTTATCTTTTCGCTCGTTTATCGGAATCAGGCGATTCAAGCGCCTAGAGTTTCATCTCGAAGCCCTCTTTCTGTTTAACCAACTTAAACAAGTTTTTGCTACTGTAAAATTTGACTTAAGTCCAGATTAGTAAACGAAGCTTGTTTCTTTCGCAGTTTGTGTTTAGTTGCCTCGTTTGATTTGATTCTTTTTGCAAACCAGAGTTCTTAAGTTGAACTTTCTGGTTAGTTCTTATTTGAGATTTACCCGTGCTTCTAGTTGAGTGCCTATTGTATGCTTGTTTGTTTGCGATAGAGTATACCACGAGTCTGAGCGTGCTACTCTGAGTCTCTAGGTTTCATGGATCATCAAAGAAGGCAAATAACACTTTGATCATACCTCTTTACTACCCAGTTTTATTGCATTAGTCAATCCTCAAACAATTGCATGGTTAGGATCTGATTAACATGTGGGTACTGGGAAGTAGTTGATGAGGTAGGAACCTATTGCCCTGTTTATTATCAAACCCTGGGAGTTACTTCTACGTTATGCCTATATTGCTATGCTATGCTAGTAGACGTGGATTGGTGAGTGTATCCATGACAGATATGAGTATTGTAATTTAATGGTTAACTTAAGGTGGCTACTTAAATACACATATGGGTGGATTGAGGCACCTTGGGAACCCAGTGTTGCCTGTATTTTTGGAAATCCCGGGGTACCGTGTGATTCTCCTATGGACCGCCACCCAGGCTCAAAGGGATCATAAGATTATTCATGCTAGAAACTTCCCTGTGCAGCCACAAGCTATTATGGACTCTAGCATAGTTGATTAAGTCGTGTGAACTCTTACAGTGGTAGACTAGCAGATGTAGGGGAAAGTAGGTGTAACTGTCTACCCATCGTAAGGTGCTAACGCTTCTGAAAGACTGTGTCTCGGTCATACGTTTCTCAAACATCATGTAGTGCGAGAAATCCAACGGAGGAAATCGAGTCTTGTGGGGAAAAGTGCGCAAACCTCTGCAGAGTGTACAGACTAATCATGGTTAGCCATGTCCCCGGTTATGGACGTTTTGAGTATCTAGTTCTTGGATTATCATGTGGATCTCATCACTCTTATTTTAATTTGATTGGGTTTAATGATGATGCTTAATTGGGATTGAGTTGGGTGAACCTTCTCAATGTTTAACAACCACCATGATAGCTAAATAAAATGTATTCCTTTGTTGTAGGTAAAAATTGGCTTTATGCAAAACTGTAACCATAGAGCTTTCCACCAGCCATATATGCATGTAGTGATAGCATTATTCGGTTCATTATTCTCTATGTGTTACATCGCCAGCATATTCCATGTGCTGACCCGTTTTCGGGCTGCAACGTATCATGTTGCAGACTTTTCAGACGACGAGTAAGGTGCCATAGGTCGTGATCTTTCACTCAGTGATGTCGTTGGAGTTGATGGACTCACTTTATCTTCCAAGCCTTCCGATGTTATCGTTATTAGATGGCCTTAAGTCATATTTATTGTAATAAGTTCTCTTTTGAGACTTTCGAGGTAATAAGTGTGTGATTGCTACTCTGTTATAAATCCTTCAAGTAATGTGCGTGTCAGCATTACCGATCCAGGGATGACACTGATGCACAGAGATCGGACTGTTTGAGGTCTGGTCGCTACACCGCCGCAGAGTCCAGAACCACCATATCCAATCTAGACACCATCACAGAGGGGTTCACCACTTCCAATGGTGCCTCTCAGATGATGCGTAAGTAGTTCCTTGTAGACCTTCGGGTCCGTAGTTAGTAACTAGATGGCTTTATCTTTCTCTCGTTGAATTCTCAATACAATGGTCTCTTGGAGATCCATATGATGTAACTCTTTTGCGATGTGTTTGTTGGGATCTAATGAAGTTCAAGTTTATGATCAGTCATATCTTTTTTATATCCATGAAAGTTATTTGATTTTTTGATCTCTTATAGCCTCGTATTTCTTCTCCGATATTTGGGTTTTGTTTAGCCAACTTGATCTATTTATCTTGTAATGGGAACAGGTGCCCGGTAGTGGGTTCGATCTTACGGTGCTCGATCCCAGTGACAGAAAGGGAAACGAAACGTTTGTATCATTGCTACTAAGGATAAAAAGACGAAATCTATATCTACCGCCATATAGACAAATGGATCTTGTCTACATCATGTCATCCTTCTTATTGCATTACTCTGTTTTCCATGAACTTAATACACTAGATGCATGCTGGATAGCGGTCGATGTGTGGCGTAATAGTAGTAGATGCATGCAGGAGGCTGTCTACTAATCTTGGACGTGATGCCTATGTAATGATCATTGCTTGGATATCGTCGTAATTATTTGAAGTTCTATTAATTGCCCAACAGTAATTTGTTTACCCACCGTTTGCTATTTTATCTCGAGAGAAGCCACTAGTGAAACCTACGGCCCCCGGGTCTTCTTTCTCATATATTTGCCTTGTGATCTACTTTTCCTTTGCATTTTTATTCAGATCTATTAAACCAAAAAATACAAAAATACCTTGCTGCGTTTTACCTTATTTATTTTATTTGGCGTTCGATCTATCAATCTAGTACAATTTACCTCACGTCCGCTTGCCTATCTTGAGGCGCCGTACCCCGGAAGGGATTGACAACCCCTTTAACTCGTCAGGTTGTGAGGTGTTGTTGTTTGTGTGAAGGTGTTGTTTACGTTGTGTTTCTTGGTTCTCCTACTGGTTCGATACCTTGGTTTCATAACTGAGGGAAATACCTCATCGTCATGTGCTACATCATCCCTCCCTCTCCAGGGAAATACCGATGTAGTTGCAGCTACCATCAAGGAGAATTTCTGGCGCCGTTGCCGGGTAGGATCTTCAACATAACCAGGTTCCTAATCACAAATCTCATCTCCTTGCAATTTACATAATTTACATTTGCCTCTCATTTTCCTCTACCCCACTTCACAAAAATTTGCCGTTTTATTCGCCTCTCTTTTCCATTTGCCACTTTCTTGCCGGATCTGTTTTTGAGTGCAATCTTGTTGTGTGGTCATCATGACTCAAGAGAACACCAAGTTATGTGATTTCTCAAATACCAACAACAATGATTTTACTTCAACTCCGCTTGCTCCTCCCGCCACTAGTGCGGAGACTTGTGATATTAATACCGCTTTGCTGAATCTTGTTATTAAAGACCAATTTTTCGGTACTCCTAATGAGGATGCCGCGTCCCATCTTAATACCTTCGTGGAATTATGCGATATGCAAAATAAAAAAGATGTGGACAATGATGTGGTCAAGATGAAATTATTTCCGTTCTCTTTGTGTGATTCTGCAAAAATTTGATTCTCTTCTTTGCCTCGTAATAGTATCGATTCTTGGAACAAGTGCAAAGATGCTTTTATCACTAAGTATTTTCCTCCCGCAAAAATTATTTCCCTTAGAACCCAGATCATGAATTTCAAGCAACTTGAACATGAGCATGTTGCACAATCTTGGGAAAGGATGAAAATGATGCTAAGGAATTGCCCAACTCATGGGTTAAATCTTTGGATGATCATACAAAAGTTTTATGCGAGATTGAATTTTGTTTCTCGTAATCTTTTAGATTCCACCGCGGGTGGTACTTTTATGGAAATTACTTTGAGTGAAGCCACCAAATTGCTTGATAATATCGTGGCAAATTATTCACAATGGCATACCGAAAGAGCTGCTACTAGTAAAAAAAGTTAATTCGGTTGAAGAAATTTCTTCTTTGAGTAATAAAGTTGATGCTCTTATGAAATTGGTTGCTAGTAAAAGTGCTCCTATTGATTTTATTGATATGCCTTTGTCTACTTTGATTGAGCAAAATAGTGATGCCACATATGTGAATTTTATCTCTTGAAATAATTTCAACAACAATGCTTATAGAGGTAATTTAATCCTAGGCCTTTTCCTAGTAATTCCTCTAATAATTATGGTAATTCCTATGGAATTCAATCTTACGATAATAATAGGAACACTTCTGATCTTGAGAATAATATTAAAGAATTTATCAACACACACAAAAATTTCAACACTTCTATAGAAGAAAAGTTGAATAAGATTGATTATTTGTCTAGAAGTGTTGATAGAATTGCTCATGATGTGAAAAATGTCAAGATGAAATTTTTTGTGCCTAAAGTAGATGAATCAATTAAAGCTCTTTACGTTTCTATGGATGAATGTAAGAAAAGAACTGCTATGGTTAGAGCTAAAGGAGAATTTTTAGAAAAAGTTTTTCTAGTGATTATTCTTGCAAAAGTGATGAAGATCTTAAAATGATTGGTGTTTCTTCTATTGATTCCTTGTTTAGTAAAGTTAAGAATGATGAAAAAGGGACTGGAGAAGAGTCAACTTTAGGTAGATGGCGTCCCAATGTTTCAGAGGGTGAAAATCTTGTTGAGAAAATTGATGAAAGTGGGTTTGGAGAGGTCAAAACTTTAACTAGTGATGTGCCCACTCTTTTGGATTACAAAAACATTAATTATGATAGTTGCTCTTTGATTGATTGTATTTCTTTGTTGCAATCCATGATAAATTCACCCCATGCATATGAACAAAACAAAGCTTTTACTAAACATATTGTTGATGCTATGATGAAAGCTTTGGAAGAAAAGTTGGAATTAGAAGTATCAATTCCTAGAAAATTGCTGGATGAGTGGGAACCTACTATAAAAGTCAAGATCAATAGTTAGGAGTCTTTTGCTTTGTGTGACTTGGGTGCTAGTGTTTCTACAATTCCGAAATCTTTATGTGATGTGCTTGGTCTTACCAATCTTGAAGAATGTTCCTTGAATTTGCACTTGGTGGATTCTACTATTAAAAAGCCTATGGGAAGAACTAATGATGTCTTATTCTTGCAAATAGGAATTATGTGCCCGTAGATTTTATTGTTCTTGATATTGATTGCAATCCTCTTGTCCAATTATTCTAGGTAGACCGTTTTTACGCACTATCGGTGTCGTGATTGATATAAAAGAAGGCAATATAAGTTCCAATTTCCTTTGAGGAAAGGTATGGAACACTTTCCTAGAACAAAAATCAGGCCACCTTATGAATCAATCATGAGGGCATCTTATGGATCTCGAACCAAAGATGACAAAACTTAGATCCTTGCTATATGCCTAGCTAAGGGCATAAAACTATAGCGCTTGTTGGGAGGCAACCCAATGAATAAAATTTATTTTTGCTTTTTGCTTTCTGTTATTGAGTGTTAGCACAGTTATGCTACTGTTATGATTGTGTTTTTTGTGTTTTAGTTAGTGTTTGTGCCAAGTAGAACCAATAGGATCTTCTTGGGTGATAGTTGTTTGATCTTGCTGAAAAAGACAGAAACTTTGTGCTCACAAAAATAACTGTTAAAATTCACCAAAACGTGATAAAATGCTAATTCTTTTTGAAGAAGATCAATATACAAATTATCCAGGTTGTACTAGTTTTTTAGAATTTTTGGAGTTCCATAAGTATTCGAACAAAATCAGATTCCTACAGACTGTTCTGTTTTGACAGATTCTGTTTTCTTTGTGTTGTGTGCTTATTTTGATGGCTCTATGGTTTTCTTTGATGAGTTTTTGCCATAGAAAAGTTGGACTACAGTAGATATAATACAAAAATAAAATATTAATTGGTTTGATACAACACTTATAGTAGTGGTTTATTTTTCTTACACTAATGGATCTCACGAAGGTTTTGTTGAGTTTTGTGTGATTGAAGTTTTCAAGTTTTGGGTTATCTTATGATGGATGAAGGAAGGATGTAAGAGCCTAATCTTGGGGATGCCCCGGAATCCCAAGCTATTATCCAAGAATGAGAAACCAATAAGCTTTGGGATGCCCCCCCCCCCCCGAGTGGCATCCCCGCTTTCTTCCAACAACTATCGGTATTTTACTCGAGGCTATATTTTTATTCATCACATGATATGCGTTTTGCTTGGAGCGTCTTGTATGATATGTGTCTTCGCTTATTTTATTTTGTGTTTTAAGTCATCAATCCTTGTTGGACACACCTATTTGAGAGAGCCAAAATTATATCATGACTTGTTAGAATTGCTCTCTATGCTTCACTTAAGTCTTTTATGAGTAGGACTTGCTCTAGTGCTTCACTTATATCTTTTTGAGCATGGTGTGCTTTGTTATTTTTGAAGAAATGCTCTATTGCTTCACTTAGATTTATTTGAGAGTTAGTAAAATTTTGAAGAAATTCTCTCTTGCTTCACTTAAATTATTTTGAGAGAAAGAAAATTTGTCATGCTCATGATCTTCACTTATATTTGTTTGAGGTTATGAAAAGCAACACATAAAAGTTAGTCCCAAAGTGATAGATATCCTAGAAGGATAAAGTAAAATAAAATGTCATGAAGATCATTGGACAAAATAAACTTGATTCTTTGTAGTAGTTTTGAGATATGATGATGTGATATGTGAGTTATGTTGATGAGTAATTGTGCTCTAGTAAGAATATTGGTGTTAAGGTTTGTGATTCCCTATGCATGCACGAAAGTCAATAATCATGCAATGAAAATTATATCCTACTTGTGGTGCATTATTCGGTGTTAATTATGCTTAATTCTTGCTTATGAGATTATTCGTTTCTTGGTTGGTCGCTTCCCAATCTTTTGCTAGCCTTCATTTTGCACTAAGTATGACCTCTACTTGTGCATCCAAAATCCTTTAAACCAGTTTTGCCACATGATTACACTATATCTACCTATATGTGGTATTGTTTTGCCGTTCTTAGATATTTTGCATGTGCCATCTCTAATTTTCAAAATAAACTTCTCTTTTGTGTGTTTGTTTATTTCATGAGCAGTAACGGTGGCTAATATTTTCCATGCTGGATGTGTTATTCTCAAGATGAGTGTTTATTCACTTGTCATTGCAGGAGAGTAAGGCAAAGGTCTTAGGGATGCTCAATCCCGAAATGCAAAAAAGTTGAATTTACTTTATGTTGTCAAATAATAAATTCCTTGGAAAGTGTTGGTATGGAGGGTGTCGGTGTCAAAACCGGCGGATCTCGGGTAGGGGGTCCCGATCTGTGCGTCAAGGCTGATGGTAACAGGAAGCAAGGGACACCGATGTTTACCCAGGTTCGGGCCCTCTCGATGGAGGTAAAACCCTACTTCCTGCTTGATTAATATTGATGATATGGGTAGTACAAGAGTAGATCTACCACGAGATCGTAGAGGCTAAACCCTAACAGCTAGCCTATGATGGTATGATTGTAATTGTGATCGACCTTCTAAGGACCATCCTCTCCGGTTTATATAGGCACCGGAGAGGGCTATGGTTTACATGGAGTCGGTTACAAGGAAGGAAATATATTCCTGATCGCCAAGCTTGCCTTCCACGCCAACGAAAGTCCCATCCGGACACGGGCCGAACTCTTGAGTCTTGTATCTTCACGCTTCAATAGTCCGGACGTTGTACACAGTCCGGCTGTCCGGATACCCCCTAATCCAGGACTCCCTCAGTAGCCCCTAAATCAGGCTTCAATGACGATGAGTCCGTCGTGCAGTATTGTCTTCGGCATTGCAAGGCGGGTTCCTTCTCCGAATACTCCAAAGTGCCTGTTATGACGAATAATGTCCGGCCTCCAATCAATGTTGTGCTCCTCGGCTTCGGTGCCTCAGTAATGACCATCTCCACGTGTCGAGCGAATGCGAGGAGTCGAGGCATTTTTGCATTTGCCACCCTCGATCCTCCGGGTGAACCATCTATTTGAAGGGACGGGGATTCTCAGATCCAAACCTCACTCTCCCTCCCAGAGCCAGCATCCAACAGAGCGCTCCGTGAAAAGCCATTCCAACATGGCCGGCCGTCGCAGCTCTTCTGCTTGCCCTTCTCGTTCCAAGTCGGGGGATTGGGGAGAGTGTTCAGTTCCTCATAGTCCTTTGATAAAGTTACAAACCCAAGGGTTTCTCCCACCGGCGTTCATGGTCCCCGTCCGAGCTGGAATTGCCACTTATGACGGAGGAGACCAAGCCGAGGGATCTCCTAACCCATCTCCGGAGGAGCGTATATGTCTGATCCCTCATCTGTTGAGGGGCGTCGGGTTACCTATCCACCCATTTCTTCGCGGCTCCTGGAGTTCTATGGCCTCCGATTACGATCTTACCCTGCCTCTATTACGCACATAGCGGGGTATGTTGCCCTTCTGAGCTGTTTTTAGGCTGCGAACCACACTTGGATTATGGAGGAAGCTGTTACGCCTCGTCCCCCACACCTGTGGGGAGTCCCTATGTCAAGTGGGCGGGGCTGAAGTATGGCGACCGCCGAGACCGGATACCTGTCCGGCACTCTGAGCGAGCACCGTAAAACTGGCCTTGAGTGGTTCTATATAAGCAGCGTCCCCTTCCGGATCGGTCGGACAGGTCTCCGCAAGTTCAGCAACGCCCGAGGGCACGCCTAAACTGGCGCCCGGGGCCCTCAAGAAGAGGACATAAGGAAATATTCCTCGATGGACAGGATAAAGTTCTTGGCCAAATCTGGGTGACGATAGTTGAGGTTATGGCGATATGCATAAGTCGAAGTGCAGCTGCTCCAATATCGGGGAAGCCCATGTGGCATTTCAACGGGAAGACGACACCACCAGCGGCCGTAAGGGTCCGGACTCCGCTGCCACTCTGGCAAGGATATTGTCCGATCTGTACAAAGGGGAAGAGGAGGAATTCCTTCGCATAAAAACGCGAGACGGATTCTCCATGTACAACCCCCCAGCGTGGGTAAGTTGCCATTCTTTTTCCCTGCTTTGCTCTAGCATTCTTCTGCTAAGATTACTTGCATCAATGCTTCTGGGCAGGAACTAAGGAGGGCGGTAGAAGGAATCTTCAACCCCTCCCCGCAACCAGAGGACCCTGGAAGGGCCCTAGATCCGGGACTTAAAGTGGATCCGAATATCACTGTGAAGCTTGTCAACGGGGTATTCTATCGAGCGAGATGGGATGGCGCACTAGTGGCCATTACGGCCGACTACCCTGGACTGCTCCTCGCTTCGTGTGTAAGCCGAACTAGAAAACCCTATCCTTAGAAGACTACCCCCCCAGGTGTTATAATTTACCTTTGAGGCGTCGTTCTATTTTGCAGAAACGACGACCGGAGCGAGGGGCTGAGCCCCTAGGGACTCGTCAACCACGGGCGTCCAGATCGGGCAGGCTCGAGAGGAAGGCGGTGAGGGTTGACACACCGCTACAGAGGTAAAGCAATAACCTGTCCTGTAATTATAGAATTTAACATATGACAGCGCCCTTTGTGTCTGGCAGGAAGAGGAATAACTGGATATACCCTACCAATCACGCCTCTACTAGCCGGATTGTAGAACCGGCTTCAGGGGCGGAGGCGGACACGGGGCCAGCACCGCATAGCTCTCCAACAGAGAGTGCAGACATGCTCTCAGCCACGAATTCCAAAGTAGAGAGCGCCATGAGTCACAGGCGTCGACGGGCCGTACTTCGGAACAACATCTTTTCCGAAGAGGCGTTTAATGCCTTCAATTCGGCGGATGCATACGTCCAAGCTGCTCGGGGCGGGCTTGCCCAACTGACAAACCATTATACCAAAGACATAAGGGTGCGAAATTTTGATAAGTATGTATATCAGTAGCCCCTGAAACTTGAAACGGTTGAAACAACAGTTTTAAGGATCAATTTATGTGCATGTCCTTGTAGAGAAGAACGAGCAATTGTCTCGAGAGCTGGAGGGATGCAAGGCCGAACTGAGGGCCGCAGTTGCCAAATTAGAGGAACCCCAAAAGCCCTCATCTAGTAACAATTGTCACAATTGCACGAAGATGCACCAGTTAGTAAATGGCTGATGTGACAAGTCTAATAGAAAATTCTGCAAACAATCCCGGGTGAATCCGGAGGGCGTAAGAGAGGACGTATCGCACTCAAAAAGCAGCTGGAGGCTGCCGAGCGCATTCTTACGCGAGTTAGGCGGGAGAAGAACGATCTTCAAGATGCCAAAGTCCAGCTGGACGTGGAGTTAAAAGATCTCCGCGCTCAGCTGGCAAACTCCGTGAAGGAGAACAAGAGGCTTCGACGCGGCATTTACAGTAAGTGCCTAGACGAATTGTAGTATAGTTCGGCGAGGAAGTATATTGAAATATTTTTGCTTGCAGGAATGTTAACGGGTCGCCCTGAGGAGGAGATGCCCTCATCTGCAAGTGATTTACTGCAAGACCTTTCACAACTGCACGAGCGAGCTCGGCAAGTGATGCTGGGTGTCGCTCAGGCTTTGTGGCCATCAAGCCTACTGCCGAATGGCATGGGGGAACTTGCGGACCTGCTTCAAGGAGCCCGACGGCGCTTCCGTCTATGGAGGATATCAGCATGCCGGCAAGGAGCAAGAGAAGCCTGGGCGATGGTGAAGACGCGCTACACCAAGCTGGACCCGAACCATATGGCCGAAGTGGGACCGGCGGGGCCCGATGAGCAAGAAATTCCCGTTAGTCTGGTGTATGACCAGGTAGCGTTAGCCGCTAAGTATTCTCAACAGGATTGTAAGCTAGATAGCATGTTGGACGGTATAGAGGAGGAATATAGTCATTCCAAGTGGTATGTAATTTAATGGGCATGATTAGCCCCTAGCGGATTAAAATCATTTGTCATGGCGGACCTTTTAAGCCGACCCCGGATCCTATAGTCCGGGGTGTGTCCGAATACCCTCTCAGTTATACAAAACCGGGGTATGCGTGGAAACAAGGCATAGGGGTCATAAGTTCTTGAGCAGAGAAGTACCCAACTAGTTATGTTATATTACATGGATAGTAAGAAACATCTTCCAGAGAGAATAGTTCTGTTAGGGTTCCTTTCCCTGGGTACGCATGTGACGAGGCACATGTCCGGACTGCGAATGATGGCGCAGGATACAAAACTTCTGGGGCTTTATGTTATAATAAACGAATACATCTTTTGTTCACCGACCGAATATTCTCTTAAGGAAGCTAGCTTTCGGCTTCACCTAGTTTGAGGTACACATCCGGCTGAACCGGCAGTAACAATCACAGAGGTGCTCCCCTTATGCCCTAGCCGAATTAACAGGAACGTAGGGCATAAACACAAGATCCAGGCAACCCAGCTTGGCAACATCTTAAGTCATATCGATGCATATAATGGTGAAGAAAAGGCACATATGGAAAACGAATGCATATGTGATGGGCAGAAAGCCATGTGAGTAATCATTTTTAGCTTCCGTATAGGAAGCCCCCAGGTATTGCTTACACACTTAGTGCGGCCGGGGTGATCCAGAAATCCGCACTGTATTGAATACTTTGTGTGAAGAGAGAAAAAGGTCGAGAAAGGAAAAAGGATGGAGCATAATTAAAAAGGAGGGGTTAGGAGACGAACACTGAGTTTGGCACTAGGCGTAGAATCTCCGGAGTCTGGCCACGTTCCATTGGTTCGACTCGAGTCTGTTATCGGATGCATTACGTAAGCAGTACGCTCCTCCGGTGAGGACTTTGTCAATGACGAAGGGACCCTCCCACTTGGGTTTGAGTTTGTCCTTCTTCTTCGGTAGGCGTAGAACAAGCTCGCCAATATTGTAAGTTTTGGCCCGCACTTCTCTGCTTTGATATCGTTGAGCCTACTGCTGATAGAATGCGGAACGGGCTTTTACGACATCGCGCTCCTCCTCCAGGGCATCTAGATTATCCTGCCGATCTAACTCGGCTTCCTTCTCTTCGTACATGCGTACGCGTGGAGAATCATGTATTATGTCGCAAGGTAATATCGCTTCGCTACCGTACACCATAAAAATGGTGTATATATCCGATTGGTGCGATTTGGCATGGTCCGTAGCCCCAGTACGGAGTCGAGCTCCTCCACCGGTCGTATCCGACCGTCAAGGATCGCACTAGTCTGGGTTTGATGCCGCTCATAATGGGACCATTTGCCCGCTCTACCTTGCCGTTTGTTTGGGGATGGTAGACAGAAGCGTAATCGAGCTTGATGCCCATTTTTGCGCACCAAGTTTTCACTTCGTCGGCTGTGAAATTTGAGCCATTATCAGTGATGATGTTGTGGGGACACCGTGTCGATAATGCGACCCCGGATATGAAGTCTATTACTGGTCCGGATTCAGCCGTTTTGACTGGTTTAGCTTCTATCCATTTGGTGAATTTGTCCACCATGACCAATAAGTATTTCTTCTTATGGCTTCCCCTTTAAGAGGTCCGACCATATCCAGCCCCTGCACCGCAAAGGGCCAAGTTATGGGGATTATGCGGAGAGCGGTAGGAGGCATATGACTCTGATTGGCAAAGAGCTGGCAACCGACGCAATGTTGGACAAGGTCTTGTGCGTCTGCTCGGGCCGTCGGCCAATAGAAGCATGTACGGAAGGCCTTGCTGACTAATGCCCGAGCCGCGGCGTGGTGCCCGCCCAGGTCGGCATGGATTTCAGCCAAGAGCTGCCGCCCTTCCTCTTCGGAGATGCATCTTTGTAGTACTCCGGTAGCGCTTTTCTTGTAGAGTTCCCCTTCATAGACTTTGTAAGCTTTAGAACACCGGACAATGCAGCATGCTTCATTTTGGTCTTCGGGGAGCTCCTGCCTATTTAGGTAGGCCAAGAAGGGCTCGGTCCACAGGGCGATTACAGCCATGATTTCGTGGGCCGAGGACGTTATTTCGGGGGTAGAACCTCCGACTATGTCTGATGGTTCGGAATCTGGGGATGTATTCGGATCCATGCTAGTATTGCCAGACTCCCCTTCCCATACTACGGATGGCTTGAACAGCCATTCCAAGAATATGTTAGGTGGGACGAGTCGGCGTTTAAGCGCCCGATGCGAGCGAGGACATCCGCCGCTTGATTGTTTTCTCGAGCCACATGGTGGAATTCGAGCCCCTCGAACCGAGCTGACATTTTGAGGACGACATTACGGTAGGCCACCATTTTCAGGTCCTTGGCATCAACATCTCTGTTTATCTGTGATATTGCGAGGTTTGAGTCCTCGCACACTTCTAGGCGTTGAATGCCCATAGAGACTGCCATCCGAAGACCGTGCAACAGATCCTCGTATTCGGCTGCATTGTTGGAGTCTGTGTATAATATTTGGAGGACGTACTGGACCGTGTCGCCGGTGGGAGATGTCAGGACTACACCTGCTCCCAATCCGGCCAGCATTTTAGAGCCGTCGAAGTGCATGATCTAGTTTGAGTATGCGCCGTACTCTTTAGAGAGTTCGGCTTCTGTCCATTCGGCGACGAAGTCAGCCAACACGTGCGACTTGATGGCCCGCGGTGGTTTGTATGTTATGTCGAACGGAAGGAGCTCAATAGCCCATTTGGCAATCCGGCCCGTAGCATCGCAGTTATTTATTATGTCATTGAGTGGTACTTCGGAGGCCACCATAATCGAACACTCTTGAAAGTAGTGTCGTAGCTTCCGGGATGCCATGAACACCGCGTATGCTATTTTTTGATAGTGTGGGTATCGGGATTTGCATGGGGTTAGGACCGTGGACGCGTAGTAGACCGGCTTCTGGAGCGGGTATTTGTATCCGTCGGCCTCTCGTTCGACGAGCAGCACTGCGCTTACGACTTGATGCGTTGCAGCTATGTACAACTGACATAGGTTCGCCGATATTCGTATTAATTATCGGATTACTTGCCAATAAGGTCTTTGTTTCATCCAGTTCGGCCGCGGCTGCATCCGTCCATACTATGTGTTTGGTGCGCCGAAGAAGGCGATAAAGCGGTAGTGCCTTTTCTCCTAACCTGGAGATAAAGCGGCTGAGAGCAGCCACGCATCCGGCTAGTTTTTGGATGTGCTTGAGGTCTGTTGGTATAGCCAAGCTGTGTGAGCTTCGGATCTTTGCGGATTCGCTTCAATTCCTCTGTTGGAAACGATGAAGCCGAGTAGCTTCCCCGAGGGGACGCCAAAAACGCATTTTTTCGGATTCAGCTTTATGTCGTATGTCCGGAGATTGTCGAATGTAAGCTTCAATTCATCTATTAGGGTTTCGACGTGTCTTGTTTTTATGACCACGTCGTCCATGTATGCCTCCACTGTTTTGCCGATTTGCTTTTCCAGGCATGTTTGAATCATATGTTGGTAGGTTGCACCGGCGTTCTTGAGCCCTAAAAGCATAGTGTTGAAGCAGGAAGGGCCATATGGCGTTATAAAAGCTGTTGCAGCTTGGTCAGACTCTGCCATTTTTATTTGATGGTATCCAGAGTATGCGTCGAGGAAACACAGCGAGTCGTGTCCAGCTGTGGCATTGATGATTTGGTCGATGCGAGGGAGGGGAAAGGGATCCTTGGGGCAAGCCTTGTTGAGGTCTTTGAAGTCGACGCATAGGCGTCAGGATTTGTCCTTCTTTGGCACCATCACTAAATTTTCCAGCCAATCCGGATGTTTGATATCTCTGATGAATCCGGCCTCGAGTAGCTTGGCTAACTCTTCCCCCATTGCCTGTCGTTTGGGCTCTGAGAATCGCCTTAGGGTCTGCTTGACTGGTTTATATCCTTTTAGAATATTGAGGCTGTGTTCGCCGGTCTGCGTGGGATGCTGGCATGTCCGATGGGTGCGGCGAAAATGTCCCAATTCTCGCGTAAGAAATCTCGTAATCTGGCGCCAATCGGGGCTCATTGTGTCCCGATGGAAGCTGTCTTCGTGGGGTCCGTTGGGTGGACACGGAATTTGACTATCTCGTCTGCGAGTTTGAATGAGGTGTACTTGGGTCGTTTGTCTAGTATCACGTCATCCACATCCTGATGGCCTGCAGTGTTGTTAACTCTTCGGCTGCTAGGGCTTCAGATAATGCTTCCAAGGCTAGAGCTGCGGTTTTATTTTCGGCATGAAGCGCAACGTCCGGATCATTGGCTAGAGTGATGATTCCATTGAGTCCGGGCATTTTAAGCTTCATGTACCCATAATGGGGTACAACTTGAAAGCTTGTAAACGCGTCCCGCCCTAGAAGGGTGTGGTATCCGCTGCTAAAAGGAGCCACCTGGAATGTGATTTCCTCAGACCTATAATTCTCCGGGTACCGAATACCACATCGAGTGTGATTTTTCCCGCACACCGCGCTTCCCGAGTAGGGATAATTCCCCTGAAGGTCGTGTCGCTTTGTTCAATGCGGCTTTTATCAATATCCATCTTGTTGAGTGTTTCTTCATAAATCAGATTTAATCCGCTTCCGCCGTCCATGAGTACTTTAGTGAGCCTAAAGCCATCTATGATCGGACTAAGGACCAGAGCGGCTGGTGCCCGGACAGCCCGGAATCGAGGTTCATCACTGGCATTAAAAGTTATAGCAGTGTCGTTCCAAGGGTTTATTTTTGCCACACGGTAAATTTCAGCGGAGCTTCGGCGAGCTCGCTTGCGCCTATTATTTGAGGCGAAAGTCTCGAAGACTGTTAGTACCGTATTCCGTTCGCTGGCGGGATGTTGTTCCGCTTTATGGCCCACTAGAAGATCCTCGCCACTTTTTGCCACCTACCGGAGTATCCAACATGCCTTAAGGCTATGAGTAGGTGTTGTATCCGAATCTTGTGGAGCTTACATGGCCCGTCGATCCATCCTTCCAATATGGATCTCCGCCCTGGAGTGAGCTTTGGTTTCTTGGGGGTTGGGTCAGACGACTTACGAGAGTTCGTCCGTTTAGTTCGGACAAAGGTTTTGGCGTGAGCAGTCCTATCCCAAAATTCTGTTTGGGTCTTCCAAGCGCTCTCCATCGCACAGTACTTCCGTACTATGGTCGCCAAGTCCGCGAAGCGTACTATGTCGCGGTGGCTTATTGCATTGAGGAGTCCTTCGTCCGTGCAGTTTTTGCAGAAAAGTGAGACCATGTTCTCTTGGCAGTCCACGACCTTGTTAAGCGCAAGGAGGAATCTGGCCCGATGGCGATGTACGGTTTCACAGGGCTCTTGCCTGATGCGGGAGAGACAGTTTAGGTCTAGTTTAGTGTCCGGATTTTGATCCGATCGAACGCCCAAGGGCGCGGGCGGTCCCGAGCTAAACAGCTCAGGATCCGGGGTGCCCAATTTCTTCGGCCCGATGCCCGATTCTAAGTCCGGGACCTGGGTCAAGTTTTCCTTTGAGCAGGTCTTTGGCTCAAGGAGTTCGGTGATCCGAACACAACTTGTCCTCAAAGTTGAGGGGCAATCCGCGTGTGGTTCCGCCACTACCGCCATCTCATGGGTGGCCGGTGGGGACCTGATGTCCCTTTGGTCGGGTTTAAGCCCAATCCAGTCGTAGTCTGTAGCGACTCCCAGAGCGGCGATGCGATCCAAGAGTTCGTTAAGGGAGGAGAGCTCCATTGGATCCATCTGTTCGGCAAGTTCCGAAATGACGCGAAGGTCGTGATTGATGACCCGAGAGGTCATCGTCGGCGCCACCGCCGATGGGGCGGCCATGATAAAGCCGCCGAGCCGGAGCGTCTGGCCTACAGCCAGCGCCCCCTCCGAAGTAATGGCGTCCTTGACAATGAGACGAGCCATCAAGCCTGATGGCGACGACACAAAGGAACTCTCAATGAATGCACCAATGTCGGTGTCAAAACCGGCGGATCTCGGGTAGGGGGTCCGATGCGTGCGTCAAAGGCTGATGGTAACGAGGAAGCAAGGGACACAGATGTTTACCAGTTCGGGCCCTCTTGATGGAGGTAAAACCCTACTTCCTGCTTGATTAATATTGATGATATGGGTACTACAAGAGTAGATCTACCACGAGATCGTAGAGGCTAAACCCTAAGAGCTAGCCTATGATGGTATGATTGTAATTGTGATCGGCCTTCTAAGTACCATCCTCTCCGGTTTATATAGGCACCAAAGAGGGCAAGGGTTTACATGGAGTCGGTTACAAGGAAGGAAATATAATATCCGGATCGCCAAGCTTGCCTTCCACGCTAAGGAAAGTCCCATCCGGACACGGGCCGAAGTCTTGAGTCTTGTATCTCACGCTTCAATAGTCCGGATGTTGTACATAGTCCGGCTGTCCGGATACCCCCTAATCCAGGACTCCCTCAGAGGGCACCCGTGGATACGGTTAGCCATGGAAAGTGAAAGAATGGTGGAAAAAGGAATAAACTTTATTTTTTGTTTGGGAACCGCCTATGGCATATCTAGGATGGAAAGTGTTGGGAACTCTTAAGTCGTTTTCGTTGGTGGGATGGATACACCTCCCAAAATGTTTTTATCTCTAATTTTTCGCTTTGAGCTCTGGCACCTCTACAAATCCCTACTTCCCTCTGTGAAGGGCCTTTCTTTTACTTTATGCAATTTTTATTGTTGAAATTTGAGTCTCCATCTTTTCTCATAAAACCAACTAGGAGGCAATATGATCGTGCTTAAGTATTGGATGTAGTTAATATTCGAGTGTGTTTCATGAATGTATCAATGTTTGAGCATGATGGGCTACGGATAACTTATTTTAGCGTTGATATTTTGAAAGACATGGTTGCTTGTTGATATGCTTGATTATCTAAATTATTATGTCAAAACTAGACTATTGCTTTGAATCACATAAAGTCTAAATGTCCATGCTATAAAGAAAAAGAATATGATATGACTTGATGAACAGCACTCCACATCAAAAATTATGTTTTTATCACTTACCTACTCGAGGACGAGTAGGAGTTAAGCTTGGGGATGCTGATACGTCTCCAACATATCTATAATTTTTTATTGTTCCATGCTGTTTTATTATCAATCTTGGATGTTTTATAATCATTTTATAGTCATTTTATATCATTTTTTGGTACTAAACTATTGACATAGTGCCAAGTGCCAGTTGCTGTTATTTCCATGTTTTTTACATCGCAGGAAATCAATATCAAACGGAGTCCAAATGCCACGAAACTTCATGATGATTTTTTATGGGCCAAAAGGAAGCAGATGGGCCCTGGTTGCACCTGGGGGGAGTCTCGAGGAGGGGACAACCCACCAGGGCGTGCCAGGACTCCCTGGTGGGTTGTGCCCACCTCGGGTACCCCCCGGACCGCCTCTTTACACTATAAATACCCCAAAAATACAAGAACCCTAGGGGAGTCGACGAAATATTCATCCAGCCACCGCAGAGTTCAGAACCACCAGATTCAATCTAGACACCATCACGGAGGGGTTCACCACTTCCATTGGTGCCTCTCCGATGATGCGTGAGTAGTTCCTTGTAGACCTTCAGGTCTGTAGTTAGTAGCTAGATGGCTCTCTCTCTCTCTCTCTCTCTCTCTCGTTGATTCTCAATATAATGATCTCTTGGAGATCCATATGATGTAACACTTTTTGAGGTGTGTTTGTTGGGATATGATGAACTTCGAGTTTATGATCAGTCATATCTTTTTATATCCATGAAATTTATTTGAGTTTCTTTGATCTCTTATATGCATGATCTCTTATAGCCTCGTATTTCTTCTCCGATATTTGGGTTTTGTTTGGCCAACTTGATCTATTTATCTTGCAATGGGAACAGGTGCGGTAGTGGGTTCGATCTTACGGTGCTCGATCCGGATGTAAAAGGAAATGACACGTATGTATCGTTGCTACTAAGGATAAAAAGACGAGATCTACATCTACCGCCATATAGATAAACGGATCTTTTCTACATCATGTCATCATTCTTATTGTATTACTCCGTTTTTCCGTGAACTTAATACACTAGATGCATGCTGGATAGCGGTCGATGTGTGGAGTAATAGTAGTAGATGTAGGCAGGAGTCGGTCTACTAATCTTGGACGTGATGCCTATGTAATGATCATTGCCTGGATATCGTCATAATTATTTGAAGTTCTATCAATTGCCCAACAGTAATTTGTTTACCCATCGTTTGCTAATTTTCTCGAGAGAAGCCACTAGTGAAACCTACGGCCCCCGGGTCTTCTTTCTCATATATTTGCCTTGCGATCTACTTTTCCTTTGCATTTTTATTCAGATCTATTAAACCAAAAAATACAAAAATACCTTGCTGCGTTTTATCTTTATTTATTTTATTTGGCGTTCGATCTATCAATCTACTACAATTTACCTCATGTCCACTTGCCTATCTTGAGGCGCCGTACCCCGGAAGGGATTGACAACCCCTTTAACTACGGGTTGCGAGGTGTTGTTGTTCGTGTACAGGCGTTGTTTACGTTGTGTTGCTTGGTTCTCCTACTGGTTCGATACCTTGGTTTCATAACTGAGGGAAATACCTACCGTCACTGTGCTACATCATCCCCCCCTCTCCGGGGAAATACCGACGTGGTTGCAGCTACCATCACTCTGCTCTCTAGTTGTCCGTCATCTCCCCTCCAGTTTTCAGATGTATTCAGGTTTTATTGCACAAACAAACATTGTGAAGTAAATCGATACCTTTACTGATTGGAACCAAACAAAATAGCAGTCGAATCGATTACGACCATTCTCCACTGTAACCTCATACCAGTGCGTTGCCATTAGCCCATTACCATTGCATGAACCAAACACCTCCTATTGTCATGTGAGTAGATTACACTTGCTGTTGGAGATATTACCACTAGGGGTAAACCGGCCAGAACAGGCCGGGTTAACTTCACCAGTAGTTGAACATGTTAAAGCCCAAGTAGGTAGCAGAGGGCTTATGGCCCATAGCCGGTTCATACCAGTAGCTGTAAACCGGCATCAGTATGTAACTTGTGTTGTAAGTTAGGAATAGTAGAGACCGAGCCGGATACGTCTATGAACCGGCGTCGGGACTCTGTAAACCGACGGGCGTCACCCGTGTATATAAGGGGACGACCTGGCGGCGGCTTGAGACATACAACAACAACTCGAGGCTTAGGCGAAGCTTGTTTGCTCCCTAGTCATCGAAACCCCATCAATTCCATCACAACTAGACGTAGGCTTTTACCTTCATCGAAGGGGACGAACTAATATAAATTCTCGTGTCCTTGTGTCCGCTTTAACCCCTTCAAGTTAACCCGTAGCGATGGCTCCACGACTAAGTCCTTTCACGAGGACATCTGCCGTGACAAACCCACGACAGTTGGCGCCCACCGTGGGGCTATCGCACAATGGTTTGACGTTCTTGGAGGGCAAGTTCGAAGGACTCAAGGGCTATGTTGTGGGCCGGATGACCAAGAGTCGTCGTGGCAAGCTCTACATTGACGACGCAGGATGGGGCCCCGAAGCCGGCTCAATTGAGTACGGGTACCGGTCCCCTTTGGGGGCATACACGTCTTCATCGGCAAGATCGGTGAACCGGGTCTGGCCGGGACATCTGCACCGACCTCGTCGAGACGGCTCAGCGTGCGAGATCTGCCCAGGTTAAACCGGCCGTGAAGCGTACCTTCGTGGGGGTTATCCACAGAGGAGAGTATGAGGACGGATCGGGATATGGTAGCGAGACCGTCGTTTATTCCAGCGACGAGTCCTCAACCGGGGGAACCGAATCGCTATATCAGTTGCAAGACGACCGGATTGGGGGCTGTTCCGATGGCGACAGTATTCCGGACCCCTTTGATCTGCCCAACCGGGTTGGAATATTCATGGCCGGTACACAAGCGGCGATCCACTCTTCGACCGCAGCAGCATTGTTCTCCAAATCGTCAGCGGCGGCGGCAGCCGGGGCAGGAGGTCCTGTGTGCCCGCCGGCTCAAGTCTTATCTGATCTGTTTGGTGCGCTAGCTGTGCTCATGGCAGAGGCCAACCCGGTGGATCAGGATGCGCACAACGCAGAAAATGCAAAGGTGAGAGAGCAGATCGCTCAGGCCAAGGCCGACCTGGCAGCTAAGAACAACAGGATGGCCGCAGAGCGGGCCACTTTAGACGCCCAGGCCTATAAGCTTATCTTTGGATCGTAACGTCACATGAGGTCTTGAAGCGGAAGCACAGGTCCCGCTTGCCTTCGGTTTTCGACGCCAGAAACCTCTTTCACACCCCAGGAGCAGGAACCAATAATCCGCCAGAGGTTAATCGGGCGGAGGCGCCTGGGCGAGGCGCGCCGGTCCAACCTCGCCTAATGGAACCTCCTCGGCAGAACAATATCGTACCTCAGCCGGTCTAGACACCTCCGGGTCATTATTCCAATTCCTATGGACAATCTTGTCGCTGCCGCTTCACGATTGGAGGCCATCCCGATCGAAGGTGATTCTCCGCAGGCGGTGGAGACACACCGGGTCAAGGAGCTCCTTCGGACCGCTTTGATTCAACAGGAGGCATACTCATACAGCTATGACCGGATTCATTCCACCCCTCGTCCGAGCCGAAGCTACAGCAAGCGTGTGGAGGAGCCGGCCATATCAAGCAATGCACGGAACCATGAAGCGGCCCGTGGCAATAACCCGGCAGGCGGTCTTCGTGATGCTCAGGAAGTGGTAGACCGGGCCCGGGCACGCAGGGAGGTCGAGTTAGCAGCACAAAATGAGGCACGTCAACTTACGCTGGTTCGTCCCACTATCTCAGTCGAGCCAGGGGTCACTTCTAGTTCCTTGGGGGTGCCCTGTCTCGTCCCCGCTCTATGCAATGTGCACTTACCTAAAGACTTCAAGGGTCCGCGCAAGGTACCAAATTACACTGCGATTTGTCTCCAGAAGCATGGGTAGAGAGTTACGAGATGGCCATGGAGATGCTAGATGTGGATGAGGCCGCGTGTGCAAAGTACTTTACCATGATGCTTGAAGGGACGGCTCGTACTTGGTTAAAAAGCTTGCCGCCCAATTCTATCAGCTCATGGGCCCAGTTGCGAGCCCGGTTTATTCAGAATTTGAGGATACCTGTAAACAGCCCATGTCAATAGTGGACTTAGCGGCCTGTGTCCAGGAGGAAGGAGAGTCAACAACCCATTGGGTGCGCCGTGTCTCGGAAATTTTGCACTCGTCAGACCGTATCAACGCTGATTCTGCGATTATAACTCGAAGGCAACCGCCGGTTTAAGCCTCTGAAGTTAAAATTGGGGCGAATGAAGCGGTTTTGTAGCGACATGGGCACCCTCATGGGTGCTTTAGTGAAGTATGTTGATTACGATAGTACCAAGGATCCCGAGTGCGAGGATGACAAGGCAGGGAAGGGAAAAAACGGCAACTCAAGGGCGACAACACAACACAAAGAGGTCATGGGAACGGAGGCAAACGTAAAGCAGATGGCAGCGTAGATTTTGTGGCTAATACTAACGCGCATGACAAGGGTCAACGACGCAAGGGTAAAGCAGCGAATCGCGGTGGAGCTCCGAATCCTAACCTGGATCGCCTAAACTATTTGTTGAACCAGTCCTGTCCAAAGCACGGGACGAAGGAGATGCCGGCCAACCACCTTTGGAAGGACTGTTACATTATGCAGGAGTTCAAGAATTCTAATGCTTTCCGTTATGATCACGGGTCAGGTGGCGGTTCAGGATCCGGTTTCCATGGGCCGGGTCACGATGGAGGAGCCTCCGGTTCAGGCTTCAATGGCAATCATGGTGGACATAACAATCAGAATAGTCAGAATAACCAAGGTGGTTACAGCGATGGCGATCGGGTTATCGAGCCATCCAAAGCAGTTGAATAGTGGGCAATATCATGTTTTCACGACTAGCTTGGATAAGCGAGACCGGAAACTCCATAAGCGAGCGGTGAATTCTGTTGAACCGGCCGTACCACGTTATTTACGCTAGTCGGAACAACCAATTGTATGGAGCAGAGAGGATCACCCTCTCCGGGTTGACAATCCGCGTCAGCTAGCATTGGTGGTAGCCCCTTAGGTGGGAGGTTATAAATTCACCAAAGTGCTCATGGATGGAGGGAGCAACATTAACATCTTATATTATGAGACCTTCCGCCGTATGGGGCTGATAGATAAAAATCTTAAACCGTCCAATACAAAGTATTCCATGGTGTGGTACACGGCAAGTCAGCATATCCTGTTGGCAAGATAGCTCGAGGTGGCCTTTGGGTGCGATCATGATTCCCGATCCGAGACGCTGACTTTTGAAGTAGTGAAGATCCGGAGCCCATATCATGCTCTATTTGGGCGGCGGCTTATGCCAAATTCATGGCACGTCCTTGTTATATCTATTTACAGCTCAAGATGCCGGGTCACAAGGGAACGATAACGGTTCATGGAAGCCGCAAGATTGCTTTGGAATGCGAGGAAGGTGATGCGGCCTATGCAGAGTCGGTTTGTGCTACGGAGGAGTTAAAATATTACAAGGACAATGTTGATCCGGCGGACATGACCCCGTTGAAGAAGCCAACTACAGAGCATGATCCGGATTTAAAGTTCAAATCGGCGGTTGAGACTAAGCTTGTTGACTTCGTGCCTGGCGATTCGTCCAAGTAGTTCACTATCAGTGCCAACTTGGACCCGAAATAAGAAAGCGCGCTCATCGAGTTCATCCGTGAGAATCGGGACATTTTTGCATGGAAGCCTTCTGACATGCCAGGTGTACCGAGGGAACTCGCTGAGCACACTCTTAATGTTGATCCTAAGTACAAACCGGTGAAGCAGTTTCTCCGCCGGTTTAACGACGAATGGCGCAAAGCTATTGGAGAGGAGGTGGCGAGGCTCTTAGCGGCCGGTTTTATTGTTGAAGTCTTCCATCCGTAATGGCTTGCTAATCCGGTGCTTGGTTCTTAAGACAAATGGCACTTGGCGCATGTGTGTGGATTACACAGACCTTAACAAAGCCTGTCCCAGCAGACCCTTTGCCCTACCCGCATTGACCAGATTATCGATGCCACCGCGGGATGTGAGCGTTTGAGTTTTCTGGATGCATATTCTGGTTATCATCAGATCAAGATGGCAGTTAAGGACCAAGAGAAGACAGCGTTCATAACTTCGTTTGGAGCCTTCTGCTATGTATCTATGCCCTTTGGGCTCAAGAGTGCCCAGGCAACTTATCAACGGTATGTACAGAATTGCCTTCATAAACAGATCGGCCGTAATGTGCATGCCTATGTGGATGATATTGTGGTCAAGTCCAGGGAGAAGGAGATGCTGATTGACGATTTGAAAGAAACCTTTGATAACCTACAGACTTACAAGATGATGCTCAACCCGGCCAAATGCGTTTTTGGTGTACCGGCAGGTAAGTTATTGGGTTTTCTTGTGTCCAACAGGGGAATTGAAGCTAATCCGGAGAAGATTACAGCTATCACCTCCCTGGCTAAACCGAAGTGTATCAACGACGTTCAGCGCTTGGTAGGACGGACTGCCGCGCTATGCCGGTTTATCAGCCGCCTCGGTAAGAAGGCGATCCCCTTATACCAGATGGTAAAGAAGACGGATCAATTCATCTGGAGTTTGGCTGCTGATGAAGCATTTGAGGACTTCAAGCACCAATTAGCCAATCCACCCGTTCTTGCAGCTCTGATTGACAAGGAGCCATTACTACTATATGTAGCGGCTAATGCTCGTGCAGTCAGCGTGGCTATTGTGGTGGAGCGCAAGGAGGCGGGCAAAGAGTATCCGATTCAGCGTCCGGTTTACTATATCAGCGAGGTACTTATTGAGTCCAAGCAAAGGTACCCGCATTGGCAGAAACTGGTGTATGGAGTTTTCATGGCGAGCCGGAAGCTTAAACAATACTTCGAGGACATCCTATCCGTGGTCAGCTTCTGCTCCTTTGGGAGATATAATTGAACAGGAGGCGATCGGCGGATTGCCAAGTGGGCTATAGAGCTTGGGCATACGGTTTGCACACGCACCTCGGACAGCGGTCAAATCTCAAGCACTTGTTGATTTCATCAATGATTGGACGGAGCTACAAGCACCTGAAGAGAAGCCGGATCACACTTATTGGACTATCCATTTTGATGGGTCTAGGCAATTGGAGGGCTCGGGGGCTGGAGTCGTATTAACTTCCCCACGAAGTGATAAGTTCTGTTACGTTCTCCGCTTAATGTTCCCTTGTACTAACAATGCAGATGAGTATGAAGCTTTGCTCCATGGTCTTCGGATGGCTAAGGAGATGAATCTCAGCCGGGTTAGATGCTTCGGTGACTCGGACCTGGTGGCTCAAAAAGTTTCTGGCACTTGAGATTCCAAGGATCCGCTCATGGCAGCCTATCGTCGTGAGGTGGATATTGTTGCGGGCCACTTTAAGGGTTACCAGGTGGATCATGTGGACAGACGGAAGAACGAAGCAGCGGACACCTTAAGCCGGCTGGGCTCTCAGCGTAAACCGGTCCCGCCTAACGTCTTTTTAGATGTTATGTATAACCCGTCCGTCAAGCTCCCTGGTGAAGAGGATTTGGCTATTCCCGATCCGAAGGCTCAGTTGGTGGCATCCCTACATGCCATACCGGATTGGACAGTTCCTTATCTTGCGTACATGAACCGGGGCGAGTTGCCAGAGGACGAGACTCTGGCCAGGCAGATAGGCCGGCGATCCAAGTCTATGACCATTATCAATGGCGAGTTGCATCATTGCAGCGTGTCGAGGCGTTCGGTATTGTGTCCCCCGAGGAAGGCTGTGAAATTTTGCGAAATCCATGAAGGGGATTGTGGTCACCATGCCGGTTCAAAGTCTCGGTAGCTAAGGCGTTTCATCACGGTTTCTCTTGGTTGTTGCTCATGCCGATGCAGGAGGACCTAGTGAGACGATGTGATGGCTGTCAGAAATTCTCAAGGCGCGCTCATGTGCCGGCTCAAGAATTGAGGATGATTCCAATTACTTGGCCGTTTGCGATTTGGGGGCTGGATATGGTTGGACCCTTCAAAAGGTCCAAAGACAAGAAGACCCACCTTTTGGTGGCTGTGGACAAGTTTACAAAGTGGGTTGAAGTGGAGCCCGTTAGCAAGTGTGATGCAGCCACGATGGTTCAATTCATTAAAAAGGTGATTTTCCGGTTTGGCTTTCCACACAGTATCATTACTGATAATGGTACCAACTTGTCCAAGGGCGCTATGAAGGAGTTTTGTGAGCGTGAGCACATCCGACAGCGTGTCATTAGTAGCTCACCCACAGTCCAATGGCCAAGCAGAGAGGGCTAATCAAGAGATCTTACGAGGCATCAAGCCCCGGCTTATGGTTCCTTTACAACGAACTCCGGGATGTTGGGTTGAGGAGTTACCATCTGTGTTATGGAGCATCAACACCATGCCCGACAGTCGGCTGTGGTACACATCTTGTTCTTCATGGTCTACGGAGCGGAGGCGGTCCTCCCCAGTGATATCCGTCACGATTCACCTCGTGTAGCGGCGTATGTTGAAGCGGACAACGAGGAAGCACGGCAAGACGCTTTGGACTTGTTTGACGAAGAGCGTGACATCGCCGCCGCCCGTTCGGCAATTTACCAGTAGGATCTTCGTCGATATCACAGTCGCCGAGTTAGAACCAGAACCTTTCAAGAAGGAGATCTGGTGCTTCAACTCATCCAAGACCAGACTGATATGCACATGTTATCCCCACCTTGGGAGGGACCTTTCGTGGTCAGCAAGAATCTGCACAACGGGTCGTACTATCTGATCGATGTTCGAGAGCATAAAGACTCACGCACGTCAGAGGAGGAGACCAACAGGCCCTGGAACATAGCTCATCTTCGGCCTTACTATACTTGTGCCATAGGCTCTGCTTATGTACATATTACGACAATGTATATATTATGATCAATATAATAAACTGGAGCCTTAGCTAAAGCGGGGTCTCTGTTATTTTTATATCATGTGTGGTTACACGGAGTTTTTATCTTAAAGCGACCTCCGGTTTACCCCTTGAGTTAGCTTTTTCAAAACAAGCTTTGTATCATGTCTCTAGGGGGCTTGGTCGTATCTGAACCAATGCAACACCTTTAGACCGGCGAAAGCCACAAGATCACTTGGGGACTTGGTCATGTCTCGAACCAACACGCCTCTTGATCGGCCTAAGGCCAAGAATCACTTGGGGCTTTGGTCGAACCCAACCATCGCTACACCTCTTGATCGGCGTCATGCCACTTTGCATCATTTGGGGACCTTGGCTGACTTGAACCATAGCTACGCTGTCGGGGGCTTGGTCGCGTCCGACCACGGTAATGCCACTTGATCGGCTCAGATAGCCTCTTTTTTGCAAATGATTCTGTTTGTCTTTGCTTGAGATATATTTCTCTTATTTGCATAGGTTTTTTGTGTTCTTATACCAACGACTGTTAAGCCGGTTCGACTGTCAATTGACGGAAAATGGACTATTCTTGATCCGGAGACGTCTTGCCCGGTTTGATTTTCTGCTAACATCCTATTTTGGGGTAATACTAGTCTTTTCTATAAACCGAGCAGTTACTTGGTAACCCGACCTTATATTCACAGGAGTTGTTCTCCTGCGGCAGTGGTTTTCTTAAAATACTCCGGTTTACGATTGGCACAGCCAACTTCATGGCCTATGAGGGCAGGTATCATATATTGTTTCATATGTTTAAATCTAAGAAGTTATCTTTGATTTCATATACAATCGATATTATGACCCGCCTGGTGGTACAACCACAGCGGCGTTTTAAGACCTTTTTTTTGCAGATAATGGTTTAACATTGATGATTCAAAGGAAGCATAAGTTGCAATACGTATGCACGAAGGCATATCAGCACCAAGTGTGGCAGCTAGTTTATTACACGACAATATGGTGCCCAGATGAGATAATTGTTTTTCATCATATCATAACGAAACAGCAAATATAAACCAGTTTCCGGTTTACGCTTGGTCGCCAGCTTGCTCTGATGGTTGCGGGTCATTCTGCGCCGCTTCAGCTTCAGCTCCTCTCAGCCGTCGGAAATCAACAGTTGTCCAGTCGATTCCCATTAATGCTTGAAATACAGCTTCATCGTTGATCAGCAAGGACGGTTCAATGTCAGGAGCTTTAGTATGCTTACGGATTGAAGGGATAAGATTCTCCGCTTCAGGAACTGGTGCAGCCACTCGTTTATTTTGACCATCATATTGAGCTTGATAGTGGGACAAATTTGCCTATTCAGCCAATTGACAAGCCAGAGGGCGCACTTCCCGGTTTATAGCTCGGAGATCCTCTTCACTGAATTCTGTCCCGTCCTCCTTCACGCTTGGGAAGCCTTGGGCCGCTTCAACAGGATCAAAATCTGGAACCCATGCTTTTGCCCAGATTAAGGCGTTTATATAGCCGGTTCTAGCAGCAGATTTCTTCAATTCTTTAATCCGGGCAGGGAGCATTGGCAACCTCTTGATGGTGTCCTGAATCAAGGTCGGGGCCGGGTTGTTGTGAGAAGCAGTGTTGATGATCCGTTAGCTACCAGATATCTGATTGTTCTATCGATGTATAGGCGGCTTTCGTTTCTTCCACACGTCTGATCCCAAGTGGCCAATACGTGTCTGAATCATTCAAAGGGTTGGTAAACCGGCTACAATATGAGGAGATATCGTTCCTGCAGAACATAAAAATGCTTACCAAAGACGGCAGCGGTCATAGCATGCACTTGACGCTTTACGCTGGTCAGCTCATCTACCACCGGTTTGAGTGCAGCTTCAGCCTTTTCTGCCCTTTGAAGTAAAGCGGCCTTTTCAGTGGCCCAATCTGCCCGTTCCTTGTTGAAATCCTCTTTAAGCTTTTCCATGATGCTTAAAGCGCCGGTTAATTCGTCTTTTGCTTTCGAGGTTTCGATCTGTTGAGATTTCAGGTTTTCTTGAAGATCAGCAACTTGGCTTTCTTTCTTGCCGGATCACCCCGCATGTGGTCATCGATTAAAGATTATGATGTAGAATTGAAGTACCAACCACATAACAAGTTATGCCCTTGGTACTTGGGGGCTAATGCATATTTGCTTTTTATCCAAATTTCATATAAGTCCCAAGATCAATACAAGTATTCAACTTGGCACTTGGGGGCTAATGTGTATTTGCTCTATCTTCTGGTGACGCTGGCATTCTTACTGTACAAAGTCCTGGTTTAGCTTAATTAAGTTAAACCGGCCCTTGGGGGCTACAACATCAAAGTAAAAGCTTCACTCAAAAAAGGTTCAAGTTGGAAAGTCCCGTTTTAAGTTACTATCTTCAAACCGTCACTTGGGGGCTATTGGAGTTGACAGATTGAAATACGCAAGGAGAGTCGTATGAAATTTACCTCATATTTATCCTTCATCATTTTCACCAAACCAGCTTCACAATCACGGCTGGTATATAGCCGATTCAGATAGCCGAATAAAGTTCCCGAGGGTCGAGTAGCAAAAGTGGCTAAATCGGTGTTCCATTTGCCTTTACCAAAGGCTGCAAACTCATCTTTTGCGGTGTGCTTGGACAAAGCGGCAGATTGCGGATCAGAATGACCGAAGCCAGTAATAATGACATCATCATCCTTGGCTTCGCCGGTTCGCATTGGGGTCGCCGGATTGTCGGTGCACTTGGAAGGGCTCGCTGTCTTGTCAGTTTGGACAGGGCTCGTGGATTGATTAACAGGGCCTGAGGCATCAACATGCACCACTTCAGTAGCAACATCATGGTCTTACGGTGGTGTGTCATTCATCACATCATCATGGATAGGTTCTTTCGGATCTATCATTCTGGCCGGTTCAGGAGTGTCATCTTCTTCCGCCGCTTTGTCCAGACGAGCTTTTTTTCTGGGCCTAGGCTTGGTCCTGAAAGTGAAAAGATAGATGAATCCAAAGAAATATGGAAAGTACTATATCAAGCAGAATTATCAGTCAAACGGCTCACCCAAGCACAATCTTGAGTGGTGGGAGCTGGGTGGCCGAAGATTCGCCGGAAGAAGAATGAGAAGTGCCCTGATAATCGGAGTCAGAGGGATTAAGAGGTTGCCGAATACAACCTGCTTTAGGATAAGCATTGATGAAACAGTTAGAGATCTCAGAACGGCGTTTCTGAACCGGACTGTTCGGTAAACCGGCGAAGGTAACTACCTGACCGCTGTGCCGGGTTGTGCGGCGAGCTTCGTGCTGTTGTGTCTTCATAAGAAAGTTTCGGTCCAAGTAAGCAAGGGGATGAGAGAATTTAACTTTCTGGTTTGCCCGACGGATTTTTAGTGAAGGTAAAGGATTTGAATCGGAAGAAAGAGTGATTACCTCTACGTACAAGATGACTAACCTCGGCTTCATCGACAATAATTATTATCAATAAGGCGTGTGAAAAGTAAACCAAGTGAGTCAAGTTCTACCTCAAGGTCCGGATTACCCACATCGTCATCAGCTGGAGGATCGGAGGAGGCAGTGGTTCTCTTTCGGTGGGCCGGTTTCTTCACAACTCGGGCCTTGGGCCGGATTGTCTTCTCCGGTTTCTCCTGAGGAGTCTTTTTGCTCCAAAATGGATCATCACCCTGTTTGAAAGACGTTAAAGTTAACAGAGGGTATTTAAAGCATGGCTAGATTTCATAAAGGTATATGATATGAGGCTTACAGCTGGCGGTTTGTTCTTGGCAGAAAAAGGAAGCAGGCCGGTTTGAGCGCAAAGCGATGTCGAGTTCATTCAACATCTTCTTAATAGCCTCGGTGACTTCATAGTCGGCAATTTGGACTTCAATGTGCCGTAGAGGGTCTTTTAAGTCTTCGTGTATTCGCACATCAAACCGGAGCGCCGGCTTAAGGGTAGTATGCTCCAAGATATCCAAAGAATGGGCAAGGTCAACTCCGGTCAGCCCATTAGCCATGAAGGCCGGAGCTTGGATAATTGAGGAGCATATTTGCTTCTCTCCCTCATGATCGATCTTTGAGGGAAGGGATGTGTATTGCTTAACCGTTCCGGACGGTCACCCGGCAAGGGATTTTCTCCATCAGGTGAAGTATCTTTGCAGTAGAACCATGTCGCGTTCCATTCTTTGGGATGGCTGTGCAGTTTGGCGTGAGGATAAGTAACTTCTTTTCTCTGTTGAATCGCCATGCCGCCTAGTTACGTGTTGGGGCATGCAGTAAATTCGGTGCGGCGGTTTAGATGGAAACAATCTCTAAAATAGTTCAACCGAGGGATCCTCTTGAAAGAACACCTCACAAAGCACTTGGAAGTAGGCGAGATATTGGTTACGGAGTTAGGGCCAATATCTTGTGGACGAATTGGAAGTTGGCCAAGACATCCCGATAAAACTTTGAACCGGTGGATGAAGCCCCGGCCGATCATCAAGAAAAACAACTACTTCTCCATCCTTGGGTTACGGAACACTTTCCGGGCTGTGGACCCTCGATGAATGACATCTTTTTGCCCAAGGTGCCAATTTTGACTAAGTTCTCCAAATTGCGTCTCGGTCACTCGAGAAGGGACGATTGCACTCATATACTTGCTTGGCCATGGTACAGTCTGCAAAATATTAATACCGGTTCAAAGATATGTTAGAAAGATATATACCAATGCATTCAAGATTAAACGGAAGAAGTTATTTATAAACCGGAGTTCTGCAAAGCGGCACTATTTAGCTAAGATCACTGGCGGTTCAGTAAGGGGACTAATGGTATATGTCGAGTTATCAATTTTTTCTACAAAACTACACCGCCCGGTCTGAAAATGATGCAGAGTTAGAACTGCGGTGAAAACAGGTTTCACAGTATTGCTTAACAGTTATTGGATCTAGAGCATGTTCAGGAAAAGAAGTGAATATTCAAGATTTGAAAAGGAGCATATGCTGAATCCATGAGCAAAGATACAGATCGATCTATGGCCCTGAGAGGCGTGAGGACAAACGGATGGTAGAAGTTGTCGTTACATGGGACCAAGATTTACAGGTTTATCTCAAGACCGCTATATTTAACAAGAAGCATCCATTTAACGCTGAAGAACACAAGAACCCTAGAACAGATCTATGGGGGAAGGAAAGAAGGCTTACCGAGCTGAGGAAGAAAAGGAAGGTCGCTGCAGATTCAGATGCGCTTCGAGGTTGATGCTGTGACCAAGGGCGGTCTTGAGGTCGATGGCGGCGGAGCTCTGAAGCTGTGGCGGCGCAAGGAAGACGAAGAAGAAGGGAATGAAGGGGAAAAAAGAAATGACCCCTCGGGCCTATTTATAAGGCAAGGGACATGTGTCACGCGCGAAAATCAAGGAGCCGTGGGCTTGGAAGCGGAACTTCCGCCTCAATTCTCGCAGATCTATTAACAAAAGATACTGTGAATAACTTTATGACAGGTGACGTCATGCCGGTTCACGACGATCAGAGAAGATGACGTCACGGCGGTTTACCAGATAATACAAAGATGCAGAAGATGAAGGTTTTTACTAAGGATTGACATGAACCTGTTCAAATCAATCTGGGGCCTAATGTTGGGGATATTGCCACTAGGGGTAAACCGGCCAGAACAGGCCGGTTTAACTTCACCAGTAGTTGAACATGTTAAAGTCCAAGTAGGTAGCAGAGGGCTTATGGCCCATAGCCGGTTCATACCAGTAGCTGTAAACCGGCGTCGGTATGTAACTTGTGTTGTAAGTTAGGAATAGTAGAGACCGAGCCGGATACGTCTATGAACCGGCGTCGGGACTCTGTAAACCGACGGGCGTCACCCGTGTATATAAGGGGTCGACCCGGCGGTGGCTTGAGACAGACAACAACAACTCGAGGCTTAGGCAAAGCTTGTTTGCTCCCTAGTCATCGAAACCCCATCAATTCCATCACAACTAGACGTAGGCTTTTACCTTCATCGAAGGGGCCGAACTAGTATAAATTCTCGTGTCCTTGTGTCCGCTTTAACCCCTTCAAGTTAACCCGTAGCGATGGCTCCACGACTAAGTCCTTTCACGAGGACATCTGCCGTGACAAAACCACGACACTTGCGGTATGTCAACGGATGATAAATTAATCTTATTTTATATCCAGTCACGTAACATAGATATGGCTATAAAAACATGTGCCCGTGGAGATCACGAGCACCTTTGCAGTGCCGTTTTTTCGTGTGGTTGGCCGGGAGAAATAGGTGTTGGACCTTCGATCGCCTTGCAAGAAGGGGCCTGCGACACCACCACCTTTGCCCACTTTGCAGCCTCATGTTAGGATCTATGTTTGCGAGAACCATATGGCTGCAAGTGTGCATGGCGTTGGGCAAATCAGAGTGGATTTCCTCGGCTCAGAATTTGCTACCGACGTGGGTATTGGACAAGACCATGCAATGGCATAACCAAGAGGACATTCACGCAATCCTAACACTTGGCCTGAGGGAATTGTGGAAACATCGGAATGCGGTGTTCTTCGATGAAGTTGCACCGTTTATGGCACAAGTTATGGGTAGAATAGAGAGTGAGAGTAGGGCTTAGAGAATGGCAGGCCTCCTTAAAGTAAACAGGCACTCTTTCTTTGCGGAGATCCGTCATGGGTTATGCGTGAGTAATATGTGTATGAGTATAGTACTATAGGTGGATGTGCGCAAGTGTAACAACTTGTAACACTCTCGGTTGTGGGTTTCTTATACAGTTTTTCTCCTCTAATATATGATACACATGCTATGCGTATTCAAGAAAAATAAATAAATAATGTTTTTAGTGATTTATCTCCTAATCTTATTCTTATCCTTGTCATGAGATATTTGTTGCTAAGAGATAGTAATCTCTTAAGTAAGAGATGACATACCTTTCCTAAGCTTAACAATTTAATAGGTCTAATCCATTAAGCCTTGTCCCTTTTGGGACCAGCGGTGTTGCATGAAGACATCAAATCCTCCCAATGCTTTTTCCATAGCCAAGCTATTATGAGTTTCAACAGGATCATGAATTGGGGATTTTAGGAGGTTCCTTAACTCTAGTGTTAGTGACTACATTTTTTTACTTTTATATTTTGTATGTATGATGAAAAATAATAGATAAAATACATTTAATAACAAAGCAAACAAATGCCTATGAGAAAACTAAACCTAATGCTATGTTCCCGACAATGGCGATACAGAGAGATATAGGCGCTATTCCATTGCTAGTCTGAAAGATGATGATTCGGGTGTGGTTACTGACCATCAATAGATGGCGGGAATCCTTTGGGTCATGGTTAAATGCAGAATGGGCATGGCCCAAATAATTGTAATGGGCTTTGATCTTCCTTCATTGCTGCAACATACTCCTGGACTTGAGGTGCTATCTCTGCCTTTTTATGGAGAGGAAATGTTAGCTGTTTTGAAGGAACTGGCAATTGACAAGGCATCAGGCCCTGATGGTTTTACTAGAATTTTTATTAAAAGGTGTTGGTCCATTATCAAGCAAGATTTTATCAACCTTATTAATGATTCTTTTTCATGGTAAAATTAGCTTGGAGAATCAGTGGCTCTCTGATCACTCTGAATCCTAAATCCTCTCTCAAGAGGGACCCAATGATTTTAGGCCCATCTCTCTCACCAATGGCGGACTGAAATTCTTGACAAAGGTCCTTGCAAACAGACTACATAAGGTTATCTAGCAATGCATACAAAATAATCAATATGGTTTTATTAAATGGATGTCTATTCAGGATTGTATTGCTTGGTCTTTTGAATACTTGCACCAGTGTCATGCCCCCAAAAGGCCAGTGGTAATAATGTAGTTGGAATTTGCTGAGGCTTTTGATACTATAGAATATGAGGCAATTTTGCAACACAATGGTTTTGAAAGTAAGTGGAGGAATTGCATCTTGGAAATTATGACTTCAGATTCTTCTTCCATTTCACTTAATGGTGTGCCAAGCAAACTCTTTGAGTGTAAGAGAGGTGTGTGTTAGGGTGACCCTCTTTCTCCTTTATTATTTGTCCTGGCAACCGATTTATGCAATATGTGGTAAATTATATGCTTAACAAAGGGGTTCTCTAACAGCCTATACCATCTCATGACAAGGATTTCCCCATTATTTAGTATGTTGACGATACCCTACTGATTGCACCTGCTGTGGAGTCCCAATTTATTGCTCTTAAAGAGATGTTTCACACTTTTCATACCTCCACTGGCCTAAAAGTAAAGTTTCACAAGTTATCTATGGTGCCCATTTGAGAAGCATGTGGAAGCTGCTAGGTTGGCATATCTCTTTGAGTGCCAACTATGATTCTTGTCTTTTACTTACTAGGACAAGGATTCAATATCTGGTACTTGTGGTGTGCATCATAGAAAGGAGGTTGTGCTAGCTCTGCTTTATTGTCTTAGGGGCAAGGCTACAACTTGTTAATCCGCCCTCTCTTTGATGCCTATATATTTTTATGCAGTTTCCAGCTTCCACTTGCTATTATTAAATAGCTTGAGAGGACTGAGAGGTAGTGCCTTTTGAGATCACATGGGGACAACCCTAAACACTCCCTGACTGCATGGCCTATGGTATACAAACCTAAGGATAAAGGGGCATGGGTATTCTTAATCCGCAAGTCCGGAACAGAGCTTTATTGACCAAACAATTGCATAAGTTTTATTCAAAAGCCGATGTGCCATGAATTTCTTTGATTTGGGACTCCAATTTTGAGGGTGTGGTTCCTCATTCAACTGTCCTTTGTGACTCTTTATAGTGGAGAGATGTTATGAAACTGTCTGATGTCTACAAGAGTCTAACTGTTGTTAAGATCAGCATGGGGGATTCTGTTTTACTCTAGTGATGCATGGTTGTTAAGTGGGTTTGTCCAATCTCCGAGAGATAGGTTTCCAAGATTATTCTCTTTTGCCCTAGATGATAAGATTTGTATCAAAGATTTCCTGGACAACAATGATCCACATTCCTTTTTACTTTGAGGCCATGGATGAGCTTAATGATTTTCAGCTGACCATTGCTAATATGTCTGGTCCTGACCCTATAAGCTTGGTGCTTATTCTGCCAAAATATTATACAATATTATGCATAGCCATCTGCCTATGGATGTCCCATGCAAATGGACTTGGGAAAGCTGATGCACAATGAAGATCAAATCTCTTGGATGGCTCTTGTTAAATAATCGGTTGAACACAAGAGACATGTTACCGCGTAGACATCGGAGATCTAAGCAAGATGAGAATTTTTGTGTCTTGTGTCCTACTCACCTTCCTAAGACTAGGGAACATATCTTTTTTGCTTCTAATTTTAGCATTAGAGTATGAAACTATCTGCAAATCTCTTGGGGAAGTGGCTCAAATATCATAGATTGTCTTGCTGCTTCTAGGAGGGATTTTCACCACCTTAATTCATGGAGGTGGCTATGGTTGCTACTTGGAATCTATGGATAGTTAGAAATGGGATGGTTTTCAGACATGAGAGGCCTTCTTTTGCGTCCTGGAGAGGCAAATTGATTCATGATATCTCTTTATTGGCTCATATGTTTAAATCATCTTTGAAGCCACTAGTGCAGAAGAGCCTAGGTATGGTGTGCCAAAAATAACCTTGATGGCGTAGAAGCTCGACGCCACCAATATGGCACCATTGTTAAGAAATAGTGGTGGCGTAGGAGGCTACGCCAGCAGTATTATACATGTTGACGGCATGTGATGTTTGCAACGCCACCACTATATTCACTCACCTAGCGGCGTGCAATGTAATTTGCACGCCACGAACATTTCGTGCAAAAAAAGGTTTTTCAACACCATGTAACATTTAGCATTTCACAATAGAACTAAGTACATACACAGTAGAACAGTATCAGATAATAGAACATTACGAGTCAATATTTAAGTGGTTGCTAGCTATATATAGATCTCAAAAACCATTACCAGTTAATAGAAACATTACGGGCTAAAACAGTACTAGTACATAGCGCTAATACATAAGCAGTTCATTTAGCATCTACTGCCCCGCCACACACATAGTTCTAAATGAGGTCGATGACCATCATCATCCTCAAGCCATGACGCCGAGTGTTCCTGATGGTGATTAAGATGGTCTGTCCAACCTGGAGATTCTTTCCAGCAAGGAAGTTGTTCCATCCCGCGGCGCTGAACACAGTGCGACCGTCTGTGTCCACTGCGTAAGCACAGTTCGTGATGGAGCCCCTTGCGGTAAGGTGTTGTCCCGCAATGCCTGCTTCATTCGGCTCGATGCCACAACTCTCACTTAACCTCTTAGGTAATTTCTAAAAAAACAAATATGATAAATGAGCATGTCACATTACTACACACTAAGAGCATATTGATCACGTTCTACACTAAGCATATCGCATTACTACACACTAAGCATATCCTCAAATTCTACACTAAGCAAATATATATCACAACACATTAGTACACTAAGCATATCACATTACTACACATTAAGCATATCACAACATTAGTACACTAAGCATATCACATTACTACACACTAAGCATATCACAACATTAGTATATTAAGTATATCACATTACTACACACTAAGCATATCACAACATTACTGCAAGCATGTCACAACTAAGCATATATATCATCAAATTTCAACACTAAGCATATCAAATTGTACACTAAGTATATATATATATATATATATATATATATATATATATATATATATATATATATATATATCACAACACATGCATTAGTACACACTAAGCATATCACATTACTACACACTAAGCATATCACAACATTAGTATACTAAGCATATCACATTACTACACACTAAGCATATCATAACATTACTACAAACATGTCACAGCTAAGCATATATATCATCGAATTTCAACACTAAGCATATCAAATTTCTACACTAATATGTAACATACCCATGACATGGTGGTCAACATTTGTCCTTGTCAGGCGGGTCATGAATGGCATCCCAACGTAGTCATCACGTGGAGGAAGTATATACCAGAGGTTACCCGATTCGTCCTCGCTTAGCCTGATTCCTTTGGCATAGAGGGCTTCATCAAGCGGGTCATCATCTTCGTCCTCCGAATTGTTGTAGATATGATCGACCTTGGAGTTTATCTTCTGAAGGAGAAGCTGATAAGCTCACCCTGTTACGTCTCCAACGTATCTATAATTTTTTATTGTTCCATGCTATTATATTATCTGTTTTGGATGTCTTATATGCATTAGTATGCTATTATATATTATTTTGGGGACTAACTTATTAACCTAGAGCCCAGTGCCAGTGCCAGTTTTTGTTTTTCCTTGTTTTTTAGCTTCGTAGAAAAGGAATACTAAATGGAGTCCAAATGGAATAAAACTTCATGATGATTTTTCTTGGACCAGAAGACACACATGGGACTTGGAGTGCAAGTTAGAAGAGCCACGAGGCGGCGGCAAGGGTGGAGGGCGCGCCCCCTACCTTGTGGGCCCCTCAGTGACCCCCTGACCTAGCTCTTCCTCCTATATATTCACATATATTCCAGAACCACCAGAAGCATCCACGAAAACACTTTTCCATCGCCGCAACCTTTTGTTCCCGTGAGATCCCGTCGTGGGGCCTTTTTCGGCATCCTGCCGGAGGGCGATTCGATCATGGAGGGCATCTACATCAGCTCTATTGCCCTTCCGATGAAGCGTGAGTAGTTTACCACAGACCTACGGGTCCATAGCTAGTAGCTAGATGGCTTCTTCTCTCTTTGATTCTCAATACCATGTTCTCCTCGATGTTCTTGGATATCTATCCGATGTAATCTTCTTTTGCGGTGTGTTTGTCGAGATCCGATGAATTGTGGATTTATGATCATCTTATCTATGAATATTATTTGAATCTTCTCTGAATTCTTATATGCATGATTTGGTATCTTTGTATTTCTCTTCGAAATGTCAGTTTGGTTTGGCCAACTAGATTGGTTTTTCTTGCAATGGGAGAGGTTCTTAGCTTTGGGTTCAATCTTGCGTGATTTCACCTAGTGACAAAGTATAGCGAGACACGTATTGAATTGTTGCCATCGATGATAAAAAGATGGGGTTTACATCATACTACATGAGTTTATTCCTCTACATCATGTCATCTTACTTAAGGCGTTACTCCGTTCTTTATGAACTTAATACTCTAGATGCACGCTTGATAGCGGTCGATGTGTGGAGTAATAGTAGTAGATGCAGGCAGGAGTCGGTCTACTTGACACAGATGTGATGCCTATATTGCATAATCATTGCCTTGGATATCGTCATACTTTGCGTTTTTCTATAAATTGCTCGATAGTAATTTGTTCACCCATCGTATTATTTGCCTTCAAGAGAGAAGACTCTGGTGAAACCTATGTCCATCGGGTCTATTTTTCATCATATTAGTTTCCGATCTACTATTTTGCAATCTTTTATTTGCAGATCTATAAACCAAAAAACTCAAAAATATTTAGTTACCATTTATTTAGTTTTATCTATCTCTATCATATCTCACCTTTGCAAGTGACCGTGAAGGGATGGACAACCCTTTTATCGCGTTGGGTGCAAGTGTTTGATTGTTTGTGCATGTATTGGTGATTTGCGCGTTCTTCTCCTACTGGATTGATACTTTGGTTCTTAATTGAGGGAAATACTTATCTCTATTGTGTTGCATCACACTTTCCTCTTCAATGAAAAACTAACGCAAGCTCAAGAAGTAGCACACCCCCCGTGAGATGCATGTGGGTGATGAAACGATTCCATTCATCTCCTCCAATCTGGGATATTTTTCGTCCCGTGCGGACCTCCACAGTGTAGGGGCCCCTAGAGCATCGAAGATCACAGTGTCTTCGGTAATGAGCTCATTGAACTCCAATCTCACATTGCAAGGGACAATATGTGTAAAAAAACCAAAAAACAAACACATTGCATTACAGGAAATAACAAGTAAAACAAAAGAACAAACTGTTAGAAGGTTCATGTAATGCGTTACCGCTGCAGGAACAAAGCACGGCTAGAGATAGATGCCAAACAGGGTGCCACTTGCAAGGTCCGTTGCGCACCTTGACTTGCACACTGGACATGGTGGCGGCTGCGCCATTCTACATAAAATATAATTGAAACTAAGTATGTAAACACTTTGTACACTATTAATTTATACCAAACATAATTAATTGGAGGTCATTTTATACAAAACATATTGAAAAGTAAGTATATAATTCTACACTAGTAATTGCATACACAAATAAACAAAATCCATGGAGGGAGACACACAAGTAATCGGATTATAATCAAAGTGCATTATATATCGGATTCTACACAATAGCAAATCGGACTATCACTGCAATTTCTACACAAAGCAATCCATGGAACTAACTTTGGATTCTACATGACACAAAGCAAGCCATGATATATATACTCAAATTTCTACACAAATTAAAGGAATCCCCTAATCAATTACATGAATCCCAATGGACCCCGGTCGTGTTGCGTGTCCGCGAACGGAGGACGTGGGAGAGTGGAGAGGAAGGAGATGCGATGGGAGGAGTAGTGGATCTAACCTTGGTGCCGGCGAGAGCGGCGACGGGGCGGCAACGGGGCGGCGTCGACGGCTTTGGTCTAGGGGAAGGGGTGTAAAATGAGAGAGAGCGGTGACTTAGGTATTTTACTAAGTTGACTTAGATAGGTTATCACTGGCGTTGGTAAAAAGGGCAACGCCATAGCTAATAACAGGGCAAATAAAAAACGACTAAGATTGATGAAAGACTTGACAAAATAAAAGACTTAAAATTTGAACTGGTAGTAAAGAAATAAAATTCCTAAATTGAAAAAAACAGTAAAATTAATGATGACAAAAAGCATAATATAATTTTTTTATGATTTTGTGACTAGTATAATAATTAAATCTTGATTAAATGGAAAAGTGTTTCTGGCGTGCAAAGCAAACGGACGCCAGCCCTAACAAATTAACTATGGCGTAAAAAGAAAACCAAGGCCAGCAGTGCATTCCAAACGGTGAGTGCATATGGGCCAAGAAATTTATAGCGTTTTTGAAAAAAGCAACGCCAGCACTAAGGATGTAAAGCTAACGTGCTGATTTGTCCTACACCAGGGAAATGACGCGCCACCAACGATAGTTGTGGCTAGCCGTTTTTCCATTAGTAAGCCTTCCATCTTGGCTTGGATTTCCTCTCTCCCTTTATTTTGTGGATATTTGTATAGGTCAGTCCCTAACTTGTAATTAGCCTCGCCCACTCTCTTTTAAGACAATCTTGTATTATTTTTTTGGACCTCTTTGCTTAATAAATTAACTATGGGGCTTTTCCTACAATACATAGTAAAAAAAGAGTTTCATAATCTCCAAGTTAAATGAGTTATTGTATCACTTTCCAATATGAATGCGGAAGTATGTGAGTATCAATACCTCGTAGGAGCTAAAAATAGGTTTCTTAATCTCTCAAGTTCTGTATGCCACTTGTGCAACTATCCATGTACATAACGTTTACTATGCCTAGACTCTCCACAATTAAGATATAATGCAAGGAGATAACTAAAGTACTTATAAAATAAAAATAAAAGTTAGGTGTTTTTTATGAAATAAATTACAAGAACTAAAACGGAGCAAGAGTTTGTGGTTGTGAAAGTGGTGGTGAAATTGTCCCTGGACAACTGGTAACAACATTATACCAGTACACATGCTTGTTACAATTATTATGCAGGAGAGGCATGTGCTTACATGTTGCCAAACCATGGTGTCACATGTACTTATAATTTTTCTCTTAGCAAGTATTGATAAATACTAAGATTCATTAAGGTAAAACCCAACTATAGCCATAACTTCCTCTAGGCTTCCTCTAGGCTTCCTCTCGAATCCCCTGTGGTATAGTTCGTGAACTCACGTGACGGTAAGTTCTGTCTCTCCGGCCTCCCATCCTAAATTTATCATAATACATTGCTTACCCTAATGTGTGATATAATATATAGTGTGGACCGCTACCTTAGCATCCTAGGACATCACCATAACAAGTCGCACAATTCATAAAAAAAACTAGATCACGAATGCCATTGGAAAAATGAGAACTACTCAAACATGATAACATTGAAACAAATCATAGGGAAATTATTCATTGTATCAAAGAGCATGTATTAGTATGAGGTTACAAAGGTTTTACAACGGTGAACCCATTGGTCCAAGGAAGAATATGGTGGTGGAGGCGATGATGGTGATGGTGGTGAGTGTGGAGTCCCCCGGAAGGGAGGGGGAAGGGACTCCATCCTTATTCTTACTCCTTGGTATTCTCCATTGGTTGGGGATGTGTTTTCTCCTCTAGATGGCGGCTACGACGCTGCAATTTTCGGACCAAATGGCGCCCTCTCAGAAAAGTAGTGTTTCCCGTTAATATATAGGTCTAGTCTTTCAATATCGGTCATCAGACCCATAGGGCTTTGGTCCAAGGGCCCTTGCGCATGTTTTGGACCCTCCAAAGGCTTCTTTATTTTCTTGTGAGTCCATAGGATGAACCCATGTCGAGATCCATCAAGTTTGGAACGAGTTGGAGTCAACCCCGGCCCCCGAGTTTCCGATTCCCGAAAGTGGCGATTTTTGTAAATACTGATTTGGACCCACGGGGTGCATACAGACTTAGAATTGGGTGGTTCCAAGCGCTACGCTTTTGTTATGACATGTAGTTTAATTTTCATGTTTTGACTTTCTTCATTTGCGCCATCTTCAGGGGTGGAAGTGACGATATTTAAGTACCGGTCCTGCAAGGACAGATTGACAATAACTCCAAATTTCATCGGTCCTTGAAGTTTCTTGACAGTTCATTAGATTTTAGTGAAGTTCATACACACAGAAGTGAAAACAAGAACTTGTGCATGTCTTGCAACTATTAGTAGGTTAGTCAAATAAATAAAAAGGTTACCTAGAAAAGATAAGATGGTGGCATGAAACATATAAAAATTATAGATACGTTGGAAATGTGTTAGTATACACATCTAACTTGACCAATTATTCACTCGCAAGAAAAAAAACTTGACCAACTATTCGTTTGGAGTGATTTCCTCTGCAAAATAGTGAAAAAAGGAACCATGGACCACATGTTGTATCTACCCGCGCAGGCTCCATTGAGCCACTGATGCAAGATGCACAAGGTTGATGCAAGCAATCAAACACACACTAAAAATGTGAATCGATCACACAGATGATGAGCAAAGGCGAAGGAAAATTACATGTTACATGTAAACAGCGTGCTTTCGCCTCACACGGCACACACACATACATACATACATACATACATACATACATACATATTGTTTGCCAGTTGCTACTACATGTGGCGGATCGATCGCGTCGCAGCCTCGCAGGAAAAGAAAGTACTAACATATACAGTAAGTAAGAAAAAAGACAGCAAGAAGAAACAGCTTAAACGTACGTCCTCGTCGAAGGCACCGGCTAATCTTAGCACTTAATCAAACAAACAAACAATCAGTCACTCAGGTCAGCACGTGATGCCCTCGGGTGAATCCCCGCACATGGCGAAGTAGCCCTTGGGCACCTTGCAGAGCTCCTGGATCGTCGCCATCATCTCCCGGGCGCAGCCGTTGTCGAGGTCGTTCATCGTGGCTCCGTAGGGGCACACGAAGCCCTTGAACGCCGTGCAGCACCGCCGCTGCGGGATCGCCTGTCCCAAGCAGCTGCCCTGTACCTTGCCCATCAGCTTCAGGTGCTCCAACTGCACCGGGCACAGCCCTGAACGTATGCGCGCGTACGTATTCTCATTTAGTTTAGCAGCCAAAAAATACGATAGGACACGCACACGTACGACAGGGCTTCGTCGTTTGTTGTTTACCTGCCTCCATGGAGCCCCGCAGTCTGCGGCCCGACGACGGCGATGCCTCCGGGGGCGAGGCTAAAAGGGCCGCATCTGATGGAGTTGATCAACCCAGCACTCGGTGAGAAAACGAAACCATGCAAAATATAATTACTCTTAATAATAAGAACGTGTGTTGCGGATATGGATCGTACGTACTTGATATGATGAGCGGTTTGTCCGACGCGGCGGAGCCGGCGGCGACAATGGACAGCACGACGCAGGACAGAAGGACGCCAGTGGCGCCGGTGGAACCCATCTATCTCTCTTCTCTCTCTCCCTCTCTCCCACGGCGCCGGAACAAGACCGAACTCTGTGTCTTCGTGGGAGCGACGCTGAGGTGACGGGGTGGATGGATCACGAACAGCGGGCCACCTGCAGATTATTCAAGTGTTTATTCTAGGTAGTAGGAAGGAGAAGAGATGGGTATCGATGAATAGCTCCTCCTTATAGCGTGTCATGTCCTAATTCAGAGATGATCCTGGATCCTGGTTGAACCTGTGTGGACCCCCTTCTTTCGACCGTGGAATGGCATGTCAACGATGGGCTACTAATCGCAAGTGCCTCTCAGGGATGTCTCTAATATAGGCAGAGGCTCTAATTAGCAGGAGGGGCCATTCGTTTAGTGGTCGGTAGCATTTTGCTTGGAGTATCGTAAATCATCATTCATCAGCGTACGAGCCGAAGTGAGCGAACTTCAAAATATCATCACAATTCAAGTTCGAATCCGGATTTGCAACCATATTTCTTGGGCGCCCCAGAAGTCTATCAGTTTCTTTACTAATTTTCTCAATAAACTTTGATGAGTGATTTGAAGCTGATTCAATGACAATTCTGACCAATTAGACCCATTTGTAAGTGATGACGTGGCAATCTTTCCCTAATAATAAAGCACGGAGCGCTTCTGGTCGTCCGTCGTCGCTAGCGATTTTGCATAAAAGTCCTTCAGTTTATTCGAATTCAACCCGCAGTCCCTGTTTAAGTGGATCTGGAGAAACGCTTTAATTTTGCACAAAGGACCCTATGTTTTGGTATATTCAAAACGCAGTCCTTTTTACATGGGCGGGGCGACTGGAGCTTGCAGGGGGCGGATCCGCGCACGGCGGGGGCTTGGAGGCGGATCCGGAGGTGGGCGGCGACGCGGGGGGCGAGGAAGGCCGGAGCGCGGCTTCCCGGGCGGATCCATGGCAGAGAAGAGACTGGGTGGTGAGGTTGAGAAGAAGGGAGAAAAGTGGGGCGGTGCGGCGACCCACGCAGGAGCTTCGCCGAGCCGGGTGACGATGGGCGGGCGCGGAGGCAGAAGGATCCGGCGGCGCCTGCCTCCTTGTAGTTGAGGCGGGCCTTCATGGCGCTGGCGCCCTCCCCGCGATAGCTCAGGCGGTCGATCCGCCCTCCCTACCCCGCCACATCCGCGAACGGAAGATTTAACGCGAACCGGCGTCCCCAAACACCACAGGCTCAGCGGCCGCGCAACCGGCCCGATTTAACGTGAAGCGTGGATGGCGGCGACCGGGCGCATCGAACGCCACTGCACCGGACCCGCGGCCCGTCACCCTACCACCCATCGGAGAGGGCTCCGCCACGAAGGGGACGCGCCCGCCGACGAGCATGCAAAGAAGAAACACGCTGACGCCGCCAGATCCGGCCACAGCGTAGCGAGGGACGCGACGGGCCTCCGGACGCCGCTCAACTAGCGGCGAGCTTTGTCGACGGATGGCTTTCGGTAGCGTAGATGTGGAGCCCGCCATGGCCGGCGGTGGTGGAAACGATGGTGCGGGATCCCGACGGCGAGCCACGCGTGGGTAGCGAGCCCGATATGTGGCCCCGGCATTGGAGGGAACGACGGCCGACAATCTGAACGACGCCACGGACAAGCTCACACAGCTGGCAAATCGCTACTGGCTGGCAAAGAAGTGCGGCTCTTCAAGGAAGCACCAGATCTTTGGGATGAGAGATGGATCGAGAGTAGAGAAAGGATGCATGCCCCGATGGATAAGCTTCAGACGGTGGAGGCGAATGGATAAGCCTAAAGCGGTGGATACGTGCCGGCCGCTTGACCCAACAATTTATCAGTCGGTTCATTTTTTTTAAGAACAAGCACAGTTTGCATATCCGAGCGGGCAGTCCTATAATAATATATCTATATCTGCAACAAATCCATACAAGCCATGCAACAACATAACATGTAGATTAACATCACAAACAAGTTCATTGGATGCACAAATTTAGATAGATTCAGGCATAGATAGTTCATCCGACAAACTAATCGTACCCAAAATAGACAAAGCTCACCGTATTAAACTTAGCTACTAATAAAAAAGACGATGCAGAGGGCAAGACACCACTTCTTGGCGCGGGCCCTTGCCGATCTCCTCCATGTATGCGTCCGCGGCGGGGGGACAGCCGCCATCGTCGCCATCCGAAGCCGCCGGTGCCACTCTACGATGCGGAGATGTATCCCGTTAGACGGCGGATGGCGCGACTCTGCCGGCATGGCGTGTTGCCTTTGCCTTGGCGCTCTCCTTCCCTCACGAGGAGCTCTGAAACCTCGAGCGTGGTGGAGCGCCTTCGTGTTTTTCTGCCGATGATGCCTTGCTTCGGTCTCCGATGTGGTGAGCGAGCACTGCATCACCTCGCGGAGGAGCGCCTCCTTCGGATCCACCGACAACGCTCATACTGGCGGCGGAAGCCATCGAGCTTGAGCTTCCGGCCCCAGATTCAACTTCTGCCGCCGATGGCGATGCGGAGTGCCAGCTCCTCATCGTCGGGCGCATCGGCCGAGTGCTCTCGCTTCACGAGGTCGCCCGGCCGATGGGATTGGACTCGTTGCGGACTCGTCGCGGAGTTGGCCATTGCGGAGGTGGCGGAGGAGGTAGAAAGATTCGATTAAGAGAAGCGGAGAAGACGAGAGGAGTGAGCGGCAAGTGGACTAAGAGCGAATAGGGCTCGTCCTAGAGTGTAGGGTTTTGTGGGGACGATGGCGTGCCCAGGCGCCTCCCCGTGTCCTATATCCACCCCAGATATGGACCGGATATGAAAGTGTCAGTCAGTCCGAACGTTTGGGCCGGATATGGATTTGTACACCAGAGTATGCAAACACGCATCAGGAGAGCATAGTGGTGTGTAAGAAAATGATGCACAATGGCACATGAAGCAGGTTTTTTAGGCTAACCACACGCTTTATTAATTGCTCAATAATGTTGTGACGAATACACGTTTTTTGGCACATGAAGCAGGTCGTGTCCATTTTCTCGCCCGGTGCAACGCACGGGCATTTGTACTAGTAAAAGTCAAAAGAAAATACTACTGATTGTTAAATTAGACAGACGGTCCACTCGCCAGGATCCCCACGAGCCCCACCTCTCTAGAGCCGCCCCCGTGTCGTCTAAACGATGGCCGACGCCGCCCAACCACCTCTCATGCCGTGCTCCGCCGCCTCCACCATCCGCCATCTCTTCCCCCTCCCAGCGCCGGTGACATCCACCGCCCTGCGTCACATCCTGCGCAACCCCACAACGGATCTCGCGATCGGTTCCCTCTACCGGCCCCGACGAGCCCCACCTCTCTGGCGTGCGGCGAGCTGGTCCCCAGTCCCACGATCTTAGCGCACGCGGGTCCAGCTCACGCCCACGAGCTCGCAGCCTCCGCTCTGTGTCTTGGCGCGTGTGAATCCAGTGTTGGTGGAGCGGCCATGGCTGGGGCGTGGGGGTGAGCTTGCGTGCGGTGGGGATGTGCCCCGAGCTCTCAGGCATGGGGCGATGCTGCCGTTCTAGATCGAGGCTGGGTTGCCAGCCGAGGAGCTATCTCGCGTGTTGCGCCCGCCACGCTCCTGGACCCGGACTGCCGCAACCAGGGAGTCTACCCTGGTGCGCCGACTGGAGAGAAGCCTGTCCTATCACCGCCCTCCTCGTCCGAGGCCGCCGACGTGGTTGCCAGAGTTGGCTTTCCGAGCCCCTCCACCGTCGCCTATCTCCCATCCGGTGGTGACATGCTCACAGACGCAATAACCTCCCTAGGGGTCTAATTGCAATCTAATTTGGTTTCTAGGGTGCTTTGTGCACTTTTTAGGGACCCTTTTGTAAGTCCAGCTGTGACTGGTGGGCCTCATGTCTAACATGACGGTCAACAAACAGTGTTGACCGTTTTATGCCATGTTAGAGCTTACAGGTCGGCGCTTCAAAATTGGATTAAATTACCCTGAATCGATCAATGATGTTTACTAGCACAAATGTTGTGTGTTGCGACGGGAGAACAAGATAGTCAAGTTTATTTTGAGTAGTATGTGAAAAAAATACATTCGTTGTTCATGCAAAATTTAGTCAAAATCAAAAAAAATTAGAAGTTACAAATTTATTAAAAGAAGAAAGACTAGTATTATAATATGTCTATGCATTGCAACAAGAGTAAATGCCATGCTCTTTGTCCTCCTTGTGCGGTATGGGTGCCAACAGGTACAGGCTGACTTCTGCCCTGTGCACATGATTTAGCAGACACCGTGCAATGAGAGCCCAGCTAATGGGTGTAGCCCAGGGTGCCATCTTGTACTAAATCATATCCTCGACGGGTCGTGGATGCCGTCGAGGCTCCACCGATGTGCCATGCTCCCTTCTATCAAAGAAGATGCTAAATTTGCCAAAAGGAAACAAACACCCGACTCTTGAAACGACAAAACACCCTAAAAAATAAGGCAAGGGCGAGAAAATTATACCTGTAGTGCGGATTTCTCCGAAAAGTAGTAGGAAGCAGCTCCCACTCATGACCGGAGGTAGCGTTGAGAGTGAATGTGCCTAGGTTAACGTAGCTGCCTTCCCGTGTGGCTCCTCCATCGCACGGCCTTGGCGCCGTAACCGACATTTCCTCAATATAGTTCTCTCGTCATCTTCGGCCATAGCTCCCTCATGATGTACATGCAATAGGATTGTACTCCAACGAGTAGACGCCCATGCATAACTGTAATTTTTTTAGAAATTTAGAGAATAAAATGATATTTAGAGTCTCAATGTACTTTAATTTAAATTTAATTTATATTTTCAAAGGGGAAACACTAACTATCTGTAATATGTAAATATTTTGTCTGGATCTTTAATGATCCCTATAGGCCTACAATTTTTTAAAGGCTTTTGATCAAAGTTTGGATGTTCGTTCAAACAGTCCAAAAGTTTTTTGAATTATAAAGAAACTAGAAAATATTAACTATGTGTAATATGTAAATATATTTTTTGGATCTTTAATTGTCCATATAAGCCTACTGTAAATGTAGAAGGCTTTTAAATAAAGTTTGGACGATCAAACAATCCAATTTTTTTTAAATATAAAGAAAATGTGGAAAAAAGGAAACCTAGGCTTTTGTTCAGCCTAAGCCCTTAACCTTGTATATAGTAGCTAGTAGTGGCGGAACTTGACGGGACCAAAAGCTTAAAAAAATCATCTGGGCCCTCCTAAGTTTTCTTCCTTCACAAGTTGGTTCAAAGAGAGAGGGGGAGGGGCACAACCCCCAACAATACACTCCGCCGTTGGCAGCTAGTTCGTTAGACCCCATCCATGAAGGGATGTAGATGCATGGCCAGCGATGGGGGCACAGCCTCCAACAATACACTCCGCCGTTGGCAGCTAGTTCGTTAGACCCCATCCATGAAGGGATGTAGATGCATGGCCAGCGATGCCTCCTCTTTTCTTCCTCGGGCCGCTGCGTGACATCACTGTGCCGCCCCGCAGCCATCTCTCATGGCGCTGCCTCTTAGGCATCATCATTCTCTCTGCTTTCCTGTCCATGGCCTCGTATCCGCGCTCCCCTCAACTATTGTCGCCCATGTGTTGCACCGCATAAGGGACGAATTAATCCTTTGAAGTAATTATGCCGCCCACTTGTATCCGAGCTCCTCCTTTGCTGTTTGTCTGTGCATGTGCTCATCCATCAGCCTTCCATCCATTGTCTCGTATTCGTGGGGCATCACTCGTATCGGCAGTCCTCCTCTGTTTTGTTGTCTGTTCATGTGCTCAGCCGTTCGTCTATTAACGTACATGGCTCCTCCGTCGTTGTCCCGTATGTGTGCTCAGCCATCAGCCATCCATGGTATGTTTTTAGATGAACAGGGAGGCTTCTCCCGGTTCCATTATCAGAATGTAACCATCGAGCCAAACTTATGTCCGAGGGTTTCTATTACAAGCACGATCTCACGCAACGGCGAAGCCGAATGCTAAATAGTAAAAAGGAAAAGGGAAAAGGTCAACTTTTTAACCCCCTCCCCTAGCACAGCTTTGCCGGAGAGGGATACAAGCATGAGTCCCATGATACAGTATGCATCCGCCCGCTCACATCATGATCATTTCATCACCTTTCCTGAACTTGAACGGCGGCGCCAGAGCAGCTTGGGGCGACCAACAAATTTCAATCCATGGTATGTTCCTTTCCGTTCTTGGTGGGCTTCTCTTATTTCTTTTTTCGAAAAAGGGCGCTTTATTATTAAAATATTTAAGTATTACACCCGGCCTCTGCATAACTATGATGCACACAGCCAAACAAAGTCCTCACACAGAAACGAAAAATAAAAAGGCGAGATGCAAAGAAACATGTAGAGTCTGTATAACGCCTAAAGCAGAGGGGGTCAATCCTAAGATCATGTTGCCACCCATATTGGATAAAAGTATCCCTCGCCATAGCCTCCAATCGTGTACACACCTCCGTAAATAGGTCTCGATTCTTCACGCGCTGTAGAGATGACCACAAATGAAGAGTCCTGGTACATCTATAGATAACCTGCATAAGAGAAGTACTTTTATCGTTAAAAACCTTATCATTTCTACGTAGCCAAAGCGACCAAATAATGGCGAGTGCTCCCACCCTGAGAAGAGTTCTAAACTTGTGATCAATCCCATGTAACCAGTTGCCAAAAATATTAGCAACACTACAAGGGGGATACAAGCCAGAAGCTATTTGGATAGTTGACCATATATAGAACGAGCCAATTTGCATTGGAAGAATAAATGTTTTATTGTCTCATCATGGTGACAAAAGACACATTGAGGACTTCCGTGAAAATTCCTCTTAATAAGGTTATCTTTAGTAAGAATGACTCCGCGACAAATATACCATGCGAATATTTTATTCCTAAGAGGTATCTTCATCTTCCAAATCTTGTTATTATCCACTAGCACATCAGACTGGATTAACGCTCTATACATAGACTCCACTGAGAATTGTCCATTTCCCATGTAGGTTCCGACGTAATACATTGGACCCATGTGACAATTGCACCGTGGACAATCGCTGGAGCAGGATGTTCCATGATTGGAGCATGGGACCAAATAAATCCCTTCTGAACGTCGCATTTGGCGAAAATGATTCCAATACCGTGGCAATAGTATCCGCCTTGTGACGCACAATGTTATATAGAGCCGAATATTGTTCTCAGAGTGTGGCATTTCCTAGCCACTTATCTCCCAGAATCTAATTTTCGAACCGTCCTTAATCGAGAAGGATCCATAACAGAAGAAATATTTCTTCCTAGCCATTAGCCCCACCCAAAAGTGAGAGTCACCAAGATTCCAGTATACTTGTGATACTGCCTTGGAACCCACATATTTCCTCTTGAGGAGGGTTTGCCATACACCATCTTCTGTCAGTAGTTTAAACAACCATTTGTCGAGGAGGACCCTATGTTGCATTCGGGGCTCCGCAGACCCTGGATAGGTTCGAACTCTTGGGTGCGTGCAAAGAACTCAACCTCCCCAGTCTGCCAACTCATCGATCCCATGGCCTAGCTCGATGAACTAGAAGGAAATGGAACAAGGCAGTTTACCCAGGTTCGGGCCACCTTGCGGTGTAAAACCCTATTCCTGCTTTGTGGTGGATGTTGGGGAACGTAGTATTTCAAAAAAATTCGTACGATCACGCAAGATCTATCTAGGAGAAGCATAGCAACGAGCGGGGAGAGTGTGTCCACGTACCCTCGTAGACCGAAAGCAGAAGCGTTAAGTAATGCGGTTGATGTAGTCGAACGTCTTCGCGATCCAACCGATCAAGTATCAACGCATACGGCACATCCGCGATCTGCACATCGTTCAGCTCGGTGACGCCCCTCGAACTCTTGATCCGGTGAGGCTGATGTTCACTACACAACCTTCTTCTTGTAGACGTTGTTGGGCCTCCAAGTGCAAAGGTTTGTAGGACAAGAGCAAATTTCCTCAAGTGGATGACCTAAGGTTTATCAATCCGTGGGAGGCATAGGATGAAGATGGTATCTCTCAAGCAACCTCGCAACCAAATAACAAAGAGTCTCTTGTGTCCCCAACACACCCAATACAATGGTAAATTGTATAGGTGCACTAGTTCGGCGAAGAGATGGTGATACAAGTGCAATATAGATGGTAGATATAGGTTTTATAATCTGAAAATATAAAAATAGCAAGGTAACTAATAATAAAAGTGAGCACAAACGGTATTGCAATGCTAGGAAACAAGGCCTAGGGTTCATACTTTCACTAGTGCAAGTTCACTCAACAATAATAACATAATTGGATCATATAACTATCCCTCAACATGCAACAAAGAGTCATTCCAAAGTCACTAATAGCGGAGAACAAACTAAGAGATTATGGTAGGGTGCAGAAACCACCTCAAAGTTATTCTTTCCAATCAATCCGTTGGGCTATTCCTATAAGTGTCACAAACAGCCACGAGTTCGTACTAGAATAACACCTTAAGACACAAATCAACCAAAACCCTAATGTCAACTAGATACTCCAATGTCAGCTCAAGTATCCGTGGGTATGATTATACGATATGCATCACACAATCTCAGATTCTTCTATTCAACCAACACATAGAACCTTAAAGAGTGCCCCAAAGTTTCTACCGGAGAATCAAGATGAAAACGTGTGCCAACCCCAATGCATAAGTTCATGGGCGGAACCCGCAAGTTGATCACCAAAACATACATCAAGTGAATCACGTGATATCCCATTGTCACCACAGATACGCACGGCAAGACATACATCAAGTGTTCTCAAGTCATTAAAGACTCAATCCGATAAGATTACTTCAAAGGGAAAACTCAATCCATTACAAGAGAGAAGAGGGGGAGAAAAAACATAAGATCCACTATAATAGCAAAGCTCGCGATACATCAAGATCGTGCCAAATCAAGAACACGAGAGAGAGAGAGAGAGAGAGAGAGAGAGAGAGATCAAACACATAGCTCCAGGTACAGACCCTCAGCCCCGAGGGTGAACTACTCCCTCCTCGTCATGGAGAGCACCGGGATGATGAAGATGGCCACTGGTGAGGGTTCACCCCTCCGGCAGGGTGCCGGAACAGGGTCCCGATTGAATTTTGGTGGCTACAGAGGCTTGCGGCGGCGGAACTCCAGATCTATTCTATTCCTCGAAGTTTTTAGGGTATATGGATATATATAGGCGGAAGAAATACGTCAGGGGAGCCACAAGGGGTCCACGAGGGTGGAGGGTGCGCCCAAGGGGGGTGGGCGCGCCCCCCTACCTCGTGGCTCCCTCGTTTCTTTCCTGACGTGCACTCCAAGTCTATCAGGTTGCTTTCCTTCCAAAAATAACTTCTCTAGAAGGTTTCATTCCGCTTTAATTCGTTTGATATTCCTTTTCTTCAAACTCTTTGAAACAAGGGAAAAAACAGAATCGGCACTGGGCTCTGGGTCAATAGGTTAGTCCCAAAAATAATATAAAAGTGTAAAATAAAGCCCATAAACATCCAAGATAGATAATATAATAGCATGGAACAATAAAAAATTATAGATACATTGGAGACGTATCAGCATCCCCAAGCTTAATTCTCGTCATTCCTCGAGTAGGTAAATGATAAAAACAGAATTTTTTGATGTGGAATGCTACTTGGCATAATTTCAATGTATTTCTTCTTAATTGTGGTATGAATATTCAGATCCGAAAGATTCAAGATAAAAGTTCATATTGACATAAAAGTAATAATACTTCAAGCATACTAACTAAGCAATCATGTCTTCTCAAAATAACATGGCCAAAGAAAGTTATCCCTACAAAATCATATAGTCTGACTATGCTCTATCTTCACCACACAAAATATTTAAATCATGCACAACCCGATGACAAGCCAAGCAATTGTTTCATACTTTTGACATTTTCAAATTTTTTCAATCTTCACGCAATACATGAGCGTGAGCCATGGATATAGCACTATATGTGGAATAGAATGGTGGTTGTGGAGAAGACAAAAAGGGAGAAGATAGTTTCACATCAACTAGGGTATCAACGGGCTATGGAGATGCCCATCAATAGATATCAATGTGAGTGAGTAGGGATTGCCATGCAACGGATGCACTGGACACTACAAAAAAATACACTTCCTGATGATACGTGTTTGTCACAGTAGGTCGTGTTTTTTGTCATGCATGTACATCCATGACAAATTTATGATGTAATCAAGATAGTCATACTGTCTTTGTTGTAGAAGTGTTCCATGACATTACCAAAATTATCATCAAGGAAGTGTCCACTTCCATGACGATAAATCGCGCATCACCGAAGTGCTTTCGTCAAGGGTGACCGACACGTGGCATCCACCGTAACGGAACGCCGTTAAGCTAGCGGGTCGAGTTTTGGATCCGATAACCCGTTAACAGCCCCGACCAATGGGAAATTTCCACGTGTAAAATCATCATTGGCTGGAGGAAACACGTGTCGGCTCGCTGCTGGGATGTATGTCATCCACTCATTGGACAGAAGGCGCCTATGATACGTCGACACGTGGCACGACCCATCAAGTTTAAATGGGCCGGCCAACTAAAGGCCCACAAGATTTTGCGGACCATAATAGGCCGGCCCAGTTAAAGGCCCACAAGATTTTGCGGACTATAATGGGCTGGCCCAGCTAAAGGCCCACAAGATTTTGCGGGCCATATTTGGCCGGCCCAGTAAAGGCCCAACAAGGTTTTTGTCTGCCATAATGGGCCGGCCCAGGTAAAGGCCCACAAAATTCTTGTGGATCATAATGGGTCGGCCCAGCTAAAGGCCCACGAGATTTCGCCGACATTAATGGGCCGGCCCAGCTGTAGGCCCATAAGATTTTGAGGACCCTAGTAGGCCGGCTGCCATGTTTTGGGCCAAATGCCGGCCCATATTTGATCCGGTCCATTAATGGCCTGCCATGTTCCGGCCCTAATAATGGCCCATATAAGATCCGGCCCGTTAAAAGCCTCCCACTTTATGGGCCAAATTACGGCCCAGATCAGGTGAATCACCAAAACATACATCAAGTGAATCACGTGATATCCCATTGTCACCACAGATACGCACGGCAAGACATACATCAAGTGTTCTCAAGTCATTAAAGACTCAATCCGATAAGATTACTTCAAAGGGTAACTCAATCCATTACAAGAGAGAAGAGGGGTGAATCAACATAAGATCCACTATAATAGCAAAGCTCGCGATACATCAAGATCGTGCCAAATCAAGAACACGAGAGAGAGAGAGAGAGAGAGAGAGAGAGAGAGAGAGATCAAACACATAGCTACTGGTACATACCCTCAGCCCCGAGGGTAAACTACTCCCTCCTCATCTTGGAGAGCGCCGGGATGATGAAGATGGCCACTGGTGAGGGTTCCCCCCTCCAGCAGGGTGCCGGAACAGGGTCTCGATTGACTTTTGGTGGCTACAGAGGCTTGCGACGGCGGAACTCCAGATCTATTATGTTCCTCAAAGTTTTAGGGTATATGGATATATATAGGTGGAAGAAATACGTCAGGGGAGCCACGAGGGGCCCATGAGGGTGGAGGGCGCGCCCTAGGGGGGTGGGCGCTCCCCCTACCTCGTGGCTCCCTCGTTTCTTTCCTGACATGCACTCCAAGTCTATCAGGTTGCTTTCCTTCTAAAAATAAATTCTCCAGAAGGTTTCATTCCGTTTCGACTCCGTTTGATATTCCTTTTCTTTGAAACATCAAGCAGTGGGGAAAATGTAATCGCCTTTGGGCTCTGGGTCAATAGGTTAGTCCCAAAAATAATATAAAAGTGTAAAATAAAGCCCATAAACATCCAAGATAGATAATATAATAGCATGGAACAATAAAAAAATTATAGATACGTTGGAGACGTATCAGAGGCCGAGGAGAGTTTCTTCAGCACGACGGCGTGATGACGGTGATGATGAAGTTACCGACGCAGGGCTTCGCCTAAGCACTACAACGATATGACCGAGGTGGAAATCTGTGGATGGGGGCACCGCACACGGCTAAAACAATCAACTTGTGTGTCTATGGGGTGCCCCCTCCCCCGTATATAAAGGAGTGGAGGAGGGGGAGGGTCGGCCTCATGGGGCGTGCCCAAGGGGGGGGGGAACCTACTCCTAGTAGGAGTAGGTTTCCCCCTTTCCCTAGTTAGAGTAGGAGAAGAAGGAAGAGGGAGAGGGAGAGAAGGAAAGGGGGGACGGCCCCCTCCCCAATTCAGATTGGGCTTGGGGGGCGCGCCCCTCCCACTTGGCCGCCTCCTCCTCTCTTCCACCATGGCCATTAAGGCCCATTAACTCCCCGGGGTTCCAGTAACCCCTGCATCTCTAAAAATGCCCGAACTCGTCTGAAACCTTTCCGGTGTCCAAACATAACCTTGAAATATATCAATCTTCATGTCTCGACCATTTTGAGACTCCTCGTCATTTCCGTGATCACATCCGGGACTTCGAACAACCTTCGGTACATCAAAACACATAAACTCATAATACCGATCGTCACCGAACGTTAAGCGTGCGGACCCTACGGGTTCGAGAACTATGTAGACATGACCGGGACTCATCTCCGGTCAATAACCAATAGCGGAAACTGGACTCGGTCAAACCATATAACAACATACGTTGTTCCCTTTGTCATCGGTATGTTACTTGCCCGAGATTCGATCATCGGTATCTCAATACCTAGTTCAATCTCGTTACCGGCAAGTCTCTTTACTCATTCTGTAATGCATCATCCATAACTAACTCATTAGTCACATTGCTTGCAAGGCTTATAGTGATGTGCATTACCGAGAGGGCTCAGAGATACCTCTCCGATAATCGGAGTGACAAATCCTAATCTCGATCTATGCCAACTCAACAAACACCATTGGAGACACCTGTAGAGCATCTTTATATTCACCCAGTTACGTTGTGACGTTTGATAGTGATACGTCCATTTTGCATCATGCTTTTATATGAATATTTATTGCATTATGGGATGTTATTACAAATTATATCTCAATACTTATGGCTATTCTCTCTTATTTTACAAGGTTTACCATGAATAAGGGGAATGCCAGCAGCTGGAATTCTGGCTAGAAAAGGAGCAAACATTGGAAACCTATTTTGCACAACTTCAAAAGTCCCGAAACTCCACGAAACCACTTTTTGGATTTACTATGAATTTATGAGCGAAAGAAATAGGCCAGGGGCCCACACCCTGTCCAGGAGACAGGAGGGCGCGCCCCCCTGTAGGGCGCGAGCCCCTATCTCCTGGGCCTCCGGCGTCCATCTTCTGCTATATCATCACTTTTACCCTGGAAAAAATCTTGGGCAAGCTTACGGGATGAAACTCTGCCGCCACGAGGCGATACCTTGGCGGAATCAATCTAGGGCTCTGGCGGAGCTGTTCTGCCGGGGACACTTTCCTCCGGGAGGGGGAAATCATCACCAACGTCATCACCAACGATCCTCTCATCGAGAGGGGGTCAATCTCCATCAACATCTTCACCAGCACCATCTCCTCTCAAAACCCTATTTCATCTCTTGTATCCAATCTTGTATCAAAACCACAAATTGGTACCTGTGGGTTGCTAGTAGTGTTGATTACTCCGTGTAGTTGATGCTAATTGGTTTACTTGGTGGAAGATCATATGTTCAGATCCTTTATGCATATTATTACTCCTCTGATTATGAACATGAATATGCTTTGTGAGTAGTTACGTTTGTTCACGAGGACATGGGTGAAGTCTTGCTATTAGTAGTCATGTGAATTTGGTATTCGCTTCGATATTTTGATGAGATGTATGTTGTCTTTCCTCTAGTGGTGTTATGTGAACGTTGACTACATGACACTTCACCATTATTTGGGCCTAGAGGAAGGCATAGGGAAGTAATAAGTAGATGATGGGTTGCTAGAGTGATGAAGCTTAAACCCTAGTTTATGCGTTGCTTCGTTAGGGGTTGATATGGACCCATATGTTTAATGTTGTGGTTAGGTTTACCTTAATACTCCTTTTTGTAGTTGCGGATGCTTGCAATAGGGGTTAATCACAAGTGGGATGCTTGTCCATGTTAGGGCAGTACCCAAGTACTGGTCCACGCACATAACAAATTATCAAAGTACCGAACGCGAATCATATGAACGTGATGAAAACTAGCTTGACGATAATTCCCAATGTGTCCTCAGGAGCTCCTTCTTCATTATTAGAATTTGTCGAGGCTTATCCTTTGCTACATAAAGGATTGGGCCACCTTGCTGCACTTTATTTACTTTATTTACTTTTTGCTCGTTACTATTTATCTTATCACAAAACTATCTATCACCTACTATTTCAGTGCTTGGAGACAAAACCTTACTGAAAACCGCTTATCATTTCCTTCTGCTCCTCGTTGGGTTCGAAACTCTTACTTATCGAAAGGACTACGATAGATCCCCTATACTTGTGGGTCATCAAGAATCTTTTCTGGTGCTGTTGCCGGGGAGCATAGCGCTTTTGGTGAGTGGAACTTGGTAAGGAAACATTTATATAGTGTGCTGAAATTTTCTGTTACTTGTCATTATGGAAACTAATCCTTTGAGTGGCTTGTTTGGGTATCTTCACCCCAACCAGAAGAGCAAAGATATGCTCCTCAACCTACTGGACCTTATGAAAATATTCACTTTGAGATTCCTTCGGGTATGATAGAAAAACTGCTAGCTAATCCTTTTGAGCAGACGAAACATTGCATCCCGATTTACACCTTATCTTTGTGGATGAAGTCTGTGGATTATTTAAGCTTCCAGGTATTCCCGATGATGTTGTCAAAAGGAAGGTCTTCCCTTTATCTTTGAAGGGGATGCAATGACATGGTATAGGCTATGTGATGATACGAGATATTGGAATTATAAGCGATTGAAGTTGGAATTTCAACAGAAGTTCTATCCTATGCATCTTGTTCATCGTGATCGTAATTACATATATAATTACTGGACTCATGAAGGAGAAAGCATCGCTCAAGCTTGGGGGAGGCTTAAGTCAATGTTATATTCATGCCCCAATCATGAGCTCTCTCGGGAAATGATTATTCAGAATTTTTATGCTCGGCTTTCTCTAGGTAATCGCAACTTGCTCGATACTTCCTGTGCTAGTTCCTATATGCTGAAGACTATTGATTTCAAATGGGACTTATTGGAAAGAATTAAACGCAACTCTGAATATTGGGGTTCCGACGATGGTAAGGAGTCAGGTATGACACCTAAGTTCGATTGTGTTAAATCTTTTATGGATACCGATGCTTTCCGAGGATTTAGCTCTTAGTATGGACTTGACTCTAAGATAGTAGCTACTTTTTGTGAAACTTTTGCTACTCACGTTGATCTCCCTAAAGAGAAGTGTTTTAAATATAATCCTCATGTTGAAGTGAAAGTAGTTGCACCCATTACAGACAAAGAAAATACTATTACATATAGTGATCCTATTATTCCTACTGCTTATGATGAGAAACCACCTTTCCCTGTTAGGATAAAGGATCATGCTAGAGCTTCAACTGTGGTTCGTAAAAGCAATATTGGAACTTATACACCTCCTGAGCAAATCAAAGTTGAACCTAATGTTGCTATTGTTAAAGATCTCTTGTCTCATAATATTGATGGGCATGTTATTTATTTCTATGATGAAACTGCTAGAATTGCCAAACCTTGTGCTAAATATAAACATAGACCTGTGGTAGGCATGCCTGTTATTTCTGTTAAAATAGGATATCATTATTATCATGGCTTATGTGATATGGGTGCTAGTGCTAGTGCAATACCTATTGACTTATACAAAGAAATTAAGCATGATATTGCACCTACTGAGTTAGAAGATATTGATGTCACAATTAAACTTGCCAATAGAGATACTATTTCACCAATGGGAATTGTTAGAGATGTTGAAGTCTTGTGTGGGAAAACTAAATATCCTGCTGATTTTCTTGTTCTTGGCTCCCCACAAGATAGCTTTTGTCCCATTATATTTGGTAGACCCTTATTGAACACCGTTAATGCTAAGATAGATTGCGAAAAGGATGTTGTTACTATTGGTCTAGGTGATATGTCTCATGAGTTCAACTTTTCTAAATTTCTAAGACAACACCGTGAAGAGGAATTACCTAGTAAGGATGAAATTATTGGTCTTGCTTCCATAGCTGTTCCTCCGACCGATACGCTAGAAAAATATTTTCTAGACCATGAAAATGATATGTTTATGCAGGAAAGGGAAGAAATAGATGAAGTGTTCCTTAAACAAGAACCTATGCTGAAACATAACCTTCTCGTTGAAATTCTTTGGGATCCCCCTCCACCCAAGGGAGATCCCGTGTTTGAACTCAAACCTTTACCTGATAATCTTAAGTATGCTTATATTGATGAAAAAGAAATATATCCTGTTATTATTAGTGCTAACCTTTCAGAGAAAGAAGAAGAAAGATTATTGAAAACTCTGAAGAAGCACCGAGCTGCTATTGGATATACTCTGGATGATCTTAAGGGCATTAGTCCCACATTACGTACACAAAATTTCAGTGGAGAAAGATGCCAAACCAGTTAGAGACCCTCAAAGACGATTAAATCCCAAAATGAAGGAAGTGGTAAGAAAGGAGATACTAAAGCTCCTTGAGGCAGGTATTATTTATCCCGTTGATGATAGTGAATGGGTAAGCCACATCCATTGTGTCCCTAAAAAGGGAGGTATTACCGTTGTTCCTAATGATAAAGATGAATTGATCCATAAAGAATTATTACAGGTTATTGGATGGTAATTGATTTTCGTAAGTTAAATAAAGCTACTAAGAAAGATCATTACCCTTTACCTTTTATTGATCAAATGGTAGAAAGGCTATCCAAACACACACATTTTTGCTTTCTAGATGGTTATTCTGGCTTCTCTCAAATACCTGTGTCCGCAAAGGATCAATCTAAAACTACTTTTACTTGCCATTTTGGTACTTTTGCTTATAGACGTATGCCTTTTGGTTTATGTAATGCACCTTCTACCTTTCAAAGATGCATGATGGCTATATTCTCTGATTTTTGTGAAAAGATTTGTGAGGTATTCATGGATGACTTCTCCGTCTATGGATCCTCTTTTGATGATTGTTTGAGCAACCTTGATCGAGTTTTGCAGAGATCTGAAGACACTAGTCTCATCTGAATTGGGAAAAGTGTCACTTTATGGTTAATGAAGGCATTGTCTTGGGGCACAAGATCTCCGAAAGAGGTATTGAAGTTGATAAAGCCAAAGTTGATGCTATTGAAAAGATGCCATGTCCCAAGGACATAAAAGGTATAAGAAGTTTCCTTGGTCATGCCGGCTTTTATAGGAGGTTCATTAAGGACTTTTCTAAAATCTCCAGGCCTCTGTAGGCCCATAAGATTTTGAGGACCCTAGTAGGCCGGCTGCCATGTTTTGGGCCAAATGCCGGCCCATATTTGATCCGATCCATTTATGGCCTGCTATGTTTCGGGCCTAATAATGGCCCATATAAGATCCGGCCCGTTAAAAGCCTCCCACTTTATGGGCCAAATTATGGCCTGCATCGTACGACGCTTTTAAGAGGCTTTGGGCTCAATTATGGCCCATATCGATTCGCCCGCTGATCGGATCGCTATGCTTTTGGGCCCACTTGTTAAAGGCCCATTTAGTATTCGGCCTGATATTAGTTTCGGCCTGTTAAGGGCCCATTTAACATTTCAGCCCTATATTTAATTTCGGCCTGTTAAAAGCCCGTCATATAGTTGGGCCTAACTACGGCCCGGTTTGCATCCGACACCTTTCATGACCGATATCTGATTGGGCCAAACAAGGACCGAGACAACTTTGGCCTGTTAAAGCCCGTGAATTGATTCGCACAATCATGGGTCGTGGTCCATTTCAGACTGCTTTGCCGCACGTGAGCTATTCGGCACGCGTTTCAGTCCGACCTACTTCTCAGCCTCCTAAAAGCCCATTGAGTTTTCTTGCGAAAAGAGGGCCGGGGGTTACTCGGCCTATTAAAGGCACGAATCTACTAGTGGGCCAGTTTGACCTGGCCCATGATGCAGATCATACATCGTGATTGCATGACGGCCCTATTATGTACCATAATTTTACGGTTTGGCCGGTTTACTGCGAAGACATGATATATATATAGTAAAATAACTGCAACATCGTGAATAAGAAAAAACCTAGACTATACAATAAAGAAATTACGGCATATTACATCCACTGGGCATCAAAGTTCGGCACTATGATAATAAAAGCACAAGCAGACAACAGATTACATACACTGGGCATCAAAGATCGCCACCAGTGCAAATAAACACGCCGACAAACTAATATACAAAACCGACAACACTTCAATAGAGTTCAAGAAAGGTTAGCCCTGCTAGGGAGCTGCAGTCAAAGTGAAAGCAAGATGATGAGATCAAGCGCTTGTTCAACACTTATATCTTCCTCACTCTGAAAGATAAACAAGCAGACAGATGACAGGTTTTGCACATAAAAGTATCAGTGCTGACAATTCATCACATTTCTTACTGACGAATAAAATGACACAGTTTAAAATTGCATTAACACAATATGGTATTGTTCAGGTCAAGACATGGCAGGAAATGACATTGTGAAGGAGTTGGCAGCTTCACGACACCACTGGATTACAGATCAAGAACTCATAAGTATCAACGGTTAGTGTGCTGTCAATTTATCCCATTTCAGATTGGCAAATAAAGAGACGGGTTAAATAATACTCCCTCCGTCCGGAATTACTTGTCATCAAAATGGATGTGTCTAGAACTAAAATACATCTAGATACATCCATTTCAATGACAAGTATTTTCGGACGGAGGAGTAGTTGATTTTTTTGCGGGTGATATGACATTGTTCATAGTTAAGACATTGCGAGAATATGACATTGTGTCAGTAGTGCGAGGTTAACCACACCACCGGATTACGGATGAAGAACGAAGCATACATGCGGTGCAAAAGAAGATCACTTGCTCTATATAGTTTAATTTACATGGTATGAAGAAGGAACTTGGTTGTACAACTGAAAACTTAAATTGAGAAGGACAAACTTTTGTTTATGAACTACATAATAAACTTTAAACATACAATTAGATGCAAACACCAAAAATAAACAATATTTGCAGTCATGCCTAACCAAATATACACAACAAAGTTTGAAGGCTTGAGAAGGACAAACTTACATTCTTGGTGAAGACAGGCTCTATAAAGCCCTTGTCCATGCCGATGGGGGGGCAATTCAAGAAGTTTAACACAGTAATGTTCTTCATAAGAATTGCCTTTATTCTACATTTTGTTAAGAGTAAATATAGATGTGATAATATACGAAAAACAGAGAATATTTAAGATAAGATGAAGAGTGATGCTACATAACCAAGTAGCTATAAATGTATGTGCAGCGATATAGGCAAAAGGCACAGCCAAGAGCAATGCACAACTAAACTTCTTCAGTACCAACCTTATGGTAAGAGTAAATATAGATATGATGTGTAGAAAATGGAGGGCAAAGGAAAATAAGCTGCAGAGTGATGGTACATGAAAAACTACCTGTCACAATATAAGTACAGCGATAAAGGACAACATGTACTTACAAGAACAATGCAGAGCTAAAAAAATTCATTGGCATTGGATATATTCTACACTAATTTAACCATTCATACAGATCAGATAATTTGGAGCGAACAATTGATAAGCAAGCTATCATGCATACTGCTGTCACATAATGAACCAGGTATGTATGCAAGTACAGTGATACAGGACAACAGGTACTAACAAGAGCAAAGCAGCGGGCAGCATATTTGCGATATCCCGTCGTTCTTTTCAAACCAGAATTCTTCTTCGAGCAGATTTCCTGCAAAAAAGATCCGTAAGGCACATGCGGAAAAGTAGAAGTTCAAATTGTCATGTGATTTCATAGGCGATTACCTCATCACAGGAACGAGACCAGGCATAACAAGGTTTTTCCATTCAATGTCTTCTAAAATTAGCACCGGAGACTTCACCGGAAATTCGTTTATAGACTTGCCATCAAAGTGTGATTTCCTCAGGTAACACCAATACTGCTGCAATGCTTCCTTGAAAAGCACAAGCAAGCTTTGCTCGTCATGACTATTGATACGTCTCTGTTGTATTTACTTTTCCAAACACTTTTTCCCTTGTTTTGGACTCTAACTTGTATGATTTGAATGGAACTAACCCGAACTGACGCTGTTTTCAGCAGAATTTCCATGATGTTGTTTTATGTGCAGAAAACAAAAGTTCTCGGAATGACCTGAAACTCCACGGGATGTCTTATAAAAAATAATAAAAATCCTCGCCAAAGATGAAGACCGGGGGCCCACACCACATCCCACGAGGGTGGGCGCGCCCTACCTCGTGGCCCCCGAGCCCCTCGGCGCCAACTCCAACTCCATATATTGGCTTTGGGAGAAAAAATTAGAGAGAAATTTTCATCGCGTTTTTACGATCTGAGCCGCCGCCAAGCCCTAATCTCTCTCGGGAGGCTGATCTCGAGTCCGTTCGGGCTCAGGAGAGGGGATTCATCGCCTCGTCATCATCAACCATCCTCCATCACCAATTTCATGATTCTCACCGCATGCGTGAGTAATTCCATCGAGGCTTGCTGGACGGTGATGGGTTGGATGAGATTTATCATGTAATCGAGTTAGTTTTGTTAGGATTTGATCCCTAGTATCCAATATGTTCTGAGATTGATGTTGCTATGACTTTGCTATGCTTAATGCTTGTCACGAGGGCCCGAGGGCCATGATTTCAGATCCGAACCTATTATGTTTTCATGAATATATGTGTGTTCTTGATCCTATCTTGCAAGTCTATTGTCACCTACTATGTGTTATGATCCGGCAACCCCGAAGTGACAATAATCGGGACCACTCCCGGTGATGACCGTAGTTTGAGGAGTTCATGTATTCACTTTGTGCTAGTGCTTTGTTCCGGTACTCTATTAAAAGGAGGACTTAATATCCCTTAGTTTCTAATAGGACCCCACTGCCACGGGAGGGTAGGACAAAAGATGCCATGCAAGTTCTTTTCCATAAGCACGTATGACTATATACGGAATACATGCCTACATTACATTGATGAACTGGAGCTAGTTCTGTGTCACCCTATGTTATGACTATTACATGACGAACCACATCCGCATAATTATCCATCACTGATCCGGTGCCTACGAGCTTTCCATATCTTGGTTTACGCTTATTTACTTTTTTGTTGCTCTTGTTACAATCACTACAAAAATACCAAAAACATTACTTTTCTTTGTCTTTACTTTTGTTACCGTTACCACCACAATCATATTACTTTGCTACTAAACACTTTGCTGCAGATACTAAGTTTCGGTGTGGTTGAATTGACAACTCAGCTGCTAATACTTGAGAATATTCTTTGGCTCCCCTTGTGTCGAATCAACAAATTTGGGTTGAATACTCTACCCTCGAAAACTGTTGCGATCCCTATACTTGTGGGTTATCAAGACCTTTTTTCTCAAGGCGCCATTCTTGGGAGCATAGCTCTATTCTTTGAGTCACTTGGGATTTATATCTGCTGGACACTATGAAGAACTTGAAAGACGCTTAAGATAACAATTTATCCCTCAACTACGAGGGGAGGTAAGGAACGCCATCTAGCTCGCACTTGATTCACCTTCGTTATGAGTAAGCTAGCGACACCTAAACCTGCTTCTACTATTCGTTCCGATATGTCGCATGTTATTGATGATGCCACTACGCTATGCATGATACTTATGATGAAACTACTTCTATGCTTGATACTCACGTGCCCCTTGGTGAATTTCTAGATGAACAAATTTCTAGGTCTAGAGAAAGAGAAAATATTGAAACTGAATACAATGATCAAGTGATGATGAAAATATGCATGCTATTCCTGAGGGTTATCTTTTTGATGCGGAATTTTCTGCAGCTATTTTTGCTTGCCAGGATAGATACGAACTTAAGAGGCTGCTAGTTAAATGGAGTAAAGAATCTCTTAGAGATAGGATGAGACCTGACCCTGCTTTTGCTACTTCACCTATCTGTGTTCCTGATAAGGATTATGAATTCTCTGTTGATCCTGATATAATTACTTTGGTTGAATCTGATCCTTTTTATGGCTATGAATCTGAAACTGTTGTGGCACATCTTACTAAGTTAAATGATATAGCTGCCCTGTTTACTAATGATGAGAGATCGCGCTACTTTTATGTACTCAAAATATTTCCGTTCTCATTAAAGGGTTATGCTAAGATATGGTTTAATTCTCTTGATCCTGGTTGTGTGCGTAGTCCCCAGGATATGATTTATTACTTCTCTTCTAAATATTTCCCTGCTCATAAGAAACAAGCTGCTTTGAGGGATATATTAATTTTGTGCAAATTGAAGAAGAGAGTCTCCCACAAGCTTGGGGGAGGCTTCTCAAGTTACTTAATGCTTTTCCTGATCATCCTCTTAAGAAACACGAAATACTTGATATCTTTTATAATGGACTAACCGATGCTTCCAGAGATTACTGGATAGTTGTGCTGGTTGTCTTTTCAGGAAAGAACACGGATGAAGCTGAAATTTTATTGAATAATATGTTGACAAATGAAAATAATTGGGCACCTCCGAGCCAGCTCTCGAGCCAATTCTTGAGCCTATTCCTAAACCAACTCAAGAAGAGAGGTGTTCTATTTCTCGATCCGAAGATATGCAAGAGGCAAAGAAATCTATGAAATAAAAAGGTATTAAAGCTGAAGATATTAAGAATTTACCTCCTATTGAAGAAATACATGGTATTAATCTACCGCATGTTGAAGAAGTGTATGATCTCAATTCTTTATTCACTGAAGAACCCCCTATCCCGATATCCCGACACAGGTAGTAAAGGTAAATTCTCTCTATAGATATGATAAAGCTGAAGTCCCTCCTACTAAAATTGCTAGTCAGTGCTTGGATGAGTTTGATAACTTTATGTTTAAGCAAGATGACTTTAATGCTTATTTTGGTAGACAATTAAAACAGAATACCTTTATGATTAAACGCTTGAGTGATTATATGGCTAATATTAGAGGTGAACTTAAACTTGTTAGCAAATATGCTTCCACGGTTACCACTCAAGTAGATCAAGTACTTAAAGCTCAGAAAGAAGTGCTTGATGAAATGAATAGTAAGAAAAATGATTATGCTGTTAGAGTGGCTACTAGAACTGGTAGAATGACTCAGGAACCTTTCTATCCTGAAGGCCACCCTAAGAGAATCGAGCAAGATTCTCAGAGAAATAATATTGATGTACCTAGTTCTTCTAAAAGGAAGAAAAAGAAAAATGATAGAGCTGTGCAAACTTCTAGTGAACCTATTGCTAAACCACCTGATAATCCCAATGATATCTCTATGTATGATGCTGAAACACAATCTGGTAATGAACATGACCCTAGTGAAAATGTTAATGATGATGTTCCTGATAATGCTCAACCTAGTAATGATAATGATGTAGAAGTTGAACCTGCTGTTGATCTTGATAACCCACAATCAAAGAATCAACGTTATGATAAAAGAGACTTCATTGCTAGGAAACATGGTAAAGAAAGAGGACCATGGGTTCAGAAACCCATGCCTTTTCCTCCCAAACCATCCAAGAAAAAGGACGATGAGGATTTTGAGCGCTTTGCTGAAATGATTAGACCCATCTTTTTGCGTATGCGATTGACTGATATGCTCAAAATGAATCCCTATGCTAAATATATGAAAGATATTGTTACAAATAAAAGAAAGATCCTGAAAGCTAAAATTTCCACCATGCTTGCTAATTATACTTTTAAGGGTGGGATACCAAAGAAACTTGGAGATCCAGGAGTACCTACTATACCATGCTCCATTAAAAGAAATTATGTTAAAACTGCTTTATGTGATCTTGGAGCCGGTGTTAGTGTTATGCCTCTCTTTATATCGTAGACTTGACTTGAATAAGTTGACACCTACTGAAATATCTTTGCAAATGGCTGATAAATCAACTGCTATACCTATCGGTATTTGTGAGGACGTGCCTGTTGTGGTTGCAAACCTTACTATTTTAACAGACTTTGTTATTCTTGATATTCCCGAGGATGATAGTATGTCTATTATTCTTGGAAGACCTTTCCTTAATACTGCAGGGGCTGTTATTGATTGCAACAAAGGCAATGTCACCTTTCATGTTAATGGTAATGAGCATACGGTACACTTTCCAAGGAAACAACCTCAAATTCATAGTATCAACTCTATTGGAAAAATTCCATCGATTATATTTGGAGGTTTTGAATTTCCTCTCCATACTGTCAAGAAGAAATATGATATACTTATTATTGGGGATGTCCATATCCCCGTTGAGGTAACATAGTGTTATTCGAAATTTCTCCGGTTCCATGACTATCGGAATGAGTTTGTTAACAAGACTTGATCAACCTTGTTAGTGGTTTCCTTTTGATGAGCATGAGATGGATGAAACTAGAAGCACAACCTTCTGTACCCTCTTTATATTTTCTGTTCTTTAGTAGAAATAAAGTAAAATAGTATTTTTCCGTCTGCATTTCTGATTTATCCGCAAAGATATAAAAATATCCCAAAAATAAAAGTCCTCAGAATGCCATGCCAATTTAATATGATTTTTTCGGGAATATTTTAAGATTTTTAGTGCAAAAATTACCGCGGGGGGAGCTGCCACCTGGCCACGAGGGTGGAGGGTGCGCCCCCTGCCTCGTGGGCCCATGGTGGCCCTCCTCCACTTATTCCTGCACCCATCCTCTTCTTCTTCCTCCCACAAACACGAATATCTGGCTCAAACACGAGTTCCAGCCCCCGTTCTTTGTGATTTTCGATCTCCTTGCTCAAAGCACCTTTCACAAAACTGCTTGGGGAGATTGTTCCTTGGTATGTGACTCCTCCATTGGTCCAATTAGTTTTTGTTCTAGTGCTTTATTCATTCAAATTTGTGCTGCATAGGTGACCATGTTCTTGAGCTTGCATGTCAATTTTATATGGTTCCAAGTAGCTCTAATGCTTGATATATGCTCTAGGCACTTGTATGAGTAGTTGCTATTAGTTTTATTGAAGTTGGTTCACTTTTGTTTGAAGTTACTAAAAATTTCAGAATTATTTTTCAGAGAAAACAATATGCTTAGGAAGATGTTCCAAGGTGGTTCTTCAAGCAAGCAAGGTCCTGTGCTTGCAATGCGTGATCTTGACGAGGAACCACCAAGAGACGCTCTTGTGAGGCCCTCGTGAATGGCCTTCTGAAAATTTTATGGATCAAGCGGGAATTAAAGAAGAATTTAACGCATATTTGCGTCTTGCCGTCTTGAGGACTTTGAAGTGACAAATGCCCCGATGTCGTGACCTCGAAGTTCATTTGTGGGGAGGTTTGAGTTTTCATCTTGGCGTAGTTCTCCTTCACCATGTTTGACCTTTATGACAAATCTTATACCATGGACTTAGAGGATTTCACTCTTGCATGCAAACTTCCATCTTGGGGTAGTATCAGGGATCCCCCTAAATCTGAATATAGAGACTTTCTTGCTAGAATAACTGTGGGGGAATCTAGGGATATAACGCAAGCCACTATAGGGAGCATTCACTTTCCTGCTATACATTATTTTGCTCTCTTCATAGGTAGATGCATAAATGCTAAGGATGAAGCATGTCACATGTGTGTTCTCGATCTCAAAGCATTCTCGGAAGTCTGTGTTAGGGGACCAATCTTATCATATGGGAGCCATTGTAGCTCGTAGGGTTGCATCATAATAGACATAACGGAGATTTCTTTGGAGGAATTTATGCAACCCGCTTAGCTAATTTTCTTGAGATAGACATTCGTGAGGGTGACATGGAGTTACCCCTACTTATTTAGATTTTGATTCTATGGTTTCCCACCAGGTTTGTTGCGAGGGCTGAACCACCTCTCCAAAGATGTCGACTAATCTTTAACAAACGGCATGTTGTCCATGTTACTCTTCCTGCTCCTGCCTTCTTTGATTTTCAGACGAGAGGAAGATATATTATTACCAAAGAGGAGGCAGATGAGTACGAGAGGAGAGCGGAGGCAGCTCGACGCCACGCTGCACTCAGAGGCGATATCCATTTGCATCGCAGTACGACCCCAGCTACACCTACGGGTATCAGCCAGGCTATCCCTGGCAATAGACCAACTTAGGCCAAAAGCCTAAGCTTGGGGGAGTACGTATTTCCCACCGACATTACATTCATGTTCACACACACTCATTGCTAGGTGTCGGTGCTCATACTCTTTCACTGTAATATCCATGCTAGTTTATTTTCCCTTTTCCTTCTTTCTTCTTGTGTGTTTAATAAACCTTAGAAAAAACCAAAAAAAATTAGTAGTAGTTTATTTTTCCTGCTGTAGTAGTAATAATTAAAAAATAAAACCCAAAAATATTTCCCGTTCTTCTTTTGCTTGTTGGGAGCTTTCCCGTGTAAATAGTTTTATTTCCTTTCTTTTCTTTGGGGGTCAGTAGGAGAAGACCACGATTAAATTGTTGAGATGGCTCTTATATGCATTACTGTTGATTTAATCAAGAGCCCATATTGCCTTGTCTTATCCTGTTTATTGAATGCTCGCAGATTCCAGCTTAGTCCAATGCACGTTCACTCTTATTATTATTCACATCGTTCGGTCGTGCAAGTGAAAGGCAATTATGATGACATATATGATGGACTGACTGAGATGGGAAAAACTGGTATGAACTCGACCTCTTTTGTTTTTGTAAATATGATGAGTCCATCGTTCTCGATTCAGCTTATTATGAATAAACATGTTTGCAATGACAATTAGAGATCATAGTTGCTCGTGCCATGCTTGATTAGCTATGAGTTGTAATGGTTTACCTTGCGTGCCAACATGCCATTTAAATGGTTGTGATGTGGTATGATGGGTTGGTATCCTCCTTTGAATGATTTAAGTGACTTGACTTGGCACATGTTCACGCATGTAGTTGAAACAAATCAACATAACCTTCATGATATTTATGTTCATGGTGGATTATATCCTACTCATGCTTGTACTCAATGTTTATTAATTTTAATGCATGTTCATGATTGTCGCGCTCTCTAGTTGGCCGCTTCCCAGTCTTTTGCTAGCCTTCACTTGTACTAAGCGGGAATACTGCTTGTGCATCCAACTCCTTAAACCCCAAAGTTATTCCATATGAGTCCACTATACCTTCCTATATGTGGTATCTACCTGCCGTTCCAAGTAAATTTGTATGTGCCAAACTCTAAACTTTCAAATAATCATTCTGTTTTGCGTGCTCGAATAGCTCATATATCAACTAGTGCTGCCCTTATCTTCCGTGTTAGGCGGGTTATTCTCAAGAGGAGTGGACTCCGCTCCTCACTCACGAGAAAATGGCTGGTCACCGGGATGCCCATCCCATGCTTTATGCAAACTAAATCAAAATAACTGCAAACAAAACTCCCCGGGACCCGTTGAATGTTAGAGGCACTCGTTGTTTCGAGCGAGCCATGGATTGATGCTTGTGGAGGAGGGGAGTATAAACTTTACCATTCTGTTTGGGAACCGCCTATAATTTGTTTAGCATGGAAGATATCGTCATCTCTTAGTTGTTATGTTGACAATGAAAGTATGCCGCTCAAAATATAAATTATCTCTATTTCAAAACCGAGCTCTGGCACCTCTACAAATCCCTACTTCCCTCTGCGAAGGGCCTATCTATTTATTTTCATGTTGAGTCATCACCCTCTTATTAAAAAGCACTAACTGGAGAGCACAACTGTCATTTGCATTCATTACTATTAATTTATATCGGGTATGACTATGATTGGATCTCTTTTACCATGAATTACAATGTCTAGTCAGTCCTTGATCTTTGAAGGTGCTCTGCATTTATGTTCTGCGGTCTCAGAAAGGGCTAGCGAGATACCATCTTGTTATATCATATTATGATTGTTTTGAGAAAGTGTTGTCATCCGAGATTTATTATTATGGCTTGCTAGTTGATTATGCTATTGATATGAGTAAACATGAAACCTGGGAGTTATTGCAAATGTGGTTAGTTATGATCTTTGCTGAAAACCGGAATGCTGGCTTGACATAGGTACAACAACAAGAGCAAACAGAGTTTGTAGAAGTTTTTGTTTTTCTCTTTCAGTTTTTCAACTGAATTTCTTGAGGACAAGCAAGGGTTTAAGCTTGGGGGAGTTGATACGTCTCCGTCCTATCTACTTTTCCAAAAACTTTTGCCCTTGTTTTGGACTCTAACTTGTATGATTTGAATGGAACTAACCCGGACTGACGCTGTTTTCAGCATAATTGCCATGATGTTGTTTTATGTGCAGAAAACAAAAGTTCTCCAAATGAGATGAAACTCCACGGGATGTCTTATAAAAAAATAATAAAAAAATCCTCGCCAAAGATGAAGACCAGGGGGCCCACACCCTGTCCACGAGGGTGGGGGCACGCCCCCCCTAGGGCGCCCCCCCTAGGGCGCGCCCCCCTACCTCGTGGGCCCCCTGGAGCCCCTCCGACGCCAACTCCAACTCCATATATTGGCTTTCGGGGAGAAAAAAATCAGAGAGAAAGTTTCATCGCGTTTTACGATACGGAGCCACCGCCAAGCCCTAATCTCTCTTGAGGGCTGATCTGGAGTCCGGCTCGGGGCTCCGGAGAGGGGATTCGCCCGTCGACATCATCAACCATCCTCCATCACCAATTTCATGATGCTCACCGCCGTGCGTGAGTAATTCCATCGTAGGCTTGCTGGACGGTGATGGGTTGGTTGGATGAGATTTCATGTACTCGAGTTAGTTTTGTTAGGGTTTGATCCCTAGTATCCACTATGTTCTGAGATTGATGTTGCTATGACTTTGCTATGCTTAATACTTGTCACTAGGGCTCGAGTGCCATGATTTCAGATCTGAACCTATTATGTTTTCATGAATATATGTGTGTTCTTGATCCTATCTTGCAAGTCTATAGTCACCTACTATGTGTTATGATCCGCAACCTCAAGTGACAATAATCGGGACCACTCCCGGTGATGACCGTAGTTTGAGGAGTTCATGTATTCACTTTGTGCTAATGCTTTGTTCCAGTTCTCTATTAAAAGGAGGCCTTAATATCCCTTAGTTTCCAATAGGACCCCGCTGCCACGGGAGGGTAGGACAAAAGATGTCATGCAAGTTCTTTTCCATAAGCACGTATGACTATATACAGAATACATGCCTACATTACATTGATGAACTGGAGCTAGTTCTGTGTCACCCTATGTTATGACTATTACATGACGAACCACATCTGGCATAATTATCCATCACTGATCCGATGCCTATGAGCTTTCCATATACTGGTTTACGCTTATTTACTTTTTGTTGTTACTCTTGTTACAATCACTACAAAAATCTGAAAAACATTACTTTTGCTGTCTTTACTTTTGTTACCGTTACCACCACTATCATATTACTTTGCTACTAAACACTTTGCTGCAGATACTAAGTTTCCGGTGTGGTTGAATTGACAACTCAGCTGCTAATACTTGAGAATATTCTTTGGCTCCCCTTGTGTCGAATCAACAAATTTGGGTTGAATACTCTACCCTCGAAAACTGTTGTGATCCCCTATACTTGTGGGTTATGAACTATCCAGATTGACCCTCACCTAGTTACAACAATGTAATGTAAATCATTGATGTGTTCGATCAGCAGAAAACAGGAAAATAATAACCATGAATAATAGCACTTACACGTAAGTTGGACAGGAAGATGTGAAAATGGTGTTTGTCTTCACTATAATCTTCCCATGATGGGAATATATGCACGTAGTCCCTAACAACATTGAAAGCATTGTCTTTTAAACTGGGAATAAATGGAATGGGGTTCCAATCTGCAGGAATTGGCCGTCTCTGCAGTTGGGATAGGTCTTCGGCCGGTGGACTTCTTTGTACTTTTCTTTTGGAGTGGGATTTTTACGTGAATGCGGCTGGTGCTATGGCAAATGAAATCGGTATACCTTTTCTTTGGAGTGCAGGTCCTGTGGTGGGGCTAGTGGTGTGGCGGTGAAGTATGGGTACAATCTGCTGGAGTCGGTCCTATGTTTTGTGTCACCGATTGTACAACCAATATAAGTGGGCGCTGTTCGATTTCTCCGGCACCACCATGTTTTTCAAGGACTTTCTTTGGTGCTCCTTGAGGTTCGGCAATCACCCTCTTCCTTTTTGATGTCTGATGCACAAGAACAACATTTGAGTGGAGAAACATGGTATGACGACAGATGGAATATGTATTGATAATGGATGGGCATGGCATCTCGAGTTATATGATGAGTAAACTAAGCATATGGTGGTGCAACAAAGTAGAAGAAATGCAAGACAACATATGCAAGATACGCACAATCAATAAAACCTTGCCAAATTAGAACAGGTACCTTGATGGGTGAACAGGACAAGCCATTTGCCTTTGACTCCTCGAGGTTAGAATAATCATTAGGATGATATTCTGAACAAGAATCAACAGGTGGGGAGCGTACGAGTTTCATTGCTTCCAGAATGGCACTCAATGCCTTGGTGCCAATTTTGTAAGTCATTGCAGTGTTCCACAATATTCTTACGATGCGCCGGATTACGATATTCATTGTAATTGCGTATAATATCGAGAACCATGAAAACATAAATAGTTGTGAGATTATCTTTGTAATGCAGATGATATTCTAATATAGGCGCCCAGTAAACACTTATGTGCTATCCTTTGGATTACGATGAGAGAGCTCATGTGTCTTTGTAATATCGTGCGTGCATTTATATAATCCGCACAAGTACACGAAAAAATAGGCTCTAAGTAAGGATAGCTGGCGGATGGTAGGTTCATAATATCTGTATACATAGTTTATTGCCAAACCATGATAACAAGAGCACACAACAACTAGGCAGATCATAGTGTACATAACAGGTACACCATAACCACGATATATAAATTGGGAAAGTGGGCGGCTTGAAAATATGGTGTTGTATTGCCACTAGTAATTGAAAGCCTATCGATCACGTCTGAGCCAGCACTATCGAACATGGTAAAGAAGAGCAAGCAGATTTTGGATAATAAAATGTTGGTTGCGCAGTGCCCACACAAGATGAACCAGAGCGCATTAAGAATGCAACTCCCAGCTGTCTCTTGACCATTTCAGGCGGTTGGATGAAGATCCTACGTGCTTGTCTCAAATGCGAGGACCATGTATTCTCTGGGAGGCATTCCCTAAAGTGCATGTCCAAACTGCTAAGAAAGCAGAAAATCATCTGGGGGCAGATGGATAAATAGTTAAAAATCATCTTTTAGTTCACCGACCGAATATTCCCTTAAGAACGCTAGCTTTCGGCTTCACCCAGTCTGAGGTACACATTCGGATGACCCGGCAGTAACAATCGCAGAGGTGCTCCCTTTACCACCTAGCCGAACAATCGGGAACGTAGGGGTAAGCACAGGAGCCAGGCAACGCAGCTTGGCCAAAACTTAAGTCATATGGATGCATATAATGGTGAGTAAAAGGTACATGCGGAAGTTTGACAAATGTGTTGGGCATGAAGCCCGTATAAATAAGCTTCTGCTAAAGAAGCCCCCAGATATAATGAGCGCGGGCAGCGCGTCAAGTATGTGCGAACAAAGTGCAAATGAGCCTCTAAAGGCTTCAAGAAGAAGGAGGAGGAAGGAGAGAAATAAAAGACAGCAAAAATAGAAAATGTGGACGGAGGAAGGAGACGAACTCGGAGTCCAGCGCTTAGGCGTAGAATCTTCGTAGACGGGCTGCGTTCCATGGGTTCGGCTCGAGTCGGTTATCCGATGCGTTTCGCAGACGGTATGCTCCGTCGGTCAGGACCTGGTCGATGATGAAGGGACCTTCCCATTTGGGCTTGAGTTTGTCCTTTTTCTTGTCCGACAGGCGTAGAACTAGTTCACCAACGTTGTAAGCTTTGGCCCGTACTTCCCTGCTTTGATATCTTCGAGCCTGCTGTTGATAAAATGCGGAACGAGCTTTTGCCACGTCGCTCTCCTCCTCCAATGCGTCCAAACTGTCCTGCCTATCGAGCTCGGCTTCCCTTTCTTCATACATGCGCACGCGAGGTGAGTCATGCATTATGTCGCAGGGCAAGACTGCCTCAGCGCCGTACACCATAAAAAATGGTGTGAATCCGGTAGTACGATTCGGCGTGGTCCGCAGCCCCCAGAGTACGGAGTCGAGCTCCTCAACCCAGTGCGTGTTAGATTCCTTGAGGGACCGCACTAGTCTAGGTTTAATGCCGCTCATGATTAGACCGTTTGCTCGCTCGACTTGACCGTTGGTTTGAGGGTGATAGACTGAGGCGTAATCGAGCTTGATGCCCATGTGTTTTGAACCATAATTTGACCTCATCGGCCGTGAAGTTGGTGCCGTTATCAGTGATGATACTATGGGGGACGCCGTAACGGTGCACTACCCCTGATATGAAGTCTATCACCGGCCCGGATTCGGCCGTTTTAAGAGGCTTGGCCTCTATCCATTTGGTGAATTTATCCACCATGACCAATAGGTATTTTTGCTTGTGGGTTCCTCCCTTAAGGGGTCCAACCATGTCAAGCCCCTGCATCATGAACGGCCGGTGATGGGTATAGTTTTGAGGCGGTGGGTGGCATGTGGCTTTGGTTAGCAAAAGGCTGGCAACCGACGCATCGTTGGACTTAATCCTGCAGATCTGCCCGGGCTGTCGGCCAATAAAATCCTGTCTGGAAGGCCTTGCCTACAAGGGCCCAGCTGCGGCGTGGTGCCCACCCAGTCCGACATGAATTTCAGCGGGAGGTTTCGCCCTTCCTCTTCGGAGATACACCTTTGAAGGACTCTGTTGTGCTTTTCTTATAGAGCTCTCCTCATGGACTTTATAGGCTTTGGATCGCCGTACTATGCAGTGAGCCTCATTTTGGTCTTCGGGGAGTTCCCGCCTAGTTAGGTAGGCTAGGAATGGTTCCGTCCACGGGCGATAACCGCCATTATTTCGTGGGCGAGGGTGTTATCTCGGTGGCGAGCCTCCGATTGTGTCGAAGTGTTTGGTGTCGAGGCGGTGCGGTTGGGTCCGGATTGTTATTTTCGGACTCCTTCCCATAGTACGGATGACTTGAACAGCCGTTCGAGGAAGATGTTGGCGGGGCGGCATCGCGTTTTGCACCGATGCGCGTGCCAATCGTCCGCCGATCGGTTGTTATCCCGGCTATATGATGAAATTCGAGCCCTTGAACCGTGCCGACATTTTTAGGACCGCATTGCGGTACGCTGCCATTTTTGGATCTTTGGCATCAAAGTCTCCGTTTATTTGAGATATTGCAAGGTTCGAATCCCCGCGCACCTCTAGGCGTTTAATGCCCATGGAGACTGCCATCCGGAGGCCGTGCAAAAGGGCCTCGTATTCGGCTGCGTTGTTGGAGTCCGTATACATTATCTGAAGGACGTATTGGACTGTGTCCCCGGTTGGCGACGTTAGGACGACGTCAGCCCCCAGGCTGGCCAACATTTTGGAGCGGTCAAAGTGCATGATCCAATTGGAGTATGTGCGTACTCTTTAGGGAGTTTGGCTTCGGTCCATTCGGCCATGAAGTCGGCCAAAACCTGCGACTTAATAGCTCGTTGTGGCTTATAGGTTATGTCGAATGGAAGGAGCTCTATGGCCCATTTAGCAATCCGGCCCGTCGCGTCGCGGTTGTTTATAATGTCGTTAAGAGGTACTTCGCAGGCTACCGTTATCGAATACTCTTGAAAGTAGTGTCGCAGCTTCCGGGATGCCATGAACACCGCGTATGCTATCTTTTGATAATGTGGTTACTGGGACTTGCATGGAGTTAGGACAGTGGACACATAGTAAACCGGTTTTTGAAGAGGGAACCAGTGTCCGTCCGTTTCGCTCGACGACGAGCACCTTGACCGACAACTTGATGTGTTGCGGCGATATATAATAGCATTGGTTCGCCCATGTTGGGCGCGGCCAGGACCGGATTTGTTGCCAATATGGCTTTTATTTCTTCGAGTCCGGCCGTGACGGCATCCGTCCACTCAAAGTCTTCGGGGCGCCGGAGGAGGCGGTAAAGGGGTAACGCCTTTTCTTCCAAACGGGAAATAAAGCGGCTTAGAGCCGCTACGCACCCAGTCAATTTTTGTATTTGTTTGAGGTCTTTTGGAATATCCAATTGTGACAGAGCTGGGATCTTGTCTGGGTTTGCTTCAATTCCTCTACCGGACACAATGAAGCCCAAGAGCTTTCCGACTGGAATGCCGAAGACGCATTTTTCTGGATTGAGCTTAATGTCATATTTTCGGAGATTGTCGAATGTGAGCCTCAAGTCGTCTACTAGAGTTTCGAAATGCTTTGATTTGACGACCACGTCATCTACATATGCTTCCACTGTTTTGTCGATCTGGTTTGCCGGACATGTACGAATCATCTACCGATATGTTGTGCTTGGCGTTTTTTGAGCCGAAGGGCATTGTATTGAAGCGAATGGGCCGTATGGAGTGATGAATCTTTGTTGCGGCTTGGTTTGGCTCCGCCATCTTGATTTAGTGATAGCCGAGTGCAGCGTCGAGGAAGCACAATGAGTCGTGTCCCGTCAGAAGGCGTCGATAATTTGAACAATGCGAGGGAGGAAGGGATCCTTTGGGCAAGCCTTATTAAGGTCTTTGAAATCAACACATAGGCGCCAGGATTTATCCTTCTTTGGTACCATCACCAAATTTGCTAGCCATCCGGATGTTTTATATCTCGATGAATCCGGCTTCGGAAGATTGGCTAGCTCCTCTCCCATGGCCTGTCTCTTGGGTTCGGAAAAGCGTCGAAGAGCCTGTTTGGTGGCTTGAATCCTTTCGGTATTTAGGTTGTGCTCGGCCGGTAGGCGGGGCGTCTTTGGGTGCCGTGCAAAATGTCCCGATTTTCGTAGAAATTCTCGTAGTGCAGCGTCTACATCAGGGTTTAATTGTGCCCCAATGGAGGCCGTCTTTGCGGGGTCCGTTGGGTGTACTTGGAATTTGACTATTTCATCCGCTGGTTTAAAAGAGGTGGACTTGGATGTAACATCCCAAATTTTCAATTTGGAATGTTATACATAGAGCATCATTGCATATCATATTTTTCATTGCATTTTCTTCGCATTTTGCTCGATCCAAGAAAATTCTACACAACTCAAGGACCCACGGAGAGAGTTGGGGATTTTCGTTATTTTCATATTTGAGTTTTCTCAAATTTTGAAAATAGGATCGTTGATTTTAATTATTTTATCTTCAATTATTTCTATTACAAAAATATGCGAGAGGGAATAAAATGACTTTCCCAAAATAAAGAAATAATGAAGATTTAATAATAAAATCAAATAAGATTTTATTTTGGAGTTTTCGCCTTTTTATTTGAATTTAAGAAAAATGCGCGTTTTTCAAAATTGCATCTAGGCCCCAAATAAATGTTCATTAAATCCGGCTTGATTTTAGAAACTGGCGAAAATTTATTTCAGGATTTTTGGAGTCCGTTTGGTACTTCTTTTGATTTTTTTTCTATGCGTAATGTTTTATTAAAAAAGAAAAAAGAACATACTTACCGGGCCGTGCAGAGCAGGACTCCGCTCGGGCGCCTTTAAATACCGGCCGCCAGGAGCCCCAGCCACCCGAGCCGCCACCCAGCCCACCCGAGCCGGGAGTTCGGCCCCGCTGACTTCATGGGAGTTCGCCGCCGCCGAGGTTCGCCGCGCCTCGATTTCCATGCCGATTTTTATTTAAAAAAATGGATCGGTTTTCTTCGGTTTTTTGGTTTTTTTATTTTTTTATTTATTATTTTTTTTTCCGTTCGAATCTGTTCGTCGTATTTTTCTTTTTCTCGGATTTAATCTGCGATTTTTCTGATCGCGATTCCAGATCCGATTTTCGTTTTAGTATAACTTTTCGCTCGTTTATCGGAATCAGGCGATTCAAGCGCCTGGAGTTTCGTCTCGAAACCCTCTTTCCGAATAAGCTACTTAAACAAGTTTTTGCATCTGTAAAATTTGACCTAGATCCAGATTAGTAAAACGAAGTTGTTTTCTTCCATGATTTGACTTTCGTTGCTTCGTTTGATTTGATTCTTTTGCAAACCGGAGTTCTTAATTTGAACTATCTGGTTAGATCTATTTGAGTTTTACCTGTGCATTAGATGAGTACTTATTGTATGCTTGTTTGTTTATGCGCAATAGAATACCCGGAGTGCGCCGCTTGTTACTTCGAATCTCTAGGTTTCACGGATCATCAGCAAGGCAAGTAACACTTTGATCATACTCTTCTCATACCCAGTTTTATGCATTAGATCTATTTCTCAAACACTTGCATGATTAGGATCTAATTAAATTGTGGGATGGGAAGTAGTTGAGGTAGTACCTATTACCTCTTTATTATCAAACCTTTGGGAGTTACTTCTACGTTTGCTTATTATGCTATGCTATGCTAGTAGACGTGGATTGGGTGAGTGTATTCCATGACAGATGTGAGATTGTTATTTAATGGTTTATTTAAGGTGGCAACTTAAACACACATCTGGGTGGATTGACGCACCTGGTTTCTATCGAGGACTTACCTGTATTTCTTCGGACCGCCACCCAGGCTCAAAGGGATCATGAGATTATTCAAACTAGAAACTTCCGTGTGCAGCCACAAGCCATTATGGGCTCTGGCGTAGTTGACTAAGTTGTGCAAACTCTTACGGGTAGACTAGCAGATGTAGGGGTTGTAGGTTGGTACGGTCTACCCACATGTAATGTGCTAAGCTCGAAAGACTATGTCTTGGTCATCCGTTTCTCAAACACCATGTAGTGCGAGAAACCAAACGGAGGCGATCGAGTCTTGTGGGAAAAAGTGCGCAAACCTCTGCAGAGTGTATAAACTAATCATGGTTAGCCGTGTCCACGGTTATGGACATCTTGAGTATCTAGTACCTGGATATCATGTGAATCTCATCATGTTACTTCTAATTAATATTGTTGGGTTTAATGAGTACTTTTAATTGGGATTGAGAATCATCAACCATTCTCAATGTTTCACACCCACCATAATAGTTAAATAAATTTATTCCTTTGCAGTAGGGAAAAATTGGCTTTATGCAAAAACTGTAACCGTAGAGCTTTCCACCAGCCATATATGCATGTAGTATAGGCTTATCATTCCATCATTCTCTATGTGTTACATTGCGGCATATTCCATGTGCTGACCCGTTTTCGGGCTGCAACGTTTCATGTTGCAGACTTTTCAGACGACGAGTAAGGTGCTTAGGTCGTGATTCTATACTCAGTGATGCCGTTGGAGTTGATGGACTCGCTTATTCTTCCAAGCCTTCCGCTGTTATCGTATTAGATGGCCTTAAGCCATATTTATTTTATTAAGTTCTCTCTTGAGACATTCGATTGTAATAAGTGTGTGATTGCTACTCTTTTATAAATCCTTCGAAGTACTGTGTGGTGTTAGCATTACTGATCCAGGGATGACATTGAGCATAGAGACTTGATCCATTCGGGTCGGGTCGCTACAGAGATGGTATCAGAGCACACGCTGACTGTAGGACACGACCTTTAAGCTAAAGCCCTAGATCACTACTCTCTCTTATCATTTCTGACTCCTCATCTTTTCTACTCTTTTAGGATGACGGAAGCGAGGATCAAGTTCACTCAGCCGGATGAAGATACACCCTTTGGACGACACCTGAAGGAAGTCACTAGGTACCTTAACATTGGATTACCAAGTTTCACCGGGACCTACAATTCCACTTTACCTGAAGAGGAGCGCTGGAAAATTCAAGCTCAAGTTCCCGGAAGAACGTTTGCGCCAATCACGGAGCCCATAGAGTGTGTTTTGAATGCACCAACCTGGAGTCTGGGAAAGAGTATGGCAGCCCACATAACCATGGGGCGCATTGGAGAAGTTTATAGAGAGGTCCACAGGGATACTATCTACCAGATTTGCGGACGCCGAGATGAACAATGGGAGATAGTTGGCACTAAGAAGGATAGATCCATTGCAGCTTTCATCCAGGAGTTAAACCAGCACATTCGACGTCAGGAGAACCAGATGTCTTGCAGACATGATGGAGTTGAAGGCAGCAAAAGCCAAGATTATCGAACTAGAAGGAGGCTGAAGGCAACACGCAAGGACTACATGGAGGAGATTGTAGCGCTAGTGAGACAAAGCGGCGATCTTAAGGAGAAGATTGAAGAACTCATGGGAAATTCAGCACCGAGAGGAGAAGATGAAGATAGCACTGTCGAGAGAACTACATCATCATCGGCGACACCGATTCCGATCCTAGTGATGATGATTACGAAGATGAAGTCGAGCAGATGTCATGGAGTCTTCATCGGAGCAGTTTTCTTGTTGACCACCATAACAGTATTTTATTACCACCATGTTTTTTTATTTTTAGTTTCAGCACTTTGTAACGATAGATAGACCGTTGTATGCCCTTGTTTGAATTGACTGGAGTGATATTGTGTGATTTGTCTCATGTGCATATGGGTAGTGTTTCCCTCTAGACCTCATTCTATTCTAAATTCTCGTCTTTTCTTAAAACCCTCAGATGCCTCCGAGACGCGACCCCAAATTTGTTTTCCCGCCAGAGATCACCCAGTTGATTCAGCAGCAGAATACCTTGATTAAAACATTGGTACAGAACCAAGGCAACAACAACAACAACAACAACAACAACAACAACAACCCACCGCCACCACCACCTGTTGACCATTTGACCCATTTCTTAAGGCTGAATCCGCCGGTGTTTTCCAATAGCACCGAGCCTATTGTTGCAGATGATTGGCTCCGTAAGATAGGGAGGGAGTTGACCACTACAGGATGTCTGAGATGGAGAAAGGGTGAAGTTTGCTGCACATCAGCTTGAAGGACCCGCAGCAAAGACATGGTGGGAGAATTCTGACCACTTACCCGGTGAGACAACATCACATGGGATCGGTTTGACAAGCTTTTCGTCGCCCATGTTTCAAATAGGAGCTATGGCCATGAAGAAGCATGAGTTTCACAACTTGCGCCAAGGAGGACGGACAGTTGGCCAGTATGTAGATGATTTCAGTAAGCTAGCACGTTATGCCCCAGATGACGTTGCTATGGACGTAGCTAAGCAGGAGAAGTTTCTAGAAGGGTGAATGATGAGCTGAGCATGCAGTTGATGGTAGCCACTTTCAATAACTACCAGGAGTTAGTAGATCGATGCGCTTATGATTGAAGGAAGCAGCAGCAGATTGAAAATCGCAAGAGGAAGTATGGACGGGGAAGAATAACTCGGAGCTCAGTGAAACTTCGCTTTAAGCCAGGAGGACAGTTTGACATACCCATGGAGGAGGTAGCTCGCACAACCATAATGGCACCAAGAATGGGAGCAGGGAATGGAGGAAGCAACGGACAAAACCGCACCAACCCGTCAACACCATCCAAGGTAGACTGAGCCACATAACTTGCTTTAAGTGCCGCAAGAGGCGGGCATTATGCAAACGAAAGTGTCGAAGGCCGTAATGGAAATGGCAATGGAAGCTCAGGAAAGAAGCCGAATACTTTCAATAAAGGACAAGTGAACCACGTTACCGTGGAGGAGGTTGAAGCTCAGCCAAATGCAGTAATAGGTAAGTTTTTGGTTAAGTCATTTACTGCAGTTGTTCTTTTTGATACCGGTGCATCGCATTCATACATATCAAGGGGATTTGTGGATAAGTACAAATTACCAACCCAAGCCCTTAGGTCACCCATGCTAGTAACCTCACGGGAGAGAATACATGGCTAGTATATGGTGTGATCGACTGCCATTAAGGATTGGACACTATGTTTTTCCCTCGGACCTAATAGTTCTGGAATCCCAAGGATTGGATGTGATATTAGGCATGGATTGGTACCGAAGTATGGAGGGAACATAGATTGCGCTAGTAAGTCAATTTTGCTTACCACCCCAGAAGGGAGGAGAATCAAGTATGTATCACGGTATGAGCCAAGGAGAGCACATGTAAATTCCTTATCAGGAGTTGTGCAGGAAGAAGTACCAGTGGTAAGGGATTACCAGGACGTGTTTAGGAAGAGTTGCTGTGCATGCCACCGGATAGAGACATTGAGTTTCTGATTGAACTCTTGCGAACCTTGTGCCGATATCTAAGAGACCGTATAGGATGCGGCCCAAGATTTGGAGGAAATTAAGAAGCAGATTAAGGAGTTACTGGATAAAGGTTTTATTCGCACAAGTTCTTCGCCTTGGGGATCACCAGTACTTCTAGTGGAGAAGAAGGATGGATCATTAAGAATGGTTGTTGATTATCGTGGATTGAACGAAGTGACCATTAAGAACAAATACCCATCGCCGATGATCAATGACTTGTTTGACCAATTGCAAGGAGCTAAGGTGTTTTCAAAGATCGATTTGCGATCAGGGTACCATCAGTTGAAGATTCGAGAGCAGGATATACCTAAGACAGCTTTTACCACCAGGTACGGGCTGTATGAGTACACCGTTATGTCATTTGGTCTGACTAACGCACCTGCCTATTTTATGAACATGATGAACAAAGTGTTTATGGAGTTTCTGGATAAGTTAAATCGTGGTGTTCATTGACGATATTTTGGTTTACTCAAAGAATGAAGAGGAACATAAGGAGCATTTGCGTTTGGTACTCGAGAAGCTCAGAGAACATCAGTTATATGCCAAGTTCAGCAAGTGTGAGTTTTGGTTGAAGGAAGTTGGATTTATTGGACATGTTATATCCGGAGAAGGTATAGCAGTAGACCCCACTAAAATGTCACCGTAGCAAACTGGGAAGCGCCAACAACAGTTGGAGAGATCCCGAGTTTCCTTGGACTAGCAGGATACTACCGGACATTCATTGAGAATTTCTCAAGGATTACGAAGCCTATGACAGAATTGTTGAAGAAGGATACCAAGTTCATTTGGACCGAGGAGTGTGAAGCTAGTTTCCAAGAGTTGAAGAAACGTTTGGTTACCTCACCAGTGTTAATTCTGCCAGATCAGACCAAGGATTATGAGGTGTATTGCGACGCTTCACGTCGAGGACTTGGAGCAGTGCTTATGCAGAAGGGGAGAGTTGTTTCGTATGCTTCACGACAACTTAAGCCTCATGAGTTAAATTATGCTACGCATGATTTGGAGTTAGCAGACGTAGTGCATGCGTTGAAGACATGGAGACATTTCCTCATTAGAAATCATTGTGAGGTGTATACGGATCACAAGAGTTTGAAGTACATCTTCACGCAGAAGGAGTTAAATCTCAGGCAAAGGAGATGGTTGGAACTCATCAAAGATTATGATATGAGATTGCATTATCACCCCGGAAAGGCTAACGTTGTAGCAGACGCGTTGAGCCGTAAGAGTCACGTCAATATATTAATGACGGGAGAAATACCAAAGGAGTTAGCCGAGGATCTTCGAGAGCTATGTTTGGAAATAGTTCTGAGAGGCTATGTAGCAGCATTGGAGATTCAGTCAACTTTGATGGACAAGATCAGGGAAGCACAGAAGACTGACAAAGATATTGCCACTATAAAGGAGAGAATGAGCGAAGGAAAGGCTAAGGGATTTCGTGAGGATGAGCACGATACCTTATGGTTGAGGACCGTGTTTATGTGCCCAATGACCCGGATATCAGGAAGTTGATTTTGCAAGAGGCACATGATTCACCATATTCGATTCACCTAGGAAATACCAAGATGTATTTGGGTTTGAAGAATACTTTCTGGTGGACCGGAATTAAGAAGGATATTGCAGAGTATGTAGCAGTTTGTGATGTATGTCAGAAGGTGAAGGCAGAACATCAGAAGCCAGGAGGATTGTTACAGCCATTGCCTATACCCGAATGGAAGTGGGATAAACTAGGAATGGATTTCATCACGGGATTGCCCAGGACTCGTTCAGGCTATGACTCGATTTGGGTTATAGTCGATCGTTTGACGAAGGTAGCTCATTTCATTCCAGTAAAGACTACCTATAGCAGTGCCAAATTGGCTAAGATATACATGACCAGGATTGTATGCTTGCATGGAGTTCCGAGGAGTATCGTATCAGATAGAGGAACCCAATTTACCTCAAAGTTCTGGAAGCAGTTGCATGAGACTTTAGGAACCAGACTGGAGTTTAGCACAACTTTCCATCCATGCATGGATGGACAAACCGAGAGAGTCAACTAGATTTTGGAGGATATGCTTAGAGCTTGTGTTTTGGATTATGGATCAAGTTGGGATGCCAAGTTGCCGTATGCGGAGTTTTCTTATAACAACAGTTACCAAACCGATCAAGATGGCCCCTTCGAAGCCTTATGCGGAAGGAGGTGCAGGACCCCGTTGTTGTGGGATGAAGTTGGAGACCGCCAGTTGTTTGGACCAGATTTGATTAAGGAGTCTGAACAGAAGGTAAAGTTGATTCGCGATAGGCTCAAGGTAGCCCAGTCAAGACAGAAAGTTATGCAGATTCAAAACGCAAGGAGACAGAATACGAAATCGAAGACATAGTTTATCTTCGAGTATCGCCACTTCGAGGAGTTAAACATTTTGGAGTTAAGGGAAAGTTAGCACCTTGATTTGTAGGACCTTATCGTGTTTTGGAACGCATGGGGGAAGTTGCGTACAAGTTGGAATTACCCGAGAGATTGTCAGGAGTTCATGATGTGTTTCACGTTTCACAGTTGAAGAAGTGTCACGCAGAGATGGATGATATACCACTGAGAGATACCGTGCCACTGGAAGCGATTCAGTTGAATGATGATTTGACCTATGAGGAGAAACCAGTTAAGATTTTGGAGTATGCCGGTGAGTCACTCACAGCAAGGTCATTAAGTTTTGCAAAGTTCAATTGGAGCCACCACACAGAGGATGAAGCCACAGGGAGCGAGAGGAAGATTTGCTTAAAGACCACCTCACCTATTTTCTAGTTAACCCGAATCTCGAGGGCTAGATTCATCTTAAAGGGTAGGTTTGTAACATCCCAAATTTTCAATTTGGAATGTTATACATAGAAACATCATTGCATATCATATTTTTCATTGCATTTTCTTTGCATTTTGCTCGATCCTAGAAAATTCTACACAACTCAAGGACCCACGGAGAGAGTTGGGGATTTTCGTTATTTTCATATTTGAGTTTCCTCAAATTTTGAAAATAGGATCGTTGATTTTAATTATTTTATATTCAATTATTTCTATTACAAAAATATGCGAGAGGGAATAAAATGACTTTCCCAAAATAAAGAAATAATGAAGATTTAATAATAAAATCAAATAAGATTTTATTTTGGAGTTTTTCGCCTTTTTATTTGAATTTAAGAAAAATGCGCGTTTTTCAAAATTGCATCTAGGCCCCAAATAAATGTTCGTTAAATCCGACTTGATTTTAGAAACCGGGGAAAATTTATTTCGGGATTTTTGGAGTCCATTTGGTACTTCTTTTGATTTTTTTTCTACGCGTAATGTTTTATTAAAAAAACGAACCGCCTTTATCGGGGCCGCATTCAGCGGGACTCCGCCGGGCGCTTTTAAATACCGGCCGCCTCGAGCCTCAGCCACCCGAGCCGCCACCCCAGCCCACCCGAGCCCGGGAGTTCGCCCGCTTGCCATGGCAAACTCATGGGACTTCGCCATGAGGTTCGCGCCTCGATTTCCGTGCCGATTTTTATTTTTTTTAAAAAAACCGATCGGTTTTATTCGGGTTTTTTTCAGTTTTTTCGGTTTTTTATTTTATTTATTTATTTATTTATTTTTTCCGTTCGAATCTGTTCGTCGTATTTTTCTTTTTCTCGGATTTAATCTGCGATTTTTCTGATCGCGATTCCAGATCCGATTTTTGTTTTAGTATAACTTTTCGTTCGTTTATCGGAATCAGGCGATTCAAGTGCTTGGAGTTTCGTCTCGAAACCCTCTTTCCGAATAATCTACTTAAACAAGTTTTAGCATCTGTAAAATTTGACCTAGATCCAGATTAGTAAAACGAAGTTGTTTTCTTCCGCCGTTTGACTTTCGTTGCTTCGTTTGATTTGATTCTTTTTGCAAACCGGAGTTCTTAATTTGAACTATCTGGTTAGATCTATTTGAGTTTTACCTGTGCATTAGATGAGTACTTATTGTATGCTTGTTTGTTTGTCTGCGATAGAATACCCGGAGTGCGCCGCTTGTTACTTCGAATCTCTAGGTTTCGCGGATCATCAGCAAGGCAAGTAACACTTTGATCATACTCTTCTCATACCCAGTTTTATGCACTAGATCTATTTCTCAAACACTTGCATGATTAGGATCTAATTAAATTGTGGGATGGGAAGTAGTTGAGGTAGTACCTATTACCTCTTTATTATCAAACCTTTGGGAGTTACTTCTACGTTTGCTTATTATGCTATGCTATGCTAGTAGACGTGGATTGGTGAGTGTATTCCATGCCAGATGTGAGATTGTTATTTAATGGTTTATTTAAGGTGGCAACTTAAACACACATCTGGGTGGATTGAGGCACCTGGTTTCTATGAGGACTTGCCTGTATTTCTTCGGACCGCCACCCAGGCTCAAAGGGATCATGATATTATTCAAACTAGAAACTTTAGGTAATGCAGCCACAAGCCATTATGGGCTCTGGCGTAGTTGACTAAGTTGTGCGAACTCTTATGGGTAGACTAGCAGATGTAGGGGTTGTAGGTTGGTATGGTCTACCCACATGTAAGGTGCTAGCGCTTCTGAAAGACTATGTCTCGGTCATCCGTTTCTCAAACACCATGTAGTGCGAGAAACCAAACGGAGGCGATCGAGTCTTGTGGGGAAAAGTGCACAAACCTCTGCAGAGTGTATAAACTAATCATGGTTAGCCGTGTCCCCGGTTATGGACATCTTGAGTATCTAGTACCTGGATATCATGTGAATCTCATCATGTTACTTCTAATTAATATTGTTGGGTTTAATGAGTACTTTTAATTGGGATTGAGAATGCTGTCAACCATTCTCAATGTTTCACACACACCATAATAGTTAAATAAATTTATTCCTTTGCAGTAGGGAAAAATTGGCTTTATGCAAAAACTGTAATCGTAGAGCTTTCCACCAGCCATATATGCATGTAGTATAGGCTTATCATTCCATCATTCTCTATGTGTTACATTGCCAGCATATTCCATGTGCTGACCCGTTTTCGGGCTGCAACGTTTCATGTTGCAGACTTTTCAGACGACGAGTAAGGTGCTTAGGTCGTGGTTCTATACTCAGTGATGCCGTTGGAGTTGATGGACTCGCTTATTCTTCCAAGCCTTCCGCTGTTATCGTATTAGATGGCCTTAAGCCATATTTATTTTATTAAGTTCTCTCTTGAGACATTCGATTGTATGTCGTGTGTGATTGCTACTCGTTATAAATCCTTGAAATCTTGTGTGGTGTCAGACATTATCGATCCAGGGATGACACTGAGCACAGAGACTTGATCCATTCGGGTCGGGTCGCTACATTGGATCTTTTATCAAGTATCACATCGTCCCTGTCCACCGTGGAGCGCATCGCCGTGAGTTCCTCGGCCGCTAGGGCTTCGAATAGTGCCTCGAGGGCTAGTGCAGCTGTCTTGTTTTCGGCGCGGAGTGCTATGTTCGGATCACTAGCGAGAGTGATGATTCCGTTAGGTCCGGGCATTTTAAGCTTCATGTACCCATAATGGGGTATAGCTTGAAAATTTGTGAATGCCTCTCGCCCTAATAAAGCGTGATATCCGCTGCTGAACGGGGCCACTTGAAATGTGACCTCCTCGGACCTGTAATTGTCCGGCGAGCCGAACACTACATCCAGTGTAATTTTTTTCTTGTGCAGCATGCTTCCCGGCTAGGGATTATTCCTCTAAAGGTTGTGCTGCTTCGCTCAATGCGGTTCCAGTCTATTTCCATTTTTCGGAGGGTTTCCTCGTAGATGAGATTTAGTCCGATGCCGCCATCCATGAGTACCTTAGTAAGGCGAAAGCCGTCCACTATTGGACTGAGGACCAATGCGGCTGGTGCTCGTGCTGTTCGAATTTGGGTTAACAACGGCGTTAAAGGTAAAAGCCGTGTCACTCCATGGGTTTATTGTTGCTACTTGGTAGACTTCGGCAAGGTTGCGGAGTGTTTGGTTCCGCATGTTATTTGATGCGAAAGTCTCGAAGACTGTTAATACTGTACTGGTATTGTTGGGCTGGGATTCTGAAGCTAGAAGCTCTTCGCCACTTTTGGCCACCTGCCGTAGTATCCAACATGCTCGAAGGCTATGAGTTGGAGTGGTGCCCTACGTGCTATGAATTTTGCAGGTCCGTTTAGCCAACCCTCCAAAGACGTTCCGTGCCCTTTAGGGGTTTTTTGTTTTTTGATGTATAACCCATGTGCTTGGTGATGATGCATCCTTTTATTTCGGACTAGGGCTGTATTTGGGGCCGGATTATCCCAAAATTTACTTTCGGTTTTCCAAGCACTATCCATCGCATGGTACTTTTGTACTATGGTCACCAAGTCAGCAAAGCATGTAATTCCGCGACGACTTATGGCGTTTAGGATTCCCTTGTCCGTGCAATTATTGCAGAAAAGTGAGATTGCGTCCTTCTCTCGGCAGTCCTTTATCCTGTCCATAGCCAGGAGGAATCTGGCCCACTAATGATGTACTATTTCAGCGGGCTCTTGCCGAATTCGGGATAGATCGCTAATGTTTGGGTGGGCGGGTGGAACTAGATCCGGAACCCCGTCCAATTTAAGACTCGAGGGCCGAGGAGTTTCGAACTTGGAAGTTTGAATTTTTGAATGCTATCCAATGAATCCAACCCGCCCGCGACTTTAAGTTCGTGGGCTTGATCGACATCCGTCCCTCTGCGGGAGTCCAGCATGGAGGGATCGGGAATCCGGACGTAGCTAGTCCTTACGATAGAAGAAGAATCGCCGTATTGCTCCTCTATCACAACAACATGATGGGTAGCCTGGGGAGAGTTGATCTCTCTCAGATCGGTTTTAGGCCCGATCTGGTCGTAGTCTATGGCGACTCCCAGGGCGGCGATGCGATCCAAGAGCTCGTTTACGGAGGAGAGCTCGATAGGATCTAACTGCTCGGCAAGTTCCGAGTTAACATGAAGATTGGTTTCGATGACCCGAGAAGTCATCATCGGCGCGGTGGCCGAACTGGCGGTCATAAGAAAACCACCTAACCGAAGAGTCTGACCAGTGGCCAAGGCTCCTTTGGCGATAGTGTCGTATTTAAAGACGGGATGAGGAATCCTTCCTGACGGCGACGGCACAGAGGAACTCTCAATGAAAGCACCAATGTCAGTGTCAAAACCGGCGGATCTCGGGTAGGGGGTTACGAAGCTGCGTCTAGGCGGATGGTAACAGGAGACAAGGGACACTATGTTTTTACCAGGTTCGGGCCCTCTCGATGGAGGTAATACCCTACTCCGCTTGATTAATATTGATGATATGGGTAGTACAAGAGTAGATCTACCACGAGATCGTAGAGGCTAAACCCTAGAAGCTAGCCTATGGTATGATTGTTGTTAGATCCACGGACTAAAAACCCATCGGCTTATATAGACACCGAATAGGGTTAGGGTTACACAGTCGGTTACAATGGTAGGAGATCTACATATCCGTATCGCCAAGCTTGCCTTCCACGCCAAGGAAAGTCCCATCCGGACACTTGACGAAGTCTTCAATCTTGTATCTTCATAGTCAAGGAGTCAGGCCAACGGTGATAGTTCGGCTATCCGGACACCCCCTAATCCAGGACTCCCTCGGTGGGCCTCTCTTTTCTTGAGTGCTTTCGACTTTTCCGCTCCCTACATGCGGCTTTGGCCGCCTCTTGCTCTACCGCCCATTCGCCCTTGGCATCTTCAAATTCCTCCCACATAGTTGTGAGGTCGCGAGCGGCGATGAACTCGGCACAATGGGATGCCATCGCTTCCCTACCATTTTGTGTGCGTTAAGTGGGCGGCGAGGAACTCGGTAGCGGGATGCCATCGCTGCCTTACCGGTTAGTGTCTTGCGCGGTGGCATGAACGACGCTAGGTGAGAGCTCTGGGGTGGAGTGGCCGGACAACCGTATAGTGCATTGGTTTGTCAAGAGCTCAAGGACAGAAGACGAAGCAAATTAGGATTCCCCTTCAATCCTGGTCATTTGTTACCGAGTAAAATGCATTGGCGGTCATCGAACTTGTCTTGATAGCTCACTTTGATCATTGTATACGAGATATGGTGATTATACGGTCACTGGCTCAGCATATAGCTCCGTATTTGTATGGTTGACCAGTCAAACAGTCCGCATGCGCCTCATCAGCTCGTGTTCTTTATCTATCTACGCGGGCCTACCTGTGAATGGAGAAAGAAATACTGAAAACCAAAATTATGCGTATGTGGGGAATCAAACCACGGACTCGTCGCTGCAACGCACCCTCGTCAGCCAAATGAAAATGAAAAACTTCACGTCAGACACTCACGCTCACCTTTGTCAAAGCATGCTAATGCATGCACGTCGCCCTCTAAATCAAAGTCCTGCTCATGGCGCAACGCAAACGGCGAGCCCATCACCTGCGCGCCCTGGCGTTGCCTGACATTACTGTTTAGATGTTTGATGGAGGCCTACGTGAACACCGAACATGTATTGACCTGGCTCAACACCAACGGTCATACTCGGACCGCCTTGCTCATGTATATCGTCCATCACAACGACAATCTATAAAACAGCCTAAGCTAGAGAGGGTACTATGGTAGTATGGTACGGAGTATGTACTATCGTGAGCGACCGATCTTAGTGCCACTGCACACCGAAACCCCTTCCATCGCTAGCGCGCGCTTCCCGCCTGAAACGTTCACCGTCTCTCTAGAATGTCAATGCCGCATTCACCGGACCTAACTGCAGGTGCAATTGGTGCAATTGGTGCGTCACTGACATCCGCCTGAAACGCCCGTTCTGCCCAATGTCAGTAACCCAAACGCATCTGCAGTTAAGTCACTGAAGCAGCGTCCCCATTCACGCCTGACAAACCTACTCCGGCGCCAGTTGTCCATCCGTCTGCCGTGGCTCATTGCCATTCGCCCGCTATATTAACTTGAGCCCCAGCTCCCAGCCATAGCCAAAGACCCACACTTATTCTCCTCCGGTCCCTTCCTTCTGTCGGCACCACTTCAACCATGGCATCCTGGCTCTCCGAAGCTCTCTTGGACGTACTGTCGCAGGAGCAGACGAGGGACATCGGCGGCGGCTCCGCTCGGCGCGCTTCCAAAGCTCTCTTCAACGCATCTTGTCGCAGGAGCAAACGAAGCGAGATCGCCGCTCCCCGGCCGCCCTCCGCCGCCACGACCACCGGCGCGACGGCGTCTTGTGGCGCAGCCGGCAGCGAGGAAGAGTAGTACACGGTAGGTTGCCACCGCTCTGGTCCTAGGAAGGCCACCGCTCCTCCACTCTGTCGACGCCAAGCTTGGTGGGATAAAAATCGGCGGCCGATTAGCCGCTTGATGGCGACGTGGAGGCGGAAATCTTCATAACCTTGTGCTCCGGAGGAGGAGGTTATCGAGGCGGATAAGGAGGAGGCAAAGGCAATGGTCGGCTTTCTCGGGTTCATGGCCGGACATGGTGGTCGGGCCCGGCGATCGTTTAGATTAGGTTTTCTGAGGTTTTAGTACAGTTTGTGCGAAATATGTAATAAATTTCATCCAGTTTATAGGAAAAGTTCTCAAAATGTAATGAATTTCATCCGGTCAATTTGAAATTTGCTTTGTTTGCACGAATTTCGTCCGGTTAGTTGATATAGTTGTCGAAAGGTATGCGGGCAGCATCGGATGGCATCCGTCAGTGTCCTCGCATGATGCGGTGTAAATTTGTGGGCAAGCGCTGGAGATGCCCTAACTATCATGCTATAATCGCTAACAATCCTCCATTATTTGGCAGGGAACAGTTATCCCTCGATCAAAATCAGATCCACGGTGTTTCGCACTCCTCCTGCGTAAGAGTGTAAACTCTTGCTTACATAAAAATGTAGCAAGTGGACGGCACTGTAGCCCATCATATCACTCAAACTAGCCCGCCTAACGAGCGGAAAAGCACCGCCCTCGTCATTTTGTTCTGGATTTCTATCGATCGATCGCGCGAAAATATTACGCTTCGCAAGTTCTAAAGGAAAAGGCGGCACACTTACGACTCGTACGCTGCCGCAACCCGACAGTCCGGCTACGCCCGCTCACCAGAGGGGACACACGTTGTCTTGCAATTTCACCGACATGTGGGACTTTAATTGAATAAACCGTCGATAGCGAAATCTAATCGCTTTCGGGCGTCGGTGAGAAGAGAGAAACGGGGAGGGAGAAGAAATCGCCCGCCGCGCACGGACTCCAAGAAATATACGGTGATAATGAGAGGTGGGCCATGCTGGAGTCCGGACCGCTTCCGGAGCCCGCTCTCACCGCCCTGGCCCCTCAAGACGCCAGCTGCCCGCTGCATGCATAACAAGTACTCCCTCCATTCCTAAATAATTGTATTTCTAGAGATTTCAACAAATGACTACATACGGAGCAAAATAAGTGAATCTACAATTTAAAACATGTCTACATACATCCGTATGTTGTAGTCCATTTGAGATGGCTAGAAAGACAAATATTTGGGAACGGAGGAGTAGTCCCCGCTTATGTGGAGGAGAGAGAGGCATTGACAAAGTCAAGGAGTAACAGTGGAGACAATAGCTTTCATAAAAATAAACAATGAATACTCGTTGCTCGTCCTCTATATCGGAAAGAATACTTTCATTCACCGACATGTGGGACGTCGACCATCCTGGTCCACCTGCCCTGCACAAAATTATCCTGGTCTACCCCGGTCGTATCGTAGGCCCAACCTTTCCCACTATAAGTTGTTTAGACGAAGGAACCATCATGACTTCATTGAATTCCGCTTCTTCAAGAAAACTTACTGTACCCGCAATACTGCTACCACATGCGAAGACTGGACGGCACTGTACCACGTCATATCACTGAAACCCACTAGGCCAAACTAGCCCGCCTAGGTCATCTATTTTGGAACGGAGGGAGTGCGTCTACTGATCGCTATGATTTTGTGTTGCACGTTCTCTGTACTTTTGCTACGATTTTCCTACCCTATGAACCAAATGAGGCCTGAATGTATGTCGACTATTGTCTGGTCGATTGCTAAGCCTACAATTTTAGGAGCTAGGGCTATTGGTCGATCGATGAGGGATAAGTATAAGCGTACCACGAGCTCATCAGCCCCAACGTTTCTCTTCGATGAGTGTTTTGCAAGTACTATAGCTTGCACAGTAGCTAGCCTACTAACACCAAGAATCATCAAACAAGCCCCGCGATATGATAAACAGTTCAAAATTACGTCTAAGCATGCCATATATTACATCAAAAGCTGGTGAGGATACATCTGTTTCCATAACTCGGAGAGGGTTCGCATGATTCATCGCATGATTCACTATCAAACAAAAGTAGCAAGATCCGCCCACACAAGACGATTGCACTACCCTAAGATGGTTTGATAACACGCATCGCTCGGTAATTAAACACAGTGGAAATGCAAACTACTGAAGGATTAGCGCGACCAACTATTTCTTGTCGGCGATCTCTCGGCAATGACCATAGCACGGACGGCTGCATGGGAATCGATTGGGCGATGTCCCCAGATCGATCATGACATCGGAATCGATCTGCAGGCGATGTCCACAGGATGGACAAAGCAACATCGTAATCGATCTCCGGGTGATGCCAACAGGACGGGCCACGACATCGGAATCATCAAGGACAACCACCGTCTCCTGCACAACCCTAACATATTAGCAAGCACATTGCAAATAATCAAAAAGCAAGCACATTGCAAATAATCAAAAACCACAACTATGGTAATAAGCCATTATTTTTTACCTTGTGCAGCTCACCAAGGGATCTCATCCCTCCGGGGGCCATCTCCTCGTCCTCGATGGGGGCCATCACCTTGCCAGGGGAGTACTGCTTCTCAACGGTGACTATCTCCTCAAACTCGGTCTTGAGCCTCACATAGGTGGCAATCAGAGTTCCTGGGGAAGGCACGGTGGGGCCTTTGTTCTTCCAACTTTCTTTGAGGAGTTCGTCCGCCAACGCCCTTAACTCTTTGGCGGTGCTTGTTTCTTGGAGTTCTTCGTCTCCATGGGTTGGCCCGCCAACATGGTCAACTCGTTGGTCGGTGCTCGCTTCACGAGATCACTGTCTCCAGTGGGTTGTCCGCCGGCAACTCTTTGCCTAGTGCTCCAGGATGCATCAATGAACTGACAAACAAAAAGCAATCGAAAGGAAACCACAATCGCAATGAAAACGGGAAAAGAATAGGATGTGAGAATCGGTTGGTGCTTCGCAAAAAGAAGATTATTGGAATGAAAATATAGCAGCATAACTGATTCACCCACCTTTCCTTCATCGGTAGAGAAGAAAAATGGCAAAAGTGAGTAGCCTGGAGTGAGGTTTTCTTCAAGAAAGGGAAGAAAGGGCTTGAACGAGCGTTCCAATGAAATGATGGTTGCTTCGTCCAGTCCAACTTGGAGGGCACCTTACCAATGCTGAAGGTGTGGGTTTTGTGATATGACGGGTCATGACGGCCACACCGGGGTGATAGATGAGTCTCGACTGTAGCACCTCGCTGTGATTTGGTGGATGGCACGCGGGCCCGGATGCTTTGAAATGTCCCGCATGTAGATAGAGCGGCTAGTCATATAGGAGTGCTCAATATTGTGCACCGCGACCAAGGCGGAGAGGAAAGCAGAGAACCACGTAATTAATGCATGAGTTTAATTAGGGTAGTTTTGTAAAGTACGAGATCTGATACATTCCTCCAATCGAAAAATGCCTTGGTTCATGAGATTTGAGATTTGAGCCCTATAAATCGGAAGGGAGGGGGTACTGCACACGGTGTAGTCTAGTCACTTGTTGAAATCTCTAGAAAGGCAAATACTCATTTCCAGTTTACAGGTCTATTCTACTCACTCTCTAGAAAGTCATCTTACGAAAACCAAATAGTCCCAAAACACTTAGGCGCGGTGCATTAATTTCTACCTTGTTTCTTGTTTCTTGACATACGTATCAACCAATAAGAGATGAGAGGTGTGCATGCTTTTAATGACTTGCAATGGCTAGTTCATTGCATGGAATGCTATTAATTAGCAAATAAACATTGGTGACCCCAGGAGGAAACGGTGCTAAGCGCGTGGATCTATGCAGAATGAGTATCAACCAATGGATAATGGAGTTCAATTGTTAAACAATACTCCCTCCGTTCCCAAATAATTGTCTTTCTAGCCATCTCAAATGGACTACAACATACAGATGTATGTAGACATGTTTTAAAGTGTAGATTCACTCATTTTGCTCTGTATGCAGTCACTTGTTGAAATCTCTAGAAAGACAATTATTTAGGAACGGAGGGAGTAGCAATTTTGTCTCATGCAAGAGCCCGGCTAGTACTCCAAGGAACCGCGACAACACGAAAGCTGCTCGCGAATCGCCACGCTCGGTTTGCGCTTGGCTCTTCGCCTTCTTCGAGAAGAAGAACAATGATGTTACTCCTACTTCTCTGATGTCGAATCCACTGCTGCATGTCCGTCCACCTCGTGCGGGAGAGATAGCATGTAGCGAAAGCTTCTACTTACTACTCCTGCCTTTGCGTCTATGACAGGTGGGCCCAACAGGTGGTTTGCCCACCTGTCATGCACCAGAGGCCGTCGTAGTAATCAAATTTCTCGCTCTTGTACGATTTGACGCGACACATCAAACCACTGCACTCGATAAAAGTCTTTTTACACATTTCAAATGGGCTACTTCGTACTATGTAGGAGTAGACATATTCTTCTTCGTATGTAGTCACTCTAAAAAGACTTATATTTGGAAACGGAGGGAGTACAACGCATGCATGCATGTCGTGACTTTCCTTTTGATACTTGCATGTGTTGATTTCATGCACCTTGCCAAATTTTGACTATAAATTTAACTAACCAAATTTTCATGCATGTCACAAAAAATTACAGGGCTGTTTGGATTGTGACTATGTTTGTCTTATGTTGCCACATTATTTTTCCCACACTTGCCACACTTGCCTAACCTGAGTTGCTCAAACTGTTAGACACACTTTGGCTTGCCTAAGGGAATCTTGCCACAATTTTTGTGTCTATGACATGTGGGGTTCACTACTAATAAAAAAAATTCTTGTCTTAGGTGTGGCTAATAAAAAAGACTTATATTTAGGAATGGAGGGAGTAGAAAATATAAATAATAATGCATGTTGGAGCAACGTTTCCGCTAATTTTAGCCGTGGGCTTGTTCACAATTTTTACGAGGGGGTGGTTGTTCATTTAATGGAGGGACTTGTAGTACCAGACTTCAACGATACAAAGTGCAACCTGGCACATTGTAACACCACTTGGAACAAGCGGGTAGCTATCTCAAAAAACAATCAACAACTAAAAAAACACGCGTCCTGGCATGTAGGAGTAGTACACAATTTTAAACAATTGTTTTGATGGAGTGAAAAAGGAAAACTACCCCACTACTTATATATAGGCCGGAGCCTCCGCGCTTGCTTGCTAGGGCTGCTCTATTCACACACTCTCATCCTCTCCAGATCTAAACAAGACCGGGATAGTAACACTGTCTTTCTCCCTTCAAAAAACACTGGCTTTCTATCCTCACCGCTGGTTACAGATCTGGACGTATCCCCCTCCCCCGGTGAAGGGGAGGAGGGGCAGCGTTTAGGCTGTCGTCGACAGCAAGGGGGGAGACCCACTGCCGGCCGCACCATTATCTCTGGCCGAGCGCCGACGCAGGAGCTCCTCCGATCCCTTTGTCATTGCCTGTGGGCGGATCCGGCCTCCCGCCGCCCACCTATCCACATCCCGACGACCTTCAGGTATATCTTCGTTCGAAACCGCCTTAGCTCTACTTCCCCAGCTTGCTACGTCGCTGCATGTGCATCATTTTCTACCTCTTAGCCCCTCTCGATCGTATGGTCCAACATCACCTATTTTTTTCTTCTATTTTTAGAGGTAAAGCTACTTCATGGAGTCGAATCTTGTACTCCCTCCGTCCGAAAATACTTGTCACTGAAATAAAGTGGGGGTGGGGGAATTTAGTATGTACATCGGACTTGGTACAAACAGGAAGGAAAGGGGATGAAAGTAGTACAGACTGGTCATCCAAGCGGTCTCTTGGTCGAATAGGGAAATATAGGGGTAACGCTGTACATAGTGGTATGACCAGGACTAGATTTGCTATCCACACATAGGAGTAGGTGGCTAGAGTGAACAAAAATGGGACCAACCCAGATATGTTTCTTGGATGTTTGTTTCTTGGGGCAACAAACTATGAATCACCACTTTTATGCCCCTGTTTACGTACATGGTGCTTTGTCTTCTTTGGTGCACCCACCGTCCCATGCCCTTATACCAAATATTTAGGCTCCTACGGAATAAAGGGGCAGAAAAGAGGACCAGAATAGGAAAGGAATGTAGGTATAAAACTATGGAACAGCGAACCGGAGGAAACTCTGAAGAGAATGTGTTCGGATGGACTACGAAATGTACGGATTTGTTTTTTTAGAGTAGCATGCTTGGCAATATGAGATGCTATTTGTTTATTCAGCTGCATAGTGACTACTCTTGTCCTCACCTCACGTACCACACATAGGTTGATTTTTTTATTCGGGCAAACACAAAGACACAGAACTTTGTCTAACGCATGGCAGCGAGTGCCTGCCAACAACAACCTGTCTAACGCATGGCAGCGAGCGCCTCCAGCAGGTGGAGCAGCGCGTGGATGTTTCTAATCCGATGGAATCAGTACTACCACACCAGCTTTCCTATGAAACACTAATCACCTTTCCCGTGTTCCGAACGGTTGGAAGAGAAAGAATACCATAGGAATTGTGTTCCTACGAAAATCCTGCACCAAACCTGTGAACCGAACGTAGCCTTAGCTGTTCTTAATATAATTTCCCTGGTAAAAATGAAGCCATGCCACTGTTTTTGCATGTAATTGTTTGAGACTCTGACAAGTTTAGCCAAATGTTTTTTCCTGTAATTTTTCGAGACTCTGACTGTTTCCTCTGTGCCTTTTTGTGCAAACGGGGATATCCAATTCACCTAGTTGCTGTTGTGACCTTCTGCACAAAACTCTTCTTATAAGAAGTGACTTTTGTGTTGTTTAATAGGAATGTCAGAATGGAACAGTTGGTTCATTTTGGTGGAACTGAACAAAGGGAGATCTCTGTTCCAATCCTCATCATCCATATTGGCGCCATAACCGTCCTTTAGGTAAGAATGATATTTAATGCATGTGTTCATCTCTATTTTCCGACTGCCATGAGAAAATAATGTTGTTTTTTACTAGTACACTTGTACTCACTCACTGACAAAACCAATTATGAATTAGAAGGCCAATCATGTACTTGGTTTCACCAACTGGTGAGGAGAAAGAGAAACAGAGCATGAAGAGGAAGAAGAAGAATAATAAACAGTGCCAAGGCGATCTTGCTGAAGCCAGAGGCCTCAGTCGAGGCTATTCAAGGGCTCCGGCAACGACTACCTTACATGTGAGACGATCCTCCATGGAGCCCTTCCACTTATGCTATCTCACTTAATTAATTAGGAGTACTTAAGTACCACTAATTTATTACTGCCTAATTTTCCTGTTGGAGTTAAACAATCTTTAGTAGGACCCTATGCTGAATTATGTACGCGTGAATGTTTGTCTATGGAGGTGAATCATGTGGTGGAGCAGGGAGGGAATATTATTAGTTTCATGACATAATAGTGCTATTGTTTTGCATGTCAATTTATTGCCATTGGTTCAATGAGGCAATGTTTTGCGTATTGTCCATCATGAATTTGATGCTACTGTTTGAGTTATATGCTAATGTCTTCCTATCCTTTCTCACTAAGCTAATGAAGGTTTCACCTCGTTCCTACTTGTGCAAACAGGGATCATGTTGTGCCAATCATACATTTTAGTGGAACTACACAAGACAATACAATGAACTGTATCCCAGCCAGTGCTTTAACTCTACTGGAAATTCTTGATAATCTTCGATATAATCTCAAAGACTGGTAAACAAGAGTGATTTCAACCATACATTTGAAGTGCACAAAAATATATACTATTGTGTGATTCCAGTGAGTGCTTTATCATTTCTTATGGGACTACATGAATACGCTTTTTTTCTCAGGTTGGTACGGGCCTAAGGCCTTCATCCATATTAGTTTGCTGTCATCTCTATTTGTATCATGCTACTGTCATGAGAAACTCCTTTATCTTTGCACTTTTAAGTTTTGCAACCTATGATAAACGGCAATGCTTTGAGTGTTGAGTTGAGCTAATTGGCAATCGATTAAATAAACTAATACCTCTCTTTAAGCAAGACTACTATGTTGCTAACTTTACCCATTAAGATAATGAGGGTGCTTCTATTTGTTAGTGTATGTTTCATCAACTAGTCCCACTATTACAGTAATCTCACTCAATATATGTGCCAACAGGGATGCTCGATTTTGGTGGAACTGCACAAAAACTTTGGGTGCTTCATTGCCTCGACAGCTTCCATCCTTTCCTGTCAGTCGCTAATCTCTGCTAGGTTTGTTCCTTTGCTGTCAGTCGCTTGGCTTATCTCGGCTTCCAGTCAAAGGAAATAGTAATTGATATGCTACCTCACACAGGTTGGTACTGGTCTTTATCCTGATTATTGTGCCTGTCATATGTATTGGTAATTTGGTATTGTGCTACCGTTTGCCGATTTCATAAAGGATTAATTTGGAGCATGAACTCGCAGGCATATCATTACATCGGGTGATTTCAGTAGAACTGCACAAAATGATCGGATGGACAGGTACTTATGCTGCTGCTATGTACTCCAAAGTTCACTCGAGACAAGCATCGATGTTGACAAGAAGTGCCTATATTCATTCGAGTATCAACCGCGTCAACCAATTGTCAAACTCCAAGTATTAGGAGAGTGAATGCCAAAAATATTGCTTGGTGCATAGCCCGAAAAAACGCTTATCCAGTCTTTGGTCCCAACTTGTGCCGTTGGTTATCGGCACATATGGTAGCGAACTATATGGCATGGAGTCTAAAGATTCGAGACAAGTTGGTTGACGCCATACATTCATCCGGCACTTAATCAGTCGCACGCCAAGGATGCTCCATTTCAGTTGAACTACACAAAAATTTGGGTGGTTCATTTTCTCAACCGCCTCCTTTCTAAATGCGCAATGTAGAATTTTGGCGAGATACAGGACCAAGATGAGCCAGTAAACTAGTTGGATGAAAGTAGTGGCCAAGTTTCTCAAACCTCCCTCGGCACGAGGCCACTATTTGAGGATAAACCTACAAGCAAAGTTCAGACTGTCTGTGCTGCCTCTTGTGTACTCGAAAGTTTACTCATACAAGAACTAATTTTAGCAAGAAGTAACTCCGATTGAACACCATTTCCCAGTCTGTACCCTAGGTAATTAAAGTTCGTCCGTGGATCATATTGGCTGTGATCTCAATCATTTGGATGCATAAACATACTGAACATGTGTATATCTGAATCTTTTTGTGAATTATGTATGAATATTGTCATGTGATCTATCAATCATTTGGATGCATAGATATGCTGAGCTTGTGTATATATGAATCTTTTGAGTTGTTTATAGTGAATGTTGGCTATGAATATGAACGTGTCCTGTGAACCTGAGTTTGATATGAATGTTTGCCTTTTCTGTTGTATTTGTGTGTGAACTTGTTAGTATGCCTACTGTCGGGTATAAAATGCAGGTCTCTTCTAAAAGTAATGCTGTGTCCAATTTATGTTTTCCCTTCTAACCACATTATATATATTTATATTATTACTATCATCGTATATTTTATAGAGACTTATATATACATTATAAAAACATCCCACGTGTCATTAACTTATAAAACTAAATGTTTAACGGGAAATCCTGGTTGTTTTTGACTCACATGCAAGGAAAATCCTGATGATTGCGTACAAAAGCTTGCGAAGATTTTAAGGACCAATTTAATAATAACGCGCTCATTTTTATTTTGAGCAATAACTCGCTAATTTCTTAATTATATATATATATAATGTGCCTCTCCGGTTAATTCTTTGATATTAATTGCTCCTTCTAACATAACATTATATATATAACGAGCCCACCTAATACGTGTATTTCAAGGAAGTGCAAATGGGCTGGTGTCGGCGTTCTGGGAACGGGGGTCCCCAGACTTGCGTGCCTGCGGCCTGCGGCGTGGCTCGAAGGAGGCCCAGGACAGCCCATCTTCATCAACGCAAGCTCAAGACCCTCGCGGGGCGGACGGCCAGGAGCTTCCTCAGGCGCGGCCTCGTCAGGTTGGCTCCTGAGGAGGCGGAGAGTTCAAGGCAGGGTACCTCGCGAGGTGCCCATGACGCAAGCCATGACGACCAAGGGCGCCGGTCAAGGCGCCCGCCATGGCGTCCTCCTTTCCTCTTTGTTGCAAAGGGAGCAAGCGCAGGCGAGAGCATCAAGCAAAGGCATCCGTTTCGGTGCAACAAGACCAAGACCAGCCCCAACAACTGGAAGGGAGTCATCGTGGAGCCCAAGCAGGCGTCATCACCAGAGCCTTTGGCATGCGAGGACCAACTTTAGTCAGGATAAGGGTACCCACTGTTCCCCTTCAAAATGGCCAATTGTTGGCGCCCTTCCCGCTCAATATTTGGGAAGAGGCCCAGGGCCTTCTCCTATAAATAGGAGTAGCCACGCTCAGAGTAGGGAGATCTGGCATTTGGAATCCAGAGAGAGAGATAGAGACCCGATCCTCAAGCTAGAGCAACGGAACACCACCTAGCAGTTCATCACACCCACCAAGAATAGACCCTCGCGAGGCTGTTCTTCCCTGTACTGTTCCTCACCAGCCCAAGAGGCAATCCACCACGCCACAAACTAGAGTAGGGTATTACACCACAATGGTGGCCCGAACTAGTATAAATCTTGTGTCTCTTGTGTTGTTACATTTTAGTTGTTTAGGTCCCTGCGATTCGGGCGAGGTACGAGACGGTGGAGGGTTGGATCTCCGTCGCGCACCCGGTGTTCGAACCTCAAGGGTCCGCGGAACCCGAAATCCGACATTTGCGCGCCCGGTAAGTGCGCCGGAATCTGCCTTTTCGTCGCCTCGTTCTTCCCCGACCACCGCAACCATGTGTGACGCCGGGCCGTACCTGCGGCGCCGAGCCGCCTCGCCTCCCATGTCGCCCAGACAGCTCCGTCGTGGCGCCCTCGTCGTTCCTCGTCACCTACCGTCAACGCCGCCACCGGCCCGGCGAAACGAGCAGCAAGCATCGCCCCATCACCCGTCCATGAGGCGGACGGCCGCACCGCCACGCCTTTCGCTCACCCCGCTGGTTCTTCATCACGCGCTTCGCTGCCTTGGAGGCCCGAGCTGCACACATCGCTGCTCACAAGCTCTGCGCTACCGCTTCGGCCGACGACGTCTCACGAAGAATGGCTCGACCGAAGTCGCCGAAGCTCGTCTGGACTGCAGGAGGCGACCCGCACCGTCTGTCTCGCTGCACCGCACCCGCCGCTGCGTGGCGATGAAGCTCTGGGCGCCTCGCCTCCTCCTCAAGACGGCGCTCATAAGGCGCCCCCTGGCGGAACCTGTTCGCTGGGCGCGCCGCTGCAAGAGCAGAGCTGTCAAGAAGTTCCTCGCCCACAAGAAGCTGCCCGGCGCCCCGCTCCCAAGACACGTCAAGACCTGCGCTGCCCCGGCCGCGGCATGTGGAGGCCCACAAGACCAAGCTCTGCCGTCCGAGGCCCTCAAGGCCACGGCGGCTGCCGCGCCTTCACCTCCGGGAAGCTGCGCAGTGTCACGTGGCCCGCCAAGTTCAAGCCGGACCTGCCTCCTCGCTTCTGGCAGCACGGTGACCCTACGAAGTTCCTCCAGCTCTATGAGCTGGGCATCGAGGCTGCCAACGGGGATGAAAAGGTCATGGCGAACTGGTTTCCCATGGCGCTCAAGGACGGGGCCCGCACCTGGCTCCTGAATCTAGCCCCAGGCACGATCTCTTCCTGGGCCGAGATGCACACCCGCTTCATCGCCAACTTCCAAGGTACTCGCGACCGGCCACCCGCCATGAGCGACATGCGTTGAATCAAGCAGCAGCCAGGGGAAACCCTGCAAAAGTACATCCAGCGCTTCAACAACGCGCGCCTCAAGATCCCCAGGGTAACGGAGGAGGCCATCATCTCTGCCTTCTCCGGCGGCGTGCGCGACGTCAGGATGAAGGAGGAGTTGGCGATGCATGAAGATCTGTGCACCTCCCTGGAGCTCTTCAACTTGGCGACCAAGTGTGCCAGGGCTGAGGAGGGGCGCCTCTCCCTCCTCGAGCTGCCTGCCGCGGATCCCGAAGAGAAGAAGTCCAAGGCCAAGGACGTGAAGCGCAAGGGGGCTGCCGTACTCGCGGCCAAACCAGACACCAAGCGAGGCAGAGATCAGCCCGAGTCCTCCAAGGGCAGCCGGTACTGCGTGTACCACGACCTCCATACTCACAACACCAATGAATGTCAAGAGCTCCGGGCCGTACGCGAAGGAAGGGTCGGCAGACGCCCCGAGCGCAGCGACCGGGGCTACGGCCGAGGAGGAGGAAGGAATGAAGGGACGCTGGGAAGACCGCGGCCCACGCCAAGGGTGGCGCGACCAACCTCGCGAGGACCGCTGGCAAGACCCACCTCGCGAGGGAGGCTAGAGGGATCAGCCTCGCGAGGATCGCCCGCAAGGGAACGCAGGCCTCCCTCCGCTGCCGCTGTCGCCAAGGAGAATCGAAGACCGTCATTAGGACGAGGGGCTGGGGGCTTCCGGGGAAGCACGCGCGATCGCCTGCATCCCGGCGGAGCTCAAGCCCCACCTCTCGGCGCATCTTCAAGCGGTTTGCCATGAAGTGAATGCAGTCCTCCCCAAGCTCGAGGCCACGCGCCCTCTCAGGTGGTCGGCGTGCGCCATCACGTTCAGCTCGGCGGATCAGCTCAAGTGCGCAGCCACAGCCGGAGTTCTCCCGATGCTTTGTTCCCCAATCATCAGCAATGTGCTAGTCACCAAGACCCTCATCGACGGCGGAGCAGGGCTCAACGTCCTGTTCGTGGAAACATTCAACAATCTTCAAGTGCCTTACGATCGACTTCAGCCAACCAAGCCTTTCTCCGAGTCACCGACGGCTCCACAGTCCCGATCGGGCAGGTCCGCCTTCTGTCACCTTCGGGCTCGCGACAACTACCACACCGAGCTCATCGACTTCAACATCGCCCACATTCGCCTGCCAGACAACACCATCCTCGGGTACCCAGCGTTGGCCAAATTCATGGCCGTAACTCCACCATGGCTACAACGTCCTCAAGATGCTGTGAAGCGGCGGAGTCATCACGGTGCCTCGTGAAGAGAGAGACGATGTGCTCCTGAGCGAGCCTTCGAGCCGCATTGCTTGGAAGACCTGCAGACCACGGCAGGAGGCCTCCCGAGGCCGCACCCAAGAAGAAGAAGACATCAACCGGCCCGGCTCTTCATGAGACAGGCCCCTCAGGGCCCACATCGGGCCAGGGGGAGCCTCCTTCCATCGCATAGGAAAGTGCGCCCCGCGCCCTCCTCAGGCAGGGCTCGGGGGCTCTCCCCTGGAGGGCTGCCGACCTCGCCAAGGTCTCGAGGGAGGCGCTTGGGCACCACGTGGAGGCGTGTTTCGAAGCACGCTTCCGCAAGCGAGCAAGACCAGGAGGCGTAACCCTCAAGAGTTCACAAGAAGGCCATTCAGAGCTACAGGAGTCAAGGGTCATGAGGGGCAGCACGCCTACCGCTGTGGCCCCCCATCCAGGCGAGGATGGTGGGCTGCGCGTCTGCATCGACATACCAGGGCTCAACCGAGCCGCATCTCAAGAGCGCCTTTGGCCCTCGCGAGTAGGACGTTGCGAAGGTCCGCCCCACAGCTACGTACGCATGCCTTATGGCCTGCCAAACACGGCTGCTGAGCACCAGCGTCTCATGAGGGCCATCCTAGAGGCTCAAGAGGTCAGGCACGCCGCAGCCCTGGCGGAGATGGAGATGGCCCCTAAGGAGCCTCCAGCGCCTCGAGCCTCTCCCCGAGGCCCCGGGCACAGGGGCTCGTGAGGATCGGCTCCGCAGCCCGCCGAGTCTGCTACACCAACACCCCTTCATCCCCAACATCACCAGGTGACATCTTTAAGTTTTATTTCCGGTGGGGCGCCTTGGGCGCATTATTTCCAGGCAGCGTGGGTCCGTCCTGCGGCATGTATCCCTTTTATTTCATGTCGTTAGCCTATCCTGTTGGGGCGCCCCTCGGATGCATCATCATCCCCAAGCCGCCGGGCAGTCCCCGGCATGTATCCTTCCTACTTTTTCCTTAGGATTATACTCTCGCTCCACCATGCTTGTTATTTGGTGCCTTTTCCGGTGGTGGAATCTTGCACGTTAAAAGGGGTGCACGAGCATCGCGACTCGTGGCTCCTACCGGCTCTCCGCCCTCACCCTCTGGTCTTGTCCATGGCATCGCGACACGGCTTGCCACCGACGGCTGAGACCAGCCCGAGAGCCGGGACCCGAGGACGAGAGTTTCGCCATCTAATCTAGCTTGCATGTTAAAGGGGGTGCACGAGCATCGTGACTCAGGGCTCCTACCGGCTCTCCGCCCTCACCCTCTGGTCTTGTCCATGGTATCGCGACACAGCTTGCCAGCCGACGGCCGAGACCAGCCCGAGAGCCAGACCCGAGGACGAGAGCGTGGGATTCTTGCATCCGACCCAGCTTGCACGTTAAAGGGGGGGTGCCGGAGCATCGCGACTCAGGGCTCCTACCGGCTCTCCGGCCCTCACCCTCTGGTCTTGTCCATGGCATCGCGACCTGGCTTGCCAGCGACGGCTGAGACCAGCCCGAGAACCGGGACCCGAGGACGTAGAGTTGCGTCATCTAACCTAGCTTGCGCGTTAAAGGGGGGGGGGGTGCCTGAGCATCGCGACTCAGGGCTCCTACCGGCTCTCCGGCCCTCACCCTCTGGTCTTGTCCATGGCATCGCGACCTGGCTTGCCAGCGACGGCTGAGACCAGCCTGAGAGCCGGGACCCGAAGACGAGAGCACCCGAGATCCGCCAATTTTGCAGGAACACACTCGAAGATAAGGCCCAGAGCCAGGCACAACCCGCCTTGAGGTAGGGCCTCGTGGAGTCCTGCTACTGCTCACGGGTGCCCCAGCACACCTCGCGAGGCCTCTCGTGCCTCTCCAAAGCAACTAACGGCAGGACTAACGATCGCCATGGCGAGCTCTTGTTCCTTTTGTGGTGAACCTACAGGGTTCCTCCAAGGAGCGCGAAACGACCTCCCCACGCAATCTCTAGCCGGCCAAGGCACTGACCTAGCGCCGCACCAGGAAGCATTGTCCTGACCCTCGAGATAAGTCACCCTCCGGACACACTAGTTGTCGCAACACCATCCCCACACTTAATGCAACCCGATGTTAGCAATGTCGCTCTCCTTTCTCACCGAATGATGGCCGCTTGAGCGCCAAGGGGGACCCCCTGAGCATCGCGACTCAGAGGCTCTTACCGGACCTCGGGCCGCTCACCTCCTGGCCTTGACCACGGCATCGCGACCTGGCATACCAGCGACGGCTGAAGCCGCCTTGGGACTGGGACCTGTCGGCGCAGAGCACCAAGCCCTCACGAGGTCTGAAAGGAGGAAACTGAGCTAGAACGGAATGAGCATCTCGCACTGCCTCATAAAAAGGGTTATATTGACAAACGAAGCTACAAACATCTTACAAGCCCCCGCGGGGTACATTCTTGGCTCCTCGCAGGGACAAAAGACGCAAATCCTAAGGAGTCCTATCTACAGGGACCACCACAGCAGACGCCATCATCAACAGTGGGCCACCCGGTCCGGAGCCAACCCATCCAGATCAGGGGCGGCGACGACCTGACGAGCCCGCCCTGCTCCGGGAGCGGCGCATGCTCGGGGCTCAGAAGCTGTCATCGCCGCCTCTCGGCGTCGCGAAGAGCTCGGCGGAGTCGCTGGATCCTCCGGCGCCTTCGCCGCCTGAGAAGCTGCCAAGGGAGTGGTCGGTTGGCCTCCGCCTCACCGCAGCAGGGCCCCGACCGCCTCTCCCGGGGCAGCACTCCAGCCGACGACCCTCCGCGTCGAAGACCTTGAAGGACACCACCGAAGCACCGCCGTACTCCAGGTGGATCGTTTGGGCGCCCCTCGTCCTGCAGACCCGGGCAACCTCGTCCCAGCCTCGAGTCATGAAGACCTCGCCCGGGACAACTCTGCATGCAGGGACTCGTCGAATCCGGGTGGTTACCGAGGCATCATGGGGAAGCAGTGCGCACGCGTCCAATCAACCGCCACGTGGCGCCCAAGGCCGCAGGCTGTTAGGGCCCACGACACTGCCTTGCCCTTCGCCTCTGCTCGGCCAAGTTCGGGCGCCGTGGGCCAGGGGGCTCTTGTCGGGCGTTTCCGGGAACTGGGGTCCCCAGACTTGCTGTCACTGCGGCTTGCGGCGTGGCTCGAAGGAGGCCCAGGACAGCCCATCTTCATCAACGCAAGCTCAAGACCCTCGCGAGGGGCCAAGCCTCGCGGGGCGGACGACCAGGAGCTTCCTCAGGCACGGCCTCTTCAGGTTGGCTCATGAGGAGGCGGAGAGTTCAAGGCAGGGTACCTCGCGAGGTGCCCATGACGCAAGCCATGACGACCAAGGGCGCCAGTCGGGCGCCAGCCCGTGCAGCGTCCTCCTTTCCTCTTTGGTGCAAAGGGAGCAAGCGCAGGCGAGAGCATCAAGAAAAGGCATCTGTTTCGGTGCAACAAGACCAAGACCAGCCCCAACGGCTGGAAGGGAGTCATCGTGGAGCCCAAGCAGGCGTCATCACCAGAGCCTTTGGCAGGCGAGGACCAACTTTAGTCAGGATAAGGGTACCCGCTGTTCCCCTTCAAAATGGCCAACTGTTGGCGCCCTTCCCGCTCAATATTTGGGAAGAGGCCCAGGGCCTTCGCCTATAAATAGGAGTAGCCACGCTCAGAGTAAGGAGATCTGGCATTTGGAATCCAGAGAGAGATAGAGACCCGATCCTCAAGCTAGAGCAACGGAACACCACCTAGCAGTTCATCACACCCACCAAGAACAGACCCTCGCGAGGCTGTTCTTCCATGTACTGTTCCTCATCAGCCCAAGAGGCAATCCACCACGCCACAAACTAGAGTAGGGTATTACACCACAACGGTGGCCCGAACTAGTATAAATCTTGTGTCTCTTGTGCTGTTCCATTTAGTAGTTTAGGTCCCTATGATTCGGCGAGGTACGAGACGGTGGAGGGTTGGATCTCCGCGCGCACCCCAGTGTTCGAACCTCAAGGGTCTGCCGGAACCCGAAATCCGACAGCTGGGATTTCTTAGAAAATATAAATGGGCCTGATTGACGCGAAATTATTTGTTCACCCAGCCTAGCAAATGGACTGTACATTCTAGAAAACATGGGTTCAATATATGACACATTTTTGTAGGCTGGCATGTGGGCCAATAGGTCGAAGCCTACGCAGGGCGTTGTCAACTTGGTCAGCAAATGATTGTGTCATCCACAGCCATTGGATTTATATCCAACAGCCGACATGCACCTTCAATCTCTCGTCTTCTTCCTCCAGCGTGCCGGGACCGCTTTGGTCCGCCTCCGCGGCTAGCGGCTCTGCTTAGCACGCATCGTTGCGAAGCGCTACCCCACCGACGGCCAGGCTATCCCTCCACCCCTCTACACCTCCTGTTATTCTCCACAGACTACAGCCCCACGCCGCAACAAAACCAGTTATAACCCTTCTCCTCCTCTCAATCTGCGACTTCACTGCCGCGTTTTCCCATCTGCGAGTCGTTCCCGTCCGGGGCCTCACTTTCGTCCAGCGCCTCGCTGTGTTCGGCGCGGCGTGGTCAACAAACAAGAGTCATTGGAAGAGGACTGTACATGGAGAGCCTGACTGCCGGGACCCACGAGGTCCATGGTCGCACGCAAGGAAAGTTCCTCCTTATTAAGCTGAAAAAAAATGTTTCCTCCACCTGACAGTTGGGACCCACCGGCTGTATCTTCGCACGGAAGGAAGTGCCTCCTTGTTTTGTGAAAAAAATTATTCATCCCGTTGATACCGGGACCCGTCGATTTGGTGGATCGACTTGTGGGCTCTGCTAAGCGACGCGGTACCCACGGCTTTGTCAACTTAATCATCAAATGATTCTAGCAGCTGGACCGTTGGATGTTAATCCAACAGCCGTGCTCCTTCTTCAACCTCTCGTTCTTGCTCTGTCTCCCGTGCGGCATGCGGGCCGCGGCCGCCAAGACCAACTAGTGAAGTTTCCCACTCCTCTCCATCTGCGACTCCACTGCCCCGTCTTCCCCATCTCCGGGTCATTCCAGTCTGGGTGCGCTCAGCATGATGTGGTCAACGTGGTCAACAACCGAGAGTCATCGGAAGATGACTATCACGCCCAATATGCGACCCTATCCAAAAGGAACTCGAAGGTCCCACCAACATTACATAATAGATGGGGATACATACATAAGGCATACAATGACACATGAATACAACATCACAATACATAAGAGCATCATCCGGCTACGGATGAAACACAAACAGAAACTCAAACGACATCCACCCTGCTAGCCCAGCTGCCGACACGGAACCTATCCCGATCAAGAAGAAGCGGAAGAAGAACTCAACGCAAGCAAGCATCGCTCTCGGCCATGATCATCGCATAAACCTGTACCGCAGAATCGTTGTTGTAGTAATCTGTGAGCCACGAGGACTCAAAGCAATCCCATTACCATGGGTATCAAGACTAGCAAAGCTTAATGGGAAAGGAAGGGGTAAGGTGGTGAGGTTGCAGCAGCGGCTAAGCATATATGGTGGCTAACATACGCAAATGAGAGCGAGAAGAGAAACAAAGGAACTGTCGTCAACTAGTAATGATCAAGAAATGATCCTGAACTCCTACTTACGTCAGACATAACCCAGAAACCGTGTTCTCCTCTCGATCAACCCTGAAAAGAGACACTCACGGTTACGCACACGGTTGGTGTATTTTAGAAGAGTTTACTTCAAGTTTACTACAATCGGATATTAACAAATTCCCATCTGCCACATAACCGTGGGCACGGCTTTGAAAGTTCAAACCCTGCAGGGTGTCCCAACTTAGCCCATGATAAGCTCTCGTGATCAACGAAGGATATTCCTTCTCCCGGGAAGACCCAGTCGATCTCGGAATCCCGGCTACAAGACATTTCGACAAAGAATAAAACAAGACGGAAAAGCCGCCCGATGCGCCGACAATCCCGATAGGAGCTGCACATATCTCGTTCTCGTGGCAACACCGGATAGGTCAGCCTACGAGTAAAACCAGCCCTCGAGTTGCCCCGTGGTGGCCCCGCAGTCTGCCCGATTCGAACCAGCACTTAGAGAAGCACTGGCCTGGGGGGCTAAAATAAAGATGACCCTCGGGTTGGCTGACCCAAGGGAAAGTGTATAGGTGGTGGTGAGGCAAATGGTAAAACCAAGGTTGGGCCTTGCTGGAGGAGTCTTATTCAAAGCGAACTGTCAAGGGGGTCCCATAAATCACCCAACCGCGTTAGGGACGCAAAATCCGGGAACATAATACCGATATGACGAAAACTAGGGCGGCAAGAGTGGAACAAAACACCAGGCATAAGGCCGAGCCTTCCACCCTTTACCAAATATATAGATGCATTAATTAAATAAGAGATATTGTGATATCCCAACATAAACATAATCCAACATGGAGCAATCTTCATCTTCACCTGCAACTAGCAACGCTATAAGAGGGGCTGAGCAAAAGCGGTAACATAGCCAAACAACGGTTTGCTAGGAAGGGTGACAAAGGTTAGAGGCTATCATGCAATTTGGGAGGCTTGAGCAGCAAGTGGTAGGTAACGCAGCATAGCGATAGAACAAAGCAACTAGCATAGCAATGATAGTAATGAGATCCAAGGTGACGGTCATCTTGCCTGAAATCCCGCTAGGAAGAAGAACGAGTCCATGAAGAAGATGAACGGGAGTAGTCGAACGAATCCTCACAACTCCGGAACGAAACCGAAGCTAACGAGAGAAGCAAACCGGAAAGAAGCAAACAACATGATAAATGCACAAGCATAAACATGGCACGATGCACAATCAAGGATGATGCATGTCCGGTTTAATGAGGCATGGCATGGCAAAGTGCAACAAACAATGCTACAAGTTAAGTGGAGCTCAATATGCAACGAGCTGCATATTGACAAAACACCACATTGACATATTTAGTTTAATCTTGTTTAGGAACACAACAATATTACATGTTGTTATAAACATGGCAAGAGGTGAAGCATAAGTAAACTAACTATTTAGGCAAATTTAAATGAGGCCGGAAATAAGAAACAACAATTCCGGAAAATCCCCATATGCATATTTCGTATTTGCTACTGTTCTGCCCTAAACACAATTTTAATGTTGTTAAACAGCAAAATAAAGTGCACCATGTTAAACTAGGCATTTTTCTACCCCATTTACATATAAAGTTTATTTAAAACCGAGCTACGGTTATTTAGTTATGAAATAAAGCATTTTAGCATGGCATTTAAGCAAATTTAAACAAACAACATTTTAAACATTTTAAACATGGATGAAAGTGGCATATTATTAATCTACACAAAATTCTAAGCATTTTACATGTTTAAAACATTTTAATCCGATGCACGGTTGTTGAGTTATTAAATGCATGAACATGAGGGTTAAATCAGAAATATGCGCTTTTTCCGGAAATAGCGTAAATTGCTCATAGCAGGAAAAAATATACATCGGGCGAATCTGGAGCTACAGGACTGGGTGGCTCACAAGGCCTCATGGGCGGTTGATGAAGGAGGCCCGGCAAGGCGCAGCTGGGCTTGGTGCGATCTGGCGCTGGGCCGCCCGGCCGGCGCCTGCATTTAACAGTGGATGCGGTCAACGGCGATGCGGTCCTCGCCGGGCACAGGCGTGCGCTTGAGGCAGGGTCATCCTCCTCCTGCTCCAAGCGAAGCAGAGGAAGAAGGCTGGCCGGCAGTGCGGACTCCGGGACGGCGTGGCGGCGGATCTTGGCGATGCAGGAGGTGGCTCCCTTGCATTCTGGCTGCGGGGTTCTCCTGACCATGGGAGAGAGACATAGATAAGACAAAACAGAGGGAGCAGGATGGAGATACGAGAAGGAGAGGGACGGGCGGAGGGAGGCGGACCCGGATCCGGTCGCAGGAGGTCGTCGGGGTGCCGTTCCCTGCCGGATCGAAGCGGAGGCGGGCTGGCGGACTTGGAGCTCCAAGCCGGTGGGCGTAGCCATGGCGTGGTGCTTCATGAGGAAAACACAGAGAGGGGCGAGACGTGAGAGGAGAAGGAAGGAACCACAGGAAGGAAGGGAAGGGAGAGGTGGCGCGACGGGACCGGCCTGGTGGTGGTGCTGCTTGGCCGGCTCGAGGAGAGGGCGAGGAGGCCGCTGGGTCCTGGCTGGTGTTGCTCGGCGAGGGGCAATGGGTGGCGATGGAGCTCGGGCGTGAGCTCCTGCTCGCGGAAGACGATGGGGAGGCAGCAGCCTCGGCAGATCCACTGGGCACGTGGCCTTGGTGGAGAGGTTCACAGGAACGACGGGATGGCTGCCACGACGAACCCCAAGGGCGGCGGTGCTGCAATTTTTCTCCATGGCCTCGGCTGCGTTCCCTATGAGAGAGAGGCAGAGAGGCATGAGAGAGAGAGAGAAGGGGAAATGTGACGGGAGGAGGCGCAAGAGAAGGCAGGGTCAGGCGGTGCTCATCTCGAGGCGGCGACGGCGAGGTTGTTGTTGCTGCCGCTAGGACGGCAGGGCACAAGGCCATGGGCGCCGTGGTTCGTGGAGGCAGGGGAGCTCGGAGCCTGGCCTCGATCGAGGGACCGCGCTGGATCGATGGATGGAGCTGCTGGCTAGATGGGTGGATCAAGAGAGACTGGGTCGGGAGACGGAGCTCGGGCTCCTGTTGGTGGGTGTAGGAAAACAAGGAGAAGGGGATCCCGAGTTGGGATTTGAGTCTGGCGGCTGACGACTAGGAGGATGGGACAGCTCTCCTCAAATTTAGGGTTGAGTCAGTTTATATAGGCTGGATTTTGGGTAGGGGCTATCTCGTCCCTCCGATCGTAATCGAAAGACCGAGAATAAATAGGTTAGAGAGTCCAAATACGAAAACAGAGATGTTTTATAGACGTTTCGGGATGATCCGGATCCATCGGTAACGACAGACTGGTTTGGGTTCAGGAAGTTTTCGGACACGCGCAAGAGGGGGTCGGCAAGTACGAACGGGTGCAAGCTTTTTGAAAACATGCAGATGCAATGCGCATGATGCTATGAGATGAGATGCAAGACATGAACAAAATGCAAAACAAAAGACAAAAACCCAACCACGGAGGAAATAACATATCGCATCTCCGGAAAAGGCAAGAGTTGGAGTTACGAATATGGAAAGTTGTATCCGGGGTGTTACAACACTCCACCACTACGAAAGGATCTCGTCCCGAGATCTAGGATGGCACCGGAGGGAAAAGGAAGAGGAAGATAAGAGGTAAACTAAGTTGCTTCTTGACAAAAGAGTGAAACCACGAACCTTGAGAGGTTAAACAATTTAAAAGAAAGAGTACAACATAGATGAACAAGATTGCAAACAATCTGGTATAAAAGAGGAACAAGGAGTATTACGAGAACTTGAAGGTTGAAAGACATAGAAATAAGAGCTTCACGAACGAAAAGAATATGACCACCTCGGAATAATGAGATAGCCAAGGAACAAGAATGACAGAATTTGGACAAAGACTCCGATAGAAAAGACAAGAAAACTTGATGAGATGAAAAGATATTGAAGAGATGATACAACACTCCGGTTAAATGGATAAGTAAGAAAATAACATGATCTTGACAAAACGAGGTGATGGGTGAAGAGGGCAACATCACAATGCCTCCGGAAAAAAATAATAGAAGATCGGTCATTGGAATAATAGAATGGAGAAGAAAATGCCAACTTCTGCCACAAATGAACTTGGAAAGCATCCTTGCAAAGAAGAATTGAACGGAGTTGTTGGAAAATCAACAACGAAAAGCACAAGCTTGTTATGGGCTTATGGCAAAACATCTCAAAATGACGAGGTGACAACCGGCCACCGATGGAAACAGTTAATTGGATTGAGATCAGCAAGGAGATGAAAACTCCTTTTAATGAGAGAATAGGGGGAAACTTGGATTATCGATAGGCACCACAATTAGCAACATTCCTTAGCGAAGGCTTTAGGTGTAACCTAACCCAAGATAACTCCAAGGAAGAAAGTGATGGGTTTAAAATATGTCATTCTTGAAAACTTGTGAATCATGAAACACGAAGGGAATTGTCAAGAATGTCATAACACCACCTCAAATGATAAGGTAGAACGAATTGCACTTCGAAATGCAAGAAGAAGAAAACTTAAACTCCTCAAAACAAAACATGTGTTGGGCACCATGTTTATTTTAGAGTATAGCTTGGCGGGTCATAGCTTCGAGAGAAATCTTGGAGAACAATTGAAGAATGAAAAGAATCCTTGACGAACCATCATGTAGAGCCTCCATGAAGAACTCCGGTAATAGAAGCAGGATGAAAAGAAAGAGAAGTTGAAAACACAAGGTGAAGCCTTGCAATGATTTAGATGGAGCTTCGCGATTATATAACCGAGAGAACTTGGAACTCTGGAAAGAAAAGATGAACATCTTAGAACCGATAAATGTGACATGATGGCAATGATGGAAAGAAGAAACTAGATCACTTGGATGAAACAATAATAAGAATTATGTTATGCGTATCCTTCACCAATTTAATTGATGATAAGCAACGGATTTGGCACACTACTTATTCTTTTGCAAGGATTGAAGAGAGATATAGCGCCAACTTGAAGAAGTCTTGACTAATCACCGAGAGGATTGGAAAGGACGAATGAAATGCTACGGCAATAAAGGAAGAGGTCTTGAACGAACCACCATAAGAATTGAAAATGAATGAAGAAAAGAGAACGAATCACCGGGAGGAATTAGAAAACGACTTTGATACTTGAGGGAATTTAGATACAAATGAACGAATAGATCACGAGCTGATTAGAGAATACTTGAATGATGCACCGGTAAGATTTGGAGAACGAGAGCTGAAAGCTGAGAATGAGGAATTATGACATGATGGCCTACGGAGGAAAGAAATGGGAACAACTCATGAAATGCTCCGGACGGGTAAAAAGAATTCTCATAATCGAAAAAAATTATGATAGGATGGCATCAAGCTAGAACCATGAATCTTGAAGAGAATGGAGCAAGATTTAAGAGAAACTCTTCTTCGGTCTTCAAATGTTGAGAATGACGAGGAGAAACACCACCAAATTGTTGAGAAACTCCGGAAGGATTAAAAGAGGAAAGGTTGAGCCAGAGATGAAAAGAATTTGAAAGTGGCCTAGGAGAAGGCATGTGACTGATGAAAATTCATTCTTACGTCAAACTTTGAAATGAATTTGAGAATGGTTCCAGGAAAATTAGAAGAGTCAGGTAAGATCCTGGAAAAAGACCTGTGGGTTAGGGTCCACTCGAAAGAAACATCATTGAAGGATTTTAAAGAGAGGTTGCACCGGTTGAATTAAATGACTTGAATGAGATAATAATCTCCAATTAGCTTGAACAGATATTGGAAGAAAAGACGAGCCTTCTGAGATATCTTCAGCACTGCAGGACAAATGTATAGCGAGAAGTGAATGATTAAGAGGTGCATCGGCATGAGAAAGCATTAGAAACGAGGAAAAGAATATGATGAATATCGAAAGCTTGAATTGGATCCACCGGAAAAGAATACGAGATTGAAGAATGATGAACTTGGAGCTGTTGAGCATCTTCATGAGGGATCACTGGATCAGAACATTGATTGAAAAGAGTGAAGATACTTCACATGAATAAATGGATACTTGATTAAAATATATAAGTCCTTGCGTAAAAGGGTGGGAGGCGGAAAACAAAGACAACTTGGGACGGATGAAATGGATACCGTTGAGAAAACTTAGAATTGATCTCACAAATGTTGAAATGATCGGATCCACTTGAAGAGAAGCACGCGGTTGGGAAAAGAATTAACATGACGACCTCGATGATCAAGAATGATTAGTATTCACATAGCAATATGAGAACACCGTTTAGGGAAGGTATGGATTCAACATTTGACTTCGAAGCAACTCTAATACCACAAATAAAACAAAACAAAGGATTTGGCTTGCAGAATAAGCCGGAACTAATACATATGATAGAGATTTACCCAATCTCATATCATGCATCTGTCGGAAAGATTTTCTAGGAGCTACTTGAATTCCCACCTATAAACTCCCGGAACTTTCTGGTTATGCAATCTGGTGTTGGGGATACAGGGGACACAAAATATATCACCCAAACTAACATACCTAGATCCAGCTGTATCCATCGGTCAACACATAACCAAGAAAACTCCGGAAATCGTGGTACCTCAACCTTGAAAAGCATCCGTTATACAAGCTATGGCAATACTTCGCGAACTCCCCAAGATCTTGGGTGGCGCCGAGGTTATCTCACCAACAACTGCATAAAAGAGATTTTCGATGTCGGTAAAACTCGTGTATTCCGTAATCGCAACGATAAAATTGTGACGACAACACCTCGGAGCTCAACTCCTCGGGACACTGCCACAACCCCTAAATGTCAGGAGGCACCAAGAACAATGTTCTCGTCACAAAACCCTCGGAACGATCCCAAGATATCCGCGTGATCCTAAAAAAATTTCGTGAAATTTGAGGAGAGGAAAGACAAAACATCTACGTCAGGAGGCCTCACCAGAGCGACGAAGGGACTGAGGAGTAAAAAGAATCCTACTCTCTGATATATATAATCCTAAGACTCAAAATAGTTTTCTTCTAGACTCAACAACGACCAACAAACAAGGGGGCTCCTATGGTCGGTCGAGGCTCTGATACCAACTTGTCACGCCCAATATGCGACCCTATCCAAAAAGGAACTCAAGGTCCCACCAAGGATAGACCCGCATATTGAAACGCTTTTGCAAGGTGGATATCATTACATCAACATTACATAATAGATGGGGAAACATACATAAGGCATACAATGCCACATGAATACAACATCACAATACATAAGAGCATCATCCGACTACGGATGAAACACAAACAGAAACTCAAACGACATCCACCCTGCTAGCCCAGGCTGCCGACCTGGAACCTATCCCCTGATCGAAGAAGAAGCAGAAGAAGAACTCAACGCAAGCAAGCATCGCTCTCGCGTCATGATCATCGCATAAACCTGTACCTGCAACTGTTGTTGTAGTAATCTGTGAGCCACGAGGACTCAGCAATCCCATTACCATGGGTATCAAGACTAGCAAAGCTTAATGGGAAAGGAAGGGGTAAGGTGGTGAGGTTGCAGCAATGACTAAGCATATATATGGTGGCTAACAAACGCAAATGAGAGCGAGAAGAGAAACAAAGGAATGGTCACAACTAGTAATGATCAAGAAGTGATCCTGAACTCCTACTTACGCCGGACATAACCCGAAACCGTGTTCTCCTCTCGATCAACCCGAAAAAGAGACACTCACGGTTACGCACACGGTTGGTGTATTTTAGAAGAGTTTACTTCAAGTTTACTACAACCGGATATTAACAAATTCCCATCCGCCACATAACCGCTGGCACGGCTTTCAAAAGTTCAAACCTGCAGGGTATCCCAACTTAGCCCATGATAAGCTCTCGCGATCAACGAAGGATATTCCTTCTCCCGGAAGACCCGATCAGTCTCGGAATCCCGGCTACAAGACATTTCGACAAGTAATAAAACAAGACCAAAGAAAGCCGCCCGATGCGCCGACAATCCCGATAGGAGCTGCACGTATCTCGTTCTCAGGGCAATACCGGATAGGTCAGCCTACGAGTAAAACCAGCCCTCGAGTTGCCCGGAGGTGGCCCCGCAGTCTGCCCAGTTCGAACCAGCACTTAGAGAAGCACTGGCCCGGGGGGGGGCTAAAATAAAGATGACCCTCGGGTTGGCCGACCTAGGGGAAGGGTATAGGTGGTGGTGAGGCAAATGGTAAAACCAAGGTTGGGCCTTGCTGGAGGAGTTTTATTCAAAGCGAACCGTCAAGGGGTCCCATAAATCACCCAACCGCGTTAGGGACGCAAAATCCGGGAACATAATACCGATATGACGGAAACTAGGGCGGCAAGAGTGGAACAAAACACTGTGCATAAGGACGAGCCTTCCACCCTTTACCAAATATATAGATGCATTAATTAAATAAGAGATATTGTGATATCCCAACATAAACATAATCCAACATGGAGCAATCTTCATCTTCACCTGCAACTAGCAATGCTATAAGAGGGGCTGAGCAAAAGCGGTAACGTAGCCAAACAACGGTTTGCTAGGAAGGGTGACAAAGGTTAGAGGCTATCATGCAATTTGGGAGGCTTGAGCAGCAAGTGGTAGGTTACGCAGCATAGCGATAGAACAAAGCAACTAGCATAGCAATGATAGTAATGAGATCCAAGGTGACGGTCATCTTGCCTGAAATCCCGCTAGGAAGAAGAACGAGTCCATGAAGAAGATGAACGGGAGTAGTCGAACGAATCCTCACAACTCCGGAACGAAACCGAAGCTAACGAGAGAAGCAACCCGCAAAGAAGCAAACAACATGATAAATGCACAAGCATAAACATGGCATGATGCACAATCAAGGATGATGCATTTCCGGTTTAATGAGGCATGGCATGGCAAAGTGCAACAAACAATGCTACAAGTTAAGTGGAGCTCAATATGCAACGAGCTGCATATTGACAAAACACCACATTGACATATTTAGTTTAATCTTGTTTAGGAACACAACAATATTACATGTTGTTATAAACATGGCAAGAGGTGAAGCATAAGTAAACTAACTATTTAGGCAAATTTAAATGAGGCCGAAATAAGAAACAACAATTCGGAAAATCCCCATATGCATATTTCGTATTTGCTACTGTTCTGCCCTAAACACAATTTTAATGTTGTTAAACAGCAAAATAAAGTGCACCATGTTAAACTAGGCATTTTCTACCCCATTTACATATAAAGTTTATTTAAAACCGAGCTACGGTTATTTAGTTATGAAATAAAGCATTTTAGCATGGCATTTAAGCAAATTTAAACAAACAACATTTTAAACATTTTAAACATGGATGAAAGTGGCATATTATTAATCTACACAAAATTCTAAGCATTTTACATGTTTAAAACATTTTAATCCGATGCACGGTTGTTGAGTTATTAAATGCATGAACATGAGGGTTAAACTGTAAATATGCAGTTTTTCTGGAAATAGCGAAATTCGTTCATAGCAGGAAAAAAATATACATAGGGTCGAATCTGGAGCTACAGGAACTGGGTGGCTCACAAGGCCTCATGGGCCGGTCGATGAAGGAGGCCCGGCAAGGGGGCGCAGCTGGGCTTGGTGCGATCTGGCGCTGGGCCGCCTGGCCGGCGCCCAGACGGTCAGGACGCAGCCAACGGCGATGCGGTCTCGCTCGGGCATGGAGTGCGCTTGAGGCAGGTCGTCCTCCTCCCGCTCGATGCAGAAGCAGAGGAAGAAGGCGCTGGCGGCCGGCTGCAGGACTCCGGGACGGCACGGCGGCGGATCTGGGCGATGCAGGAGGTGGCTCCCGTGCGTTCTGGCTGCGGGGTTCTCCTGACCATGGGAGAGAGACATAGATAAGACAAAACAGAGGGAGGAGGAAGGAGATACGAGAAGGAGAGGGACGGGCGGAGGGAGGCGGACCCGGATCCGGTCGCAGGAGGTCGTCGGGGTGCCGTTCCCTGCCGGATCGAAGCGGAGGCGGGCTGGCGGACTTGGAGCTCCAAGCTTCGGTGGGGCGTAGCCATGGCGTGGTGCTTCATGCGAGGAAAACACGAGAGGGGCGAGACGTGAGAGGAGAAGGAAGGAACCACAGGAAGGAAGGGAAGGGAGAGGTGGCGCGACGGACCGGCCTGGTGGTGGTGCTGCTTGCCGGCTCGAGGAGAGGGCAGAGGAGGCCGCTGGGTCCCTGGTGTTGCTCCGGCGAGGGGCAACGGGTGGCGATGGAGCTCGGGTGTGAGCTCCTGCCGCAGAAGACGATGGGGAGGCAGCAGCCTCGGGCAGATCCGGCCGGGTACGTGGCCTTGTTGGAGAGGTTCCGCTGGAACGACGGGATGGCTGTCGTGATGAACCCCAAGGGCGGCGGTGCTGCAATTTCTCCATGGCCTCGGCGTGGTTCCCCGTGGAGAGAGAGAGGCAGAGGCATGAGAGAGAGAGAGAAGGGGAAACGTGACGGGAGGAGGCGCAAGAGAAGGCAGGGTCAGGCGGTGCTCATCTGAGGCGGCGACGGCGAGGTTGTTGTTGCTGCTGCTAGGACGGCAGGGGCACAAGGCCATGGGCGCTCGTGTTCATGGAGGCAGGGGAGCTCGGAGCCCTGGGCCTGGATCGAGGGACCGGCGCTGGATCGATGGATGGAGCTGCTGGCTAAATGGGTGGATCGAAGAGAGACCGGGGTCGGGGAGACGGAGCTCGGGCTCCTGTTGGTGGGTGTAGGAAAACAAGGAGAAGGGGATCCCGAGTTGGGATTTGAGTGCGGCGGCGGCGACTAGGAGGATGGGACAGCTCTCCTCAAATTTAGGGTTGAGTCAGTTTATATAGGCTGGATTTTGGGTAGGGGCTATCTCGTCCCTCCGATCGTAATCGAAAGGCCGAGAATAAATAGGTTAGAGAGTCCAAATAAGAAAACATAGATGTTTTATAAACGTTTCGGGATGATCCGGATCCATCGGTAACGACAGACCGGTTTGGGTTCGGGAAGTTTTCGGACACGCGCAAGAGGGGGTCGGCAACTACGAACGGGTGCAAGCTTTATGAAAACATGCAGATGCAATGCGCATGATGCTATGAGATGAGATGCAAGACATGAACAAAATGCAAAACAAAAGACAAAAACCCAACCACGGAGGAAATAACATATCGCATCTCCGGAAAAGGCAAGAGTCGGAGTTACGAATATGGAAAGTTGTATCCGGGGTGTTACAATGACTGTACGTGAGAGGCTGACAGTGGGGACGCACCACTCCCATGGATGCATGCATGCAACAGAACGCGGCGAGGTCAACATGGTCAAGGAAAGACTTCCATCAGAAGTATCAGACGTGGAGAGTCTCAAATTGGGTCCACGGCCGCAGCAAGTAAGTGCCTCCTTATTACGCGGAAAATAATGATTCCTCCAACTGACAGCAAGGACCCACTGGACGAGCCACCATATTTTGTGAAAAAACGTTTGCCCCCTGACCGCTGGGACCCACCTGACGGGCCACTGTATTTCCCGAAAAAACGCCCCTCATTGCCGCCTCGGACCCACCGAAGTGCCTCCTTATTACGCACAAAAAATGAATACTCCCCGCTAGCTGCGACCCACCTTGGTGGGAGGCTGACTTAATGGGCCTACTAAGTTGACGGGATGAAGGGCTTTGTCAACTTTGTCAATATGAACGATTCTAGCTCCAGTGACCATACGATGTCCATCCAACGGCCGTAGTGCTTCTTCAACCTCTGGTCTTCTTGCTCCTGCCGCCCAAACCAGCACCGGTCGTGCCTCATGCTCCTGCCTCCCGTGGCCATTTGTGCTGCCGCAGAGGCCTCACGGCCCCCTACTATTCCCACCGCTGGCCAGGCCCTGCGGCGACGTCAGCCTCACATCGCAGCCGAACCAGTGAACCCTCGTACTCCTCTCCGCGCGTGCTTCCACTGCCGCCTCTTCCCCGGCTCCGCGTCGTCCCCTTCCTAGGCCTCTCCGTCGTCCACCGCCATGGTGCTCTCCGCGCGGCGTGGTCAATGTGGTCAAGGAACGACTTCCATCGGAAGAGTACTGTACGTGGAGAGGCTGACAGCTGGGTCCACGGCCACAACCCAGTTTTTTTGTTATTTGCCAAGTTTTTTTGTTATTTGCCAAGTAAGTCGCTTTGTCAGGCCTGTTGGGCTACAAATCTTTCAAGACGAGGAGAGATTTCATTAATTTGGCCGAGAAAATGGCCCATCAGTAATGAGAAATGGGCTGTACATTTTTAAAACACATCAAACCGGCAATTAGTTTCAAATATCTTTTTTTTATTTTGAGATTTTAAATTACATTAATTTTTATGCATGGAGAATTTGTTGGATTTTATATTGATATACATTTATTTTTAAAATCAGTTTGAATGTGAGTCGAAATTTTGGGATTAAAAACAGTTCGGACCGCACCGAAATATGCAAAATTTCGTATATTTTTTTAAACGTGGCCACAGTATGGGTTGTAATGCTAACAAAAAGAATATGGGCTCCAAAAAAACCTTAAGAATTAGAAAATGGGCTGTAAATTATTAGAAACATTGACAGATGGGATGTATGCTGTTTTCCACAGATTTGAGGCTTTCCTAAAAAAAGGTTGATGCACAAGCAGTGACTGTTGGATGGCCATCCAGCGGCCGTCGTGCTTCTTCAATCTGTGCTCTTCCTGCTCCAGCCGCTCAAACAAGCGCCGGCGGGACTGCCTTCTCCCTCCTCCCCGCCGGGTTGTCTTGCCACAAGCAGCCTCACCGCCCACCGTACTCCCATCGCTGGCCTAGCCATCCCTCTACTCACCGACACCGCTGTTATTCTACGGCGACGGCAGACGAACCAAGAAACCCTCGTTCATCGTACTCTCCGCGTGGGGAAACAACTGTTGAGTCTTCCCCGCCTCCGTGTCATTCCCTTCCTAGGCCTCGCCATCGCCCACCGCCTGGTGCTCTCGGCGCCTGGTCAATATGGTCAATGACCGACATGCATCCGGCGGATCAGACGTGGAGAGGCCGACAGCTGGGTCCACGGCCACACGCAAGGAAATGCCTCCTTATTACACGCAAAATAATGATTCCTCTACCTGACATCAGGGACCCACCGAAAGGGCCTCTGCATTTCGCGAAAAAAAACGTTACCGCCGCTAACAGCTCGGACCCACCAGCTATACCTTCGCACGCAAGGAAGTGCCTCCTTATTACGCACAAAAAAATGAATACTCCGCATGTTAGCTGGGACCCAGTATAGTGGCAGGCTGACTTGTGGGCCTACTAAGTTGACGGGGACGGAGGGCGTTGTCAACTTAGTCAATATACACGATTCTAGCTCCAGTGACCGTACGGTGTCCATCCAACGGCCGTAGTGCTTCTTCAACCTCTGGTCTTCTTGCTCCAGCCGCCCAAACCAGCGCCGGTCGTGCCTCGTGCTCCTGCCTCCCATGGCCGGGTTGCGATGCGGCGGAGGCCTCAGCGCCCTACTACTCCCACCGCTGGCTGTGGCATCCTCTACTCACCACACCCCTCGTTATTCTCAAGGGCGACGACAGCCTCACACCGCAGCCGAACCGGTGAACCCTCGTACTCCTCTCTGCGCGGGCTTCCACTGTCGCGTCTTCCCCGGCTCCGCGTCGTACCCTTACTAGGCCTTGCCGTTGTCCACCGCCGTGGTGCTCTCGGTGCAGCGTGCTCAATGTGGTCAACGACCGACTTCCATCGGAAGAGTACTGTACGTGGAGAGGCTGACAGCTGGGTCCACGAGAGCCGCAAGGAAGTGCCTCCTTATTACGCGGAAAATGATTATTCCTCCACTTGACAGCTGGGACCCACTAGACGGGCCACCAGTATTTCGCGAAAAAAACGTTTCCCCCTGACTGCTGGGACCCACAGGTCGGGCCACCGTATTTCGCGAAAAAAACGTTCCCCCCGCTGTCAGCTCAGACCCACCGGAAGTGCCTCCTTATTACGCACAAAAAAATGAATACCCCCCTGCTAGCTGGGACCAACCTTGGTGGGAGGCTGACTTGTGGGCCTACTAAGTTGACTGGGACGGAGGCCTTTGTCAACTTTAGTCAATATATGAATGATTCTAGCTCCAGTGACAATACGATGTCCATCCAACGGCCGTAGTGCTTCTTCAACCTCTGGTCTTCTTGCTCCAGCCGCCCAAAGCAGCGCCGGTCGTGCCGCATGCTCCTGCCTCCCGTGGCGGATGTCGCCGCGGAGGCCTCACCGCACCCTTACTATTCCCACCGCTGGCCAGCCTGCGGCGGCGACAACCCTCACACTGCAGCCAAACCAGTGAACCCTCAGTACTTTCCTCTCGGCGCGGGCTTCCATCCGCGTCTTCCCCGGCTCCCCGTCATCCCCTTCCTAAGCCTCGCCGTCGTCCACCACCCTGGTGCTCTCGGCGCGGCGTGGTCAACGTGGTCAAGGAACGACTTCCATCGGACGTGGACTATATGTGGAGAGGCTGACAGCTGGGTCCACGGCCGCAGCAAGGAATTGCCTCCTTATTACGCGGAAAATAATTATTCCTCCACCTGACAGCGGGGACCCACCGGACGGGCCACCGTATTTCACAAAAAAAAACGTTTCCCCCTGATTGCTGGGACCCACCAGCTACACCTTCGCACGCAAGGAAGTGCGTCCAAGCAAAAAAACGATTCGCCCTCCTGACTGCTGGGACCCACCAGCTACATCTTCGCACGCAAGGAAGTGCGTTCGGGCAAAAAAAACAAACGATTCGCCCCCCTGACTGCTGGGACCCACCAGCTACATCTTCGCAGGCAAGGAAGTGCCTGACAGTCGGGACCCACATGGTCGAAGCATACATAGCGTTGTCATTCTGGTCGCGAACGTGTACGTATATATATACTGGTGGATGTAGAGGCGCACACGTGTCGTAGTAGAGGCGCGCACGTAGCATGTACACGTACGTACAACGGTGAGGGTGCAAGAAAGGAAATACGGCCACGTACGTACATACGGGCAGGGTCTCGAACGCCTACTAGTGCATACATACATGGCTGGGTCAGAACGGAGAAACAACGTCGTCGTCGTGTTCATGGGGAGGCAACGGAATGCATCGTGTGCATCGGGAGGCAACAGAACGCTTGGGAGCCAACCGGCTGGGTCGGAACGGAATGCGTGGTCGTGTTCATCGGGAGGGCTTGGACGGACAGGCGATGGAAACGAGGCCTGGCGTACCGCACAACGGAGGAAACGACCTTGTGTTCGACCGGCCACATTCGGAACGGGGTCCTGTTGATCGGGAGGGTGTGGCGATCGCAAAAGCGGAGGAAACGGACCTCCTACTGTCGAAACGGGGTCCTGTTGATCGGGAGGGGTGTGGCGTACCGCAAAACGGAGTAAACAGACCTCCTACGGTCGAAACGGGGGTCCTGTTGATCGGGAGGGGTGTGGCGTACCGCAAAACGGACGAAACGGACCTGTGTTGGAGCGCTATGGTCGAAACGGGGGTCCTGTTCATCGAGAGGGTGTGGCGTACCGCAAAACGGACTCCACGGGATATTGTTCATCTCCACCGTCGACCTCCTCCAGCCTCCACGGTCTCCTGTTCATCCAGCCTCCACCGCGCGCTAATCCACCGGCTACTGTTCAACTGCCCCTCCACGGGCAGCCCTCCACCGTCTACTGTTCATCCAGCCCTCCACACCACGGGGTCTTGTTCAACCACCCCTCCACGGCCACCCCTCCACCGCTCATCGCTCATCCATCCCTCCACACCACGGGTTCCTGTTCATCCAGAGGCAACGCCACCGCCATCGCTCATCCAAACCCCGCAACGCTCACTATTCATCCAAACCCCCACAACGCTCCTTTATTCGTCCAATCGATCGGCTTCGATTAGCAGCGGCAGCGAAGAATCGCTCCATCGGGTTCGATTAACAACCATCGATAGATCGCCGGGTTCGGTAATGCGTAGCTGCAGTGCAATCGCCGGGTTCGATTAGAGCCCAACGCCTCGCTTCGGGTTCGATTAGAGCCAACGCCTCGCACTGCAGCAGACGTGCACGAGAGAAAGCAGCGCATTGCTCGGCCCGACCTCCCACCGTAACCGCAACTCCACGAAATTTTCCTTGCCCTCGCTTCTACCACGGTTTTTCCGTCATGGACGGCCCAAAGAAAGTCATGCAGCTGCATCTCTGCCCGCCGAGGACGAAAATCCCATTTTCTATCATGATTTTTGTCATAGAAGTAGGAGCCCACCACATCTATGATGATATCGGGTTTTGTCACAATTATCGTCATAGAAGTGTCATATGTATGACATAACTTTTTTTCGTTCGGCCCAAAATGTCACGGATGTGTCCTTTTTTTGTAGTGAGAGTTATAAGTGTATGAAAGCTCAACAAAAGAAACTAAGTGGGTGTGCATCCAACTCACTTACTCACGAAGACCTAGGGCATTTTGAGGAAGCCCATCATTGGAATATACAAGCCAAGTTCTATAATGTAAAATTCCCACTAGTATATGAAAGTGACAACATAGGAGACTCTCTATTATGAAGATCATGGTGCTACTTTGAAGCACAAGTGTGGTAAAAGGATAGTAGCATTGTCCCTTCTCTCTTTTTCTCTCATTTTTTTATGTTTTTTGTTTGGGCCTTCTCCTTTTTTTTATGGCCTCTTTTTTTCTCTTTTTTTTATTTTTCGTCCGGAGTCTCATCCCGACTTGTGGGGGAATCATAGTCTCCATCATCCTTTCCTCACTGGGACAATGCTCTAATAATGATGATCATCACACTTTTATTTACTTACAACTCAAGAATTACAACTCGATACTTAGAACAAAATATGACTCTATGTGAATGCCTACGTCGGTGTACCGGGATGTGCAATGACTCATGAGTGACATGTATGAAAGAATTATGAACGGTGGCTTTGCCATAAATACAATGTCAACTACATGATCATGCAAAGCAATATGACAATGATGGAGCGCGTCATAATAAACGGAACGGTGGAAAGTTGGATGGCAATATATCTTGAAATGGCTATGGAAATGCCATAATAGGTAGGTATGGTGGATGTTTTGAGGAAGATATATGGTGGGTGTATGATACCGGCGAAAGGTGCGCGGTATTTGGAGAGGTTAGCAATGGTGGAAGGGTGAAAAGTGCGTATAATCCACGGACTCAAAATTAGTCATAAAGAACTCACATACTTATTGCAAAAATCTACAAGTTATCAAAGCAAAGTACTATGCACATGCTCCTAGGGGGATAGATTGGTAGGAAAAGACCATCGCTCGTCCCCGACCGCCACTCATAAGGAAGACAATCAATAAATAAATCATGCTCCGATTTCATCACATAACGGTTCACCATACATGCACGCTACGGGAATCACAAACTTTAACACAAGTATCTCTCAAATTCACAACTACTCAACTAGCATGACTCTAATATCACCATCTTTATATCTCAAAACAATTATCAAGCATCAAACTTCTCATAGTATTCAGCACACTGTAAGAATTTTTCTTTTACTAATCTTGTATGCCTATTATTGTTAAAGAAAACTACCATGCTGTTTTGTAGGACTCTCAAAATAATATAAGTGAAGCATGAGAGTTCATCTATTTCTTCAAAATAAAACCACCTTTGTGCTCTAAAAGATATAAGTGAAGCACTAGAGCAAACGACAAACTACTCCGAAAGATATAAGTGAAGATCAATGAGTAGTCGAATAATTATGCAACTATGTGAAGACTCTCCCATTTAATAATTTCAGATCTTAGTATTTTATTCAAACAACAAGAAAATCTAGAGAAAATTAAATGATGCTCCAAGCAAAACACGTATCATGTGGTGAATAAAAATATAGCTCCAAGTAAAGTTACTGATGAACGAAGACGAAAGAGGGGATGCCATCCGGGGCATCCCCAAGCTTAGGCTCTTGGTTATCCTTGAATATTACTTTGGGGTGCCTTGGGCATCCCCAAGATTAGGCTCTTGCCACTCCTTATGCCATAGTCCATCGAATCTTTGCCCAAAACTTGAAAACTTCACAACACAAAACTTAACAGAAAATCTCGTGAGCTACGTTAGCGAAAGAAAACAAAACACCACTTCATGGTACTGTAATTAACTCATTATTTATTTGTATTGGTGTTAAATCTACTGTATTACAACTTCTCTATCGTTTATAAACTATTTTACTAGCCATAGATTCATCAAAATAAGCAAGCAACACAATGAAAACAGAATCTGTCAAAAACAGAACAGTCTGTAGTAATCTGTATCAAACACAAACTTCTGCAACTCAGAAAAATCTGCCAAACTAGGACGACCTAGATAATTTGATTATTGATCTACTTCAATTGGAATCAGTATTTTATCACTTTCTGGTGATTTTTAACAATTGTTTTCGTGAGCAGAAAGTTTCTGTCTTTTTCAGCAAGATCAAATAATTATCATCCAAGAAGATCTTATAGGTCTTACTTGGCACAAACACTAATTAAAACATAAAACCACATATAACCAGAGGCTAGATGATTTATTTATTACTAAACAGGAGCAAAAATCAAGAAAAAAATTAAAATTGGGTTGCCTCCCAACAAGCGCTAACGTTTAACGCCCCTAGCTAGGCATGATGATTTCAATGATGCTCACATAAAAGATAAGAATTTAAACATAAAGAGAGCATCATGAAGAATATGACTAGCACATTTAAGTCTAATCCACTTCCTATGCATAGGGATTTTGTGAGCAAACAACTTATGGGAACAATAATCAACTAGCATAGGAAGGCAAAACAAGCATAACTTCAAGATTTTCAACACATAGAGAGGAAACTTGATATTATTGCAACTCCTACAAGCATATATTCCCCCCTCATAATAATTTTCAGTAGCATCATGAATGAATTAAACAATATAACCAGCACATAAATCATTCTTTTCATGATCTACAAGCATAGAAATTTTATTACTCTCCACATAAGCAAATTTATTCTCATGAATAGTGGTGGGAGCAACCTCAACAAAATAACTATTATGTGATTGAAAATTAGGATCAAGATGACAAGTTTCATGGTTATCATTATTCTTTATAGCATACATGTCATCACAATAATCATCATAGATTGGGGGCATGCTTTCATCATAGTAAATTTGCTCATCAAAACTTGGGGGACAAAAAATATCATCTTCATCAAACATAGCATCCCCAAGCTTGTGGCTTTGCATATCATTAGAATCATGGATATTCATAGAATTCATACTAACAACATTTTCACGAAAGACATTAAAAAGATGAAGCATATGAGGCAAGCTTAATTCCATTTTTTTGTAATTTTCTTTTATAATATAAACTAGTTATAAAACAAGAAACTAAAAGATTTTATTGCAAGATCTAAAGATATACCTTCAAGCACTCACCTCCCCGGCAACGGCGCCAGAAAAGAGCTTGATATCTACTACACAACCTTCTTCTTGTAGACGTTGTTGGGCCTCCAAGTGCAGAGGTTTGTAGGACAGTAGCAAATTTCCCTCAAGTGGATGACCTAAGGTTTATCAATCCGTGGGAGGCGTAGGATGAAGATGGTATCTCTCAAGCAACCCTGCAACCAAATAACAAAGAGTCTCTTGTGTCCCCAACACACCCAATACAATGGTAAATTGTATAGGTGCACTAGTTCGCCAAGAGATGGTGATACAAGTGCAATATGGATGGTAGATATAGGTTTTTGTAATCTGAAAATATAAAAACAGCAAGGTAACTAATAATAAAAGTGAGCATAAACGGTATTGCAATGCTAGGAAACAAGGCACAGGGTTCATACTTTCACTAGTGCAAGTTCTCTCAACAATAATAACATAATTGGATCATATAACTATCCCTCAACATGCAACAAAGAGTCACTCCAAAGTCACTAATAGCGGAGAACAAACGAAGAGATTATGGTAGGGTACGAAACCACCTCAAAGTTATTCTTTCCAATCAATCTGCTGGGCTATTCCTATAAGTGTCACAAACAGCCCTGGAGTTCGTACTAGAATAACACCTTAAGACACAAATCAACCAAAACCCTAGTGTCACCTAGATACTCCAATATCACCTCAAGTATCCGTGGGTATGATTATACGCTATGCATCAAACAATCTCAGATTCATCTATTCAGCCAACACATAGAACCACAAAGAGTGCCCCAAAGTTTCTACCAGAGAATCAAGAAGAAAACGTGTGCCAACCCCTATGCATAAGTTCATGGGCGGAACCCGCAAGTTGATCACCAAAACATACATCAAGTGAATCACGTGATATCCCATTGTCACCACAGATACGCACGGCAAGACATACATCAAGTGTTCTCAAGTCATTAAAGACTCAATCCGATAAGATTACTTCAAAGGGAAAACTCAATCCATTACAAGAGAGAAGAGGGGTGAATCAACATAAGATCCACTATAATAGCAAAGCTCGCGATACATCAAGATCGTGCCAAATCAAGAACACGAGAGACAGAGACAGAGAGAGATCAAACACATAGCTACTGGTACATACCCTCAGCCCCGAGGGTGAACTACTCCCTCCTCGTCATGGAGAGCGCCGGGATGATGAAGATGGCCACTGGTGAGGGTTCCCCCCTCCGGCAGGGTGCCAGAACATGGTCCCGATTGACTTTTGGTGGCTACAGAGGCTTGCGGCGGCGGAACTCCAGATCTATTCTATTCCTCGAAGTTTTTAGGGTATATGGCTATATATAGGCGGAAGAAATACGTCAGGGGAGCCACAAGGGGTCCACAAGGGTGGAGGGCGCGCCCTAGGGGGGTGGGCGCGGCCCCCTACCTCGTGGCTCCCTCGTTTCTTTCCTGACGTGCACTCCAAGTCTATCATGTTGCTTTCCTTCCAAAAATAACTTCTCTAGAAGGTTTCATTCCGTTTCGACTCCGTTTGATATTCCTTTTCTTCGAAACACTGAAACAAGGGAAAAAAAGGAACTGGCACTGGGCTCTGGGTCAATAGGTTAGTCCCAAAAATAATATAAAAGTGTAAAATAAAGCCCGTAAACATCCAAGATAGATAATATAATAGCATGGAACAATAAAAAATTATAGATACGTTGGAGACGTATCAGCATCCCCAAGCTTAATTCCTGCTCGTCCTTGAGTAGGTAAATGATAAAAACAGAATTTTTGATGTGGAATGCTACTTGGCATAATTTCAATCTTAATTGTGTTATGATATTCAGATCCGAAAGATTCAAGATAAAAGTTCATATTGACATAAAAGTAATAATACTTCAAGCATACTAACTAAGCAATCATGTCTTCTCAAAATAACATGGCCAAAGAAAGTTATCCCTACAAAATCATATAGTCTGGCTATGCTCTATCTTCACCACACAAAGTATTTAAATCATGCACAACCCCGATGACAAGCCAAGCAATTGTTTCATACTTTTGACATTTTCAAATTTTTTCAATCTTCACGCAATACATGAGCGTGAGCCATGGATATATCACTATATGTGGAATAGAATGGTGGTTGTGGAGAAGACAAAAAGGGAGAAGATAGTTTCACATCAACTAGGCGTATCAACGGGCTATGGAGATTCCCATCAATAGATATCAATGTGAGTGAGTAGGGATTGCCATGCAACGGATGCACTAGACACTACAAAAAAATACACTTCCGTGATGATACGTGTTTGTCACAGTAGGTCGTGTTTTTTGTCATGCATGTACATCCATGACAAATTTATGACAGAATCAAGATAGTCATACCTGTGCTGTTGTAGAAGTGTTCCATGACATTACCAAAATTATCATCAAGGAAGTGTCCACTTCCATGGCGATAAATCGCGCATCACCGATGTGCTTTCGTCAAGGGTGACCGACACGTGGCATCCACCGTAACGGAACGCCGTTAAGCTATCGGGTCGAGTTTTGGATCGGATAACCCGTTAACAGCCCCGACCAATGGGAAATTTCCACGTGTAAAATCATCATTGGCTGGAGGAAACACGTGTCGGCTCGTCGTTGGGACAGATGTCATCCACTCATTGGAAAGAAGGCGCCTATGATACGTCGACACGTGGCACGGCCCATCAAGTTTAAATGGGCCGGCCAACTAAAGGCTCACAAGATTTTGCGGACCATAATAGGCCGGCCCAGTTAAAGTCCCACGAGATTTTGCGGACTATAATGGGCTGGCCCAGCTAAAGGCCCCCGAGATTTCGCCGACATTAATGGGCCGGCCCAGCTGTAGGCCCATAAGATTTTGAGGACCCTAGTAGGCCGGCTGCCATGTTTTGGGCCAAATGCCGGCCCATATTTGATCCGGTCCATTAATGGCCTGCCATGTTCCGGGCCTAATAATGGCCCATATAAGATCCGGCCCATTAAAAGCCTCCCACTTTATGGGCCAAATTACGGCCCAGATCAGGTGAATCACCAAAACATACATCAAGTGAATCACGTGATATCCCATTGTCACCACAGATACGCACGGAAAGACATACATCAAGTGTTCTCAAGTCATTAAAGACTCAATCCGATAAGATTACTTCAAAGGGCAAACTCAATCCATTACAAGAGAGAAGAGGGGTGAATCAACATAAGATCCACTATAATAGCAAAGCTCGCGATACATCAAGATCGTGCCAAATCAAGAACACGAGAGAGAGAGAGAGAGAGAGAGAGAGAGAGAGAGAGAGAGAGAGAGATCAAACACATAGCTATCGGGTACATACCCTCAGCCCCGAGGGTAAACTACTCCCTCCTCATCTTGGAGAGCGCCGGATGATGAAGATGGCCATCGGTGAGGGTTCCCTCCTCAGTGGTGCTTAACAGGTCTCGATTGACTTTTGGTGGCTACAGAGGCTTGCAACGGCGGTACTCCAGATCTATTCTGTTCCTCGATGTTTTAGGGTATATGGATATATATAGGTGGAAGAAATACGTCAGGGGAGCCACGAGGGGCCCACGAGGATGGAGGGCGCGCCCTAGGGGGGTAGGAGCCCCCCTACCTCGTGGCTCCCTCGTTTCTTTCCTGACATGCACTCCAAGTCTATCAGGTTGCTTTCCTTCCAAAAATAACTTCTCCAGAAGGTTTCATTCCGTTTCGACTCCGTTTGATATTCCTTTTCTTCGAAACATCAAACAGGGAAAAACAGGAACTGGCACTGGGCTCTGGGTCAATAGGTTAGTCCCAAAAATAATATAAAAGTGTAAAATAAAGCCCATAAACATCCAAGATAGATAATAAAATAGCATGGAACAATTAAAAATTATAGATACGTTGGAGACGTATCAGAGGCCGAGGGAGAGTTTCTTCAGCACGACGGCGTGATGACGGTGATGATGAAGTTACCGACGCAGGGCTTCGCCTAAGCACTACAACGATATGACCGAGGTGGAAATCTGTGGATGGGGGCACCGCACACGGCTAAACAAACAACTAGAGTGTCTATGGGGTGCCCCCTCCCCCGTATATAAAGGAGTGGAGGAGGGGGAGGGTCGGCCTCATGGGGCGTGCCCAAGGGGGGGGGAACCTACTCCTAGTAGGAGTAGGTTTCCCCCTTTCCCTAGTTGGAGTAGGAGAAGAAGGAAGAGGGAGAGGGAGAGAAGGAAAGGGGGGACGGCCCCCTCCCCAATTCAGATTGGGCTTGGGGGGCGCGCCCCTCCCACTTGGCCGCCTCCTCCTCTCTTCCACCATGGCCATTAAGGCCCATTAACTCCCCGGGGGGTTCCGGTAACCCCCCGGTACTCCGGAAAATGCCCGAACTCGTCTGAAACCTTTCCGGTCCAAACATAACCTTGAAATATATCAATCTTCATGTCTCGACCATTTTGAGACTCCTCGTCATTTCCGTGATCACATCCGGGACTTCGAACAACCTTCGGTACATCAAAACACATAAACTCATAATACCGATCGTCACCGAACGTTAAGCGTGCGGACCCTACGGGTTCGAGAACTATGTAGACATGACCGGGACTCATCTCCGGTCAACAACCAATAGCGGAAACTGGATGCTCATATTGGCTCCCACATATTCTGCGAAGATCTTTATCAGTCAAACCATATAACAACATACGTTGTTCCCTTTGTCATCGGTATGTTACTTGCCCGAGATTCGATCATCGGTATCTCAATACCTAGTTCAATCTCGCTATCGCAAGTCTCTTTACTCATTCTGTAATGCATCATCCCGCAACTAACTCATTAGTCACATTGCTTGCAAGGCTTATAGTGATGTGCATTACCGAGAGGGCCCAGAGATACCTCTCCGATAATCGGAGTGACAAATCCTAATCTCGATCTATGCCAACTCAACAAACACCATTGGAGACACCTGTAGAGCATCTTTATATTCACCCAGTTACGTTGTGACGTTTGATAGTGATACGTCCATTTTGCATCATGCTTTTATATGAATATTTATTGCATTATGGGATGTTATTACAAATTATATCTCAATACTTATGGCTATTCTCTCTTATTTTACAAGGTTTACCATGAATAGGGGGAATGCCAGCAGCTGGAATTCTGGCTGGAAAAGGAGCAAACATTGGAAACCTATTTTGCACAACTTCAAAAGTCCCGTAACTCCACGAAACCACTTTTTGGATTTACTATGAATTTATGAGCGAAAGAAATAGGCCAGGGGCCCACACCCTGTCCAGGAGACAGGAGGGCGTGCCCCCCTATAGGGCGCGGGCCCCTATCTCCTGGGCCTCCGGCGTCCATCTTCTGCTGTATCATCACTTTTACCCTGGAAAAAATCTTGGGCAAGCTTACGGGATGAAACTCCGCCGCCACGAGGCGGTACCTTGGCGGAATCAATCTAGGGCTCTGGCGGAGCTGTTCTGCCGGGGACACTTTCCTCCGGGAGGGGGAAATCATCACCAACGTCATCACCAACGATCCTCTCATCGAGAGGGGGTCAGTCTCCATCAACATCTTCACCAGCACCATCTCCTCTCAAAACCCTAGTTCATCTCTTGTATCCAATCTTGTATCAAAACCACAAATTGGTACCTGTGGGTTGCTAGTAGTGTTGATTACTCCGTAGTTGATGCTAATTGGTTTACTTGGTGGAAGATCATATGTTCAGATCCTTTATGCATATTATTACTCCTCTGATTATGAACATGAATATGCTTTGTGAGTAGTTACGTTTGTTCCTCGAGGACATGGGTGAAGTCTTGCTATTAGTAGTCATGTGAATTTGGTATTTGTTCGATATTTTGATGAGATGTATGTTGTCTTTCCTCTAGTGGTGTTATGTGAACGTCGACTACATGACACTTCACCATTATTTGGGCCTAGAGGAAGGCATAGGGAAGTAATAAGTAGAGGATGGGTTGCTAGAGTGATGTAAGCTTAAACCCTAGTTTATGCGTTGCTTCGTTAGGGGTTGATATGGACCCATATGTTTAATGTTGTGGTTAGGTTTACCTTAATACTCCTTTTTGTAGTTGCGGATGCTTGCAATAGGGGTTAATCACAAGTGGGATGCTTGTCCAGGTTAGGGCAGTACCCAAGTACTGGTCCACGCACATAACAAATTATCAAAGTACCGAACGCGAATCATATGAACGTGATGAAAACTAGCTTGACGATAATTCCCAATGTGTCCTCAGGAGCTCCTTCTTCATTATTAGAATTTGTCGAGGCTTATCCTTTGCTACATAAAGGATTGGGCCACCTTGCTGCACTTTATACTTTATTTACTTTTTGCTCGTTACTATTTATCTTATCACAAAACTATCTATCACCTACTATTTCAGTGCTTGCAGAGAAAACCTTCGAAAACCGCTTATCATTTCCTTCTGCTCCTCGTTGGGTTTGAAACTCTTACTTATCGAAAGGACTACGATAGATCCCCTATACTTGTGGGTCATCAAGAATCTTTTCTGGCGCTGTTGCCGGGGAGCATAGCGCTCTTGGTGAGTGGAACTTGGTAAGGAAACATTTATATAGTGTGCTGAAATTTTCTGTTACTTGTCATTATGGAAACTAATCCTTTGAGTGGCTTGTTTGGGGTATCTTCGCCCCAACCAGAAGAGCAAAGAGATGCTCCTCAACCTACTGAACTTTATGAAAATATTCACTTTGAGATTCCTTCGGGTATGATAGAAAAACTGCTAGCTAATCCTTTTGCAGAAGACGGAACATTGCAACCCGACTTACACCTTATCTTTGTGGATGAAGTTTGTGGATTATTTAAGCTTGCGGTATTCCCGATGATGTTGTCAAAAGGAAGGTCTTCCCTTTATCTTTGAAGGGGGATGCAATGACATGGTATAGGCTATGTGATGATACGAGATATTGGAATTATAAGCGATTGAAGTTGGAATTTCACCAGAAGTTCTATCCTATGCATCTTGTTCATCGTGATCGTGATTACATATATAATTTCTGGCCTCGCGAAGGAGAAAGCATCGCTCAAGCTTGGGGGAAGCTTAAGTCAATGTTATATTCATGCCCCAATCATGAGCTCTCTCGGGAAATGATTATTCAGAATTTTTATGCTCGGCTTTCTCTAGGTAATCGCAACTTGCTCGATACTTCCTGTGCTAGTTCCTATATGCTGAAGACTATTGATTTCAAATGGGACTTATTGGAAAGAATTAAACGCAACTCTGAATATTGGGGTTCCGACGATGGTAAGGAGTCAGGTATGACACCTAAGTTCGATTGTGTTAAATATTTTATGGATACCGATGCTTTCCGAGGATTTAGCTCTTAGTATGGACTTGACTCTAAGATAGTAGCTACTTTTTGTGAAACTTTTGCTACTCACGTTGATCTCCCTAAAGAGAAGTGTTTTAAATATAATCCTCCTGTTGAAGTGAAAGTCGTTGCACCCATTACAGTCGAAGAAAAGACTATTACATATAGTGATCATATTATTCCTACTGCTTATGTTGAGAAACCACCTTTCCCTGTTAGGATAAAGGATCATGCTAGAGCTTCAACTGTGGTTCGTAAAAGCAATATTGGAACTTATACACCTCCTGAGCAAATCAAAGTTGAACCTAATGTTGCTATTGTTAAAGATCTCTTGTCTCATAATATTGATGGGCATGTTATTTATTTCTATGATGAAACTGCTAGAATTGCCAAACCTTGTGCTAAATATAAACATAGACCTGTGGTAGGCATGCCTGTTATTTCTATTAAAATAGGAGATCATTATTATCATGGCTTATGTGATATGGGTGCTAGTGCTAGTGCAATACCTATTGACTTATACAAAGAAATTAAGCACGATATTGCACCTACTGAGTTAGAAGATATTGATGTCACAATTAAACTTGCCAATAGAGATACTATTTCACCAATGGGAATTGTTAGAGATGTTGAAGTCTTGTGTGGGAAAACTAAATATCCTGCTGATTTTCTTGTTCTTGGCTCCCCACAATATAGCTTTTGTCCCATTATATTTGGTAGACCCTTCTTGAACACCGTTAATGCTAAGATAGATTGCGAAAAGGATGTTGTTACTATTGGTCTAGGTGATATGTCTCATGAGTTCAACTTTTCTAAATTTCTAAGACAACACCGTGAAGAGGAATTACCTAGTAAGGATGAAATTATTGGTCTTGCTTCCATTGTTGTTCCTCCGACCGATACGTTAGAAAAATATTTGCTAGACCATGAAAACGATATGTTTATGCAGGAAAGGGAAGAAATAGATGAAGTGTTCCTTAAACAAGAACCTATGCTGAAACATAACCTTCCCGTTGAAATTCTTTGGGATCCCCCTCCACCCAAGGGAGATCCCGTGTTTGAACTCAAACCTTTACCTGATAATCTTAACTATGCTTATCTTGATGAAAAAGAAATATATCCTGTTATTATTAGTGCTAACCTTTCTGAGAAAGAAGAAGAAAGATTATTGAAAACTCTGAAGAAGCATCGAGCTGCTATTGGATATACTCTGGATGATCTTAAGGGCATTAGTCCCACATTATGTCAACACAAAATTTTAGTGGAGAAAGATGCCAAACCAGTTAGAGATCCTCAAAGACGATTAAATCCCAAAATGAAGGAAGTGGTAAGAAAGGAGATACTAAAGCTCCTTGAGGCAGGTATTATTTATCCCGTTGATGATAGTGAATGGGTAAGCCCTGTCCATTGTGTCCCTAAAAAGGGAGGTATTACCGTTGTTCCTAATGATAAAGATGAATTGATCCCGCAAAGAATTACTACAGGTTATAGGATGGTAATTGATTTTCGTAAGTTAAATAAAGCTACTAAGAAAGATCATTACCCTTTACCTTTTATTGATCAAATGGTAGAAAGGCTGTCCAAACACACACAGTTTTGCTTTCTAGATGGTTATTCTGGCTTCTCTCAAATACCTGTGTCCGCAAAGGATCAATCTAAAACTACTTTTACTTGCCATTTTGGTACTTTTGCTTATAGACGTATGGCTTTTGGTTTATGTAATGCACCTTCTACCTTTCAAAGATGCATGACGGCTATATTCTCTGATTTTTGTGAAAAGATTTGTGAGGTATTCATGGATGAATTCTCCGTCTATGGATCCTCTTTTGATGATTGTTTGAGCAACCTTGATCGAGTTTTGCAGAGATACGAAGACACTAGTCTCATCCTGAATTGGGAAAAGTGTCACTTTATGGTTAATGAAGGCATTGTCTTGGGGCACAAGATCTCCGAAAGAGGTATTGAAGTTGATAAAGCCAAAGTTGATGCTATTGAAAAGATGCCATGTCCCAAGGACATAAAAGGTATAAGAAGTTTCCTTGGTCATGCCGGCTTTTATAGGAGGTTCATTAAGGACTTCTCTAAAATCTCCAGGCCTCTGACTAACTTATTGCAAAAAGATATTCCTTTTGTCTTTGATGATGATTGTTTGGAAGCATTTGAAACACTTAAGAAAGCTTTGATCACTGCACCTATTGTTCAGCCACCTGATTGGAATTACCTTTTGAAATTATGTGCGATGCTAGTGATTATGTCAGAGGTGCTGTTTTAGGGCAAAGAGTCGATAAGAAATTGAATGTTATCCAAAGATGCTAGTAAGACTCTTGATCTTGCCGCAGAGAAATAATGATACTACTGAAAAAGAGTTCTTAGGAGTTGTGTTTGCATGTGATAAGTTTAGACCTTATATTGTTGATTCCAAAGTTACTATTCACACTGATCATGCTGCCATTAAATATCTTATGGAAAAGAAAGATGCTAAGCCTAGACTCATTAGATGGGTTCTCTTGCTCCAAGAATTTGACTTGCATATTAATGATAGAAAGGGAGCTGAGAACACTGTTGCAGACAACTTGTCTAGGTTAGAGAATGTTCTTGATGACCCACTGCCTATTAATGATAGTTTTCCTGATGAACAATTAGCGGTTGTCAATGCTTCTCGTACCGCTCCTTGGTATGCTGATTATGCTAATTACATTGTTGCTAAATATATACCGCCTAGTTTCACATACCGGCAAAAGAAAAAGTTCTTTTATGATTTAAGACATTACTTCGGGATGATCCACACCTTTATAAAGAAGGAGTAGATGGTATTATTAGACGTTGTGTGCTGAGCATGAACAGGAACAAATCCTACGCATAAGTGTCACTCAATCCTATGGAGGACACCACGCTGGAGATAGAACTGCACACAAGGTACTACAATCTAGTTTTTATTGGCCTACTCTTTTCAAAGATGCTTGTAAGTTTGTCTTATCTTGTGATGAATGTCAAAGAATAGATAACATTAGTAGACATCAAGAAATGCCTATGAATTTCTCTCTTGTTATTGAACCGTTTGATGTTTGGGGCTTTGATTATATGGGACCTTTTCCTGCCTCCAATGGTTATACACATATTCTAGTTGCTGTTGATTACATTACTAAGTGGGTAGAAGCTATTCCAACTAGTAGTGCAGATCATAAAACTTCTATTAAAATGCTTAAAGAAGTTATTTTTCCGAGGTTTGGAGTCCCTAGATATCTTATGCCTGATGGTGGTTCACACTTTATTCATGGTGCTTTCTGTAAGATGCTTGCTAAGTATGATGTCAATCATAGAATCACATCTCCTTATCACCCATGATCTATTGGTCAAGTAGAGTTGAGAAATAGAGAGCTCAAATTAATTTTGCAAAAGATTGTGAATAGATCTAGAAAGAATTGGTCCAAAAACTTGATGATGCATTATGGGCCTATAGAACTGCATCTGAAAATCCTATGGGTATGTCTCCATATAAGATGGTTTATGGAAAAGCATGTCATTTACCTCTTGAACTTGAACATAAGGCATATTGGGCTATTAAAGAGCTCAATTATGACTTCAAACTTGCCGGTGAGAAGAGGTTGTTTGATATTAGCTCACTTGATGAATGGAGAACCCAAGCATATGAGAATGCCAAGCTTTTGAAAGAAAAAGTCAAACACTGGCATGATAAGAGGATACAAAAGCGTGAGTTTAACGTAGGAGATTATGTGTTATTGTTCAACTCTCGTTTAAGGTTTTTGCAGGAAAACTTGTCAAAATGGGAAGGTCCCTACGTTATCGAGGAGGTCTATCGCTCGGTGCTATAAAAATCAACAACTTCGAAGGCACAAATCCGAGGGTGGTAAACGGTCAAAGAATTAAACATTATATTTCAGGTAATCTTGTCAATGTTGAAACTAATATTATTGAAACCATAACCCCTGAGGAATACATAAGAGACACTTTCTAGAACGTTCCAGACTCGGAAAAGGCATAGGTACGTGGTACGGTAAGTAAACCGACTCCAAAACAACTCTAATGGCAATTTTTATCAGTTTTGGATTATTCGAGAATTTTAGGAAGAAAGAAGTAGTCCGAAAGGGACACGAGGCTCCCACGAGAGAGGAGGCCGCCCCTGTAGGGCACTCCTGCCTCGTGGGCACCTCGTAGCCTCCCGGACTCCGTTTTCTTGTATGTTATGTATTTTGGTCGGTAAAAATTCATTATATATACTCCCGAAGGTTTTGACCAATGTATCACGCAAATATCCTATGTTTTCGTTTCGAGCTATTTCCGTTGCAGATGTAGAGCACCATGACTTCTTCCTCCAACAACAAAGACAAGGATGCTTGGCTCTTGAAGATAGAGTTGAAAAGAGAGGAACCAGAAGAGATCAACAAGGATAAAGGGATCAAGAAGGCCATGGAGGTGCTAGCTCCGGTGGTGAAAGAAGAAGACATCCCTCAACCTTTACCTAACCTTTTCACTCCAACAGAGATTGAAGCTTTCAAGATGATTGAGTTAGCCCGCATACAGAACAAGTATCTCACACAGGAGAATATTTTGTTGAAGGATCATATTGCTGGGCTCAAGGGCATTATCCGCAAGTTGGAGGAGCTATTACGCTCGATGTGCGATTATCCACCGTCATCATCACCACCTCCACCACCTCCGAAGAAATAATCACATGGGTATGGGCACTCCCCTTGGCAACTGCCAAGCTTGGGGGAGGTGCCCCGGTATCGTATCACCATCACACTCCTATTCTTACCGCTTTATTTAGTTCGATCCTTTTAGTAGTATCTTGATCTAGTAGATTGAAGTTTTGATATCAAGTAGTTTTGAGTTTTGCTTTGTGATCTCTTTATGTAAGCGAGTCCGTGTTCTATCTATAATAAAGATTAGTGTTGAGTCATGGGCTTTGCTATGTTGCTATGATCTTGAGAAGGTAGAAAGAACAAAAGAGTTCATATTGATCTTATGGATAGTGATAACTTCACACACAGAAAATATGAGGCATAAAAATTGTTGAGAGTTGATGAACGTAGCCTTGGTCATCGTTGCAATTAATAGGAAGTGATAAGGAAAGAGGGGTTCACATATAAATATATTATCTTGGACACCTTTTATGATTGTGAAGCACTCATTAAGTATGAGATGCTAAAAGAGTTGATGTTGGACAAGGAAGACAACGTAATGGTTTATGTTTTCCGACATCTCAGTTAAAGTATATTGTCATTGACCTTCCAAACATGTTGAGCTTGCCTTTCCCCCTCATGCTAGCCAAATTCCTTGCACCAAGTAGAGATACTACTTGTGCTTCCAAATATCCTTAAACCCAGTTTTGCCATTAGACTCCACCATACCTACCTATGGATTGAAGAAGATCCTTCAAGTAAGTTGTCATCGGTGCAAGCAATAAAAATTGCTCTCTAAATATGTATGACTTATTAGTGCAAAGAAAATAAGCTTTGTACGAACTTGTTGTGGAAGTAATAAAAGCGACGGACTGCATAATAAAGGTCCACATGCAAGGGGCAATATAAAGTGACGTTCCTTTGCATTAAGATTTCATGCATCAACCCTAAACGCGCATGACAACCTCTGCTTCCCTCTGCGAAGGGCCTATCTTTTACTTTATGTTTTACTTTATGCTTGAGTCAAGGTGATGCTCACCTTTCCCTTTTATTTTTATCCTTTGGCAAGCTCCTCATGTTTGAAAGATCATGATATATATATCCAATTGGATGTAAGTTGGCATAGGCTATTATTGTTGACATCACCTAAAGGTGAATATGTTGGGAGGCAACACAATGAGCCCCTATCTTTCTCAAAGGTCCTTTGAAACTCTATAACCACAAGTATTGCGTGAGTGTTAACAATTATACGAGACTACGAGATAGTTGAGTATGTGAGCTTGCTGAGAAGCTACATTATTGACTCTTTCTGATGTTACGATAAATTGCAATTGCTTCAATGAATGAGATTATAGTTTGTTAGTTCCCAATGAAGTTTTTGAACCATACTTGACATTGTGAATTGCTTATTACTTGAGCATAGGAAATCATATGACAAAATCTATATATGTTGCTGTTATTAGAATGATCATGATGCCCTCATGTCGTATTTTATTTTTATCGACACCTCTATCTCTAAACATGTGGACATATTTTTCGATTTGGCTTCCGCTTGAGGACAAGCGAGGTCTAAGCTTGGGGAGTTGATACGTCCATTTTGCATCATGCTTTTATATCAATATTTATTGCATTATGGGCTGTTATTACACATTATATCTCAATACTTATGGATATTCTCTCTTATTTTACAAGGTTTACCATGAAGAGGGGGAATGCCGGCAGCTGGAATTCTGGCTGGAAAAGGAGCAAACGTTGGAAACCTATTCTGCACAACTCCAAAAGTCCTAAAACTCCACGAAACAACTTTTTGGATTTATTAAGAATTTATGAGCGAAAGAAATAGGCCAGGGGGCCCACACCCTGTCCAGGAGACAGGAGGGCGCGCCCCCCTGTAGGGCGCGACCCCCATCTCCTGGGCCCCCTGGTGGGCCTCCGGCGTCCATCTTCTGCTATATCATCACTTTTACTCTGGAAAAAATTGTGGGCAAGCTTACGGGACGAAACTCCACCGCCACGAGGCGGAACCTTGGCAGAATCAATCTAGGGCTCTGGCAGAGCTGTTCTGTCGGGGACACTTCCCTCCGGGAGGGGGAAATCATCACCAATGTCATCACCAACGATCCTCTCATCGAGAGGGGGTCAATCTCCATCAACATCTTCACCAGCACCATCTCCTCTCAAAACCCTAGTTCATCTCTTGTATCCAATCTTGTATCAAAACCACAAATTGGTACCTGTGGGTTGCTAGTAGTGTTGATTACTCCGTGTAGTTGATGCTAATTGGTTTACTTGGTGGAAGATCATATGTTCAGATCCTTCATGCATAGTATTACTCCTCTGATTATGAACATGAATATGCTTTGTGAGTAGTTATGTTTGTTCCTGAGGACATGGGTGAAGTATTGCTATTAGTAGTCATGTGAATTTGGTATTCGTTCGATATTTTGATGAGATGTATGTTTTCTTTCCTCTAGTGGTGTTATGTGAACCTCGACTACATGACACTTCACCATTATTTGGGCCTAGAGGAATGCATAGGGAAGTAATAAGTAGATTATGGGTTGCTAGAGTGACAGAAGCTTAAACCCTAGTTTATGCGTTGCTTCGTTAGGGGTTGATATGGACCAATATGTTTAATGTTGTGGTTAGGTTTACCTTAATACTCCTTTTTGTAGTTGCAGATGCTTGCAATAGGGGTTAATCATAAGTGGGATGCTTGTCCATGTTAGGGCAGTAACCAAGTACCGGTCCACCCACATAACAAATTATCAAAGTACCGAACGCGAATCATATGAACATGATGAAAACTAGCTTGACGATAATTCCCAATGTGTCCTCGGGAGCTCCTTCTTCATTATTAGAATTTGTCCAGGCTTATCCTTTGCTAAATAAAGGAATGGGCCACCTTGCTGCACTTTATTTACTTTTTGCTCGTTACTATTTATCTTATCACAAAATTATCTATCACCTACTATTTCAGTGCTTGCAGAGAAAACCTTACTGAAAACTGCTTATCATTTCCTTCTGCTCCTCGTTGGGTTCGACACTCTTACTTACCGAAAGGACTACGATAGATCCCCTATACTTGTGGGTCATCAGATAGCACACTAAGTGTTGGGGATATGACTATCGGATATGACCCGCCCAGGAGGGGCCGGGTTATCCTAATGGTGGTTCATCTAAATGAAGCCCAAGAGTATATTGAAGATGGCGGTTCATAAGACAGTCTTATTAAAGGGCCCAAACACGAAGGCGGCTTAAGGCCCGTAAGTGTAAACCGCCATGTATATGTGACTTGTATTGTAAGGCATGCAAGATAAGTCACCGATCTGGACATGTTTGTATGAGCCGGCCGAGACTCTGTAGGCCGCAGGGCGTCAACCCATGTATATAAGGGGACGACCTGGCAACGGCTTAGGGCAAGACAACGACAGATCGAAAGCCAGGCAAAGCGTATTCGCTCCCTGGTAATCGAAACCCTAGCAATACCAGCTCAAACTGTATTAGACTTTTACCTTCACCGCAAGGGGCTGAACGAGTATAAACTCCTCGCGTCCTTTGTCCCGTTTAACCCCTTTAAGCTAACCTCGTCGCCATGGCTCCACAACAAAGTCCTTTCACTAGGACATCTGCCGTGACAATCCCACGACAGTTGGCGCCCACCGTGGGGCCTGCACATGGTGGTTTTGAGTTCTTGAAGGGCAGCTTCGAAGGGATGAAGGGATATGCCCTGGGCCGGATGACCAAGAGTCGTCGCGGCAAGCTCTACATCAACGATGCAGGCTGGGGCCTCGAGGCCGGTTCAATTAAGTACGGGTACCGGGTCCCCTTCGATGGAATCCATGTCTTCATCGGCAAGATCGGCGAACCGGGCCCTGAGCCGGACATCTGCACTGACATCATCGAGACGGCTCAGCGTGCACGACCCGCCCGGATTCAACCCATCGTGAAACATGCCTTTGTTGGATTTACCCACGGGGCTGAATTGGAAGGCTCTGTGTCTGGCGGTGAGACGGCCATCTACTCTGATGGTGAGTTGTCCACGGGCGAGACCAACTCAAAGAATCAACTACAAGACGGACGGCTTGGGGGCTGTTCCGATGGCGATAGTATTCCGGACCCCCATGAGTCGCCGAATAGGGTGGCAATCTTCATGGCTGGCACCCAGCCGGTTCTTGGTTTGACAGCCGCCGCGGCTATGACTTCCAGCGCAGTGGTAGTAACAGCACCGGGTGTTGGCGGTTCAATATGCCTGCCGGCTCAAGTTTTAACAGATCTATTGGATGATCTGGTGACTCTGATGGGAGTGGAGGTAACCCCGGACAACCAGGAACATCATAAGGCGGATGTGGCTAAGCTGCGTGATGAGATAGCACATGCCAAGGAAGATCTGGCGGTGGAGAATGGTAGGATGAATGCAGAGTGGGCCGTTTTAAATGCACAAGCACAACGGATTCAAGCGGATTCATACCGGCTCTCGGTGGTTCAGAACGCTGCCAACGAGGTATTGAGGAGAAAGCACATGAGTCGTCCGCCTTTGGTTTATGAGTCAAGGAACCTCTTCAACACACCTGGAGCAGGGCCAATAACCCGTCGGTGATAAATCATACGGCCGGAGCACGAGGGGATGGAACGCCGGGTCAGCCGCGCATGACAGGTTCTCCGCATATGAACAACACCCCGCCTCAGCACATGGTGACGCCGCCGGGTCATTACTCCACCCCTTTAGACCATGTGATTGCTGCAGCTACGCGATTGGCGGCTCTGCCAGTTGAGGGCGAGACTTCGATGGCGGTTGAAACCCGAAGGGCTAGAGAGCTTCTTCAAACAGCTTTGGTAAAGTAGCAAGCTTATTCTTATAGTCGTGACCAGATTCATTCGACCCCTCGTCCAAGCTGGAGCTACAGTAGGCACATTGACTCGCCAGCCGTCTCGAGTACCGAGCAACGCCGTAACCAACCTCATGGACATGACCAGGCGCACAATGGTGCCAATGCACATGATTTGGTGGACCAGGGTAGAGCGCGTCGAGAGGCCGAGCTGGCGGCTCAACTGGCGGCTCATCAGCACACGCCGGTTTACCCGACGGCTTCAATTCAGGCAGGAGTAACATCTAGAGCTTTGGGTTTGCCGTGTTTATCAGCAGCTCTACGAAACGAACGTCTGCCCAAAGACTTCAAAGGCCCCCGTACGGTACCTAATTACACAGCAGATCAGCCCCCTAAGGCTTGGGTGGAGAGTTAATTATGAGATGGCTATGGAGATGCTGGATGTTAGTGTGGCTGCATACACTAAGTATTTCACCATGATGCTGGAAGGGACGACTCGTACCTGGTTGAAGGGAATGCCGGCCAACTCCATCGGATCATGGGCGGAGCTGAAGGCCCGGTTTATCCAGAACTTCAAGGATACGTGCAAGCAGCCTATGTCGATCGTGGATCTGGTCTCTTGTGTTCAAGCTGAGGGCGAGTCGATGACCAGCTGGGTGCGCCGGTCTCGACTATCATACATTCTTCACATAATATCAACATCGGCTCAGCAGTTTTAATGTTGGAGAAAAATTGTCGTTTTCTTCCACTCAAGCAGAAACTTGGGCAGCTTAAACGTCATTGCAATGACATGGGGGAGCTCATCGCGGCTCTGATCAAGTATGTCGACTCTGATAGTACCAAGAACCCCGACTGAAAGCAAAAGTGCTCCCTAGGTGATTTTGGTAATTAATGTCAACATATCTCTTGTTGGATTAATACTTCTACCTAGTATGTGTCGGTGTACTAGAGTAGGGGTACCCTAGTATCCCGAACTTGTGCACGGGCAGTTGCAGCCCTCCGCGGCAGGGCTTACGGGGTGACCGCCAAGGTCCTCCGTGGTTCCTTTGGAGCCATTCAAGAACAAAGTATTCAAGCCTAGGAGACAAGGCCCCGGCAAGAGGAGCTTGCCGGGAAGGCCACCCAAGGCACCTAGGAGACAAGGCCCCGGCACGAGGAGCTTGCTTGGGAAGGCCCGTGAGCGACAAGCTTGACGCGACAAGACAACAACCGCGGCAAAGGCGCTTGCCGCGCATCACCACTCAGACCAAGGCCCAAAGACATCCACTAACGTGTCGCTCGGGACCTTTCCAGCGCTGCGTGGCAAGAGGTCAGGCGGCCAGCGGAGCGCTGGTGGCGTTGGCACGACAAGATTGTCATCGTGGCAAGCGATGGCGCCCTGGCGTCCTTTCGCGACCGTTAGGGCAACGTGACGGGCATTTAATGCCTTTGTCCCCGCCGTCCGTGGTTAGGTATGGTACACTGTACAAGTAGCTGTACCAACCACTCCTTTTCCATTTTACCCTGTCTACGTTGCCACCTGTCGGAGACCCCTTTAGCATATAAAAGGAGGCCCATGCGCAATGTAGAGAGGGGCTCGACCTCACGCTCGGTCTCGTTAGCAGCTTGTGTGTACTGTAGCACTCAGCGCTCCTGAGCAAGAACTCAATATACTCAGACATGCAGCAGTAGGAGTGTTATCTCTCCGGAGAGCTCCGAAGCTGGGTAAACTGCTCTTGTGCTTCTCCAAGATCTGCTCTTCGTGCGACCTCCGCCCCCTGCCGAACCGAAAGGGGCTCGGTCCGCCGGTCCCATAGGTGTTCGTGGGCCAGATCAGTCTCCCCGACATCTTTGGTGCGCCAGGTAGGGGGCGTCGAGATTGTGTGAACCTGATCCGGCCTCCACACGAGCTAGATCTTCATCATCTTCATCGACATGCCATCGGAGAAGAAGGCTTCGGCGGCAGATGTTCCGTCCGCATCGAACCCACCACCACCAGAGCAAACGGGTGGTGGGGTAGACACCGGCGGAAGAATGGACGTTGACGGGGGAGCCCACGGTGCTGCCAAGTCCAAGGACAAGGCTGCGCAGACCTCGGCGTCCGTACATGCACCGCGCCCGTCTCAGGAGGCGCGGGACCGACAGCGTCATGGCATTCACAACGCCATACGCTCGTTGGACCAAGATCGAGCTGGTGGATCTCGGGATGCTCAAGACCAGCATGCACGCCAACATCTTTGGCGCGAAGCGAAACGCGGTCGCCGGACGGGATATCGCTCCTTCTAACATAGTTAGAAGTCCGAGCATATCCGCTCCTCGCGCCGCTCGCCATCGCCACCCACCACTCCAGCGAAGCTTTGGCGAGAGCTCAACTGCTCCTGGATTACCCTCCAACAGCCGACAAGGTCGATGAATGGAGGGCCACCATTTAGAGTCTCATCGGCTTTGCCAACGGCGACGCTCCGCGGCAGCCGAGTGCATCGCTGCCGCGGCAGGACTGCCAAACACGAGCCGGTGGCGACGAAACCGGTGGGGGTGCAACCACCATGCACTCTCCGCCCCGAAGGCCAAGATCGCCGACTCGTCGGATCCACCTCGACAGCGACTCCACCGCATCATCGGATCCACGAGCTCGTCGCGATCAGCGCCAAGTTCTTCACGAACGCCAGAAGAAGACGCTTAGAATTCGTGATCGAGCGCCAAGAAAAGCGGCGTCAATCCGACCAGCGCTGGGCCCTCTGTCGACATGCATGCGCCAGGGAGAACCAGCGACTTGTCAGACGCTGTAGGCTGCCCTGCGTTCACTGCGTGAGCTGCGGCAAGTCCAATGGCCCAAAGAAGAAGAATTTCAAGCCAGACGCATTGCAGAGAAATGCACGGCAGCAAGACGCATCCGTCGGAGTTCCTCGGCATCTACACCATCGCGGTGCAAGCTGCCGGGGCGAGATGACAAGATCCTCGCCAACTACTTCCCGGTGCTCAAGCCCAATGTCGATCCTGGCTCATGCACTTGCTGGACAACTCCATATCCTCTTGGGCAGATCTATGCCATCAGTTTGTCGGCACCTTTACAGGCGGCCACAAGCCCCATGGCCAAGAAAGCGACCTTCATCTGCTCACCCAGAAGGAAGGAGAGCCCCTGCGCAAGTACATCCAGAGATTCAGCCGCGTACAGCACAACATCCCAGATGTCCACCCTGCTGCGGTAATCAGCGTGTTCCATCAGAACGTGCGAAACCGCATGATGCGGGAGGAGATGGCGATGTGCAAGATCAGAGACGTCAGTGAGCTATATGCCCTGGCCGACAAGTGTGCACGTGCTGAGGAAGGGAGGAGACTCCCCGGAGAGAATACTGAAGCAGGAGGATCTGATAGTGAGGAGACCACCCCGGCAAACAAAAACCGGCGGTGAAGAAGAAGACCAAGTCCGGCAAGAGCTCTGATGCCCACTCCGGCAAGCGCACCTCTTCAGAACGCTGCGCTACCGTCGAGGACGCACCATCGAGCTCCACCGGCAAGTGCCGGGAGCCCCGCTCCGGCAAGCCCTAGGGTTTGTTCCGTTGAAGCAGACGGCTCAAGTCCGGGCAGAGCTCGATGCCCACTCCGACAAGCACACCTCTTGAGTGCTGCGCTACCGCCGAGGACGCACCATCGAGCTCCACCGCAAGTGCCGAGGAGCGATCTGCTCCGGCAAGCCCTAGGGTTTGTTCCGTTGAAGCAGACGCTCCAAGTCCGGCAGAGCTCGATGCCCACTCCGGCAAGCGCAGCTCTTCGAGTGCCGCGCTACCGTCGAGGACGCACCATCAAGCTCCACCGGCAAGTGCTGAGGAGCAGTCTGCTCCGGAAAGCCCTAGGGTTTGTTCCGTTGACGCAGACGCTCCAAGTCCGGAAGAGCTCTGATGCCCACTTCGGCAAGCGCACCTCTTCGGAGTGCTGCGCTACCGTCGAGGACGCACCATCGAGCTCCACCGGCAAGTCTTTGGGAGCAGTCTGCTCCGGCAAGCCCTAGGGTTTGTTCCGCTGAAGCAGACGCCCAAGTCCGGCAGAGCTCGATGCCCACTCGGCAAGCGCACCTCTTGGAGTGCTGCGCTACCGTCGAGGACGCACCATCGAGCTCCACCGGCAAGTGCTGAGGAGCAGTCCGCTCCGGCAAGCCCTAGGGTTTGTTCCGTTGAAGCAGACGCTCCAAGTCCGGCAGGAGCTCTGATACCCACTCCGGCAAGAGCACCTCTTCGGAGTGCTGCGCTACCGTCGAGGACGCACCATCGAGCTCCACCGGCAAGTGCTGAGGAGCAGTCTGCTCCGGCAAGCCCTAGGATTTGTTCCGTTGAAGCAGACGCTCCAAGTCCGGAAGAGCTCTGATGCCCACTCCGGCAAGCGCACCTCTTCGGAGTGCTGCGCTACCTTCGAGGACGCACCATCGAGCTCCACCGGCAAGTGCTGAGGAGCGATGCGCTTCGGCAAGCCCTAGGGTTTGTTCCGTTGAAGCAGACGCCCAAGTCCGGCAGAGCTCGATGCCCACTCGGCAAGCGCACCTCTTCGGAGTGCTGCGCTACCGTCGAGGACGCACCATCAAGCTCCACCGGCAAGTGCTGAGGAGCAGTCTGCTCTGGCAAGCCCTAGGGTTTGTTCCATTGAAGTAGACGCTCCAAGTCCGGAAGAGCTCTGATGCCCACTCCGGCAAGCGCACCTCTTCGGAGTGCTGTGCTACCGTTGAGGACGCACCATCGAGCTCCACCGGCAAGTGCTGAGGAGCAGTCTGCTCCGGCAAGCCCTAGGGTTTGTTCCGTTGAAGCAGAGGCTCCAAGTCCGGCAGGAGCTCTGATGCCCACTCCGGCAAGCGCACCTCTTCGGAATGCTGCGCTACCGTCGAGGACGCACCATCGAGCTCCACCGGCAAGTGCTGGGGAGCAGTCTGCTCCGGCAAGCCCTAGGATTTGTTCCGTTGAAGCAGACGCTCCAAGTCCGGCAGGAGCTCTGATGCCCACTCCGGCAAGCGCACCTCTTTGGAGTGCAGCGCTACCGTCGAGGAGGCACCGTCGAGCTCCACCGGCAAGTGCTGAGGAGCAGTCCGCTCCGGCAAGCCCTAGGGTTTGTTCCGTTGAAGCAGACGCTCCAAGTCCGGTAGGAGCTCTGATGCCCACTCCGCAAGCGCACCTCTTCGGAGTGCTGCGCTACTGCCGAGGACTTTCATCGAGCTCCACCGGCAAGTGCTGAGGAGCAGTCTGCTCCGGCAAGCCCTAGGGTTTGTTCCGTTGAAGCAGACACTCCAAGTCCGGTAGAGCTCTGATGCCCACTCCGGCAAGCGCACCTCTTCGGAGTGCTGCGCTACCGTCGAGGACGCACCATCGAGCTCCACCGGCAAGTGCTGAGGAGCAGTCTGCTCCGGCAAGCCCTAGGGTAATGGTGTGGACCAAGCGTCGCTCAAGGAAGTCTAGCCTTACCGGGAAGCAAACGACAGAAAAGCTAAGTTGCCAAAGTTTGAGCAATCAGTTTTAAAACTTTTAAGTTATCTTCCTCGAACGACCGTACTTTGTATGGAAAACCTGTGCGCGGAGGAACCAACTAGTAGCTAGTTGCGCCCTTACTTTGTTTCGAGTCCGCTCAACAACTTAAGTGAGCAGCGATTGCGCCCTTACTTTGTTTCGAGTCCGCTCAACAACTTAAGTGAGCTGCGATTGCGCCCTTACTTTGTTTCGAGTCCGCTCAACAACTTAAGTGAGTTGCGACTAGTTGCGACAAGGTTTCTTGTCGGTAGCGGCACCGCCAAATAGTCTTGTGACGTCCCAAGACTTCATGACCATGCCTGTGTGCTGCGCCGACAAGTTCCCTAAAAGCGTAGGGAAAAACATACAAAGGAAGGAATCAAGTAAAGGAAATAACATAGCAATTGCTATCCGAAATAGAGTTATATTACAAGATAACTTGTCGCAGCTCTAATAGACCATTCTCATAACATGACCAGCAGCGGCAAGAAAAAGAGAAGCGAGCAGCTCTTCATCAAAAGTTTCTCCTTCGGTCGACGCCCTGGAGCACGACGCCCATGGGAGGTTGATGAAGACGCCATCGCCGGCCTTCAAATAGGCGTTGGGCTGGGGGCTCTTCGGAGCCTGACGCTGCAGCAGCGGCGGAGAGATCGGCGGTCGGCGTAGCGCCTGGCGCTCCTGCGGCCTCAGGGCCGTCAGTGCGATCGCCGGACCCCTCGCCCGGCTTCTGCGGCGGCAGCTTTGGCCTCTTCACGGCCGGGCTCGTCGGCGCCAGCTTCTTCTCCGATGTGTGGCGTCGTCGGTATTGTCGTAGCGTCCTCCTCGCGGCGACCTTGGTCTCCATTGGCTCAGGCGGGCGGATGGATCTCGACGACCGGAAAATGAAGAAAAGTCAAGCAAATATTCAAAAAGAAAATCAGAAGAAGAAGAACACAAGGAAAGTTTTCAGGCAAGAGGATTACCTGTTCTAGGGTCTGCAGTCATGGTCTCCGCCGCCAGGGGATCGCTGGTACTGCCCCTTGCCGGAGAACTGCCCCTTGCCGGAGAAGTCTCCCTTGCAGGGGAATCCTCCCTTGGCGGTGTAGTCGAAGAAGATGGCATGTCAGGAGCGGCTTCAGGGCACTCCTGGTAAGGCTGCTCTGCTCCTACACAAATCGGGCAATGATATCAAGAAAGAAAGGGCACCCATGCACGCCTAACAGCAAGAAGTAAACCACATACTTACGCTGGGGCTGCTACTGGGCTGCTTTGAGGAAGAGTTGCCACGTCCGGCAAGGTGGTCTCGACGCGCCTCCTGCTGTCATGGTAGGTTCGTACTCGATGACAATCACCGGGCCTTGGCTCTCTTCGACGCTCTGGGCCAGCGTCACGAAAAGGAATGGGTTCAGAATGAAGCAAATCAGATACAAGACAAAGCAACAAGTCAAGAACTACAAATGGTTGCCCTGTTTTTGGGCCTGGCCCAACAGCGCTCGACTCCGTGCTTGGCCCAGGCCCGGGGGCTCCTTTCGGTGTACTAGAGTATGGGTACCCTAGTATCCAGAACTTGTGCACGGGCAGTTGCGGCCCTCCACGGCAGGGCTTACCGGGTGACCGCCAAGGTCCTCCGTGGTTCCTTTGGAGCCATTCAAGAACAAATTATTCAAGCCTAGGAGACAAGGCCCCGGCAAGAGGAGCTTGCCGGGAAGGCCACCCAAGGCACCTAGGAGACAAGGTCCCGCAAGAGGAGCTTGCGGGAAGGCCCGTGAGCGACAAGCTTCCGGACGCCACAAGACAACAATCATGACAAAGGCGCTTGCCGCGCACCACCACTCTGTACTGCGCTCCAAGACATCCACTAACGTGTCGCCACAGGACCTTTCCAGCGCCACAGCGTGGCAAGAGGCCGTGGCCAGCGGAGCGCTGGTGGCAAGCGGCGCCGACAAGATTGTCATCGTGGCAAGCGGTGGCGCCCTGGCGGTCCCTTTCGACCGTTAGGGCGACGTGACGGGCATTTAATGCCTTTGTCCCTGCCGTCGGGGTTAGGTATGGTACATCGTACAAGTAGCTGTACCAACCACTCCTTTTCCATTTTTACCCTTGTCTACGTTGCCACCGTCGGAGACCCTTTAGCATATAAAAGGAGGCCCATGCGCAATGTAGAGAGGGCTCGACCTCACGCCGGTCTCGTTAGCAGCTTGTGTGTCTTGTAGCACTCAGCGCTCCCCGAGCAAGAACTCAATATACTCAGACATGCAGCAGTAGGAGTGTTATCTCTCCGGAGAGCTCCGAAGCTGGGTAAACTGCTCGTGTGCTTCGCCTCGATCTGCTCTTCGTGCGACCTCCGCCCCCTGCCGAACCGAAAGGGGCTCGGTCCGCCGGTCCCATAGGTGTTCGTGGGCCAGATCAGCCTCCCCGACAGTATGTTTCAGATAAGTTCAACAATGGAGTGGCATGACCAGAGGATGTGGAACCCCTTCAAAATGCTGAAGACAAAGGATTGGCTCAAGCTCAAAGCTCAAGACTCTACATTTTCTATTTTAGTGGTCCAAGATCACATTGAGTCCATAGGAAAGCCAATACTATTAAGAGGGGATGAGGTGTTGCTTAATGGCCTGCTTGCTCAAAGTGCTTAGTGATATGCTCCAAAGCCCTCAACCACTTTCTCACATCCACATATGTCCTAAAACAAAAGTCAAACTCGGACCCACCAAAACTTTCTATCCGGCGCCACCGAGTTCAATTGACATAGCCACTGCCAGAAACCCTAGTCTTTTCGGTCTCACCGATAGGGATCTCGGTCTCACCGAGATGGGATTGCAAACTCTCTGTTGCCTATTACAATAATTTCGGTCTCACTGAAATATGAAATCATTCCCACTGAGATTGTAATGCAAACTCTCTGTCACCCTTTCGTAACGTTTCGGTCCAACCAAGATGGGCGAATCGGTCCCACCGAGTTTGCCTGACCAACTCTCTGTTTGTCTATTACCAAAATCGGTCTCACTGAGTTTGTGTAATCGGTCTCACCGAGATTACGTTATGCCCTAACCCTAATGAAATCGGTCCCACCGAGTTGACGTGTCCGACCCACTAAAATGCCTAACGGTCACACTATGAACCAAATCGGTCTGACCGAGTTCTCTAAATCGGTCCGAGTTTAGTGATTTGTGTGTAACGGTTAGATTTTGTGTGGAGGCTATATATTCCCCTCCACCCACTCTTCATTGATGACCCACAAGTATAGGGGATCTATCGTAGTCCTTTCGATAAGTAAGAGTGTCGAACCCAACGAGGAGCAGAAAGAAATGATAAGCGGTTTTCAGCAAGGTATTCTCTGCAAGTACTGAAATAAGTGGTAACAGATAGTTTTGTGATAAGATAATTTGTAATGAGCAACAAGTAACAAAAGTAAATAAAGTACAGCAAGGTGGCCCAATCCTTTTTGTAGCAAAGGACAAGCCTGGACAAACTCTTATATAAGGAAAAGCACTCCAGGACACATGGGAATATCATCAAGCTAGTTTTCATCACGCTCATATGATTCGCGTTCGGTACTTTGATAATTTGATATGTGGGTGGACGGTGCTTGGGTGTTGTTCTTACTTGAACAAGCATCCCACTTATGATTAACCTCTATTGCAAGCATCCACAACTACAACAAAAGTATTAAGGTAAACCTAACCATAGCATGAAACATATGGATCCAAATCAGCCCTTACGAAACAACGCATAAACTAGGGTTTAAGCTTCATCACTCTAGCAACCCATCATCTACTTATTACTTCCAAATGCCTTCCTCTAGGCCCAAATAATGGTGAAGTGTTATGTAGTCGACGCTCACATAACACCACTAGAGGCTAGACAACATACATCTCATCAAAATATCGAACGAATACCAAATTCACATGACTACTAATAGCAAGACTTCTCCCATGTCCTAAGGAACAAACATAACTACTCACAAAGCATATTCATGTTCATAATCGGAGGGGTAATAATATGCATAAAGGATCTGAACATATGATCTTCCACCAAATAAACCAACTAGCATCAACTACAAGGAGTAATCAACACTACTAGCAACCTACTAGTACCAATCCCGGACTTGGAGACAAGAATTGGATACAAGAGATGAACTAGGGTTTTGAGATATATGAGATGCTGCTGGTGAAGATGTTGATGGAGATTGCCCTCTCCCGATGAGAGGAGCGTTGGTGATGATGATGACGATGATTTCCCCCTCCCGAAGGGAAGTGTCCCCGGCAGAACAGCTCTGCCAGAGCCCTAGATTGGTTCCGCCTCGTGGCGGCGGAATTTCGTCCCGAAAGGTTGCTTATGATTTTTTCCTCATCGAAAGACCTCATATAGTAGAAGATGGGCATCGGAGAATAGCAGGGGCCACGAGGTAGGGGGTGCGCACAGGGGCGCGCCCACCCTCGTGGACAGGTGGGCCCCTCTGGTGAACTTCTTCCGCTGGATTTTTTGTTATTTCCAAAAATGACTTTCGTGGAGTTTCAGGACTTTTGAGTTGTGCAGAATAGGTCTCTAATATTTGCTCCTTTTCCACCTGTAATTCCAAATTGGCAAGATTCTCCCTCCTTATGTAAACCTTGTAAAATAAGAGAGAATAGGCATAAGTATTGTGACATAACGTGTAATAACAGCCCATAATGCAATAAATATCGATATTAAAGCATGACGCAAAATGGACGTATCAACTCCCCCAAGCTTAGACCTCGCTTGTCCTCAAGCGAAAGCCGATAATGAAAAATATGTCCCCATGTTTAGAGGTAGAGGTGTCGATAAAAATAGAATACAGACATGAAGGCATCATGGTTGTTCTCATAACAGTAACTTATATAGATTTTGTCATATGATTTCTTATGCTCAAGTAATAATCCATTCACAATGCAAGGGTACGAATGATAAACTTTATTGAGAACCAACAGACTATAATCTCAGTCATTGAAGCAATTGCAATTTATCATAACATCAGAAAGAGTCTATGTCAGAGCTCAAAAGCAAGTACACATACTCAACTATCATTTAGTCTCTCATAATTGCTAACACTCACGCGATACTTGTGGTTACGGAGTTTTGATCGGACACAGAGAAAGATAGGGGCTTATAGTTTCGCCTCCCAACCTTTTACCTCAAGGGTAATGTCAACAATAATAACTCATGCTCCCTTACATCCAATTAGATATATTTATCAGGATCTTTCCAACATACTGTGCTTGCCAAAGGATAAAAAGAAAAATAAAAGGTGAAGATCACCAAGACTCTTGCATAAGGTAGAAGATAATAATAAAAGATAGGCCCTTCGCAGAGGGAAGCAGAGGTTGCCATGCGCTTTTATGGTTGGATGCACAAAATCTTAATGCGAAAGAACGTCACTTTATATTCCCACTTGTGATATGAACCTTTATTATGAAGTCTGTCGCTTTTATTACTTCCACATCACAAGATCGTATAAAGTTTATTTCTCCCACACCAATCAATCATACATATTTAGAGCAATTTTTATTGCTTTGCACCGATGACAACTTACTTGAAGGATCTTACTCAATCCATAGGTAGGTATGGTGGACTCTCATGGCAAAACTGGTTTAAGGGTTTTTGGAAGCACAAGTGGTATCTCTACTTGGTGCTGAGAATTTGGCTAGCATGAGAGGGAAAGGTAAGCTCAACATGTTGGATGGTCCATGACAACATGCTTTATCTCAGATATAAGAAAACAAAACCCATTACATTGTCTTCCTTGTCCAACATCAACTCTTTAGCATGTCATATTTTAATGAGTGCTCCCAATCATAAGAGATGTCAATGATAATATATTTATATGTGAATCCTCTCTTTCCTTATTACTTCCTATTAATTGCAACGATGACAAAAGCTATGTCTGCCAACTCCCAACAACTTTTAATCATCATACTCTTTCTATGTGAAGTCATTACTCTCAATAAGATCAATATGAACTCTTTTCTTATTTTTATTCTTTTTCTTATTTTCTTTTATTCACTCAAGATCATAGCAAAAAAAAAATCAAGCCCTTGACTCAACACTAATCTTTATTATATAGCTCACGGACTCGATGACTTAGAGAGATCATAAAGCAAAACTCAAAACTAGATCCTGCCATAAACTTTATTCTACTAGATCAAGATACTACTAATAGGATCGAACTAAGAAAAACGGTAAAGATAGGAGATGTGTTTGTGATACGATACCGGGGCACCTCCCCCAAGCTTGGCAGTTGCCAAGGGGAGTGCCCATACCAATGTGATTATGTCTCCTTTGCTGGTGAAGAAGGTGGAGGTGATGGATAGTCGCACATCGAGCATAAGAGGTCCTCCAACTTGCGGATAATGCCCTTGAGTGCAACGATATGCTCCTTCAACAAAATATTTTCACTTGTGAGATACTTGTTTTGAATACAAGCTAACTCAATCATCTTGAAAGCTTCGATCTTAGTTGGGGTAAGGAGATTGCGATAAGGTTGAAGGATGTCTTCTGCTGCCGGAGCTTGGTTCTCCGTGGCCTTCTTGATCCCTTCATCCTTGTTGATCTCCATGGGTTCTTCCCTCTTCAGCTCTATCTTCATTAGCCAAGAATCTTTGTCACCATTGTTGGAGGAGGGGGACGACATGATGCCTGGCCTTGACAACCCTGATAGAGAACAACTCGAAACAAGAACAGAGGATATTTGCGTGATACAGGAGTCAAAACCTTCGAGAGAATATATAATGAATTTTTACCGACCAAAATACGTATTGTGCAAGAAAACGGAGTCCGGAAGGCACACGAGGTGCTCACGAGGTAGGGGGGCGCGCCCAGGGGGGTAGGGGGCGCCCTCCACCCTCGTGGAGCCCTCGTGTCCTTCCCGGACTGCTACTTATTTTCTATTTTTCTAAATATTTCAAAACGGAGAAATATTGCCTTAAAAATGTTTTTGGAGTCGGTTTACTTACCGTACCACATACATATTCCTTTTCGTAGTGCGAAACGTTAGGAAAGTGTCCTTATGTATTCCTCCGGGTTACGGTTTCAATAATATTGGTTTCAACATTTATGGGATTACCTGAGATATAATGTTTAATTCGTTGACTGCTTACCACCTTCGGATTTGTGCCTTCAAAGTTGTTGATTTTTATGGCAATTTAACGATAGACCTCCTCGATAACGTAGGGGCCTTCCCATTTAGAGAGAAGTTTTCCTGCAAAAAATCTTAAATGAGAGTTGTATAGCAATACATAATCACCTACGTTAAACTCACGCTTTTGTATCCTTTTATCATGCCATCTTTTAACTTTTTCTTTGAACAACTTGGCATTTTCATAAGCTTGGGTTCTCCATTCATCAAGTGAGCTAATATCAAATAACCTCTTCTCACCGGCAAGTTTGAAATCAGAGTTGAGCTCTTTAATAGCCCAATATGCCTTTGTTCTAGTTCGAGAGGTAAGTGACATGCTTTGCCATAAACCATTTTATATGGAGACATACCCATAGGATTTTTATATGCAGTTCTATAGGCCCATAATGCATCATCAAAATTCTTGGACCAATTCTTTCTAGACCTATTGACAGTGTTTTGCAAAATTAATTTGAGCTCTCTATTACTCAATTCTACTTGACCACTAGATCATGGTGATAAGGAGATGCAATTCTATGATTAACGTCATACTTAGCAAGCATTTTACGGAAAGCACCATGAATAAAATGTGAACCACCATCAGTCATTAAATATCTAGGGACTCCAAACCTCGGAAAAATAACTTCTTTAAGCATCTTAATAGAGGTGTTATGATCAGCACTACTAGTTGGAATAGCTTGTACCCACTTAGTAACGTAAGCAACAACAACTAAAATATGTGTATATCCATTAGAGGCAGGAAAAGGTCCCATATAATCAAAACCCCAAACATCAAATGGTTCAATAACAAGTGAATAATTCATAGGCATTTCTTGACGTCTACTAATATTACCAATTCTTTGACATTCATCACAAGATAAGACAAACTTACGGGCATCCTTGAAGAGAGTAGGCCAATAAAAACCAGTTTGCAATACCTTATGTGCAGTTCTATCTCCAGCGTGGTGTCCTCCATAAGCTTCGGAGTGACACTTGCATAGAATCTGTTCCTATTCATGCTCAGGCACACAACGTCTAATAACACCATCTACTCCTTCTTTATAAGGATGTGGGTCATCCCAAAAGTAATGTCTCAAATCATAGAAGAATTTTTTCTTTTGCTGGTATGTGAAACTAGGTGGTATAAATTTAGCAACAATGTAATTAGCATAATCGGCATACCAAGGAGTGCTACGAGAAGTATTTATGACATTTAATTGCTCATCAGGAAAGCTATCATCAATAGGTAGTGGGTCATCAAGAATATTTTCTAACCTAGACAAGTTGTCTGCAACAGGGTTCTCAGCCACTTTTCTATCAACAATATGCAAATCAAATTCTTGTAGTAAAAGAACCCATCTAATAAGTCTTGGTTTAGCATCTTTATTTTCCATAAGATATTTAATAGCAGCATGATCAATGTGAATAGTTACTTTAGAATCAACAATATAAGGTCTGAACTTATCACAAGCAAATACAACTGCTAACAGTTCCTTTTCAGTAGTAGCATAATTTCTTTGAGCATTGTCTAGAGTCTTACTAGCATAATGGATAACATTTAATTTCTTATGAACTCTTTGCCCTAGAACAACACCTACATCATAATCACTAGCATCACACATAATTTCAAAGGGTAAATTCAATCGGTGGCTGAACAATAGGTGCAGAGATCAATGCTTTCTTAAGTATTTCAAATGCTTCTACACAATCATCATCAAAGACAAATGGTATATCCTTTTGTAATAAATTAGTCACAGGCCGAGAAATTTTTGAGAAGTCCTTAATGAACCTCCTATAAAATCCGGCGTGACCAAGGAAGCTTCTTATACCTTTGATGCCCTTGGGACATGGCATCTTTTCAATAGCATCAACCTTGGCTTTATCAACTTTAATACCTCTTTCAGAAACTTTATGCCCCAAGACAATACCTTCATTAACCATAAAGTGGCACTTTCCCCAATTCAAGACAAGATTAGTTTCTTCACATCTCTGCAAAACTCGATCAAGATTGCTCAAGCAATCATCAAAAGAAAATCCATAGACGGAAAAGTCGTCCATGAAAACCTCACAAATATTTTCACAAAAGTCAGAGAATATAGCCATCATGCATCTTTGAATGGTAGCGGGTGCATTACATAAACCAAAAGGCATATGTCTATAAGCGAAAGTACCAAAAGGGCATGTAAAAGTAGTCTTTGATTGATCTTTAGCCGATACAGGTATTTGAGAGAAACCAGAATAACCATCTAGAAAGCAGTAGTGTGTATGTTTGCATAATCTTTATAGCATTTGATCGATTAAAGGTAAGGGGTAATGATCTTTGTGGAATCCTTATTTAATTTGCAGAAATCAATTACCATCCTATAACCTGTAATAATTCTTTGTGGAATCAATTCATCTTTATCATTAGGAACGACCGTAATACCTCCCTTCTTAGGGACACAATGAACAGGACTTACCCAATCGACTATCAAAGAATGGGATAAATTATACCTGCCTCCAGAAGCTTTAGTATTTCTTTTCTTACCACTTCTTTCATTTTAGGATTCAAACGTCGTTGAGGATCACGAACTGGTTTTGCATCTTCTTCCAAATTTATTTTATGTTGAGATAGAGTGGGACTAATTCCCCTAAGATCATCAAGAGTATATCCAATAGCAGCACGGTGCTTCTTCAGAGTTTTCAACAATCTTTCTTCTTCATGCTCTGAAAGGTTAGCACTAATAATAACATGATATATCTTCTTTTCATCAAGATAAGCATATTTAAGATTATCAGGCAACGGTTTAAGCTCAAACACGGGATCACCCTTGGGTGGAGGAGGATCCCCTAGGATTTCAACAGGCAAATTGTGTTTCAGAATAGGTTCCTGTTTGAAGAATACTTCATCTATTTCCCTTCTTTCATTCATAAACATATTATTTTCATGGTCTAGCAGATATTGTTCTAAAGGATCACCAGGAGGTACGGCAATAGAAGCAAGACCAACAATTTCATCCTTACTAGGTAATTCTTCTTCACGATGTTGTTTACTAAATTTAGAGAAATTAAACTCATGAATCATATCATCCAAGCCAATAGTAACAACATTCTTTATGCAGTCTATCTTAGCATTAACAGTATTCAAGAAGGGTCTACCAAATATAATGGGACAAAAGCTATCTTGTGGGGAACCAAGAACAAGGAAATCAGCAGGATATTTAGTTTTCCCATACAAGACTTCAACATCTCTAACAATTCCCACTGCTGATATAGTATCTCTATTGGCAAGTTTAATTGTAACATCAATATCTTCTAACTCAGCAGGTGCAATTTCATGCTTAATTTCTTCATATAAGGCAATAGGTATAACACTAGCACTAGAACCCATATCACATAAGCCATGATAACAATGATCCTATTTAATAGAAATAACAGGCACGCCTACCACAGGTCTATGTTTATCTTTAGCACAAGGTTTAGCAATTCTAGTAGTTTCAACGCAGAATTGAATAACATGCCCATCAATATTATCAGCCAAGAGATCTTTAACAATAGCAATATTAGGTTCAACTTTAACTTGCTTAGGAGGTGTATAAGTTCTAATATTACTTTTATGAACCACAGTTGAAGCTTTAGCATGATCCTTTATTCTAACAGGGAAATGTGGTTTCTCAACATAAGAAGTAGGAACAATAGGATCATTATAAGTGACGGTCTTTTCTTCAACTTTAATTGGTGCAGCTACTTTTACTTCTATGGGAGGATGATATTTAAACCACTTCTCCTTAGGAGATCAACATAAGTAGCAAATGATTCACAAAAAGAAGCTACTATCTCAGAGTCAAGTCCATATTTAGTGCTAAATTTACGGAAAATATCAGTATCCATAAAAGACTTAACACAATCAAACTTAGGTGTCATACCTGACTCCTTACCTTCGTCGAGATCCCAATCTTCAGAGTTGCATTTAATTCTATCCAATAAATTCCATTTGAATTCAATAATCTTCAGCATAAAAGAGCCAGCACAAGAAGTATCGAGCATGGATTGATTATTATGAGAAAGCCGAGCATAAATTTTTAAAGAATTATTTCTCTTGGGAGCTCATGATTGGGGCATGAATATAACATTGATTTAAGCCTCCCCCAAGCTTGAGCGGTGCTTTCTCCTTCGCGAGGCCAAAAATTATATATATAATTGCGATCACGATGAACAAGATGCATAGGATAATACTTTTGATGAAATTCCAACTTCATTCGTTTATAATTCCATGATCCCGTATCATCACATAGCCTATACCATGTCGATGCATCTCCTTCAAAGATAAAGGGAAGACCTTCTTCTTAACAACATCATCGGGTATACCTGCAAGCTTAAATAATCCACAAACTTCATCCACAAAGACTAGATGTTCATCAGGATGCTTTGTTCCATCTCCTGTAAAAGAGTTATCAAGCAGTTTTTCTAACATACCCGAAGGAACTTCAAAGAGAATAATTTCATTTTCAATAGGTTTAGTAGGTTGAGGAGCAATTCTTTGCTCTACTGGTCGGGTGAAGATACCCCGAACAAGCCCCTCAGGGGATTACTTTCCATAGTAACAAGTGACAGTAAATTTCAGCACACTATATAAATTTTTCCTTACCAAATTCCACCTACCAAAGGCGCTTCACTCCCCGGCAACGGCGCCAGTAAAGAGTCTTGATGACCCAAAAGTATAGGGGATCTATCGTAGTCCTTTAGATAAGTAAGTGTGTCGAACCCAACGAGGAGCAGAAGGAAATGATAAGCGGTTTACAGCAAGGTATTCTCTGCAAGTACTGAAATAAGTGGTAACAGATAGTTTTGTGATAAGATAATTTGTAACGAGAAACAAGTAGAAAAATTAAATAAAGTGTAGCAAGGTGGCCCAATCCTTTTTTTAGCAAAGGACAAGCCTGGACAAACTCTTATATAAGGAAAAGCGCTCCCGAGGAGACATGGGAATATCGTCAAGCTAGTTTTCATCACGTTCATGTGATTCGCGTTCTGTACTTTGATAATTTGATATGTGGGTGGACCGGTGCTTGGGTGCTGTTCTTACTTGAACAAGCATCCCACTTATGATTAACCTCTATTGCAAGCATCCGCAACTACAACAAAAGTATTAAGGTAAACCTAACCATAGCATGAAACATATGGATCCAAATCAGCCCTTTACGAAGCAACGCATAAACTAGGGTTTAAGCTTACATCACTCTAGCAACCCATCATCTACTTATTACTTCCCAATGCCTTCCTCTAGGCCCAAATAATGGTGAAGTGTTACGTAGTCGACGTTCACATAACACCACTAGAGGCTAGACAACATACATCTCATCAAAATATCGAACGAATACCAAATTCACATGAGTACTAATAGCAAGACTTCTCCCATCTCTTCAGGAACAAACGTAACTACTCACAAAGCATATTCATGTTCATGATCAGAGGGGTAATAATATGCATAAAGGATCTGAACATATGATCTTCCACCAAATAAACCAACTAGCATCAACTACAAGGAGTAATCAACACTACTAGCAACCTACTAGTACCAATCCGGACTTGGAGACAAGAATTGGATACAAGAGATGAACTAGGGTTTTGAGATGAGATGGTGCTGGTGAAGATGTTGATGGAGATTGCCCTCTCCCGATGAGAGGAGCGTTGGTGATGACGATGGTGATGACTTCCCCCTCCCGGAGGGAAGTGTCCCCGGCAGAACAGCTCTGCCGGAGCCCTAGATTGGTTCTGCCAAGGTTCCGCCTCATGGCGGCAGAGTTTCTTCTCGAAAGGTTGCTTAAGATTTTTTTCCTCATCGAAAGACCTCATATAGCATAAGATGGGCATCAGAGAGCCAACGGGGGCCCATGAGGTAGGGGCTGCGCCCAGGGGGTAGGGCGCGCCCCCACCCTCGTGGACAGGTGGGCCCCCCTCTGGTGAACTTCTTCCGCTGGATATTTTTTATTATTTCCAAAAATTACTTTCGTGAAGTTTCAGGACTTTTGGAGTTGTGCAGAATAGGTCTCTAATATTTGCTCCTTTTCCAGCCCATAATTCCAGTTGTCGGCATTCTCCCTCCTTATGTAAACCTTGTAAAATAAGAGAGAATAGGCATAAGTATTGTGATATAACGTGTAATAACATCCCATAATGCAATAAATATTGATATAAAAGCATGATGCAAAATGGACGTATCATTCATTCGTGGAGAGAGCCATCGGAACATGCCTACACTTCCAACACATATTTTCTGAGAGAGAACCACCTACACTTGTGTTGAGGTCAAGATATCTCATTCCAACCACATAAATCTTGATCTCTAGCCTTCCCAAGTTGCTTTCCACTCAAATCTTCTTTCCACCAAATCCAATCCTATGAGAGAGAGTTGAGTGTTGGGGAGACTATCATTTGAAGCACAAGAGCAAGGAGTTCATCATCAACACACCATTTGTTACTTCTTGGAGAGTGGTGTCTCCTAGATTGGCTAGGTGTCACTTGGGAGCCTCTGTCAAGATTGTGGAGTTGAACCAAGGAGTTTGTAAGGGCAAGGAGATCGCCTACTTCGTGAAGATTTACCCGAGTGAGGCAAGTCCTTTGTGGGCGAAGGCCATGGTGGGATAGACAAGGTTGCTTCTTCATGGACCCTTCATCGGTGGAGCCCTCCGTGGACTCGCGCAACCGTTACCCTTCGTGGGTTGAAGTCTCCATCAACGTGGATGTACGATAGCACCACCTATCGGGACCATGGATAAAAAATCTCCGTGTCTCCAAATTGCGTTTGCACACTACAATCCCTTCCCTTTACATTCTTGCAACTTGCATACTTTACTTTCCACTCCTCATATACTCTTGTCATGCTTGCTTGATATGTATAGTGAATGTTAAACTTGAGCCAAAACTCCACATCAACTTAAGGAAATTAAAAACTGCAACTTTTCTTGATTAGAGTCTATTTACCCCCACCCCTCTAGACACCTCTTCTCGATCCTTTCAATTGGTATCAGAGCTTTGGTCTCCATTGCTTTGGTTTAAACACCTTTGGAGGAAGATGGATGTGTCTACATTGGGGAGTCTTAGACATAGATTGCCTATTCTTGATGGAGAGTTCTTTTATGACTGAAAAAATGAAATGCTTGAGATTTTCAATGAATATCATTTGAACAAGTACATTTCTAGCCCTTGTGCACCTCATATTGATCCTTTGCATCCTACACCCGAAGAGGATCTTGACATGATTCACAATCTTAGAACTATCAATCTTATCATTAGAGGAGTGCCCAAAAATTTGATTGCTAGTTTACCTACTCTTGATTGTGCCTATACTATATGGAGATTTCTGGAGGAATGATTTCCAAATTATTCCTTGAAAAATTTAGATGAAATTCTCCATAAGTCCATTGCCTTGAGTAACATGAATTCTAGTGATCCTAAATTTGGTGATTGTCTATTTGAGCTTCGTGATCTCATGCGTGCCAAAGGAGATGTTGGAATTATTAGCAATATCATTTCCGAAGCTATTAGAATTCATAAAGATGACCATTGTTATGATCATTTATCTAATGAATTACCCTCTCTAGGAGTTGATCAATCACAAGATGATGTTGAACATGGATACTATGATGAGGATGATGATAGTGACTATAATCTTCATGATGCAATGAGACACTTTGGTCTTATGGCTAATCTTCGCGGCTACATGGCTGGAGGAAAGGAATGGGTCCTTGATAGTGGATGTACTGATCATATGACCGAAGACAAAGATATGTTCCGTGATCTTGCTGAAAACGACGGCCCTCGAAAGTATGTCACCTTTGGTGATAACTCAAAGGGTAAGGTGGTTGGCCTCGGTAAGGTGGCCATCTCACATGATAGCTCCATACAAAACGTCATGATCGTTGAATCTCTTGGGTACAACTTACTTTCAGTATCTAGACTTGCTGATTTCGGTTTCAATGTCCTATTTACTGAGGTAGATTGCCAAGTGTTTCGAAGAGATAATCATAAAATGGTCTTTACCGGTATACGTAGAGGTGATCTTTACATTGTTGATTTCACTAGAAAGGCTCAACCTAGAACTTGGTTAATTGCTAAATCTTCCAAAGGCTGGTTGTGGCATAGAAGGTTAGGTCATGTGGGCATGCGAAATCTTGATAAGCTTATTAAAGGTGATCATATCCTTGGAGTAAAAGATGTCATATTTGACAAGGATAGACTTTGTAGTGCTTGTCAGGCAGGAAAACAAGTTGGAGGGAGTCATCGTGAAGAACATCATGACCACGAGAAGACCACTCGAGCTACTTCACATGGATCTCTTTGGTCCCAATGCCTACAAGAGTCTCGGTGGTAACTCATTTGGTCTAGTCATAGTTGATGATTATTCAAGATTTACGTGGGTGTTCTTTCTTGATGATAAATTGGAGGTCCAAAAGATCTTCAAAAACTTCACTAGGAAGGCCCAAAAATCAATTTGACGTGAAGATCAAGAAGGTTCAGAGTGACAACGGAACGGAGTTCAAGAACGCAAATGTGGATACCTTTCTTGCGAAGAAGGGATTTCACATGAGTTCTCGGCTACGAACACGCCTCAACAAAATGGAGTTGTTGAGAGGAAGAACCGGACTCTTATTGAGATGGCAAGAACGATGCTTGATGAGTACAAGACTCCAAAACACTTTTGGGCGGAAGCGGTTGAGACAGCTTGTCATGCAACAAATCGCTTGTATCTTCACAAGCTACCCGGCAAGACGGCATACGAGCTCCTCACCGGTAACAAAACCCAAGTTGGATACTTTCGAGTATTTGGCTCAAAGTGCTACATTCTTGATAAGCATCGTCGTTCTAAATTTGCTCCTAAATCCCATGAAGGTTTCCTACTTGGTTATGGCTCAAACCGTCACACTTACCGTGTCTACAACAATTTCACCCGAAAGGTTGAAGAGACGGTAGGTGTGAAGTTTGATGAATCTAACGGCTCGCAAGTAGAGCAATTGCCAATTGATGTAGGAGACAAAGACCCTTCGGAAGCAATCGAAGACTTGTCTATTGGCAAGATTCGTCCAACGGAGGTGAAGGAGAGTACCTCGTCCGTCCAAGTGGAAGCTTCTACCTCATGACAAGGTGAAGCAAGAATTGATACGGAAGCATCCTTAAGTGGGACACACCAAGACGAACAAAACGATGAAGTACACCAAGATGAACATCAACAACCTCCTTCTCCACCATGACAAGAGAATGACAACGTCAACAATGAAGAAGGCCAAGAAGAAGAACAAGATGAAGAAGATGTTCCATCCCAAGCCAAGCAAAAGCTCCCACGTGTTCGAGCAAGAATCGCCAAAGACCATCCCGTCGAGCAAATCTACAATGATATCCAAACCGGGAGAATCACTCGCTCTAAAAATCTTTTGGCTAACTTTTGTGAACATTATTCATTCATCTCTAGCATTGAACCTATGAAGGTTGAAGAAGCATTGGAAGATCCGGATTGGATAAACGCTATGCATGAAGAGCTACACAACTTTGAGAGAAACCAAGTGTGGACATTGGTTGAAAATCCCGACAACAACCACAACATCATTGGTACCAAATGGGTGTTTCGCAACAAGCAAGATGAAGATGGTCAAGTCGTCCGCAACAAAGCACGCCTAGTCGCCCAAGGCTACACTCAAGTTGAAGGTATGGACTATGGTGAGACATATGCTCCCGTTGCTAGACTTGAGTCCATTCGCATATTACTTGCTTATGCTAATAACCATGATATCACCTTGTACCAAATGGACATTAAAAGTGCTTTTCTAAATGGTGAAATTGAGGAGGAAGTTTATGTTAAGCAACCTCCCGGCTTTGTCAATGTTTACAAACTTCACAAAGCTCTTTATGGTCTTAAACAAGCTCCTAGAGCATGGTATAAATGCTTGACCAAGTTCCTCATTGAAAAAGGCTTTGAAATTGGAAAAATAGATTCTACTCTTTTTACTAAAAGGTTTAATGGAGAACTATTTGTGTGCCAAATTTATGTTGATGATATTATATTTGGTTCGACTAACCCTCATTTTAGTGAGAAGTTTGGAAAGCTAATGTCGGAGAAGTTTGAGATGTATATGATGAGTGAACTCAAATTCTTTCTTAGTTTGCAAATCAAGCAAACTAAGGAAGGTACCTTTGTCTCTCAAACAAAGTACACCAAGGACTTATTCAAGAAGTTCAATATGCAAGAATGCTAAGGTATGACTACACCCATGCCTACTAGTGGACATCTTGATTTGACCAAAGATGGTGAACCGGTTGATCAAAAGGTTTACCGCTCCATGATTGGTTCATTGTTATATCTATGTGCCTCTTGTCCCGATATTATGCTAAGTGTGTGCATGTGTGCACGATATCAAGCGGCGCCTAAGGAGTGTCATCTTAAGGCTGTGAAACGGATAGTGAGATACTTAATACACACACCAAATTTTGGTATTTGGTATCCTAAGAGGTCTTCTTTTGATCTTGTTGGTTACTCCGATTTGGACTATGCCGGAGACAAGGTTGATAGAAAGTCCACTTCGAGTACTTGTCAATTTCTTGGTAGATCTCTTGTGTCTTGGTCCTCCAAGAAACAAAACTCGGTATCCTTATCCACCGCCGAAGCGGAATACATTACCGCTGGTTCATGTTGTGCTCAATTACTTTGGATGACCCAAACTCTTAAAGATTATGGGATATATGTGAAACATGTTCCATTGCTTTGTGACAATGAAAGTGCTATCAAGATTGTTCACAATCCCGTGCAACATTCTCGAACTAAGCATATTGAAGTTCGTCATCATTTCATTCAAGATCACGTTGCCAACGGGGACATTAATCTTAAGCATGTTCATACCGATAAGCAATTGGCGGATATATTCACCAAACCGCTTGATGAGGAAGTCTTTTGCCGTTTGAGGGGAGAACTGAACATCATTGACGCTACAAACTTGGAGTAGGAACTCCATTTGGATACATGCAAGGCATGAGCCTTTGACTAATCCTTGACATTTCTCTTATGATGCTATTTATATGTCTTGGATATATTTGCACCCTTGCATGCTATCTAACCCTTGTAGGTACTTGGATGAATCTAAATCCATGAGATTGCAACTCACTCACATCTCGAGCAATTTCTACATCACCAAGTCTATACACAATGGTGGTTGAAGACAAGGAAGCACAAAACCCTTCAAACATATCCTTTGACAAATTCCATGTTAAGTTTTATGATCGTCATTTTGGATACACAAGTGCTCTTCCTTGAAAAACTAACCCATGTAGGTAGATGAAGTCAAATTCCAAGTGGTGCTCCGAACTCTTGATGAGCTACATCAACCTTGAGCAATCCACACAAGTTCAACTACATGATCAAGATCAACACCACCGCCCAAGGTATGTTATTCCATCTTAGAGAAGCTTTACTCAAAGACATGAGTCAAAGCAAGTCAACAATATGTGAATACATCAAGATGCTTAAACGAAAAATGGTAACCCCATTTTGAGCTTGAACGATGAGTATGACCTATGATCAAGTGTCCTTACTTGACTCCTAAGTCAATATACTCTAACATAGGTGACTATGTCGCTGACCAATTCTAGATGAAGTTCTCGTGTGTTTCTCTGTGCTCTTGCATTTGTCTTATGCATATTTATTTCCCCTTTCAAAAAAATTCATCTGGATTCTTTTTCTGTTTATTTTGTGTTCTACATTCTCTGCATCAAATTCATTGCAAATCTTTCAGCTAATTCCTTGCAAATCCTTATGAGATCTTAATTGCCTAGTGAGATGAGGTGGCAAGTGTTTTCTTTGTGATGGACTCGGTCACACCGGTTTGTTTCTTTCAGTCCAACCGAATTCTTTCGGTACAACCGAAGCACACAACTCGGTGCCACCGACTCCACTACAGGAAAGACAACTTGCCACTTGTTCCTGCATTCTTTATGCTCCAGCTCCACTCAATGATTCTTGTCCTCTACTAGAATCACATTCGACTTGCTACTTTGCTTTTTGACTCAAGGATCAAAACCATTGTGACAAAAGAAAAACCAGAAGAACCCTTCTTGGAAATTGATGTGAAAGGGGGAGAGAGAGATCACATCAAAGCTTAATTATATCTATAGGGGGAGAGCACACTCAGGGGGAGAGTGTAAGAAACCCCAGATGCTTGGTATTCAAGAGGAGAGAAGTCACATGTCTTCAAGAGGGGAAATACATGTTCATATTTGATTGTTTGCATCAGTTCTGTTTCTTGTCTTTGCTCTGATTTTCTATTCACTATCTTCTCCCAGTATCCCATGTTAAATTCAGGGGGAGCAAGACATCTAAGGCAAGGAAATCCTTGAATTCATTGCACATCTTTACCATTGGGGACATGTCTATATCCAATAGAGTACTCAGTACTAACTCTCTACATGTCATCCCAGTCTTGGTACTCTTGTGGTTTCTTTTGTTTGCTCTGGCTAGTAGGTCTATCTGTGTTATCTAACCTTGTTTACTCAGGTTCATTTCCTCCTAAACAAACTCAAGACCACAAGGTAAGTATATGCATCACAATCATGTGTATGAGGATCTCTTGCTGTTGTACATACTGTTTGCAAGAAGGACTCATGAGCATGAAGGTACATTTCCTATATTCACATTATTTGCTCTGATGCATATAGCCAAGATACATGTAACACATGGCTTACTCTGTCATGATTATGCATTCACATGCTCCTATGTTCCATATTTATATGATTGCATACATGTAGGGGGAGCCTATGCATGTTATATGTCTTTCCAAAGCTTTACTTGTTATTCTCTATATATTTATCTAAAGCTTTGATGTATGTTGTCATCAATTACCAAAAAGGGGGAGATTGAAAGCACAAGTGCTCCCTGGGTGATTTTGGTAATTAATGTCAACATATCTCTTGTTGGACTAATACTTCTACCTAGTATGTTTCAGATAAGTTCAACAATGGAGTGGCATGGACTAGAGGATGTGGAACCCCTTCAAAATGTTGAAGACAAAGGATTGGCTCAAGCTCAAAGCTCAGGACTCTACATTTTCAATTTTAGTGGTCCAAGATCACATTGAGTCCATAGGAAGGCCAATACTATTAAGAGGGGATGAGGTGTTGCTTAATGGCCTGCTTGCTCAAAGTGCTTAGTGATATGCTCCAAAGCCCTCAACCATTTTCTCACATCCACATATGTCCTAAACAAAAAGTCAACTCGGACCCACCAAAACTTTCTATCCGGTGCCATCGAGTTCAATTGACATAGCCACTGCCAGAAGCCGTAGTCTTTTCGGTCTCACCGATAGGGATCTCGGTCTCACCGAGATGGGACTGCAAATTCTCTGTTGCCTATTGCAATAATTTCGGTCTCACCAAAATATGCAATCGTTCCCACCGAGATTGCAATGCAAACTCTCTGTCACCCTTCTGTAACGTTTCGGTCCAACCGAGATGGGCGAATCAGTCCAACCGAGTTTGCCTGACCAACTCTCGGTTTGTCTATTACCAAAAACGGTCTCACCGTGTTTGTGTAATTGGTCTCACCGAGATTACGTTATGCCCTAACCCTAATGAAATCAGTCCCACCGAGTTGACGTGTTGGTCCCATCGAAATGCCTAACGGTCACATTATGAACCAAATCGGTCTGACCGAGTTCTCTAAATCGGTCCCACCGAGTTTGGTGATTTGTGTGTAACGGTTAGATTTTGTGTGGAGGCTATATATACCCCTCCACCCACTCTTCATTCACGAAGAGAGCCATCAGAACATGCCTACACTTCCAACACATATTTTCTCAGAGAGAACCACCTCACTTGTGTTGAGGTTAAGATATCCCATTCCAACCACATAAATCTTGATCTCTAGCATTCCCAAGTTGCTTTCCACTCAAATCTTCTTTTCATCAAATCCAATCCTAGGAGAGAGAGTTGAGTGTTGGGGTGACTATCATTTGAAGCACAAGAGCAAGGAGTTCATCATCAACACACCATTTGTTACTTCTTGGAGAGTGGTGTCTCCTAGATTGGCTAGGTGTCACTTGGGAGCCTCTGTCAAGATTGTGGAGTTGAACCAAGGAGTTTGTAAGGGCAAGGAGATCGCCTACTTCGTGAAGATCTACTCGAGTGAGGCAAGTCCTTCGTTGGCAACGGCCATTGTGGGATAGACAAGGTTGCTTCTTCGTGGACCCATCATGGGTGGAGCCCACCGTGGACTCGCGCAACCGTTACCCTTCGTGGGTTGAAGTCTCCATCAATGTGGATGTACGATAGCACCACCTATCGTAACCACGGATAAAAAATCTCCGTGTCTCCAAATTGCGTTTGCACACTCCAATCGCTTCCCTTCACATTTTTGCAACTTGCATGCTTTACTTTTCACTGCTCATATACTCTTGTCATGCTTGCTTGATATGTATAGTGAATGTTAAACTTGAGCCAAAACTCCACATCAACTTAAGGAAATTAAAAACTACAACTTTTCTCTATTAGAGTTTATTCACCCCCCCTCTAGACACCTCTTCTCGATCCTTTCACCGACTCTAAGGATGAAATATCGGGAAAGGGAAAGAAGAGTAGTGGTATGAGGGGACAGTAGTACAACCCGGCCAATCAGGGCGGCAACGGTAAGCGCAAAGCTGATGCTTTTGTGGCTAACACCGGTGCATGAAATTATAACCAGCGTCGTAAGGGGAGGCCGGCTCAAGGGACAAAATTTGACCTTGAGGCAATAATGAATCAGCCGTGTCCGAAACACGGAACGGATCAAAAGCCAACTACTCATCTATGGAAAGATTGCAGTATAACAAGACACTTTAGGGAGTCCATCCAGCACAACCATGGCCCGAACGGCGGTTTAGGGTTCGACTCTCATGGTCCGGGTCATGGAGGTGGCGGTTCAAATTCCGGGTTTCAAGGCCACGGCAACCAGGGTGGCTACAACTAGCAGAACAGTCAGGGAAATCAACAGCAGCAACAGTCTGGTTATCAGAGCAACCCGAAGCAATTGAATAGTGGACAGTATCACGTCTTCTCCACCAGATTGTGTAAGCGGGATCAGAAACTTCATAAGAGGGCGGTGAATGCTGTTGAGCCGGCGGTGCCACGTTATTTACGGTGGTCAGAGCAGCCTATTGTGTGGAGTCGTGAGGATCATCCGCCCCGGGTTGATAATCTGGGTCACCTGGTTCTGGTGGTGGCGCCTCGGGTTGGGGGCTATAAATTTACTAAGGTACTCATGGATGGAGGAAGCAACATTAATATAATTTATTATGAGACATTCCATCGCATGGGACTGACTGATAAAAATCTTAAGTCATCAAACACAGTCTTCCATGGTGTGGTGCCGGGTAATTAAGTCAGCCTATCCAGTGGGTAAGATGTCTTTGGAAGTTGCCTTTGGAGATGAGCATGAATCCAGGTCTGAGACTCTAACCTTCGAAGTGGTCAAGATCAAGAGCCGTTATCATGCTCTGTTTGGGCGTCCGGCTTATGCTAACTTCATGGAGAGGCCTTGTTATGTTTACTTGCAGCTTAAGATGCCGGGTTACAAGGGCGCCATCACAGTGCATGGGAGTCGCAAGGTGGCCTTGGAGTGTGAAGAAGGTGATGCTGCTTATGCTTAATCAGTTTGTGCGGCATAGGAGATGAAATTTTGCAAAGATAATGTTGACCCGGCGGACATGACGTCCTTGAAAAAGCCAACCACAGAGCATGATCCTTTGTTAAAATTTAAGTCGGCAGATGACACTAAAATGGTTGATTTTGTTCCTGGCGACTCATCTAAACAGTTCAACATCAGTGCCAATTTGGATCAGAAATAGGAAAGCGCGCTCATCGAGTTCATTCATGAGAGCCGGGACATCTTTGCATGGAAGCCTTCAGACATGCCAGGTGTACCGAGGCAACTCACTAAGCACACTCTTAATATTGATCCGAAGTTTAAGCCGGTCAAGCAATTCCTTCGTCGTTTTAACAAGGAGAGGCGAAAAGCCATTGGTGAAGAAGTGGTCCGGCTCTTAGCGGCCGGGTTTATCGTTGAAGTTTTTCATCCTGAGTGGTTGGCTAACCCAGTGTTGGTGCTCAAGAAGAATGGCACTTGGCGAATGTGTGTGGATTACACGGACTTAAATAAGGCTTGTCTGTCTGATCCGTTTGCTCTCCCCCGTATTGATCAAATCACTGATGCTACAACGGGTTGTGAGCGTTTGAGTTTTTTGGATGCTTATTCTGGTTATCATCAGATCAAGATGGCAGTTAAGGACCAGGAGAAGACGACTTGCATTACTCCGTTTGGAGCCTTCTGCTATGTGTCTATGCCTTTCTGGCTCAAGAGTGCCCAGGCGACTTACCAGCGATTTGTGCAAAATTGCCTTCACAATCAGATCGGGCATAATGTTCATGCGTATGTAGATGTCATTGTGGTGAAATCTAGGAAGAAGGAGACCTTGATTGATGATTTGAAGGAGACGTTTGACAATCTCCGGGTCTACAAGATGATGCTTAACCCGGCCAAGTGTGTTTTTGGTGTACCAGCGGGCAAGCTCTTGGGTTTTCTGGTTTCTAATAGAGGCATTGAAGATAACTCGGAGAAGATCAAAGCCATTACTTCTTTGGCTAAACCAGCATGTGTTAATGATGTTCAGTGTCTGGCGGGTCACATTGCAGCTTTAAGCCAGTTTATAAGCCGGCTGGGAGAGAAGGCTATCCCTCTGTATCAGATGATGAAGAAGACATATAATTTCGTCCGGAGTGATGCTGCTAATGAGGCATTTGAGGTGCTTAAGAAGCAGCTGGCTGAGCTGCCGGTTCTTGCTGCTCCTATTGATAAAGAGCCTCTGTTGTTATATGTGGCTGCCAATAGCCAAGCCGTCAGTTTGGCTATTATGGTGGAAAGAAAAGAGGCAGGCAAAGAGTATCCGGTTCAATGGCCGGTTTATTATATTAGTGAGGTACTTATTGAGTCCAAGCAGAGGTATCCGCACTGGCAGAAGCTAGTGTATGGGGTCTTCATGGCAAGCCGGAAGCTCAAGCAATACTTTTTGGGTCATCCTCTCACTGTGGTTAGCTCTGCTACTTTAGCGGACATAATCCAAAATAGAGAAGCCACAGGCCGGGTCGCCAAGTGGGCCATTGAGCTTGGACCCCATGGTCTGAAGTATGTGCCTCGTACGGCCATCAAGTCCCAAGCACTCGTGGATTTTATCAATGACTGGACAGAGTTGCAGACGCCTGAGGAAAAGCCGGATAACACTTATTGGACTATTCATTTTGATGGGTCCAGGCAGTTGGAAGGCTCGGGGGCTGGAGTTATCTTGACTTCCCCAAGAGGTGATAAGTTTTCTTATGTTCTCCGGTTAATATTCCTCTGTACTAACAGTGCAGCTGAGTATGAGGCTTTGCTTCACGGTCTTCGGATGGCTAAGGAGATGAACTTAAACCGGGTAAGGTGTTTTGGCGACTCAGATCTGGTAGCCCAACAAGTTTCTGGCACTTGGGATTCTAAGGATCCACTCCTGGTGGCTTATCGTCGAGAGGTTGATGGTATTGTGGGTCACATCAAGGGTTACCAAGTTGGGCATATTGATCACAGGAAGAACGAAGCAGCTGACATTTTAAGCCAGTTAGGGTCTCAGCGTAAGCCGGTGCCACCTAACATGTTCCTACATGTTCTACTCAACCCTTCTGTCAAATTACCTACGGAGGAGGATCTTGCTATTCCTGACCCGGAAGCGCAATTGGTGGCGGCTCTTCATGCTATTCCTAATTGGACAGTGTCATATTTGGCTTACATGACCCGGGGCAAATTACCTGAGGATGAGATCTTAGCCAGGCAGATAACCTGGCGGTCTAAGTTAATGACGATTATTAATGGGGAGTTGCACCGTCGCAGTGTCACAGGGGCGTTTCAGCGTTGTGTCTCTCGTGAAGAAGGCTATGAGATTCTACGAGAGATTCATGAAGGAGATTGTGGTCACCATGCGGGCTCTAAATCTCTCGTAGCCAAAGTTTTTCGTCATGGGTTTCATTGGTTGATGGCTCATGCTGATGCGGAGGATTTGGTCAGCAGATGTGAAAGTTGTCAGAAGTTTTCACGCCGCGCTCATGTGCTGGCTCAAGAGTTGAGAATTATTCCAATCACTTGGCCCTTTGCGACCTGGGGGCTTGACATGGTGGGACCTTTCAAGAGGTCCAAGGATAAAAAGACCCACCTCTTGGTGGTAGTTGACAAGTTTACTAAGTGGGTTGAAGCAGAGCCGGTCAGTAAGTGTGATGCAGCAACGACGGTTCAATTCATCAAAAAGGTGATCTTCCGTTTTGGCTTTCCACACAGCATTATAACAGATAATGGTACTAACCTCTCTATAGGCGCTATCAGAGAATTTTGACAACGGGAGCATATTCGACTTGACGTCTCCTACGTGGCTCACCCTCAGTCCAATGGTCAAGCGGAACGAGCTAATCAAGAGATTCTGTGAGGTATCAAGCCCCGGCTTATGGTTCCTTTGCAGAGAACGCCGGGTTGTTGGGTGGAGGAGCTACCCTCAGTGTTGTGGAGTATCAACACAACCCTCAACAGGTCTATCGGTTATACGCCTTTCTTTATGGTTTATGGAGTAGAGGCGGTTCTCCCTAGTGATATCCATCACGATTCACCCCGGGTGGCGGCTTATGTTGAAGCTGATAATGAAAAGGCACATCAGGATGCACTTGACCTGTTGGATGAGGAGCGCGATCTCGCGGCGGCTCGTTCGGCAATTTACCAGCAAGATTTACGTTGTTATCATAGCCGCCGGGTCCAAACCAGAACCTTTCAAGAAGGCGACTTAGTGCTTCGGCTCATCCAGGATCAAACGATATGCATAAGATATCACCGCCTTGGGAAGGACCTTTTGTGGTCAGCAAGAATCTGCATAATGGGTCATACTATCTTATAGACATTCGAGACCACAAGGACTCACGCAAGTCGGAGGAGGAGACCCGTCGGTCGTGGAACATTGCTCATCTTTGGCCCTACTATACTTGAGCCACCGGCTCTCATGATGTACATAGTCTAATGATGTATATATTATAAATAGTATAATAAAGTCGGCATCCCTGATAATTCAGGGCCTCTATCGTTTCACTTCTTCGAAGCTGAGTCTTTATCATCATCTTACATGTTCATTTAAGAGGCTTGACGCCCAAATTACAGGGATCAAAAGAGTTGGATGCACAACACAGCTCAAACATAGATCCCTAATGAGCACAACTTGTCAATATGTCACTGGGTGGCTTCCTGTTCAAACATAGGTGTATTCACCAAAGAGAACATAGCGTTACTACCCTCTTGACTAGGTTATATTGTTCAAACATAGGCGTATTCGACCAAAGAGGACATAGCCTTTCTGGGTCATCCTACTTGTATACCAGCTGCTTCAACTCCATCAGGTCATCCTGATTGACCCGTCAAACTCTTAAAAAATCAGTCTTTTACGGTGTATTCACCAAATATCTTGAGCTTGTTAAGGTTCAAATGGTGGCTTGTCATGTGAGAGCACGGCTTACAGATAGTTAGGATAGATCCAGGCTTCATAAGCTGCCTTCTTTGAAACTTGGATAAATCAGCCCGTGATGCATGCTGCTACTCTGACCCCGCGTATTCCTGATTAGTCTATCTTTAGACAATACCTGACTTTATCTGGGTTCAAATGTCGACTGGGTACTGTGAGTGCCGGCTCACGGAAAGCACGTACCTTCCAGTGGCTCAGGCTAGTTTCATTGAAGAAGACACTTTTGCTTGGCGGCCTACAAAAGCCTCAAATTTTTTGATTTCTTAGTTTTTTCATATCTTGTTTGCCATTTTTTTTTATAAATTGGGCCAAGATGCCCTACTTATGACTCATACTTTACGCATCTTTCGGGTCTCTACAACCCGCCAGGATGGCAGACTCTAAGTCGCGAGAGTATCATACTCTTCTGTTTGAAGTTATAACTCTACAAACTCTAGCTGCATAAGGTTGCTAAACCGGCAGTCTAAGCATACACCACAGGTACGATATTTTATTCTGTCAGACCAGCCCTTCTTATGGACTATTCGTCCCCAATGGCTTCAATTGGGTATCATGACCCGCACGGCGGTAAGCCGCCAGGGCACTTGTACTTTCTTTGTGTGCAGGGTAATGATAAATCAGATCTGCATCAATCAACGCTGTCATAAGCATAAAGTGATGGTTTCTTAAACTGGCGGATCAACAGTATTGCGCAAAACAGAAGCGTGCACGGTGGCACGATACTTTAAAGTTTCACTACCCTATTACATGATTCCATGAGTCAAACAGATCAAGTGTTTTTCATACAGATCAAATATAAACCGCCCAGCGGTTCAATCTTCTTGGCCTTGCTGACTTGAGGTTTCTGGATTATCCTTCTCCGGATCTTCGTCCTCTGCCGCCGTCTGGAGATTTGGTGATGACCAATCAATGCCACATAAAGCTTGAAATGCAGCCTCATCATCTATAAGGCCAGACGGGTCAACTTCATTGGCAAAAGTATGCCTACGGATTGGAGGGATTAAACCCATCACTTTATAAGCCGGCGTAGGCATCTTCTGATTCTCCATGCTGTAAGCCGCATGATATTTCTACAGATTCGTCTCATTCGCGATCAGACTGGCTAGAGGGCGTATTTCTTTTACGCGGGCAGCAAAGTATTTCTGATCAAATGAAGTGTCGTCTTCTTTTAAACTTGGATATCCAGTAGCTACCTCAGATGGGTCTAGCTCTGTTAGCCATGCCTTGGCCCGACTCAAAGCCGTTACGGCACCGGTTCTTGCAGACGACCGCTTCATCTCATCAATCCTGGCAGGTAGCACAGAAAGTCTTTTCAAGACATCTGACAAAAGAGTTGGTGCATGATTAGTCGGAGAGATTGTAGCCAGTGTACGCTGAGCTCCAATGCGTAGTTGTTCGACAAGGGTGTAAACTGCCTTCAGCTTCAGAAGCATGTCTTGGTTAAGGTTGCTGCTCCTTGGACCTGAGTAAATCATAAATTGGTTAGAGGCGGTTTATACTATCAAGGAAAAGATTCACTTTTGATGTTTAAGAAGGCGACTCACCAAAGATAGCGTAAACCATCTGGGACACACGATGTTTTGAACCGATGAGTACAGTAGTCACCTCTTGAAGAGCCGCCTCGGCTTTTTCAGCTCGTTGCGTTAAAACCGTCTTCTCTTCAGCCCAAGTGTTTCTCTCCGCCTAAAAAATGGTCTTCTGTTTTTCCATCTCAGCCACGCTAAATTGGAATTTTGAATCGGCCTTCCGGGTTTCAGATTCTTGGTTTTCCAGCCGGGTCTTTGCATCAGACAATTGTGATTGCAAATCAGCAAGTGGCAGACTGTACAAGCACAAGAATTTCAAAAACATTCATATCCGGTTACAGTATTTTAAGTCCCAAGCCTTTTGCAAGCAACAACACTTGGCACTTGGGGGCTAATACCTGCCGATTTTTATTCATACAAACGGCTCATGTGAATAAGTCCCAAGCACTTTGCAAGCAACAGTACTTGGCACTTGGGGGCTAATGTCTATTGCTCGTGTCTCATTACTACTTTATAATGACCCGGCTGCGCTGTAAACAGTTGCAGCCGGTTCATGGGGGCTACACCGATAATCTTTCCTTCATAAACAATGGTAAATAGGATCGGCTCATTCATGCTGATTAAACCGGCCCTTGGGGACTACAGATGCAATGCTAAATTGTTTAAACATCCGATTTAATTCTAACTATGACAAACGGCCCTAGAAGGATTCTACTATAGATGCTTATGGATTATTCTAAGTCTACAACACATTCAATCTTACCATACCCAGTAGACTTGGGGCCTGGCACGATGTACATAATTTATTTAAAACCAGAAGTCATACCTCATACTTTTTATGCATCTGCTTCACCATATTGATTTCAAGATCGCGGATGGAGTGTACTTGATTGAGGTAGCCACACAAAATTTCATTTCTGCTCAATTGTGCATAGTGGTAGACATCAAACCTCACATTCCGTCGCTCAATAACCTCTTGCTTGGCAGAGTATTTGGCCAAGACAGTTGGATTTCCTGGTTCTGTAAAACCGGTGCTAGTGATCAGAACATCGTCGACATGAGTCTCTGACGGCTTAAGCGAGCTTGATGGTTCAGTATTCAAAGAGTCTGTATTGGTGTGATCAACGGAGAGGTCAGGAATTTCGGGTGGAGCGTCAGAGGCAGGTTCTTCTGGCTGTTTTTTAGAAGCTTCAGGTGCTGAGACTTGATGCTTCGTTTCAACAACTTTAGGAGCCTCTGTTGGCTTGGTCACCTTGGCCTTCTTGCTAGGCTTTGCTTGTCCACTTCACGGGTTGTGACAAGTCAGTATAGTTATAAGAGTATAAAGAGGTACAGAATAAAGTTAATTATTATTACCCAGGCGCAGTCTTGAAAGCCGGCAGCTTGGTCTGTGATGAATCGCCAGAGGAAGAACGAGAAACCTCCTGGTAGTTTGAATAAGATGAATTGAGTGGCTGGCGAAAGAGACCCGCCAGCGGGTAAAAAGAAGTTAAGTTTGGAAGGACCTTGTTTTGGCGTTTCCGTGGAACCGGAGTATTCGGTAAGCCGGAGGACAATTCTTCGCCTCCGCTATTCCGAGTCTGGCACCGGCTCTCGTGCTGCTGTTGCTTCAAAAGAAAGTGAGGATCCAAATGAGCTAAGGGGTGTGAAAACCTTACTTTCCGGGTTACTCGTCAAATATTTTGTCTTGGCAAAGGCTCTGAGTCGGAGGAAATAATAGCTACCTCTTATTCAACTGCTTGGCTGGCCCCCGTGTCATCCTGAGAGTAATTAATGTCAATAAGATAATTGAAAAAGGAGCCAAGAGACTCAAGGGCTACCTCCGATTCAGAGGTGTCATCTAGATCAAACATGTCAGAGGCAGTTGGTTTCTTCTTATGCTTCTTGGTGGTTTTCTTGGCGGCTTTCTTGGCAGCCCTGGCTTTCTTGGCGGCTTCATGGTCATATTTTGCCTTCCAGAAATCAGATTTAGCCTGTGGAAGTCAGCAAAGTTGAGTTAATATAATTTTTGAATAATGAGATAAAAGTAAGATAAGTTAGAGACTCACATCTGGCGGTGGGTTAAGTTTGCAGAAAGGGTTCAGACCCACTTTGCTGCAGTTTTCGGACTCTTCATTCAGAAGGGTTTTTGTCATCTCAGTAATTTCATCATCAGCCAAACGCAAGGGGCTGTGGTGTAATGGATCTTTTGTACCGCATGTATATGGACCAAATCAATGCCAGTTAACGCGTTCCTCAGCAGGGCCTTGACCTTGGCAATAGTGGGGGCAAGCTTCTTACGTTCAGCAGCGGTAAGTTTTTCAGGAAGAGAATGCTTCGGGTCAAGACGTTCGGCACAGTAACCCGGCAATGGATTCTCGTCATCCGGAGAGGTATCTTTGCAGTAAAACCATGTCTGGTTCCAATCCTTGGGGTGACTCGGTAGGCACGCATAAGGGAAGATGACTCTCTTCTCCGTTGAATTGAAACTCCGCCAAGTTCCAAGCTAGGCCCATTCGTGAACTCGTTTTGGCGGTTCAAATAAAAAAGGTCCCTAAACAGTTCGATATTGCGCTCCTCTTGAAGGTATACTTCACAGAAGACTTGAAAGTTGCAGATGTTCGACACGGAATTGGGTCCGATGTCTTGAGGATGGAGTTAAAAAAAGTGCAGAACGTCTTGGAAAAATTTCGAGCCGGGCGGTGAGAAGCCCCGGTTCATGTGATCAGTGAAAACAATGACTTCGTCATCCTTTGGCTGAGGTCTTTCTTTGCCTGGATTAGGGGCGCGATAATGCATGACATTCTTTGCTTGCAAATACCCAATTTTGACAAAGTCTTTGAGTGAGACCTCGGTGACGATGGAGGGAACCCAGTTACATGAAGTAACTGTCTTTGGCGGCATTGTGAAAAGCGAAGCCTAAAAGGAAGAAAGGTTTACTGGTTTAAGGTTAATTCATTTAAACCGGAGATACATGATATAAGTATCTATTCAGACTGGCGGCTTAAAATGGGGCCTAATGATATATGGGTAATTATGAACCGGTGATGTAAGCCACCATGACCAGCACGGGTGTTCAAGATCTGAAAAGAGCAAATTTTACTAAGTGTTGGGACAAACAGGTTTCATGGATTGAAGCTATAAGATTGGATCTGCAGCTGTTCAGAAAAATGAAATAAAAATCTAAACCTAAAGTGGCGGCAGTAGAAAAGTGGGGATGCCTAGATGAGATCATTGCAATGAGGATATATTCTGATGTTAAAACTAAGTGCTAAACTTCTACCGCACAAGACTGGGGTCGTTTTTCAGATCAACACTATGCAATCTGAGAAAGAGAAAGAGGAACGGTGATGAACACCGACGAACAGGGAAACCCTAAGACATATCTGTTAAAGAGGGAAAATGATGGCTTACCGACGCTGATGAAACAGCAGAGGAGTGCCGCGATGTTCTGGTCCGTTCAGGGTGATGCAGCGGCCGGAGTAGAAGCAGTAGGTGAAGGTCGACGGCGGCGGAGCTCGGGCGCGCTGGAACGTTGTGACGAGAAAGAAGAAGGCGAGAGGCAAAAGGGGGAGAATGGAAAAGAGGACCCTTGGACCTATTTATAAGGCTGGAAGGATAAGTGGCACATGCGGGAATCAAGGAGACAAGGAAATGGATATGTGATGGCGCGGACGCCTCGATTTTCGGAGGTTCGGTAAAGGAAAAGATTTATTAAGATTTGGGATGTATATGATATTAATAACAGGTGAGGTCATGGCGGGTCGCCGCAATTTCAGGAGATGACGTCATGGCGGGTTACGGATAACCCGGAAGTGTTGAAGATTGACATGAACAAGTTCAAATCAACCTGGGGCCTAATGTTGGGGATATGACTATTGGATATGACCCGCCCAGGAGGGGCTGGGTTATGCCAATGGCGGTTGTTAAGGCATATCTCTCTCGAGGTGGTTTTGGTGATTGATGAAAACATGTTTGCGGACTAATCATGTGCCTTGAGCTTTTCAGAGGTCCATCTTTGGCACGAGACGATTTCTTCCCCTCGGAGTGTCATTCAAGACGGTGTAGCTCTTTCGTTTCTTTTTCGGTGGACTAGTTGCGTAGAGGGCACCGTACTATCAAGAGGGGGTCCGCTTTGGTAAGGCTAGGGTGGAATCAACACGTACACATCCGCTTCTCACCCTCTGAGCCCTTCCGCTTCAATGGAGAGATCTTCCCTCCTCCTTTGGGCTTTGTCTGGTCCCAGCTGTAGTACCGCTTAGAGGTCACACGCGGCAGTACTGCTGTGCAGCGGTAGTACCGCCGGTGGACCCTCAGCTGTAGTACCGCTGCGGTACCTAGCCCCTGCCGCGTCGATTCGAGGGGTCATTTCCCGTGTCGGATTCTGTGGTACTTTGCAGCGGCAGTAGAGCGGCAGTACCGCTCATGAGCGGCAGTACCGCCCTACCTCCGCGGCAGTACCGCTCGGGTCCCTTCCCCCTCCGCCTTCCAGACTACGCGGTAGTACCGCTTGAGAGGCGGTAGTACGCTGAGCCCAGCAGTAGTACCGCTGCCTCCATGTAATCTTGCCCTCTGTGGGGCTGTTTGGGGGGTAACGGTTGGATTGTTCCCCCCACTATATAAGGAGGTCTTCTTCCCCAAAGTTGATTCACCTCTTCCCCCAAAAGCTCCATTGTTGCTCCAAGCTCCATTTTCGCCCGATCTCTCTCCCTAGCCAATCAAACTTGTTGATTTGCTCGGGATTGGTTGAGAAGGCCCTGATCTACACTTCCACCAAGAGAAATTTGATTCCCCCCACTAATCCCTAGCGGATCTTGTTACTCTTGGGTGTTTGAGCACCCTAGACGGTTGAGGTCACCGTGGAGCCATAGTCCATTGTGGCGAAGCTTGTGGTGTCGTTGGGAGCCTCCAATTAAGTTGTGGAGATTGCCCCAACCTTGTTTGTAAAGGTCCGTCGCCGCCTTCAAGGGCACCAATAGTGGAATCACGGCAACTCGCATTGTGTGAGGGCGTGAGGAGAATCTGATGGCCCTAGTGGCTTCTTGGGGAGCATTGTGCCTCCACACCGCTCTAACGGAGACGTACTTCCCCTCGAAAGGAAGGAACTTCGGTAACACATCCTCGTCTCCACCGGCTCCACTCTTGGTTATCTCATCCCTTTACTTGTGCAAGCTTATTTGTGTTATATCCTTGCTTTCTTGTGTGCTTTTGGTGGTTGCATCATATAGGTTGTCCACCTAGCTGCATATCTAGACAATCTACTTTGATGCAAAGCTTAATTTGGTTAAGAAAAGCTAAAAATTGTTAGTTGCCTATTCACCCCCCCTCTAGTCAACTATATCGATCCTTTTAATTGGTATCAGAGCCTTGTCTCTTTATTAAGGACTTTACCATCCAAAGAGTATGGTTGATGTCGTAGACGATGTGGAGGAGCACTTCGGTGCGAATCCGATATCGTCTACGGGAGATGGGGGTACCTCGATCTCACGTGAGGAATTCAATGTGGCGTTGGACACATTGAAAACCTCCATGATGACCGAGGTCGAGAGCATGTTTAATAAATTTCTAGAAGGACTTGAACTTTCCACCGCACCTTTGAAAGTGGGTGATCCCGCTAACAAGGTGACGGATGCTACCTCCAACAAGGGGGAAGCTACTAGAGAGAAAGGTCCTTCTTATAGTGGTAAAAATGGCACCGGCATCTTTGCCTATGTGGAACCTCCACTTGTCTATGGTGGACCGATTCCTTCCACTCATTTTAATCATGCCGACCCGGCCCCCAAGATTGAGAAGAATGTAGATTTTGATTCTTGGGTCTATCATTTTAAGCGTCATTTAAATCATGTGAACACTAACCTTTGGAGAATCACTGAAGAAGGTTTTTATCCGCATGACCGTAGCAACTTCACCCCTAGAGAAGCCGTGGATGATCAATTCAATGAGAATGCGCTCTTCATCATCCAAGAAGCAATCCCACCCGAAGACCTTCCTCATCTCCGGCCCTACTCCTTGGCCAAAGATGCTTGGTGCCAAGTGGTCTCCCTCTATCGGGGAAGCGCAAGCATTCAACGTTCCAACTATGAAGTGGTGCAAGATGAACCTGATGAGTTTGCAATGAAAGAAGATGAAGAACCTCGTGATCTTTATCGGAGAGTAACCAAACTCGCGGTCTCTCTCCGAGATCATGGAAGTAAGGACATGGATGACAATTGGATCAAGCGCAAATTACTCAAGGCAATGATGCCCTACCACAAAGCCATGTCCTCCGTCATTCATCAAAGGTCGGACTTCCACACCTTGTCCTCAAGTGATGTGTTGGATGAGTTCGTTGCAATGAGCATCTTGGACAAGCACTACAAAAAAATACACTTCCGTGATGATACGTGTTTGTCATAGTAGGTCGCGTTTTTTGTCATGCATGTACATCCATGACAAATTTATGGCGATGTAATCAAGATAGTCATACACAGGTCGTCAGAGAAGTGTTCCATGACATTACCAAAATTATCATCACGGAAGTGTCCACTTCCATGACGATAAATCGCGCGTCACGAAGTGCTTTTCGTCAAGGGTGACCGACACGTGGCATCCACCGTAATGGAACACCGTTAAGCTATCGGGTCGGGTTTTGGATCCGATAACCCGTTAACAGCCCCGACCAATGGGAAATTTCCACGTGTAAAATTCTTATTGGACGGACAAGACACGTGGCACGGCCCAACAGAGGCCCATTCCTGTGAAAAGGCCGGCCCGTTTGACTTGGTCAAAAGGTGGCGGGCCGGCCCATGGAAAGCCTGTTAACGGCATGTTCGCATATAGCCCATTTACGTTCGCTAACCCAAGCCCCGTTACGCCCTCTTCGAATTAGGCCCAGTAGCGTCATCTGGGCCATCCAATATGATTCCAGCCCATTTTCACTTCTGGCCCATGTATGGCCCATGACGTCTTTCGGCCCATATGAGGCCCTATGCAACTCTTGCCCTATTAACGGCCCGTGGTGAAACTGGCCCGTAATGAACAGTGTATCACTTTACACCCATTAACGGCCCGTGGTGATCGGCCCGTAAGAAACGATGTATCACTTTATACCCATTAATGGCCCGTTATTCCGTTGGGCCGTTTCCAGCCCATGTTATCTTTCGGCCTTCTCAGAGCCCATTTATTCTTGGGCTATTTTCCAGCATTCGTTTACTTACGGCCCGTTGATGTCATTTTCTGCTTGTGGGTCAAATTCAGCCCGTGGTTACGGTCGGCCCGTTTGTGGTCCGTTAATACGTTGGGCCGTTTTCATACCGTCATCAAATACGGCCTATTAACGATGGCCCGTTATGGTCGGCCCATGAACGGAAGATTCCAACACTAGCCCGTTTATGGCCAGAATGCGGTCTGTTTGGCCCATGTTTGGCCAATCGATCATACGGCCCCTATAAGGCCCATTGATGATACGGCCCGTAGAAGGCCCATTGTTTCTACGCCCGTAGAAGGCCCACTATTTCTACGACCCTTAGAAGGCCCACTGTTTATACGGCCCGTAGAAGGCCCACTATTTCTACGGCCCGTAGGAGGCCCAATGTCACTATAGTAAATATTAGCCCATGGTTATTGTGGCCTAGTTTTAAAAAATAGGTCATTGCAGCCACTAGCAAACCGCAGAAAAAGAACTGCACTGACTACAAGCAAACAAATAAACAAGACAACAAGGAAATAAATAAGCAAGCAACTTACACTAGGCTATCACGGCTATTACACATATTACATCCACTTGGCATCAAAGTTCGCCACCAGTGCAAATATAGGGAACAAAGCAGCATATAAACGTCGCAGCAAAACAAGTCCGTAACTGAAACCACTTGAAGAGCTCAAGAAACAATATCACAGGGTACCCATAATGTCGGGCAAGATGCTTAGCAAGCTTATTAACTTTCTCTTGTTTGGCGCTTAAGTCCTCCAAATAGCTTGTTGTTGCACCGTAAAGTATGCATCTGAATTTCGCAGGACTTCTCACCCTTGACTTCCTCGTCGCATAACATCTGCTCGATGTCTTTCAACTTGAAGTTGAGACTCAAGAAGCCGAACTGATTCAGGCAACGAGTTCGAAGAGCTGGTGCCAGCAGTGGTAGCCAGTAACTCGAACACTACATCAAGACAGGACTTTGGGGTTGTCTCAGTGTCTTCAATATAGTTTCTATCAGCTTTCTTGGAGACCAACAAGGATGTCTCACTATCTTGAACCTTATGTGCATTACTTCCTTTACCATTGCATAACAGGGTACTCTTAACCAATATTTTGTCTGTGTTCTAAAAGAGAAACAAACAAACACATCTCAGGTTTACAATGTAGTATATGAAACTCATTTTGGTAAACCAGTTCAGTAGTAAGGTGGACATGATAACAACATGAAACAAACATATATCTATGTAGTATGGTCCTTTGTATGGTCTATATCATTCTAGTTTATGTTGCCAAATCAAGATAGATATAGTTCGAATCATATCTATTTAAGACAAAGCAGCATAGACAGATGTAATATAAGTGTGGGAAACTACACAGCAATAACAACACTTGTAATGTGCATGGCATGAGAACATAACTGTTTATTCAATTGAAACTGAAATCAACATAGAGCAAGTTACAACAGCAAACATCCAAAAACGTTGAAGAAACAGGTTTAAAACATACCTGTTGCGCCATTGGAGTTTCAGTTGCATCCTTCAAATTTGAAATTAGTTGGTATCAGTAAATACAGTGATGCAAGAGCAAAGTAGTATGAACTATAGCTACGGAACCTAACCTGAGAACAATTCTTCTTCTGCTTTAAGCATTGACTTCGGGTTCGGAGTGGTGGTCCTCGTGATTTGGGCACTGCAGTTGCCTTACTAACTGCTCGTGTTTGGGTGCTCTGTGGTGGAGACGGTGCTGTGTCAATGGGAACTGGGTGTCTATCTGTTGGGGTTGGGGTTAGAAGGGGTGTAGCTGGTTCTCTGTCCAACTGGGTAGGGGTACAATCTGCATGAGTGTGGGTTATGTGTGGTGGGGCTGGTTCTTGGGCAAGTACAACCGTGGTTATATCTGCATCGACAGGTAGCACGATCTTTTCTGAAGACCGTGTTTTTACACCCACAGATACTGCCATCACTCCCTCCAATTGAAATGGCCAATAAACAAGAAAAGTAATTGAATGTACAGACATTGTAAGATAGACAGGTGCAATGAATAGTAGGGAAGAAAATAGGGCATGAAATAATTCACATTTATGTTGTCTAAGCAAACAGAATAGCAGGACATAATTTCACATATATGATGGCTAATTAAACAGGATAGCATGACACAATTTCACATGTATGATGGCTAACTAAACAGGATAGAATGACATACTTCAAAATATGATGACTATGTAAACATGATGACATGATATAACTATACGATGTGTCTATTAAAGTGGTTGGCATGCCATAAATCACAAACATGCCGTCGATGGAAACATGATGGCATAATATAATTCATAGATAGAATGACATAATTTAAAATATGATGACTATGTAAACATGATGAGATGATATAACTATATTATTTCTTCAGAAAATGGGTTGGCATGTCATAATTCAGATACATGTTGTCTATGTAAACATCATGGCATGACATAATTCAAATGTATGATTTATATACTAAGGAAGTGAGAAGAGGGCAATCGCATATATGATGTGTCAACTAAGGAGATGGCATTCAATATTGTGTATATGATGTAAAAACTAAGCATTGCAATACAACATATGCATTATATGAGTAATATAACCCTGCCAAGTTTGAGCATACATCTCAGGGGGATAATAGGACTGGTCATCTCGCCTCTGAATCCTCCTCTCAAGAGCTATCTGTAATCAGCAAGATATCTGCTTCAGCAGGTAGCATTGTTCCGCTTCGAGGACCTTGTTTTCACTCCATTTCTCCATCACCAATTCAAATGGCTGATGCACAGGAAGAGCAGTTGAATATACAAACATTGTCGACAAAAGCAATGAGAAATACAAAAAAAGGACGGCATGATATAATTCACATATATGACGCTTGCCTAAAGAGCATGGCACTGCATAATTCACATACATAATTCCTTGCAACAAGATAACATTGCATAATTCACATATATAATGTCTTGCAACAAGATGGCATTGCATAATTCACATATATGGTAATTAGACACTAAACAGGTGGCATTCACACAAAGCATGTCTAAACTAAGCAAATGACATACCAATGCAAGATACCATACGCACGATATGAGCAACATAACCCTGTCAAGTTAGGGCATGCACCTGGAGGGGGGGATATGACTGCTCATCTCTATCGGAATCCTCCTCTGAGGAGCTATCGGTAACCAGCAAGACATGTGCTTCGTCAGATAGCATTGTCTGCTCTGAACACCTTGTTTCCACTCCAGATTTTTTCCATGACCGTGCCGAATGGCTGATGCACGGGAAGAGTAATTGAATGTACTAAAATTGTTGACAAATTTAACACGTAATAAAAAAATGATGGCATGATATAATTCACATATAAGATGGCTGGCTAACCAGGGTGGCATTGCAAAATTCACATATATGATGCCTGGCTAGACAAGATGGCATTGCATGATTCACATATACGATAAAGAAACTGAACAGATGGCATTGACACAAAACATGTCTAAACTAAGCAGATTGCATCTTTAATGTATACAGTAAGCAATGCAAGGCACCATATGCATGATATTATCAACATCAACATGCCAAGTTAGAGCGAAGACCTCATGGGGTAAATAGGAGTGGTCTTCTCCTTCTGAATCCCCCTCATACAGTTATCTTCCTCTTGATTACGATCCGAAATGGGTGGAGGGGGCTGCCTTTGCGTCCACCATGGAACGACGTCTGCATGAAATTTTATTGCCATGCAAGGCTCGTCTCTTTTGCTCTACATGATCAGTTCCATTGTGTACAATAAGCGGCATGCATAGGAATAAAACATAGTGAGATTATGTAAGGAGTGCATGCACAAATCCAGAGTGATGGTAGCAAACCGTGGATACACCCAAAACCAATGATAGCGAGGCGGATAATAGCTTTAGTTAAAAATACAGATAATGGCTCCTTTAATGTTTGTTTGCACCCAACATGAAACTCATAGTAGACACCGGAGATTAACCAGATAGTAGATGATAGTACTGATTGCTGCCCCAATATGTACCCCACAACCATTTAAAACTCAAGTTTCAAAGATTAGTTTGGACCGACTCGGGTCTAATAGGTGAACATGACGATAATGTAGCATGTCATCATATTAAGTGACGCATAACGTAGCGGACACGTAAGAGTGCGACTTCTCTTGCGGACCCGTAGTCCTCAAGGTCATCTCGCTTCGATTGATGATGGTAATGCGGTTGTCGTGGCTGCGGCGGGGGAAGAAGATCTGAGGCGGCGAAAGACAGTCTGGAGAGCGGATCCCTACTGTGGTGAACCCTTCCGTCATTGGAGCAGCTGAGCTAGGGTGGAACACAGCGCCGTAGGAGCAGGACAAACCACACAAGGTTTTCTTTGACACATATCTGTAACAGAAGTTATTGAGAAAGGGCTTGTTTGAATTTGAGGATTCTAACAATGCAGGGATAGGAAATAGACAGGAATAGGATAGGAATGCACGTGCAAAACAGAGAATTTAAAAACACAGGATTTCTGCCAATCTGGATGTTTGATTCACAACAATTGGAAGATCACAGGATGCAAAAAAGCATGGTGAGATTAAGTCAAACCACAAGAAAAAATGTACGGTTATAATGCTATTATGCTACTATCTCTTAGTCGTGTGCTTGATGAATAGGAATATGAAAAGGAGGAGAAGTGGAAATTAGAATTCCTACGGTTTTTCTTTCAAGGAGACACTAAAGGAACAAATCCTATAGTTTTCCTTTGTTCCATTCCTTTGCACCAAATTCATGAAAAGTAGTACCATAGGAAACTTTCCAATTCCGATGTTTCTCATTCACTTTTCCTTTCAAGCACTGGCGATTCTAGTAGGCAGGCTTGAGCAAGGAAAATCCTACACTAAAAAATGTTTTTGTGCTACTTCTATTACTTTGGACCCAGGCCACTGCCATACTAGCTCAACTCCCAGGCCCATCGACAAATGCACAGCTCAAACGCACAGAGATAAATAATGATGGCTTACAAGAGAGTCCACCATGGATAGCTAATTTGCCTGGTACCTCATTGCTTGTCATATAGTAGGATAAAATAATCGTATTTCCCGTTACTAGGAGTGCTCAGTGGACAATATGTATAACATGTAGAGTAAAAAAGATATGCAACAAGTGTACAACCTCTTTGGCGAAGCCATGTTGATCTCAGCGTGATTGGGTTGGCCGGTGAGGATGCTCCGGCTGACTTGGCTGTCGGAGGAGGGGAAGAAGATCTTAGGCATCTGGAGATGGAGCCCGAGGTACTGCACTGCTGTGATGGAGGGTTTCGTCGTTGGAGCAGCTCTGGTGAGTTGTACGACGCTGAGGCTGAAGTAGGACAAGAGAGACAACAAACAACGTTAACCTGAGTGGAATTCTAATAGCATCTCCAATACATGACATAAAATACATAACCACAAAGTTCTAGATGTAAAATACATCAGCCGCTCATCTCTGAACTTAACTGTCGAAACTGAATTTAACTGTCGAAACTGAACTTAATCGAAACTGAATTTTCTTTGTCGAAACTGAATTTTCTTTGTCGAAACTGAACGCACTAGCAAGGTGAGGCTACACGTCGGTCGAATGACTTCTTCATCTCTGGTCACCGATTTTGTAGCCGTTGGATACGAAAATCAAGGGCATGCGGTTCATCTTCAACCTCCACTTCGAGCCGCCAGCCACCACCGGCCAAACAGCAGCCCCGCCGCTTGGCGGCGGTGCGCCGCCCGCCCGCCCAAAACACTCCCCATCGCCGGTCCGCCGCCCGGCGATCCTCTAGGCCCCGTGCCGAAGCTTTTCTCCGGCGATCCCCACGCCACCGCCCGCCAACGCCCGCCACCGCCTTGACCACCGCCCCATCCTGAACCCTAAGATAGATAGTGGGGTACCTCTCCGTGAGCCCCCTCCCCGCTGGCTGGTTCTTCCTTCACCCGCGAGCCCCCACCGCCTGAAATTTGACTGACCCAAAAGTCGATTCAGTCGACTGAAGTGTAGCTAAATCGGAGCACCATAGCAAGCAAGAGCAAGAGCGAGAGCAGCAGCGCGAGCAAGAGCAATAGAAAGAACAGCAGCGCAAGCGAGAGCTAAAGCAGCAGCAGCTCCTACTGATGTTGACGTCGCCGCCGAGGGAGCGACGCCGTGGAGGAAGAGGCCGGTGACGCCGCCGTGGATGGAGCCGCGCCATGTCGGCTCGGGACCGAGCGCCGGCAGCACCGTGAGATCGAATCAAGAAGAAAATGCGGTGATTATTGTACAACCTCTTTGGTGGCGCCGATTAGGCCGCAGCTTCATCCGAGGAAACGGTGATGATGATGCTCTTTCGGTGGTGCAAGTGAAGACGGTGGTGTGGGAATGGAGGTGGCGCGAATGACGAGGGGAACGTCGGGGCAGCTCCTTGGAGGTGGAGGACGGGGTGGCTGAACCAGCGGGACGATGAGATTGACGACGGATCCTCATCCGGTACAGTGGATGAAGGACGTCGAGGTGTTGGTGTGGATGACGTCGTCGGGGAAGAGGCTCCGGCTAGGTGGCGGACGGAGCAGGGTGTGGGGTTTCATCACGGGTTTTTGCGGCCTCGGTGTACGAATGGGTGGGCGGATGGGATGGTAGTGGGGAACCATGGCTTAGAGACGCGCTTGTCCGAAATGTGGGGTAAGTTACAAAAGTACCCCCACCGATTTGAGGCGGTTCTTTCGGTTCAGGGGTATCACGGGCATTTCGCGTGTAGGGATTTCACAGGAGGTGGGAGTTTTCGCGCGCGTTGTAATTTCGGAATAGCAAGGAGCGGGTTGATATGGAGGGAGTTATCAGAGCACAACAAGACAAAGATATATCTTAAATATTTCGGGCTAACAAGGCGCGGGTTGAAGAGTCGGGAGTTTTGCAGCACGATAGACAGAGACGCTAGCTTGAATTTTCGGCATAACAAGGCGCGGCTTGAAATTTCAGAAGAACAAGCTTAACGTGTACCCAAAAAAAGACAATTTGCACCTCAACACGCACAACACACACACACAAACACCATTTAGACTAGAGTAAGGTACACGTGCATTGCACGCATGAGATTTGGCAACCAAATTATGAATAAATACCACATTATAGCATGCAAGCTTTGAGTCATATATGCATGATGTAGATGTTCATTTAATTCTTATAGTTCATTTCATTCAAAATCATCTGGTTCTATAAGAAAGCTAATCTATTTTAAGATTCATGGAATTGTGCGTCGTAAGACATAAAGTAAAAATGAATAATGGAAAATCACGTAGAAAAACATTTGGGCAATTCTGATACGGAAGATTCTAGAACAAATAAGAAGTGCTTGTGTTTTGATGTTTGTGCATTATGCTTAAGTTCAACCATGGAGTCTTCTAGATTATACATGTGGCGAAATCTGGTGGAATCTAGATGATATCCAACGGCGATGGTGCTCAAATTTTCCATCTTTGGACCATCGGATTCGCCTCATCCAACAACCATCTTTCAAAGTTAAAGTTACCCGCACACAATATAAAAAAATATAATATATAATATATATAGGGGTATAGATATAGATATGTGATGCGAAAGCCACCCATCATCTCCAATTAGAATAATGTGTCCATGCACGGATACGACGTGGCCAAATGATGTCTGCCATCGGTATCTCAAATTCAAATCAGTCCGACCTTGTTCAATGTGTATACATTACAACATGCTCGTTTCCAAACCACACCACGCAGATCTCCGTTATATTCATGCATGCATGGGTTTCAAACATAATGATCTCTTATTCAAATATTTGAATTCAACTTTACATTGATTATGACCTCACCTATTCAGCTATTCTTTTACACCCACACAGTAGTCTTCTCTTTATAATTGTACCACTAACTTTCTCTCGTGCATCCATGCACACACACTACCAGTCAGCATTATCCATCGCACACATGCCATCTTTTTCTTCAGGTCGGTCTCCCATGAAGGCACACACCCACACACATCCCCCTCTCCACCATATCGGGCATTCTTTATCTCTCACACGTGCATGCGCAACGATCGATGTCCCTCTATGTATGTGTGTATATAGCTAGGTCTTTTGTAACATCCCAAATTTTCAATTTGGCATGTTATACACAGGTCATCCATGCATATCATATTTTATTGCATTTTCATTTGCTATCCTCGAAATCCTAAACAACTCAAGGACCCTCGGAGAGAGTTGGGAATTTTTCGATTTTCATATTTGAATTTTATCAAATAATGAAAGGCGAGGATTTTGAATTTTATTATTTTTCTCTCCGGAAAAATATTTCAAGTTAAAATAAACGAGAGGAGATAATATGACTTCTCCAAAAATAATTGAAATACCGGAGGAAAAATGTTAAAAATCATTATTTGGGATTTTTACTTATTTGGAATTTTAATTGCCTAGAATTTTTTTTGCATATATTTAAAATTTGCATTTCAGGGGCCAAGAAAAGTTCATCTTGTTCTAAATATTTTATTTAGGCAAAGAAAACTTGTTTTGGCATTTTTAGATTTTTATTTAATTTTCTAGGATTTTTATAATTTTCGCGGAATGTTTTTTTTAAAGAAAAAAAAACAGAGGAACCGCTACCGACCGGGCTAACGCCGCCGCCGCCGCCTTCCTCGCCGCCCGCTGTCGACCCGGACTCCGCCCGCGCCGCCTTGCCCCTTCCCAAGTCGGACCCCCAACCTATATATATAGCGCCCCCCTCTAAACCACCACCGCCACCACCGCCGCCTCGAGCCCGAGCCGCCGCCCGCCAGTCGTCGCCGCCTCTAGTCGCCGCCGCCGCCACTCCGCCCGCTGCCACTCCCGCCGCCACCCGCCGCCCTCGCGGACCCGGGAGCCGCCCGCCACGGACGATCGCCGGAGGTAGCCCCGTCGCCGGTTTTCTTTAAAAAAAATAACCCTTCGGTTTTTTTTTGGAAAACCCTAGCCATTTTTTTATTTAGATCGGTTTATTTTCCCGGTTTATTTATTTTGAGGACGTTCACCCGTTCGTTCGTTTTTACGAACATGTTCGTCGTTTAGTTTCTGCTAACGAACGTTCGTTCGTTTAGCCGTTCGTCGTTTTCTTTTATCGGGTTTATTCCGCGGCTATTCCGAATTCGATTTCTGAACCAATGTTCAAATTAGTATAACTTTTTGCTCGTTTATCGGAATCAGGCGATTCAAGCGCCTGGAGTTTCATATCGAAACCCTCTTTCCGAATATTCAACTTACACCACTTTTTATCTTTGTAAAATTTGACTCTAGTTCAGATTAGTAAACGGACCATGTTTTTCTCGCCGTTTGAGTTCGTTGTTCCGTTTGGTGTGATTCTTTTTGCAAACCGGAGTTCTTAAGTTGAACTCTCCGTTCAACCTCTTTCAGTTGAAGTTCATTTGTGCATCTTTGTTTGTTACTTATGTATGTATTGTTTGCTTGCGATAGAATTCCCGGAGTGCGAAGCGTGTTACTACGAGTCTCTAGGATTCACGGATCGTCAGCAAGGCAAGTAACACTTGATCATACCTTTTCATACCCAGTTTTATGCATTAGCTCAACCCTCCAACATTGCATGATTAGGATGTCATTAATTTGTGGGTTGGGAAGTAGATGATGAGGTAGGAACCTATTGCCCTGTTAGTATCAAACCCTTGAGAGTTACTTCTACGTGTTGCTTATATTGCTATGCTATGCTCGTAGACGTGGTTTGGGTTTGAGAGATATTCACGACAGATGTGAGATTATTAATTAATGGTTTACTTTAAGGTGGCAACTTAAATACACATCTGGGTGGATTGAGGCACCTGGGGAACCCAGTGTTGTCTGTTTTGTTTTGGAAATCCCGGGGTACCCGTGTGATCTTCCTATGGACCGCCACCCATGCTCAAAGGGAACTGAGATTATTCATGCTAGAAACTTCTGTGCAGCCACAAGCTATTATGGGCTCTAGCATAGTTGAGTAAGTTAGGTGAAGCTTTGAAGAGGTAGATCAAAGGTAGTGGGTTTTATAGGTTTGGTATGATCTATCCGGAGTAGAGAGTTAATGTTTAAAAGATCGTGTCTCGGTCATCCGCTTCTCAAACACCCTGCAGTGCGAGAAATCAACGGAGGCGATCGAGTCTTGTGGGGAAAAGTGCGCAAACCTCTGCAGAGTGTACAATCTAATCATGGTTAGCCGTGTCCCCGGTTATGGACAATTCTGAGTATCTAGTACTTGAGTATTCACATGTATCTCATCACTCTAAGTTAATACTGCCGGGTTGTTAATCACCTAAATTGGGATTGAGTTGGGGTTATACCTTCTCAATGATGTTTCAACCACCATGATAGTTAATATAAAATTTGTTCCTTTGACATAGGGAAAAATTGGCTTTTTGCAAAATTGTAACCATAGAGCTTTCCACCAGCCATATATGCATGTAGTATAGATTATTCTTTCATTACTCTCTATGTGTTACATTGCCAGCATATTCCATGTGCTGACCCGTTCTCGGGCTGCAACATTTTATGTTGCAGACTTTTCAGACGAGGAGTAAGGATTGTAGGTCGCTGTCGTGCAGCTCAGTTATGCCGTTGGAGTTGATGGACTCACTTTATCTTCCAAGTCTTCCGCCGTTATCGCATTATATGGCCTTAAGCCATATTATTGTAATAAGTTCTCTTTTGAGACATTCGATGTAATAAGTGTGTGTTTGCTACTCTGTTATAAATCCTTCGAGTAATCGTGTGTCAAAGATTACCGATCCAGGGATGACATGTATACGTAGACTTGACCATCTGAGGTCTGGTCGCTACAAGATGGTATCAGAGCACACGCTGAGTGTAGGACACGACCACTAAGATAAAACCATAGGTCACTCCTATCTACTCATTTCTGACTCCTCCCCATTTTTCCACTCTTTAGGATGACGGAGATGAAGTACAAGTTTGCCCAACCGGATGAAGACATGCCTTTTGGACGCCACTTGAAGGAAGTCACTAGGTACCTGAATATTGGAATACCAAGTTTCACCGGGACGTACAACGCCACCTTACCAGAAGAAGAATGCTGGAAGATTCAAGCTCTAGTTCGGGAAGGACGTTTGCGCCAAGCACGGAGCCCATAGTATGTGTTTTCAATGCACCAACATGGAGTTTGGGAAAGAGTATGGCAGCTCACATTACCATGGGACGCATTGGAGAAGTCTACAATAAGGAGCTTAAAGACACCATATATCAAATATGTGGGCGCCGAGACGAGCAATGGGAAGTAATCATCACCAAGAAGGATAGTTCCATTGCAGCCTACATCCAGGAACTAAACCAGCACATTCGACGTCATGACAACCAGATGTGCACAGACATGATGGATTTGAAGAAGGCGAAAACTAAGATCATCGAGCTGGAGGAAGAACTCAAGTCTACACGTGATGGATATGAGGAAGAAATCAAAATACTACTGGAGAAGAACGACGACCTAGTCAAAAAGATTGGAGTCTTCATGGGAGGATTAGCACCCAAAGAAGAAGAGCAAGAAGAGGAAGAAGATCCCACTTGTCCAGACAACTACATCATCATCGACGACACCGACTCAGATCCAAGTGATGATGACTATGAAGACGAAGCTGGAGCAGACATCATGGAGTCTTCCACCGATCAAAATTTCTAGATGACCACCATATAATAGTAGTATTACCCCCATGTAACTAGTAGTAGTTGAGCACTTATGTGATAGTCCTAGATCGTTTTGTATGCCCTTGCTTGCTTGATTGAATGAATGTGTGATTGCCTCATGTGCATATGGGTAGTGTTTTCTCACTAGACCTCTTTCTACTCTAATCTCTCCCATCTAAACCCTTAGATGCCTCCGAGACGTGACCCCTGTTTTGTTTTCCCACCGGAGCTCACTCAGTTGATCCAACAGCAGAATGCCTTGATGCAATTGCTGGTTCAAAATCAGGGCAATGCCAACAACAACAACAACAATAACAACAACAACAACAACCCGCCGCCAATGGACAATTTAGCCCGTTTTCTAAGGTTACAACCGCCGGTGTTTTCCAGTAGCACCGAGCCAATAGTTGCAGATGACTGGTTACGCCGTATTGGAATGGAGTTAACCACCACAGGATGCACGGATGCTGAAAGAGTACGCTTTGCCGCACATCAATTGGATGGACTAGCAGCCGCATGGTGGGAGAATTACACGGCTAATTTTCCTATAGCCAATGTCACTTGGGACCAGTTCCAACAAGCCTTTCGCACGACCCATGTTTCAACTGGAGCCATGCAGATAAAGAAGCATGAGTTCCGCAATTTACGCCAGGGGAACCGTGCATCGTGGCTCAAGATGCGTGGATGAGTTTAGCAAGTTATCACGCTTATGCCCTCGATGATGTGGCCACAGATGCCACGAAGCAAGAGAAGTTTATGGAAGGGCTGAATGATGAGATGAGTATGCAGTTGATGGTGGAAACTTTCAACAACTACCATGAGTTGGTAGATAAGGCCCTAATGATTGAAGGAAAGCAGCAGCAAATTGAGAATCGTAAGAGGAAATATGGACAAGGGAAGTATAACTCAGGAGCTCACCAGAAACCTCGCTTAACCCCGAACTCGGGAGGAATAGTTCATAACCATGGAGGGCATAACCATACTGGAGGAGGATCGCATAATGGTGCGAAGAATGGGAATGGAAATTCAGCCAACAATAATCAGAATCGCTCAAACCCAGCTACACCCACCAAGAGAGACTTGAGCCAAGTTATTTGCTTTAAGTGCGGGAAGACAGGGCACTATGCCAACGACTGCCCTGAGGGAAAGAATGGAAACGGAAATGGGTGCGCTGGGAAGAAGCCCAATCCATTCAACAAAGGACAAGTGAACCACGTTAACGTGGAGGAAGTTGAAGAGCAGCCGGACGCGGTAATAGGTAAATTTTCAGTTCAGTCATTTACCGCTATTGTTCTTTTTGATCTCGGTGCATCGCATTCATTCATATCAAGGGATTTGTGGATAAGTTTAAGTTACCAACCCGGACCCTTAGGACCCCTCTTTTAGTGAGCTCGCTGGAGGCGAGTACATGGCTAGCAAGTGGTGCACCCAGATACCCCTAATCATTGGCACGCATGTTTTTCCGTCTGACCTAATTATCTTGGAGTCGCAAGGATTGGATGTGATATTAGGGATGGATTGGATGTCGAAGTTTGGAGGAAGTATTGACTGTACTAGCAAGTCAATTTATCTTACCACCCCAGAGGGAAAAAGGATTAAGTATGTATCTAGGCATGTGCCTAGGAGGAGCCAAGTGAATACCCTCACGGGAGTTGTACAAGAGGAAGTACCTATAGTGAAGGATTATCCAGATGTTTTTCGGAAGAGTTACCGGGCATGCCACGGATCGAGACATCGAAGTTTACGATAGAACTAATGCCGTACAGGACCAATATCAAAGAGACCCTATCGGATGCCCGCAAATGATCTCGGAGGAAATTAAGAAGCAGATCAAGGAGCTATTAGAGAAAGGTTACATTCGTAGAAGTTCATCACCTTGGGGAGCCCCAGTACTTTTGGTGGAGAAGAAGGATAAATCCCTAAGGATGGTTGTTGATTACCGAGAACTGAATGAAGTAACGATAAAGAACAAGTATCCCTTACCGATGATAAATGATCTGTTTGATCAGTTGCAAGGAGCTAAGGTGTTTTCTAAAATTGATCTACGATCGAGGATACCATCGATTGAAGATCCGAGAGAAGGATATACCAAAGACAGCATTCACCACACGATATGGATTATATGAGTATACGATCATGTCATTTGGATGACTAACGCCTCGCCTATTTTATGAGTATGATGAACAAAGTGTTCATGGAGTATTTGGACAAGTTTGTTGTGGTGTTCATCGATGATATTATGGTTTACTCGAAGAACGAAGAGGAGCACGCAGAACACCTACGTTTGGTTCTTGAGAAACTCAGGGAACACCAGTTATATGCCAAATTCAGCAAATGCGAGTTCTGGTTGAAGGAAGTTGGATTTCTTGGGCATGTTATATCAGGAGAAGGTATAGCAGTAGATCCCAGTAAAATTGATCGATCCGAATGGTTGGCACCTACTTCAGTCAGCGAGATTCGCAGTTTCCTCGGACTGGCAGGATATTATCGGAGGTTCATTGAAAGTTTTTCCAAGATTGCTAAACCAATGACAGAATTGCTAAAGAAGGATACCAAGTTCAAATGGACAGAGGATTGTGAGACAAGCTTCCAAGAGTTGAAGAAACGGTTGACAACAGCCCGATCTTGACATTGCGAGATATACATAAGGAGTTTCAAGTGTCTTGTGATGCCTCTCGCTTGGGACTTGGATGTGTTCTTATGCAGACGGAAAGGTTGTTTAAATGCGCCTCACGACAACCGAAGCCTCATGAGTTAAACTATGCCACGCATGATTTGGAGTTAGCAGGTAGTACATGCGTTGAAGACACGGAGACATTATCTCATGGGAAACTCATAGCGACCCGACCTCGCACGGTCAAGCCTACGTGTTCTTGTGCCATCCACGGATCGATATCTTTGGCACACATAGTACATCAATGTATATATCAAAGTGCAATCACATGTATAATTAACGTAAAACTGATATATACCTCATAAGTCACAACGGAAACAAATAGTCGGGTGTGGAGTCCCATCAACGCCATCGGCAAAGTTGAGTGTAGACCGTAACCACACTGCACTCTTACTCGTCGGAAGAAAGTATACGCAACATGATACGTTGCAGCCTTGTAGGTCAGTACATTGAATGTACCGCAAGATCACAACATGAGAAAACAGATGATAAAACTATACTATATGCAATATGGCTTTGTGGCTCGTATGCGAGTTTTGTTTGCGTAAAAGCTGATTTATTTTCCCTACATCAAAGGAATAAAAGAAGTCTGTACTATGGAGTTTTCTATCATGACATGGTTCCGCCAACCGATGTCTCATAGCCCAAAATCATCATAAGTTGCCCACAATTAAGTTATCAGTCCGGTGTTGAGAGTTCCGAGATAGATCCAAGTCCAGATGCTCAAATTGTCTGTAATCGGGACACGGCTAATCGATTAGGTTTTAACCCTCTGCAGAGGTTTGTACACTTTACCCGCAAGATTCGATCCCTCTTTTACGTTCTCGCACTTCAGGTGTTTGAGAACAAGATGACCAAACATGGTCTACCAAAGAGTTCCTGACCAACGTCCGGTGCTCATCCAATCCTACCGTAGTTCTACATCTGCTAGCACCGTCCCAGCCAGAGTCACAACTAAGGTCAACCAAGCGAGCCCATATTGACTTGCGGTTGCACGGTAAGCTTTCGGGCATGAAGTATTCTTCCGTCTCTTTGAGTCTGGGTGAAGCTTTCCGCAAGGTGTCATGGCGCTTCTCCATGCATCCCGGCCAACCCTTTGGTTTCTCCTGTGGTGCCCGTCAACCATCCTTCACCCGATGAGTGTGTATTGAATTCTTGTCTCGAGTCTTGCAGTCTTGAGGCCTTGAAGATGCAGATCCTTGCAGATTCCATCATGGAGTTGTCGTCATTGGCGTAGATCCTCCATTCTCACACCACTCTCGTGCACTCATACCAAACCCGTCTACTATAGCGTAGCATTAAAATAAAATATCGTCCCGGGCTTGGTAACAGGGGTGATGGGTTCCTACCTCCTGCATACTACTCAACTACAAGAATTCAATATCACTCTGTAGGGTTGTTGCAAAGATGCCACTAAATGAAATAAAAACATAGGTATGAAAGCATGGTCAAAGTGAACTTGCCTGGTAAGTTGATGAAGATAACAACACTCTCGAATAATGACTTGGTAGAACTATTCGTCACTCCGTTGAAAATCTATATAGTCATAGCATTCATATAAGCAAACATCCTAGCAAACAATTCTAACACTCATAATAAAACCAACAATTAGAAATGCAAATCAAGGGACACCAAATAAAAACAAAGGAAAACTACACAACAAAACTACCAAAGAAAACTCGGAGAAAACAAATCAAGGTTTTCACCACATCAAGCATTAACTAAGAAATAGTTTTACACAACTAAAACTTTTCTTAACAGAACCTAAGCATGGGTTTTGCTAACTAACAGAAGGGAAAACATCATGCAAACTAGGAGCAAACAGAATCACATCAAAAGCTATTATAGAACTCCTATTATGCCTATAACAATTCTAGCAAGAAAAAATATAATAAAATTTTTATTTATTGTAAATAAAAGTTCATGTTCTAAAGTTACGTAAACTAACCTAGAATAAACTATCACACAGGAAAAATAAATTTATTTGCTAATTAAAACAATAGGAAAACAGTAGCTAGTTAAATAAATAGGAATATCATGATTCTGATTAAAACTATTTTTTTATTAACTCTAAAATGCCCAAATAAATACCTACGGTTAGGTAATGTCAAAACAAAGTTGTGACAAAAAGAATCACTAAAAAATAATATTCCTAACTCATTTTATAGCAGAATTACTATTCTGCCTAAATCTAAAATAAAGCAATTTTAAATAATTTTAACATGACTAATTATATTTTCTCTGAAACTACAATAAATTTTCAAACCAAAAAAAAAGAATCACTTAAAAATATTAAGTAGATTAAAAGATATGAATTTTACAAAACTAAAACTATTATGTTAAAACAGAAAACTAAAAATAAAACTAAAACGAAAAACTGGCTAATGGGCCTATCTAATGCTTCGGCGTTAAATAACTAAACTACGCACAAGGTTTAACAGAAAACAAACCGCGTCGGCCGGTCCAACTAAACCCTAATAAAAACCGATCTAAACCGGAATAAAACCGGTTCACTTAAACTAAACCTAAATAAAAGCGTACCCCTTTGGGAGATCTATCCTAACCCTACGATCTAGATCGAGCGGTGACGGAGCTCCAATGACTTACCGAGGCGGCGACGCAGCGGCTCGAGCGGCAATGACAGTGCGGTGGCTCCGGTGGTTGGGGAAGACGGCGGAGGCGTCCGTGAGTCTTGGCGGCTCGAGGGGGGTTCGGGGGTGGAGTCGGTGGAGCTCGGCGAAGTCTGTGGAGCTCAAGGGGCGGCAATGGCGCGGCGGAGGCGTCAGTTCAGCGAGGAATCGCGAGGGGAGAGGGTTTAGGCGCGACGAGGCGGAGCAGGCGAGGAGAGGTATTTATAGGGGAGGTTTCGACTTGGAGGAGGCGATCGGGCGAGGATTCATGGGCGGATCCGGATCCTGCGGATTCCGTGTGGGCGGCGGGGTTTGCGTGGGCGAGGAAGAAGGAGGGTGGGGTCTGCACTGTGGGAGAGAGGGAGCGGGAACGGGTGGACGACCGGTGCGAGAGGGTTTGCGCTGGGAGGGGGGTCGGTCCGTCGTGGGCCGGCGTGGCGTGGTGGCCTACTGTGGCCTCGGCGCGGTACTGTGGCGGGCCGGGCGCCTGGGCTTTTCTCTTTCCTTTTTGAAATAAAAGAGAGAGAATAATATATAAAATATAAATATTTTATATAGGACATATATATTTCAAAATGATCAGAAAAACATTTCCTACACGATGAACTTTATTCCAGCTTCAAATAAAATACACAAAATTTCAAATAAAACAAAGAGTATTTCTGTTCTAATAAAATCCAATAAAAATCATTTTAAAAATACCAAAATGACTTCAAATTTATTTTCTCCTAATTTTCCATTGAAGGGAATCATTTTACCCATATTTCCATTTATTTATTTTTAGGAGAAAAATAATTTGAATAAAATCCAAATAATTCCAAATTTGAAGGGGAGTTTCAAAATACCTTCAAATGACATTCAATTTGATTCTTTTTAACTTCCAACTCATATTTCATATAATTGAAGAAGTCATTTTATCTTCTCTCATGAAAATCCTTAAGTTGCATAAAGTTTCTAAAACTTGAAATATTTTCAAACATAATTCAAATCTTTTCAAAACCCTTTTCATTTATTCAAATGGAAGAAGTCATTTCATCTTATCTCTAGGGTTTTGTGTTTGAATTGAATTTGAATTCATGGATATAAAAAGGCAAAGTGAAAGTCAGGGAAAGTCATTTCATTCCCTCTCATTCAACTTTCAAAAAGTTTCAAATTCCACTCAATTTCACTCAATCAATCACACAACAAACAATCAATCAATCAAAACTATTTATTTATTATAACATTCCAAAATTTAGAATTTTGGGATGTTACAAATCTACCACACTTACAACGAATCTCGTCCTCGAGATTCGAAGAGGCTAGCAAGAAAGGGTTAGAGTTTGGGGTCTTCCAGCAATTCCATCGATCGGAATGGTCTAGTGTGCTACCACACTTAAAAGCAGGGTTATGGTTCCGACGGAACTCGTGTACTCCATCCCTTTGGGGTTGATGATTGTCGCTCCAGGTTTCACCGAGGCTCTTTCGGTAGGGTATAACCTTTTTCTCAACATGTGTCCTTTCATCCTGGTGAGGTTCTTCCGAGACTGGTCTTCATCTCCGACGGCATGTCGCCAATACTAAACAACTATCGAAAATCTCATGGTGGTGCGACAATTCATGGTTTCTCCTGCAGGAATATGGTCGGGGTTGGATCTCACCGTATATTCTACGATTGGCATCGACCGCCTGTAAGGGTTCCATCGCCCTACCATTCTATGGTTTTACGGCTTGACGTGTCGACACTCTTCTAAGGTTTTCAAGGCTCTCTGATTTTCCATCAACATATGATAGTTCATGATAGAAGTCTTCGGTATGGGGGCCAATCCATCCGTGCATTTGAACCATTACTACATATGCGGACATCGAATCACATATTCTAACACTTGGGCATACTCACAAGCATTGCGGAATTTCTCTTGTTGACTTAACCGAGTTCGAGTAAATCCTTTAGTTCAGCAAGCCAAACAAAACATCTATCGTTCTTCACAACTCTTGGGTTTTCGTAACCTCCTAAGAAGCGTATGCTGATTGAATCACCGATTCTTCCAATTTTTCTTCCTTCATCAAGGTTACATCTGTTCCTTTTCAAAATCCTGGGCACGTGGGTTATGGCCCACTTCACCACTAATGCAGCTTTAACTCATCCTTGGAGTAACTCCCTTGTTCCATATTACACCTCCTTTAAATCCAGTAGTACTGCTTTCTTCATACTCTTGTGGTGACGTTCATACAAAACTCCAACTTATTTGGTCCAGCTCCCTTCTATGGACCGTCATGAATAACACGCTTTCTTTCTTCATTGATCTTGTGGCTTTACGGAGTACTACCACACTTAAAATGAAGTGCACTAGTTTATCCATAAATCATATTATTTTTCATATCAAATCTTTTATTACATCCTTAACCATTTTTCGTAAATCCAAATTCCAAAAGTTTATTTCCAATGCTGCCACCCACATGGTTCGGTATGGTCAGACATTACTTCCAACTTTATTCATTTTTCCTCCTTGAGGATTCTTGATCCCACTGGAATTGTGCGACATGCCTTTGAAATCTTCAATCTTCTGTTTCATCGTGGTGGCCTTGAGCTTCATCTCCACCATCTCTGCATGCACTTCTCCGAGGTATTCTGAGTATAACGGACACTTCCATCAAGTATATCTCAGATCTGGCGTATGCCTTCCATGGCAGCTTCACGAACAGCGTCGAAGAAAAAGTTGCTTGTGGTACAGTGAGATGAAAAAGTACTGCCCCATCATCTTTGGGCAAACTCCTTTCAAATGGTGGAGGTGTACCTCCACATACCAAAGTTCCACTCCCTTTTGCATGAAGGGGTAGCCTTTGTAAACTGCATCTCCTTCAAGGTGAATATGCTTCATCATGTCCTTCAGGATCTTCGGGTAATCATGATCACTTGTCAGGGTCATGATCGTTTCAGGGCCCTTAAGGAAAGACTCATAAAGGGTTGTCATCTGCATGTGTAGGTTAAGAGGGGTGCTCAGAACAAGGAATGTATCTCCATGGGGAAATTGCAAATGTCTCCAGAAAAGTTTGGTGTTCAGTTGTCCATGGGTTCAAGATTTCGGGTGCAGTTGAGATAGAAAGAGAAAGCAAATACCCACCCATCAACAAAAGAATCCTAGATCAAAAGTACCGCTTTGTAATGGGCGTTCTACTATGGTTTCGCTTTCTAAGTCCTCATTTCTTCGTGTCTTCAATGCTCGGAGTTTCCAATTCTGATGCTTTTCCCATATGAAGGCCTTCTACCATTCTTCCGTAACTTACGTCTCTCATGGTTGAAATAAATACAAGCCATTTAATATCGCATCTATCCAACCATTCAATAAACACAGAAAATAATAGCAACCAAGCATTCATTTATTCAATCAATTCTTTAGTATCGCCACCCACATAAGTTGGTATGGTCGAGATACTTAAATCGAGAAAGCGTTCATCTTTATTTCTCTCATGGTGGCTACTACTAAGCTAATTTACCGAACTTGATCATTGTCCCCATTGGGGCTTCTTCTCGTGTGGACTTAATCTCCTCCAATTTTTCTCGCTAGATTTTCCTGTCGATGCGGAGTTTCTTGTGACGACCTGTATGTCCTGAAGTTGTTCCTTGAGCTTACGGATCTCAACGTCCTTGGCATGAGACAGGGTCCTGCAGTTTTTCAGTTCTCGACGCATTCTCGGGATCTCGAGGTTCTCCTCCTCCGTGTTGTTTACCTTCAGTCTCTGAGTCTCAACTTCTTCTCGTAGTGCTTCATTGTGAAATAGGGCTTCCAGGAGGTCCATCTGAAGATTCTTGATGTATTGTTCTAGATCCTGATTGTATACTAACAGTGGGGAGAACTTCATCTTTTGTACTTCCGTCAAGGCAATAGTTGCTCCATCAAACTTCGCCATCCAATCCTTCCAAAGAAGTGTGGGTTTAGTGCAAGACGATGATGATAGCATAAGCGTGCAATAGCATCATGGATGGCAATCGTTGATGCCCATATCACAGTCACCATTTATGGTGCCGAAGCTGATGTCTGTAGTCTTGGGGTCTTCTTTACGGCCAAAACTTGGGTCTTGACTCCCCATGATCTAGACGTCCTCTTAGTTGCCTTGATCTCAGGTATCGGTAACTTCAGCAGCCTGACTAGCTCCACAAGGAAGGGGCCTCCAACAACCTTCTCGTAGTGTTCTCTTTTGTTCGTAATGTAGCTCTCCATCTATAGTTTGAAATAAGGAAGGTTTAGTAAAAGAATCAGGTGTTACGAGAGTAGTAACAAAAACAAAGGTCGTTCCGTTGGGGTCTTCATATTACTAAGTCATTTCCTAGGGTCACGTCCCTACGGTCAACATGTGCTCGATACCATATCTCAGAAGCGACCCGACCTCAGACGGTCAAGCCTACGTGTTCTTTGTGCCATCCACGGATCGGTATCTTTGGCACACACAGTACATCAATGTATATATCAAAGTGCAATCACATGTATAAATAACGTAAAACTGATATATACCTCATAAGTCACAGCGGAAACAAATAGTCGGGTGTGGAGTCCCATCAACGCCATCGACAGGTTGAGTGTAGACCGTAACCCTATACCTTACTCTTACTCGTCGGAAGAAAGTATCTGCAACATGATACGTTGAAGCCGTGTAGGTCAGTACATTGAATGTACCGGCAAGATCACAACATGAGAAAACAGATGATAAAACTATACTATATGCAATATGGCTTTGTGGCTCGTATACGAGTTTTGTTTGCGTAAAAGCTGATTTATTTTCCCTACACCAAAGGAATAAATGAAGTCTGTACTATGGAGTTTTCTATCATGACATGGTTCCGCCAACCGATGTCTCATAGCCCAAAATCATCGTAAGTTGCCCACAATTAAGTTATCATCCGGTGTTGAGAGTTAGAGATAGATCCAAGTCCAGATGCTCAAATTGTCCATAACCGGGACACGGCTAATCGATTAGGTTTTAACCCTCTGCAGAGGTTTGTACACTTTACCCGCAAGATTCGATCCCTCTTTTTACGTTCTCGCACTTCAGGGTGTTTGAGAACAAGATGACCGAAACATGGTCTACCGAAGAGTTCCCCTGACCACTGTCCGGTGCTCATCCAATCCTACCGTAGTTCTACATCTGCTAGCACCGTCCCAGCTAGAGTCACAACTAAGGTCAACCAAGCCAGAGCCCATATTGACTTGCGGTTGCACAGGTAAGCTTCCGGGCATGAAGTATTCTTCCGTCTCTTTGAGTCTGGGTGAAGCTTTCCGCAAGGTGTCATGGCGCTTCTCCATGGATCCCGGCCAACCATTGGTTTCTCTAGGGTGCCCGTCAACCATCCACCCAGTAGTGTGTATTGAATTCTTGTCTCGAGTCTTGAAGTGTTGAGGCCTTGAAGATGCAGTCCTTGCAGATTCCATCATGGAGTTGTCGTCATTGACGTAGATCCTCCATTCTCACACCACTCTCGTGCACTCATACCAAACCCGTCTACTATAGCGTAGCATTAAAATAAAATATCGTCCCGGGCTTGGTAACAGGGTGATGGGTTCCTACCTCCTGCATACTACTCAACTACAAGAATTCAATATCACTACTGTAGGGTTGTTGCAAAGATGCCACTAAATGAAATAAAAACATAGGTATGAAAGCATGGTCAAAGTGAACTTGCCTGGTAAGTTGATGAAGATAACAACACTCTCGAATAATGACTTGGTAGAACTATTCGTCACTCCGTTGAAAATCTATATAGTCATAGCATTCATATAAGCAAACATCCTAGCAAACAATTCTAACACTCATAATAAAACTAACAATTAAAAATGCAAATCAAGGGACACCAAATAAAAACAAAGGAAAACTACACAACAAAACTACCAAAGAAAACTCGGAGAAAACAAATCAAGGTTTTCACCACATCAAGCATCAACTAAGAAATAGTTTTACACAACTAAAACTTTTCTTAACAGAACCTAAGCATGGGTTTTGCTAACTAACAGAGGGAAAACATCATGCAAACTAGGAGCAAAAAGAATCACATCAAAAGCTATTATAGAACTCCTATTATGCCTATAACAATTCTAGCAAGAAAAAATAAAATAAAAATTTTATTTATTGTAAATAAAAAGTTCATGTTCTAAAGTTACAGAAACTAACCTAGAATAAACTATCACATAGGAAAAATAAATTTATTTGCTAATTAAAACAATAGGAAAAGCAGTAGCTAGTTAAATAAATAGGAATATCATGATTCTGATTAAAACTATTTTTATTAATTCTAAAATGCCCAAATAAATACCTACGGTTAGGTAATGTCAAAACAAAGTTGTAACAAAAAGAATCACTAAAAATAATATTCCTAACTCATTTTATAGCAGAATTACTATTCTGTCTAAATCTAAAATAAAGCAATTTTAAATAATTTTAACATGACTAATTATATTTTCTTGAGAAACTACAATAAATTTGCAAACCACAAAAAAGAATCACTTAAAAATATTAAGTAGATTAAAAGATATGAATTTTACAAAACTGAAACTATTCTCATTAAAACAGAAAACTAAAAATAAAACTAAAAGCGAAAAAGCGGCTAATGGGCCTATCTAACGCTTGGCGTTAAATAACTAAACTACTTTACACGGTTTAACAGAAAACAAACCGCGTCGGCCGGTCCAACTAAACCCTAATAAAAACCGATCTAAACCGGAATAAAACCGGTTCACTTAAACTAAACCTAAATAAAACGTACCCCTTTGGGGAGATCTATCCTAACCCTACGATCTAGATCGAACGGTGACGGGAGCTCCAGCGACTTACCGAGGCGGCGACGGCGACGGCAGCTCGGGCGACGACGGTGCGGTGGCTCCGGTGGTTGGGGAAGACGGCGGAGGCGTCCGGCGGGTGCGGCGGCTCGAGGGGGGGTTCGGGGGAGGAGTCGGTGGAGCTCGGGGGGGGGGGGGTCTGTGGAGCTCGGCGGGGCGGCAATGGCGCGGCGGAGGCGTCGGATTCCGGCGAGGAATCGCGGCGAGGGGAGAGGGTTTAGGGCGCGGTGAGGGGGCGAAACGGGGCGAGGGAGAGGGTATTTATAGGGGGAGGGTTTCGACTTGGAGGAGGGGGCGATCGGGCGAGGGATTCGCGGCGGATCCCGGATCCTGCGGGATTCCGGCGAGCGGCGGCGGGGTTTGCGTGGGCGAGGGGAAGGAGGTGGGGTCCGCTGTCGGGAGAGAGGGAGCGGGAACAGGTCGGACGACCGGTGCGAGAGGGTTTGGGGGGCTCGGTCGGACGTCATGGGCCGGCGTGGCTGGCGCGCCTGGTGGGCCTCGGCGCTGGCAGGGCCGGGGCTGGCCTGGCTGGCCCCCGGGGCTTTTCTCTTTTCCTTTTTTGAAATAAAAGAGAGAGAATAATATATAAAATATAAATATTTTATATAGGACATATATATATCAAAATGATCAGAAAAACATTTCCTACACGATGAACTTTATTCCGACTTCAAATAAAATACACAAAAATTCAAATAAAACAAAGAGTGTTTCTGTTCTAATAAAATCCAATAAAAATCATTTTAAAAATACCAAAATGACTTCAAATTTATTTTCTCCTAATTTTCCATTGAAGGGAATCATTTTACCCATATTTCCATTTATTTATTTTTAGGAGAAAAATAATTTGAATAAAATCCAAATAATTCCAAATTTGAAGGGGAGTTTCAAAATACCTTCAAATGACTTTCAATTTGATTCTTTTTAACTTCCAACTCATACTTCATATAATTGAAGAAGTCATTTTATCTTCTCTCATGAAAATCATTAAGTTGCATAAAGTTTCTAAAACTTGAAATATTTTCAAACAGAATTCAAATCTTTTCAAAACCCTTTTCATTTATTCAAATGGAAGAAGTCATATCATCTTCTCTCTAGGGTTTTGTGTTTGAATTGAATTTGAATTCATGGATATAAAAAGGCAAAGTGAAAGTCGAGGAACGTCATTACATTCCCTCTCATTCAACTTTCAAAAAGTTTCAAATTCCACTCAATTTCACTCAATCAATCACACAACAAACAATCAATCAATCAAAACTATTTATTTATTATAACATTCCAAAATTTAGAATTTTGGGATGTTACAAAACCGTTGTGATGTGTACACGGATCATAAGAGTTTAAAGTACATTTTCACACAGAAGGAGTTAAACCTCAGACAGAGGAGATGGCTGGAACTTATAAAGGATTACGACATGAAGCTACACTATCATCCAGGAAAGGCCAACGTTGTAGCAGACGCTTTGAGTCGGAAGAGTTATGCCAATATCCTTGAAGGTAGAGGACTGCCAAAAGAGTTAGCAGAGGATATTATGGAACTTCAGTTGGAGATTGTTCCAAGAGGTTTTCTTGCAACAATGGAGGTTCAATCGACCTTGTTAGACAAGATTCGAGATGCTCTAAAGGAGGATAAGGAGATTGCTGAGATAAAGGAAAAGATGGGCAAAGGAAAAGCCAAAGGTTTTCGCGAGGATGAGCATGATACCTTGTGGTTTGAGGATCGGATTTATGTGCCCAACAATTCGGAGATCAGGAAGTTAATACTTCAAGAGGCCCATGACTCACCATACTCGATTCACCCCGGAAACACCAAGATGTATTTGGACTTGAAGGAACGTTTCTGGTGGACTGGTATGAAGAAGGATATTGCCGAGTATGTAGCCGTTTGCGATGTATGTCGAGAGTGAAGGCAGAGCATCAAAAGCCAGCAGGACTGTTGCAGCCTATGCCAATACCGAATGGAAGTGGGACAAACTTGGCATGGATTTTATCACCGGATTACCCGAACCAAAGCAGGATATGATTCAATATGGGTAGTTGTGGATCGTTTGACCAAAGTAGCTCACTTCATCCCAGTGAAAACAACTTATACAAGTGCCAAGTTGGCCAAGATATATATGACCAGGATCGTATGTTTGCATGGAGTTCCGAGGAGCATCGTATCAGATAGAGGAACACAGTTTACTTCAAAGTTTTGGCATCAACTACACCAGACTTTGGGTACCAGATTGGAGTTTAGTACCGCGTTCCACCCACAGACGGATGGACAGACAGAGAGAGTTAACCAGATTCTGGAGGATATGTTAAGAGCACATGCGCTAGATTATGGATCTAGTTGGGATGACAATTTGCCAGACGCAGAATTCTCATATAACAACAGCTACCGAGCCAGTTTGAAAATGGCACCGTTCAAGCTCAGACGGACGCAGATGTAGAACACCCTTGATGTGGGATGAGGTCGGAGACCGTCGGTTGTTTGGACCAGATTTGATCAAAGACTTCGAGGAGAAGGTTAAACTGATCGAGACAGACTAAAGATTGCTCGGTCTAGACAGTAAGAGTTACGCAGATTCAAAAACGCAAGGAAGTAACCTATAAAATCGGAGGCAGAGCCTATCTGCAGTATCACCCACGAGGGAGTGAAACGTTTTGGAGTAAAGGGAAAGTTAGCCCCAAGATTTGTAGGACCGTATCGTGTTTTGGAACGAATGGGAGAAGTTTCCTACAAGCTGGAGTTACCCGAAGGACTATCAGGAGTTCATGATGTGTTTCACGTATCACAACTGAAGAAGTGTCACGCTGAGATGGCCGACGACGTCGTTAAAGGATACGATGCCCTGGAGGCGATACAATTGGATAGTAATTTGACTTATGAGGAGAAGCCAGTAAAGATTTTGGATTTCGATAGCCGAGTCACTCGCAGCAAAGTTATCAAGTTTTGTAAAGTTCAGTGGAGTCACCATACCGAGGAGGAAGCCACGTGGGAGCGAGAAGATGATATTCGCAAGGACCATCCGCACCTATTTTCTAGCCAACCCGAATCTCGAGGGCGAGATTCATCTTAAAGGGGTAGGTTTGTAACATCCCAAATTTTAAATTTGGCATGTTATACACAGGTCATCCATGCATATCATATTTTATTGCATTTTCATTTGCTATCCTCGAAATCCTAAACAACTCAAGGACCCTCGGAGAGAGTTGGGGATTTTCCGATTTTCATACTTGAATTTTATCAAATAATGAAAGGCGAGGATTTTGAATTTTATTAATTTTCTCTCCGGAAAAATATTTCAAGTTAATATAAACGAGAGGAGATAATATGACTTCTCCAAAAATAATTGAAATACTGGAGGAAAAATGTTAAAAATCATTATTTGGGATTTTGACTTATTTGGAATTTTAATTGCCTAGAACAAAATTTGCATATATTTAAAATTTGCATTTCAGGGGCCAAGAAAAGTTCATCTTGTTCTAAATATTTTATTTAGGCAAAGAAAACTTGTTTTGGCATTTTTAGATTTTTATTTATTTTTCTAGGATTTTATAATTTTCGGCGGAATGTTTAAAAAAGAGAGGAATCATACCGATCGGGCTAACGGCCAGTGAAAGCAGCCAGCAATAACCGCCGAGCCGCCGCCTTTCCTCTGCGTCGCCAAGCGTCCGACCGGACTCCGCCGACGCCGCTTGCCCTTCCCAAGTCGGACCCCCAACCTATATATATAGCCCTCTAAACCACCACCGCCACCACTGCCGCCACATCGGAGCCCGAGCCGAGCCCGAGCCCGAGCCGCCGCCGAGTCGCCGCCGCCTCTAGTCGCCGCCTCTAGTCGCCGCCACTCCCGCCACCCCGCCGCCCTCGCGGACCCCACCGAGCCGCCCACGGACGATCGTTGAGGTAGCCCGTCGCCGGTTTTCTTTTTAACAAAATAACCCTTCGGTTTTTTTGGAAAACCCTAGCCGTTTTTTTATTTAGATCGGTTTATTTTCCCGGTTTATTTATTTTGAGGACGTTCACCCGTTCGTTCGTTTTTATGAACATGTTCGTCGTTTAGTTTCTGCTAACGAACGTTCGTTCTTTTAGCCGTTCGTCGTTTTCTTTTATCGGGTTTATTCCGCGGCTATTCCGAATTCGATTTCTGAACCAATGTTCAAATTAGTATAACTTTTTGCTCGTTTATCGGAATCAGGCGATTCAAGCGCCTGGAGTTTCATCTCGAAACCCTCTTTCCGAATATTCAACTCAAACCACTTTTGATCTTTGTAAAATTTGACTCTAGTTCAGATTAGTAAACGGACCATGTTTTTTCTCGCTGTTTGAGTTCGTTGTTCCGTTTGGTGTGATTCTTTTTGCAAACCGGAGTTCTTTAGTTGAACTCTCCGGTCAACCTCTTTCAGTTGAAGTTCATTTGTCCTCTTTGTTTGTTACTTATGTATGTATTTTTTGCTTGCGATAGAATTCCCGGAGTGCGAAGCGTGTTACTACGAGTCTCTAGGATTCACGGATCGTCAGCAAGGCAAGTAACACTTGATCATACCTTTTCATACCCAGTTTTATGCATTAGCTCAACCCTCCAACATTGCATGATTAGGATGTCATTAATTTGTGGGTTGGGAAGTAGATGACGAGGTAGGAACCTATTGCCCTGTTACTATCAAACCCTTGGGAGTTACTTCTACGTGTTGCTTATATTGCTATGCTATGCTCGTAGACGTGGTTTGGGTTTGAGAGATATTCACGACAGATGTGAGATTATTAATTAATGGTTTACTTTAAGGTGGCAACTTAAATACACATCTGGGTGGATTGAGGCACCTGGGGAACCCATTGTTGTCTGTTTTATTTTTGGAAATCCCGGGTACCCGTGTGATCTTCCTATGGACCGCCACCTGTGCTCAAAGGAACTGAGATTATTCATGCTAGAAACTTCCGTGTGCAGCCACAAGCTATTATGGGCTCTAGCATAGTTGAGTAAGTTAGGTGAAGCTTTCAAGAGGTAGATCAGCGGTAGTGGGTTTTATAGGTTTGGTATGATCTATCCGAGTAGAGAGTTAATGTTTACGAAAGACTATGTCTCGGTCATCCGTTTCTCAAACACCCTGCAGTGCGAGAAATCAACGGAGGCGATCGAGTCTTGTGGGGAAAAGTGTGCAAACCTCTGCAGAGTGTACAATCTAATCATGGTTAGCCGTGTCCCCGGTTATGGACAATTCTGAGTATCTAGTACTTGAGTATTCACATGTATTTCATCACTCTAAGTTAATACTGCCGGGTTGTTAATCACTTAAATTGGGATTGAGTTGGGGTTATACCTTCTCAATGATGTTTCAACCACCATGATAGTTAATATAAAATTTGTTCCTTTGACATAGGGAAAAATTGGCTTTTTGCAAAACTGTAACCATAGAGCTTTCCACCAGCCATATATGCATGTAGTATAGATTATTCTTTCATTACTCTCTATGTGTTACTTTGCCAGCATATTCCATGTGCTGACCCGTTCTCGGGCTGCAACATTTTATGTTGCAGACTTTCAGACGAGGAGTAAGGATTGTAGGTCGTTGCCGTGCAGCTCAGTTATGCCGTTGGAGTTGATGGACTCACTTTATCTTCCAAGTCTTCCGCTGTTATCGCATTAGATGGCCTTAAGCCATATTATTGTAATAAGTTCTCTTTTGATACATTCGATGTAATAAGTGTGTGTTTGCTACTCTGTTATAAATCCTTCGAGTACTGTGTGTGTCAGCATTACCGATCCAGGGATGACACAGAAGCACATAGACTTGACCATCTGAGGTTGGGTCGCTACATCTTTCATAGTTTTCCACACAAACCGATCAATCAATATATCCAGTGAGGTCTCACCCTCTTTCCCACATCCACATTGATCAATCTATACCTCTCTATATAGGATTAACATATATAGCTAATACACCCACATTAATTATATATCCAACGTTCCCCTCTCATCATCCATGCCTTCCGCTTCATCTCTCAGACGCGTGCACAATGGCGAAAGGCGGTGGCGAAGGGCCCCCCCTCCCCTAACATGACCATATATCGAGGCTAATATGAATGTGATCATTAGACAATTGCTGCTAAAAATGGTTTAAGTTCATGAATTGACCCTCCTCGTAAAGGATTAGCAATGCTTGGCCCCCTAGCTCATTTATTTTTCATGGCTTTGTGCATTCTGGCATAGCAAGCGCGTGTTCGCCCCCTCTCTCTAAATATCGATCTCGCACTTGTGCATTCCTTCATAGTCTCCCTCCACTCGGCCCCTCACACCATTTTCTAGCCCCCCCACCGGATTTTGCCACATGTACAATCTAGCAGACTCCATGGTTGAACTTAAGCATAATACACAAACCTCAAAACAACAGTAGTTCTCTTTTGTTCTAGAATCTTCCGTATCATAACTGCCCAAACCTTTTTTGTAGTTGAATTTCCATTATTAGTTTTTTACTTTATGCTTTACAACACACAATTCCATGAATCATAAAATAGATTAAGGGCTTCTTTGATTCAAAGGATTCTCAAAGGAATTTTGGAGGATTCTAATCATTAGGATTTTTTCCTATCTTGGTTGTTTGATTCGTAGGATTGTAAACCATAGGAATTTTTCCATATGATTCATTTGCACTAGATTTCATAGGAAACATCCCATCGACTCAAACCTCTTTGAAAGAATTCTGTGTTTTTTCTATGCACAATCAAACACTCGTACAATCCTGTAGGATTCAAGATGACATTCCACTATAATCCCATGTTTTTCCTACTCCTGCGTTCTTAGCCTTTTTATGAAAACTAATTGATTTTGAATGAGATGAACTATAAGAATTAAACGAAGGGCTACATCAGGCATATATGACTCAGATGCTATAGTGTGGTATTTATTCATAATTTGGTTGCAAAATCTGATGCGTGCAATGCACGTGTACCTTACTAGTACTTCGAGGATGTGCAAAACACGTAAATTAGAATACCAATGGCACGCTACACAGTGTCTCTCTTACAGTTCATGAAGCCACGTGGCACATGTGGAGGCGTTGTCGCGACCTCTTTGCGTGGATTGATCACAGTGATGTGCTGCTGGTTCCAGAAGAATGTACTCGTCCTCCCTGAGCCATACTGGCGGTACATGGATGAAGCGAAGATGTGCACGCACGCCACACACACACTCATTCCCTCGCACGCACACGCGGGTACACGGGCGGACGCAATTTTGTACCAAGATCCACCCCATGTGATAATTTGACGTGTGTAAAGTCGTTCACTTCATTGATGGTCAATTAATACAGCGCATGCAAATTGAGTGGACGTGAGGGCGGAAGAAAGACATTATTTCTCCACTGGGCACATGTGAGTAGTTAAATCGTGGGTTGCTACTTGCTAGTAGTACTTCCATTGGTCTCCTTCGTATTTTGTTCCAATTTTTGACAGTAACATAATATTTAGGCATTTGAGCAGTGTAGTACTTGAAATTTATGTTCCGGTAAACTCATCGGGAGCCGTTTCAGCCTCGAAACCAAAACCATCAATTAATCTTTACCTTCTTCCCATCACATTCGAAAGCCTGCTCACACCTACTAGTACATACCAAACCTGAACGTGTTCCCACTATGCAGGTATTAGTACTAGTGCTAGTACTTAGGTTATAAAAAGGGGAACTACCTAACCGAAAATTACTCTACCTTTCCTCCTCATAAGTGCTTCTTCTTTGTCCGTCGTTGCCATGGCCGGTGAGCAGAGCTCTAGGTCAAGAACTACTCATAACAAGGGAGCGGAAACCAAGGCTACGAAAAAAAAGAGGGCTCGCCGCCTCGCCGAGACCTCGAAAGATCTCTCACGGGCAGGCGATGGCTCCCAGGAGTGCCCTAGCCACGGAGGCAAACATGCCGAGCCGGTGGAGCTGGAGTCGTTATCCCTCGATGGCATGCCCGATCAGCTCAATAAGCAGTTCATCCAAGGCTTCATGGAGTTGCTGAAGGAGAGCCTCGACGACATGCCCGCTGAGCTCAATCAGCAGGGGGAGTTGACCGCTGGCTTGGTGATGCTGCTGAAGAAGAGCATTGCCTCGGAGAAGAAGGCGAGTGGTGAAATCATGCGACTTCGGGAGGACAATGTGAACCTCTGCCACGAGATCGACCTGTTGAAGGAGAAGAACGCCGGCTGGAAGAAGCTGCATGAGAATAGTAGTTCCTCGATGAAGATATTGCAGGCCCTCGTCATGGAACAGAAGGAGGAGTTGGCGAAGCTCCGCATCGAGCACCCGGCTGCTGTCAAGGTACGTAATGCGGCCGTGGAACAGATGATGAAGGCTCGCGTTGAGAAATCCCGCGTCATGGACACAATGATGAAGATGGCGGAGGAGACGCGCAAGGAAATGGAGGTCGTGGAGGCGATGAAGAAACAGTTACGACTCCGCAGTGAATTAGATCATTTGGGGTGATAATCTTTCGTCTTCTTTTGCTCCTGTGTTTCATCTTTTTGCTTGGTGTTTCGTCAAGACGTGTCACGTTCTCTCTACGAGGCATGAATAGAACAATGGTTTTTAGGGAATGAATAGAACAATGCTAACAATGAGATGACTAGCAAATTAGATCATTTTTATCGCCATATGGCCTTTGGGCTGCCGTGTTTACGTGCTCCTCCGTCGCAGTACTACTCCAGTGGAAAACTTGAGTATACCTTGACGGTTCTTTGCTCCTCCTCGATCAGGTCGTCGGCGCATTTATACGAGCAGTCAAATCACAAGGCCCCGCCTTCCAACAGTAATGAGCCGTCAAATCACAAAGGCCCTCGCCTCTCGTGAAACCGACCAAGCTAGACTGCCCCGCCCTCTAGCCTTTTAAAAAATGTATACTTTTGTACAATAGTAGTATAGATGGATTGTGCCATGGAGTAAACCTTGAAATAAAAAAAGGTGGTACATATAGAGAGCGCTCATCGCCAAATTATGCATATAGTACTATTAAAATTGATGTGTCCCGTCAACTCGCAGAACGAGGAGAAGCTTGCTTAATACGACGTCTCCCCCGCCCACGGGCGCGGTGGCTCGCAGGATGAGGTGAAGCTTGCATAGGCTGGTGCCAATGTAAGAAATACTAGTATGTACGTACAGAAGAGTTAAAGTAACGAGAAGAAACATAACATAGTTCTGCCGGGGGCTCAACACAACACACCCCTCAAATTGCACACCTGAAATTAAACTTTGCAACTATTCCTGTAGACACTGCATTAGAACCACCATGAGCAACGACACTGCCACCTTACTCGGAGTCCTCGTCCACGTCCTCGACTTTGTCCTTGTCCCTCTTCCTCTTGGCCGATACTTCTTTGCTTGAACCGCACACTTGGCTGTTGCTCTTCATCCAACCCTTGTAGATATTGAAGCAAAGGTAGCATTCCATTGCAGCGTAGTGGGTGTGGTCTATATCTAGTACATTCCGCTGCCATGCATGACGATGAAACGTGTAATGAGGTTTCTCCAGTTTACTGTACGAAGGATGAACCATGGCTCCTACCAGGGTCAGCATTGAAGGCTGACGAGAGGACACTAGCCGATTCTTCTGGAGGTCGAAGGTGTTACCTACAATGAGGCCTTTCTGACGCAGGACTTCTTTGTCGTTACCAAAGTCTATAGTAACGAATTTGACTAGGTTTCTCTCGAGGAAGTCCTTAAAATCCTGGCCCTCAACGTCGGCATGGCATATGTGGTAGACCAAGCATAAGTCATGCACGCAAACCTAGATCACGGCGGGCTTCTTCCTCTCTTCGTCCTTTAGATCCTTACATGCGTCCCAGGACTGTGGTGTACTCAACATCTAGCCCAGCGACCCACTCATCATCTGAGTCTTCGAACATGCATCTGAAGCGAGAAAGGCATCCTTTCACCGTCGCGGAAGAACGGGTGTAGATGAAGTCGAACTCATCACCGGTGATGGTTCTAACCTTGTACTCACCGCCGATCGTGGAGATTTGGGACGCCATGGATTTGGGAGGAGGGTTAGGATTAGTGGAACTGCCGTAATGTGAATGGACGGGACGACTAGGAGCGAACCGCCGTAGTATTGAAGGACGTGCGGGGACGAGTAGGAGCGAACTGCCAGCGTGCGAACGGCAGGGTAGTGGCTTTCCATTCTCCCATGATACGGGCTTCCGAGAGCCTTGGATCTGAGATCGAGCAGTTGCATGGCGTGATTCTAGACCTATGGGTGAATATCCTATCCTGGAGGGTTATTCTGCAAATTTTCAGCAACTTAGCATGCGACCGTTTGATCTCAGATCCAAGGGCTGCCAGCAGCCCGTATCATTGTCGCGCCTACGACGATCGTCGCGTCGCTCGCGCGGTCGCGCCCTTGGAGATTTAACACAGTGCATTAGGCTATCTGATGATGGCATGTCATACATAGTCATCACTTAGTCACTCATACTACAACAAGGTCGGCTATAAGTGTATTTTTTTGATTAACTTGCCACATCAGACTTTATGCCTATGTGGCAAGCTTAAGCACCTGTAGGAGCAAGTAAAAGTAAGTACAATAGTGCGCTTTACATGGCATTTTTGCATATGTGGAGGAAAGAGAGGCAAGGAAAAAGTGGAGAATTGGGCTCTCGTGCAAGAGCCAGCCTTTAATACATGGTGGAGCATTGGGAGAGGCACCTGTATGGAGGTGGTCAGGAATCGGGAGACTCACGCCGATCGTAGCGCCGCAGTTAAAATGATAATGGCAAGTCAAATCACGGGGCCCCACCTGTTCAGCAGTAACTTCATTTGTCAAATCACACAGCCCTACGTTTGCAGCAGCCTACTCCCTCGTCTTCTCGCGTCTCTATCGAACCGAATAGGCGGAACTGCCCCGCCGCCTACCGCGTAGGAAAAGCCCCGCCCTCGACTTTTAAATAGTATACAATATACTAATTTTGTATCCATGGATTGCACCCGCGCCATGGAGCAAAGTGTCTAGAAAACGGAGGATAGACGGTGTTCTTGCAATAGAGAAGAGGGAGAGGCGAGATGGTGGTTTTGGAATGGAGATGATGGAGAGGAGAGGAGGTGGTTTTGCAATGAAGAAGATCAGAAGAGGCCAAGAAGGAGAGGCGAGACGGTGGTTTTGGAATGGAGATGATGGAGAGGAGAGGAGGTGGTTTTGCAATGGAGAAGAGGGAGAGGAGCGTGCGGCAGCGATTTAGTATTGGACGAGAGGGCCAGCACGCTGTGACTAGATCAAAATCAAAATCAATTTACCCTTCAATTAATAAAGCGACCCCACATTAACTAGTCTCCCTTTTATTCTGGGTCATAATTGACCTTGATTTTCTCACATAAAATATATGTTATACGTTGCAAAAATAATATAATTGGAAAGTCATTCAGATACGAACCAAACGATACAATTTTTGGTGACATGCATTCACATTTTGCTTGTCAAATACAGTACGTGGTCAAACTTTTGGCCCAAAATACGCAAAACAACAAAAAAAAAATACTTCCAAGACCAGCGCCGCTCTTCCGCTCTTCTCCTCTTAAACCACCGCCGCTCCTCTCCCGTTCCAATCTAAATGCAGCGCCGCTCCTCTCCTCTTCCATTTCAAAACCACCGCTCCTCCTCTCCTGTTCGAGGAACAAAACCAGCGTCGCTCCTCTCCCGTTCTAATCCAAAACCAGCGCTGCTCCTCTCCTCTTCCATTCAAAAACCACCACCGGCGAGTGAAGGTGCTGTGGAGAAGTAGATCGATGGAGGAGTACAACCGATACGTGAGGATCGCCGACGGCAACCCTGTGAAGCTAGCTAGGATGTTGGAGATATAGTCTTGGTTTGACAACAAGGACCAACTAGCGGCGACATCCATGGCCAAATATCTACAACAGAGCGAAAAGGCGGCGATACTCCCAGAGGTAGTCGCGCCGGGGTACATAGAGCTGCTCCTCTGGGCCATGGGGCAAACATATTCAATGAATCCGATCGTGAGGGAGCGGTGGTGGGAGTATCGATCCCAGATGGAGCATCCACCAGAGATTGAAGGATCGAGCATCTACAGGGTGCCGTTTGTGAGGGTGTCCTGCCAGAGCAAGCCGGTGGAGTCTTCGTCGACTGAACCCAACTGCAAGAGGAGAAAAGCAGTTGGCCTGACGACGCTTCCCTGCCATCATCTCCCTCGCCATTCACATCGTCTCACGGGGCGGCTTTCTGCCGCCGAGGAATTGGAGGGGGCTGCCCCCCCCAGCCCAATAGTCGGGCATCTTGTGAATTGTCAGGAGGAGCTTAGGGTTGTCAGTATTTGCAGGTTGTGAATTGTGTTTTGTGTAGTGTATTTTGAGAGTACTTTCAGATATGAATGTCTTTTGAATTTCAGATTTGCAGTATTGAGCATATGAAGTATTTTATGAATTCTAGAGATATATTTTTAGCACTTAAAAAAATGTAGTTTCATAGGAGTATAAAAGTGCAGACAATGTGATTCTCAGAGAAGAAACTGCAAGTTTCGGGCCAGATAAGAAGCGCAAGTTCGGGCCAGATAAGAAACTGCAACTTTCAGAGGCAGAGCATTTATATTAACACGGCCTTTTCAACAGGGTTAACATCATGTTGGAAGTTTTATTCATGGTCAAAAATGGAACTACCAGCCAGTTAACATCACGTTGATCAACATTCATGCATAGCACATCTTCATATGATGCACAGTCAAAATGCCCACACAATGTCGAAAAGTGCGAAACAGAGAAAACGAGGGACTAAGTTTTGGCAAGTGTTGGACGTGGTTTTGGGCTGCCCCGTCTAGGCTTTCATTTTTAACATACGCAGCCCACGACCTCGGATGGGAGGTCCATAGGCCTGTTTGTATTTTCTTAGTGCTATCATGTATCGACCGGCCTATGGACCTCCCATCCGAGGTTTTATTTTTGGCAGCCCAATTTATGTATTTTTTTGAAGAAAACGCAGAGGTCTGACTCCGAGCGTGCCTGCCCCCCTCAGCAAGTTTGCTCGCGCGCCCCATAGAGTCGCCGGCCATATCCACGGGGGAATGGCTGGAAGACAGGCAGATGTACAAGATGCATCTCCCACATGTCTACAAAGCCTTCCCGCGGATGCTCCAGCCGCTCAACTCTGTCGCACCGGCAGTGCTGCGGGAGACTCGAGGGAGGAGATGGAGGGAGCGGGCGATGCGGATCTGCGACCACGCTCTCTCCTGGACCCAGTGCACACGCGAATGGAGGGAAGAAGCCGAGGAGGGACCGAATCCGTTCTCTCACTCGTGCAGGTATGCTCGGATGTGCAAGGATCATGTGGATTGGGAGCTGCTGAATCTATCCCTGCGGATCTACTTCGAAAGAGATTTCTCGGAGGAGCACAGGATGCCCCACCCTAGTGAGCCGTCGATTGCGTTCGTTCGATGGGCGAAAGGAGAAGTGAATTCAGGAGGTCAACGCCGTGCTGCGAGATGGGAATGCTTGACTGGACTCATGCTCACCAGCACGCCACTGGAGCCAGAGCAGGTGGATCCCCTACCTTACCTCTCCCCCAAACCTGCAGAAGATTGAAATAGGCTTGCAATCTGCTTCAATTGAGCTGTCTGGTGGTTATTTCTGCTTCCTGAGAGACAACATCTGGCTGGAGGATGAGAAGGAACCAGGAACTCCAACGAATTTCCCCTATCACAATTGGGGGGAGCGTCGGTTGGGCAGTGGTACGGCCCACATCCGCCCCAAATGGGGGCACAATCTGGGCAGGCTCCTGTAATTGCCCAAGATCAATCACCGGGTGGTTCCGACTCTCAGATCAGTGGGAAATCTCAAGGCAAGAATCAGCAAAAGAAGAGATAGGACATCCAGAAAACTGCTCCTGCCCTTGCTTCGGTCCTTATGGCATACTCTGAGGTGATCTGCTACAACTGTGGGGAACCAGGGCATCATTTGGATAAATGTGCCAAGCCCAAGAGTTATTTTATCTGCAAAATGGTTACCCATAAAGTTGAGAATTGCCCTGTCAGAAGGAAAACCCACAGCTCGCTAGATATGTTGGAAGTGCTGCTCCAGGATTATGTCCACCATTGACAGAATTTTCTGTGACACAGAATTAGATAGTTTCTTTCCCCTTTCTAGTTGTAGAGCTCTGCCCAGATGTGGTAGTGACCACACTCCTTTGCTCTGGGACTCTGGTCTTAACCAAACTCCAAAGAGCAATAGTTTTAAATTTGAAAAGTGGTGGTTGCTTAGAGAAGATTTTACTGAGCTAGTCAGGAAAATCTGGAATGAGCCTACTGGGAGCAGCTGCCCCCTAGAAAATTGGCAGATCAAAATCAGAAGATTTAGAAGAACTACCAAAGGGTGGAACTCCAATGAGGAAGCTAATCTTAGAAGATACAAAAGGCTTCTCCTCCTTGAGTTTGATTCTCTAGATATTAAGGCAGAAACCACTGACCTCTCTGAGGCTGAGACTAATAGATTAAACTTTGTCCATGGAGAGCTCAAGAAAATTTTGCTTCAAGAAGAAATCAAAGTCAAACAAGGGTCTAGAGATAGGAACATTAAGGAGGGTGATAGAAATAGTACTTACTTCCATGAAGTAGCTAACCATAGGGGGAGGAAACCCTCATTCACTCCCTTGATGGCCCTGTTACTAGGATAGATGAGATGCTGAAAGTGGCTAGTGACTTCTACAAAGACCTGTTTAAGAAAGAAAACTCTTCTGGGTTCTCTCTACAAAACAATTTTTTCTTTGCTTCTGAAAAAGTCTCTCCTGCTGAAAATGAGTTGCTAGAAGCCCCTTTTTCAGAGATAGAGGTGAAGGAAGCCATTTTTAGATCTTATCCTGATGGGGCTCCTGGTCCTGATGGGATTCCCTTCTTGTTTTACCAGCATTTTTGGGACTTGGTGAAAAATGATCTCTTAGATCTTTTCCAAGCCTTTCATAGAGGAGTTGGATCCAGCAACTTACTCATGGGGGGTCTGTTGGGGTCAAGTTAAATAACTGTGAAAGTGATTTTTTTCCCTTGTTGGTAAAGGCCTTAGGCAAGGTGACCCCATCTCCCCGCTTTTGTTTAATTTAGTAGTGGACGTTCTTACTAAAATGCTGAGCAAAGCTGCTGATCATAGTATGATTGCAGGGCTCTGTCCTGAGGTCTTCCCTGGTGGCATCATCCACCTTCAATATGCAGATGATACCAACCTTTTCTTAGACAATGACTCCACACATGCTAGCAATCTGAAAACTGTTCTAACCTGTTTTGAACAAGTCTCAGGCATGAGAATCAACTACTCTAAAAGTGAACTCATCCCTATCAACATGGATGATCAGGAGTTAGCTGACTTCCTCTCTATTCTAGTCTATAATAAAGGTAACTGCCCCATTAAGTACCTAGGTATCCCTCTCCACTATGATAAACTGAGGAGAGAGGATAACCAACCCCTTCTGGTTAAAATCATTAAAAGGATTGCTGGGTGGAGGGGCAAACTTCTCTCTTACAGAGGTAGATTGATCCTCATACAAGCTTGTTTGGCTAGCATTCCAGTGTATCTCCTCTCCTTCTTCAAGTTCCCTAAATGAGCAGTGAACCTCATCAATTCTCAGATGTCTCATTGCTTGTGGAATGATTTTGAGGGAAATAGGAAGCTACACCTTGCTAATTGGGCCCTAGTCTCTATGAAAAAAAAATTTGGAGGCCTAGTCATACCTAACCTCCAAGAAATTAACATCTGTCTTCTAGGGTCTTGGATTAAAATATTCTATGAGGAAGACCTAAAACCCTGGAAGCTTCTTATTGCCCATAAATACTAGGAAATAAACCTAATATTTTTGTCCCTTCCTCCAACCCTAAGACCTCTAGATTCTGGAAAGGATTAAAATCTATTATGCATGTTATGAAATTTGGCTACAGATGGAACATAAGGGATGGGAGTAGAACCAGGTTCTCGGAAGATACTTCGTTTGGCACATCCCCCCTAGCAGTCCAATTTTGGCCTATTTACTCTGTCTGCAATGAGCTTAACAAAAGTGTCAATGAAGTTTGGGACAGTCAATTCCTAAAACTCTCTTTTAGAAGGAACTTTAGTGATAGTCTCATGGAACAATGGTTCCAGTTGGAGGAAATTGCCAAAAGCATTACCTTCTTGTCCGAGCAGTTGCCCTGATTTGGCATTTGGACAATAAGGGGAAGTATTCCTCCAGCTCCGTCTATCATGTTATCAACTTTAGAGGGGTTCAACCCGTGTTTATCCATGCTGTCTGGAAATTGAGAGTTCCCCCTAAAATTCATGTATTTCTCTGGCTTCTCTCAAAAAACAAATTGATGACTAGGGATAACCTTAGGAAGAGACACATCATCAAACCCCTTGATTGTGTTTACTGCTTGGAACAAGAGTCTTGTTCTCACCTATTTTTTGAATGTATAGTTGCTAAACATCTCTGGGCCCACATTGAGGAATATTTCTCTAGTCAGATTGGCTCATCCTTCGAATCTGTCGCCAGATTCTGGATTGCTACCAAAAAGTGCTCAGTTTTAAACACTGTTAGCTCAGCTGTCCTTTGGTGCCTCTAGAAATATAGAAATGCTATGATTTTCAGTAACACCTCCTAGATTTCCATTCCACAGGTCTTGAGGTTGATCAGGAACATGGTGAGGAACTGGGCGATTCTCTCCTCCGGATCGAACAAGGACAAGTTGATGAGCTTCATGGAAACCCTAACAAGATCCCTCCAGAAACCGTTGGCGATTACTTGTGGCTGAACAAGGCTCGACCTGCTCTGGGGCTGGACCCGTGGGCACGTCTCAAGATCTTTGATGAAGATGATGGGCACCTGGCACCGAAAAAGAGGGACATCCACCATGCTACGCCTTCCAGCCCGGTGTCTCCGCTTGCTTACTGGTCGCCGCAGGCTGACACGGCCCCTCGGCTGAAGACCATGAAGGCTTCGCTGGACCCTCCTTGTGTCATTTGAGTGCTCTATCCGCTCTGCCTTTGGCACCGCTCGGATGATTTGTGTTATTCAGAGAACTTGTTCATCCAGCCCCCCTATTTTGTAGCTTTTCTACCTTTGCTTTCGAACTGCTCTTTGAGCTGCTGTATCAGAATATGTTGTGGTTTCATTCTCAGCAATGGAACCGGGGAGATGCTCCCTGTTTTTCTAAAAAAAAATATTTTATATGTTATTTATATTATTTTTATTGTCATCATATATTTAACAGATACTTACAGATGTAAGAAAATAATATCCCACATCTTATTAACTTATACAAATAATTTCTTAACAAATAAAATCCTGGATTGTTTTGGCATGAAAATCCTAGTGATTGTGTACAAAAACTTGGTAAGATTTAAGGACGAATGTAACAATATCATTTATTATTTAAATATATTTATAACAAAATGCTCAGCCCCCTTTTTTTTGCTGGCCCAACCCAACATTATAATTAGAATCAACCCAGCAAAATCATGTATTTAGAGAAAGTGCAAATGGCCTGTAATTTTTTAGGAAATAAAATAAACGGGCTGCATGGACGCTACATTATTTGTTCACCCAGCCCAGCTAATGGCTGTAATTCAAAAAAAAAGTTCAAATTGACTGTAAATTCTACCATGCAAAAAAAGACTGTAAATTCTGAAAAAATGGGTTGAATACGTACCACATTTTTGGAGGCTGAAATGTGGGCCAATAGGTCGAAGCCAACGCAAGTCGTTGTCAATTTAGTCAAAAAATGATTCTGACTTGCTAGCCATTGGATTTACATCCAACGACCGGCATCCATCTTCAATCTCTCATCTTCTTCTTCCTCCAGCGCCGCCGGGACCACCTCCCGCCTCCTGCTGCTAGCAGCTCTGCTTAGCACGCTTCGCTATGAAGCGCTACTCCACCGCTGGCTGTGCCATCCCTCCACCCCTCCACACCTCCTATTCTTCTCCACCATTGCCGAACCACACCGCACTAGAACCAGTTAACCCTCAGACACCTCTTAAATGCGTGACTCTACTCCCGCTTTTCCCATCTCCGGCTCGTTGTTGTTTGGGGGCCTCGCCGTCGTCCACCACCTTGGATGCGCCGGCGGGCGTGGTCAATGTGGTCAACGAACGACACCATCGGAAGTAGATCTGCGTGGAGAGGTCGATACCGGGTCCACGGCCGCAGACAAGGAAATGCCTCCTTATTACGCTGCAAGAAAATAATGATTCCTCCACGACATCCGGGACCCACCGGAAGGGCCTCTCAGATTTCGCAAAAATAACGCTCCCTACCGACATGTTGGACCCACCAGCTATCTTCGCACGCAAGGAAGTGCCTCCTTATTACGCACAAAAAATGAATATTCCCCCTGCCAGCTGGAACCCAGCATAGTGGGAGGCTGACTTGTGGGTCTACCAAGTTGATGGGGACGGAGGACTTTGTCAACGTAGTCAATATGAATGATTCTAGCTCCTATTACCGTACGATGTTCATCCAACAGCCGTAGTGCTCCTACAACCTCTGGTCTTCTTGGTCCAGGCGCCCAAACCAGCGCCGGTCCTGCCGCGTGCTCCTGCCTCCAAAGGGTCGGCTATGATGTCATGGAGGCCTCACCGCCCCTACTACTCCCACCGCTGGCCAGGCCATCCCTCTACTCACCCACACCCCTCAGTAATTCTCGTGACAAAGCAGCCTCACACTGCAGCCGAACCAGTGAACCCTCGTACTCCTCTTCGTGTGGGCATCCACTGCTGCATCTTCCCCGGCTCCGAGTCGTCCCCTTCCTAGTCCTCGCTATCGTCCACCGCCATGGTGCTCTCGGCGCGGCGTGGTCAACGTGGTCAAGGAACGACTTCCATCGGACGTGGACTGTATGTGGAGCGGCTGACAGCTGGGTCCATGCCGCAGCAAGGAAGTGCCTCCTTATCACGCGCAAAATAATGATTCCTCCACCTGACAGCGGGGACCCACCGGACGGGCCACCGTATTTCACGAAAAAACGTTTCTCGACGGCTGGGACCCACCAGCTACATCTTCGCAGTAAGGAAGTGCGTGATACCGGGACCCACCTGGTCGAAGCGTACGTAGCGTTGTCATTCTGGTCACGAACGTGTACGTACATACTGGTCGATGTAGAGGCGCGCACGTGTCGTAGTAGAGGCGCGCACGTAGCATGTACACGTACGTACAGCGGCCAGGGTGCAAGAAAGAAAATACGGCCACGTATGTGTACATACGGGCGGGGTCTCAAACGCCTACTCGCGCATACGTACGGCCAGGGCTCGTGTACATGGCTGGGTCGGAACGGAGAAACAACGTCGTTGTCGTGTTCATGGGGAGGCAACGGAATGCACCGTGTTCATGGGGAGGCATCGGAATGCGTCGTGTTCATCGGGAGGCAACGAAACGCGTGGGAGCCAACCGGCTGGGTCGGAACGGAATGCGTGGTCATGTTCATCAGGAAAGCTTGGACGAAACAGGCGATGGAAACGAGGCCTGGCGTACCGCACAACGGAGGAAACAGACCTCCTACATTCAGAACGGGGTCCTATTTATCAGGAGGGGTCTGGCGTACCGCAAAACAGAGGAAACGGACCTCCTACGGTCGAAACGGGGGTCCTGTTGATCGGGAGGGGTGTGGTGTACCACAAACGGATTTAAACGGACCTCCTACGGTCAAACGGGGTCCCGTTGATCGCGAGGGTGTGGCGTACCACAAAACGGATTTAAACGGACCTCCTACAACAAACGGGGTCCCGTTGATCGGGAGGGTGTGGCGCATCGCTAAGCATTTAAACGGACCTCCCACGATCAAACGGGGTCCTTTTCATCGGAGGGGTGTGGCGCACCGCAAAACGGACTCCACGGGATACCGTTTCATCTCCAACGCCGACCTCCTCCAGCCTCCACGGGCTACCGTCGACCTCCTCTAGCCTCCACGGGCTCCTGCTCATCCAGCCTCCACCGCGCTACTCCACCGCCATCGCTCAACCACCCCTCCACCATCTACCGTTCATCCAACCCTCCACACCACGGGGTCCTGTTCAACCACCCCTCCACGGGCACCCCTCCACCATCTACTGTTCATCCAGCCCTCCACACCACAGGGTCCTGTTCATCCACCCCTCCACCGTCTACTGTTCATCCAGCCCTCCACCACACCACAGGGTCCTGTTCATCCAAAGGCAACGCCACCGCCACCGCTCATCCAACCCCCCGCAACGCTCACTATTCATCCCAGAGGCGGCATCGATCGGCTTCAGCTTAGCAAAGAGCGGCGAATCGCTTTCGATCGGGTTCAGTTAACAGCCAACGATCGATCGCTCGGGTTCTATAACGCGTAGTTCGCAGGTGCAATCGCCGGGTTCGATTAGAGTTCAACGCCTCGCTTTCAGGTTCGATTAGAGCGCGCCTACCGCAGCAGCGTCGTGTCTACGAGAAAGCAGCGCATCGCTTCGGCCCCGACCTCCCACCGTAACCGGGAACTCCCCGAAATTTTCCTCCCCCTCGCTTCTACCACGGTTTTTTCATCATGGACGAACCAAAGAATGTCATGCAGCTGCGTCTCCGACCCTCCCAGGATGAAAAGCCCATTTTCTGTCATGATGTTTTGTCATAGAAGTAGGAGCCCACCACATTTATGATGATACCGGGTTTTGTCACAATTATCGTCATAGAAGTGTCATATGTATGACAGAAAAAATTTCGCTCGGCCCAGCAAGTCACGGATGTGTCTTCTTTTTGTAGTGAAGACCGCCGACAATAAGGTTCTTCGCTCTCAAAGAGTAAAGAAACCCAACCTTGCTCTAAAGGATAAGGTTAGTATGGAGGAAGAGGATGAAGAGGAAGAAGAGGAGAGCAACCTCGAAGATACGAAGTATGCCTATCATGTACACATGGCCCTTGCTTCAAGGCAATTTTGGAGCAAGAAGAACTCAAGGCCCAACTTCAACAAGAACAATTCAAGTGGCGCAAAAGGCAAACAACGAGTGAGGACTTGCTTCAATTGTGGCAATGTGAGCCACTTTGTTGCGGAGTGCCCTTATGAGAAGAGGGAAGACAATGGTGGCAAGCTCATCTGAAAGGACAAGGCCAAGTCTTTCCCCAACAAGCGCAACTTCACCAAGAACACTCCTCACAAGGCATTGGTGGTACAAGAAGAGTACAATGAGGATGATGACGATGATGAATATGGTGAATCGGTTGCCATGGCCTCCCTTGCCATTGCGACGACTCCACGGGTGTCTCTCTTCGACTCACCCAATGAGAGCATCACCGCCAAGTGCCTCATGGCTAAAACCACCAACAAGGTAACCCCCAACATCAAAACTACCATCATTAATCATCCTTCTTCGACGGATAGCATTGATGAACATGAGGGAACTAATGTGGAGGAGAATATGTTTGAGGCCTTTATGGGTAAACTCAAGGGTAAATCCAAGAAGCACTTCATTGCTCTCTTGGAACAACTTGGTGAAGCCAATGACATGATCGAGGCTCATGAAGATACCATCTCTAAGATGGAGGGGCATAGTCGAGACTATGCCGATGAGATTTTGGATCTTTCCAATGCTCTTGAGTAAGAGCGTGGTCTTCGTTTGGCTCTTGAGGAGTCACACAACGATGATCATGCTTGATTAAAGAAAGATCTTGATCATGCTCTTGTTGTTTCTCGTGTGCTAAATTCCGAGAAGGCCAAACTTGGGGTTGATCTTGCTAGACTCAAGGAGGAGTTTGATATACTTGACAAGGCTCATAAGACCTTGAAAGGTATTCATGCTAGTCTCAAGGAGTCTCATGATCAACTTCAAGTGAAGCTAACTAAGGAGAAAGCCACTTTTCCTCATATGGTTTTAATTGATAATGCAAATGCTACTAACCCGTTTTGTGAGCATGTGCATCTTATTGAGGAAAATGCTAAGTTGAAGGAGAAACTTGAGAAAGGCCTTGTGTCATGCATACAAGGTGAGAAGAACCTCAACGACCTTTTGAGCAATCAAAAGGAAGTTGTGGCCAAGGAGGGGATTGGGTTTGCACCATGGCCCAAGAACAAGAAGAAGAATGACAAGACCAAACGACCTCCTCCTCTCAAGCAAACTTTTGTAAAGGAGGGAGAGGGTGCTTCCAAGGAGAAGAAGAACAATGCGAAGGGTGGCGGTGTCAAGAAGGGCAATGCCACCCCTCCCAACAAAGCCATGATTTTAATCCTTCTTATGTGTAATGCCGTGCTAGTGATGGGCATGTTTATGCCAAATTTGTTGGTTCTCCTCATGAATATATTGAACGGTCTATTTGGGTTCCTAAGACCCTTGTTACTAACATCAAAGGAGCCATTACAAAATGGGTACCTAAAACCAAGCATTTATCCCTTGTAGGTGTTTGCTTCCGGTGGGGGATCATGGTTGCTCGATAGTGGAGCTACAAATCATATGACCGGAAGCAAGGACTTGGTGGTGGACGTGCACAAGATTCCATCTATGCCCACCAATGTCGAGTGGGGTGATGCCTCGTCTTCTAAGGTATTGGGACTCGGCAAGGTTGTCATTTCTCATGATCTCACAATCGAGAAGGTCATGCTCGTTGAGTCCCTTGCATACAATTTACTTCCCGTTCGTCAATTTGCAATCATGGGCTTTGCCACTTTCTTTGATATTGATACCATGGCCCTCTTGTGGAGCAAGACTCTTAAAGTAGCCTTTGTTGGGCATGTCGAGAACGGTCTATATGTGATTAACTTTTCAGAGCGACCCACCAAGACCGCGACATGCCTAATGGCTAAAGTTGACGTGGGATGGCTTTGGCATCGTCGTTTAGCCCATGTCAATATGAGATATTTGCAAAGTCATCTCAAGGGGGACCATGTCCGTGGACTAACGAATGTTAGTTTTGCTAAAGATCGTGCTTGCTGTGCTTGTATCGAAGGAAATCTACAAGAGAAGGCTCACCCTCCCATGACTATCATTTACTCAAAGAGGCCTTTGGAGCTCCTTCATTTGGATCTTTTTGGGCCTCCATCCTTTGATAGTCTTGGGGGTAGGAAGTATTGCCTGGTGATTGTGGATGACTATTCAAGATACACTTGGGTGTATTTCTTCAAGAGGAAGAGTGAGACCCAACAAACCGTCATTGACTTTGCAAATGAAGCCCAACGTCAACACAACGCAAAGATCTTGACAATAAGAAGTGACAACGGCACCGAGTTCAAGAACTACACCTTGGATGAGTTCCTTAGTGATGAGGGGGTCAAGCATCAATATTCCGCACCTTACACCCCTCAACAAAATGGTGTTGCGGAGAGGAAGAACCAGGCGTTGATGGATGCGGCAAGGACCATGATGGCGGAGTTCAAGTCTCCATACAAATTTTGGGCTGAAGCCATCAACACCGCATGTCATGCATCCAATCGGCTCTACCTCCGCAAGGGCTTGAACAAGACTCCATATGAGATACTCACCGGTAACAAGCCCAACCTCAAGTACTTTTGGGTGTTCGGGTGTAAGTGTTTCATTCTCAAGAAAGGTGTTCGGTTGTCTAAATTTGAGGCTAGAGCTTATGAGGGCATATTTGTTGGTTATGCTACGAACTCTCATGCTTACCGTGTCCTCAATAAATCCACGGGACTTATTGAGGAGATGTGTAACGTGGAGTTTGATGAGAATAACGGCTCCCAAGTGGAGCAAAGTGGCACTTGTGATGTAGGTGATGAAATTCTTCCTCAAGCCATAAGAAGAATGGGTGTTGGTTTTATCCTACCCATTGAGGAACCCCTTGTGGCCGAAGGAGAAGGACAATGCCCCACTCAAGTGGAGCCATCACCAACCCAAGGCCCACACGCTTCCGAAGAACAAAGTGAAGGCCCTCAACCTCATGAACAAGACCAAGGGCAAGATCATGCTCAAGAAGGTGTTGACACACCAAGTGATGCCCAAGGTCAAGTTCTCTCCCCCGAGCAAGTTCTAGATCAAGAACAAGCTCAAGACGATGCTCAAGATGATTAAGTGACCGCTCTCCAATTCACCACCGAGGAGGAATTAGAGCATCGTGCCGCCAAGATTGCATCCAAGCTCTCCACCAGGGGTCATTTCATGAAGAATGTGCTTGGAAGTATTCAAAAGGGGGTAAGCACTCGTAGACAATTGGCAAACTATTGTGAACATCACGCGTTTGTCTCTTGTGTTGAACCCCAAAAGGTATATGAAGCACTTGAAGATCCGGATTGTCTTAATGCCATGCATGAAGAACTCAACAAATTCGAGTACAACAAGGTGTGGAGATTGGTGCCAAGGCCAACGGGGAACTACAGTGTCATTGGAACCAAGTGGATATTCAAGAACAAGCAAGATGCTCATGGGACCATCATTCTCAACAAGGAAAGATTGGTGGCACAAGGCTACTCCCAAGTCGAGGGTATCGACTACGGTGAAACCTTTGCTCCCGTTGCACGCCTTGAGTCCATTCGCATGTTAATTGCCTATACTTCTCATCATAACTTTAAGTTGCAATAAATGGATGTGAAGAGTGCTTTTCTTATTGGTCCCATTAATGAGGTGGTCTACGTCAAACAACCCCCCGGGTTTGAGGATCCCTACTTTCCCGATCATGTGTATCAACTCGATAAGGCACCCTATGGCCTTAAACAAGCCCCACGTACGTGGTATGACCACCTTAACGAGTTGTTACAAGATCGTGGATTTGAAGTTGGGCTAATCGACCCCACTCTTTTTACTAAGAAGGTCAAAGGGGAGTTGTTTGTGTGCCAACTATATGTTGATGATATTATCTTTGGTTCCCCTAACAAAGCTTTCAATGAGGAATTTGCCAATCTCATGACCTCAAAGTTCAAGATGTCCTCCATGGGAGAGTTGAAGTTCTTCCTCGGATTCGAAGTGAAGCAAAGAAGAGAGGGAACCTTCATCAACCAAGCCAAATACACTCAAGACATGCTCAAGATATTAAAGCTAAGCGATGTCAAGCCGGCTTCCACTCCAATGCCAACCAAGTGCCAACTTGACATTGATCCCAATGGTAAAGCGGTGGATCAAAAGGTATATCGCTCCATGATTGGCTCCTTGCTTTACCTTTGTGCATCTAGACCGGATATCATGTTGAGTGTGGGAATTTGTGCACGGTTTCAAGCCGCACCTAAGGAAAGCCACTATGTGGCAGTCAAGCGAATCTTTCGATATTTGGCTCTACCCCAAACTTTGGCTTATGGTACCCAAGAGGAGCAAACTTCAAGCTTGTAGGATTTTCGAACTCCGATTGGGCGGGAGGCAAAGTGGATAGGAAGTCCACTTCCAGAGGGTGCCAATTCCTTGGTTGCTCTTTGGTGAGTTGGTCTTCCAAGAAGCAAAGTTTTGTGTCTCTCTCATCCACCGAAGCGGAGTATGTGGCGGCCGGTAGTTGTTGTGCACAACTCTTATGGATGAGGCAAACTTTAAAGGATTACGGTGTCATTTGTGACAAAGTGCCTCTTTGGTGTGACAATGAAAGTGCCATCAAGATTTCTCTAAACCTGGTGCAACACTTCAAGACGAAGCATATTGAGATTCGGTATCACTTCATCCGGGATCACATTAGGCGAGGGGAGATTGAGCTCAACTATGTCAACACTCATGATAACCTTGCAGTATCTTCATGAAGCCTTTGGATGAAGCAAGATTTCGCGAGTACAGGCATGAGCTAAATATCATTGATTCAAGCAATGTTGCTTGAACCCTTGCACACCCCACCATACTCAACTTGTTATCTTGTGTAGGTGTAGGCATGGATATAGGGGTAGTGGTGTTCTCTCAATGAACTCTTCCTCCCCCCATTATGCATAAATTGATCAACTCTTTCACATTAGCCATTTTTTATGGTACTTGTGCTTCAAAGACAAGTTTTGGTCATGGGCCCAACGATAATTCTTCGCGGTGCCATACCAAGTGACTCAAACATAGGTGGCCTCGGCCACCACTCTTTCGTGGAGAGGTGTGTGTTTCTCGCTCTCGTTGTTGATTTTGTGAGTATGTTCCTTCCCGTTTTCTCCTTTGAGCTAAGCTCTGTTGGCCTAGTTCTTCTTGCAGATGAGCGGTACTACTGCTGCGGGGCGGGCGATGGGGGTTATATCGGGGCAGGGGGAGTTATTCTCTTCCCATACCCATTCGCCCCCACTCGCTCGTCTTCCTCGTCACTCCAACGACGCCTCGCTGCGGGAGGGCTCCGGCCGGCCGCCTTTTTCGGGCTGATCCTCTCCATTTCCTCTGGTGGAGTTGTTCCCCACCACGTCCTCCAGCCATGGATGCCGGTATTGCCCCCGTTCCCGTTTTCTCTTTGCCTAGATCTTGCATCTAGATTATTAGGGGCAATAGGCATTGTTTTCTCGTTTCTGGCTATGAAGAGGCTTGTGTAGTATGGAGATAGCTTCTAGGCCCTTTGGATTGATGTTTTGGTAGGATAAATTTTTGAATTTGGCATCCCGGTAGTGCCGGATCTGTCCATGGCAGTAGGGAACCGCTGTTCCCATCTTGAGCAGTGCTGCCGCACGAGCGGTACTACCGTGGGAAGGTTGCGGTACTACCGTCGGATGCCTAGTTCCATCATTTTCTACCACACCTTGATCCTTGTTGCTTCATTTGGTGGCTTATGCTCTTTCTTTCGTGGTGTTTTTTTGCTTGTGTGTTTGGTTCCAGGTGATGATCTTCCTGAGCAGCAGGCCTGCCGTTTCAACCCCGGTCGTGCTTCATCAAAGCGCTACCACACTTCTGAGTCAGCAGGTGGTTCCTCCAGTGCTCCACCACCGCCTGCAGGTGCTTACTCCAGTGCACCACCTCCGCCTCAACTCCAAAAGAAACCTGCCAACAGGCCGAAGCCAAGGGCAAGACTGTGGATGAGATGATCGCCAAGGAGTTCTGGGCAAAGCGTCGCCGTAACCCCTATGAGGAAGCCCAAGAACCCAATTTGGTTAACCGAACGTTCTGGAACCGCTTTCAGTTTGCCATCTTCTTTGATGTGATCAAAGCCAAGAAGAATCTATATGTTAATGTCCGCTCCATCGACACGGAAGCCATGGAAAAGGATCCTAAGTACTTTGGTGAAGCTCTTCAGATGTGTTCCCAGCTAAACATTCTCAGGATCATGCAATTCAACAAGGACTTCGATGCTGATTTGGTGGCTCTATTCTATGCCACTGTCCATCTTGGGACTGATGCAGAAAAGACTCTGACTTGGATGACTAATGGCAAGTTGCTCTCTGTCAAGTGGAAGGCTTTCATGGAGTTACTTCATGTGGAAGATCACGGACTTGAGACTCCTGTTGGCTTCCGACCTCACCGCAATGCAAACTCTACTCACAAGCAAGCTCTATGGCCCTACTGTTCTGTGAAGGTTAACCCCGTGACTCAGAAGGAAACCTATGAGCTGTCTACCTAGCTCGACATCCTTCATCGTGTCTTTCGAGAGACCCTCTTTCCTTGCATCGGGAATCTGGATATGGTCCACCCCTATCTCGTGGACATGCTTCTCTTCTGCCAGCAGGAGAAGGAAGCAAACACTGGTGAGTCACTGGACATTTCTCATGTTATGTGGTCTGAGCTTCTTACTGCCATTTTTGAGCACAAGTGCCCGATCTATGGTCCGTTCATCATGCTGCTCATTGAGAAGGCTTGGGCACATGTATATCCCAAGGTCGGGTTGGAAACTGGATATTTAGTGTCTCATGAGATCAAGCGTCTGAGGAAGAAGGACAATTAGGGCACCCCTGCTCCCAAACCCGGGGGTCCATCTACTACAGCTGCCATGGAGACTGAGGGCGGGGCTGATGCCGATGATGACGATGAGGACTATGAGCCGTCTGGGACAGAGCCCTCTTGGGCAAAGAAGCTCAAGCACAAGAAGAAGAAACTCTTCTGCATGGAGTCTCATGGACAGTACATGACTCATGTGGCGGAAAAGAAGGCCAGGGGGCGTCACAAGGAGCTCATGCGTCAGTTGGGTGCGACTGTTGTCAGTGGGTCGGAGGGTCAGATCACTGAGGAAGATGAGTGGATTCAGCAGCATTGCCCGTGGACTAATTCAGACACCGAGCAGTTCCCAACCGATGACGGCGGTGCAGACGATCCCGCAGGGATGTGATGCTCGTGATCCTCAGCTTGCTATCACCTGGAGCCCTAGCATCGCTCTTTGCCCTTTTGGTGTCTCGATGCCAAAGTGTCACATCCCTAGCTTCTGGTACTGCCTGGTGTCTGCATTTTGTTGCATCATGTTTAAATTCTATTTAAGTTGAACTGAGGAACTTTGGAAGCCTCAAAAACTTAAATAAAATAAGGGCAAAAACCCTAAAATCTCATTCATTGTTTCCAAAATGCTCTTCTTAAATGTTTGATATTTTGGCAAGGGTTCTGGTCCCAACCAAAAATATTTTACATTTTTAAGGACTTTATTTTGGGACTTTGAATTCAAATCATTAGCTATTTGAATTTGGATTATATTCATATAATTAGAATATAATTTCAAATACCCCTGATATATTTTATGAGCTTTTGGAAAAGTCCATCTAGCAAAATAAAAATATTCAGAGGAGTTTTTGGCATTGTTTGAATTGTTTTGACTTCAAAACAGTGGCAAAAGATTAAATAAAAAAACAGAAAACAGAAAACAATAAAAGAACAAAAACAGAAAGGCACAAAGGAGAGTACCTGAGCCACTTACCTGGCCTGCACTGTGTTGGCCCAACACTGTTGGCCCAGCCCATCCCTCTCCCTTGTCTTCTTCCAGCTCACGCAAGATGGACTGGAGCGCGCGTGGCTGACGCCCGCCGGCATGCGCACGGCCACCTCCTTCTTCCCCGAGGTGCCCTGAGCCTTCCGTAGTGCCACGCCACCCCCCCCCCCCCCCCCGAGACCCATACGGATCGATCTCTCCCTTCCTCGCTCTTTCCCTCGCCCGTTCCCCCGCCATGGCCGAAGCCTCCGTGGACGCGCCGCCGTAACTCTGCGCCCACAGCCACCCCCTCGCCCTCTACCCATGACCACGGGCTCCGCCGCATCGTCCTGGTCGTCTTCACCAAGCCAAACAGGCCGGGAGGCTTTTCTTCCTCGCCTACGCTGTCGTCTTCAACCTTCAGCTCCGAGATCGCCAGAGATGCTCTGACGCCGTTCGTGCCTCCCCGAGCTCAACGACCGCACCAGAAGACTCGCCGTGAGCCCCGCCATCTTTCCTCCCTCTCCCGCGTTCATTTGCGTGCTCTAGCCGTGCTAGCCACCGAACCCGAGAACACGCCGCCGCTCGCACTCGTCGCCGGTGACGCTCCGGTGACCGTTTGGTCCCGGGCATGCGCCCAACGCGCTCCCCGCATCGCGTAGAGCCTTCGTAGCACCTCGCCGCGCTCAGTTGTGCACCGCAGCCCCATCCCCGCTCGCACCCGAGCTCCGGCTGCCGCAAACCTCGTCACCGGCGCTGCTCCCGGCCACCCTAGCCTCCGCCGCCGCCACCGTTGGATGCGCCACTCCACCCTCTTCCCGTAGCTGCTCCCTGCGCGCCAAAAGAGCCACTATAGGTGGATCACGACGCGCTCCACCACGTCTGGCCTCACCGGCGGCTAAACGCCGGCGAGTTTGATCGTTGACGTTGACTGGGTGGGCCGAGGTTGACTCCCCCTGAGGTTATGACCAGTGGGGCCCGCTCTGCTAATTAACTTAGGTTAACACTAACTAATACTAGTTAGTCAAACTAACTACTGACACGCAGGGCCCACAGGTCAGGGTTGACCTGGACCGTCGCCTTTGACCTACTGATGTCACCATTTACATCATGCCGTATAATAACTAATTCATCGGAATTTTTCTTATACAGGAAATTCCAGAAAATAACCAAAACTTCTAAAATTCATAGAAATTCAACCGTAACTCCAAATTAAATAATTTATATATGAAAAATGACCAAAAAATTCAAGGAATCAATCTGTACCATTTTCCTGCATGTTTGAACAATGTTTGTCCTCTGTTTTGGACAAAACAAATAAAGGGCATTTAAATGATCATATATGGAGTTGGAATTTGAGTCATGTATTCAAACCAACTTCACTTAAATCATAGCTAGATGCATTAGCTCAAATCACAGCATATTGCCATGTTATGATCATGCATCATATTGTGGCGTTGCATTGAGTGTGTTCTTTCTCAGTTGCCGGTGTTTGTCCCCTCTCGATAGACGTGGTTCCGACGATGAGTACGATGACACCGATGAAGAGCTATAATATCTTCGGAAGTGCCAGGCAAGCAAAACCCCCTTGTTCATTCCGAAACAATCCCAGACTCTCGCTCCTGCTCTCTTTTACTGCATTCGGACAACAACGATTCATCTATTATTTGCTGCGGTAGTTGAACCCCTTTATCCTCTGCATGACCTGTCATTGCCACAGTAAATAGATGAAACCCACTAGCATGAGTAGGAGTTGTTTGAGCCCTGATGTGCCTACTCATTCATGCTTGTTGTCATGCATGCTATTGCTTAGAGTTGTGTCAGGTCTGATTCATCCGGGATGAATCGGAGGTGTGTGAACATGTCCTACTGTTGAGAGCTAAGTGTGTGAACACGATTTGGTAAAGGTAGCGGTGAGAGGCCATGTAGGAGTACATGGTGGGTTGTCTCATTGCAGCCGTCCTCAGGAACTCAGTTCTGCGTTTGTGATCCATGAACAGCTACTACCACACCTTGGAATGCTTAAGTGCCCCTCTCTACTTATTAATCAACTCGATCTCTGTCCAGGAGTTGCAACTAGTTTCTGGTGTTTGTAGGATATGCGTTGGGGGCCGTGCGTAGCGCTGACCCTAGGGGTGGGCTATGTTGCGGTAGATACACCGTGGCACGGTGTACTGGGTGCCCGTTTGGTGTCTCGGGAACCCTGCTCACATCGTTTGGGGCCGTGAGCGACACCGCGGCCGGATCTCCTTGCGGATGGAACTCGAATAGGCGATAAACCTGGATGAGAGACTTGTGTGGTTAGTCAGGTCGTGGCAGACTCCTCGCCAAAGCTTCCGCTTGAAGGTTGCCGAGATACACGACGTGTACATGGTGGTAAGTGGCGAGAGCGTGTGTGAAGAAGTACACCATTGCAGGGTTAATATTATCTATTCGAATAGCCGTGTCCGCGGTAAAGGACTTCTGGGTTGCTCGTAGTTCATAGACAAGTGAAAGTGGATACTCTAAAATACGCAAGATAAGCGTGAGTGCTATGGATGGCGTTCTCAGAGGTAGACGGGAGCGGATCCATAGTGGTGTATTGATATGGTGAATATGTGGACTCGTAGCGCCACCTCAAAAGAGTTACTTGCGGTCATAGTTTAGGATAGCCACCGAGTCAAAGCTGGCTTGCTGCAGCTTAAACCCCACCACCCCTTATTGATAATGATGCATATGTAGTTAGTTCTCGATGTAAGTCTTGCTGAGTACATTTGTACTCACGCTTGCTTATTTTATGTTTTGCATGCACGCCGGCCTCGCTTAGTAGTTCCGTGTGGACTTTGACGTTTAGCTTGTTACCTCAGCTACGATCTTGTGCCTCGGCAGATTCAGAGATAGTCGAGGCTTCTCAGCCTTTTTCATTTGTAGATGTACTGTACTCAGACATGTTAAGCTTCCGCTTGTGCTTTGACTTGTATGTTTCAATGTTGGGTCATGAGACCCATGTTTGTAATATCTCGCTCCTCGGAGCCTAATGAATAAATATTTGAGTCGTACAGTTATGTTGTGATGCCATGTTGTATTTACACATATCGAGCATATAGTGTGTATGTTTGAAATGCTTGGTATGTGTGGGATCCGACAATCTAGTTGTTTATCCTTGGCAGCCTCTCATATGGGGAAATGTAGTCTAGTGCTTCTGTGAGCCATAGTAGTCCGTTACAGGCTGGTTCACCGGAGTCCTGCTAGCCCAGCACTACTGCTCTGGACACTTGACTGGCCGGCATGTGTTTCACTTCGTTCATGTGTCTGTCCCTTCAGGGAAATGTCACACGGTGACATCCGGAGTCCTGCCTAGTCTGCTACAGCCCGGGTTCCCGGAGTCCTGTTAGCCTAGTGCTACAGCCCGGATACACACGCAGCTGACCGACATGCTCGATGTGATTCATGTATGCCTGTCCCCATGGGTTAGTGCCGCTTTGGGTTCACGACTAGCCATGTCGGCCCGGGTTCTCTGTCATATGGATGCTAGCGACACTATCATATACGTGAGCCAAAAGGCTTAAATGATCCCGGGCCATGGTAAGGCGACACCTGTGGAATACCGTGCGTGAGGCCGCAAAGTGATATGAGGTGTTACCGGCTAGATCGATGTGACTTGGAATCGGGGTCCTGACAGCGTTGGTATCAGAGCCTGACTGCATGTAGGATTACCAACCAAACTGGTCGAAGTTGAGTCTAGAAATGCTTTGGTTATGTAAGGGAATTGATTGTGGAAGGGAACATAAGGCTCTTTTTACTCCTTATACCTCATGGCCTTCTGATCTGAGTCATCCTCTTCTCTTCTATGGGGTTTAAGAACTAGGCTTCTCATCTATCTATTAGGATGACGTGTTACTAATCCGTAGACTTATAGGATTGTTGGTTTCAAGCCCCTGTTCAGTTTCTACTACTTCCGTGTGTTCATAGTGGTCTCAGAACCTTGATATTGTGATGTTGAGTGGTCATGCCACCATTTTTGCAGGATGTCTCAAATCATTTTGAGCATTTACAGCCGTTATGCCGTCCGAGTCATCCCATATTTATAAATAATCTGATGCATTTGCAAATTCTTCCTTCCTGTTCACGGTGTCCTTTGGTCAGAATAAGCACACTAATAAATGCATTGAGGTACTCCTTGCCTTGACATATATGTTGGAACTAGTATTATGACCCTAGGCATTTTAGAGGATCACCGTAATATGGCCATGTTTTTGTGTTCCCGCAGTGATGATTCTCGTCATTATTCTCGAAAGCATCCAGTGATGCCATTTAGTAGTAGGTATTCTATTCCTGGGTTCTTGAACCCTAGATTCACCCTACTTACCTCTTGTTGATAGTGTTTGCTAGTTTCTTTAGGATATTAGTAACTTTGTGATAGTCCTCGAGGTCCGTGGTATTTCCTTCTTCCAAATACTATGAACTGCTTATGGCAGAAGTTCCTCGCTGAACCGAAAGATCATAACCAGAGTGCTCTTGTTGAGTTCTCCATTCTATATTGCGAATCTGCTAGTTCCACTTTCCTGCATGGGTTATCCGGAAGAAACCTGTTGAACTTGATTCGACATACTAACCTATGCATCCACAACTCAGAAAGTTATATGTTCCTCGAGTTGTTCCTCCTTAGTTGTATTCTGACCCCCGTCTATCAATTGATATTCAAGACTATGCGTGCATCCGTTTATCGATGCCTATTACTCTTGTGGTCCGTCAAGCCATTCTATTCTGGAATGACTAGGAGAAAAAAACTCCAGTACCTCATCCATTTCTAGGATTGGGTCAAAGTAGTTGTATCCCGCAGATCAAAATGCCAATCCAGCTTTGTTCTATTCTACCTCGGAGTATTACCCCCTTTATGTCAGAATTGTCATGAGAACTGCACCAACTCTCATGAATTCTTGACGTAGTGATACTTCTCACAATCATCATTCATCCTCGGTCCTCGTGTTGTTGTAACCGGAATGCCGACAAGTGAATTGTGATGTGTGAAATCAATACTCCGGGCAACTTGTTGCTTGGTAGTAAATGGACAGTATTCTTATTCTTAGTGTGTTGGTTATTAAATCATCATCCTAAGATTGACTGTGCTACCTAGTCCTTATTTCCGGTGCACTCTTCGATCAATGAGTTAGGATTATTCAATCCCTTGCTTATTGTTCATATCATCTTGTCCTGAAAAGCAAGATTGTTCTCGAGCTTAGTAACATACCGGTGGTTCGTGACTTTCCAAATATCTTCTTGGAAGTGCTACCAGTTGTCACCGACCGCTATGTTAAGTTCGTGATCATATTGGTTTTCCTCTAAACCACCCATTCCCCAAGAATCTGTGTTGGATATCCCTGAGCTAGTTGGTTGAGCTAGACAACAACTTGGAGAGTTGGAAGATAAAGCTTTGCTTAACTTAGTTCATCTCTAAGGGATATCTTCTGTGCGTGTGTTTGTTGAAGAAAGATGATATCTTCATCGACTGAACCTCGTGATCAGTTGTTGGATTATTGCCTTGTCAAAACTTGATTTGAGTGTGGGCTATAGTCAAATCAAATTAGAACCAACGATGTTCGTAATGTTGTCTTACTCGCGGTTGTCGAGCATACAACATAATATCTTTTGGGTCTAACCAATGCTATTACCTTGTTCACATAGTTATGGAATTCCATCTATATGGAAATCTTGATAAATTGTTGTTGAGCCCATTGACAACATTCTCATCATCTCCATGATTCATGTTGAACATCCAGCTAGTGTTGGAAACTTCTAAAAAGCATTATCTTCATGTCCCGCTCATGAAGCATATGTTGGATGTAAGAAGTGACTTTCTCTGATTCACGTGCATTTGATGCAAGTTGCCGCCGTGAGTTTGAGAAAGGTTTGTTTTGTTTCCCCTGGAATCATCCCAAGTTAGTCATGCCTATGTGCGAAGGACTCTATGGTTTGATAGGTTGGCCGCCTCCATTCCATATGTGTTTCCTAGCACACCAAGCCTTGATTGATTTGTTCAAGGAGAAGAAGTTCCTTCTTAAAAGCAAGACTTATGCAAGGACTTGATATCCTCGATGATGGTTCCCTTACGAACTCGGTAGAGTTTTATTATAAGACTACTATGTGTTCATGCTTGTCTCGGACAACACGTTCACAGGTTTGTAGCAGAACCAGCTCATGTTTTTGAGCTTGCTATCGTAGCTCATTTCCCGAGAATCTCGCAACGTCATCTCGTCGGTTTGTGTTGCAATCTTTCTTTTCCAGACACATTGTCTGAATTACCCTGTTACCAACTAGATCTGAATCTCAGGTAGATATGATGGTTGGAACTTCTCCCAAGAACTATGATATAAGTTCTAGTGAAGTGGACGCACCTAGTTGGAAGCACTATTATTATAGTATCTTATTTAAGCCGTTTGGTCACTTCCCATGAGGATTTCGCCTGATTTAATCTAGAAGTTGTTCCTTATGGATTTTGTGCTTCCGAAGTCCGACCTTTACTTGATGGCTATGTTGATGCTTTTAAGCATGACCGTGGTAGCTAGAACATCAAGGAGAACATTAGAAGCGGAGTGCTAAATGTCTCTCGGTCGATCATCCAGATTTCGTTCTCTTGGCCTCGCTAAGGGGAAGTCTGAGAAGGTGTTATCTTCCTTTGCATCTGCATCATCCACCACTATTCATCATAGTAGTATGTTGTGTTGCCAGGATCCTTGACACGGATGTTGGTAAAACCTTGATGGATATGGAAATGCTCAAGTTCTTGAGAGCACACTCAGTCACTAGGTTATATCCTCGATATCAACTGGGATGTGCCTCCCGTTTGCCGGGTTGTTCTATAACCAAAGTTTCCTTTCCGAACTGAGTATGCCATTTCTTCGAACTCCGTCGAACAATCACTAGTAGATTGACTTAACCTGGTATGAAGAGCTTCAATGATCCTTTCCGATAGAGTTTCTCTCTGACGTTATCGTGTTGAATGGAGTTCTCAAAGAAAAGATGTCAAGATCAAGATGATGCAATGAATCAACATCTTCGAGAAGGGCAGTTGAATCCTGAAGAGCGTGATAGTTTTGTGACCCCCTTTCCTTTTACCTCACGTCTTGAATCTCGGGACGAGATTCTCGTTCAGTGGGGGTGAGTTGTCACATCCCTAGCTTCTAGTACTGCCTGGTGTCTGCATTTTGTTGCATCATGTTTAAATTCTATTTATGTTGAACCGAGGAACTTTGGAAGCCTCAAAAACTTAAATAAAAGAAGGGCAAAAACCCTAAAACCTCATTCATTGTTTCCAAAATGCTCTTCTTAAATGTTTGATATTTTGGCAAGGGTTCGGTCCCAACCAAAAATATTGAACATTTTTAAGGACTTAATTTTGGGACTTTGAATTTAAATCATTAGCTATTTGAATTTGAATTATATTCATATAATTAGAATATAATTTCAAATACCCCTAATATATTTTATGAGCTTTTGGAAAAGTCCATCTAGCAAAATAAAAATATTCAGAGGAGTTTTTGGCATTGTTTGAATTGTTTTGAATTCAAAACAGTGGCAAAAGATTAAATAAAAAAAATAGAAAACAGAAAACAATAAAAGAACAAAAACAGAAAGGCAGAAAGGAGAGTACCTGAGCCACTTACCTGGCCTGCACTGTGTTGGCCCAACACTGTTGGCCCAGCCCATCCCTCTCCCTTGTCTTCTTCCAGCTCACGCCAGAAGGACTGGAGCGCGCGTGGCCGACGCCTCACGGCACGCCAAGACGGCCACCTCCTCGCTTCCCGAGGCGCCTGAGCCTTCAGAGCGCCACGCCACCCCTGCACTGCACGGATCAATCTCTCCTCCTCGCTCTTTCCTCGCCTGCTCTTCGCCATGGCCGAAGCCTCCATGGACGCGCCGCCGTAACTCTGCGCCCACAGCCACCCCCTCGCCCTCTGCCCATGACCACGAGCTCCGCCGCATCGTCCTGGTCGTCTTCACCAAGCCAAGCAGGCCGAGAGGCTTTTCTTCCTCGCCTACGCCGTCATCTTCAACCTTCAACTCCGAGATCGCCGGAGATGCTCTGACGCCGTCCGCGCCTCCCCGAGCTCAACGACCGCACCAGAAGACTCGTCGTGAGCCCCGCCATCTTTCCCCCCTCTCCCGCGTTCATTTGCATGCTCTAGCCGTGCTAGCCACCGGACCCGAGAACACGCCGCCGCCAGACTGCCGCGGTGACGCCCGGTGACCATTTCGCCCCGGGCATGCGCCTAACGCACTTCGCATCGCGTAGAGCCTTCAGAGCACCTCGCCAAGGCGGCCAGTTGTGCACCGCAGCCCCATCCCCGCCGCACCGAGCTCCGGCCAAGAACCTCGCCGCGCCGGCTCCCGGCCACCACCTAGCCTCCGCCGCCATCGTTGGATGCGCCACTCCACCCTCTTCCCGTAGCTGCTCCCTGCCGCCAAAAGAGCCACTGTAGGTGGATCCCGACGCTCTCCGCCGCGTCTGGCCTCGCCGGCGGCTAAACGCCAGCGAGTTTGACCGTTGACGTTGACTGGGTGGGCCGAGGTTGACTCCCCCTGAGGTTATGACCAGTGGGGCCCGCTCTGCTAATTAACTTAGGTTAACACTAACTAATACTAGTTAGTCAAACTAACTATCGACACGCAGGGCCCATGTCGGGGTTGACCTGGACCGCCGCTTTTGACCTACCGATGTCAAGATTTACATCATGCCGACGTTAATAACTAATTACTAGAATTTTTCTTATACAGGAAATTCCAGAAAATAACCAAAACTTCTAAAATTCATAGAAATTCAACCGTAACTCCAAATTAAATAGTTTATATGTGAAAAATGATCAGAAAAATTCAAGGAATCCATCTGTACCATTTTCATGCATGTTTGAACAATGTTTGTCCTCTGTTTTGGACAAAACAAATAAAGGGCATTTAAATGATCATATATGGAGTTGGAATTTGAATCATGTATTCAAACCAACTTCATTTAAACCATAGCTAGATGCATTAGCTCAAATCACAGCATATTGCCATGTCATGATCATGCATCATATTGTGGCATTGCATTGATTGTGTTCTTTCTCGATTGCGGTGTTTGTCCCCTCTCGATAGACGTGGTTCCGACGATGAGTTCGATGACACCGATGAAGAGCTATAATATCTTTGGAAGTGCCAGGCAAGCAAAACCCCCTTGTTCATTCCGATACAATCCCAGTCTCTCGCTCCTGCTCTCTTTTACTACATTAGGACAACAACGATTTATCTGTTATTTGTTGCGGTAGTTGAACCCCTTTATCCTCTGCATGACCTGTCATTGCCACAAAGAATAGATGAAACCCACTAGCATGAGTAGGAGTTGTTTGAGCCTGATGTGCCTACTCATTCATGCTTGTTGTCATGCCTACTATTGCTTGAGTTGTGTCAGCCTGATTCATCCGGGATGAATCGGAGGTGTGTGAACATGTCCCACTTGTTGAGAGCTAAGTGTGTGAACACAATTTGGTAAAGGTAGCGGTGAGAGGCCATGTAGGAGTACATGGTGGGTTGTCTCATTGCAGCCGTCCTCAGGAACCGAGTTCTGTGTTTGTGATCCATGAACAGCTACTACCACGCATTGGAATGCTTAAGTGCCCCTCTCGACTTATTAATCAACTCGATCTCTTTCCAGAAGTTGCAACTAGTTTCTGGTGTTTGTAGGATATGTGTTGGGGGCCGTGCATAGCGCTGACCCTAGGGGTGGGCTATGTTGCGGTAGATACACCGTGGCACGGTGTACCTGGCGCCCGTTTGGTGTCTCGGGAACCCTGCTCACATCGTTTGGGGCCGTGAGTGACACCCCGGCCGGATCTCCTTGCGGATGGAACCCGAATAGGCGATAAACCTGGATGAGAGACTTGTGTGGTTAGTCAGGTCGTGGCCGACTCCCTCGCCAGGCTTCCGCTTGAAGGTTGCCGAGATACACGACGTGTACATGGTGGTAAGTGGCGAGAGCGTGTGTGAAGAAGTACACCATTGCAGGGTTAATATTATCTATTCTAATAGCCGTGTCCGCGGTAAAGGACTTCTGGGTTGCCTGTACAGTTCATAGACAAGTGAAAGTGGATACTCTAAAATACACAAGATAAGCGTGAGTGCTATGGATGGCGTTCTCGTAGGTAGACGGGAGCGGATCCATAGTGGTGTATTGATATGGTGAATATGTGGACTCGTGTGCGCCACCTCAAAAGAGTTACTTGCAGTTGTAGTTTAGGATAGCCACCGAGTCAAAGCTGGCTTGCTACAGTTAAACCCCACCACCCCTTTGTTGAGAATGATGCATATGTAGTTAGTTCTGATGTAAGTCTTGCTGAGTACATTTGTACTCACGTTTGCTTATTTTATGTTTTGCGCATGCACGCCGGTCTCGCTTAGTAGTTCCGTGTGGACTTGACGTTTAGCTTGTTACCTCAGCTACGATCTTGTGCCCTCGGCAGATTCAGTAGATAGTCGTGCTTCTCAGCCTTTTTCATTTGTAGATGTCCAGATTTCAGACATGTTAAGCTTCCGCTTGTGCTTTGACTCGTATGCTCTGAATGTTGGGTCATGAGACCCATGTTTGTAATATCTCGCTCCTCGGAGCCTAATGAATAAATATTTGAGTCGTACAGTTATGTTGTGATGCCATGTTGTATTTACACATATCGAGCATATTGTGTGTATGTTTGAAATGGTTGGTATGTGTGGGATCCGATAATCTAGTTGTTTATCCTTGGCAGCCTCTCATATGGGGAAATATAGTCTAGTGCTTCTGTGAGCCATAGTAGTCCGCTACAGCCCGGTTCACCGGAGTCCTGCTAGCCCAGCACTACTGCTCTGGACACTTGACTGGCCGGCATGTGTTTCACTGCTCTCGTGGTTCTGTCCCTTCGGGAAATGTCACACGGTGACATCCGAGTCCTGCCTAGCTCTGCATGCCCGGGTTCCTGAGTCCTGTTAGCCCAGTGCTACAGCCCGGATACACACGCTGCTGACCGACATGCTCGATGTGATTCATGTATGCCTATCCCCATGGGTTAGTGCCGCTTTGGGTTCACGAGTAGCCATGTCGGCCCGGGTTCTCTGTCATATGGATGCTAGCGACAGTATCATATACGTGAGCCAAAAGGCGCAAACGGTCCTGGGCCATGGTAAGGCGACACCCGTGGGAATACCGTGCGCGAGGCCGCAAAGTGATATGTGGTGTTACCGGCTAGATCGATGTGACTTGGAATCGGGGTCCTTACACAAAGGGGGAGAGAGTTTTAGGGATTTGTGTCGTTGCTGTGTTGCGTGTGTGTCTTTGTGTTTGTGTTCGCCGTCTGCTTTGCTTTGTTTGGTTTTGTGCTTGTGAGACCTAAGTTCTAGTCATATGGTGTGAGAAATATGCTACCTTATCGTTATCTTATCCATGTCTATTGTGTCTTATGAGTTGCATGATTATCTTGTTATTCATACCCTGCTCTCATATATCCTTTGCTTAGGTTGTTGGACTATAAAATACAGGGGGAGTGTTGATCCTAATGTGTGCGTCGTGCATTCCAAAGCCACTCCTTTCTAGGTGCACACATCTGTGGGGAGCCCGTCTCTATTTTGTAGTCCTATGTATCTTTACTTTCTTGTCTTATCCTTGTGCAAATCCCTGGTTGTCATCAATCCACCAAAAATGGGGAGATTGTTAAGGCATATCTCTCTCGAGGTGGTTTTGGTGATTGATGACAACATGTTTGCGGACTAATTGTGTGCCTTGAGCTTTTCAGAGGTCCATCTTTGGCACGAGACAATTTCTTCCCCTTGGAGTGTCACTCAAGACGGTGTAGCTCTTTCGTTTCTATTTCGGTGGACTAGTTGCATAGAGGGAACCGTACTATCAAGAGGGGGTCCGCTTTGGTAAGGCTAGGGTGGAATCAACACGTACACATCCGCTTCTCACCCTCTGAGCCCTCCCGATTCAATGGAGAGATCTTCCCTCCTCCGTTGGGCTTTGTCTGGTCCCAGCTGTAGTACCGCGGTACCCAGCGGTAGTACCGCTTAGGGGTCACAGGCCGCAGTACCGCGCCGCAGCGGTAGTACCGCCGGTGGACCCTCACCAGAGTACTGGCCATGTACTGGCCCCTTCCGCGTCGATTCGAGGGGTCATTTCCCGTGTCAGATTCTGCGTACTTTGCAGCGGCAGTAGAGCGGCAGTACCGCTCATGAGCGGCAGTACCGCCCTACCTCCGCGGAAGTACCACTCGGGTCCCTTCCCCCTCTGCCTTCGATACTGCACGGTAGTACCGCCAGTGGGAGCGGTAGTACCGCTGAGCCCAGCGGTAGTGCCGCTGCCTCCCGCGGTAGTACCGCCCTCTGCGGGGCTGTTTGGGGGGTAACGGTTGGATTGTTCCCCCCACTATATAAGGAGGTCTTCTTCCCCAAAGTTGATTCACCTCTTCCCCCAAGAGCTCCATTCTTGCTCCAAGCTCCATTTTCGCCCGATCTCTCTCCCTAGCCAATCAAACTTGTTGATTTGCTCGGGATTGGTTGAGAAGGCCCCGATCTACACTTCCACCAAGAGAAATTTGATTCCCCCCACTAATCCCTAGCGGATCTTGTTACTCTTAGGTGTTTGAGCACCCTACAAGGTTGAGGTCATCGTGGAGCCATAGTCCATTGTGGTGAAGCTTCGTGGTGTCGTTGGGAGCCTCCAATTAAGTTGTGGAGATTGCCCCAACCTTGTTTGTAAAGGTCCGGTCGCCGCCTTCAAGGGAACCAATAGTGGAATCACGGCATCTCGCATTGTGTGAGGGCGTGAGGAGAATACGGTGGCCCTAGTGGCTTCTTGGGGAGCATTGTGCCTCCACACCGCTCCAACGGAGACGCATTTCCTCAAAAGGAAGGAACTTCGGTAACACATCCTCGTCTCCACCGGCTCCACTCTTGGTTATCTCATCCCTTTACTTGTGCAAGCTTATTTGTGTTATATCCTTGCTTGCTTGTGTGCTTTTGGTTGTTGCATCATATAGGTTGTCCACCTAGCTGCATATCTAGACAATCTACTTTGATGCAAAGCTTAATTTGGTTAAGAAAAGCTAAAAATTGTTAGTTGCCTATTCACCCCCCTCTAGTCAACTATATCGATCCTTTTAATTAATCTAAATGAAGCCCAAGAGTATATTGAAGATGGTGGTTCATAAGACATGCTTATTAAAGGGCCCAAACCCTAAGGCGGCATAAGGCCCGTAAGTGTAAACCGCCATGTATATGTGACTTGTATTGTAAGGCATGTAAGACAAGTCACCAAGCCGGACACGTTTGTATGAGCCGGCTGGTACTCTGTAGGCCGCAGGGCGTCAACCCATGTATATAAGGGGATGACCCGGCAGCAGCTTAGGGCAAGAAAACGACAGATCGAAATCTAGGCAAAGCGTATTCGCTCCCTGGTAATCGAAACCCTAGCAATACCACCTCAAACTGGATTAGGCTTGTACCTTCACCGCACGGGGCCGAACCAGTATAAACTCATCACGTCCTTTGTCCCGTTTAACCCCTTTAAGCTAACCTCGTCGCCATGGCTCCACAACTGAGTCCTTTAACTAGGACATCTGCCGTGACAATCCCACGACACTAAGTGTTCCTGCGGTATTCATGAGTTGCATAATCTCATAGTCAGAGGAACATGTATAAGTCATGAAGAAAGCAATAGCAATAAAACTATACGATCATTATGCTAAGCTAACGGATGGGTCTTGTCCATCACATCATTCTCCTAATGATGTGATCCCGTTCATCAAATGACAACACATGTCTATGGTTAGGAAACTTAACCATCTTTGATTAATGAGCTAATCTAGTAGAGGCATACTAGGGACACTTTGTTTTGTCTATGTATTCCACTACAAAAAAATACACTTCCGTGATGATACGTGTTTGTCATAGTAGGTCGCGTTTTTTGTCATGCATGTACATCCATGACAAATTTATGACATAATCAAGATAGTCATACCGTCGTCAGAGAAGTGTTCCATGACATTACCAAAATTATCATCATGGAAGTGTCCACTTCCATGACGATAAATCGCGTCCTGAAGTGCTTTTCGTCAAGGGTGACCGACATGTGGCATCCACCGTAACGGAACACTGTTAAGCTATCGGGTCGGGTTTTGGATCCGATAACCCGTTAATAGCCCCGACCAATGGGAAATTTCCACGTGTAAAATTCTTATTGGCCGGACGAAACACGTGTTAGCTCGTCAGTGGGTCAGATAGGCGCCTATGATACGTCAACACGTGGCACGGCCCAACAGAGGGCCATTCCTGTGAAAAGGCCGGCCCGTTTGACTTGGTCAAAAGGTGGCGGGCCGGCCCATGGAAAGCCTGTTAACGGCTTGTTCGCATATAGCCCATTTACAGCCCGCTAACCCAAGGCCCATTACGCCCTATCCGAATTAGGCCCAGTAGCGTCATCTGGGCCATCCAATATGATTCCAGCCCGTTTTCACTTCTGGCCCATGTATGGCCCATGACGTCTTTTGGCCCATATGAGGCCCTATGTAACTCTTGGCCTATTAACGGCCCGTGGTGAAACTGGCCCGTAATGAACACTGTATCACTTTACACCCATTAACGGCTCGTGGTGAAACTGGACCGTAATGAATAGTGTATCACTTTATACCCATTAACGGCCCGTTATTTCATTGGGCCGTTTCCAGCCCATGTTATCTTTCGGCCTTCTCAGAGCCCATTTATTCTTGGGCTCATTTCCAGCATTCGTTTACTTACGACCCGTTCGTCATTTTTCGCTTGTGGGCCAAATTCAGCCCGTGGTTACTGATCGGCCCGTTTGTGGTCCAATAATACGTTGGGCCGTTTTCATAGCGTCATCAACACGGCCTTTATTAACGATGGCCCGTTAGGGTCGGCCCATGAACGGACGATTCCAACTCTAGCCCGCTTACGGCCATAATGCGGTCTGTTTGGCCCATGTTCGCCAATCGATCATACGGCCCGTATAAGGCCCATTGATGATACGGCCCATAGAAGGCCCATTGTTTCTACGGCCCGTAGAAGGCCCATTGTTTCTACGGCCCGTAGAAGGCCCACGGATTCTATGGACCGTAGGAGGCCCGGTGTCACTACAGTAAATATTAGCCCATGGTTATTGTGGCCTAGTTTTAAAAAATAGGTTATTGCAGCCACTAGCTTACCGCGGAAAAAGAACTGCAATGACTACAAGCAAACAAATAAACAAGACAACAAGGAAATAAATAAGCAAGCAACTAACGCTAGGCTATCACGGCTATTACACATATTACATCCACTGGCATCAAAGTTTGCCACCAAAGCAAATATAGGGAACAAAGCAAAGATATCATATACATCGGTCGTCAAAATTAGCCACCAAAGGTAAATAAACGCGGCAGCAAAACAAGAGCATAACTGAAATAACTTCGTAAGAGCTCAAGAAACGTTATCCTAGGTATCCACCATGTCGGCAATAAGCTTAGCAAGCTGATTAGCTTTGTCCTGTTTGGCGCTAAAATCCTCCAACGCTTGCTGTTGCACCAGAAAGTATGCATCTGAATGCTCCAGGGACTTCCGGAGTCCTTCCGCTTCTTGTCGTAGCACAACTGATCGATCTCTTTCAGCTTGGATTTGAGACTCAAGAAACCGAACTGATTCAGACATTGAGTTTAAATAGCTTGTGCAAGCAGTAGTGGCCAGTAACTCGAACACTAAACCAAGACAGGATGTGTCACTATCCTGAACCTTATCTGCATTACTTCCTTTACCATTTCTTAATAAGGCACTCTTCCCCAATATTCTGTCAGCATTCTAAAAGAAGAAACAAGCATACACATAACAAGTTTAGCATGTACTAGTATATGAAACTCATTTCAGCGAACCAGTTCATTAGTAAGGTGGACAGGATTAAACTACCAAGTCTTATATTGCCAAGTACTAGTAGATAATAAAAGCATCAAGCAAACATATATCTATGTCCTATGGTAGCAATGGAATCTTAAATTAGAACAGTTGTTCTTCAGGTTTAGGCACTTGTTCTACATGAACAGTACAAGAAGATGCAAGAATATAATACTTAAAATAGAAAATGCGCTCATAGACCTTACCACATTCTTGGTTCGGGACCAAGATAGTAACAAGGCGTTCCTCAATCATCGCCCAAAGAATGTGTCTCGTGGAGAACGTAAGGGAATTCGACGAGTTTCTTTGCCGGTGAAGTACGTTTTCTTCAGGTAATTCCGATACTGCCACCAACCATTCTTGAAGATAGCAGAGGTATTAGCACAGGTTACCTCATTCTGAGTTTCCAAATCGGTCCTTCTCTATAGAGAAAAATGGGAAAATTTGATGTATTATAACCATCATGGAGGTAGGATGTATGGGACGAAGCAAAGTAATTGCCATGAATAACATTACTTACACATAAATCCTAGACAAACACCTGCAACTGGCATTTTCCTTCATCTTCAGTATAATATTTCCAAGATGGGAAGATACGCACATACAATTTAACAACATCAAATGCGATAGATGCTAAACTACGACTAGCTAGTTGTGCTTCCTCCACAGGAATAGGCGTACTAACTGGTGGAGTTGGGTTTTGCCGTGATAGTACTGGCCCTTTGGGCACTGGAGCTGCCTTACTAACTACTCTTGTTTGTGAGCTCTGTGGTGAAGATGGTGCTGTGTCAACAGGAGCTGGGTTACTATCGGCTGGGGTTGGGGTTAGATTTGGTGAAGCTGGTTCTCTGTCCATCGCAATAGGGGTACAATCTGCGAGAGTTTGGGTTATGTGTGGTAGGGCTGGTTCTTGTGCATGTACAACCGGGGTGCTATATACACCAAGAGGTAGCATTGTTTTACCTGAAGACCGTGTTTTTAGTCCGCTAGATACTGGCATCACCTGCTCCAATTCAAATGGCTGATAAACAGGAAACATAGTTGAATGTACATACATTGTATGAGAGACAGATGCAATAGATAGTGTGGAAAAAAGAGGGCATGAAATAGTTGACATGTATATTGTTTAACTAAAACGGATAACATGACATAATTTCACATATATGATGTCTATCTAAACTGGATAGCATAGCATAACATAATTCAAAGATATGATGAATAACTAAACAGGATCACATGGCATAATTCACCTACATGTTATCTAAGTAATCAGGATCGCATCATTTAATTCACATATGTGATTTATATCCTAAACAGAGGGCATTCGATATGATGTCTGAACTAAGAACATGGTGTTGAATATTGTGTATATGATGTCTAAACTATGCAATGCAAGACACCTATGCATGATATGAGCAGTATAACCGTGCCAAGTTAGAGCATACACCTCAGTGGGGGAATAGGACTGGTCATCTGTCTCTGAATCCATCTCTGAGGAGCTATCGGGACCCAAAAAGAGATCTGCTTTGACAGGTAGCACTCTCTGCTCTGTAGGCCTTGTTTTCACTCCAGATTTTTCCATCTCCCACCCAAATGGCTGATTCATAGGAAGAGTAGTTTAATGTACAAACATTGTCGACAAATGGAAATGTAATGAAGAAAAGGATGGGCAAGTTATCATTCAAATATATGATGCCTGGTTAAACAGGATGGCATTGCACATTTCACATATATTATGGTTGGCTAAAAGACATGAGACTGCATAATTCCCATATATGGTATAGAAACTAAACAGGTGGCATTACAGAACATGTCTAAACTAAGCAGATGACATATATGATGTCAAAAGTAGGCACTGCAAGGCAACATATGCATGATATGACTAACATCATCATGCCAAGGTTGAGCAAACACCTTGGGGGGTAAATAGGAGTGGTCAGCGGCGTCTGAATCCGTCTCAGAACAGATATCTTCCTCTGGATTATAATCTAGAGAGGGGTGGGGAGGGTTTGCCATTGAACCCACCATGGAGCAATGTCTGCATGACATTGTATTGCCGCGAAAAACTCTTCTCTTTTTCTCTACATGTTCAACATGATTGTGTACAATATCTGACATGCATACGAAAAAAATATGGTGAGATTATGTAAGAAGAGCATGCAGAAATTTAGAGTGATGGTAACAACCAGTGGATCGACGTTTTTCCATTGAACCAAAATAGCCCTAATGGATCGACGTGAATGTATAGTAATAAGTGATGCAACAAGTGTACAACCTCTTTGACGTAGCCGTGTCGACATCAGCATCATTGGGTTGGTCACGGGCAGCTTGAGGCAGAGGTGGCTGTCGGAGGTGTGGAGGAAGATCTAAGGAATCAGAGACGGCGTCAGTGGCACTGCTCTGTTGTGATGGATCGCTCGTCGTTGGAGCAGCTCCGTGAGTCAGAAGACGTCAAGGTGAAGCAAAGACAAGATGTACATCGCCAATCTCAAGTGGGATTCTAATAGCATCTCCAATAGATGATGTAAAATGGATGTAAAATTAACATCACCAAAAACCACTGACTACAAATGTATGAGGTAAAAACTGTTGACTCGAACTTAATGCTTAAACTGAAATTTCATCAGGAATCTGAATGCTACTTTGTCGAAACTGAACGCAATGGTAGCAGAGAGAGGCACTTGACATGTAGTTTAGGGAGGGCCTGCAGTTCATCTTCAACCTGCACCCCCTGAGCCGCCAGCCACCACCGGCCTCACTGCCGGCCCCAGCGCCGCCTCGCCGCCCCTAAACAACTTGCCACCGCCGCCCCGGCCAGCCCTCTAGGCCCCCTGCCCCCCACCTTGAATCATAATATAGATAGTGGGGTACCTCTCCAGCGAGCCACCGTCCCCGCTGCGGGTGGTTCTTTCTTAACTCCGGCGAGCCCCCCCCCCCAACCCCTGAAAATCAACTGACCCAAAAGTCGATTCAGTCAACTGAAGTGTGGCTTAATCGAGCAGAGCAAAGAAGACGAGCGACGGGAGAGCACCAAAGAAGCACTGGGCGAAGCGGCGATCGGCGAGAGCTGGAGCAGCAGCAGTAGATCCGGCTGGTATGGACGCTGCTACCGAAGGGGCCTCGCACTGGGGGAGAGCCGCTGTGTAGATGTCGCCCGCGGCGCCGACTTCAAGGTAGCCGCTCCATGGGGTTGCGGGATGGAGCACCGTCAGCGCCGAGAGGTCGAGTTAAGGAGAAGGTGTGATGCGATGAGTGTACAACCTCTTTGGTGGCGCCGAGTAGGCCTCGGCTTCGTCCGAGGAGTCGGTGAAGATGCTGCGGTTTCGGTGGAGCAGGTTAAGGCGGCGCTGTGGGGAGAGATGGACGATGGATCCTCATCCGGGGAGGTGGACGAGGCACGTCGAGCTATTGTGGTGGACGACATCGTCGGGGAAGAGGCTCCGGCTGGGCATCGGTGACGTGGCGGACGGAGGAGGGTGGGGTTTCGCGGCTGGAGCGAAGAGGTTATGGCGGCCTGGGATTTCGAATGGCGAAAAGGGGGCGATGGGAGGGGTGAAGCCTGACTTAGGAACGCGCTTGTCCAAAATGTAGGGGGTGTTACAAAAGTACCCCCCACCGATTTTAACTAGCGGCCCTTTCGGCTCAGGGTTAGAAGGGGGATTTCGCGTGTCGGGATTTGGTAGCTGGAGGGAGTTTTCGTGCGCGTTGTAATTTCGGCATAGCAAGGCGCGGGTTGTGAAGGCGCCAGTTTTGGGAGCACGATATCTGAATTTTCGGGATATAACAAGACGCGTGTTGAATTTTAGGGACAAGCCTAACGTGTAGTAATATTGTACATGTACGTACCAAATCAACTCGCACTTCCCTCAACCAAAAAGAAAACAAAAAAATGAAACTATTCACACCACACAAAGAGAGAGTCTTGCCCCGTTTTACTATACAAATGCTATTCAAAGCTACTCCCTCCTCCCATCTATATAGGGCCTAATGCATTTTTCGATGCTAACTTTGACCAAATATTAGAGCAATGATATATGACATGCAACTTACACTAAGCACACCGTTAAATTCGTTTGTGAAAGGTTCTTTCAATGATATAATTTTCACATTGTGCATGTCATGTACTATTAATCTTGTCAATAGTCAAGGGCGGTCTTAAAAATCTCATTACGCCCTATATAGATGGAAGGAGGGAGTATGAATCCATGTTATGTCCGATTAAATTTTTTTGCTTGCTATATAATGCATGTAACCTACTCATACCAACATTTTAGTGCATTCCAAATGTCTATACTACCGCTGCAATTCGAACTAAATTTGAATTCATTTCTCTATTTCAATAAGAATCTACAATCATGATTGTTGCCAACTTCAACCATCATAGTTTCCTTGCTATCCGCCAGATATAAATCGGATGGCCTATAATGCAGGATGGCAGGCACAATATCATCAACAACTCCGTTTTTTATAAGAGTAGAGATAAAATATATTAAATGTAGTATAACATGTTCATAACCATGTGTATCACCGTTATATATATTCACACATGCGTCGGTTTGAAACACTATGATAAATTCTTCAAATATCCGAATTCGCTTTTTATAATGAAGTATATATGATCTCTATTCGTCTTTTACAACCACACAACCCTCTTATCTTTGTAGCTAGCACTAACTTTCTCTTGTGCATGCACACGTCCGCTTCCCTCTCACCCTCCCTCAGCATTCTCTAGCTCCATCGTGCAAATTCGTCTTTTCACTTTAGGTCGTTCACCCACGGTGTGTATAGGCCCCCCAGCTCCTTCTTTACGACACACACTGATCGATATGCTTCTCTAGCCAGGTGTACCTAGCACAAACACAAACTTCCCCTCTTCTCTTGTCACCATCCATGCCTCACTCCCACCACTCTTTTCATCGTTCTCGTACTAGCACACTCCTCCCCCCTTGATATAGTATGCCTCTCGTACCACCTCCTACATGCATCCCTCTCTCTCTCTATCCTTCTCCTTGTGCCTCATTTTGCTTCTAACATACACATGCATGTATACCGATCGATCTCCCAACATATACCTAGATCGACTTTAACTACCCCCCCATCGATCGACGTACCTCACAAGTTATGTCTCTCCTTTCTCTTACAAAGGGCGATTGATCTTCCTATGTAGTTACGTCTGCTTACCACAGCCACATCGTCCCCCTCATCATTCGTGCATGCCTCCTGACCCGTATCTCACACGCACGCAGGCCTGCACCACAAGTTGCATCTCCTCTCTTATTGATATTATGGGCGTGCCCTCCGCTTGTCTAGCAAGCCTATCCCACCATTTGTTAGAAGCAACTCCACTACCACCCCCTCCAACACTCTAGCTCTGTCTCTCTCCCAACCTTATTCCTCTCCTGCACATATGCATGGATGCCGCTCGATCTCCCTTAATACATGTGGCAGATCGATCTCCTTAATACATGAGGTAGGCCTCTCTCCTCCTCCACACATATACCAGCCATTGTACCTCTATAGTTAATTGGGCCTCCCTCTTCCCCCACCACACACTGATAGTCGAGCGCTGCAGGTAGGTATCCATGCCACGGAGACAAACTGCACATGTCCCATCTCACATTCCAGTAGGCCAGCCACTCTATATCTTTGACGTGGGCACACACAAATTCGATGGCACTCTTTGTCGATCGCGCGCGCGCGCACACACACACACATCATCCCTTTCTTCGATTCTATGGACACCTCAAGCCGATGATACCTCCACTATCGTCTCATGGGTCGCCCCCTCTATATATATGTTATATCCAGGACCCTATTTCACACACATTGCATATGTTACATTTTTTGATTGACCCCCCCCCCCCAAAAAAAACTCTCAAGAACCCACACACTATATCTCCATAGGTTTGTATCTCTCTCACACAACCCCACGTAGGTGGTGTACGTATACAAGAAGAGAATAGGTGCACTGCGTACGACTTTCACGCCCGTGCCCAGCCACACCCGCGCGGGTACACGGTGGAGCTCATTTCTTTACGAAATGGCAGCCCACGTGCTAATTTGAACGCCTATAGCGGTTGTTTACCTAGGGAGGTCGTGTACCACGCACTCACGCTTATAGCGGTTGTTTGTATCTCTCTCACACAACCCCACGTAGGTGGTGTACGTATACAAGAAGAGAATAGGTGCACCGTGCACGTACTCACGCTTCGTGCCCAGCCACACCCGCGCGGGTACACGGTGGAGCTCATTTCTTTACGAAATGGCAGCCCACGTGCTAATTTGAACGCGTGTAGCGGTTGTTTACCTAGGGAGGTCGTGGTACCACGCGTGCACGAAACAAAGTTCGACTTGACGCATTGCCGCGTTATTTTTAAATAAAGTTATAGCGCTCAATGGCCCGTACACATAATATAAAACGATTTTTATGGAGAAAAGTAGTCCGCTCACTATATACAATGGAGTCTGCTTGCCTGGTTTGTCGCTCTTCAGAGTATCTCACACAAGGCTGCGGTGGCCTCTCTCTCTCTCTCACCATTGTTCACTGATCCGGCCGCATCCCGTCCGCCGGGGGAAAGGGAGTACGGTGGCCTCTCTCTCTCACCGTTGGTCACTGATCCGGCCGCATCCCGTCCGCCGGGGGAAAGGGAGGAAGTGCATCGTTTCTCCGTTCGACGGCGCCGAGGCAGCACGTCCCGATCTGCGGTACACGCTGTTCTCTCTGACCAAGCTCCGGCGCGACAGGGCCTACGCCACCTGCTCGCAGATTCCGCCTGCCACCGCTCACCTAGTTACATCCCGACGACCTCCAAGTATCCCCTCCAGCCTTGCTCCGCTGCCCGTCTTCACACGTCGCTGTATGTGGATCTTCCATAGTTCTTTGCCAAAACGTAGCTCGTTCAGCGTACTTTCCATATTGCATTCTCGTCCTCACACCATTTTAGACAAACACAACCGTGTTGTTATCTTCCCTTAGGACAAGGAATATGCTTCTTTTTTGTCGTCGCATGTGTCATCATCTGTTATTGGCCAGTAATTGTTTCCTTTCTACCTCTCTTTTGCAAACAGGGCTATCTGTTTCACCTCGTTGCTATTGCGACCTTTTGGTGAACTGCACAAATCACTTTTTTCTTAAGAGTGTTTTGTGCAGTTCTACTAAAATGTCACACGGGCAACGTCTCTACATTTCAGTGCGACTGCACAAAGGGAGATTGGTTTTTCTCTATCCTCCTCATCCAATTCCGAGCCTAATCTTCTCCAACTAGTTAGTCTTAAGAGTGACTGCAAAGGTGACCGGCTTCTATTTGTGTGTTTATTGTTTCATCAGCAGTTGAGGGTGGCCGGATAGCCGGACTATAGCCTTTTGCCGGACTCCTGGACTTTGAAGAAACAAGATTGTAGACATCGTCCCGTGTCCGGATGGAACTTTCCTTGGCGTGGAAGGCAAGCTTGGCGATACGGATATGTAGATCTCCTACCATTGTAACCGACTCTGTGTAACCCTAACCCTATTCGGTGTCTATATAAACCATAGGGTTTTAGTCCGTAGGACGAACAACAATCATACCATAGGCTAGCTTCTAGGGTTTAGCCTCTCTGATCTCGTGGTAGATCTACTCTTGTACTACCCATATCATCAATATTAATCAAGGTAAGTAGGGTTTTACCTCCATCGAGAGGGCCCGGACCTGGGTAAAAACATCTTGTCCCTTGTCTCCTGTTACCATCCGCCTAGACGCATGCTTTGGGACCCCCTACCCGAGATCCGCCGGTTTTGACACCGACATTGGTGCTTTCATTGAGAGTTCCTCCGTGTCGCCATCTTTAGGCCCGATGGCTCCTCCGATCATCAACAACGATGCGCCTGTGGTGAGACTTTTCTCCCGGACAGAACTTCGTGATTCGGCGGCTTTGCACTGCGGGCCAATTCGCTTGGCCATCTGGAGCAGATTGAAAGCTACGCCCCTGGCCATCAGGTCAGATTTGGAAGTTTGAACTACATGGCTGACGTCCGCGGAGACTTGATTTTCGACGGGTTTGAGCCACAGCCAAGCGCGCCGCACTGTCACGAGGGGCATGATCTAGCACTGCCGCCGAACAGTGTCCTGGAGGCCGCACCAGTGTCCGCTCCGACCTCTAGCTCGGAGCCGATCGCTACCGATCGAGGACGGATGGCTGGACACCGCCTCGGGGTTGCGATCTCTACGCCGATTGAGCCGTACACCTACCTCGCCCTTCGCGGCTTCGTGGACTCTAAGGTGCCGGACTCCTCTCCGGACTCCGAGCCTTCCGCTACCGCTTAATCGAATCCGATTGGGCGCCGATCATGGAATTCACCGCCATGACATCTTTCAAAGACTCGCCCTTTGGCGACATCCTGAATTCAATAAAGTCTCTCTCCTTATCAGGAGAGCCCTGGCCGGATTATGGTCAGGAAGGTCAGGATGCGGACGACGAAGAAATTCAAAGCCCACCCACCACCCACTTCGTAGCCACTGTCGATGATATAACCGACATGCTCGACTTCGACTCCGAAGACATCGACGGTATGGTGACGATGTAGGGGAGGAGCATGAACCAGCGCCTATAGGGCACTGGAGAACCACCTCATCTCACGATGTATACATGGTGGACACACCTAAAGGAAGCGACGACGAGGAACAACGGGACGCTACGAAGGATCGCTCCATCGAAAAGCAGTCAAAACGGCGACGTAAGCACCGCTCAAAGTCCCGCCTCGACAAAGACAATAGCCATACAGACCCGGCTATAGAGCAGGGTGAACCAGTGGACGACGAACATGCTATAGAGCAACCGTCCGAACAGGACAATCTGGATAAACAACCCGTCCCCGGCGAAGATAACAGTCCGGACGATCTCACGCCGGACAAGTTGCTGGAGCATAAGAACCTCCACAAAAGGCTCGTCGCCACAGCACGTAGCCTGAAAAAGCAAAAGCAGAAGCTCAAAACAGTGGAAGATGCACTCAGAATCAGATGGAGCAAAGTACTCAACACCGCAGACAAATACGACGACAGTTGCCGAAAAAAGAGCTACCCAAAGCGAAAACTACTGCCCGAATTTGATGAGGAGGCCGTAGAGCCCCCACAATCAAAAAACAAGGAGGCCACCCGGTCGGATGGACGACCCCATGGCAAACAGAGAGCGGAGAACGGCGCCGCACACAAGCCGGCACGCGATCCGCACAAGGATTCACATCAAAAAGATGGCCCAGTTAGATCTATCTACGGGCCAAGAAAGCAAGGCAACACATCAAGTATCCGAACATCATGGTACACCTAAATATAGGGGTGCCGCACACCCCTATGTTTCACCGATGAGGTGCTGGATCATGAATTTCCAGCGGGATTCAAGCCCGTAAACATAGAGGCATACGACGGAACAATGCACTGAGTCTCAGATTGAGGATTACATCCTGCATATACACATGGCTAGAGAAGATGATCTCCACGCCATAAAATACTTACCCCTCAAGCTCAAAGGGCCAGCCCGGCATTGGCTTAAAAGCCTTCCCAAAAACACGATTGGAAGTTGGGAGGAGCTCGAGGATACTTTTCGGGCAAATTTTCAAGGGACCTATGTCCGGCCTCCGGATGCCGACGATTTAAGTCACATAGCTCAACAACCCGGAGAGTCAGCCCGGAAATTTTGGAACAGATTCCTTACTAAAAAGAACCAAATAGTCGACTGTCCGGACGCCGAAGCCTTAGGAGCTTTCAAACACAACGTCCGAGATGAATGGCTCGCCAGACACCTCGGCCAAGAAAAGCCAAGAACAATGGCCGCATTAACAAGCCTCATGACCCGCTTTTGCGCGAGAGAGGATAGCTGGCTAGCAAGATGCAGCACCAGTGACCCAAGTACATCCGAAGTCAGAAATGGAAATGGGAAACCACGACGCAGCAAGGACCAGCGTCAGACCAAGGGAAACAACCCGAAGAGCACGGCAGGCAATGCCAGATTCAAAAGCTCTCGGCAGAATCATAAAAATCTGCCCCTTAAGGATAATAGGGACGAGCTATCTAACTTAAACAAAATCTTGGACAAGATATGCCAAATCCACAGTACTCCCGGGAAGCCTGCAAACCACACCCACAGAGATTGTTGGGTCTTCAAGCAGTCCGGCAAACTCAACGCCGAACACAAGGGGCTCGACACACCAAGCGAGGACGATGACGAACCCCAAAAGCAGAGCACCGGAAAACAAAAGAATTTCCCACAAGAAATCAAAACAGTGAACTCACTTCACATGACAAAAGGGAAAAATAGAGTGGCGCCCATAGAGGTACGCGCCAGACGGCCTATCCCGGAGGAGTCCTGCCATTGGTTGTTAAGACCAATCACCTTCGACCATCGGGATTACTCTAGAAGTATACGGAACGCAGGTTGGACTGCCTTGATATTTGATCCGATAATTGGCGGACTCCAATTTTCACAAGTCCTAATGGACGGCGGTAGTGATCTAAACCTGCTATATCAGGACACAATCCGCAATATGGGGATAGACCCAACCAAATTTCGCCATAGCAACACTTCCTTTCAAGGGTAATGCCAGGCCCATATGCCCATTGTATGGGTTTCTCATCGCTAGAAGTTGTGTTCGCTCACCCGACAACTTCCGCCGCGAAAAGTTAACCTTCCACCTCGCCCCATTTACAAGTAGCTATCAAGCACTATTGGGACGCGAAGCTTTCGCCCACTTTAATGCAATACCGCATTATGCATCTCTTACACTCAAAATGCCTGGTCCACGTGGCATCATCTCATTAAAGGGAAACATCGAGAGTTCCTCGAGTCCGGAAAATTGTGCGGATGACTTGACAGCCCCACAATAAACCGGCTTCACCAATATAAGCACTTAGACAGGTCGTCCAGACCCCGGACACGGCTGGACGAGTCCGGCTTAAACATACATGGGCTCGCTAGACGCATAACCCCTGCATAAGGCTCGCAAGATCCACAACAAGAGACAATAAAGCTCAATTTTGTTCATTCTTTGAATTGTACTTTGTTTATTTAGTATAACGTACATTTTCACACGATCTTTTTCAACTAAGTTCATCTCTTTTATAGATGAACACCGTGCTACACCCGTCCAGGATACGGCACAACAGATACACAGGCGCAGACGTGCAGTAGGGACCCGTTGCAACGATTCTTTTCAGATTAAGAACCAGCATAAACCTTTTTCACTGTCTCTTGTTGATACACATCCCCGGTTTCTTGCTATAACCAAGGAGGAGGCTGGCGTTTTGGCATAGGCCACGTCAGAATTTTATGCGTGCACTGGACAATTGTGGGCTTTTTACCAAGGGCGATTGTTCGACCTGCTTTCATAAAGACCGAATACCTTAGGGAGTGTTCGGCGTCTCGAGTTAGGCCTTATATGCATCAGCTTGAATCATGTCTTTGGTCAAATGTTGGGTTTGCCCGGCTCGTGTTTTGCTGCCTTATGTTCCGCTCTATCGGCTAATGCGGCATCAGGAGAACTATCTGCGATTGTGCCCCGGTTCGCCAGGGAGCACCTCAAGAGAGAAAGCCAAAACCGACTGTCATGATATAGCGTGAGACTAGTCAACCACTCAATGACCTGCTGGAATATTTAGAATTCCTCCAAGATCGACGAAGGGTCAAGCTTTCGCCAGGCACATACGCGTCTCCGGACCGGGTGAGCGCTGGTGCCCCTAGGGGCTATATAGTAGCCCCACCGTCGAACTCCTCCGGCTAAGTGAAAGTGATAAAGCATTATAGTCTGGTTGCCTAGTTTGCTGCGCTTATCACCTCCTTTGTAGGACCAAGACGTTGGATCAAGTGTGAAAATGCATTTTCAGAAACACCCCGCATTATATGCGTGGGGCTAAAGCCAAAGACTGCCATCTTTCAGGTTATATACACATATACATTAACAGCTGCAGTGAGGTATTTTTAATTCTTGAAGGCACAAGTATAAAAAGCTTTTTATATTCCATCGAAACATTGTTTCACAATAATACATGTTATTCGAACATAATATCCTTCGAAATCGCGTCTCTATTAAACGAAGCGCCTGCAGAACTTCCCGAAAATAGTGCTAGATAGGTACTCGGCTTCCGTCTCAATCTTGGGATGCAACATCGGTGGCCTTCATCTCCGCCAAGATGTCTTGACACGGGCAAGAGCCATCCGCGCACCCTCTATGCATGCTGACCGCCTCATTTCCTTGATATGTGGCACCGCACCAAGGAACTGCTGCACCAAGCCAAAATAACTCTTCGGCTCGGGCCTTTTCGGCCATAAATGAGTCACGACATTCTTCATGGCAAGTCCGGACAACCTATTCAGCTCCGCCCATTCGGCCAAACGATCGGTTAATGGAAGTGGATGCTCTGGACTACGGAACTGCGACCAAAAAAGCTCTTCCATCTCGTGATCTTTTTGATCTCCGAAGTGTTCGGCCGCGTCCTCGGCACTCGCCGCCAAGTCCAGATAAGCATCCTCACTACTCCACAGCCGGTCCAACTGAGCATATGTAGGATCTGTGAACTTCCTCCGCAGCAGAAAAGGCTTTCCAGCCGTGATATCTCCGGCCTGACGTAGCTCCTCCTTCATAGCTCTCATCGCAGAGCGAGCATCCTTGGCCTCGGTGGTGGCCTTCTTCAGTCCTCTTGTTCGCTCGACCTTCTTTTTCAAGAAGCTCACAGCGGTCGGTAGCATTCTTCAACTTCACGGCCATTTCGCCATTTCCTTTTGCTTCGGCAAAGGAGCAGCCTGCTCGGCTTTTAACTCTTCGGCCGCCTTTAAGGCAGCCGCATCACTTTTTCTGGCCTGTTCCTTGGCTCGGGAAAGCTCCGCCCGAAGATTCTCCATGGCAGCGGCACCATCTGCATCAAGCATACATATTGTAAGGCACGGGCATCAAGCTCACTTACTAGGTGTCCGCGGAGAAACTGCATACCTTGTCACTCGTCCAGCCGCTTATTGACAAGCGTGATGTCGGCATCCGCCACGTCAAGTTGCCACTTTAGTTCGGCAAATTCATCAGCCTGCTAGCCACCGGACGATCCACCACCTACATAGGAAGAGCGACATATTATAGCTGGGATTATGGTCCTCGGCACGCCGTCATTTTTGACAACGCACCGAGTCTCAGGGGCTACTATCTACACAGGGCGCATATTATATATGCGGAACCGTCAAACGGTACATTATTGCACGTACCTGAAAACCCGTCAGTAAACTCCTGGTGGCCTCGTACAACCCACTTTCCGCGGACGAAATCTTTACAATCACCATACCCATCAATGCACGGTGATCCTCTGAGATAGACACTCGCCCGAGCAGACCCTTCAACTCCTCCGACCGTGCACCAGGAGGTGCCGGACTCGTCTGATGGCCTTTTTCGAAGGCCGGACACGAAGGGCTCTGGGGGGCCCTACGACCGCCCTCCACCCCTGCCGGATTCAGGGAAACCCTCCGCAACGACACCTCAGGATCGTCCGCCTCGCTAGGCGGTACGGCCGGGGGAGGCATTCCGCTCTCCATCATCTCCGGATGAAGATCCCCCGAAGACGAGCGCTGCTGAGAAGAGCTGAGATCCGAACTACAAGGTAAAATTTCGGTCATCTTCAAAAATAAAATAGGGATGTCTTTTATTTTATAAACTCCCCTCTCTACTTACGGCTTGCTGGAGGGCTGATCTCCTTGGGGAAATAATGCGGCCGGGGCATCTTCCGGCGCAGGACCCTCTGGCGAAGATTTCTTCCCGCGCTTTGAGGCCTTGGTCTCCGGATCTTCAGAGGCGGTCCTCTTCTCCCCTTGGATGGAGGGATTCTCGATCCCTCCTTTCTTGATAACCTCCTTCATGGAGGAAGTAGCTTCCTTGTTCCCCCTTCGCCTTTCTCCTAAAGGCGCAGCCTCCAAAGATCTTGGTTAACACTTTGGATCCGGGCGTGGTCTCGTGGAGGGGGTCGACACTGACCGATTTTGCTTTCGCTATCCACTCCTGTTTAGGGGACAATACTTTTAAGGGAAATTTTATGATAAATATACGGATAGCGTGTCCGGGTACAGGACTACTTACTTGAGTATCCGGGCGATGGCAGCTCAGACCTGCGTCCTCGGTCAAGTCCAGACACATTGCTTGTGATCCGAAGAACAGTTTTTACATCTCCACGGGCGTTGCGCCCATAAAATGTTGGAGAGCTCGTGGTCCCTCCGGATTGAACTCCCACAGGCGGAGGGGGCGACGTTTGCAGGGCAGGATGCGATGAATCAGCATGACTTGCGCTACTACGACCAGATTGATCTCTCTCTCTCTAGGAGGTCTCGAATACGGCGCCGCAACAAGGGCACGTCCTTGGACGGCCCCCAGTCAAGCCCTTTATTGACCCATGACGCCAGCCGCGGTGGAGGACCTGAGTGAAAGGTAGGTGGCGCCACCCATTTGGTGCCCCTGGGAGCTGTGATATAAAACCACTCTTGTTGCCATAGACTGAGCTCCTCTTGAAAAGAGCCCTCGGGGCATGGAGCGTCGGCATTCTTGCTTATAACAGCCCCTCCGCACTCTGTCTATTGCCCCTTGATCATCTTCGGCTCCACCTTGAAGGTTTTGAGCCACAATCCGAAGTGTGGGGTAATGCGGAGGAAGCCTTCACATACGACGATGAACGACGAGATGTGGAGGATGGACTCGGATCCAAGTCGTGAAATTCCAGCCCGTAATAAAACATGAGCCCCTCACGAAGGGGTCCATCGGGAAACTTAGTCCCCGAAGGAAGTGAGACGTGAACACCACACTTTCACCGGGCTTGGGAGTGGGAATAACCTGCCCTTGAGCAGGCACCCTATGCGAGATTTCGTCAGTTAGATACCTGGCATCTCTTAGCTTTAGGACGTCTTCTTCCGTGACGGAGGAAGGCATCCACCGGCCTTGGAGGTCGGAGCCGGACATCATCGAAGGTCCAAGCGCTGAATCTGGAGCTTTGGGTGTTGGAACTCAAGCGAGGGGCGGATTCGATGGAGATTGAGAAAAGGAGTGGGGCCTTGGTCTCTTTATAAAGAGGTTGAATTCTGTGAGCCCTCCGTGACTGCTCGGGACTCGCCTTTGATAGAGGAGGCGTGCTAACGGGCACGATTGGGTTACCCACGCCCGTATTGATGAGAATCCCGGAATAAGGGGACACGATCTCTGCTTTGACAAGACGTGCCAAGGAAACCGCCTCGCTAAACGCGCTGAGGTTGAATAGTAAAAACGATTCGAATAAAGGCTTGGTTGTGGTGTGATGTCACACTGTGGAATACGTCAGCAGATTGAACTTGTGTAAATATTATTCTCTTTACGGTGGTATGTGGAACTTATTTTGCAGAGCCGGACACTATCCTTGTGTTCAAAATCTTCTATGAAGTATTCGGAGGATGAACCCGCCTTGCAATGTCAAGACAATATGCGCGCCAGACTGGCCGTCATTGAAGCCTGGTTCAGGGACTACCGAGGAGTCCTCGATTAGGGGTGTCCGGATAGCCGGACTATAGCCTTTGGCGGACTCTCGGACTTTGAAGATACAAGATTGAAGACCTCGTCCGTGTCCGGATGGAACTTTCCTTGGCATGGAAGGCAAGCTTGGCGACACGGATATGTAGATCTCCTACCATTGTAACCGACTGGTGTAACCCTAACCCTATTCGGTGTCTATATAAACCGGAGGGTTTTAGTCCAGAGGACTAACAACAATCATACCATAGGCTAGCTTCTAGGGTTTAGCCTCTCGATCTCGTGGTAGATCTACTCTTATACTACCCATATCATCAATATTAATCAAGCAGGAGTAGGGTTTTACCTCCATCGAGAGGGCCCGAACCTGGGTAAAAACATCGTGTCCCTTGTCTCCTGTTACCATCCGCCTAGAGGAACAGTTCGGGACCCCCTACCCGAGATCCGCCGGTTTTGACACCGATAGTAGTACTTTATTATCGTAATCACACTTAATATCTTTGGAACAGGGACGCTCAGCTCTATTTTAGTGGAACTGCACAAAATGATTGGAATGTTGCATGCTCCAGACAGCTACTTTTTTCCCAACATGCCCTGTTGATTTAGACAGAGCTGGGGGGACGTTGCTGCCAATGAAATCTTGAATCAATTTTAATTTAACACCTTCTCACAACTCTGTCTTCAGTTGTGATGTAATTATTAGCTCTGATCTGCTAATAATTGACATGCATTAGCAAGGAAGTTAGTTTTTTATTGTTTCCGAAAGAGCATCGATGGCAAGACGTGAAACAAAAGCTGAAAGCTCACACCATTGTACAATTTGTATAGTGCGTCAATTATGTAAACAAATGATGGAAGCTTGATAGCATTGCCAGAAGCCTCTTCATCATCCGGGTCCATGTGCCATGCACAAAATTATACTCCTTCGCTCCTAAATATTTGTCTTTTTACAAATTTCAAACATGCATATTTTAGAGTGTAGATTCACACATTTTGCTTCGTATGTGTACTCCCTCCGTTCCTAAATTTTCTATTCGTATTTCTAGGGATTTGAACAAGTGACTACATACGGAGCAAAATGAGCGAATCTACACTCTAAAATATGTCTATATACATCCATATGTGCCAGTCCATTTGAACTCTCTAAAAAGACAAATATTTGAGTAGTCACTCGTTGAAATCTCTAGAAAGACAAATACTCCGGATTATAATTAAGAACCGAGGGGGTAGTGCACAACCGCATGGGAGACTCAGCTCGGTCGTTTGCGCCGCATTAATAGTGAATAATGAGCAGTAAAATCATAAGCCCCACCTTTCCCACTATAAGTTGCTATGAAGAAGCAACCATCAATACACTCTTCCTTGAATCTGCTCATACTAATCCATCCGTCACTGTTTATACAGCGTGCTTCAGAAAAAAGAAAAAAAATCTGTGCGACCAAGGCGACTAGAGATCGGCCTGAAAAATAGCATTGGTAGTTATAGCACGGCGTCTATTACTAGAGGGAATAATGCGTACACACATGCATGGAGTGCTTCCACCCCGGGTACACACATGCATGCACTTACTCCACTCCGTAGTAGTACAAAGACATGGAGAGAAAATTGTGGACTTGATTGCGGTTACCACACCCTAATTAATTGAGCATTAAACCAAACGCGTCTAAATTCTCTCTGTTGGTGGAAATGCATTGAGAAAAATGCATCATAATGAAGCGCGCCATGTAAACTGTGATGGAGGGAGGAATAGTTTGAAGCTGCAAAACAAAGTACGCGTATGGCCAGTCGGTCATCGCACCTCCTCTTGGCATATCACTGACATGTGGGACAGGAGTGTGAGCAAACCGATCTCAATTGACGGCAAAGAGCCAACCCACCATTCCTTGAGAGAGACGAGGAGCGAGAACACACAGACGGGCTCGCACGGAGGCCAAGATATATTCGAGCATGGTTGGTTGATCGATATCATTCAGTACATGTTGGGCTTCCGTTTTCCGCCCTTCTCCGGAATAAACATGTACTTTATCAGAGATAAAAAATAAGAGTACAGACGCTCCACCATGCCGTTCTAGTACTCCCTCCATCTAGGTGAATAAGTCATCTTAGATTGTGCACCGTGTCCAAGGAGGAGGGGAAAACTAGAGAACTTAATGTTTATTTGCTAATTAATAGCATTTCATGCAATGAATTAACCACTGCATGTCGCGTTTGGTAGTTTCAAGTCATTAGAAGCATGCACACCCACATCTCTTATTGGTTGATATGTCAAGAAACAAGAAACGAGGTAGAAGTTAATGCACCGCACGTAAGTGTTTTGGGATTATTTGGTTTTCGTAAGATGACTTACACACCTAGACGGAGGGAGTAGTACTACTACTCGTACTACTGCGCTTGGCTCTTCGCCTCTTTGTGAAGTCGAACAATGATGGTACTCCGCATGTTGGGTACTATAGTGTATGCCTCTGACAATATGACACCGAATGGACTGATGCATGTCCACCGAGGGTAGGTTGCATTAGTCAAAAGGCGTGGCGAGCTTCACCTTGTCCTGCAAGCTTCTCCTCGTTCTGCGAGTTGACGGGACACACCAAAAAGTAGTGCTAGTCCATACTCCCTCCTTTCCGGTTAATATGGCTTAATTTTTTCGCGAGTAAACGAGAGAGTTTTATTCATATATAAGCATTCTTAGGACGATCAGCCAAGACACTGGTCACTAGGAAGCGAGGTACCCCGCAGAAAAAGAAGTAGGAAGCGAGGTGTTTCATCAAGCCAGCTCTCGGCCACATTCAAAGTGCAGCAAGCACGGTTCGCACGAAGATGCGCCGCAAAGTTTGACAATTGTTTACATGCTGAATAACAAAAAAGAGGAAATATTACCGAGCGCTACTATTTGTAACAGGATATGAGCCAGAATTAAGCAAGAATTGTGGCGAGTGTTCCATGCAATCAACTTGCATTATCACATGCGAGAACCCTCGAAGAGAACCAAATGTGTTGAAGATTGCTTTATCACATTTTAAAATTATAATAAGAGTGCAGACGCTCCTCCATCCGGTTCCTAGTACTAGTATAGTACGTACCTTTATAGACTATAGTAGTAGTACTAGTAAACTTTGTGCTTGGCTGTTCACCTATTCGGGAAGTCGAACAATAATAGAACTAGTGGTATAGTGTATGCTTCTGGCAATCTGACACTGAATTAACTGTTGCACGTCCACCGCCTGAGCGAGGGAGAGCTTGCATTAGTCAAAAGTTTTTCCTTGTCCTACGAGCCACCGCGTGCAAGCTTCTCCCATCCTGCAACCTTCTCCTCGTTCGGCAAGTTGACGGGACACAGCAAAGTAATGCTAGTCCATACTGCCTCCTCTCCGGTTAATATGGCTTAATTTCAAACGAGATAAATACACTGTTTGTCACTGTATATTTGTAAAAATACGGTTAGTGGACTTCATAATATGCTCATTGCGCTCAATATATATATTTTTCGGTGTTCATATGGTCACTAGCTCACCCTGACTGAGTATGTGTGTGCATGCACGTGTAGGTTGAGCACTTGAGCATGACCGTGTGTGTTCCGTCGTGTGCTCGGACATGCATGCATTAGGGCATCGCACGTGTTTTTGCGTCCATTTGTACGTGTGACCATTGCATACACGTAGGGGGAGTACGTGTAGGGGCCACTAAGGAGCAGTCAAATCACACAGTAAGTTAGTCGGAAGAAGCAACCATCAGTTCACTCTTGAATGACACGTACGCAATATAAAATGGTTGATATGGAGAGAAAAGAAAACCACTATATATACACTAGCAGGAGCCTATGCTACAAGCCCCGCTTGCTTAGGTTGCTCTCTTCACAAGCATAGAACGACGGGCCCGACCCCACCGGGGAAGGAACAATGTTCTGCGAGACGCCTTGATCGACATCGGCGAGGGAAAAACTCACGGTCGATGCGTCCCAATCGGGGTCACTGGTATGGGCCGATGCCGCATCCCAACCGCCCTTCTAGCTACAGCCCGACGTCCCAGGTAGTCCATCTTCCTTTTGGAGCCGGCTTGCTCCACTGCCGTAGCTCCATCTCCATGTCAATCTTTCTCTACTTCTACCGGCTTCTACTTGTCATGAGTTTATGTCTCATGAACTAGTGCTAGTACTATTATTCTAATCACACTTCTTCAATATCTTTGCCATCAGGGATGCTCAGGTCGATTTTAGTGGAACGGCACAAAAGCATCGTACACTACAAAAAAAAGACACATTCATGACATTTTGGGCCGAACGAATTTTTTTTCTGTCATACATATGACACTTCTATGATGATAATTGTGACAAAACCCGGTATCATCATAGATGTGGTGGGCTCCTACTTCTATGACAAAAAATCATGACAGAAAATGGGCTTTTCGTCCTGGGCGGGCCGGAGACGCAGCTGCATGACATTCTTTAGGCCGTCCATGACGGAAAAAAGCGTAGTAGAAGTGAGGGGGAGGAAAATTTCAGGGAGTTCCCGGTTACGGTGGGAGGTCGGGGGCCGAGTGATGCGCTGCTTTCTCTCAGACACGACGCTGCTGCAGGTGCGAGGCGTTGGCTCTAACTAAACCCGAGCGAGGCGTTGGGCTCTAACTGAACCCGAGCAATTGCACTGCGGGCTACGCGTTACTGAACCCGAGCGATCGATCGATGGCTGTTAACTGAAACCGATGGAGCGATTCCTTCGATACTGCTTCTAACTGAAGCCGAACGATTGGATGAACAGTGAGTGTTGCGGGGGGGGGGGGGGGTGGATGAACAGTGAGCGGTGGCGTTGCCTCTGGATGAACAGGACCCCATGGTGTGGAGGGCTGGATGAACAGTATACGGTGGAGGGGTGGTTGAACAGGACCCCGTGGTGTGGAGGGCTGGATAAACAGTAGACGGTGGAGAGGTGCCCGTGGAGGGGTGGTTGAACAGTAGCCGGTGGAGTAGCGCGCGGTGGAGGCTGGATGAACAGGAGCCCGTGGAGGCTGGAGGAGGTCGACAGTAGCCCGTGGATGTTGGAGGAGGTCGACGGTGGAGATGAACAGTATCCCGTGGAGTCCCGTTTTGCGGTACGCCACACCCCTCCTGATGAACAAGACCCCCGTTTCGACCGTAGCGCTCCAACACAAGTCCGTTTCGTCCGTTTTGCAGTATGCCACATCCCTCCCGATCAACAGGACCCCCGTTTTGACCGTAGGAGGTCTGTTTCCTTAGTTTTGTGGTACGCCACACCCCTCCCGATCAACAGGACCCCCTTTTCGACCGTAGGAGGTCCATTTCCTCCGTTTTGCGGTACGCCACACCCCTCCCGATCAACAGGACCCCGTTCCGAACGTAGGAGGTCTGTTTCCTCCGTTGTGCGGTACGCCAGGCCTCGTTTCCATCGCCTGTTCCGACCAAACCGGTTGCCTCCCGATGAACACGACGCATTCCGTTGCCTCCCCATGATAACGACGCACTCCGTTGCCTCCCCATGAACACGATGACGACGCTGTTTCTCTGTTCTGACCCAGCCATGTACACGAGCCCTGGCCGTACGTATGCGCGAGTAGGCGTTCGAGACGCCGCCCGTATGTACACATACGTGGCCGTATTTTCTTTCTTGCACCCTGGCCGCTGTACGTATGTGTACATGCTACGTGCGTGCCTCTACTACGACACGTGCGCGCCTCTACGATGACCAATATGTACGTACATGTTCGCGAACAGAATGACAACGCTACGTACGCTTCGACCAGGTGGGTCCCGACTGTCAGGCACTTCCTTGCGTGCGAAGATGTAGCTGATGGGTCCCAGTAGTCAGGGGGTGAATGGTTTTTTTTGCCCGGACGCACTTCCTTGCGTGCGAAGATGTAGCTGGTGGGTCCCAGCAGTCAGGGGGGCGAATCATTTTGTTTTTTTTTGCCCGGACGCACTTCCTTGCGTGCGAAGGTGTAGCTAGTGGGTCCCAGCAGTCAGGGGGAAACGTTTTTTTTTTGCAAAAAACGGTGGCCCGTCCGGTGGGTCCCCGCTGTCAGGTGGAGGAATAATTATTTTGCGCGTAATAAGGAGGCACTTCCTTGCTGCGGCTATGGACCCAGCTGTCAGCGTCTCCACGCACAGTACTCTTCCGATGGAAGTCGGTCGTTGACAACATTGACTACGCCACGCCGAGAGCACCACGGCGGCGGACGATGGCGAGGCCTAGGAAGGGGACGACACGGAGGAAGGGAAGACTCGGCAGTTGTTTCCCACGCGGAGGGGAGTACGACTGTATGAGGGTTTACTGGTTCGTCTGCCGTCGCCGGAGAATAACAGCAGGTGTGGGTGAGTATAGGGATGTCTAGGCCAGCGATGGGAGTATTGTGGGGCGGCGAGGCCTGCGCGGCAGAACAGCCGGCCGCGGGGAGGAGGGAGCAGGCAGTCCCGCCGGCGCTTGTTTGAGCGGCTGGAGCAGAAAGAGCAGAGATTGAAGAAGCACGACGGCTATTGGATGGACATCCAACAGTCACTACTTGTGCGTCAACCTTTTTTCTGGAAAGCCTCAAATTTGTGGAAAACAGCATACAACCCATCTGCCATTATTTCTAATAATTTACAGCCCATTTGCTAATTCTTAAGGTTTTTGGAGCCCATATTCTTTTGTTAGCATTACAGCCCATATTGTGGCCACGGTTAAAAAATTAAACGAAATTTTGCATATTTCAAAAGCGGTCCGAACTGTTTTTAATCCCAAAATTTCGACTCACATTCAAACTGATTTAAAAAAATAAATGTATATCAATATAAAATCCAAAAAATTCTCCACGCATAAAAATTAATGTAATTTAAAATATTGCAATGAAAAAAATATATTTGAAACTAATTGCCGGTTTGATGTGTTTTAAAAATGTACAGCCAATTTCTCATTACTGATGGGCCATTTTCTCGGCCAGCCGAATGAAAGCTCTCCTCGTCTTGAAAGATTTGCAGCCCAACAGGCCTGACAAAGCGACTTACTTGGCAAATCACCAAAAATACGGGATGTGGCCATGGACCGGTATCGGCCTCTCCACGACTGATTTCTTCCGATGGAAGTCGTTCCTTGACCAGGTTGACCACCCCGCACGGAGAGCACCACGGCAGTGGACGATGGCGAGGCCTAGGAAGGGGACGACGCGGAGCCGGGGAAGACGCGGCAGTGGAAGCCGCGCGGAGAGGAGTACGAGGGTTCACTGGTTCGTCTGCGGTGTGAGGCTGCCATCGCCGCAGGGCCTAGCCAGTGGTGGGAATAGTAGGGGGTGGTGAGGCCTCTGCGGCAGCAGAGTCGACCACGGGAGGCAGGAGCATGCGGCACGACCGGCGCTGCTTTGAGCGGCTGGAGCAAGAAGACCAGAGGTTGAAGAAGCACTACGGCCATTGGTGGACATTGTACGGTCACTGGAGCTAGAATCGTTCATATTGACTAAGTTGACAAAGCCCTTCGTCCCCGTCAACTTAGTAGGCCCACAAGTCATCCTCCCACAAAGGTGGGTCCCAGCTAGCCGGGGGAGTATTCATTTTTTTGTGCGTAATAAGGAGGCACTTCCGGTGGGTCCGAGCTGACAGCGGGGGGAACATTTTTTTCGCGAAATACGGTGGCCCGTCCGGTGGGTCCCAGCAGTCAGGGGGAAATGATTTTTTTCGCAAAATATTGGTGGCCCGTCTGGTGGGTCTCCGCTGTCAGGTGGAGGAATAATTATTTTCTGCGTAATAAGGAGGCACTTCCTTGCGGCTGCCGTGGACCCAGCTGTCAGCCTCTCCACGTCTGATACTCTTCCGATGGAAGTCGGTCGTTGACCACATTGACCACGCCGCGCCGAGAGCACCACGGCGGTGGACGACGGCGAGGCCTAGGAAGGGGACGACGCGGAGCCGGGGAAGACGCGGCAGTGGATGCCCACGCGGAGAGGAGTACGAGCGTTCACTGGTTCGGCTGCGGTGTGAGGCTGCCGTCGCAACGCCTATCCTTGGGAGCGCCGCGCGAGGGGGCTGGGCACGGGGGCTGCGCCTGGGTCACGCCCAGACGGACGCCACCCAGCCAGGCCCCCCGGGCCTGGTTCGTCGCAAGTCACTCCCCGAGCAGAGCCAAGGTACGCATGCCGTTTGAGCGTCAAGGGGGACTCCTGAGAATCGCGACTCAGGAGCCTAACTGGTCACGTAGCCCCTCACCCCTTAGTTCCGAAAGGCTAACGGCGGTTGAGGTATGCGTAGGGCCGGGCTCTGCAGACGTAGAACGGTGGGTCCGCCCACGTCTCACCTCCCTACTTGTTGTTTCGTGCGCCAAGGTGTACTCGTGAGCATCGCGACTCAGGAGACTAACTTGTCACGTAGCCCCTCACTCCTTGGTCCCGGCCATGGTTCCCGGTCGGGGCTAACGGCGGCCGAGAGAGCAAGGCGGGCTCTGCCGGCGTAGAACATAAGCAAGTAGGAAGCACAAATTTCAAGGAATTCAAAAGCAAATATTACAGTCCACACTGTTATCGCAATACCAAACGCAAGTCTAAACGCCTCCCCGAGGCATGATACACGTGCAGGAATTAAAAGCAAGACAGGAGCCACAACGGAGTCACTTGTCGGCGGTGGAGTAGCGCGAGTGGGCTCGCCTCGTGAAGTAGCAGGGCCGGCAGCGCCTCGCTTCGGCTTGGTCCTGAAGGCCCGGAACTTCCCCAACAGAGCCTCCGCGACCCTTCACAGCCTCGCCGCCCGGCTGCATGCTCGCCGCTTGCCGGCTCCAAAGAGCTGTCCATGTCGACGCTGGGATCGCGAAGATAGATGTGGGTGAGGATCCGCGACAGTGCCGCAGAAGACAAGACACGCGCCTCGGCCTCAGCCGTGGGGCCAAGACCAAGGGAGACATCTTCAAGAGCGCGAATCAGGAAGGGAAGCAGCTTGGCGGGGCCGTCCTCTGCGCCGGCCAGTGGGCTCTCCAGGCCGCTATCATAAAGCTCCCTCAGCAAGGCGCGAGCCTTCACCTCCATATCCATGAAGGCCACGCGAGAGCCCGCGCCTTGGCATCCAGCTCGACCTTCCTCGCCTCCAGTTCCTGCTCCAGCGCGTCAAGGTGGTCACGACGCTTCTTTAGCTTGGCCTCCCGGTCCTTGGTGGCCGCCTCACGAGCCTTCATGCTTTCCTCCTCCTCCTGGCGGAGGCGGGCCTCCTCGGCGAGCTGGTTTTGCAAGCCCCTCAGCTCGCCCTCCAGCGTCTCACATCGACATTGGATGCTGGCTGCCTCCCCCAGGGCAGCATCGCGGGCTACCTTTGCCTCACGAACAGCCTGCTTCTCCTCATCGCAAGCCGTCGAGGCCTGGACCAGCGCCGCTCAATCGTTGCCGGGCGTGAATCCAGCCAGAGGCCAGCTCCAAGCGCCCGACCACCAAGCGAGGGTCGGCGCCCAGAAGATCCTGCCGCATCCGGTCCAGTTCAGCAGCAGCGCGATCCAGGACCGTGGGAGGAGTCGAAGAGACGGCAGTTGGTTGAGTAGGAGGAGATGGCGGCGGCGTAACCATCGCATACCGAGGCGGAAACTAGCGCGCCACGACAACAGTGGAGGCAGCGCCAGGCAAGGGCACCTTGGAGGTCGCCTGGACCAAGGGGGCTGAGCGCGCCCCAACGGGCTCAGCCAGGCCTCACGAGGACGCCCGGGCAGGAGAGGCCTGGGCGTCGGGATCATCTTCTTTTTCGGGCAGAGGCACCGCCACGGATGGGGCCTCAGGAGCCCCCTTCAGATTCTTCGCCGGGCGCCCGGCTGGCGAAGAACATGGACATCAGACCTCGTCGACAGAGCAATAATCAAGACGGGAAGCAGGCACTTACAGGTCGTCGCAGGTGGACTCGAGCAGCCTCCGGCCATACTTGAAGCCCGAGAGCCGGCTGCAGGGATCAGCTTCAAGGGGACCAGGAGGAGGAGACGCGTCTCCGGACCGCCCCGGGGCCGGGGCGGACCCGCGGGGGACCAGCCCAGTCCGGTCCTTCTTCGGGATCGGGGGCAGGCTTCTGCCTTCCCGCTCACCCTCATCCTCGTCGTCGTCACTCTCGGGAGGCGGAGAACGCTGGGCTGCGCCAGCAGGAAGGAGCCCTTGACTCCGCCCGAATCAACCCTCTCCTAGCTCCTTCCTCCACCTCTTCGCCGGAGTCGGAAAAGGACACGTCCACCAGGTCCTCCGGAGCCTCCGCGGGCACGAGCCCGTCCGCATTGAAGGCGGGCATGGACCCCACAACCTGCTCCCAATGCTCCCGAAGAAACAGGGGCGCGGGGGCGCCCTCCGGTCTCGCCACATCGCCCCCAACCAAGGATTGGAGGATCGTCGCCAGATCCTCGCCGGCCAGGGCCACGGGGCTCAGGTGAGGCCTCCACATCGGAAGCGAGTTACAGCGAAGCGGAGCCGATTGGTGCTCCAGAACTCCCTCAGCTGACAAGACGGTCAGCCTCGCCGCCGCCGCGTCGGCCGGCTTCAGATCTGCATCCATCTTCTCCAGCACCAGCTTCGCGCGGGGATCCCGAAGCTTCGCTCGGGACCAGTCGTCGGTGCTCCCGGTGGGCTCCGTGGGCAGGATCAGCCGAGGGTGGATTCGCCAGCATCCACCAAGACCCACTTGCTTCTGTAGCCCTCAATCCGCTTCCCGGGGTTTGAAATGGCAAAGGCTCCGCCGTATGCGACGAAGCTTGCGCACGCGGAGGCGGAACCACGGGAGGCTCGGAGGAAGAAGTAGTGGCGCAGTAAGGCCACCGAGGGCTTCACCCCAACATGGGCCTCGCAATAGTAGGCGAAGATTGCCAGAAGAAGGACGGAGTTGGGATGGAGGTGCAGAGCTTGGATGTTGTAGTGACGGAGGACGGAGAAGGAGAACTTCGAGAGAAGGGAGGCACCTGCATCAGCAATGATGGCGCCATGAAGAACGGGTAGAAGGTACTCCCCGACCCTCGAGGCGGAGGAGCCGCCTTGAACACGCCATTCCATTGACGCCCTGCGCCCGCCAACCGGTGCATCAGGCAAGGCTCGGCCACGACACATTCGGGCGGGTCCAAGGCAGGAGAGTACCAGCTCGCCGGGTTTGACGAGGAGCCATGACTGGCTAGGGCACGAAGGCGGAGTGGATCTGAAGGTCTTGGAAGCAGTGGAGGAGAGGCGCAAGAAAGGGGATCTCGGCAAAGAATCGGAGAAAGTAAAGGAGGCAAGGAAGATGCCGCTCTATTATCAACCCGCTGCTGCAGAGGCGCCCACGCCCAATCAACCGCCACGCTGCTCCCAAGGCCGCAGCCGTTAGGGCCCACGACGCTTCACACTTACCCCACGCCTCTCGCTCGGCCAAGTTCGGGCGTCTTTGTGGGCCAGGGGCTCTTGTCGGCGTTCCGGGAACGGGGTCCCCAGACTTGCTCGCCTGCGGCTGCGGGCGTGGCTCAAAGGAGGCCAGGACATCCCATCTTCATCTACAAAGCTCAAGACCCTCACGAGGGGCCAAGCCTCATGAGGCGGGCGACCAGAGCTTCCTCGAGCACAGCCTCGCCAGGCTGGCTCACGAGGAGGCGGAGAGTTCAAGGCAGGGTACCTCGCGAGGTGCCCATGACGCAAGCCATGACGACCAAGGGCGCCAGTCGAGCGCCAGCCCACGCAGCGTCCTCCTTTCCTCTTTGGTGCAAAGGGAGAAGGCGCAGGTGAGAGCATCAAACAAAGGCATCCGTTTCGGTGCAACAAGACCAAGACCAGCCCCAACGGCTGGAAGGGAGTCATCGTGGAGCCCAAGCAGGCGTCATCACCAGAGCCTTTGGCAGGCGAGGACCAACTTTAGTCAGGATAAGTGTACCCGCTGTTCCCCTTCAAAATGGCCAATTGTTGGCGCCCTTCCCGCTCAAAATTTGGGAAGAGACCCAAGGCCTTCGTCTATATAAGTAGAGCTAGACACCATAGTAGAGAGGATCGGAGATCCGGCATTTGGAATCCAGAGAGAGAGATAGAGACCCGATCCTCAAGCTAGAGCGACGGGATACCACTTAGCAGTTCATCACACCCACCTAGAACAGACCCTCGCGAGGCTGTTCTTCCTCAGACTGTTCCTCAATAGCCCTGCAGGCAATCCACCACACCACAAACTAGAGTAGGGTATTACACCACAGCAGTGGCCCGAACTAGTATAAATCTCGTGTCTCTTGTGCTGTTCTTTCGAGTAGTTTAGGTCCCTGCGATTCGGCGAGGTACGAGACGGTGGAGGGTTGGATCCCCGCGCACACCCCAGAGTTCGAACCTTAAGGGTCTGCCGGAACCCGAAATCCGACAACTGGGCTAGCCATTTTCGAAAAGAAAAAAAACTACTGGGCTGTTCTGTGGTAAACATAAAAGAAAAGGCTGTCTAGACAGGCCAGAGTGTCCCGCACAGCCCAGTTGACACCCTGCTTCCGTCTCAAAATCAAATTAGATAAATGCCACTCAAATTGTGGCGATTCATAAAGATGCCACTGCAATTTCCAAACTTTGAAAAATGCCACTGCAATTTTTGCAAACTTTGAAAAACGCCACTGCAGTTTGCAAAATTTCAAAAACGCCACTCCAGACTTCAAAAAATGCCACTAGAAATGACATGAAATGGCATTTTCAAAGTTTGGAAATTGCAGTGGCATTTCTCAGAGGCATTTATCAAATTAACCCAAAATAAAAATAACTAGGCGAGCTGCTGGGTCCCTGGTGTCAGCCGCTCGTTGTGCAATTCTCTCATTTATTGACTATGTTGACAATAGCGTGGGACCCAGATGTGAGAAATCCACTAGGAGGAGCCATCTTTTTATTGGCTTGAAATAAGGAGGCACTTGCTTGCGTACTGCCATGACCTTGGCGGGTCCCCTTGTCATCCTCTCCATGTACAATCATCTCCCGATTGTGTACGCAGCGTCAACTTGCTAGGCCCACAAGTCAGCCTCTAAACCCGTGGAGGACAAATACAACCCATTTAAAAAAATAACAACCCATTCCATACGTTCAAACGGAAAGTTCAACATTCTGAGCAAAGTAATAGGTCTGATCCACATATAGAGTACTGAACTTCCATGTTGACAACCATCATAGCCAAGTTAACTATCTACTCCCACTAGACAAGTACTAACTTACTCTTAGCTAACTAGACGATGCCGGCCACCATCTGTGGTACACGCTAAACGCCGGCAGCGTCGTCCTGCGCCTCGCCTTGGACTTGCCAGAGGTGCGATAGGGCGCGTTGCTCGTGCGCGTTGGCCCTTTCCATGCCGGCGTGGTCTACCGAAGCTTCGGCTTCCAAGCAGGAAACCCACTTGACGAGTTGGTAGTAAAAATCGGCGTCGCGAACGCGTACGTGCCCGACAACCTCCAGGGCTATTTGCCGGGCACCGGCCTCCACGTAGTCGGCCTAGTTGCGGGCGCTCTGCTCGCGACTCAGAGCGTCGGTGCGCTGCTGCTCCATGTCTACCGGGCGGCAAGAAATCGGCGATACGCTGCTCCTCCGCCAGGCGGTCGCGCTCCAACAACTCCTGCTCCTCCGCCATGCGGCCGCGCTCCAACAACTCCTCGATCTGCGCATTGCCATCTAAAGCAGATAGAATGCCTCCTCCCTCCGTCTGCCTTCCGGTGAAAAACCGAACACTAGTTCCGGCGGAGACCGCCTCCGGCGTCGCCTACCGCGGACGGGCGTTGGCATGGCGGACGTGGCGAGCGACGTCAGGCCGGTGGGGGCTTATGAGGATACGGCGAGTTGGGTCACAGTGGCACTGGAGATGGCCAGGAAACAGTACTTATAGGGGGGAGGTAGTGCGATGGTCATCGGAATTCAATGCATAATGGCTTAGCGCGCCAGCTTGCCGTGGAAAACTAGGGAAACTGAAATTATGACTATGTCGTCCCGTCCCGTCTGGGTCGTACGCTGGCATGGCGGTCAAACGAGTGCACTCGAATCATCTCCCTCCTTGTCAATAATGGTTTCACGGATTTAAAAAGCCCGCAACAATTAAAGCGTATCTTTTTTCGCATCATTTAGCTGCCTTAATTACGGCCGGCTGCATGCATGCACTCAGAATTGCTCGCAGGAAGTACGTGAAGCAGCATACAATGAGTTGCAGCCGAGGGCACGCATGCAGCCACTTAAATTGCTGGAATTAATTAGGCTTAAACTTCTGCATGCCGTTAATTGCCATGCCTTGGTCTTGCTGCTTTGCTCACGGGACTAATAAACCCGGACGGAGGAAGTACCTTGGTTGGTGAGAGGTTTGAATTAAGCCTTGCAAACCGGAAAGGAGGTACTAAATGCGATGCGTGATCCGCTATTTATTCGGTGTAGGATCGAGTAGGTCGTTTCTTGAATTGAGCCTCGCAAACAGGAAAGGAGGTAGTACGTGCGTGATCCGCTATTTATCCATGTAGGATCGATAGTGTAGCTTGTCAGTTTCTTCAGAGGTAGGCATTTTTATCCGTGTAGGATCGATAGTGTAGCTTGTCACTTTCTTCAGAGGTAGGCATTTTTATTCAAAAAACTGCCACTTCGCATCTTGCGTCGCAAATAAAACTGCCAGGAGCGAATTGTAGCCTAGCTAGTGATCGATCAGTAACTTGTAAACACTGAGCGAACAGAAATAAGTAACTGTTAATGCGTCTCAATGATTCACAGATCATATACAAATATGTAGCTCCAAAAGGAAAGATCAGCCACTTCGAATCTTGCGTCGCAACTAAAACTAACTAGTACGATTCCCATACATAAGAGCAACATGTTAATGCATCTCAATGATTCACAGATCATATACAAATATGTAGCTCCAAAAGCAAAGATCTAGAAAAAACATATGTTCTTCCTACTAACATGGATGCTTCTCTTGGCCAACATTCAAGATATAATTTGAAAGAAAAATTTGTTTGTGAAATCTACAATTCCTCTTGCAAACGTAAGTGGTTTCACCAACATTTGGAACCATGAGAATGAACCACACATGATGGAGGAACATCCACCGCAATATGATTTGGTCTTCTCTCGATCACACCATGAGACTATTTTCGAATACAAACTTAAACTTAGGGAAAATGATGCCCATTGTATAATCAGACCAAAGCGGTGAAGCACCTAGTGTTGGCCAAAGAAATAGTACAAGATTACTTTTCTGCAGTCCATGAAGTGGCTATCCAATCTTTGTGTCTATTTTCAAATGGCAATCGCATGCAAGTGACTATACTATTCTCTTGTGCAGTTCAACCAAAATTGCGGACACTTTGTTTGTTTGCCAAATAGCAATGGGCAGACATCTCTGTCTGCACAAATATCAAGTAGCTAGTAAACATATACCACACCATGTTCGCAGTAATGGAAGAGGTGAAATCGATACAACCGAAATTGAGCATTCGATCATTGAATCCTGTCTTGCACCTCCAATGAAGGTCCACCCTGCCAATAAATTCACATGCAAACCACTAGTATTACTATCTAATGACAGTACAAAAAGAGTAGCAAGATAGTAGAAAACCATGTACCTTCGTAATGAACAGCTCATAGTGCCACCAATTGGATATAAAGGTTTGAAAAAAAAACATGCTCCTAATGTTGAACCAGTTGGACTTTTTGTGCAGTTCCACTAAAATCGAGCATCCCTGTTTGCATAGATATTGAAAGTGTGATTACTATAAAAGTGGCACTAGTTGAAGCATAGACTCACAAATATAAGCATTCCAATTTCTTAATGGGAAAAAGTAACAAGACTGTTTCTAACCACCTGTTTGAAGGAATAAATAAAGCAACGGTGATGTCAGGAAGGCATACATAGTTTTTACGAAAAACTGAGCCATTCTCGACCTTTCCTCTTCTTTGAAGCAAATTTTGTGCAGTTCTACTAAAATAAAATGCCATCACCGCCTTAACAATTCAGCGACATCGCATGTATGAAATGACTTAACATTACATCATGATGTCGAGTATGTAGTAGACAGGCATTAGAGAAAACATACAGACCTCCTCCGATAACATAATGAACATTAATTTTAACAAAGGTGTGACTAGCTTTACCGGGATAATTTGAGTGAACTCTACACCCTCTGTTCCTTAATATAAGACATTTTCGCGGTTCAATTTAGAGTACCCAAACGTCTAGTATTTAGAAAAACAGGTAGTAGTTTTCTTGAGCACATATATGGGAAAGCTTGCCACATTTTATTTATGTCCATACGCTAATGCAACACCATTCGAATACTACAAATATATAGTAATCCAGTGGCTAGTGCAACAGTAGAATAGTTAGTATATTACAGGGTATAGTACAATGGTTTTACTGAACAGATTTCAATAAACTCTAGCACTGGAAGGTTTCTATAAGAATTAACAAGACAAAATGTAAAGGTAACAAGTTTCAGCATTGGTATACTAGTTGTGCATGAGCATTAAACCAAATACAGAAGTCTGAAGGTAACTAGCATTATTAACTAATGACAGTATAAAAAAATTGCAAACCATGTAAATATCATTTCAAACACGGAGGGACCTTAAAAATTGCTATCCCAATCTTGATAATCGATCAAACATAAAAACTTGATCAAACGAATCAAGAGAACAGCCGGAGGAGGAGATGCCCACTCTTGACCTTTCCTCTTGTCTTCATAATTGTCTGTATAGTTTAACCAAAATAAAATGACATCAGCGCCTTGGCATTTTGGTGACACTGTACAAAAAAAATTAACTTATCCGATGAAAGTGAGGTATGTAATCTATAAGCATTAACGATTGCAAAAATCTGAAGGTAGTAACAAGTTTCATCGTTGGTATCTTTGGCTGTGCAACAACATTAGAATGCCTTAGCTGAAAAATCTTTAATACATCCACAATCAACAGCTAACCCTGAAATGATCCAGTGACATTAAATGGCACTACTTATATTTATCGGTGGCATTAGACTGAGAGCGGCATTAGTTAAATGTGGCATCACTTTAGCAGTAGCATTGCTTGACTTGACTGCTGGCGTTATACTAACAGCAAAAAAGTGGCAATAAGAGCATGGGAGGCCCATTCAGACAGTGGGCGCACCAGTACGATGTACCTCCACGGACGCAGAGTGGTGAGGGAGGTATGGTTGCCCAGAGCAACAAATATCCAGGCAGCATATGTGGATTACGTCCCATTTTTGTTCTCTTTAGCCACCTTTTTTCCTATGTGAGGACAACAAACCGATCGACCTGGTCATTCTCTATTGCGTTGTCATGCCTTTCTACCCTTCTTCAACCAAGAGACACGAGACTCGTTCCTTAGCTACTGATTTTCCCCTTTTCAACCTAGATGCGGGTTCAATGCCTACTCTCTTGGACAGTACAGTCTCCCTTCCTTTCCTTATTCATCCTAGACATGCATTAGTCTGCATGAAGTTGGGTTTCCCTTAATAGTGCAAATTATGGTTTTCGTCTGCGTGGCCAACAGAGCAGAGGATAGGAAATTGGGAAGACGGTGGAGTGGGAAAAGATCCACATGCAACGACCTGCCAGATGGGGCAGTAGAACAAGGGTATGGTTTGAAAAGAGGTAGCATACCTGAGGGTCGGCGGGAAGTGGCTTCGCTCGTGGTCGTCGTCCTCCGCACACACTACGGCAGCGAGCTTGGGGACGGAGGCCATCCCGCGCGGGCGCTAGGTTTGAGAGGACGGCTGTCGGTGTCAAAACCGGCGGATCTCGGGTAGGGGGTCCCGAACTGTGCGTCTAGGCGGATGGTAACAGGAGACAAGGGACACGATGTTTTTACCCAGGTTCGGTCCCTCTCGATGGAGGTAATACCCTACTCCGCTTGATTAATATTGATGATATGGGTAGTACAAGAGTAGATCTACCACGAGATCAAGGAGGCTAAACCCTAGAATCTAGCCTATGGTATGATTGTTGTTCGTCCCTACGGACTAAAACCTTCGGTTTATATAGACACCGGGATAGGTTAGGGTTACACGTAGTCGATTACAATGGTAGGAGATCTACATATCCGTATCGCCAAGCTTGCCTTCCACGCCAAGGAAAGTCCCATCCGGACACGGGACGAAGTCTTCAATTTTGTATCTTCATAGTCTTCGAGTCCGGCCCTGACGATAGTACGGCTATCCGGACACCCCCTAGTCTGGGACTCCCTCAGTAGCCGCCGAACCAGGCTTCAATGACAATGAGTCTGGCGCGTTGATTGTCTTCGGCATTGCGAGGCGGGTTCTTCTCCAAATCCCATATACTTGTCGAATAGTGTCCGACTTCTGATAAATGCTGCGCTCCTCGGCTTCTACGCCCAATAATGGCCATCTTCCACGTGTTTGAATTAATGCGAAAAGCCAGGGTATTTTTACAATTACCCCTAGTCAGCGCAAATGAGCCGCCTATAAAAGGGCAAGGATCTAGATCTGACTCACACCATCCCCCTTTGCGAAGCTTTCATCGGAGCGCCTCGACCAAACCCATTCCATCATGGACGATCGACGCGGCTCCTCCTCTCGCGCCCCAGCCCTCGGCCAGAAATTGGGAGAGATGCTCAGTCCGCATAGAGAGCTAGTTATACTCCAAGCCAAGGGATTTCTTCCCCCGGCCTTCATGGTCCCGGTTCGAGCCGGACTTGCCACCTACAAGGGCGGAAAGCAAGCGGAGAGCGTCCCCGATCCCTCTAAAGGAGAGCGGGTATGCTTCATCTCTTATCTAGTAAGAGGACTCAGATTTCCCATCCATCCGCTTCTCCGGGGGCTCTTGGAGTTCTACGGCCTCCAATTGCACCACCTTACTCCTGCCTCTATCCTGCACATCGCGGGCTTCGTGGCCCTTTGCGAACTATTCCTGGGCGTCGAGGCTCATTTCGGGCTGTGGAAGAGAATATTCTGCCTAGTACCCCGTTCTCATGAGGGGTCAATATATCAAGTGGGCGGAGCCGAGCTATGGCGCATCGCCGGGACCGGATACCTATCCGGAACCCCAAAGAAGGCGTCCGAAGACTGGCCTTCGGAATGGTTTTATATGGAGGACGTCCCACTGCCGGATCCTATTCGGATCGGCCTTCCGGAGTTCGACAATGCTCCTCTGAAGAAGCGCCTAAGCTGGCGCCCTCGGAGCCCCCGGAGAGAAGATGACCGGGATGTCCGTTATTTGATGAGCCGAATAAGGTTACTGGCTCATGCCGGATTGACCTTGACAGGAGTCATGGCAATCTGCATTATGAGGGGAGTGCAGCCGCTCTAATATAGGGGCCACCCCATGTGGGACTTCAACGGGGAGGACGATGCCACCCGCCATGGCCGCAAAGGGCCAGGGTCGGTCACCGAACAGTGAAAATCTTATGCGCCATGTATAAGCGGGAGGAGGAGGATTTCCTCCGTGTCAATCCATGAAGGAGTTTTCTTCGAATAATCCTCGAAGCTGGGTAAGCAAACATCTTTGTGACCTGTCCGGTCCATGTTCCCGTGGTTAAATATCTCATTTCATGGTTTCTGCGCAGGAACTGCGCCGGACTGTGGAGAAGATACACAGCCCGCCCCACAACCCGAGGACCCGGAGCGGTCCCTCGATCCGACCTCCAAAGAGGATCCGGATATAAAGGTGGAGTTGATTGACGGGGTATTCCACCAACTTAGCATCGACAATGCGTTGGTTGCCATTACGGCTGATTACCCCGGAATACTTCCAGCCTCACAGGTAAATGAGACCAAGATCCCAAAACCCTGATAACAACCCATCCATGCTTATTTTTTATCACCGCATACTAATGGTGCTTCGCAGGAGGTACCTTCGAGGCAGGAAGCCGAGCCCGCGGCGACTGGCCAACAAAGGGCAGTGCGGCCCCGCAGGTTAAAAACAAGTGCGGTCCGGATCGAAACTCCGCCGCAACGGTATGGCGTGTCACCATACTCCCAGGATTGATTCCTGAAAGGCGTACTAACGCTGATGCTCTTTTCAGGAAAAAGAGCGCTGGGATCGAGTCCGGAGAGGTTTCAATCGAACCTTCACCGCCAAGCTTCAAAGCTGGGTCCGGAGGCTGAGGCGAAACGAGACGCGTGCGTCGGATGCTCCTCCGACAGAGGATGCCGACAGGTTGTCCGCCACCAACTCCGAGGTGGAGAGCGCCTTGAATCACAGGCGTCGCCGGACAGTTCTTCATGACGCATGTTTCTCCCAAGAGGCCTTGAATGCCTTTGATTCGGGAGATGCGCATCTCAGTGCCGCTCAAGATGGTCTAGGCAGAGCCACGGAGCAGTATGTAAAGGATATACGGGTAAGAAAATTTGACAGTTATATATGCCATTAGCCCCCGAGACTTAAAATAGTTAGAATAACTGATTTAATTGTTATGTAGGATCTTACAGAAAAAATACCCAGGGCCCAACTTGAGGCCGCACTAGCCGCTACGGGGGGAGCCACAGAGACCCCTCCTGATAATATTCGCTTCAGAAGATAAATAGTTTATGAAGTGCAGCTGGTGTGTAAATCTAACAAAAACATTGCAGATGGCGCCGGACTGGATCCGGACAAGAAACAGCTCTTGCGCCAGCTAAAGGCCGGCGAGAGCGTGCTTACGAGGGTGCGGCAGGAGAAAAATAACCTCCAGGATTCCAACACCAACCTGGGTGAGGAACTAAAAGATGTTTGTGCCCAGCTGTCTGACTCCGTAAAGGAGAATCGGCGGCTTCGTCGCGGCATTTTCAGTGAGTGCTTGAGCGAACTTTGAAAGAGTTCGGCGAGGAAGACAACTAACATAAACATGTATGTAGGTTTGCTCACAGGTCATCATGAGGAGGAGATGCCCAGTTCTTCGGGCGATCTTCTTCCCGAACTGCGTCAGCTGCACGAACGAGTCCGGCAGGTGATGAAAGGCGTCGGACAGGCCTTGTGGCCATCTATCTCCCTGCCCGAAGGCATTGGGGAGCTGGCAGAGCGACTTCAAGGGGCACGGCGGTGCTTCCGGCTATGGAAGATATCGGCCTGCCGTCAAGGCGCCAGGGAGGCCTGGGCCATGGTGAAGACGCGGTACACGAAGGCTGACCCAAACCACATGGCCGAGGTCGGACCTGTGGGGCCGGATGGGCTGGAGATCCCGGTAAGCTTAGTGTACGGCCAAGTAGAATTGGCCGCCAAGTATTCCCAGCAAGATTGTAAATTAGATAGCCTATTTGATGGCATTGAGGAGGAATATAATGAGTCGAGTTGACTTATGTAAAAATATGACATGAAAGAATGCCTTCTAGCTGGATTGTAGATCGTTTGTCATAGCGGACCTTTTCGCTTCGACCTCCGGACCCAATAGTCCGGAGTGCATCCGAATACCTTCATGGTTATATAAGAACCATGGTATGCATGGAGACAAGGCGTAGGGGTCATTGTTGCTGTATCAGACAAGTGCCCAACTAGTTATGTTATATTACATGGGTAGTAAGAAACATCTTCCAGGGAGAATAGTTCCGTTAAGGGTTCCTTTATTTGGGATGCATGCCCTTAAGTGCATGTCAAAGCTCTTTGTGAAAGCGTAAAATCATCCGGGGGTAGATGGGTAAATAGTTAAAAATCATCTTTCAGTTCACCGACCAAATATTCCCTTAAGAACGCTAGCTTTCGGCTTCACCGGTCTGAGATACACATCCGGTGACCGACAAAGAATAATCGCAGAGTTGCTCCCTTTACCACCTAACCGAACAATCGGGAATGTAGGGGTAAGCACAGGAGCCAGGCAACCCAGCTTAGCCAAAACTTAAGTCATATCGATGCATATAATGGTGAATAAAAGTTACATGCGGAAGTTTAACGCATGTGTTGGGCGTGAAGCCCGTATAAATAAGCTTCTGTTAAATAAGCCCCCAGGTATAATGAGCGCGGACAGCGCGTCAAGTGTGTCTTGAAAAAAGCATAACGAGCCTCTAGAGGCTACAAGAAGAAGAAGGAGGAAGGAGAGAAATAAAAGACAGCACAAAAGCAAAAATAAAGAATGCGGACGGAGGAAGGAGACGAACTTGGAGTCCGGCACTTAGGCGTAGAATCTTCGTAGACGGGCCGCGTTCCATGGGTTCGGTTCGAGTCGGTTATCCGATGTGTTTCGCAGACAGTATGCTCCGCCGGTCAGGACCTGGTCAATGATAAAGGGATCTTCCCATTTGGGCTTGAGTTTGTCCTTTTTCTTGTCCGACTGTGACACTCCAAAATTTTTCCTTTGGTTTTCTTCAAATTTTGTTGGATTTGAAGGAGGTCTCCAAAACCCTTCCAAAAATCTCTCTCAAAGCTTTCCCTTTAGCAAATATTTTATTTTTGCATCTCCTTCAACTCTAGTGTTTGGTTTTAAATTTTCTTCTGATTGTCCTCTTCTCAAAATTTCAAGAAAAAATCTTTGGAGTTTATTTTCTTTCAAAAGGAAACTCTAGGAGTTTTTCATCCTCTCCCATGTTTGAAACCATTCATGATTCTCCCATGCACCACATGACAAAACCTTCCCAAAAATCCCTCCATCCACTTTGGTACAACTCAAACATTGTGTCCAAACTAATAAAATCCATTTTTGGATTTTATTCCAATTATTTCTCTTCCTAAAATAATCATGTCTTTTCTTTTGAGCCTAGGTGATTTGCAAAGCAAGTACCCTAATGCTTTTGATTTTTGACCTCAACTCCACACCCCTGGATAGTCCTTGGTATCCACAACCCAGAACCATCTTGATCCACTCTTCTTATTTTCAAATATTTCAAATTTCACTCCTTTGCAAGTTTGGACCAGATTTGCCAAATTTGGTGAAATTCATGTCTACACTTCTCCAAAAATTCCACCAAAATTCAGGCAACCTCTAGTTGCAATGAGAGACCACTCCACCAAAAATCAGCTCGAGGAAAAATCCCTGGATACCAGAATCATTTTGTCAAACACCTCGCATGCCTTTATTACATTCACTTCGAGAAAGTTGAGAAGTTCAGTGTCGATCTTCGTCAGTAACTTCAGTCACGAGTCCACAGTGCCCTTGGCACGTTGCTCGCATCCTGGCCTGCCTGTCCGAAGCTCCACACGCGCGCTTGGCGCGTTCCTGGCGTCGGTGGCGCTCGCCCGCTTCTTGGCGGCGTGCTTTGGCGGCTTGCACCACCGTAACGGCGACAGGAGGCAAAACTGCGGCGCAACGCCGTTTGGCGCCGCCCAAGCATCCTGGTGGCTCCGCGTGGCCACCTCCTTGCCAGCGCACGCATGCGGCACCGTCACCGTGGCTTGGCACGCGCAAAGCACGCTCTCTGCCGCCGACGGGCCGTGCGGCCGTTCCGTCGAGGGCAAGCCATAAACCTCCCTCCCGTACTGAGCTGGACCCTAAAATGGCACCACTACTCCAACTAGGCGATGCTCAAGCTCCTAAGCCGACCGTCCAGCCATAGCGCCGCCGTAATCAACTCGCCGGACTTACCCGTTCACGGCAACCGACTCGGGCCGGCTATATATAGCCCCCCCGAGCTTGCTCTCGCCTCCGCACGACTCCACCACCTCACCAGACCCCGCCTAGCCACTGGAGGGGCCTCGAGGGGCCTTTCTTCCTCGACTCCGGCCACCGCCGTCCGCCTCGAACTCGGCATCGTTCTCTCCGGTGAGGGCACCTCCGCCGCCCTACTTTCGCCCATAGCCTCGTACCACCTCTAGTAGGATAACCCCCACCTCAATTTTGACCCCGCAGCTCTCTCCGGCGAATATCCACGACCGTCCGAACCGCCGTCCGCCTGAGCAAGCGTCGCCGTCGACGTGGTACTCGCCGACGACCACTTCCACCTTCCACGCAGACGTGGAAGGACGTCTTGATCATGAAGGTACCGTCCGATCACTCTGCCTCGCCGTGGATCGCCGCCGGCAACCACCGCACCTCTCGGGCGCCGTCGCGCCCTATTTCCCTCTTTTAAATTTTTAAACCCGATAGGTGGAGCCCGCCTGTCAGCCTCTCAGTCATTTCTTTTAAACGAAACGTTATCTGGACTTTTCCGCAGAACCCCCTGGAAGTTTTCTGTTTCATTACAGACGAGTCCTTGGGCTAAAACCCTTATAAATTTTTAACAGAAAGGAATTTTTGATCGATTCTTTTTCTGTCCTCTTTAAAATTTTGTCTAGTATTTTATCAAATTTATTTGAAAAATATTTGGAGTAATTTTTGTGCACCTCACGGTATTTACGTTAGCGCGTGTATTTTGTGTACCGTAGATACCGAAGGAGGTGACGGAACCGTGAACTTCGCCGAGCTAGACCCCGACTACTCCGAACCAGGCAAGCAAAGTTTGAACTTTTGATATGATGAGTGTATGGACATGTTTGCATTATTTTGTATCATGGCACGTTCATGAGCATTTTCGATGATAGTTCATCTCATGAGCATTGAGGCAAATGAGCTCGGTAAATCCGTGAGTTGCCGGAAACTTGTTGCATGGCCATGAGTTGGCATGAGTATGGGTAAGATGGCAGTGTTGTAGCATGCCAGGCTTATGCCATATCGTTGACCCAAAGTGTCAACATAAATCGGTCGATTCGTCCGTCTTCCTTTCCGTACTACCACTGTTTCCCGCAAGGGATACGGCCTAGTAGGTTGCAAACCACTTCTGGTACACACCAAATCGAGAGGTCGGGATGAAGGTTCCATGGCCTGGATTAAAGCCTTTCATCCGGTCGAGGGCATGGGTGTTTCGGTTGGGACCGAGAGGGGGTGACCCCTTAGAGCGCGCGTATATAAATTTGCTCCCATGCTATTCGAGATTGTGATCTCCCCGTCTCAAAGTTTTTCTTAAACGCTGTCTAGGGTGATTCTTGGCAACGTGAGGTATGATGGGTGTGTACTAGCTAGTTGTGTTTCCTCTGAAATACCGTAAACGGAACTAGTCTTTCGTGACTACGGAAATCCGTTGGCTGTGGACAATTTTGGTACAAACTCTGCAGAGTCAAAAATTCTCGAATTCATCTTATTCATGTCCAAGTACCGTGATCATCTCATCTTGTCGAGTGACGGTCCTCAAAGGATGTAAACTCCGAGAACCATTTGAGTATTAAATGTTTACTTTCCTGTGAACGGACTAACCCGCTTATTGTCTTGTGATGAATATTTTCCGTGAGCACTATATTTTGTCAGTTATGAATATTGGATTATAAGCCCTTTCTGCGATGTCGCTCAGACGTCCGACTGCGGCATTGTTGTCATTTATTTTCATTATAAGCCCTTTTCGCGATGTCGCCAGACGTCCGATTGCGGCATTGTTGTTATTTATTTTCATTATAAGCCCTTCTGCGATGCCGCTTCAGACGTCCGATTGCGGCATTGTTGTTATTTATTTTCATTATAAGCCCTTTCTGCGATGTCGCTCGAGATGTCCATTGCGGCATTGTTGTTATTTATTTTCATTATAAGCCCTTTCTGCGATGTCGCTCGGACGTCCATTGCGGCATTGTTGTTATTTACTTTTATTATAAGCCCTTTACGTGATGTTGCTCCGACGTCCATCATGCGGCGCATGTATTTTTATTTCAATATAAGCCCTTTATGAGGTGTCGCATACACACCGATCGTGGCATGTTTTACTTATTTTCACCCCTTCGAGGCGTCACTTTATTAATCGGATCGGTTTTGAGTTTATCTTTCTTTGGGTTTTCGAGCGGACTACCGCCGATTCCCTTTTTATTATTTTTACTGTACTGATTTAATTGAGCAAATGTTAAAATTTATCATGACTCATTCATGCATTCATTTGTTATATCTTTTGTCCGAACTGTCTTGCGAGTACTTTCAAAGTACTCACCTGGCTTGTTGATTTGGCCAGATGCTGACAAGGGCGATCTCATGGATGAAGAATTTGATAGCGAGTCCGACGCCTAGAGGGATCCCAGTCAGTCTCGTGCGATCCCTGGACTAGTCTTTGTGATATATCCGCTTCCGCTACCCAAATAATTTCATCGAGCCTCACCTCGACGCTCGATGAGTCGCCAGTGCAGTAGACTTATTAACCACCCCGCTGTGTTATTCCACCAACCACTCATACCTAGAGTCAGTAGTTCCCCCCCCCCCCACCTTTGAGTCATATCCGCCGCTATGTATAATTATCGGCGTGTTTGTAATAATTGGTTGGGCATATTCAGTCCGACCCCTATATTAATGTAATGCTACTGGCTTATTGTATCAAAGTTTTGTCTACCGGTATGAAGAATTTTCCTCATATTGGACTTCATAGGTCGGTTGTTCAATAAATATTTTTATTGAAGAACCGGTCGTGACAAGCTTGGTACCAGAGCCAGGCTGACTGTAGGAAGCCACTAGGTGCGATCGCTAATCGGTTATTAGCATGATAGAGCTATTTAAATTTTTTTTCACAGACGTAGACAATTTCTGACGGTCAGCATAAATTTATGATTTGACTACTCAGGACTTTGGCCTACTTTTGTAGATGGCTGGCAACGACTGCGAGTCACAGATGTTCGCCAACATGCCCGATGGGTTCGTCAAGCTTCTCTCCTTCATTGTCCAAGTGGCGATGGGGCCAGATGTGCGCCCAGTCTTCTCTCTCTCTCAGCACAAGGTCAACGACCGTCTGACCATGCACCAAGCCGCGGTGGAATTCAAGAGAGGACGAGTTGAACGCTACCGGTTCGTGGGGAGAGCCATGCCAACAGAGAAGCATGCATTGCAGATGGCAGCCCGTGAGGCGATAGCTCGTCTCAGGGATATCCTTCCTTCGATGAAGACTCGTCGCTACCGCTACCTGCCATGTCACGTGCCATACACCTGCCACCACGCTGCGTTCTCTTTCCCGAGAGGAGAACGGGGCCGAAGCTTTTGAGATGCTCATCGAGTATCTCCGGGCTTTGAGGCAGCCTTCGACAACCTGGTGGGCGACTTTGTTGCCGCCCGCATGGACTCGATCCATGGCTGTGCCGCCAACAGGAGGAGCTCCTGCGCGCCGCACCGCCATCGACTTTCGTCTGCGTCGCCGGCATCGTTTGCTCCTGCTGCTCGCACCGCTACTCGTCCCCTGCCTACCACGGAGGAGTTCAACCACGTCATTGCGCCTACTCCGGTTAGATTCTGCACCACCCCTCGTGCCGCTCAGATTCGAGTTGTCCCAAGACAGGCACCTGCTCCACCAACTCCGCGCAGCACCTCTCGTCTGGAGCCTATCTCCGAAGAGGAGGTTGAGTCCCCAGGCCATCTACGCCTCACCCTTGGCAGGCCAAGGGAAATCCTTACCATCTCCGACTAAGTACTCTTAGCCGCCTTGCGATGTACCGACTTGTTTGATATGTTTATATGTAACTAGACTGTGAGAAGTAGCTTGTTTGCGCATCATGTAGGATCTGGAGAAGTGCACTAGGCTAAATAACATGTCAGGATTTATGAACGTGTATCCTGAGTGACGTATTGTATAATTACTGCTTGCGTGTAAGATATGTAATGAACAGTCCTTCTCCGTGCGCAAACATATTTTCTCTTGAAAAATCTTGGAGCATATGCAACTTTTTGCATCTTCTTGAATTTATTGATTTTTGCGGCTCGATTTCTTTGATTATGAGTGTTTTGAAATATATCCCCAGAGTGAACTATGTCAAGTCCTTGGATGCGCTCCCTGCCAACTCCGATAGAGGAAAATTATGGCACACCCCCAGGCAACAATTTCACACAGGGACAGACAAGTCAGCAGGACAGTGAAACGGCACTTTCCCAAATGTGCCGTCTTTATGAACAAAGTCAGCAGCAACATCGAAATCTTGAACCAAGTCATCAATATGGGAAATCACCGTGGGCCGATGTCGTGAGCAATCAAAATTATCTCGAGTTCTGAAGACACGTCCCCAAACATTTTCTCACACCGACAAACCTCTTGAAGCCGAATCGGCTTGAGACATGGAGAGAAAATTGATCATTGCCCCAGTGTTCAGACCTTGAGAAAGTGCTTTACGCTCCGCACTCTCACTGGAGCAGCCGCATCGTGGTGGGAAAATTTCCTACACATGCACCCCAACGAAAATAATATATCATGGGAGGAATTTAAAGAAGGTTTTCATGGGGCACATATTCCTAAGAGTCTTATGAAGATCAAAAAGAGAATTTGATGACCTCAAGCAAAGGACAATGACAAAGGTCGTAATACAACAGTCGGTTTACCTCGCCGTCTCGCCACGCCAACGAGGAGCGCCTCGTAGGAAAATAAAAAGATGGAGAAATTCCTAGACGGTCCGACGCCCACACTTAAATGCCAATTGGTCGTACACACATTTCCAGATTTTAAGACCTTTGGTGGATAAGGCCATTACCTTGGAAAATGAGAGACGACTTAGAAGATTTCCATAAGCGGAAGAGGGACCAGACTAAACACACCCGCAACCACCTGCAGGACAGATTTTCGTAAAAACTGGACACCCAAACCCACGACAAGCGTCTCACGCCCAATCAAGAATTTCCACGCAAGGGACAAGGAGTTCACATATCGCCCAGGCGTTACCTGTTATGCTTGTGGAGAAGAAGGGCACTACGCCAAGCAGTGCCCCAAGCCAAGAAACTCGGCCCCAAAGCCGAACAACGGAAGCAATAATTCAGCACCAAAACGCAACAATTTCAACCCAAATAACAACCACAGGAAGGGTCATCTGAACCACGTGACCAAAAAGGAAGCACAAAATGCCCCAGATATCGTACTCGGTACGTTTCCTGTCAACACAAGACCTGCCATGGTTTTGTTTGATTCTGGAGCTTCTCACTCGTTCGTTTCGAAAAGTTTTGCATTGCAAAATAATTTTTCGATGCTTCCCTTGGGAAAATCTATGATCGTCAAGTCCCCTGGAATCAAGCAAGTTACCAGAATTATTGCCAGGATGTGGTTATCGAGTTTGAAGGGTTGAAGTTTCACACAAATCTTATCGTGTTGGAAAATAAAGGACTGGATGTCATCTTAGGGATGGATTGGTTAACTACCAACAAAGGTTTTATTATTTGCTTCAACAGGACCGTAATTGTCACCCATCACCACGGGAAGACCATAAAGGTTTACGCCAAGGAAAGAAAAATATCCCGCAACCGAGATTGAATAAGGTGGATATTTCTGAATTGAGCAAGGTTCGATGGTGTGTGAATTTCGGATGTGTTTCGAAGAACTACCGGGCATGCCACGGATCGAGAAATAGAATTCAGCATTGAGCTAGCACCGGAACCGCTCCCATATACAAGAAACCGCATGAGAATGGCACCATCCGAATTGGTAGAACTGAAGAAGCAAATAAAGGAATTATTGGAAAAAGGGTACATATGAGCCAGTTCCTCACCTTGGGGTTCACCAATTTTGTTTGCCAAAAAGGAGGATGGAACACTGAGATTGTGCATAGACTATTGAGCGCTAAACATGGTCACAATCAAGAACAAATATCTGATGCCACGAATAAATGATTTATTCGATCAACTCGCTAAGGCCAAGGTGTTCTCAAAGATTGACTTGAGATCGGGATACCATCAATCGAAAGTGCGAACCGAAGATATTCCCAAGACCGCTTTCACCTCCGTGATCTGGATTGTATGAGTTCACCGTAATGCCATTCGGACTAACAAACACCCTCAAGATATTTTGTTCACCTCATGAACAAAGTATTCATGAAGTTTATGGATAAGTTTGTTGTGGTATTTATCGATGATATTCGGTATACTCCAAAACACCAGAATAGCACGTCAACATCTTCGGATTGTACTAGGAGAACTCAGAAACATCGGTTATGCGCTAAATTCAGCAAGTGTGAATTTTGGCTAAAGCAAGTAGGTTTTACGGGCCATGTATCTTGACTCAAGAAGGTATCGCCAGAGACCCGAGGAAAAGGTCGAGGCCGTGCTTGGCTGGAAACCACCAGCCGGTAACGGATGTCTGAAGTTTCTTGGGAATGGCAGGATACTACCGGAGATTTATTGAAGGATTCTCCACCATAGCAAAGCCAATGACGCAACTGCTCAAGAAAGACAGGAAGTTTGAATGAACGGAAGCCTGCGAGAAAAGTTTCCAAGAACTAAAGAGGAAACTGACGACAGCACCAGTGCTAATTGTGCCAGATATACACAAAAATTTTGAGGTATTTTGTGACGCATCTCAAAAGGGCCTCGGGTGCGTACTAATGCAAGAAGGCAAGGTTTTCGCATATGTTTCCAGACAGCTTCACAAGCATGAGGAAAATTACCCTACCCATGACCTGGAATTAGCAGCAGTTATTCATGCACTCAAAGAATGGAGACACTTTTTACTTGGTAATCGTTGTGAAATATACACGGACCACAAAAGACTCAAGTATATTTTCACACAGCTAGAACTAAATTTACGTCAGTGACGCTGGTTGGAATTAGCAAAGGATTATGATGTTGGGATCCACAACCACCCGGGCAAGGCAAATGTTGTAGCAGATGCTCTGAGTCGGAACCCCAGTCCGGACAACGACGGCATGCCAGACTTAAGACCTGAATTCCAGCAGGAATTCGCAAAGCTCAACCTGATGGTGGTCAGCGAAGGCAGTGTGTCAAACTTAGAAGTACAGCCTACTCTAATAGAGAAGGTTGAAGAGGCTCAACGTGGACACCCCAGCATGGAAGGCATAAAACGGAAGATAAAGTTGGGCAAGGCCTCGGAATTCATTGTTGATGAGCAAGGTATATTGTGGTACGGGAATAGGCTTTATGCGTGCAAATATCCATGACCTTAAACAGCAAATCCTGGCTGAAGGCCACACCGCTCCATATTCAATCCATCCTGGAGGAACAAAAATGTACAAAGATCTTCTGGATAGATTTTGGTGTCATTGTATAAAAAGAGACGTTGCCAAGTTTTTTGCATGTTGTGACTCTTGTCAACGCATCAAGGCCGAGCACCAGAAACCGGCCGGGCTATTGCAACCGAATAAGATACCCGAGTGGAAATGGGACGAGATTGGAATAGATTTTATTGTTGGACTACCTCGGTCGCAACACGGACATGATGCCATATGGGTAATAAAAGATAGACTGACTAAAGTTGCTCACTTCATCCCCGTGAAGACAACCCACACCACTCAGAAGCTTGCTAGGCTCTACCTCTCCCGTATCGTTTGCCTACATGGAGTCCCAAAGAAAATAATCTCGGACAGAGGCACTCAATTCGTCTCCGGTTTTGGGATCACTTACAACAAGCTCTGGGAACTCAGTGGCATTCAAGATCCGTGTACCATCCCAGCAGATGGGCGAGAATGAGCGAATAAACCAGATTCTAGAAGATATGCTTGAGAGCATGTGTCCTCACCTATGGGACCAGTTGGGAGGAGAGCTTACCATACGCAGAATTCGCATATAACAACAGCTATCACCCATCCTGCAAATGGCACCATTTGAAGCTCAGACAGACGAAGATGTCGTACCACGCTAAATTGGTCGAAACCGAGACAGTCATATCTTCGCCCAGACCTGCTCAAAGAGGCTGAAGATAAAGTCAAGGTAATTAAGGACCGACTCAAGACAGCCCAAAGTCGACAAAAAGAGTTATTACGATCGAAGCATCGTGGAGTCCATTTTGAACCTGGTGAATTTGTGTACCTACGAGTATCACCCATGAGAGGCCTGCACCGATTCAAGATTAAAGGGAAGCTAGCACCAAGATTCATCGGACCATTCTGCATAGTAGCACGAAGAGGCACGGTAGCCTACCAGCTAGACTTACCCGAAGAATTGTCCGACATCCACGACGTATTCCACGTCTCCCAATTGAGGAAGTGCGTAAGCAACCCAGAGAAACAAGTACCCCATAAAAACATTGACGTGCAACCAGATCTTACATATCGGGAGCATCCGATAATAATCTTGGAAGAGTCAGAAAGGAGAACCCGACAGAAAACCACCAAGTTCTTCAAACTTCAGTGGAGCAACCACACCGAAAGTGAAGCCACTTGGGAAAGGGAGGATTTCCTTCGAACAGAGCACCCAGAATTATTTGAGGATCAACTGGAATCTCGGGGACGAGATTTTTCTTAAGGGGGTAGGTGTTGTGACACTCCAAAAATTTTCCTTTGGTTTTTTTCAAATTTTGTTGGATTTGAAGGAGGTCTCCAAAACCCTTCCAAAAATCTCTCTCAAAGTTTTCCCTTTAGCAAATATTTTATTTTTGCATCTCCTTCAACTCTAGTGTTTGGTTTTAAATTTTCTTCTTATTGTCCTCTTCTCAAAATTTCACAAAAAAATCTTTGGAGTTTATTTTCTTTCAAAAGGAAACTCTAGGAGTTTTTCATCCTCTCCCATATTTGAAACCATTCATGATTCTCCCATGCACCACATGACAAAACCTTCCCAAAAATCCCTCCATCCAATTTGGTACAACTCAAACATTCTGTCCAAACTAATAAAATCCATTTTTGGATTTTATTCCAATTATTTCTCTTCCCAAAATAATTCTGTCTTTTCTTTTGAGCCTAGGTGATTTGCAAAGCAAGTACCCTAATGCTTTTGATTTTTGACCTCAACTCCACACCTGGATAGTCCTTGGTATCCACAACCCAGAACCATCTTGATCCACTCTTCTTATTTTCAAATATTTCAAATTTCACTCATCGCAAGTTTGGACCAGATTTGCCAAATTTGGTGAAATTCATATCTACACTTCTCCAAAAATTCCACCAAAATTCAGGCAACCTCTAGTTGCAATGAGAGACCACTCCACCAAAAATCAGCTCAAGGAAAAAATCACGGATACCGTAATCATTTTGTCAAACACTGGCATGCCTCGCTCGCTGTTCACTTTCGAGAAAGTTCGGAAGTTCGGTGTCGATCTTCGTCGATAACTTCAAGTCACGAGTCCACAGTGCCCTTGGCACGTTGCTCGCAGCCTGGCCTGCCTGTCCGAAGCTCCACACGCGCGCTTGGCGCGTTCCTCACGTCGGTGGCGCCCTGGCCCGCCTGCGCCGGCGTGCTTTGCGGTGGCTGCACCACCGTAACGGCGACAGGAGGCAAAACTGCGGCGCAACACCGTTCGGCGCCGCCCAAGCATCCTGGTGGCTCCGCGTGGCCACCTCCCTGCCAGCACACGCATGCGGCACCGTTACCGTGGCTTGGCACGCGCAGAGCATGCTCTCTGCCGCCGACGGGCCGTGCAGCCGTTCCGTCGAGGGCAAGCCGTAAACCTCCCTCCCGTGCTGAGCTGGACCCTAAAATGGCACCACTACTCCACCTAGGTGATGCTCAAGCTCCTAAGCCGACCGTCCAGCCATAGCGCCGCCGTAATCAACTCGCCGGACTTATCCGTTCACGGCAACCGACTCGGGCCGGCTATATATAGCCCCCCCGAGCTTGCTCTCGCCTCCACACGACTCCACCACCTCACCAGACCCCGCCTAGCCACTGGAGGGGCCTCGAGGGGCCTTTCTTCCTCGACTCCGGCCACCACCGTCCGCCTCGGGCTCCGGCATCGTTCTCTCCGGTGAGGGCACCTCCGCCGCCCTACTTTCGCCCATAGCCTCGTACCACCTCTAGTAGGATAACCCCCATCTCAATTTTGACCCCGCAGCTCTCTCCGGCGAGATCCACGACCGTCCGAACCGCCGTCCGCTGGAGCAAGCATCGCCGTCGACGTGGTACTCGCCGGCGACCACTTCCACCTTCCACAGACGCGGAAGGATGTGCGATCACGAAGGTACCGTCCGTCGATCACTGCTTTCGCCGTGGATCGCCGGCGCGACCATCAAGCACCTCTCGGCGCCGTCGCGCCCCGTTTCCTCTTTTAAATTTTTAAACCCGACAGGTGGAGCCCGCCTGTCAGCCTCTCAGTCATTTCTTTTAAACGAAACGTTATCTGGACTTTTCCGCAGAACCCCCTGGAAGTTTTCTGTTTCATTACAGACGAGTCCTTGGGCTAAAACCCTTATAACTTTTTAACAGAAAGGAATTTTTGATTGATTCTTTTTCTGTCCTATTTCAAATTTTGTCTAGTTTTTTATCAGGTTTATTCGAAAAATATTTGGAGTAATTCTTGCGCACCTCACGGTATTTACGTTAGCGCGTGTATTTTGTGTACCGTAGATACCGAAGGAGGTGACGGAACCGTGAACTTCGCCGAGCTAGACCCCGACTACTCCGAACCAGGCAAGAAAAGTTTGAACTTTTGATATGATGAGTGTATGGACATGTTTGCATTATTTTGTATCATGGCACGTTCATGAGCATTTTCGATGATAGTTCATCTCGTGAGCATTGAGGCAAATGAGCTCGGTAAATCCGTGAGTTGCCGGAAACTTGTTGCATGGCCATGAGTTGGCATGAGTATGGGTAATATGGCAGTGTTGTAGCATGCCAGGCTTATGCCATATCGTTGACCCAGTGTCAACATAAATCGGTCAGTTCCCCGTCCGTCTTCCTTTCCGTACTACCACCTATTTCCCGCAAGGGATACGGCCTAGTAGGTTGCAAACCACTTCTTGGTACACACCAAATCAAGAGGCCGGGATGAAGGTTCCATGGCCCTGGATTAAAGCCGTTCATCCGGTCAGGGGGCATGGGTGTTTCCGGTTGGGACCGAGAGGGGGGCACCCCTTAGAGCGCCACAGATATAAATTTGATCCCATGCTATTCGAGATTGTGATCTCCCGTCTCAAAGTTTTTCTTAAACGCTGTCTAGGGTGATTCACGGCAACGTGAGGTATGATGGGTGTGTACTAGCTAGTTGTGTTTCCTCTGAAATACCGTAAACGGAACTAGTCTTTCGTGACTACGGAAATCCGTTGGCTGTGGACAATTTTGGTACAAACTCTGCAGAGTCAAAAATTCCAATTCATCTTATTCATGTCCAAGTACCGTGATCATCTCATCTTGTCGAAAGTGACAGCCTCAAAGTGATGTAAACTCCTGAGAACCATTTGAGTATTAAATGTTTACTTTCCTGTGAACGGACTAACCCGCTTATTGTCTTGTGATGAATATTTTCCGTGAGCACTATATTTTTTCAGTTATGAATATTGGATTATAAGCCCTTTCTGCGATGTCGCTCAGACGTCCGACTGCGGCATTTTTGTCATTTATGTTCATTATAAGCCCTTTCTACGATGTCGCTCAGACGTCCGACTGCGGCATTGTTGTTATTTATTTTCATTATAAGCCCTTTCTGCGATGTCGCTCAGACGTCCGACTGCGGCATTGTTGTTATTTATTTTCATTATAAGCCCTTTCTGCGATGTCGCTCAGACGTCCGACTGCGGCATTGTTTTTATTTATTTTGATTATAAGCCCTTTCTGCGATGTCGCTCAGACGTCCGACTGCGGCATTGTTGTTATTTACTTTTATTATAAACCTTTTCTGTGATGTCGCTCCGACGTCCGACTGCGGCACGCATGTATTTTTATTTCAATATAAGACCTTTATGAGGTGTCGCCCAGACACCCGACTGTGGCATGTTTTACTTATTTTCACCCCCTTCGAGGCGTCACTTCAGACACTCGATCGGTTTTGAGTTTATCTTTCTTTGGGTTTTCGAGCGGACTACCGCCGATTCCCTTTTTATTATTTTTACTATACTGATTTAATTGAGCAAATGTTAAAATTTATCATGACTCATTCATGCATTCATTTGTTATATCTTTTGTCTGAACTGTCTTGCGAGTACTTTCAGAGTACTCACCTGGCTTGTTGATTTGGCCAGATGCTGACGAAGGCGATCACATGGATGAAGAATTTGATAGCGAGTCCGACGCCTAGTGGGATCCCAGTCAGTCTCGTGCGATCCCTGGACTAGTCTTTGTGATATATCCGCTTCCGCTACCCAAATAATTTCATCGAGCCTCACCTCGGCCTTCGATGAGCCGCGATCTTGAAGAGACTTATTAACCACCCCGTTGTGTTATTCCACCAACCAGTCATACCTCGAGTCAGTAGTCCCCCCCCACACACCTTTGAGTCATATCCGCCGCTATGTATAATTATCGGCGTGTTTGTAATAATTGGTTGGGCATCTTCAGTCCGACCCCTGTATTAATGTAATGCTACTGGCTTATTGTATCAAAGTTTTGTCTACGGTATGAATAATTTTCCTCATATTGGACTTCATAGGTCGGTTGTTCAATAAATATTTTATTGAAGAACTGGTCGTGACACCGGCATAAAGCGCAGAACTAGTTCGCCAACGTTATAAGCTTTGGCCCGTACTTCCCTGGTTTGATATCTTCGAGCCTGCTGTTGATAGAATGCGGAACGAGCTTTTGCCACGTCGCGCTCCTCCTCCAATGCGTCCAAACTGTCCTACCGATCGAGCTCGGCTTCTCTTACTTCATACATGCGCACGCGCGGTGAGTCATGTATTATGTCGCAGGGCAAGACTGCCTCTGCGCCGTACACCATGAAGAATGGTGTGAATCCGGTAGTACGATTCGGCGTGGTCCGCAGCCCCAGAGTACGGAGTCGAGCTCCTCAACCCAGTGCGTGTTAGATTCCTTGAGGGACCGCACTAGTCTGGGTTTAATGCCGCTCATGATTAGACCATTTTCCCTTTCGACTTGGCCGTTGGTTTGAGGGTGATAGGCGAGGCGTGTCGAGCTTGATGCCCATGTTTTTGCACCATAATTTGACCTCATCGGCCGTGAAGTTGGTGCCATTATCAGTGATGATACTGTGGGGGACACTGTAATGGTGCACTACCCCTGATATGAAGTCTATCACTGGTCCGGATTCGGCCGTTTTAACAGTCTTGGCCTCTATCCATTTGGTGAATTTATCCACCATGACCAATAGGTATTTTTGCTTGAGGGTTCCTCCCTTGAGGGGTCCAACCATGTCAAGCCCCCAGACCGCGAACGGGCAGGTGATGGGTATAGTGTTAAGGGCGGTGGGTGGCATGTGGCTTTGGTTAGCAAAAAGCTGGCAACTGACGCATCGTTGGACTAAGTCCTGCGCATCTGCCCGGGCCGTTGGCCAATAAAATCCTGTACGGAAGGCCTTGCCTACAAGGGCCCGAGCTGCGGCATGGTGCCCACCCAGTCCAGCATGAATTTTAGCCAGGAGGTTTGCCCTTCATCTTCGGAGATACACCTTTGAAGGACTCCGGTAGTGCTTTTCTTATAAAGCTCTCCCTCATGGACTTTATAGGCTTTAGAGCGCCGCACTATGCAGCGAGCCTCATTTTGGTCATCATGGAGTTCCTGCCTAGTTAGGTAGGCTAGGAATGGTTCCGTCCACGGGTCAGTGACTGCCATTACTTCGTGAGCAGACGGTGTTATCTCGGGGGCGGAGCCTCCGGTTGTGTCAGAGTGTTCGGCGTCAGGCGGTGCGGTTGGGACCGGATTGTTATTGCCGGACTCCTTCCCATAGTAATGCGGATGGCTTGAACAGCCATTCCAAAAAGATATTGGGTGGGGCGGCATCGCGTTTTGCACCGATGCGTGCCAATATATCCGTCGCTGGTTGTTATCCGGGCTATATGATGAAATTCGAGCCCTTCAACCGTGCGACATTTTTAGGACCGCATTGCGGTATGCTGCCATTTTCGGATCTTTGGCATCGAAGTCCCGTTTATTTGAGATATTGCGAGGTTCGAATCCCCGCGCACCTCTAGGCGTTGAATGCCCATGGAGACTGCCATCCGGAGGCCGTGCAGAAGGGCCTCGTATTCGGCTGCGTTGTTGGAGTCCGTATACATTATTTGAAGGACGTATTGGACTGTGTCCCCGGTTGGGGACATCAGGACGACGCCAGCCCGTGCCGCCAACATTTTGGAGCCGTCAAAGTGCATGATCCAATTGGAGTATGCGTCGTACTCTTTAGGGAGTTGACGGTCCATTCAGCCACGAAGTCGGCCAAAACCTGCGACTTAATAGCTCGTCGTGGCTTATAAGTTATGTCGAATGGGAGGAACTCTATGGCCCATTTAGCAATCCGGCCCGTCGCGTCGCGGTTGTTTAGAATGTCATTAAGAGGTACTTCGGAGGCCACCGTTATCGAACACTCTTGAAAGTAGTGTCGCAGCTTCCGGGATGCCATGAACACCGCGTATGCTATCTTTTGATAGTGTGGGTACCGGGACTTGCATGGAGTTAGGACAGTGGACACATAATAAACTGGTTTTTCCTCGCTGACAACTTGATGTGTTGCGGCGATATAAAATAGCATTGGTTCGCCCATGTTGGGCGCGGCCAGGATCGGATTTGTTGCCAAAATGGCCTTTATTTCTTCGAGTCCGGCCGTGGCGGAATCCATCCACTCGAAGTGTTCGGTGCGGCGGAGGAGGCGGTAAAGAGGTAATGCCTTTTCTCCTAAACGGGAGATAAAGCGGCTTAGAGCCGCTACGCATCCCGTCAATTTTTGTATTTGTTTGAGGTCTTTTGGAATATCCAATTGTGATGAGCTCGAATCTTGGCTGGGTTTGCTTCAATTCCTCTAGGACACAATGAAGCCCAGGAGCTTTCCGGCTGGAACGCCGAAGACGCATTTTTCCGGATTGAGCTTGATGTCATATTTTCGAAGATTGGCGAATGTGAGCCTCAAGTCGTCTACTAGAGTTTCGACGTGCTTGGTTTTGACGAGCACGTCATCTACATATGCGTCCACCATTTTGCCGATCTGGTTTGCCAGACATGTCTGAATCATGCGCTGATATGTTGCGCCGGCGTTTTTGAGCCCAAAGGGCATTGTGTTGATGCAGAACGGGCCGTATGGAGTGATGAATGCTGTTGCAGCTTGGTGCAGCTCCGCCATCTTGATTTGGTGGTAGCCGAGTACGCGTCGAGGAAGCACAATGAGTCGTGGTCCTGCAGAAGCGCCAATAATTTGATCAATTCGAGGGAGGGGGAAGGGATCCTTTGGGCAAGCCTTATAAAGGTCTTTAAAATCAACACATAGGCGCCAGGACTTATCCTTCTTTGGTACCATCACCAGGTTTGCTAGCCAGTCCGGATGTTTTATATCTCTGATGAATCCGGCTTCCAAAAGTTTGCCTAGCTCCTCTCCCATGGCCTGTCTCTTAGGTTCGGAAAAGGGCCGAAGAGCCTGTTTGACTGGCTTGAATCCTTTTAGGATATTTAGGATGTGCTCGGCCAGCTGACGTGGGATACCTGGCATGTCTGAAGGGTGCCAGGCAAAGATGTCCCAGTTTTCTTGTAGAAATTCTCGTAGTGCGGCATCTACATCAGGGTTTAATTGTGCCCCAATGGAGGCCGTCTTTGCAGGGTCCGTTGGGTGGACTTGGAATTTGACTATTTCATCCGCTGGTTTAAAAGAAGTGGACTTGGATCTTTTATCAAGTATCACATCGTCCTGTTCACCGTGGAGCGCATCGTGGTGAGTTCCTCGGCCGCTAGGGCTTCGGATAGTGCCTCGAGGGCTAGTGCGGCTGTCTTGTTTTCGGCGCGGAGTGCTATGTTCGGATCACTAGCGAGAGTGATGATTCCGTTAGGTCCGGGCATTTTAAGCTTCATGTACCCATAATGGGGTATAGCTTGAAAAATTGTGAATGCCTCTCGTCCTAATAAAGCATGATATCCATTGTTGAACGGGGCCACTTGAAATGTGACCTCCTCGGACCTGTAACTGTCCGGCGAGCCGAACACTACGTCCAGTGTGATTTTTCCTGTGCAGCATGCTTCCCGGCTAGGGATTATTCCTCTAAAGGTTGTGCTGCTTCGCTCAATGCGTTTCCAGTCTATTTCCATTTTTCGGAGGGTTTCCTCATAGATGAGGTTTAGTCCGCTGCCGCCATCCATGAGTACCTTAGTAAGGCGAAATCCGCCCACTATCGGGCTGAGGACCAATGCGGCTGGTGCCCGTGCAGTTCGGAATTTAGGTTCGTCACTGGCATTAAAGGTAATAGCCGTGTCACTCCATGGATTTATTGTTGCTACTTGGTAGACTTCGGCAAGGTTGCGCAGTGTTCGTTTTCACATGTTATTTGATAAAAGTCTCGAAGACTGTTAACACCGTACTGGTGTTGCTGGGCTGGGATTCTCAAGCTAGAAGCTCCTCGCCACTTTTGGCCACCTGCCATAGTATCCAACATGCTCGAAGGCTATGAGTTGGAGTGGTGCCCTCTGTGCTATGAATTTTGCAGGGTCCATTTAGCCAACCCTCCAGTACGGTTCCGTACCCTTTAGGGGGTTTTGGTTTTTCGGTATTTGACCCAGGTGCTTGATAATGGTGCACCTTTTTGTTTCGGACTAGGGACGTATTCGGGGCCGGATTATCCCAAAATTTACTTTCGGTTTTCCAGGCGCTCTCCATCGCACAATACTTTTGTACTATGGTCACCAAGTCAGTAAAACGTGTAATTTCGCAACGACTTATGGCGTTTAGGATTCCCTTGTCCGTGCAATTATTGCAGAAAATTGGGATTGCGTCCTCCTTTGTCCTTTATCCTGTTCATAACCAGGAGGAATCTTGCCCAGTAATGATGTACTGTTTCAGCCCTTGTTATTTATTTTCATTATAAGCCCTTTCTGCGATGTTGCTCAGACGTCCGACTGCGGCATTGTTTTTATTTATTTTCATTATAAGCCCTTTCTGCGATGTCGCTCAGACGTCTGACTGCGGCATTGTTGTTATTTACTTTTATTATAAGCCCTTTCTGTGATGTCGCTCCGACGTCCGACTGCGGCACGCATGTATTTTTATTTCAATATAAGCCCTTTATGAGGTGTCGCCCAGACACCCGACTATGGCATGTTTTACTTATTTTCAACCCCTTCGAGGCGTCACTTCAGACACTCGATCGGTTTTGAGTTTATCTTTCTTTGGGTTTTCGAGCGGACTACCGCCGATTCCCTTTTTATTATTTTTACTATCTTGATTTAATTGAGCAAATGTTAAAATTTATCATGACTCATTCATGCATTCATTTGTTATATCTTTTATGCGAAGCTGTCTTGCGAGTACTTTCGAGTACTCACACGGCTTATTGATTTGGCGAGATCTTGTGAAAGCGATCACATGGATGAAGAATTTGATAGCGAGTCCGACGCCTAGTGGGATCCCAGTCAGTCTCGTGCGATCCCTGGACTAGTCTTTGTGATATATCCGCTTCCGCTACCCAAATAATTTCATCGAGCCTCACCTCGACGCTCGATGAGCCGCCAGTGCAGTAGACTTATTAACCACCCCGTTGTGTTATTCCACCAACCAGTCATACCTCGAGTCAGTAGTCCCCCCCCACACACCTTTGAGTCATATCCGCCGCTATGTATAATTATCGGCGTGTTTGTAATAATTGGTTGGGCATCTTCATTCCGACCCCTGTATTAATGTAATGCTACTGGCTTATTGTATCAAAGTTTTGTCTACCGGTATGAATAATTTTCCTCATATTGGACTTCATAGGTCGGTTGTTCAATAAATATTTTTATTGAAGAACTGGTCGTGACACCGACAGGCGCAGAACTAGTTCGCCAACGTTATAAGCTTTGGCCCGTACTTCCCTGGTTTGATATCTTCGAGCCTGCTGTTGATAGAATGCGGAACGAGCTTTTGCCACGTCGCGCTCCTCCTCCAACGCGTCCAAACTGTCCTGCTGATCGATCTCGGCTTCTCTTACTTCATACATGCGCACGCTCGGTGAGTCATGTATTATGTCGCAGGGCAAGACTGGCTCTGCGCCGTACACCATGAAGAATGGTGTGAATCCGGTAGTACGATTCGGCATGGTCCGCAGCCCCTAGAGTACGGAGTCGAGCTCCTCAACCCGGTGCGTGTTAGATTCCTTGAGGGACCGCACTAGTCTGGGTTTAATGCCGCTCATCATTAGACCATTTGCCCTTTCGACTTGGCCGTTGGTTTGAGGGTGATAGACTGAGGCGTGTCGAGCTTGATGCCCATGTTTTTGCACCATAATTTGACCTCATCGGCCGTGAAGTTGGTGCCATTATCGGTGATGATCTTGTGGGGGACACCGTAATGGTGCACTACCCCGATATGAAGTCTATCATCGGTCCGGATTCGCCGTTTTAATAGTCTTGGCCTCTATCCATTTGGTGAATTTATCCACCATGACCAATAGGTATTTTTGCTTGAGGGTTCCTCCCTTGAGGGGTCCAACCATGTCAAGCCCCCAGACCGCGAACGGCCAGGAGATGGGTATAGTGTTAAGGGCGGTGGGTGGCATGTGGCTTTGGTTAGCAAAAAGCTGGCAACTGACGCATCGTTGGACTAAGTCCTGCGCATCTGCCCGGGCCGTCGGCCAATAAAATCCTGTACGGAAGGCCTTGCCTACAAGGGCCCGGGCTGCGGCGTGGTGCCCACCCAGTTCGGCATGAATTTCAGCCAGGAGGTTTCGCCCTTCCTCTTCGGAGATACACCTTTGAAGGACTCCGGTAGTGCTTTTCTTATAAAGCTCTCCCTCATGGACTTTATAGGCTTTAGAGCACCGCACTATGCAGTGAGCCTCATTTTGGTCTTCGGGGAGTTCCTGCCTAGTTAGGTAGGCTAGGAATGGTTCCATCCACGGGTCGGTGACTGCCATTACTTCGTGAGCAGACGGTGTTATCTCGGGGGCGGAGCCTCTGGTTGTGTCAGAGTGTTCGGCGTCAGGCGGTGCGGTTGGGACCGGATTGTTATTGCCGGACTCCCCTTCCCATAGTACGGATGGCTTGAACAGCCATTCCAAAAAGATATTGGGTGGGACAGCATCGCGTTTTGCACCGATGCGTGCCAATATATCCGTCGCCTGGTTGTTATCCCGGGCTATATGATGAAATTCGAGCCCTTGAACTGCGGCCGACATTTTTAGGACCGCATTGCGGTATGCTGCCATTTTCGGATCTTTGGCATCAAAGTCCCCGTTTATTTGAGATATTGCGAGGTTCGAATCCCCGCGCACCTCTAGGCGTTGAATGCCCATGGAGACTGCCATCCGGAGGCTGTGTAGAAGGGCCTCATATTCGGCTGTGTTGTTGGAGTCCGTACACATTATTTGAAGTACGTATTGGACTGTGTCCCCGGTTGGGGACATCAGGACGACGCCAGCCCCCAGGCCGGCCAACATTTTGGAGCCGTCAAAGTGCATGATCCAATTGGAGTATGTGTCGTACTCTTTAGGGAGTTCGGCTTCGGTCCATTCAGCCACGAAGTCGGCCAAAACCTGCGACTTAATAGCTCGTCATGGCTTATAAGTTATGTCGAATGGGAGGAACTCTATGGCCCATTTAGCAATCCGGCCCGTCGCGTCGCGGTTGTTTATAATGTCATTAAGAGGTACTTCAGAGGCCACCGTTATCGAACACTCTTGAAAGTAATGTCGCAGCTTCCGGGATGCCATGAACACTGCGTATGCTATCTTTTGATAGTGTGGGTACCGTGACTTGCATGGAGTTAGGACAGTGGACACATGATAAACCGGTTTTTGAATAGGGAACCGGTGTCCGTCTGTTTCTCGTTCGACAACGAGCACCGCGCTGACAACTTGATGTGTTGCGGGGATATAAAATAGCATTGGTTCGCCCATGTTGGGCGCGGCCAGGACCGGATTTGTTGCCAAAATGGCCTTTATTTCTTCGAGTCCGGCCGTGGCGGCATCCATCCACTCGAAGTGCTCGGTGCGGCGGAGGAGGTGGTAAAGAGGCAATGCCTTTTCTCCTAAACGGGAGAGAAAGCGGCTTAGAGCCGCTACGCATCCCGTCAATTTTTGTATTTGTTTGAGGTCTTTTGGAATATCCAATTGTGACAGAGCTCGAATCTTGGCTGGGTTTGCTTCAATTCCTCTACAGGACACAATGAAGCCCAGGAGCTTTCCGGCTGGAACGCCGAAGACGCATTTTTCCGGATTGAGCTTGATGTCATATTTTCGAAGATTGGCGAATGTGAGCCTCAAGTCGTCTACTAGAGTTTCGACGTGCTTGATTTTGACGACCACGTCATCTACATATGCTTCCACCGTTTTGCCGATCTGGTTTGCCAGACATGTCTGAATCATGCGCTGATATGTTGCGCCGGTGTTTTTGAGCCCAAACGGCATTGTGTTGAAGCAGAACGGGTTGTATGTAGTGATGAATGCTGTTGCAGCTTGGTCTGGCTCCGCCATCTTGATTTGGTGGTAGCCGAGATGCAGCGTCGAGGAAGCACAATGAGTCGTGTCCTGCTGTAGCGTCAATAATTTGATCAATTCGAGGGAGGGGGAAGGGATCCTTTGGGCAAGCCTTATAAAGGTCTTTAAAATCAACACATAGGCGCCAGGACTTATCCTTCTTTGGTACCATCACCAGGTTTGCTAGCCAGTCCGGATGTTTTATATCTACGATGAATCCGGCTTCCAAAAGTTTGCCTAGCTCCTCTCCCATGGCACATCTCTTAGGTTCGGAAAAGGGCGAAGAGCCTGTTTGATCGGCTTGAATCCTTTTAGGATATTTAGGATGTGCTCGGCCCGGTGGCGTGGGATACTGGCATGTCACGAAGGGTGCCAGCAAAGATGTCCCAGCTTTTCTTGTAGAAATTCTCGTAGTCACGGCATCTACATCAGGGTTTAATTGTGCCCCAATGGAGGCCGTCTTTGCAGGGTCAGTTGGGTGGACTTGGAATTTGACTATTTCATCCGCTGGTTTAAAAGAAGTAGACTTGGATCTTTTATCAAGTATCACATCGTCCCTGTTCACCGTGGAGCGCATCACGGTGAGTTCCTCGGCCGCTAGGGCTTCGGATAGTGCCTCGAGGGCTAGTGCGGCTGTCTTGTTTTCGTAGCGGAGTGCTATGTTCGGATCACTAGCGAGAGTGATGATTCCGTTAGGTCCGGGCATTTTAAGCTTCATGTACCCATAATGGGGTATAGCTTGAAAAATTGTGAATGCCTCTCGTCCTAATAAAGCATAATATCCGCTGGTGAATGGGGCCACATGAAATGTGACCTCCTCGGACCTGTAATTGTCCGGCGAGCCGAACACTACGTCCAGCGTGATTTTTCCTGTGCAGCATGCTTCCCGGCTAGGGATTATTCCTCTAAAGGTTGTGCTACTTCGCTCAATGCGGTTCCAGTCTATTTCCATTTTTCGAAGGGTTTCCTCATAGATGAGGTTTAGTCCGCTTCCGCCATCCATGAGTACCTTAGTAAGGCGAAAGCCGTCCACTATCGGGCTGAGGACCAATGCGGTTTGGTGCCCGCAGATTCGAATTTAGGTTAAATCACCGGCATTAAAGGTAATAGCCGTGTCACTCCATGGATTTATTGTTGCTACTTGGTAGACTTCGGCAAGGTTGCGGAGTGTTCGTTTTCGCATGTTATTTGATAAAACTCTCGAAGACTGTTAACACCGTACTAGTGTTGTTGGGCTGGGATTCTCAAGCTAGAAGCTCCTCGCCACTTTTGGCCACCTGCCGTAGTATCCAACATGCTCGAAGGCTATGAGTTGGAGTGGTGCCCTCTGTGCTATGAATTTTGCAGGGTCCATTTAGCCAACCCTCCAGTACGGTTCCGTACCCTTTAGGGGGTTTTGGTTTTTCGGTATTTGACCCAGGTGCTTGATAATGGTGCACCTTTTTGTTTCGGACTAGGGACGTATTCGGGGCCGGATTATCCCAAAATTTACTTTCGGTTTTCCAGGCGCTCTCCATCGCACAATACTTTTGTACTATGGTCACCAAGTCAGTAAAACGTGTAATTTCATAGCGACTTATGGCGTTTAGGATTCCCTTGTCCGTGCAATTATTGCAGAAAATTGGGATTGCGTCCTCCTTCGGCGATCCATTATCCTGTTCATAACCAGGAGGAATCTTGCCCAGTAATGATGTACTGTTTCAGCGGGCTCTTGCCGAATTCGAGAGAGATCGCTAATGTTTGGGTGGGCGGGTGGCACTAAATCCGGAACCCCGTCCAATTTAGGACTCAAGGGCCGAGAAGTTTCCGAACTCGGAAGTTTGGATTTTTGAGTGCTATCCAATGAGTCCGACCCGCCGCCTGACTTTAAGTTCAGGGCTTGATCGACATCCGTCCCTCCGCGGGAATCCGGCATGGAGGGATCGGGAATCTGGACGTGGCTAGTCCTTAAGATAGAAGAAGAATCGCCGCATTGCTCCTCTATCACAGCCACATGATGGGTAGCCTGGGGAGAGTTGATCTCTCTCAGATCGGTTTTAGGCCCGATCCGGTCGTAATCTGTGGCGACTCGAGGCGGCGATGCGATCCAAGAGCTCGTTTATGGAGGAGAGCTCGATCGGATCTAAATGTTCGCAAGTTACGAATCGACATGGAGATTGGTTTCGATGACTCGAGAGGTCATCGTCGGTAGCCAAGCGGCGAACTAGCGGTCATGAGAAAACCGCCTAGCCTAAGAGTCGACGATGGCCAAGACTTCTTTGGCGATGGTATCGTCTTCAAAGGCGAGATGAGGCATCCTACGATGGCGGCAACGCGAAGGAACTCCCAATGAAAGCCCAATGTCGGTGTCAAAACCGGCGGATCTCGGTAGGGGTCCCGAACTGTGCGTCTAGGCGGATGGTAACGAGGAGACAAGGGACACGATGTTTTTACCCAGGTTTGGGCCCTCTCGATGGAGGTAATACCCTACTCCTGCTTGATTAATATTGATGATATGGGTAGTACAAGAGTAGATCTACCACGAGATCAAGGAGGCTAAACCCTAGAAGCTAGCCTACGGTATGATTGTTGTTCGTCCTACGGACTAAAACCTCTGGTTTATATAGACACCGGATAGGTTAGGGTTACACAGAGTCGGTTACAATGGTAGGAGATCTACATATCCGTATCGCCAAGCTTGCCTTCCACGCCAAGGAAAGTCCCATCCGGACAGGGGACGAAGTCTTCAATCTTGTATCTTCATAGTCTAGGAGTCCGGCCGTGATGATAGTCCGGCTATCCGGACACCCCCTAGCCCGGGACTCCCTCAACGGCCTTGTCGTCAGTGCGTGACCTCGCTCGCCGAGGCGAGTGCGTCAATGCTGCACATCCTTTTCTTCCCCGGCGGATCTATGACCACCGGTGAGGAGGGAGAGAGGGGCCGTCTTTTTTAGATCTGTAGAGAGGGTGGTAGTGTGAGAAGCAAGTGGGCAGCCCTTGGCTAGAAAGCGCTGAAGCTCCAGCCTATATATCTGCTTTATACTACTAGTACTGGAGGTGGAGTAGTGGTAGAGTAGTTTATATTTTCTCTGTGTACAATACCAGTTAGTCGTGCTTCAAAACTGAACGGCACGCCATTAAAAAAATAAAGGTCGATAACTAATGAGACACCTTGGGCCAACGCGGCCAGATCGCATTTTGCACGAGAAATTACACACCATTTTTCGTTGACATGTGGTCCCGTTCCAACATATCAGTGAGACAACGGCGAGTAGTAGGAGTATTTCCGAACCGAAGTGTAGGTCGGGGCGCCCCTTTGTGAACCGTGGCAAACTGGCAACCGTCCACCGACTCTTCGCCTTTCCCTCTCGATTTGGAACTGCTGTCGCACGCTCTTCCTCTCCCTCCTCCATTTTCCTTCAGCCCTTCACCCTTTCTTCTGCATTGTTCGATCGTCTTCTCCATGGAGGGAACATGACTGAAACGACCCTGTTATTCTTGCCCCGATCTGAAAGATAACGTTGTGGAGGAACTCATTGATCGGTGCGATGTCATCACCTCGGCTAGCATGGCAGGTTCGTTCAAGCCCATTCTCGACTCAACTAATAACATCATTACAAGGAACCCAAGAGTCAAGGAGCGATGTGATCTCCCCTATCTTCTTCGCCATGACCCTGATGACTGGCGCCGTCACGACGGAGGCCTCGCCTTGTGCAAGTTGATGCCTCTTGATAATGATACGTATGATGTTAAGATGCCATCGCTTGAGGGCAAGGCTTGGGCAGGCGCAAATGCAGATTGGGTTGTTTACATTGGGTCCAACTGCGAGTGGGAACTTGTGAATGTGTACACTCGTGACCGGGTTCCACTTCCAAAAATCTCAGCAGACTAGGTTGAGCACACCGGTATTGTACGCACGTTCAAATACAATCATGGTGACTGTCTTCTACGGAAGATAGCAATTTCTCGAGTTGCCAACCGCTCTTGGAATTACAAGAACTATGAAGTTGTTGCTATCTTCGACAAGCTTGTTGCCGTCGTCAGTGGTTTGACTGGATGGATATTGCTCAAAAATCAGTTTATGTACACGGATGAGTACTGTGATGCAATTCAATACGAGGGCCTTGTGTTTGCTGCCACCACTCGTGGCACTGTTTTTGCATGGCATCCTCGTTGTTTCGGTACGTTTGTCTTCCACATTGTTTCATCCACATGCATGCGGGGGAGTAACTTAGACTAGTAACATGCATATGTTACTAGTTTATGTTACTACCTCTATAGTGCATAATATCTTAGATTAGTATCATAGGTGGTCTCATTTATTGCCATGCATGACACACAGTAGCATCACATTTATTATGTTGCGGTATCTACCTATGTTACTATAACCATCTCTCTCTTCCTTAATTGCACGCCACATAAGCATGTTTGCGAGTCCCAAGTGCATGATACTACTTATGTTACCCCCACTATGGCCAGCCTTACTAATTAACCTTCTTCTTGTGTTTCCAAGGTCCTGTGAACATTCCACCACCTATACTTGAAGATTTTTATAACCAAGGGCTAGATGATGATGGTGATGATCACGAGCATGAGGACGAGCAGCGCCCATATACTATTTGGCGCCTGGCAACTAATTCCGATGGATACAACCCACTGATGATGTTACTGCTAAGGAAGCAGGTGTAGTCTCCCATGGTCGCACTCTCCGGACCAATTCCAACACCCGTTGCATGGTATTCGGGATAGATACTAGTGTTCTAGCGCCAACTCCTTCTCCCTGGTATAGAATTGATAGTCTTGGAGAAAACTTGCTCTTCCATGGACAAAAGTATCCAATGATGGTGAAAGGCGATCCAACTGCTATTGCCACAACGTTACTACCATTTATGAGAAGCAACTGTGTCTATACCTCGGACATTTGGGTGGTTCCCTACCCTGGTACTGATATAGTAGGCCGTCCTAGAGAATCAATGGATGGCCCGTCCTAGAGAATCACTTGTGGTTCAAAGCAAGCGTTTCCAACGCCGAGGAATGGTTGAGTTGAAGTTCATTTCATTGCTTGTTATTTGTTGTGTGGTGAAAACTTTAGTATTTATAATGTATCCTCGTTGTCGATGTGGGTTGATGACCTGTTATATGTAATAAAATGATATGCCCGTGATAAACTTACTAAATTTATGAATGGCTTTCGAGTTGCTTCTGTGAGTGAGTGGTGCGACAAGGCAAAAAAATATTTCCGAATACATAATTGTACATGCATTGCAACAGGTTATCGGATGAGGCCAATCAACAATAGTAGTACACTATTTGTACTAGCTTCACATGCTTGGCGTCGATGCGGGTGTTTTCTTGTAGCCATATTGTACTACCACGTAAGCAGCACCTCGAATCCTCGATACTAGTAGTACTATATAGTAAGTAGTAGTAGGAGTAGTAGGGTAGCATGGGCCAGAACAAGCATTCACGTCCAGGAGTATGGCACACGCCACCAGCACGACTTCCATCTGACACCATATTTCTTGGAGTCCGTGCTAGAGCAATCTCTTCAACCTCATCGTTTCTCTAACTCAGCCATCGCGCTGCGGGCGAGGTGGGGGTTTGCCGATAGTCGGTTTCCTTAACTGCGGTCCCACTTGTAAGGCCAACTGCAACGCACGACCCCAAACGGACCTTCGTTTTGCACGAACTCCAACGATAATTTTGACTAGAAAAGCAAGATCAAAGAAAACAAGAACCACAAGAATACATTTTACTACTCCTGTAAGTTGGATTAGTGCCTTCTCGATGCATTCATTGTTGATCTGCGGAGGCTCGATCTTGCGTGCTTCTTTCTTCTTCGAGTGTAAAGAAGTAGACGTTGCTTACTCGCATCTAGTCTCATGTCTAGCCTCCATTCTAGTACTCCCTCCGGTCCGTTTTTCTCTGCGTCTAAGCAGCAACACGCATACCAAGTAGGAGTATCAACAAGTGCACTAATCTCATCTATAGCCTCTGTGCTAGCTAAAAGTGATAGAACATCTACTAAATTGTGCTCTATCAATATATGGATGTACTCTTCTTCCCAATACAAAAACTTGCATCCATTCTACTCCCTCCGTTGCACAATACATGCCTTCTATTTGTCAAAATATATATGTATCTAGACATGTTTTGTATATAGGTACATCCATTACAAATGGAAGTCAAGTATTTTGGAACGGAGGGAGTACACAATAAAAATTTTAAGTTAGCACAACTAGTCTAATCCGAGAGCACAACCGAAGATTTGGTCGGGTTCTTCCTCCTTTTGCCGACATGTGGGACATCCAGCATCCAGGTTGTGTCATGAAAGAAAATAGAGTGGTAGTTGAAGCCACGAGATGTGCATCTTGGGTTAAACTGTAAATAGAATCTTACTACTTTTGAGTAACTCCAAAAGCGGCCACCGAAGATCTTTCTTGGATTGTTTTTCATCACCAGCACGTCGAGGTGAAAGATGTGCAGGTTTAGTGGGTCCGCTTGCGTTTTCACTAACATGTGCGACCGCATGTGAGCAAACAGACGATGGGCTCCGCGCGTCCGCTGGCTGGCTGAGAAGAGAGATAGAGGAGGGCTGAGCACGGACTACAGGAAATTTGTTCTACGTACCTCGATATAGGCTCGATATAGTGGGGTGGCATGGGCCATAATGTCTAGCAGTATGGCACACGCCACCCACACGAGTCCCATCCGACACCAATTTTCTTGGAGTCCGTGCTACAGCCATCTCTTCTCCCTCCTGTTTTCTCAGCCATCGCGCGGTGGGCGGGGTGGGGTTTCTTGATAGTCGGTTTGCTCAACTACGGTCCCACTTGTAAGTAAAAATGCAACACCATACGCATTCCCGCTTGAGCGGCGTGCTGCACCAACCGTGTGTGGGGGTGCGGTTGAACACGGCAGGCTTTTCCTTTTGAACTCGTAACTTGTAAAATTTGGTTCGGCTCCATGGCGCGATCGATAGATAGAAAATAATGATTTTTCCTAGAGTAATGAGAAGTTTGGTTACGCGCCGTTCATGCATGGAGTACGTACGAAAATTATGAAGTTGATGTGAAAGGTAAGATAATTACTGTAGTATCATATACTACTACATGGATTTGATGGAAAGATAAAAATACATACAGATCCATCAACGACATCCTCACGCCCTAGTGCGCCAGGTCACCAACCAACGTGTGGGGAGCAGCGGCGTTGGCGGCGAGCTCAACGTGCTTCTGAACATTGTCGTCCAAGGTTGCCCTGCGGTCCAAGAAGGCCAGCGTCCTATCGTCCTCCTCTTGCATGTAGTAGTCCTTCTGGACGATTTGCGCGTAGACGTGGGTGATTATGTCGATGGTGCCTTGTTGCGCCAGGCGCTACGCGGTGAGCGCGACCTCGAGGTGGACATTCTCCGGCGCGACGGCGGGCAGTCGCAGGGCCACCTGTGCGTTGAAGAGGTTGTCACCATAGTGGCCCTTGAGGGTGGCGGGCATCACAGAGCCTGGGCGTGTCGGCTGGAGGCTTACGTCAAAGTCGTCCGCGAGCTTCTTGACGATAGTGAACTTGTCGAGGAAACCGACGAGGACCTCGTCGAACAAGGAGACGAAGCTGTCGTCCAAGCGGCCCCTCGCCCTGGCGGCCTCAAGCAATACTACCTGGAGACGTTCCTAGTTGCCGGGCCGCAGGACGGCATCGTGGACCATCTGGCACAGCCGGCTGATGCTCGCGCTCGTCGCCTCCATGGGTCTAGCTTAGCATCTAGTCAACTGATCTTGCGATTCGAGTGATCACTCTTGCCCTTGGTAGCGTGCGTAGGTGCGTGGGATTGCATTACTCCTCGGCCCTCTCATCGCACCTGCCTTTGGCTATATGATAGGTGGGCCAGCCACCCCCTGGGCCCACGTGTCATTCACCCAAAGGCAGTTGCCGTAAGTCAATGAAGTTGCGTCCCCCTCCGTGCCGGTGCAGTATAGTCATCTCACCGGACCTCTAGTTGGGGCCAAACGAGAGAAGTTTGATGTTTACTGGTTTATTGGTCCCCTTTGCATTTTGCGCCAAGTTTTAATATTTGATTTAACTAATAAAATGTTAATGCATGTAAACAAAAATGTTGTGTAAGTCACATTACGATAACTAAATAATCCCAAAACACTTAGGCACGGTGCATTAACTCCCTCCTTGTTTCTTATTTCTTGACATATCAACCAATGAGAGATGTGGGCCGTGCATGCTTTCAATGACTTGAGACTACCAAACATGACATGCAGTGTTTAGTTCATTGCATGTAATCCTATTAGTACTCTAGTTAGCAAAAAAACATTAAATTCTCTCGCCGATAAGAATAAAACACCATGTATTTATTTACAGAGGGTGTAGTACATTTTTTGTGACTTGCATTACTAGATATTGCTAGTCAAATACTAAAATCCAGATGGACGTGGTAGTACTCCTAAATCCAGACGGTGGTGCTACTAGTACTACCAATGTAGTAGTAGGAGTACTAGCGCTGTACTACCCGTTGGTCAAATTATTACGTGTTGCTCCTCACAGTGAAGTGACAAGACCCTGCGCTAGAGATGACACCTGAGTATAGGCGCCGTGTTCGGCATACCATAGTCAGCCTCACCGTCTGCAGTCACTATCATCATGGCTGTTGAGCTAGCCTGCTTACAACTAGCCCTGTTCGACATAATTTCCCGTGCGTAGATGCCCGTGCATTGCATGGAACACCAAGAGGGGGGTGGGCCCGGCAATGCCATCGCGCCAGATTTTTCCACGGCCTTCTAGATGTGGTGGGGAGGAGATAAGGCTGATTGTGAGAGACAAGGAGCTGTTTGTAAATAGGGAACAAGTGCGGGCATGTTTTGCAAAAATGGAGAAGCTTGGTTTGTATGCGTCATATCTAGATCCGACGGTTATTGGTGAAAGATGGAAGGCACAACATCATCACCAACTCAGGACCTGTTTGATTCGCAGGATTTTGAAAACACAGGAATAGGACACGACAATATTACAAGTTTCAAACTGATATTACAAATGTTAGGAGTAATGCTACACCTAGGAAGAGGGAGTTACTAGGAAGTTTATGTAAGAACTTCCGTTACTTTAGGTGGATGCAGCGTTAACGTACAAACTAAAATCCACCGCCCTGACAAGTCACTAATGGGCAAATAAGTTTTCGAGTCTCTGGCCACTTGATGTTTCAAAAACAAATTCAGCTTCAAGTGAGACTTTGTCATTTAGTCTTAGACACTTATGGTGATCAGCACGCCATTCATTGTTGCGCTTAGAGAAGGCCAAACCTCATTACCTTGAGCACACTTGCCTCCGTAACAAAGAACTCGCCAATTTAATCTCTGATGTGCTGCCTCGGTAGTCGATCAAATCAATTTCTGTAAGATGGAGATCAAGGCATTCGATGAGATTGTTATAGTGCAGCACATTTTTCACTTTTGGGTCTTTTTTTATCTGCAAAAGAAGAGAACATATTAGAGCAGCTGGCTGCATAAGATTGTCGTGTCATCAAGAGGTACCAATATCATTCGCTCATACGATAGGGTTGGCTGGCTAGTGATATTTTCTCTCTCTCTCTCTCTCTCTCTCTCTCTCTCTCTCTCTTTCTATTTCCTCTCATTTAACTAGGAGCACGTGAAGAGCTTGGGCATTTGTTGCCTTCCACTATGTGGCCGATGCCATATTTCACAAAAGTATGCCACATAATACGCATCGATGTCAAATCAAAAGATTTTGGCACCGCTCTCACGATGTGAGAGAGTTGGCATTGTGCACCACAGACCCACGTGTATAAACAAATCAATCAAACCAACTACACCAGCCTCTCACTCTCCCAAACAAGTGTTTTTTATTGCCTTAGTCCTGTCTCTCTCTCCCACGCAGGTTTTTTTCATTGCGTGAGTTAATTTGGCACCGGAGCAAAGTAGGTGATCCAGATTGGGGCAACAGTGAGCAATGGAGGGCATCGATGCCAAATGCATCACAAGTGAATTTGGCACATGTTTTGGCCTACATAGCCCACTTTTGTACTCCCTCCGTCCCAAAATTCTGGTCTTAAATTTGTCTAAATACGGATGTATCTAGTTACATTTTAGTGTTAGATACATTTGTATCTAAACAAATGTAAGACAATAATTTTGGGACGGAGGGAATACTACCTCATATTTAGTATAAAATTTCGACCATAGATTTACCTAAAAAAATGCCAATGCATGTCACTAAAAATTACACCATTTGAAATTATGTTCAAATACGAATCCAACGATATAGTTCTTAGTGACATGCATTAACATTTTGTCAGTTAAATCTATGGTCAAATTTTGATACTACAAAATTGGAAGAGTAAACCAGGACGGAGGTAGTACTTGCTCTTAGGGTAACCATAGAGTTACTGCAGTAGTCTAAGTTACTTTCCACTATGACTAGCCTAGGCTACTATAGTACAACATAAAAACGATGCAGGTGATCACGTGAGAAAAAAATACTAAAAACATTTCTTTTGGTGCAGTGCGTAGATGCAGTTTTGAACACTACACTTGTCATCGTAATTTGGGAAAATTACGAAAAAATTGAGCTACGTTGTGATTACCGTTTACTTATAGGAAAGAAGTTTCACCTTGATGAGTAGCTTCTCCGTGCACGGAAAGCATGTAAGGAATCCAACAATGTGATCCAGATTGGGGCCGATAGATTTTAGTGCTAAGATCTTCACTATGCGCATGGACTGGGTCAAGCTTGTGGGAATCATTTTCTGGAAGACGGTCCTAAATACATCAAGAAGAAATTTAAAAATGTGAATTTCAAGAAGACGGAGAAGAAGATGAGTGATGTACCTGAACGATTACGGATCCAATAAAGAGTTCCGAGAATTTGGCAGACGTGTAAACCAACATCACAATTTCAAGCGTCGATAATGACCTTGGTTTTTGTTGGACCTTCTAGATCATATAAAAGCAATCTCTCAAGGAAAGGCGCATTCTCAATGACCATAACATGGAATAGCTGGAGTGATCTCTTCCCAATTGATGTCTTGTTGCGGGGCCAGCAAGACACATAAATCCATCGGAGATTCATCCAGGCGATGTGGAGGCTAATGAACCCATGGATCTGCTCAAGACGAAGGTACTCGAGCACAGTACAGCTGCGGAGCAGGTGCTCCATAGCCTTCTTCGAGATGACAACGTCGAAGAGGTCGAGCTGCTTGAGTTGAGGGAGAAGAAGGGCAGGTGCGGCATTAATCTGGGCAAGATAGCAGGAGCTGAAGCTAGCGCGGCGCAGCATTGGCGTGAGGCGGAGCGCGGACGGCGGCAGAGAGCAACATCGTCCAGCTTCAAAGATGAGCTCCTCGAGCTGATCTAGGGCGGGGGATAAGAACCACTCGTCGACTTTGGTTGGACCTTGCAGTTGGTACTGAACATGTGGATGTCAAGGCGTCTGGCTGGCCCAGGGTGCGATGAAAGGATCTTGGAGACTGCGGCCATGCGTTTGCAATCCCCGTCGCAGAGGCAGCTGTCGACGGTGAGGTTGAGGGGGACGCAGCGCCAGAGGGGGCGCCACCACCGGGAGAGCAGGGCGGTCCGCACGGCAGATTTGGTGGGGAGGAGGCCGATGATGACGAGCAGCATGTCGTCGGGGAGGCTGCTGATGAAGTCCAGGCTCGCCGGATGCGGTTTTGGCTCAAGCCGCCTCCGCTTGTTGGCTGCCTCGCCGTCCATCTCAACCGGCGGCGACGCCGGTGTACACGTGTGCTGGTGTGTGTTGTGTGGTGGGTGTGTGCGAAAAGGTCGTCCTTACATGCATGCCGCCGCTGCAGTGGTGAATTGTGCGCGAAAAGTGCGCCCTTCGTGACGCAAGAAGTTTGTCCTCACGCGCCTCAATTTACTAGCGTATGGGTGCTACCCGAGTGGTTTCAACTTTGTTTACTTCACAGCGTGTCGAGATGGGCCTCTAGTTTACTTATTTTCACCCACTGCCACATGGGCTAGCACACCAAGATACAGAACACGAGCTGACAACGCAGCATGTGGATTGGTTGAACGGTCAACTAAACAATATACGGAGCTATACGCTGACACAGTGAGCGTATAATCCGTTGGTATAGAGAGTTCGAGTGAGAGGGGAGGACCATGAGAGATAGCAGAGAGAGAGCAAGAGCTACTCCCTCCATTCGATAATGTAGTTACAACATTTTTTAAAGTCAAACTTTTGAAACTTTGACCAAGTTTATAAATAAATTACTTATATCTACAATACCAAAGATAAATGATAGTATGAAGTAAGTACATGTTGTGATAAATCTAATGATCGTTCCAGATGTAAATGTTTTTCTCCACATATACCTGGTCAAACTTTTCTAAGGTTTGACTTTTCAAAACATCCATATGCTTATGGACGTGACAGAGTCCCTAACGAGAGAGAGAGAGAGAGAGAGAGAGAGAGAGAGAGTGAAAAAAGTGTGTGTGCGTGTGTGAAAGAGACATGGACAACACACGATAAAAATAGAGAAAAAGCGTGCGTGTCTTATGCAAACGTATCACACATGCATCTTCAACAACGGAGGCAAGGTGAGGAGATAGTGTGTGGTTGTTTGGAACCGAGAGAGGAAGACCCCTAACACGTGGCCAAGAGGGGTCTGGCAAACAAGGGAGAGAGGTCGAGAGAGACGTACGGAGAAAATACAGACATGGGGAGGAGAGAGTGTATGTTTGTCATAGAGAGATCCCCTGTAGATCGTGATGGGACTACGTGGGTGGGAGATCGAGTGACAAGGTGTGTGCGCGATAGAAGATGCCCCGAGAGATATCGAGATAGACGTATGGATGGAAGGAGACAATACGTGTGTTCCTGATGGCAAGTAAGAGATAATCATACTTAGGAGGGGGTAGTGCTTGTGCCTATGGCCTTGTTTGGATACTCTAACTCAGTTAGAGGTTAGAGTTAGATTCTAACCCTGAACTAACCTTGAACTAACTCTAAGTAAAGAGGTGTTCGGATGGCAGGGTTAGATGGAGCGCGGATATGGCAAGGCACCTTCACGGGCGGTGTGAGAGGGAGGGAGGGAGAGGACGAGAAGCTTCGAGGAAGTGGGGAGGGATCTGCTGCGGGGAGAGCGAGAGAAAAAAGTGTTTATTAGTGGTCCCGAGAAAAACTAACCCAAATAAGCACCTCTTGGATGGGTTAGTTTTTTTTGATGGGTTAGATGCATCAAACCTAAACTAACCCTCCTGTTTGGATCTTTTTGGGTTAGTTGACTCCAAACTAACCCAAACTAACTCTAACCCATGGATCCAAACAGAGCCTATGATGGAGTGAGGAATTATGGTACTTAGGGGGGTGCGTGTCACATGGAGAGAGAACAAGGGTGGAGAGTGTTGGATGGGTCTATATGTATAGTCTGGCGAGACATGTGTATGTGTGAACCAAGGAGATATAAGGCCAGTTTGGCTTGCGTCGTGAGCATCTTTTGCATGGCCTGGGGTTGTGGCTGGATTTCATGCACGCTTGTTTGGTTGCTACCCTGTGAAAAAGAAAGCCCGCCTGGGCTGGGTTCCCTTGCACTTTAATTAGCATGGCTGAACTCCGAGACCTCGCAAGTAGCTGCCCAAGCGACCCGATTTGAATGCCTGGCCGTGCTCGGTCGATGCGACCACGAGGCTAACACAACATGGATGGATATTAGCATTAAATAATTGATGCATGGATTGATTGATGGGGCGTTGATGCTTTGCCTGGCGAGGCAAGAACCAAACGCTTCAGCACCACACAAGCTTGGCGAGCAGAAATATTTTACATCTCACGTCCACACCAAGCAGTACCAGCCATCAAGGCATGAGGGTTAGGTCACGAACCAAACTGACCAATAAAGTTTGTGATTGAGGAGCCCCGATAAGGCTGAGTGGTGCGTTAGATAGCTGAGAGGGGGAAAGAGATATTCCATCCGCTCGATAATGCAGTGCATGTAAATTTTTTAGAAGTCAAATTTTGGAAACTTTGATCAGGTTTACGCAAATGTTATTTATATCTACAATACCAAAGATACATCATGCAAAACTACATCTCATGGTGAATCTAATGGTATATGTTTGCCGTACTAGATGTAATTCTTTTTCTCCACGTACATGGTCAAACTTTATGATGTTTGACTTTTCAATAAATCTATGTGGTATGGACGGAGGAGAGTGCCTCAGTCGAGACAGATCAAGTGCGTGTGAAGGAGAATGAGTAAGTGTGCAAAAAGAGTATGTGTGTGAAAGACAAAGTGACAACAAACGATAAATTAGAGAGAGAGTGTGTTTTTTCGTTTCTTATGCAAACATAACACGCATGCATCTCCGAGATGGAAAAGCGACGCGAGGAGATACACGAAGATAGCTAGTGTGTGATTGTTTGCAACAGAGAGAGACACCCCTGTAGCACATGTCCAATAGAGGTCTGGCCAACAAGGAAAAAAGGTCGAGAGGGACACATGGATGGCATGGACGCATGGGGAGGGAGAGAGGGTGTGTCGGTGTCAAAACCGGCGGATCTTGGGTAGGGGGTCCCGAACTGTGCATCTAGGCGGATGGTAACAGGAGACAAGGGACACGATGTTTTTACCCAGGTTCGGGCCCTCTCGATGGAGGTAAAACCCTACTCCCCGCTTGATTAATATTGATGATATGGGTAGTACAAGAGTAGATCTACCACGAGATCAGAGAGGCTAAACCCTAGAAGCTAGCCTATGGTATGATTGTTGTTCATCCTACGGACTAAAACCCTCCGATTTATATAGACACCTGATAGAGTTAGGGTTACACAGAGTCGGTTACAATGGTAGGAGATCTACATATCCGCATCGCCAAGCTTGCCTTCCACGCCAAGGAAAGTCCCATCTGGACACGGGACGAAGTCTTCAATCTTGTATCTTCATAGTCTAGGAGTCCGGCTAAAGGTCATAGTCCGGCTATCCGGACACCCCCTAATCAAGGACTCCCTCAGTAGCCCCCGAACCAGGCTTCAATGACGACGAGTCCGACGCGTAGATTGTCTTCGGTATTGCAAGGCGGGTTCTTCTCCAAGTCCTGTGTACTGGTTGAATAGTGTCTGGCTTCTTGTAAATATCGCGCTCCTTGGCTTCCACGCCCAATAATGGCCATCTTCCACGCGTTGAATGCATGCGAAAAGCCAGGGTATTTTTACATTTACCCCCCTAGCTGTGCAAATGAGCTGCCTATATAAGAGACGAGGATCTAGATCCGAATCACTCCACCTTCCCTTCGCGAGCTTTCATCGGAGCGCATCTGACAGAAACCCATTCCATCATGGATAGTCGACGCGGCTCCTCCTCTCGAGCTCCTAGTCCTCAGCCTGGAGATTGGGAGAGATGCTCCGTCCCACACAGCGAGTTAGTGATGCTCCAAACCAAGGGGTTTCTTCCCCCAGCCTTCATGGTTCGATTCGAGCGGACTCGCCACCTATAAGGGCGGAAAACAAGCGGAGAGCGTCCCAGTCCCTCCCGAGGAGAGCGGGTATGCCTTGTCCCTTATTTGATAAGAGGGCTCGGATTTCCAGTTCATCCGCTTTCTTGAGGGCTCCTGAGTTCTATGGCCTCGGTTGCACAACCTTACGCTTGCCTCCATTACGCATATTGCGGGCTTCGTGGCCCTTTGCGAGCTGTTTTTGGGCATCGAGGCTCATTTCGCGTTGTGGAAGAGGTTGTTCTGCCTCGTACCCCGTTCTCAGGAGGGGTCGATATATCAAGTGGGCGGAGCCGAACTATGGCGCATCGCCGGGACCAGATATCTATCCGGAACCCCGAAGAAGGCGTCCGAAGACTGGCCTTATATAGAAGACGTCCCCCTGCTGGACCCTGTTCGGATCGGCCTCCCAGAGTTCAGTAATGCTCTGCCTAAGTTGGCGTCCACGGAGCCCCAAGAGGGAGAATGCCAGGGACGTCCTTTACCTGATGAGCCGAATAAAGTTGTTGGCTCATTCCGGACTGACCATGATCGGAGTCATGGCCATATGCATCATGCGGGGGGTGCAGCCGCTTCAATATAGAGGCCACACCATGTGGGATTTCAATGGGGAGGATGAAGCCACCCGCTGCAGCCGTAAGGGGCCGGGATCGGTTGCTGTTCTGACGAAGGCCTTGTCCGCATTATACAAGGGAGAAGAGGAGGATTTCCTCTGCGTCAATCCACAGGGCGGATTTTCTATGTACGATCCTCCAAGATGGGTAAGCGGACACTTCTTTATGCCCATCCATTCCATATTCCCATAGTTAAGTACCTTATCTTGTGATTTTGACGCAGGAATTGCGCCGGGCCGTAAAGGATATAAACAACCCACCTCTACAACCTAAGGATCCGGAACGGTCCCTCGATCCGGCCACCCAAGAGGATCCGGACATATCTGTGGAGCTGATCGATGGGGTATTTTACCAACTGAGCATCGACAATGCCTTGGTTACCATCACGGCCGATTACCCTGGAATATTTCCAGCCTCACAGGTAATTGAGACAGAAGTCCCAATGCTTTAGAAATGATCCCTTCGTGCTTATCTTTGACCACCGCATATCAATGGTGTTTTGCAGGGGGAGCCCTTGAGGCGGAAGGCCAAACCTGCGGCGGCTGGCCAACAAGGGGCTGCGAGGACCAGCAGGCTGAAAAGAAGTGCGGTCCGGATTGAGACGCCGGCGCCACGGTATGGCATGCCGCCTTATTCCCAGGTTTTATTCCCGAAAAGTACACTAACGCTCGTGCTCTCTTCAGGAAAAAGAGCGCTCGCCAGACTACATCCGGAGAGGCTGCCAATCGAGCCTCCACCAGCCAGGCTCCAAAGCCAGGTCCAGAAGCGGAGGCGAACGCGAAGCATGCGGCGGACGCTCCTCCGACAGAGGATGCCGACGGGCTATCTGCCACCAATTCCGAGGTGGAGAGTGCCATGAATCACAGGCGTCGCCGGACTATTCTTCGTGACGCATGTTTCTCCCAAGAGGCATTGGATGCCTTCAATTCGGAGATGCGCCCCTCCGTGCCGCTCAACATGGTCTAGCCAGAGCCACGGAGCAGTATGTGAAAGACATACGGGTGAGAAAATTTGATGGTTATATATACCCGTAGCCCCCGAGACTTGAAATAGTAGAATAACTGATTTAAGGATCATTTATTGTGCAGGATCTTATAGAAAAGAATACCCAACTGTCCCAGGAGCTTGAGGAGTGCAAAGCCCAACTTGAGGCCGGACAAGCCGTGACGGGGGAAGTCAAAGAGACCCCCTCTGGTAACATACGCTTTTAAAAGATAAGTATGTTATGAAGTGCGGCGTGTGTATAGATCTGACAATGACATTGCAGATGGCACCGGGGTAAATCTGGACAAGCAACAGCTCTTGCGCCGGTTAAAGGCCGGCGAGAACGTGCTTACGAGGGTGAGGTAGGAGAAAAATAATCTCCAAGATGCCAACAACCAGCTGGGTGAGGAGCTAAAAGATGTTCATGCCTAGCTGTCTGACTCCGTTAAGGAGAATCGGCGGCTTCGACGCGGCATTTTAGTAAGTGCTTAAACAAACTTCAAAAAAAAAGTTCGGCGAGGAAGTCGACTAATAGAGTTATGTCTGTAGGTATGCTCACAGGCCGTCCTGCAGAGGAAATGCCCGGTTCTACAGGTGACCTTCTTCTCGAGCTCTTACAACTGCGCGAACGAGTTCGGCAGGTGATGAAAGGCGTCACCCGGGCCTTGTGGCCATCTGTCTCCCTGCCCGAAGGCCTTGGGGAGCTTCCAGAGAGGCTCCAGGGAGCGCGGCGGCGCTTCCGATTATGGAAGATATCGGCCTGCCATCAAAGCGCCAGGGAGGCCTGGGCCATGGTGAAGACGCGGTACATGAAGGCTCACCCAAACCACATAGCCGAGGTCGGACCTGTGGGGCCAGATGGGAAGGAGATCCCTCTGAGCTTAGTGTATGACCAGGTAGAATTGGCCGCAAAGTATTCCCAGCAGGACTGTAAACTAGACAACATGTTAGATGGCATTGAAGAGGAATACAATCAGTCAAATTGACTATGTAATTTAAGGTGACATGTAAAATGCCTTCTAGACGGATTGTAGATCGTTTGTCTTAGCGGACATTTTCACTTCAACCTCGGGACCCAATAGTCCGGAGTGTGTCTGAATACCCTCGCGGTTATATAAAAACTGGGCATGCGTGGAGACCAGGCGTAGGGGTCATTAGTGCTTTATCAGACAAGTGCCCAACTAGTTATGTTATATTACATGGTTAGTAAGAAACATCTTCCAGGGAGAATAGTTCCGTTAGGGGTTCCTTTCCCTGGGAGGCATGCCATAAAGTGCATGTCCGGACTGCGAAAAAAGCAGAAAAACATCTGGGGGCAGATAAATAAATAGGTAATAAATCTTCTTTTAGTTCACCGACCGAATATTCTCTTAAGAACGCTAGCTTTCGGCTTCACCCAGTCTGAGGCACACATCCGGCTGACCCGGCAGTAACAATCGCAGAGGTGCTCCCTTTACCACCTAGCCGAACAATCGGGAACGTAGGGGTAAGCACAGCAGCCAGGCAACCCAGCTTGGCCAAAACTTAAGTCATATCGATGCATATAATGGTGAATAAAAGGTACATGCGGAAGTGTGACACATGTATTGGGCATGAAACCCTTATAATTAAGCTTCTGTGAAAGAAGCCCCCTGGTACAATGAGCGATAAGCTGGCGTCAAGTGTGTCGAACAATGCGCTAACGAGCCTTCCAAGGCTTGAAAGAAAAGGAGGAGAAGGAGAAAAAGAAGACAACTAAAATGTAAAATATGGACAGGAGGAAGGAGGCGAACTTCGAGAATCCGGCGCTAGGCGTAGAATCTTCGGAGACTTCTTTGGGTTCCATGGGTTCGGCTCGAGTCGGTTATCCGATGCATCTCGCAGACGCACGCTCCACGGTCAGGACTTGGTCAATGATAAAGGGACCTTCCCATTTGGGCTTTAGTTTGTCGTTTTTCTTGTCCGGTAGGCGTAGAACTAGCTCGCCAACATTGTAAGTTTTGGCCCGTACTTCTCTGCTTTGATATCTTCGAGCCTGCTGTTGATAGAATGCGGAACGGGCTTTTGCTACGTCACGCTCCTCCTCCAAGGCGTCCAAACTGTCCTGCCGATCAAGCTCGGCTTCTCTTTCTTCGTACATGCGCACGCGAGGTGAGTCATGAATTATGTCGCAGGGCAGAACTGCCTCTGCGCCATATACCATAAAGAATGGTGTGAATCCGGTCGTCCGGTTCAGAGTGGTTCGCAGCCCCCAGAGTACGGAGTCGAGCTCCTCTACCCAGTGCGTGTTAGATTCCTTGAGGGACCGCACTAATCTGCGTTTGATGCCGCTCATAATTAGACCATTTGCTCAATCAACTTGATCGTTAGTTTGAGGGTGATAGACTGAAGCGTAGTCGAGCTTAATGCCCATGTTTTTGCACCAGAGTTTGACCTCGTCGGCCGTAAAGTTCGTGCCGTTATCAGTGATGATGCTGTGGGGGACACCGTAACGGTGTACGACCCCTGATATGAAGTTTATCACCGGTCCGGATTCGGCCATCTTGACAGGCTTTGCCTCTATCCATTTGGTGAATTTATCCACCATGACCAGTAGGTATTTTTGCTTGTGGGTTCCCCCTTTAAGGGGTCCGACTATGTCAAGCCCCCAGGCCGCGAAGGGCCAGGTGATGGGTATAGTTTTGAGGACGGTGGGTGGCATGTGGCTTTGATTAGCAAAGAGCTGGCATCCGACGCATCGTTGGACTAAGTCTTGAGCATCTGCCCGGGCCGTCGCCCAATAAAATCCTGTACGGAAGGCCTTGCCTACAAGGGCCCGAGTTGCGGCGTGGTGCCCGCCGAGTCCGGCATGTATTTTAGCCAGAAGATTCCGCCCTTCCCCTTCGGAGATACACCTTTGAAGGACTCCGGTTGTGATTTTCTTATAAAGCTCTCCCTCATGGACTTTGTAGGCTTTAGATCGCCACACTATGCAGCGGGCCTCGTTTTGGTCCTCGGGGAGTTCCTGCCTAGTTAGGTAGGCTAGGAATGGTTCTGTCCACGGGGCAATGACTGCCATTATTACGTGGGCTGAGGATGTTATTTCGTTGGTAGAACCAACAACTGTGTCAGAACGTTTGGTGTGGGGCAGTGCGGTTGGGTCCGGGTTGTTGTTTCCGGACTCTCCCTCCCATAATACGGATGGCTTGAACAACCTCTCTAGGAAGATGTTGGGGGGGACAGCATCGCGCTTTGCGCCAATGCGTGCCAACACGTCTGCTGCCTGGTTGTTGTCCCGGGCTATATGATGAAATTCAAGCCCCTCAAACCGAGCTAACATTTTTAGGACGGCATTGCAATAGGCTGCCGTTTTCGGATCCTTGGCATCAAAGTCTCCATTTATTTGTGATATGCGAGGTTCGAATCCACGCGCACCTCTAGGCGTTGAATGCCCATGCAGACTGCCATCCGAATACCATGTAGAAGGGCCTCGTATTCGGCTGCATTGTTGTAGTCCGTATACATTATCTGGAGTATGTATTGAATTGTATCTCCGGTTGGGGATGTCAGAACGACGCCAGCCCCAGGCCAGCCAACATTTTGGAGCCGTCGAAGTGCATTATCCAGTTGGAATATGCGCCGTACTCTTTAGGGAGTTCGGCTTCGGTCCATTCGGCGAAGTCGGCCAAAACTTGCGACTTAATAGCTCTCCGTGGCTTATAGGTTATGTCGAACGGGAGGAGCTCAATGGCCCATTTGGCAATCCGGCCCGTCGCGTCGCGGTTGTTTATAATGTCGTTAAGGGATACTTCGGAGGCGACTGTTATCGAACACTCTTGAAAGTAGTGTCACAGCTTCCGGGATGCCATAAACACCGCGTACGCTATCTTTTGATAATGCGGGTACCGTGACTTGCATGGAGTTAGGACAGTGGACACGTAGTAAACTGGTTTTTGAAGGGGGAACTTGTGTCCGTCCGTTTCTTGTTCGACAACGAGCACCGTGCTTAAAACTTGATGAGTTGCCGCGATGTATAATAGCATTGGTTCGCCCATGTTGGGCGCGGCCAGGACCGGGTTTGTTGCCAATATGGCTTTTATTTCTTCGAGTCCGGCCGTGGCGGCATCCGTCCACTCAAAGTGTTCGGTGCGCCGGAGGAGGCGATAAAGGGGTAATGCCTTTTCTCCCAAACGGGAGATGAAGCGGCTTAGAGCCGCCACGCATCCAGTAAATTTTTGTATTTGTTTGAGGTCTTTTGGGATATCCAATTCTGACAGACCTCGGATCTTGGCTGGATTGCTTCAATTCCTCTACCGGATACAATGAAGCCCAAGAGCTTTCCGGTGATGCGCAAAACGCATTTTTCGGGTTGAGCTTAATGTCATATGTTCGGAGATTATCGAATGTGAGCCTCAAGTCGTCTACTAGAGTTTCGACGTGCTTGCTTTTAGCGACCACATCGTCTACATATGCCTCCTTTGTTTTGCCGGTCTGGTTTGCGGACATATATACGAATCATGCGCTGATATGTTGCGTAGCGTTTTTGAGCCCGAATGGCATTGTGTTGAAGCGAGAATGGACCGTATGGAGTGATGAATGCCATTGCGGCTTGGTGGGAGCTCTGCCATCTTAATTTGGTGGTAGCGGAGTATGCGTCGAGGAAACACAATGAATCGTGTCCTGCGGTAGCGTCTATGATTTGATCAATGCGGGGGAGGGGGAAGGCATCCTTTGGGCAAGCCTTGTTCAGGTCCTTGAAATCGACGCACAGGCGCCAGGATTTGTCCTTTGGTACCATCACCAGGTTTGCTTGCCAGTCCGGATGTTTTATATCTCTGATGAATCCGGCCTCCAATAGTTTGGCTAGCTCCTCTCCCATGGCCTGTCTCTTGGGTTCGAAGAAACGCTGAAGAGCCTGTTTGACTGGCTTGAATCCTTTTAGGATGTTTAGGCTGTGCTTTCGGCCAGGCGTGGGATTCTGGCATGTCGAAGGGTGCCAGGCAAAAAAGTCCCAATATTAGCGTAGGAATTCTCTTAGTCGTCGTCTACATCAGGATTTAATTGTGCCCCGATGGAGGCCGTTTTTGTAGGGTCCGTTGGATGGACTTGGAATTTGACTATTTCGTCCGCTGGTTTGAAGGAAGTGGATTTGGATCTCTTATCGAGTATCACATCATCCCTATTCACCGTGGGCGCTTGTTGATGAGTTCCTCGGCCGCTAGGGCTTCGGATAGTGCCTCGGGGGCCGGTCTTGGCTGTCTTATTTTCGGCGAGAGTGCTATGTCCGGGTCACTAGCAAGAGTGATGATTCCGTTGGGCCCGGGCATTTTGAGCTTCATGTACCCATAATGGCGTATAGCTTGGAAAATTGTGAATGCCTCTCGCCCTAATAGAGCAAGGTATCCGCTGCTGAACGGGGCCACTTGGGCGTGACCTCCTCGGACCTATAATTATCCGGCGTGCGAACACCACATCGGTGTGATTTTTCTGTCTGGCGTGCTTCCGTGAGGATTATTCCTCTAAAGGTTGTGCTGCTTCGCTCAATGCGGCTCGATCTATCTCCATTTTTGGAGGGTTTCCTCGTAAATGAGGTTCAATCCTCTGCCACCGTCCATGAGGACCTTGGTAAGGCGAAAGCCGTCCACTATCGGACTGAGGACCAACGCGGCTGGTGCTCGGGTCGTTCGGTATTTAGGTTCGTCACTGGCATTAAAGGTAATAGCCGTGTCACTCCATGGGTTTATTGTTGCTACTTGGTAGACTTCGGCGAGGCTATGGAGTGTTCGTTTCCGCATATTATTTGATGCGAAAGTCTCGAAGACTGTTAATACCGTACTGGTATCCCTAGGTTGGTGCTCTAGAGCTAGAAGCTCTTCGCCACTTTTGGCCACCTGCCGTAGTATCCAACATGCTCTAAGGCTATGAGTTGGAGTGGCGCCCTCTGTATTATGAATTTTACAGGGTCCATTGATCCATCCCTCTAGTACGGTTCCATGCCCTATAGGGGGTTTTTGCTTTTTGGTATTTAACCTAGGTGCCTGGCGATGATGCACCCTTTTATTTCAGATTAGGGTTGTATTCAAGGCTGGATTGTCCCAAAATCTTGATTCGGTTTTCCAGGCGCTTTCCATCGCACAGTACTTTCATACTATGGACGCCAAGTCGGCAAAGCGTGTAATGTCACGGCGACTTATAGCGTTGAGGATCCCGTTGTCCGTGCAATTATTGCAGAAGAATGAGATTGCGTCCTCCTCACGGCAGTCCTTTATCCTGTCCATAACCAGGAGGAATCTGGCCCAGTAATGGTGTACTGTTTCTGCGGGCTCTTGCTGAATTTGAGATAGGTCGCTTATGTTTGGGTGGGCGGGTGTTATTAAATCCGGAACCGCGCCCAATCTAAGACTTAAGGGCCAAGGAGCTTCCGAACTTGGAAGCTTGGATTCTTGGATGTTGTCCAATGAATCTAGCCCGCTGCCTGACTTTAGGTTCAGGGCTTGAGTGACGTCCTCTCCTCTGCGGGAATCCGGCAGGGAGGGATTGGGAATCTGGACGTAGCTAGTCCTTAAGATAGAAGAAGGGTCGCCGCATTGTTCCTCCACCACAGCAACGTGGTGGGTAACCTGGGGAGAGTTAATCTCTCTTAGATCGGGTTTAGGCCCAATCTGATCATAGTCTATAGCGACTCCCAGGGCGGCGATGCGATCCAAGAGCTTGTTTAAGGAAGAGATCTCCATCGGATCTAACTGCTCGGCGAGCTCCGAGTTGACGTGAAGGTTGCTTTCGATGACCCGAGAAGTCATTGTCGGCGCGGCGGCCGAATAGGCGGTCATAAGAAAACCACCTAGCCAGAGAGTTTGGCCGACAGCCAAAGCTTCTTTAGCAATAGTGCCGTCTTTAAAGATGGGATGAGGCATCCTTCCTGATGGCAACGACACAGAGGCACTGTCAATGAAAGCACCAATGTCGGTGTCAAAACCGGCGGATCTCGGGTAGGGGGTGCCGAACTGTGCCTCGAGGCGGATGGTAACAGGAGACAAGGGACACGATGTTTTTACCCAGGTTCGGGCCCTCTCGATGGAGGTAAAACCCTACTCCTGCTTGATTAATATTGATGATATGGGTAGTACAAGAGTAGATCTACCACAAGATCGGAGAGGCTAAACCCTAGAAGCTAGCCTATGGTATGAATGTTGTTAGTCTCACGGACTAAAACCCTCCGGTTTATATAGACACCGGGATAGGGTTAGGGTTACTGAGTCGGTTACAATGGTATGAGATCTACATATACGCATCGCCAAGCTTGCCTTCCACGCCAAGGAAAGTCCCATCCGGACACGGGATGAAGTCTTCAATCTTGTATCTTCATAGTCCAGGTGTCCGGCCAAAGGTCATAGTCCGGCTATCCGGACACCCCCTAATCCAGGACTCCCTCACGCTGTGTTTGTGATAGAGAGATCCCCTCGAGATCGTGAGGGGACTATATGGGTGGGAGATCGAGGGAGTGCGTGCGTGATAGAAAGATGCCCCGAGAGAAATCGAGATAGACCATGCACATGTTTGTGATGGAGACTAAGATTAGCTAGTCATATACATATAGGGGGACTGCGTGTGCCTACAATTGAGTGAGAGACCATCATACTTGGCTATCTGGGCATGAGATTGTGTGTGTGTGTGTGTGCATGTGAGATGGACAGAGAACTAGGGAGAGAGATAGAGTTTTAGATGGGCCTATCAAGTGCGAGTGAGATATGCATGTGTATGTGTGACCCAGGTGGATGGAGAGTTTGAGAGAGGGGGGGGGGAGAGCTCCGAGACGACATAGTGGTGCGTGAGGGAGTTATGGGCAAAGAGCCAAGGAATTTGTGTGCGTCACGATGAGTGCACCCAAGATATCTAGCTTGGACTAGCTAGAGTATCATACATAGTGTCTTGAGAGAGACCTATAGATGGTGTATATATGAAAGCGAACTAGAAAGACCCTCCCCCACCACACACACACAAGAGAGAGAGAGAGAGAGAGAGAGAGAGAGAGATGGAGAGAAAGGAGAGGGACCAACAAGGTTTTTGTGCGGATCGTCTGACGAAATTGAAGATTGTCGTGAGAGAGAGAGCGAGAGAGAGAGAGAGAGAGAGAGAGAGAGAGAGAGAGAGAGAGAGAACATGAGTCCGGGAGAGGGGGATGTCGCGTTTTATGCATCAAAGACTGATATAAACCATGTTTCGATCTAAACTTGCATTCAAATATTTAAATTGGAGAACATATTGTCTGCAATCCACACATGAACGGATATATGCGTATATCAAACAAGTTCATTAATTTGACTTTCAACATGTTCATGGAGTACTATAATACTGTACAACATGCTACTCGATTGAGGTGTTCAATTTTGGATTTAGTTCACTATTTTGACCTACTAAACTAGCTAGTTCATTGAATCGAGATATTTCATTTTGGGTTTGATTCGCGTTTTTGAGTGGGTCAACTATTTGGCATATAGTAAATCGCTAGCAACGAGCATGTAAAAACACATTACTCCCGAGCATCATCTCTCCATCTAAAAAACAAGTGGCAAGCTAATATTTCAAAATTTGATTCAAATCGACTTGGTAAGGTAGATGTGGATGCTCGTTCTCCCAAAATTTGAACGAACCGTTAAACATCCTCTCTGCTCGGTGGAATTCGCCCGAGCAAATAAATGGGAGACGCGAAATTACCATCCTATGTGGGACACGCATCAATTGGCCCGTTGCACATCGAGGGTAGGTTCATAACTTCATCCAAGCGGGCCTTCTCCTCGGCCGAAATGACATGTGCCGAATAATTCATAAATCATGGTCGGCAAAACACGCTCTCCTTGCCCGAAATAGCTCGCGCCCACTATTTCAAAACATGCTCTCCTTGCCCGAAATCGCTCGCGCCCACTATAGTTCAAAACACGCCCTCCTACTTTGAAATCGCTCCCGCCCACTATTTGGGGAGAAGCAAAGTTACTCTACTATCCCCGACCCTCAGTACACATACCCAAGTCGAGAAGCCTATAGGCAAGGGTAGAACTGTAACTCCCCCTCACATTTTAGACAAATGCGTCTGTAAGACATGGTTCCACTCCCTCCCAATCCCCCCCGCCCCCATTCATACCTCGTGGGCGCCAAATCACCTTCTCCCAGGAAGCTCCCTTCTCCCGAGAGCATGAAACCTCAGCCCCACCTCCATGGTGCCCCCACCACACCAATTTCATAGCCGCCCTCCTCCCTAATGCCAGAGACGCTGTCCAATTGCCGTCGTGCACTGGGCCGTGTGCCTCTTACTCCGTGCTGCTGGTGCTGCCTCGATGACGGCCGCGTGAACCGTACTGGAGCCGACTCACCCCCACCGTTGTTCACGGCGCCGGAGCGGCTCCAACTTCGGATCCGTCCAGAGTCTTGGTGCTGCTTCCGCGTAGCCGTCGACCGTCGCGACATCGCTCTTTCCCTGCCGCCGGTCGCCACCGCAATCGCGTCGGCCTCACCAACTCGGCAGCTGGACTTGCCTACTTCACCATGCCGCCAGATAGGTCGCACCCTCATCTCAAATCACTTTATTTAGGCGTCAGTTGTCTGAATTTTTATTTTGGGCCAATCGATTCCCAATGGGAAGCAGCACCCCTCGAGGCGGCGGAGCTCCTAGGCTGCCGGTTGGCTGGTGTCTAACTTAAGGGTGCGGGGCCGCAAGTTTGCCGCCGAAGCAGCGATTAGATGGCTATCTTTTAGAGTTGCATGGGCTGAAGGTACTGCCGCTGCCGGATCTGGATGACGGGTAGTCTTTGTGGATTGGCCCGGGGGCGGCGCAAACCGCAGCGGTCTTGGTGGGGGCGAGGCGGGGGTTTTGGCGGGGCCATGGGCCAGCGGAGGTAGGCTGCTCTGCCATTGGTCGCTGGCTCTTGGGGAAGATTCGAACAGTGTCGACAGGAGGCACAAGACGACCATCAAGCCATCCGGCGTAGATCGGACAGTACCAAAATAAAATAAAATCGTGTGACCCCAATTTAGTCTTCAGTCAACAGACGTGTGACCACTCTCGTACCTTGCTATTGATCTCTTAATGTATTTCTTCAGACCAAAGAGATATGTCGTTCCTAACATTATGTGTTATCTGCATCTTTAGACACACCGTCTTCCGACTCACCGCAGCTGCTCCAACAAGGGAAGCATACACCAGAAGGGAGCTACAGTCCCCACTCAATAGTTCCCTGCATCGAAGGCGCGTGCCCGACATGGACAGCCACAACAACTGCAAGGCCATCGACAAGTCAGCACATGATGCTCACTCCTATGGATGGCAGCCAAATAGGTTGTACCCTCATCTTACTTGTGTGCAACATTTATGGCTTTGTTATTCATCTAAGCACGGAAAATAGATCATCACATTTCACTTTGTATATTCATGCGATATCTTACAGTGCAGTTCAGGAGTTCACGCTATTCCATAGTTCAGGTGAGATACTTGTTCTTTAGGTAACTTATTTGTTCCATAGTTATCATCCATCAGCCAATGCTATCCCACATGCTCGTGATTATAGTATTATACCACTTCTAGTATTACCTATGTTGTTCTTTAATACTTTTGTGTGCCATCTAGTTAATCTCGAGTACAAACGATACATATTCTGTAGCTTTCATCTGTGTTATCCCTTTAGTTTATGAGACCTGTTGCTGCTAGTTAACCCTAGTCCTACTATTCATGTCGTCTCCTACAGGCACTCATTTACATAAATCTAACTACTAGTTGTCTTCCATGCATGTCAGATATAATTGCACACACTAATATATCCACAAGAACCTCACGGAGCAATGTAAAGGCCAATAAACTTGATGTCAATGATACCCAATATGATGGAACATGTAAAGGCAGTTCTTCAAAAGACTTGCAGAAAGATGATGAATCCTCTTCACCCCACAAGGTCCTTGCTCTAACTTGGCCCGTGATATGGGTACAACATGCATATAATGTCACGGAGTGTATCTACTCTGTTGCAATGACATGTGCTTAGCATGCTGATCATGCATGCAAATATGTCATGCCTTCCTGTTTTTCAATTACCTATTCCATTCATGATAACATGTTTTCAAATTCAAAATCTTGTCATTCTACTCTATCGCAATGCCATCTTCTTAATTCGGACATCATGCTTCGAATATCTTATGCATTGTTATTCATCAAGATGTACTTCATCATCGACATAGCATGTTTTTTACATTGAAGTGTTGTTCTAGTGCTTCTGTTGCAATGCCATCTTATTTCCCCAATCATACACGTGTATGTTGCCTTAGTTATTTACATGCGTATTCCGCTAGCATATAGTTTTACATTCAACTAGTGTTTTTTTTGCTGTGTTGTCCTGTCGTATCCCTAGCTCTTACACCATACTCCCTCCTCCGGATTACATGTTTTCGAAATGGATAAAAAGGATGTATCTAGAACTGAAATACGCCTAGACCCATCCATTTTTTTCGGATGGAGGGAATACATGTCAATATGTCATACCTTTCTATTCTCTATTCCATCTCTCTGCTGTCGCATGTTTTATAATTAAAGCACCTTTCTGGATGGAGCAAATATTGAAGGCCTATTCTGTGCAACTCCAAAAGTCCTGAAACTCCACGGAATACCTTAAAATAAATACAGAAAAGTCGTCGCCAAAGATGAAGGCCAGGGGGCCCACACCCTGCTCACGAGGGTGGGGGGCGTGCCCTCCCACAGGCGCGCCCCTACCTCGTGGGCCCCCTGGTTGCTCTCAAGCGTCCATCTTCTCCTATATGAAGTCTTTCGATGAGAAAAAATCATAAGCAACCTTCGACGAGACTCAGCCACGAGGCGGAACCTTGGCGGAACCAATCTAGGGCTCCGTGAGCTGTTCTCTGGGACACTTCCCTCCGGGAGGGGGAAATCATCGCCATCATCATCACCAACGCTCCTATCATCGGGAGAGGGCAATCTCCATCAACATCTTCACCAGCACCATCTCATCTCCAAACCCTAGTTCATCTCTTGTATCCAATTCTTGTCTCCAAGTCCGGGATTGGTGCTAGTAGGTTGCTAGTAGTGTTGATTACTCCTTGTAGTTGATGCTAGTTGGTTTATTTGGTGGAAGATTATATGTTCATATCCTTTATGCACATTATTACCCCTCTGATTATGAACATGAATATGATTTGTGAGTAGTTACGTTTGTTCCTGAGGACAAGGGAGAAGTCTTGCTATTATTAGTCATGTGAATTTGGTATTCGTTCAATATTTTGATAAGATGTATGTTGTCTAAACTCTAGTGGTGTTATGTGAACGTCGACTACATAACACTTCACCATTATTTGGCCCTAGAGGAAGGCATTGGGAAGTAATAAGTAGATGATGGGTTGCTAGAGTGACAGAAGCTTAAACCATAGTTTATGCGTTGCTTCGTAAGGGGCTGATTTGGATCCATATGTTTCATGCGATGGTTAGGTTTACCTTAATACTTTTTTTGTAGTTGCGGATGCTTGCAATAGAGGTTAATCATAAGTGGGATGGTTGTTCAAGTAAGAACAGCACCCAAGCACCGGTCCACCCACATATCAAATTATCAAAGTACCGAACGCGAATCATATGAACGTGATGAAAACTAGTTTGACGATATTCCCATGTGTCCTCGGGAGCGTTTTTCCTATTGTAAGAGTTTGTCCAGGCTTGTCCTTTGCTACAAAAAGGATTGGGCCACCTTGCTGCACTTTATTTACTTTTGTTACTTATCACAAAACTATCTGTTACCACTTATTTCAGTACTTGCAGAGAATACCTTGCTGGAAACCGCTTATCATTTCCTTCTACTCCTTGTTGGGTTCGACACACTTACTTATCGAAAGGACTACGATAGATACCCTATACTTGTGGGTCATCAAGACTCTTTTCTGGCGCCGTTGCCGGGGAGTGTAGCGCCTTTGGTAGGTGGAATTTGGTAAGGAAAAATTTATATAGTGTGCTGAAATTTTACATCACTTGTTACTATGGAAAGTAATTCTCACGAGGGGCTTGTTCGGGTATCTTCACCCGTCGATGAGAGCAAAGAGTTGCTCCTCAACCTACTGAACCTATTGAAAATGAAACTCCTTTTGAATTTCCTTCGGGTATGATGGAAAAACTGCTTGGCTAATACTTTTACGGAGATGGAACAAAGCATCTGACGAGCATCTACGCTTTGTGGATGATATTTGTGGTCTATTTAAGCTTGCAGGTATACCCGATGATGTTGTTAAGAATAAGGCTTTCCCTTTATCTTTGGAGGGAGACGCATTGACATGGTATAGGCTATGTGATTATACGATATCATGGAACTATAAAAGAGCGAAATTGGAATTTCATCAAAAGTATTACCCTATGCATCTTGTTCATCGTGATCACAATTATATATATAATTTTTGGCGTCGCGAAGGAGAAAGCATCGCTCAAACTTGGGGGAGGCTTAAATCAATGTTATATTCATGCCCCAATCATGACCTGTCAAGAGAAACAATTCTTCAGAATTTTTATGCTCGGCTTTCTAATAACAATCGCACCATGCTTGATACTTCTTGTTCTGGCTCTTTTATGATGAAGACTATTGAATTCAGATGGAATTTATTGGATAGAATTAAGCGAACTCTGAAGATTGGGACCTCGACGAAGGTAAGGAGTCAGGTATGACACCTAAGTTATATTGTGTTAAATCTTTTATGGATACCGATATTTTTCGTAAGTTTAGCACTAAATATGGACTTGACTTTGAGATAGTAGCTTCTTTCTGTGAATCTTTTGCTACTTATGTTGATCTCCCTAAGGAGAAGTGGTTTAAATATCATCCTCCCATAGAAGTAAAAGTAGCTGCACCTATTAAAGTTGAAGAAAAAGACTGTCACTTATAATGAGCCTATTGTTCCTACTTCTTATCTTTGAGAAACCACCTTTCCTGCTAGAGTAAAGGATCATGCTAAAGCTTCAATTTGTTGTTAAGTAAAAGCAATACTAGAACTCATACACCTCTGAGCAAGTCAAAGTAGAACCTAATATTGCTATTGTTAAAGATCTCTTGTGCGATAATATTGATGGGCATGTCATTCAATTCTCTGGTGAAACTGCTAGAATTGCTAAACCCTGTGATAGAGATAAACATAGACCTGTGGTAGGCGTGCCTGTTATTTCTGTTAAAATAGGAGATCACTGTTATCATGGCTTGTGTGATAGGGTGCTAGTGCTTGTGTAATACCCATTGACTTATACAAAGAAATTATGCACAACATTGCACCTGCTGAGTTAGAAGAAATCGATGTCACAATTAAGCTTGCCAATAGAGATACTATTTCACCAGTGGGAATTTTTAGAGATGTTGAAGTCTTCTGTGGGAAAACTAAATATCCTGCTGATTTTCTTGTTCTTGGTTCTCCACAAGATAGCTTTTCTCCCATTATATTTGGTAGACCCTTCTTGAATACTGTTAATGCTAAGATAGACTGCGAAAAGAATGTTGTTACTATTGGCTTGGATGATATGGTTCATGAGTTTAATTTCTCTAAATTTAGTAAACAACATCGTGAGGAAGAATTGCCTAGTAAGGATGAAATTATTGGTCTTGCTTCTATTGCCGTACCTCCTAGTGATCCTTTGGAACACTATTTGCTAGACCATGAAAATGATATGTTTATGAATGAAAGAAGGAAATAGATGAAGTATTCTTTAAACAAGAACCTATTACGAAACACAATTTGCCTGTTGAAATCCTAGGGGATCCTCCTCCACCCAAGGGTGATCCCGTGTTTGAGCTTAAACCGTTGCCTGATAATCTTAAGTATGCTTATCTTGATGAAAACAAAATATATCCTGTTATTATTAGTGCTAACCTTTCAGAGCATGAAGAAGAAAGATTATTGAAAACTACGAAGAAGCACCGTACGCTATTGGATATACTACGGATGATCTTAAGGGCATCAGTCCCACTCTATGTCAACATAAAATAAATTTGGAAGCGGATGCTAAACCAGTTTGTGATCCTCAACGACGTTTGAATCCTAAAATGAAAGAAGTGGTAAGAAAAGAAATACTCAAGCTTCCGGAGGCAGGTATAATTTATCCCGTTGCTGATAGTTAGTGGGTAAGTCTTGTCCATTGTGTCCCTAAGAAGGGAGGTATTACTGTTGTCCCTAATGATAAAGATGAATTAATTCCGCAAAGAATTATCACAGGTTATAGGATGGTAATTGATTTCCGCAAATTAAATAAAGCTACTAAGAAAGATCATTACCCCTTACCTTTTATTGATCAAATGCTAGAAAGATTATGCAAACATTATTGCTTTCTAGATGGTTATTCTGGTTTCTCTCAAATACCTATGCCGGCTAAAGATCAATCAAAGACTACTTTTACATGCCCTTTTGGTACTTTTCCTTATCGATGTATGCCTTTTGGTTTATGTAATGCACCTGCTACCTTTCAAAGATGCATGGTGGCTATATTCTCTGACTTTTGTGAAAAGATTTGTGAGATTTTCATGGACGACTTTTCCGTCTATGGTTATTCTTTTGAAGATTGCTTGAGCAATCTTGATCGAGTTTTGCAGAGATGTGAAGAAACTAATCTTGTCTTGAATTGGGGAAAGTGCCATTTTATGGTTAATGAAGGTATTGTCTTGGGGCACAAAGTTTCTGAAAGAGTTATTGAAGTTGATAAAGCCAAGGTTGATGCTATTGAAAAGATGCCATGTCCCAAGGACATCAAAGGTATAAGAAGTTTCCTTGGTCACGCCGAATTTTAGAGGAGGTTCATTAAGGACTTCTCAAAAATCTCTCGGCCTCTGACTAATTTATTACAAAAAGATGTACCATTTGTCTTTGATGATGATTGTGTAGAAGCATTTGAAATACTTAAGAAAGCATTAGTCTACACCTGTTGTTCAGCCACGATTCGAATTTACCCTTTGATATTATGTGTGATGCTAGTGATTATGCTGTAGGTGTTGTTCTAGGGCAAAGAGTTGATAAGAAATTAAATGTTATCCATTATGCTAGTAAGACTCTAGGCAATGCTCAAAGAAATTATGCTACTGCCGAAAAAGGAACTTTTAGCAGTTGTATTTGCTTGTGATACATTCAGACCCTATATTGTTGATTCTAAAGTAACTATTCACACTGATCATGCTGCTATTAAATATCTTATGGAAAAGAAAGATGCTAAACCTAGACTAATTAGATGGGTTCTCTTGCTGCAAGAATTTGATTTGCATATTGTTGATAGAAAAGGAGCTGAGAACCCCATTGCAGACAACTTATCTAGGTTAGAGAATGATCTTGATGACCCACTACCTATTGATGATAGCTTTCCGGATGAACAATTAAATGTCATAAGCACTTCTCGTAGCACTCCATGGTATGCTGATTATGCTAATTATATTGTTGCTAAATTTATACCACCTAGCTTCACATACCAACAAAAGAAAAAGTTCTTTTATGATGTGAGACAGTACTTTTGGGATGATCCACCATATTTATAAAGAAGGAGTAGATGGTGTTATTAGACGTTGTGTACCTGAGCATGAACAGGAACAAATCCTATGCAAGTGTCACTCCGATGCTTATGGAGGACACCACGCTGGAGATAGAACTGCACATAAGGTATTGCAATCTAGTTTCTATAGGCCTACTCTCTTCAAGGATGCCCTTAAGTTTGTTTTGTCTTGTGATGAATGTCAGAGAATTGGTAATATTAGTAGACGTCAAGAAATGCCTATGAATTATTCACTTGTTATTGAACCATTTGATGTTTGGGGCTTTGATTATATGGGACCTTTTCACGCCTCTAATGGATACACTCATATTTTAGTTGCTGTTGATTACGTTACTAAGTGGGTAGAAGCTATTCCAACTAGTAGTGTTGATCATAACACTTCTATTAAAATGCTTAAGGAAGTTATTTTTCCGAGGTTTGGAGTCCCTAGATAATTAATGGTGATGGTGGTTCACACTTTATTCTGGTGCTTTTCGTAGAAATGCTTGCTAAATATAGCGTTAATCATAGAATTGCATCTCCTTATCACCCATGATCTAGTGGTCAAGTAGAACTGAGTAATAGAGAGCTCAAATTAATTTTGCAAAAGGCATTAATAGGTCTAGAAAGAATTGGTCCAAGAAACTTGATGATGCATTATGGGCCTATAGAACTGCATATAAGAATCCTATTGGTATGTCTCCGTATAAAATGGTTTATGGAAAAGCATGTCACTTTCCTCTCGAACTAGAACATAAGGCATATTGGGATATTAAAGAGCTCAACTATGATTTCAAACTTGCCGGTGAGAAGAGGTTATTTGAAATTAGCTCACTTGATGAATGGAGAACCCAGGCTTATGAAAATGCCAAGTTGTTTAAAGAAAAAGTTAAAAGATGGCATGACAAAAGGATACAAAAGTGTGAGTTTAATGTATGTGATTATGTATTGCTATACAACTCTCGTTTAAGATCTTTTTGCAGGAAAAATTCTCTCCAAATGGGAAGGTCCCTACGTTATCGAAGAGGTCTACCGTTCCGGTGCCATAAAAATCAACAACTTCGCAGGCACAAATCCGAAGGTGGTAAACGGTAAAAGGATCAAACACTATATCTCAGGTAATCCTATAAATGTTGAAACTAATATTACTGAAACTGTAACCCCGGAGGAATACATAAGGGACACTTTCCAGAATGTTCCAGACTCCGAAAAGGAATAGGTATGTGTTACGGTAAGTAAACCGACTCCAAAACAAATTCTAAGGCAATATTTCTCCATTTTGGAATATTTAGAAAAATAGAAAAATAAGTAGCAGTCCGGGGAGGACACGAGGCTTCCACGAGGGTGGAGGGCGCGCCCTACCCCCTGGGTGCGCCCCCCCTACCTCGTGAGCACCTCGTGTGCCCTCCGGACTCCGTTTTCTTGCACGATACGTATTTTGGTCTGTAAAAATTCATTATATATTCTCCCGAAGGTTTTGACGACCGTATCACGCAAATATTCTCTGTTTTCGTTTCGAGTTCTTTCCGTTGCAGATTTGAGGATTCCGGAGACTCGATCATCCTTCTATGAGGGTGAGCCTATGCCATGGAAGGTGGACGACAAGCTTGCATCATCAACAACACCTCCACCGCAAACAAAAAATAAGGAGGCATAATCACATGGGTATGGGCACTCCCCTTGGCAACTGCCAAGCTTGGGGGAGGTGCCCCGGTATCGTATCACCATCACAACTCCTATCTTTACCATTTTTCTTAGTTCGATCCTATTAGTAGTATCTTGATTTAGTAAAATAAAGTCATGGCATGATCTAGTTTTGAAGTTTTGTTTTATGATCCCTCTATGCAATCGAGTCCGTGAGTTATATATATATATATATATATATATATATATATATATAAAATAAAGATTAGTGTTGAGTCAAGGGCTTGATTATTTTGCCATGATCTTGGGTGAATAAAAAAGGGGATAAAAAGAATCAAAGAGTTTATATTGATCTTAGTGAAAGTAATGACTCCACGTAGAAAGAGTATGATGATTAAAATTGTTGGGAGTTGGCAAATATAGCTTTGGTCATCATTGCAATTAATAGGAAGTAATAAGGAGAGAGAAGTTTCACATATAGATATATTATCATTGACATCTTTTATGATTGGGAGCCCTCATTAAAATATGACATGCTAAAGAGTTGATGTTGGACAAGGAAGACAACGTAATGAGTTATGTTTTCTTATATCTGAGATAAAGTATGTTGTCATGGATCCTCTAACATGTTGAGCTTGCCTTTCCCCTCATGCTAGCCAAATTCTCAGCACCAAGTAGAGATACTACCTGTGCTTCCAAATACCTTTAAACCAGTTTAGCCATGAGAGTCCATCATATCTACCTATGGATTGAGTAAGATCCTTCAAGTAAGTTGTCATCGGTGCAAGCAATAAAATTGCTCTCTAAATATGCATGACTTATTAGTGCAGAGAAATAAGCTTTATGCGAACTTGTTGTGGAAGTAATAAAAGCGACGGACTGCATAATAAAGTTCCACATACAAGGGGCAATATAAAGTGACGTTCTTTTGCATTAAGATTTTGTGCATCCAACCATAAAAGCGCATGGCAACCTCTGCTTCCCTCTGCGAAGGGCTTATCTTTTATTATTATCCTCTACCTTATGCAAGAGTCATGGTGATCTTCACCTTTCCTTTTTCATTTTATCTTTTGGCAAGCCCAGCATGTTGGAAAGAACATGATATATATATATATATATCTAACTGGATGTAGGGGAGCATGAATTATTATTGTTGACATTACCCTTGAGGTAAAAGGTTATGGGGCCAAACTACAAGCCCCCCATGAGACTAAGGCATAGCCTAGTGGTGGGAAGGGTGATGCCTTCCCACCCACCCAGGTTCAAGGCATGGTACTTGCAATTTGGGTTTGTTGCACCAATTATACTGTAAGGGGTTCCCTTACAGTCTTTCTGTCAAAAAAAAAACTACAAGCCCCTATCTTTCTCTGTGTCCGGTTAAAACTCCGTAACCACAAGTATTGCGTGAGTGCTAGCAATTATGAAGGACTAAGTGATAGTTGAGTATGTGGACTTGCTTTTAAGCTCTAACATAGACTCTTTCCGATGTTATGATAAATTGCAATTGTTTCAATGACTAAGGACATAATTTGTTGGTGCTCAATAAGGTTTCTGATTCATACTTTGGCTTTGAAAAGATCATCATTTGAACATAAGTAATCATATGACAAATCTATATATGTTGCTGTTATGAGAATAATCATGATGCATTCATGTCCGTATTTTATTTTTATCGACGCCTCTACCTCTAAACATGAGGACATATTTATTGCTATCGGCTTTTCGGAGGACAAGCGAGGTCTAAGCTTGGGAGTTGATCGTCCATTTTGCATCATGCTTTTATATCGATATTTATTGCATTATGGGCTGTTATTTCACGTTAGGTCACAATACTTATGGCTATTCTCTCCTATTTTACAAGGTTTACATGAAGAGGAGAATGCTTGGAGATGCAGAATTTGGAAAAGGAGCAAATATTGAAGGGCTATTCTGCGCAACTCCAAAAGTCTTGAAACTCCACGGAATACCTTAAAATAAATAAAGAAAAATCGTCGCCAAAGATGAAGGCCAGGGGGCCCACACCCTGCTCACGAGGGTGGGGGCGCGCCCTCCCCCCTGGGCGCGCCCCTTACCTCGTGGGCCCCCTGGTGGCTCTCTGCCGTCCATCTTCTACTATATGAAGTCTTTCGATGAGAAAAAAATCATAAGCAACCTTTCGGGACGAGACTCCGCCGCCACGAGACGGAACCTTGGCGGAACCAATCTAGGGCTCCGGCAGAGCTGTTCTGCCGGGGACACTTCCCTCCGGAGGGGAAATCATCGCCATCATCATCACCAACGCTCCTCTCATCGGGAGAGGGCAATCTCCATCAACATCTTCACCAGCACCGTCTCATCTCCAAACCCTAGTTCATCTCTTGTATCCAATTCTTGTATCCAAGTCCGGGATTGGTGCTAGTAGGTTGCTAGTAGTGTTGATTACTCCTTGTAGTTGATGCTAGTTGGTTTATTTGGTGGAAGATTATATGTTCAGATCCTTTATGCACATTATTACCCCTATGATTATGAACATGAATATGCTTTGTGAGAAGTTATGTTTGTTCCCGAGGACAAGGGAGAAGTCTTGCTATTAGTAGTCATGTGAATTTGGTATTCGTTTGATATTTTGATAAGATGTATGTTGTCTAACCTCTAGTGGTGTTATGTGACTACATAACACTTCACCATTATTTGGGCCTAGAGGAAGGCATTGGGAAGTAATAAGTAGATGATGGGTTGCGGAGTGATGTAAGCTTAAACCCTAGTTTATGCGTTGCTTCGTAAGGGGCTGATTTGGATCCGTATGTTTCATGCTATGGTTAGGTTTACCTTAATACTTTTGTTGTAGTTGTGGATGCTTGTAATAGAGGTTAATCATAAGTGGGATGCTTGTTCAAGTAAGAACAACACCCAAGCACCGGTCCACCCACATATCCAATTATCAAAGTACCGAACGTGAATCATATGAACATGATGAAAACTAGTTTGACGATATTCCCATGTGTCCTCGGGAGCGCTTTTCATATTATAAGAGTTTGTCCAGGCTTGTCCTTTGCTACAAAAAGGATTGGGCCACCTTTCTGCACTTTATTTACTTTTGTTACTTTTTGCTCGTTACAATTTATCTTATCACAAAACTATCTATTACCACTTATTTCAGTACTTGCAGAGAATACCTTGCTGGAAACCGCTTATCATTTCATTCTGCTCCTCGTTGGGTTCGAAAGTCTTACTTATCGAAAGGACTACAATAGATCCCCTATACTTGTGGGTCATCAAGAACCAATTAATGGCTGAAGCAATGATACAAATGGTGGATGAATCAGAGGTGCAGAGTCGTGCGACACAACAACTGATCAATGTTTTCAGAGACAGTGTAGCAAAGCAGAAAGAACTTGCCCACATGCTTATGGGCGTCATCTGTGCTGAGGTTGCAGATTGTGACGTTGTAGATGGTTAGGTTGTGCTCATTTATTTGCACTGGCATCAATCTTTGATTGACCAGTGGATGTAATTTCCTGTAATATATGCTGGATGTGCAACGTTATTCCTGTGACGCCCGTACCTTTGCTTGATCGGTTTTGGTCCTGTGCATAATTGCTGTCGTAATGGGCCCAAATTATCTAATTTGGCCTAAAGACATGTCTGAACTTTAGTGGGCCGTTAAGTTAGTGGGCCGTTACTAGGCGAAGTTAATGGCGGCCCTCTTACCTCCCGTGTCGTTAACAGGCCGACATCGAAGCGGGCAACAGGTGGCCCCAATTTATTTCACGGGCCATTAACAGGCCGTTACTAATTTTGGGCTACATATGGCCCAACTATACTGTAGGCCTTTAGCAGGCCGAAAGAGACAGCGGGCTTGTACTGGACCATGAAGACCATGGGCCGCTAAGAGGCCGAAAGTCAGGTCGTATTGTAAATGGCCCAACTGTGTTGTGGGCCTTTAGCAGGCTGAAGGAGAAAGCGGGCTGGTATTGGACCATGAAGGGCATGGGCCGTTAAAAGGCCAAAACTAAGGTCCGACTACAAATGGCCCAACTCATTTATGGTCCGTTAACAGGCGAAGGCACAGGCCGGAATTGGCCCAACACTTAAATGGGTCGCTAAAAGGCCAAAACTCAGGTCCTACTACAAATGGCCCAACTGATTTATGGGCCGTCAACAGGCTAAAAGTGACACCGGGCAAGAAATTGGCCCAACACTTAAATGGGCCGCTAAAAGGTCGAAACTCAGGTCCGACAACAAATGGCCCATCATATTTATGGGCCGTCAACAGGCTGAAAGACACACCGGGCCGGAAATTAGCCCAACATTTAAATGGGTCGCTAAAAGACCGAAAGATGTACATCCTGAAAATTGGCCCATCCATTAAATGGGCCGTTAACAGGCGAAATCTCATCGGGCCGATATTGAGCCCAAATATATAGCGGTCGTTAACGGGCTCGAATCGGCGATGGGCTGCAATGGTGTCAAATCTTTAACGGGCCGTTGACGGGCCGAATTGGCACATCTCGTATGGGCCGTGGGCTTAAATGGACCTGACACAAGTAGGCCTTATATGGGCTGGCCAGCTAATTTTTACTGGGTCGGCCTTTTCACAGAAATGGGCCTCTGTTGGGCCGTGCCACGTGTCGACGTATCATATGCGCCTTTCGTCCAATGAGCGGATGACATCTGTCCCAACGATGAGCCGACACGTGTTTCCTCCAGCCAATGATGATTTTACATGTGGAAAATCCCCATTGGTCGGGGCTGTTAACGGGTGACCGGATCGAAAACCCGACCCGATAGCTTAACGGCGTTCCGTTACGGTGGATGCCACGTGTCGGTCACCCTTGACGAAAGCACTTCTGTGACGTGCGATTTATCGTCATGGAAGTGGACACTTCCGTGATGATAATTTTGGTAATGTCATGGAACACTTCTACGACAGCACATGTATGACTATCTTGATTCTGTCATAAAATCGTCATGGATGTACATGCATGACAAAAAAGGAGACCTACTGTGACAAACACGTATCATCACGGAAGTGTATTTTTCTTGTAGTGGTATGATCCGAGGGTGCTAGCCATCTTTCCTTCGACAGGTTCTACCTGGCAAGGAAATTAAATCATGTTTAGGGTTTAGGGTTTAAGTCGTAGTGACCCCATCAGTAGTTTTTCTTTCGTACACGCTCTCACAACTTTTTTGTTTAGTTGTGAAGTAAATATTGGCTATGACTGTGAATCATTGAGATGCATCAGCATGCGTGTTAGTTTTCCTTTGTATTTGATGGAATGTTGTAATGGGGCAACCTCGGAATAGGAATGAAAATGAAGTGGAAAAGTTACCGTTTTTTCAGAGAGAAACCAACGTTTCGTTTCGTTGGATCGCGCCATCGAGCAAAACCAACGTTTAAATCACGTCTGTCATGTTCGTGTCTCACCCTCCTCCACGGCTCGACCCCACACGGTCGCTCGGCATGCCATTCACCGCAAACCGAGTATACGATAACTTTCCCTCCTGCTTGTCGATGGATCGTGCCATGGGGTACTAGCACTACTGGTAGAGATTGATGAGTTGGGGGAGGACAGCTAGCTGTAGCACGGACTCCCAAGAACTTTTTACATGCATGTTGTAGCCAGCTATTGCGACCTTTGAATGCGGAGCAGCCGCGTGCACCCAGAAGCAGCGCGGACGACGCTCTCTCGGCCAGCGTGCCGCTTCAATGCCAGCGCCAGTGAGAGGTCGCGTCCGCTCTGGCCGCGCATGAATGCGGCACTGACCGTTTCGGGCGGGAAGCACGCGCGGGTGATGAAGAGGGTTCGGGTTGGTCAGGACCGGCTGTGGCAGTGATGGGACGTGCGCAAACAAGAGATGATGTACGTTAATATTGCTGCGTATATAATTAACAACGTAAATAATGTGCCAGTTGGACAAATTTGATTGGAGATGGAGATGGAAATGGAATTTTACGTAAACACGGATATGCATGTCCATGTCTATCTGTGTGTGCGCGACGACTCTCGCGACCTGGAAGCGGGGGCGTGTTTTTGATCGAGTTTTCTTTCTTGGTACGTTAGAAAATCAGTTTGTATAATTCACATCTAGATGTTATTTAAAGATATCACATCTAAGCTCCCACAAGTATATAATGTAGCAACAAGAAACAAAAAAAACTAGGAAAAAATAGACCACAACCAGAGTGGACATCAACTTAGATGTGACATAACTATGTCACATCTAGATGTGTCCTAGACAAACCCTTAAAAATTTGTGTGCCATTTTTCGTTTCTTTTTTCCGGGAACGCGCGTATTCTATTTAAAACCACTGCTATGGAGAGATTTTTTTACTCCATTATAGCCTCTTGTTTGATAGAGTTTCTCGCGTCTCGCTCTCTCACCCTCTCCATATCAAAACAAGATGACAGTGTCCACTCTATCCCTCTCCTCACCGGTGGTCACCGATCCGGCCGAATCCCGTCCGCCGCGGGAGGTGACGAGGTGCAGCGTTGACGTTGTCGCCGTTAGTGACCGAGGAAGCCGATGCGCACTGTCCTCTCGGAGCCGGCGCTGGCGCGGACGAAGATCCTCCGCGCCCTTGTTCGCTGCCGTCGTGTGGGCAGATCCCGCCCGCCCGCCTAAACGACATCTCGCCCAATTGAGAGTCTTGGTCCAGCTCCCTGTGTCGCAAGGCGTGGGTTTTCTTCTATGCGACTACTCCCCAGCTCCCCATGCATAGTAGCTAGGGTTCGTCGGCTGGTCCAACATCACCTTCGAAAAGTTGTCCTGATTTATGCCACGGTGGAGGTATACATGTTGTTTCGACAAAAAGTACAAGGTAGTTGTGCGGTCATTGTCCATATGGTGGTAGTACTATCACTAGTTAAATGAAGAAATGTTTTTTTTCTCGGGTATCCTAGTTTACTTCCCATCAAGATAATTATGATGCTTCTGTTTGTTGGTGTACTTTTCATTAATTCTTATTGACAATTGAGATGTCGTTGCTAACCCTTTTTTATATTTTTGGAAACAGCGATGTGTATCTCCATACCCGGGCATGTCTTCCTCAATTTTAGTGGAACTGCACAAAATTCGATGGCCATTGTTGTTCTGCCTCACTGTCCTCTGCCATGTGGTTCTTCCTTCCTCGAGCTTGATTCTTGAGAAGAAAGCAGACCACAGTGAGGATTTGTCGAACTTCATAGGTGCCTCACCCAAACTTGATGCCAAATGGATGATGCATCACCACGATGACCTATCGATGCTCATGGTTGCGCCTCATGGTTGCGTCGGCTGGTGAAGGCGATCGATTTTCAACGAAAAATAAGCTGTCTTCCATCAGTGCTCTTTGCTTGTTACGCACAAAGATGATATCCTTCGTCAGTTCACCTTGGTTGCGTCGGAGACGCAGTCATCTTTCACGTTGGTGCAATTTTATTACACAATTGGCTATGAACCAAATGTTTCCTCGAAGAAGGATCGACGTTGGTACTAAGAGAATGAGTTTTGTATTGATTTCTAAGCCTTCTCACAACTTTGTATCCAGCTCCCCTGTAATTTTATTTGTCCAGCTATTAACTTTGATTTAAAAAATGGTGTGGACTAAAAACCCGGATGGACGTAGTAGCCCTCCATTTTTATTTACTCCGCATATTAGATTTGACTGAAGTCAAACTTTTTAATACTCTCAAACCTTTCCGATAATTGAAATTAAATTTCTTTATTTGTACACACTCTCACACGTTTCCGATAATTTGGCGCATGTGTGGTTGTTCACTTAAGGGAGGGTAGTGTACCACACGTGAAGGACAGGAAGTGCGACCAGGACGCGTGGGCGTGGATCGTTAGTTCATCAGAAGTAGTCTTAGTTTTCTTCACTGTACATTAAATAAAGAGTTTCGTTTCGTACTTACACAATTTAAAACGATTGTTATGGAGAGAATAAGAAAACCACTCCACTATATATTAGTCGTATACACGAGAGTACTATATGGACGCAACTTCATTGAGTTAGCGCACCTGCCTTTGGATTTATGACAGGTGGGCCCAAAATGTGGCTTGCTCACCTATCATACAGCCAAAAGCAGGTGCAGTGAAGGCACCGGAGCTCAGTCCATACTACAGTAGTATATATATAAGCGAGAGCCTCAGCGCTGGTTCGCTAGGGTTTGCACTCTCCCCACGCTCGCCGCACTACATATATGTTACACGCTGGAGGCTCAGCGTTCATTTGCTAGGGTTTGCTATATTCACACTCTCTCACCCTCTCCTCACCAGATCTAAACAAGACTGTGTTGGCCTCTTGTCTCTCTCTCCCCCCTCACAGCTGGTGAAGGAGGCGTTTGTATCCCGTCGCACCGAGAAGGGGAGGAGGTGCAACGTTCACTCTATCGCCTTCGGCGAGGGAGGCAATCCACTGTCGGCTGCGCTGTTCTCTTTCACCCAGCGCCTGTGAGGGGGGCCACCGACCCCTTCTTCCTCGCTATCGTACATAGTGTGGGTAGATCCGGCCTCCCGCCACACGCCTAGCCACATCCCAACGACCCTAAGGTATAAGTTTCTTTGAAACCGTCGTTGCTCTAGCTGCATGTGGATCTTTTTCGATCTATAGTCGAATCTAGGTCTTGGTTCAAATAGGAAAGAAGGGTGCGATAGGCTGGAGCAAGAATCTAGGACGCGGTTCAATGAGGAAAGGAGGGGCAGAAAGTAGTATAGACTGGCTATCGAGCCGCTTTGTAGGTCGAAAAGGGAAAAAGGGGGTAACCTAGTACACACATCTGTAAGGAACCGTTCTCTTTGTTGAAAAGGGAAAGAAACTGGGGAGTCGGGTAGTTTGTGCAGGACTAGATTTGCTGCCCTTACATAGGAAGAAGGTTCAAAGAGAACAAATATGGGACCAGCGCATATATGTTGCATGGCTACATACTCTGCGTCACCCATTTATACGTGTGGACGCACATGGTGCTGGCATGTCCCATACTGCTATTTTGCTGTTGTAATCTAAGAATGCCGCCGGAAAATTGAAGCAATGCCACTGTTAAAATTAAATTACATTTTTTAACGAATGTTGTTTCAAGAGAATGTCTCTGTTAATATGAATCAATGCAACCGTTTTAGAAATGCTACTGTCCTACTTTGTTTTCCATCCAAGATAAGTTAGATGCTTCTTTACATCACCGTTTGTTTCATCCTCGTTTATCGGCAGGTAATTGTTTCCTTTTTTGCCTCTGTTAAAATAGGGTATCGATTCAACTTGTTGCTATTGCGACATTTTGCTTCGCTACTCGAAACACTTATGTTTTAAGAGTGTTTTGTGCAGTTCAACTTGAATGTCACACCGGTGACTTTGCTTAATTTTGGTGGAACTGCACAAAAGGAGATCGAGATTTGTTTCCAATCTTCGTGGCAAGTTGTTTCAATTCTTGGTCTCAACCACATGATGTGCAGTGTGCTTTGAGATGTTGTGCTACTTGTTTTGGTACTGTTTTAAATAAATGTTGAATTGAAGCTATTGTATTGCTGTCTTTTACCATTAAGTAGTGAACAAAAATGGGACCAACCCAGACATGATGCTTGTTGCTTTGTTACAAAAAATTCAGCATCACCCCCTTTATAAGCCAGTAATTGAAGCCACTCTAATTAACTCATCGAATCTTATTTCAAAACTGCAACACTTGTTAGGGATTGGCGGGATTACCATTTTTGTGGCCGCATGTTTCATCCTCCTTTATTAGCTAAATTGATTCCTTTTTTGCCTCTGTTTAAACAGGGATATCTATTCAACTTGTTGCTATTGCGACATTTTGCTTCGCTACGTGAAACACTTTGCTTGATTTCAGTGCAACTGCACAAAACAAGATTGGATTTCCTATTCGTGTTGGCAGATTCGTATTTTATCTTGTGCGTCTCATGAAAGGTCAGTACAGGCCTTCATCCACATGATTGTGCAGTGTGCTTTGAGATGTTGTGCTACTTGTATTGGTACTGTTTTAAATAAATGTTGAATTGAATCTATTGTATTGCTGTCTTTTCCCATTAAGTAGTGAACAAAAATGTGGACCAACCCAGACATGATTCTTGTTGCTTTGGTACAACAAACTCTGCATCACCCCCTTTATAAGTAGATGGAAGCACATACTGTTGTTGCGCCCACTCTACACTGGAACTGTTTATGCTTTTCGTTAATCTAATGCCGCTGGTAAAATTAAGCAATGCCACTCTCAGAATTATTTAACTACTGAATCTTAGTTCAAAACTGCAACACTTGTTAGGAATGGTACTATCCTGCTTTGTAGTTCTTTCTACATGTTTAACCAAGGTATTGTTAAGATAATGTCTCTGTTAAAATGAATCGGTTGCATTGTTTTAGGAATGGTACTTTTCTGCTTTGTCGTTCTTTATACATGTTGAAACAAGGCATTGTTAAGATAATGTCTCAGTCAATATGAATGAATCACAATGATGGAGAATTGCTACTCTCCTGCTTTGTTTCCCATTAAGATAAAGTAGATCAGTATATGCTTTTCTTCTGGGAGTACAAGTCATCAACCGTTATTTCTCAGTAATTGTTTCCCTTATACCTATTCTTGCTTACAGGGATATCAAAATTAAAGCTTGGTTTATTCCGACTTCGATTTTAGTTGAACTGCACAAAAGGAGCCAACGTGTCCAAGACAAACTGCTACATTACTGGGTCCAGTTGGACGTTCCACTTTGCAGAAAGAAGCAGTCGCTGTTTGCGCTACATTACAGAAGGAATGACCGAGAAGCTTTACAGAGTATTAGGCCTTCCACTATGTAGGCCAAAAGAGGTGCCAATTTCACCTTTTCTTAGTTTGGCACCGAATCCCTCCATTGCTTCAGTCGGTGCCATAAATATTAGACTCCGGTGACATGACTAGTCTGCAGAGACCATTGGCAATTTAACCACACGTGGAGTGCCTGCTACCTCTTGAGCATTGCGTTGGATTTCCCCGAAGAGGAGAGGATGATGCAGCAAAGTAGCGTAAGTATTTCCCTCAGTTTTTGAGAACCAAGGTATCAATCCAGTAGGAGGCTACGCACAAGTCTCTCGTACCTGCACAAAACAATAGCTACTCGCAACCAACGCGATTAGGGGTTGTCAATCCCTTCACGGTCACTTACGAGAGTGAGATCTGATAGAGATGATAGATAATATTTTTGGTATTTTTTGTATAGAGATGCAAAGTAAAAAGTAAAAGGCAAAGTAAAAACAAAGCAAGTATTAAAGTGATGGAGATTGATATGATGAGAATAGACAGGGGCCAAATATAGGTTTCACTAGTGGCTTCTCTCAAGAGCATAAGTATTCTAAGGTGGGTGAACAAATTACTGTTGAGCAATTGACAGAATTAAGCATAGTTATGAGTTTATCTAGGTATGATCATTTATATAGGCGTCACGTCCGAGACAAGTAGACCAAAACGATTTTGCATCTACTACTATTACTCCACTCATCGACCGCTATCTAGCATGCATCTAGAGTATTAAGTTAAAAACAGAGTAACGCCTTAAGCAAGATGACATGATGTAGAGGAATAAATTCATGCAATATGATAAATACCCCATCTTGTTATCCTCGATTGCAGCAATACAATACGTGCCTTGCAACCCTTTCTGTCACTGGGTAAGGACACCGCAAGATTGAACCCAAAGATATGCACTTCTCCCATTGCAAGAACTACCAATCTAGTTGGCCAAACCAAACGGATAATTCAAAGAGACTTGCAAAGATAACTCAATCATACATAAAAGAATTCAGAGAAGATTCAAATATTATTCATACATAAGCTGGATCATAAACCCACAATTCATCGGTCTCAACAAACACACCACAAAAAGAAGATTACATCGAATAGATCTCCACGAGAGAGGGGAGAACATTGTATTGAGATCCAAAAAGAGAGAAGAAGCCATCTAGCTACTAGCTATGGACACGAAGGTCTGAAGTAAACTACTCACACTTCATCGGAGGGGCTATGGCGTTGATGTAGAAGCCCTCCGTGGTAGATGCCCCCTCCGGCGGAGCTCCGGAACAGGGCCCCAAGATGGGATCTCGTGGATACAGGAAGTTGTGGCGGTGGAATTAGGATTTTGGCTCCTGCTCGATCGCTTGGGGTGCGTGAGGTATATATAGGAGGAAGGAGTATGTCGGTGGAGCAACAGGGGGCCCATGAGGCAGGGGGCGCCCCCCACCCTCGTGACCGCCTCTGTTACTTCTTGGAGTAGGGTCCAAGTCTCCTGGATCACGTTTAGTGAGAAAATCACGTTTCCGAAGGTTTCATTCTGTTTGGACTCCGTTTGATATTCTGTTTCTTCAAAACACTGAAATAGGCAAAAAACAACAATTCTGGGCTGGGCCTCCGGTTAATAGGTTAGTCCCAAAAATAATATAAAAGTGGAAAATAAAGCCCAATATAGTCCAAAAGAGTAGATAAAGTAGCATGGAGCAATCAAAAATTATAGATACGTTGGAGACGTATCAGTGCCCTGGGCAAAAAGTGCACACACAAGTACAAGAAGCGACAGGACTCCACAATCATAGGCATTACATATTTTGAATGGGAAAATCTTGTCAAAGTTTAATCATTGATGTTAGTGAGAAGACGTTAGTTTAATATATTGGAATTGGAAAACCTTGTCAAAATTTGCTCATTGATGTTAGCCAGAAGACATGCATTTGATATTTTTGAGTGGGACGCCCTTGTTGTGAGCAGCGTCAAGTGTTTTTCCTATTCGTGTTCGCTTTAGAAGTAAATAGTTACTCTGCTGAGATATTCCTGTGTTAAGAGTTTGTTCTGAATATTGTCTATGTAATGTCAAGCCTTGTGTTTGATTGCAAAGTTTAGCTTGGAATGTTGTGGCATGCGGCATCACGAGCTGTTCACCCTGCCTCCTGAGAATAATGCTTCGTATTGTTTTGCATGTCGATCTAAGGCCAGCGATTTGCTTGTTAAGAAGATCATCCTCTTCTGTTGTTTCCGTGCTTAAGAAGTTCATCGTCTGATGTTTCATTCATAGCCTATACGACAAGTCGGGTAGGTTAGACGTGAAACCATATGATCTTCCGACCAACTCATGATATTAGGTCGTGATTGGATGCCGCTTTTCCAACCAAAACCGCTTGTAAAACTGACGCTTGTAAATTAAAGCAGATGGTCTCGGGCGAACGCGCTTGGTTGGTCTATTTCGACTAGTAAAATATCGGAAGTACTTCACAAACGATAAAAACGCTGAACGACACTCGGACGATTGCTAATCCAGCCTTTAGCTGCTGTTTCAGCCTTACCCATGGATGGCATGATATGCACGTCGTGCATGTATCATCTGGTAATGTCGTCCATATAACAGTGCTCGTAAAATATACACTGGTCTCTCAAATTACACGCGTAACCCGCCGGTTTTACTTACAGACCTCGGGCCCTCGGCTTCATTACGCCTGTATTTTACTCGTTGTTTCCGATGACGAGTAAATTACACTTGTATGTTAACACATGTTTGAAATAAACAAGAGCTCCCAAGCGCGGCCTTACCGTTTCCTGCCATCTCAGTTTCTCGAAGGTGCTCATAGGTGTCCGATGATCCCGGCTTCCTGAATGAGCAGCGGACGTTGTATCAGACCATCCGTAGGGCCCCCGAGGTCCTCTCCGTTGTCCTTCGAGTTGTTGCACTCGCCGTGGCGCCGAGCATTGTTAACATCGTCAACGAACATGAGGATTCAGGAGATGACTTTATTTTGTTGGATGACACTAGGGACCCACTAGGGCCATAGCCGTACGTACGCAAGTGCCTCCTTATTATGTACAACTATATTTTTTTGCTTTCTCCTGGTTTCCTGACATCACGGTCCCACACCATTGTCAACCTATGTAGTCAATATAAAAGAGAGAATTACACAAGGTGCGGCCGACAGCTAGGACCAAGCAGCTCGAGCAGTATTTGTGTTTTTGAGGCGTGAGCACTGCAGAGTTTTTCTTGGCGATGATTTCGTTGTTGTTCAGAGAAGAGCAGGGTATTAACTGGGCGGGCTGTGGCCCGTTTAGCCCAGGCCAGATATCAAGCCTAGATACTAATTTTTTTCAAGATGAAAATGGCTAGCCCAGCTATACGTCTTTTTGATGAATACCCAGGCAAGGTCAACTTGTTATTCTCCGCCCCGCTGGGCTGCAAATCTTTCCTAGGAGGGATGCATTAGGCTTAACAGGAAAATGGGCTTTAAAAAATAATAAATGGGATATAATTATAAAAACTGGGCAGTAACTATAAAAAAATGCACCAAACACGAAATTAGTTTATAAAATATTATTTATGGATTTTGAAAATCTTAAATTTTCATTGTTGCGCACACAATGTTTCGTTGGATTTTTACGTATTACAAATTTATATTTAATCTGACTAGAAATTTCGGGATAAAAATATTTCGGAGCCCATCAAAATGTGGGAAATTTTATTGAATTCTGTCTTCGACGGTTGATTGAAATTATTAATCATTGTCCTAGCTAGAAAATGGGCTGTACTTTTAACAAACTGTAAATGGGTTGTTGTAAATTCCATTAGAATTCAAAAATGGGTTGTACATTCTTACAAAATGCAAATGGGCTATAAGTTCTACGCCACACACTTGTGGGCCTACTAAGTGACGCCATTCCCCCTAAAAAAAAGTTGACGCGTATGCAAGGCTTTGCTAACTTATTATATTCAACACACGGTTCTAGCAGCAGTGGCCGTTGGATGTCTATCCAACGGATGTCGTGCTTCTTCTTCAATCTCGGATATTCTTAGCTTCGGCCGCCCAAAAAATGATTCCTCCCCCTGACATCTGGGGCGCACCGTTTCGGAGGCTGACCTGTGGGCCTACTAAATTGGAGCATACCAAGGGCTTTGTCAACTTAGTCAATATAAACGATTCTAGCTTCAGTGACCGTACGATGTCCATCCAACGGCCGTAGTGCTTCTTCAACCTCTGGTCTTCTTGGTCCAGCCGCCCAAAGCAGCGACGGTCGTGTCAGCCGCTTCCTCGCCTCCGTGGGTCGGGTTGTGCTACCGCGGAGGCCTCACCGCCCCCATACTACTCCCACCGCTGGCCAAGCCATCCCTCCACTCACCCACACCCCATGTTATTCTGCGGCGACGGCAGCCTCACACCGCACCGAACCAATGAACCCTCAGATTCTCTCCGCTGGCTTCCACCATGTCTTCCCGGCCCGCGTCGTCGTCCCTTCCTAGGCCTCGCCGCCATCCGCACCAATCGCCTCGGTGCTCTCGGCCTTGGCGTGGTCAACGTGGTCAACGATCGACTTCCATCGGAAGAGTATCAGACGTGGAGAGGCCGATACCGGGTCCAGGCGGCCGCAAGGAAGTGCCTCATTATTACGCGCAAAATAATTATTCATCCACCTGACAGCAGGGACCCACCGGACGGGCCAGCGTATTTCGGAAAAAAAACGTTCCCCCGCTGTCAGCTCGGACCCACCGGAAGTGCCTCCTTATTACGCACAAAAAAGTTAATACTCCCCCTGCTAGCTGGGACCCACCATGGTGGGAGGCTGACTTGTGGGCCTACTAAGTTGACTGGGACGGGGGCCTTTGTCAACTTTAGTCAATATGAATGATTCTAGCTCCAGTGATCGTACGATATCCATCCAACGGCCGTAGTGCTTCTTCAACCTCTGGTCTTCTTGCTCCAGCCGCCCAAAGCAGCGCCGGTCGTGCCACATGCTCCAGCCTCCCGTGGTCGGTTTGTCTTTGCCGCGGAGGCCTCACCTCCCTACTATTCCCACCGCTGGCAGGCCTGCTGGCGGCAGGCTCACACCGTAGCCGAACCAGTGAACCCTCGTACTCCTCTCCGCGCGGGCTTCCACTGCCGCGTCTTCCCCGGCTCCCCGTCATCCCCTTCCTAGGCCTCGCCGTCATCCACCGCCCTGGTGCTCTCGGCGCGGCGTGGTCAACGTGGTCAAGGAACGACTTCCATCGGACGTGGATCAGACGTGGAGAGGTCGATACCGGGTCCACGGCCGCAGCAAGGAAGTGCCTCCTTATTACGTGCAAAATAATTATTCCTCCACCTAACAGCGGGGACCCACCGGACAGGCCACCATATTTCGTGAAAAAATGTTTGCCCCTGACTGCTGGGACCCACCAGCTACATCTTCGCACGCAAGGAAGTGTGTCCGGGCAAAAAAAAATGATTTGCCCCGACCATCGGGACCCACCAGCTACATCTTCGCAGGCAAGGAAGTGCACGATACCGGGACCCACCTGGTCAAGCGCACGTAGCGTTGTCATTCTGGTCGCGAACGATATGCGTACATATATGCGGTGGATGTAGAGGCGCGACGCGTGTCCTAGTAGAGGCGCCAGACGTAGCATGTACACGCACGCATAACAGCCTGTGGTGCAAGAAAGAAAATACGCCACGTATGTGTACATATGGGCGGGTCTCGAACGCCTACTCACGCATACGTACGGCGAGGGCTCGTTGACATGGCTGGGTCGGAACGGAGAAACAGCATCGTCGTCGTGTTCATGGGGAGGCAACGGAATGCGTCGTGTTCATGGGGAGGCAACGGAACAAGTGGGAGCCAACCGGCTGGGTCGGAACGGAATGCATGGTTGTGTTCATCGGGAGGGCTTGGACGGAACAGGCGATGGAAACGAGGCCTGGCGTACCTCAGAACAAAGGAAATGGCCTTGTGTTCGACCGGCCACATTCAAAACGGGATCCTGTTCATCGGGAGGGGTCTGGCGTACCGCAAAACGGACGAAGCGGACCTCCTACGGTTGAAACAGGGTCCTGTTGATCAGGAGGGGTGTGGTATACCGCAAAACGGACGAAACGGACTTGTGTTGGAGTGCTACGGTCGAAATAGGGTCCTATTCATCGGGAGGGGTGTGGTGTACCGCAAAACGGGACTCCACGGGATACTGTTCATCTCCACCGTCGACCCCCTCCAGCCTCCACGGGCTACTGTTCATCCACCGTCGACCTCCTCCGGCCCACCGCGATCGCTCATCCACGGGCTCGCTCATCCAGCCTCCACCACGCCGCTTACTCCACCGGCCATCGCTCAACCAGCCCTCTCCACGGGCTCCTGCTCAACCACCCTCCACGGGCCATCGCTCATCCTGCCCTCCACGGGTGGTCCTGTTCATCCAACCCTCCACAGTGGTCCTCGTTCATCCAGCCCCAACCGGCTCGATCGATCGGGTACTTGTTCATCCAGAGGCAACACCACGGGTCCTGTTCATCCACCCCCACCAGAACTGTTCATCCACCCCCGCAATGCTCACTGCTCATCCAGAAGGCATCGCCGCTTCAGCTTAGCAGCGATAGCGAAGAATCGCCGATCGGGTTCAGTTAACAGCCATCGATCGAGCGCTCGGGTTCAGTAACACGTAGCCTATAGTGCAATCGCTCGGGTTCAGTTAGAGCCCAACGCCTCGCTTGGGTTCAGTTAGATCCCAACGCCTACGCACATCGCAGCATACGTCTGAGAAACGCGCATCGCCGGCCCCGACCACCCACCGTGAATCGGGACTCCGATATTTTCCGCGCCCTCGCTTCTACCACGGTTTTTCCGTCATGGACGGCCCAAAGAATGTCTTGCACCAAGGCGTCTCCGGCCTCGCCTTGTATGGTAAAAGCCCATTTTCTGTCATGATTTTTTGTTATAGAAGTAGGAGCCCACCACATCTATGATGATACCGGGTTTTGTCACAATTATCGTCATAGAAGTGTCATATGTATGACAGAAAAAAAATCCGTTCGGCCCAAAATGTCACGGATGTGTCTTTTTTTTGTACTGTTCACACATGTATCAAGTTTTCGGTTAATACAATTCTAGCATGAATAATAAACATTTATCATGATATAAGGAAATATAAATAACAACTTTATTATTGACTCTAGGGCATATTTTCTTCAGTCTCCCACTTGCACTAGATTCAATAATCTAGTTCACATCGCCATGTGATTTAACACCAATAGTTCACATCACCATGTGATTAGTTCACATCGCCATGTGACTAATACCCAAAGGGTTTTACGAGAGTCAATAATGTAGTTCACATCGCTATGTGATTAACACCCAAAGAGTACTAAGGTGTGATCATGTTTTGCTTTGAGAGAAGCTTAGTCAATGGGTCTGTCACTTTCAGGTCGTATGTATTTTGCAAATTTTCAATGTCTACAGTGCTCTACATGGAGCTACTCTATCTAATTGCTCCCACTTTCAATATGTATCCAGATTGAGACTCAGAGTCATCAGGAGGTGTGTTCTTGTATTTGTGTGAGGTGGTGAGGGTGAGGATGGTCTGGATCCGGATCCGCCGTCCCCCTTCTACAGTGGTGGCTAAGCTATATTTATAGTGGCCTTGGACCTCTTCCCAAAATGAAGCCGGAAAGGGATCCCACAATGGCCAAATTCGAAGGGAGACAACTAGTACATCTTATCCTGACGAAAGGTAGTCTTCGCGTGCAAAGCCTCTGGTCGTGTCGCCGTGGTGGGATCGACGATGACCTCCGTCCTGCCGTCTTGGCGGTCTTGATCTTGTAGCATGGAAATGGAAACCTTTGGTTGATGCCTCGGGATCCGGCGCCTGCGCTTGCCTCTTTAGCACCAAAGAGGAAACCTGATGTACTGCGCTCGCTGGCACCCGCATGGCCTTGGTCGTCATGGCTCGCGTCATCCGAACCTCACGAGGTGAGGGCTCGCATAGAAATCTTCGCCCCTCAGGAGCCAGCCTAAGGAGGCCGCTCCTTACGGATGTCTTGGCGTCGTCCTCCTCGTGAGGTTTGGCCCCTCGTGAGGGTCTTGTGTTGTTGGTGCTGAAGATGGGTCGTACCAGGCCGTCGATGGAGCCACGCAGCGGGCCGCAGGCAGGCAAGTCTGGGTACCCCGGTTCCCAGAACGCCGACAGTAGCCCCCGGGCCCAAGGCGCGCTTAGACTTGGCTTCGAGGCGAAGCCAAAGGGCAAGGGTGGAGCGTCGCGAGCCCCAACCTCCTGTGGCCTCGACCAACACGTGGCGCTTGATGGGACGTGGGCGTCTCTGCTTCCCCACGCAGCCTCGGCAACCGTCTCGGGCTGACAAAAAGGTTGGCGCCTGTCGCTGAGCCTTCATTGCCTTCCCTTCATCTTGGTCTAGATCCCCTTGTCTCCCTGCTCAGAGCGTCTCCAGATCTGGCAACCTCTCCCCGGACATGGCGACCGAGAAAGCGAATTCAGCAACTCCTGCGGTGCGCTCGACTTCCTCGCTTGAGCCGGCCCTTGGTGCATCCACCGTCACGGAGGAGAAGCATCTTGTCGCCGTGCTCCCGCTGATGGCGAGCGATGCCAATGAGGGACGGGAGACGACGCTCCGGGTAGACTCCACCAATCCGGAATCCTTGGGGGAAACCTTCTACCCCTTCTTCCTGCACAACATCTTTGATTGGCTCATCCCCCCTTATCCAATTTCTTCTTCACCATCCTCAATAATTACCAGATCCACGCCCTTCATCTTCATTCCAACTCCATCCTCCTCCGGCCGATCTTCGCCTTCTATTGCGAGGCATTTGTGGGGGTGGTGCTCTCTGTTGTGTTGTTCCGCCACTTCTTCTACCTCCGGATGGGCAGCACCCAGTGCTCCGGGTGCGTCTGCTTTGTCTCATCTCATGGCAGCAACGCGATCTCGAGGGCCGGGAAGAAGGTTGAGGACTTCCGGCAAAGCGGATCTTCATGGACGCCAAGCGCTCTCACGCTCAGCTGGAGCTACCGGCCGTGTTGGCGACAAAGCTAGACCGGTGGGCTCACGAAAATCTCACCGACCCACGGGGGCCACGCTTGTCAGGGAGTTCCTGACGGAGCGCCTGGCTCCGCTCTAGGTGCACTCGCGCCCTCTGAAGGAAATATGCCCTAGAGGAAATAATAAAGTTGTTATTTATATTTCCTTATATCATGATAAATGTTTATTATTCATGCTAGAATTGTATTAACCGGAAACTTAGTACATGTGTGAATACATAGACAAACACAGTGTCCCTAGTATGCCTCTACTTGACTAGCTCGTTAATCAAAGATGGCTAAGTTTCCTAGCGATATACATGTGTTTTTCATTTGATGAACGGGATCGCATCACTAGAGAATGATGTGATGGACAAGACCCATCTGTTACCTTAGCATAATGATCGTTAAGTTTTATTGCTATTGCTTTCTTCATGACTTATACATGTTCCTATAACTATGAGATTATGCAACTCCCGAATACCGGAGGAACACTTAGTGTGCTATCAAACGTCACAACGTAACTGGGTGATTATAAAGATGCTCTACAGTTGTCTACGATGGTGTTTGTTGAGTTGGCATAGATCGAGATTAGGATTTGTCACTCCGTGTATCGGAGAGGTATCTCTGGGCCCTCTCGGTAATGCTCATCAGTATAAGCCTTGCAAGCAATGTGACTAATGAGTTAGTTGCGGGATGATGCATTACGGAACGAGTAAAGAGACTTCTCGGTAACGAGATTGAACTAGGTATGGTGATACCAACGATCGAATCTCGGGCAAGTAACATACCGATGACAAAGGGAACAACGTATGTTGTTATACGGTTTGACCGATAAAGATCTTCGTAGAATATGTAGGAGCCTATATGAGCATCTAGGTTCCGCTATTTGTTATTGACCGGAGATGTGTCACGGTCATGTCTACATAGTTCTCGAACCCGTAGGGTCTGCACGCTTAACGCTCGATGACGATTTGTATTATGAGTTTATGTGATTTGATGATTGAAGGTTGTTCGGAGTCCCGGATGAGGTCACGGACATGACGAGGAGTCTCGAAGTGGTCTAGAGGTAAAGATCGATATATTGGAAGGATATATTCGGAGATCGGAAAGGTTCCGAGTGATTCGGGTATTTTTCGGAGTACCGGAGAGTTACGGGAATTCGCCGGGGGAAGTATGGGCCTTAATGGTCCATACAGGAAAGGAGAGAAGGGCCTCAAGGGGTGGCCGCGCATGCCCCCCATGGCAAGTCCGAATTGGACTAGGGAGGGGGCGGCGTCCCCCTCTCTTTCCTTTTCCCTCTCTTACTCCTTCCCTCTCTCCCCTCTTGGAAAAGGAAGGGGACTCCAACTAGGATTGGGAATCCTAGTTGGACAACCCCTATAGGCGTGCCCCTCCTAGGCCGGCCTCCTCCTCCTCCCTCCTTTATATACGGGGGAGGGGAGCACCCCCAAAGGCATTCAAGATTTGTCTTAGCCGTGTGCGGTGCCCCCCTCCACAGTTACACACCTCGGTCATATTGTCGTAGTGCTTACGTGAAGCCCTGCTTCGGTAACTTCATCATCACCGTTGCCACGCTGTCATGCTGATGGAATTCTCCCTCGGCCTCAACTGGATCAAGAGTATGAGGGACGTCATCAAGATGAACGTGTGCTGAACACGGAGGTGCTGCACATTCGGTTCTTGGATCGGTTGGATCGCGAAGATGTTCGACTACATCAACTGTGTTACTAAACGCTTCCGCTTTCGGTTTACGAGGGTACGTGGACACACTCTCCCCGCTCGTTACTATGCATATCCTAGATAGATCATGCGTGATCGTAGGTAAATTTTTGAAATACTGCGTTCCCCAATAGTGGCATCCGAGCCAGATCTATGCTTAGATGTTATATGCACGAGTAGAACACAAAGAGTTGTGGGCGATAATAGTCATACTTCTTACCAGCATGTCATACTTTGATTCGGCGGTATTGTTGGATGAAGCGGCCCAGACCGACATTACATGACCACGTTCATGAGACTGCTTCTACCGCCGTGCTTCGCATGCAGTGTGGCTAGTGGGTGTCTGTTTCTCCAACTTTAGTTGAATCGAGTTTGACTACGCCCGGTCCTTGTTGAAGGTTAAAACAACACATTTGACGAAAAATCGTTCTGGTTTTGATGTGTAGGTAAGAACGGTTCTTGCTAAAGCCCGCAGCAGCCACCTAAAACTTGCAACAACAAAGTAGAGGACGTCTAACTTGTTTTTGCAGGGCATGTTGTGATGTGATATGGTCAAGAGGTGATGAGATATAAATTGTTATATGAGACGATCAGGTTTTGTAAAGTTATCGGCAAATGGCAGGAGCCTTATGGTTGTCTCTTTATTGCATAAGATGCAAGCGCCATGTAATTGCTTTACTTTATCGCTATGCGATAGCAATAGTTGTAAAAAGCAATAGTTAGCGAGACGACCATGTGACGACACGTTGATAGAGATCAAGATGATGGAGATCATGGTGTCATGCCGGTGACGATGGAGATCATGACGGTACTTTGGAGATGGAGATCAAAGGCACAAGATGATGATGGCCATATCATGTCACATATTTTGATTGCATGTGATGTTTATCTTTTATGCATCTTATTTTGCTTAGTATAACCGTAGCATTATGAGATGATCACTTACTAAAATTTCAAGGTATAAGTGTTCTCCCTGAGTATGCACCGTTGCGACAGTTCTTCGCGCTGAGACACCACGTGATGATTGGGTGTGATAAGCTCTACGTTCACATACAACGGGTGCAAGCCAGTTTTGCACACGTAGAATATTCGGGTTAAACTTGAAGAGCCTAGCATATGCAGATATGGCCTCGGAACAATGAGACCGAAAGGTCGAGCGTGAATCATATAGTAGATATGATCAACATACTGATGTTCACCATTGAAAGCTACTCCATATCACATGATGATCGGACATGGTTTAGTTGATATGGATCACGTGATCATTTAGATGACTAGAGGGATGTCTATCTAAGTGGGAGTTCTTAAGTAATATGATTAATTGAACTTTAACTTATCATGAACTTAGTCTTGATAGTATTTGCATGTCTATGTTGTAGATCAATAGCTCGCGTATAGCTTCCCTGTTTTATTTTTGATATGTTCCTAGAGAAAAATAAGTTGAAAGATGATAGTAGCAATGATGCGGACTTGGTCTGTGATCTGAGGATTATCCTCATTGCTGCACAGAAGTATTATGTCCTTGATGCACCGCTAGGTGACAGAACTATTGCAGGAGCAGATGCAAACGTTATGAACATTTTACAAGCTCGGTATGATGACTACTTGATAGTTTAGTGCACCATGCTTTACGGCTTAGAACCGGGACTTCAAAAATGTTTTGAACGACATGGAGCATATGAGATGTTCCATGAATTGAAATTGGTATTTCAGACACATGCCCATGTTAAGATGTATGAGACCTCTGACAAAGTACTTTGCCTACAAGATGGAGGAGAATAGCTCAGCTAGTGAGCATGTGCTTAGAATGTCTGAGTACTACAATCACTTGAATCAAATGGGAGTTAATCTTCCAGATAAGATAGTGATTGACAAAGTTCTCTAGTCACTGTCCCGAGTTACTAGAACTTCGTGATGAACTATAATATGCAAGGGATAACGGAAATGATTCCCAAGCTCTTCACGATGCTGAAAACGGCGAAGGTAGAAATCAAGAAAAAACATCAAGTGTTGATGGTTGACAAGACCACCAGTTTCAAGTAAAAGGGCAAGGGAAAGAAAGGGAACTTCAAGAAGAACGGCAAGCAGGTTGCCACTCCCATGAAGAATCCCAAAACTAGACCTGTCGAATTTCAGGTTCCGACAAAACCCTTAAGGTTCGAACACTGGGGTGCGCGCGATGATCTCCCCCTACCTAATCACGACCTCACCCTCACTGTGATCTCTAAGGCTAAACTCGACGAACTCGCAACACAAGGGACGCAAGATTTATACTGGTTCGGGCCACCGTTGTGGTGTAATACCCTACTTGAGTGTGGTGGTGGTGGATTGCCTCTTGGGCTGAGGATGAACAGTACAAGGGGAAGAACAGCCTCCTAAGATGAGGTGTTCTTGTGCTTGGAGAACTTGTGTGGGTGAGGATTGCTCAAGATGAGTTGCCTCCTATGGTGGTGTCTAGTCCTATTTATAGAGGCCTTGGTCCTCCTCTCAAATATTGAGCGGGAAGGGATGCCACAACGGCCAGTTTGAAGGGAGACAACTAGTACGAGCTATCCTGACAAAAGTAGTCTTCACCTGCCAAAGGCTCTGGTGGTGACGCCGTCTTGGGCTCCATGGTGACCACCGTCCTGCCATCCTGCTGGTCTTGGTCTCGTTGCACCGTAATGGAAACCTTTTCCTAATGCCTTGGTACTCCTCACCTGCGCTTGCCTCCTTAGCTCCAAAGAGGAAACGAGGACGCTGCGATCCCTGGCGCCCGCCTGTCCTTGATCGTCATGGCTTGCGTCATGAGAAACCTCGCGAGGTACCCCTTGCCTTGATCTCTCCGCCCCTCGTGAGCCAGCCTGATGGGCCGCTCCCGAGGAGGTCTTGTGTCGTCCGCCTCACGAGGCTTGGCCCCTCGCGAGGGTCTTGAGTGCTTGCTAGTGAAGGTGGGCCGTACGGTGCCGCTAGGAGAGCCATGCCACGGGCTGCAGGCAGGCAAGTCTGGGGACCCCCGTTCCCAGAACACCAACAAGACCCAAGCCTGAAACAGAGTGCTTCTACTGCAAAGGAAATGGTCACTGGAAGTGGAACTACCCTAGATACTTGGCGGATAAGAAGGATGGCAAAGTGAGCAAAGGTATATTTGATATACATGTTATTGATGTGTACTTTACTAGTGTTTATAGCAACCCCTCGGTATTTGATACTGGTTCAGTTGCTAAGAGTAGTGACTCGAAATGGGAGTTGCAAAATAAACAGAGACTAGTTAAGGGTGAGGTGATGATGTGAGTTGGAAGTGATTCCATGGTTGATAAGATCACCATCGCACAGTCCCTTTACCTTCGGGATTAGTGTTGAACCTAAAATAAAAGTTATTTGGTGTTTGCTTTGAGCATGAATATGATTGTATCATGTTTATTGCAATACATTTATTCATTTAAGTCAAAGAATAATTGTTGTTCTATTTACATGAATAAAACCTTCTATAGTCATACACTCAATATAAATGGTTTATTGAATCTCGACCATAGTGATACACATATTCATAATATTGAAGCCAAAGGATGAAAAGTTAATAATGATAGTGCAAATTATATGTGGCACTACCGTTTAGGTCATATTGGTGTAAAGCGCATGCAGAAACTCCATGTTGATGGGCTTTTGGAACCACTTGATTATGAATCACTTTGATGCTTGCGAACCATTCATCATGGGCAAGATGACTAAGACTCCGTTCTCCGGAACACTGGAGCGAGCAACTGACTTATTGGAAATAATACATACTGATGTATGCGGTCTGATGAGTGTTGAGGCTCGCGGTGGGTATTGTTATTTTCTGACCTTCACAGATGATTTGAGCAGATATGGGTATATCTACTTAATAAAACACAAGTCTGAACCATTTGAAAAGTTCAAAGAGTTTCAGAGTGAAGTGGAGAATCATCGTAACAAAAAAAATAAAGTTTCTACGATCTGATTGCGGAGGTGAATATTTGAGTCATGAGTTTGGCCTTAATTTAAAACAATGTGGAATAGTTTCACAACTCACGCCACCTGGAACACTACAGCGTAATGGTGTGTCCGAAAGTCGTAACCATACTTTATTATATATGGTGCGATCTATGATGTCTCTTACCAATTTACCACTATCGTTTTGGGGTTATACATTAGAGATAGCTGCATTCTCATTAAATAGGGCACCATATAAATCCGTTGAGACGACACTGTATGAACTATGGTTTAGCAAGAAACCTAAGCTGTCATTTCTTAAAATTTTGGGGCTGCGATGCTTATGTGAAAAAGCTTCAACCTGATAAGCTCGAACCCAAATTGGACAAATGTGTCTTCATAGGATACCCAAAGGAGATTGTTGGGTACACCTTCTATCAAAGATCTGAAGGCAAGATATTCGTTGCTGCTCGTTCCCCGCCGGGCCAGGCGGCAGGCGACAGAGAACGACGGGGAGGCCTGCCGACAGGAGGTGTCTGAGCGAGGCGGGCGACAAGGGCGGCCATGCGCTCAACGCAGGCTCGATGGACGCCCGACATGGAGGCGATGAAGCAATGGGACACGGATCGGCGGAAGGAAAACTCCGGCGCACCCCTACTTGGCGCGCCAAATGTCGGATTTTGGGTTCCGTAAAAACCCTTAAGGTTTGAACACTAGTGTGCGCGCGAAGATCTCCTCCTACCTAATCACGCCCTCACCCTCACCGTGATCTCTAAGGCTAAATTCGATGAACTCCAACACAAAGGACGCAAGATTTATACTGGTTCGGGCCACCGTTGTGGTGTAATACCCTACTCCAGTGTGGTGGTCGTGCATTGCCTCTTGGGCTGAGGATGAACAGTACAAGGGGAAGAATAGCCTCCTGAGATGAGGTGTTCTTGTGTTTGGAGAACTTATTTGGGTGAGGATTGCTAAAGATGAGTTTCCTCCTATGGTGGTGGCTAGTCCTATTTATAGAGGCCTTGATCCTCTTCCCAAATACTGAGCGGGAAGGGATGCCACAACGACCAGTTTGAAGGGAGACAACTAGTACGAGCTATCCTGACAAATGTAGCCTTCGCCTGCTAAAGGCTCTGGTGGTGACGCCGTCTTGGGCTCCATGGCGTCCTCCTTCCTGCCATCCTACTGGTCTTGGTCTCTTTGCACCGAAATGGAAACCTTTGCCTGATGCCTCGGTACTCCTTGCCTGCGCTTGCCTCCTTAGTACCAAAGAGGAAATGAGGACGCTACGCTTGCTGGCGCCCGCCTGGCGCCCGCCTAGCCTTGATCGTCATGGCTTGCGTCACGGGAAACCTTGCAAGGTACCCATTGCCTTGATCTCTCTGCCCCTTGCGAGCCAACCTGGTGGGGCCGCTCCCCAGGAGGTCTTGTGTCGTCCGCCTCGCGAGGCTTGGCCCCTCGCGAGGGTCTTGAGTGCTTGCTGGTGAAGGTGGGCCATACGGGGCAGCTAGGAGAGCCACGGCACGGGCCGCAGGCAGGCAAGTCTGGGGACCCTCATTCCCAGAACACCGACAGTAGCCCCCGGGCCCAAGGCGCGCTCGGACTTGGCTTCGAGGCGAAGCCAAAGGGCAAGTGCGGAGCGCCGCGGGACCCAACAGCCTGCGGCTTTGGTCGATGCGTGGTGATTGATTTGACGTGGGCATCTCCGCTTCCCCACACTGCCTCGGCAACTGCCCGACTTGACGAGTCCCGGCTGCATGCAAAAAGGGTTATCATTACCTGTCATCATGGAGGTCGACGGTTGGCCTCCCTTGGGATATAAATGAGGGGGGCGGAGCCCCCGTCGCCCATCTCTTCCTGCTCCGCTCGCTTCTTGTCCCTTGCTCCATTGCTGGTAGCGACACCAATGGCGCCTATTCGGAGGTTTTCGGCCACAGAGAAAGGAAAAACTCCCCGCGACGAGCCCGGACTGCTTCCACCGAAGAAGAGGCTGGTCCACCGCCGCGACGTTGTCGTGATGTAAGAGGTGATGAGGCCTTGGTACGAGCGACCTCCTCCAGGGTACCCACTGCCTATGTACGCCCATGCTGGGGGCTCCAGAGGAAGAGGCGGCGAGCACCGCCGCCCGCGCCGGGGCCGCGGTCGCCGTGCCGCAGTGACGCACGTTGTCGCCTTTGGAGTCCACGCCGCGGAGTCCTCGCGCGATCTTGTGTTGTGGGCGGCGATGCCCCCGCACACTTGGATCTGCTTCCTCCAGTTCTTCTCCGCCGAGATGCCGCCGAGGGGCCCTTTGGAGCTGTGGCTGCAGCACGCTGACTACGACTCCCTGCCGACCAGAGCGGAAGTTGAAGTCATCTCCTCGGGCAAGATCTTCATGACCCGAGGCTGGGGTGAGGTCGCCCGGGTTTGCCGTGCAGAAGGCGCCCTTGCGATCCACTTCGAGTACGACGGCGCCTCCACCATGTTCTTCAAGGTCTTCGACGCGGAAGGCCGCCGCTTGGAGTGCTGCCCGAGACAAGGCCGTCAGGTCCTCCCCGCCAGTGGTTCCTCTAGCAGCAGCAGCGATGCTTGGGAGTCTAGCGACTCTCCCGAGCCCTACGAGACTCCGGAGACGAGTGATGATAGCTACGTGCCCCCAAGCTTTCGCCGCGCCCGGAGCAAGGCTGCAGCGTCCGGCCGCCATCGTCGCTGATCTGGATGGGGTTGGCGCAGGCCTCCCATGGCCCACTATTGATGATGGCGTCGGCTGCGCTGGTGTGTGTAGATAGGGTTCCTTGAATTTCCTTTCTTTTGTTCCTTGGGAGGAATCGAGAAGTGCCCCGCGGGGATGTGTAAAGGGCATGTAATGTCTTTTGTTGATATCATTCTTATTATGAAATTGTGTGGGTGCGTGTCCTGTTTCGGCTCAGTCTCCCCTTTCTATCCTCGCGACGGCTTGGTGCTCTACGCTGACAGGTCCCGGACCCCAGGCAGGCTGCAGCCATCGCTAGTATGCCAGGTCGCGATGCCGTGGTCAAGGCCAGGAGGTGAGCGGTCCGAGGTCCTGTAAGAGCTCCTGAGGCGCGATGCCCAGGAGGTCCCCTTTAGCGTGCAAGCGTCCACCAAAGGGTAAGAAAGGGAGGCGACGTTGCCGCAACAGCGCTGCACCGAGTGAGGATCCCATGTCATAGCGATTGGTGGATTCCGAGCGCGAACTTATCTTGGTAGTCTCGAGTCGATTCCTTGCGTTGCGCCAAACTCGTGCGTTGGCAATCGTGGCATAGCTAGGTTAGGCCCGTGCATGCTTCTCCCTCTTCTTCATGCTCTCCTTGGCACTCTACGTCCTCAGGTCCCGGCCCTCGAGCGATCTCAGTCGCCGCTGGTATGCCAGGTCGCGATGTCATGGTCATGGCCAGGGGGTGAGGGATGGAGAGCCAGTAGGAGCTCCTGAGTCGCGATGCTCAGGAGCCCCCCTTTTAACGTGCAAGCGAATCGCATGTGAGAAGAGGGAGCCCACGGTACCGCCCGCTGTTGTCCTCGGGAGGTTCCAGCAAGTCAACACAAGGAGGGGCACAAACTACCACTCTAAATGTCGGCCGGCCACTGGTCGCTCCATAAGAGGATGAAGGCACTGAGGGCCTGGTGAGGTGACGCGCGCAGGGCGTGCCGTGGGTCAGAGCTCGACCGCTCAGATTTGTCGACGTTGCAGGGACGGACCCCAGCACAAGCATCGTGCCAGCATGAGCAGCTCCCATGGAAGGTGTCAATTAAGCAAGTGATCGCCATAGATAGGTTATGCATGGAAAGCGATCTAGCTCAGAAAAATGCAAGAACGATACATGCCACTGGGCTGGACCCAAGCGGCTTGGGGATCATGCAGCCCGAGGGGCGCCCCCAGTAAGGTAAGCTAAAGACATAAAAGGGTACATGCCGCAGGGACATACCCGTGCGGCCTGGGAGTGATGCAGCTCGAGGGGCGCTCCCAGCTAAATGAACTTGGAAAATGTCACCTGATTCTGTTGTTGAAGGCATGTTGGGGTAGCTGAAGATGCGTGGTGCAGGGGTTGCTACTCACGAGCCACCGGGATCCCGAGCCTCGGGAGGCTCTGGGGGTCCAGGCGGTTCCTTGAGGACAGTCTCCATCTCCGCCAGGACTGCTTGGTGCCTAGCCTCTTGAGCCGCCAGGATGCTCCGCAGGTTGCGCTGGAAGGTGGACGCCACGCTCGGCAGGCCGAAAGGCATGCGAATGTAGCTGTGATGTGGGCCCTGGCAGCGTCCCACGCGCGAAGGCCAGAAGAGCTCCTGAGACGCGGCTCTGTTGAGCCCTAGGATGTCAATGCAGACGCGCAACCCGCCATCCTTGCCTGGATGGGGAGCCGCGCCAGGTGAGCGGTGGTCGCCGCGCATGGCTCTTGTGTCTTGCAGTTCCTGAGTGGTCTTGGCAATGAACTCCTGAGCGCTGGGCGTTCCTCGCCCGGTGTCCTCCTGAGGGAAACGTGCCGTGAAGCACGCCTCCAAGTGGTGCCCAAGCGCCTCCCTCGTGATATTGGCAAGGTCGGAGGCCCTCCAGAAGAGAGCCCCCAAGCCCTGCCCGAGGAGGGCACTGGGCGCGCCTTCCTATGCGAGGGAGGGAGGCGCCCCTGGCATTGGCGCCGATCCTGATGAGGCGCCACTTGCGGATCCGCTCTCCTGAGGCCCGGTGCGGAATAGCTGCTTCTTCTTCTTGGGGGCGACCTCAGGAGGGTACTGCGCCGCACTACTGTTGGGGTCTTGGATTGACGCGGCTTGGAAGGCACGCTCGAGGGAGCATACCGCATCTCTTTCTTCGCACGGGACCGTGATGATCCCGCCGCTCCCTGGCATCTTGAGGACATTGTAGCCATGGTGTGTCACTGCCATGAACTTGGCCAGGGCCGGGTACCCGAGGATGGTGTTGTATGGCAGACGGATGTGGGCGACGTTGAAGTCGATGAGCTCGGTGCGGTAGTTGTCGCGCTGCCCGAAGGTGACAGGGAGGCAGAACTGCCCTATCGGGATGGTGGAGTCTTCGGTTACTCCTGAGAAAGACTTGGTAGGTTGGAGCTGGTCGTACGGCACTTGAAGGCTGTCGAACGTCTCGACGGACAGGACGTTGAGCCCTGCGCCGCCATCGGTGAGAGTCTTGGTGACTTGTACGTTGCTGATGACGGACGAGCAAAGCATCGGGAGGGCGCCAGCGGTGGCCGCGCACTTCAGCTGATCTGCCGAGCTGAAGGTGATGGCGCACTTGGATCACCTGAGCGGGCATGTGGCCTTGAGCCCGGGAAGGACTGCGTTCACCTTGTGAGCAAACTGTTTGAAGATACGCTGAGAGACTAGGGCTTGTGCTCCTTCCAAGATGCAGGCGATAGCACGCGGCTCCTGGAAGCCCCCAGCCCCCTCATCCTGATGATGGTCGTCATTCCTTCTTGGTGGTGGAGGCAGCGGTGGAAGTACAGCATTGCCCTGAGGGCGGTCCTCGCGAGGCTGATCGCGCTAGGCACCCTCGCGTGGTTGGTCCTGCCAACGGTCCTCGCGAGGCCGGTCGCGCCACTCCTGGTGTGGGCAACGATCGTCCCAGCATCCTCCGCCATGTCCTCCTCCTTGGCCGTAGCCCCGGTCGTTGCGCTCGGGGCGTCGACCGAAGTGTCCGTCTTGAATGGCCCTGAGCTCTTGACAGTCGTTGGTGTTGTGGCTGTGAACGTTGTGGAAGGCGCAGAATGGTCGGCTGCTCTTGGATGACTCGGGCTGGTCCCAGACGCGTTTCGAGTCCAGCTCGGCCGCGAGCACAGCCGCTCCCTTGCGCTTCACGTCCTTGGCCTTGGCCTTCTTCTCCTCGGGGTCAGCAGCTGGGAGCTCGAGGAGGGAAAGGCGCCCTTCCTCAGCTCTTGCGCACTTGGTCGCCAGGTTGAACACCTCCAAGGTTGTACACAGCTCCTCGTGGATGGCGAGCTCCTCCTTCATCTTGACGTTGCGGACGCCATCAGAGAACACAGACATGATGGCCTCATCCGTCACCTTGGGGATCTTGAGGCGAACGTTGTTGAAGCGCTGGATATACTTCTGGAGGGTCTCCCCTGGCTGCTGCTTGATGCGGCGCAGGTCACCCTCGGCCAGAGGGCGGTTGCGAGTGCCCTGGAAGTTGACGACGATGCGGTCGTGCATCTCGTCCCAGGAGGAGATCGAGCACGGAGGCAGGTTCAGGAGCCACAAACGAGCGCCGTCCTTGAGAGCCATGGGGAACCAGTTCGCCATGACTTTCTCGCTGCCATTGGCCGCCTCGATGCTCAGCTCGTAGAGCTGCAGGAACTCCGCGGGGTCAGGGGTGCCGTCGTAGCGAGGAGGCAGGTCTGGGTTGAACTTGCCAGGCCATGCGACGCTACGCAGCTCGGGGGTGAAGGCATGGCAGCCCGCTGTCGGTGTTCTGGGAACGGGGGTCCCCAGACTTGCCTGCCTGCGGCCTGCGGCGTGGCTCAAGTGGAGGCCCAGCGCGGCCCAGCTTCATCAGCTCAAGCTCAAGACCCTCGCGAGGGGCCAAGCCTCACGGGGCGGACGACGGGAACCTTCCTCAGGAGCAGCCTCGTCAGGCAGGCTCGCGAGGAGGCGGAGAGATCAAGGCAGGGTACCTCACGAGGGTGCCCCGTGACGCAAGCCATGACGATCGAGACCAGGCGGGCGCCAGCCCATTCAGTGTCCTCGTTTCCCCTTTAGTGCAAAGGAGGCAAGCACAGGCCAAGGCATCAGGCAAGGGTTGCCGCTTCGGTGCAACAAGACCAAGACCGGCAGAACGGCAGGATGGAGGTCATCGTGGAGCCCAGGACGGCGTCACCATCAGAGTCTTTGGCAGCCGAAGACCAACTTTAGCCAGGATAAGTGTACTAGATGTTCCCCTTCAAACTGGCTAATTGTTGGCGCCCTTCCCGCTCATTATTTGGGAAGAGGTCTAGGCCTCCCACTATAAATAGAGCTAGCCACCACAGAGTGAGGGACGAACAAGAGAGAAGTATTGGATCGACGAGACCAATCAAGGAGATAGCCCTAGCAGAGAGAGAGAGAGGCGACTAAACTCACCCAAGCAGTTCATCACACCAGTTCAAGAACAGCCCCTCGCGAGGCTATTCTTCCTTTGTATTGTTCATCATCAGCCCCTGAGGCAATCCACCACACCACACACTGGAGTAGGGTATTACACCACAACGGTGGCACGAACCAATATAAACCTCGTGTCTCTTGTGTTGTTCATCGTTCCTAGCTTAGATCCCTCGCAATCCATTAATGCGTGAACTGGTAGGGGATAGATCTCCGCGCACACCCCAGTGTTCGAACCTCAAGCGTCTGCCGGAATCCGAAATCCGACATTTGGCGCGCCAGGTATGGGTGCGCCGGATTCCTTCTTTTGCTGGTCGCGTGTGATTTTCCGTCGTGTCTATGGCTGACGCTCGCCGAGCCCGCGCCGAGCACCGAGCTGCTCGCGCCGCTCGAGTCGCCCAGACGGCTCCCGTCGGCGGACACCCCCGTTGAGGGAGTCCTGGATTAGGGGGTGTCCGGATAGCCGAACTATCACCGTTGGCCGGACTCCTGGACTATGAAGATACAAGATTGAAGACTTCGTCCCGTGTCCGGATGGACTTTCCATGGCGTGGAAGGCAAGCTTGGCGTCTGGATATGTAGATCTCCTACCATTGTAACTGACTCCGTGTAACCCTAACCTATCGGTGTCTATATAAACCCGAGGGTTTTAGTCCGTAGGACGAACAACAATCATACCATAGGCTAGCTTCTAGGGTTTAGCCTCCTTGATCTCGTGGTTGATCTACTCTTGTACTACCCAAATCGTCAATATTAATCAAGCAGGAGTAGGGTATTACCTCCATCGAGAGGGCCCGAACCTGGGTAAAAACTTAGTGTCCCTTGTCTCCTGTTACCATCCGCCTAGACGCACAGTTCGGGACCCCCTACCCGAGATCCGCCGGTTTTGACACCGACAGTGGTGCTTTCATTGAGAGTTCCTCTGTGTCGTCGCCGTCAGGAAGGATGCCTCATCCCGTCTTTAAAGACGATACTATAGCCAAAGGAGAATTGGCCAGCTGGTCGACTCTTGACTAGGTGGTTTTCTTATGACCGCCCGGTTCGGCCACCGGCAAGCGGTGACTTCTCGAGTCATCGAAACCAATCTTAACGTTAATTCGGAACTTGCCGAACAGTTAGATCCGATCGAGCTCTGCTCCGTAAACGAGCTCTTGGATCGCATCGCCGCCCTCGGAGTCGCCATAGACTACGACCAGATTGGGCCTAAAACCGATCTGAGAGAGATCAACTCTCCCCAGGCTACCCATCATGTTGCTGTGATAGAGGAGCAATGAGGCGATTCTTCTTCTATCTTAAGTACTAGTTACGTCCGGATTCCCGATCCCTCCATGCCGGATTCCCGTAGAGGGACGGATGCCGATCAAGCCCTGAACTTAAAGTAAGCCGACGGGATGGATTCATTGGATAGCATTCAAAAATCCAAACTTCCGAGTTCGAAAACTTCCCGGCCCCTGAGTCTTAAATTGGACGGGGTTCCGGATCCAGATCCACCCGCCCACCCAAACATTAGCGATCTATCCCGAATTCGGCCAGAGCCCGCTGAAGCGATTACATCATTCTTGGGCGATTCCTCCTGGTTATGGACGGGATAAAGGACTGCCGAGGAGGGCGCAATCCCATTTTTCTGCAATAATTGCGGACAAGGGAATCCTAAGCGCCATAAGTCATCTCGAAATTACACACTTTCTTGACTTGGTGACCATCGTACAAAAGTAATCTTTGTGCGATGGAGAGCGCTGGAAAACCGAAAGTAAATTTTGGGATAATCGACCGAATACATCCCTAGTCCGAAATAAAAGGGTGCATCACTACCAAGCACACAGGTTAAACAAAAAAAAAACCAAAACCCCTAAAGTGCGGAACCGTCTTGGAGGGTTGGCTAAGCGGACCTCGCAAAATTCATAGCATAGAGGGCGCCACTCCAACTCATAGCCTTGAGCATGTTGGATACTACGACAGGTGGCCAAAAGTGGCGAAGAGCTTCTAGCTTGAGAATCCCAGCCCAGCAACACCAAGATGCAGTGTTAACAGTCTTCGAGACTTTCACATCAAATAACATGCTAAAACGAACACTCCGCAACCTTGTCAAGTCTACCAAGTAGCAACAATAAATCCATGGGTGACACGGCTATTACCTTTAATGCCCGATGGCGAACCTAAATTCCGAACAGCCCGAGCACCAGCCGCATTGGTCCTCAGTACGATAGTGGACGGCTTTCACCTTACTAAAGTACTCATGGATGGCGGCAGCGGACTAAACCTCATCTATGAGGAAACCCTCCGAAAAATGGAAATAGACTGGAACCGCATTGAGCGAAGCAGCACAACCTTTAAAGGAATAATCCCTAGCCGGGAAACATGTTGCACAGGAAAAATCATGCTGGACGTAGTGTTCGGCTCGCCGGACAATTACAGGTCCGAGGAGGTCACATTTCAAGTGGCCCTGTTCAGCAGCGGATATCACGCTTTATTAGGCGAGAGGCATTCACAATTTTTCAAGCTATACCCCATTATGGGTACATGAAGCTTAAAATGCCCGGACCTAACGGAATCATCACTCTCGCTAGTGATTCGAACATAGCACTCCGCGCCGAAAACAAGATAGCCGCACTAGCCCTCGAGGCACTATCCGAAGCCCTAGCGGCCGAGGAACTCACTGCGATGCGCTCCACGGTGAACAAGGACGATGTGATACTTGATAAAAGATCCAAGTCCGCCTCTTTTAAACCAGCGGATGAAATAGTCAAATTCCAAGTCCACCCAACGGACCCTGCAAAGACGGCCTCCATTGGGGCACAATTAAAACCTGATGTAGACGCCGCACTACGAGAATTTCTACGAGAAAACTGGGACATCTTTGCTCGCACCCTTGAGACATGCCAGAGTCCCACGTCGGCTGGCGAGCATAGCCTAAATATCCTAAAAGGATTCAAGCGATCAAACAGGCTCTTCGGCGCTTTTCCGAACCCAAGAGACAGGCCATGGGAGAGCAGCTAGCCAAACTTTTGGAAGCCAGATTCATCAGAGATATAAAACATCCGGACTGGCTAGCAAACCTGGTGATGGTACCAAAGAAGGAAAAATCCTGGCGCCTATGTGTTGATTTCAAGGACGTCAATAAGGCTTGCCCAAAGGATCCCTTCCCCGTCCCTCGCATTGATCAAATTATCGACGCCACAAGAGACCACGACTCATTGTGCTTCCTCGACGCTGCATACTCCGGCTACCACCAAATCAAGACGGCGGAGCCAGACCAAGCTGCAACAACATTCATCACTCCATACGGCCCATTCTGCTTCAACACAATGCCCTTCGGGCTCAAAAACGCCGGCGCAACATATCAGCGCATGATTCAGACATGTCTGGCAAACCAGATCGGCAAAACAGTGGAACCATATGTAGACGACGTGGTCGTCAAAACCAAGCATGTCGAAACTCTAGTAGACGACTTGAGGCCCACATTCGACAATCTTAGAAAATACGACATCAAGCTCAATCCGGAAAAATGCGTCTTCGGCGTTCGGTAGGAAAGCTCTGGGCTTCATTGTGTCCGCATACAGAATTGAAGCAAACCTAGCCAAGATCCGAGCTCTGTCACAATTGGATATTCCAAAAGACCTCAAACAAATACAAAAATTGACTGGATGCATAGCGGCTCTAAGCCGCTTTATTTCCCGTTTGGGAGAAAAGGTGTTACCCCTTTACCGCCTCCTCCGGCGCCGAACAGTTCGAGTGGGCGGATGCATACGGCCGGACTCGAAGAAATAAAGGCCATTTTGGCAACAAATCCGGTCCTGGCCGCGCCCAACGTGGGCGAACCAATGCTATTATATATCGCCGCAACACATCAAGTTGTCAGCGCGGTGCTCGTCGTCGAACGAGAAACGGACGGACACCGGTTCCACCTTCAAAAACTGGTTTACTATATGTCCACTGTCCTAACTCCATGCAAGTCCCGGTACCCACACTATCAAAAGATAGCATACGCGGTGTTCATGGCATCCCGGAAGCTGCGACACTACTTTCAAGAGTGTTCGATAACGGTAGCCTCCGAAGTACCTCTTAACGACATTATAAACAACCGCGACGTGACGGGCCGGATTGCAAAATGGGCCATAGAGCTCCTTCCGTTCGACATAACTTATAAGGCACGACGATCTATTAAGTCGCAGGTTTTGGCCGACTTCGTGGCTGAATGGACTGAAGCCGAACTCCCTAAAGAGTACGGCGCATGCTCCAATTGGATCATGCACTTTGACGGCTCCAGAATCGTTGGCGGCACGAAATTGGCGTCGTCTGGCGTCCCCAACCGGGGACACAGTCCAATCGTTCTTGAGATAATGTATCACGGACTCCAACAACGCAGCCGAATCTGAGGCCCTTACGCACGGCCTCCGGATGGCGATCTCCATGGGCATTAAGCGCCTAGAGGTGCGCGGGGATTCGAACCTCCCGATATCTCAAATAAGCGGAGACTTTGATGCCAAAGATCCGAAAATGGCAGCGTATCGCAATGCGGTCCTAAAAATGTCGGCCTGATTCGAAGGGCTCGAATTTCATCATATAGCCCGGGATAACAACCAGGCGGCGGACATATTGGCACGCATCGGTGCAAAACGCGATGTTGTCCCGCCCAACATCTTCTTGGAACGGCTATTCAAGCCATCCGTACTATGGGAAGGGGAGTCCGGAAATAACAATCCGGACCCAACAGCACTGCCTAACGCCGAACACTCTAACAAAATCGGAGGTTCTGCCACCGAGATAACACCCTCCGCCCATGAAATAATGGCGGTTATCGCCCCGTGGACGGAGCCATTCCTAGCCGACCTAACTAGGCAGGAACTCCCCGAAGACCAAAATGAGGCTCGCTGCATAGTACGGCGATCTAAAGCCTATAAAGTCCATGAGGGAGAGCTTTATAAGAAAAGCACAATAGGAGTCCTTCAAAGGTGTATCTCCAAAGAGGAAGGGCGAAACCTCTTGGCTGAAATTCATGCCGGACTGGGTGGGCACCACGCCGCAGCCCGGGCCCTTGTAGGCAAGGCCTTCCGTACAGGATTTTATTGGCCGACGGCCCGGGCAGAATCTTGCAGGATTTAGTCCAACGATCGTCGGTTGCCAGCTTTTTGCTAACCAAAGCCACATGCCACCCACCGCCCTCAAAACTATACCCATCACCTGGCCGTCATGCAGGGGGCTTGACATGGTTGGACCCCTTAAGGGGGGAACCCACAAGCAAAAATACCTATTGGTCATGGTGGATAAATTCACCAAATGGATAGAGGCCAAACCTGTTAAAAGCGGCCAATCGGACCGGTGATAGACTTCATATCAGGGGTAGTTCACCGTTACGGTGTCCCCCACAGTATCATCACTGATAATGGCACCAACTTCATTGCCGATGAGGTCAAATTATGGTGCAAAAACATGGGCATCAAGCTTGATTACGCCTCAGTCTATCACCCTCAAACCAACGGCCAAGTCGAACGAGGAAACGGTCTAATCATGAGAGGCATTAAGCCCAGACTAGTGCGGTCCCTCAAGGAATCTAACACGCACTGGGTTCAGGAGCTCGACTCCGTACTCTGGGGGCTATGGACCACGCCAAATCGTACTACCGGATTCACACCATTTTTTATGGTGTACGGCACAGAGGCAGTCCTGCCCTGCGACATAATTCATGACTCAGCTCGCATGCGCATGTATGAAGAAAGAGAAGCCGAGCTCGATCGGCAGGACAGTTTGGACGCATTGGAGGAGGAGTGCGACATGGCAAAAGCTCGTTCCGCATTCTATCAACAGCAGGCTCGAAGATATCAAAGCAGGGAAGTACGGGCCAAAGCTTATAACGTTAGCGAACTAGTTCTACGCCTGCCGGACAAGAAAAAGGACAAACTCAAGCCCAAATGGGAAGGTCCCTTCATGATCGACCAGGTCCTAACCGGCGGAGCATACCGTCTGCGAAACGCATCGGTTAACCGACTCGAGCCAAACCCATGGAACGCAGCCCGTCTACGAAGATTCTACGCCTAAGCGCCAGACTCCAAGTTCGTCTCCTTCCTCCGTCCACATTTTTTTATTTTTTGCTGTCTTTTCTTTCTCTCCTTCCTCCTCCTTCTTCTTGAAGCCTTTAGAGGCTCGTTTGCGCTTTGTTCGCACATACTTGACGCGCTGTCCGCGCTCATCATACATGGGGGCTTCTTTAACAGAAGCTTATTTATACGGGCTTGATGCCCAACACATGCGTCAAACTTCCGCATGTACCTTTTATCCACCATTATATGCATCGATATGACTTAAGTTTTGGCCAAGCTGGGTTGCCTGGCTCCTGTGCTTACTCCTACGTTCCCGATTGTTCGGCTAGGTGGTAAAGGGAGCACCTCTGCGATTGTTACCGCTGTCAATTGACGGATGTGTACCTCAGACCGGGAGAAGCCGAAAGCTAAGCGTTCTTAAGGGAATATTCGGTCGGTGAACTAAAAGATGATTTTTAACTATTTAGCCATCTGCCCCGGATGATTTTCTGCTTTCTTAGCAGTTTGGACATGCACTTTAGGGCATGCCTCCCAAATGAAAGGAACCCTTAACGGAACTATTCTCCCTGGAAGATGTTTCTTACTATCCATGTAATATAACATAACTAGTTGGGCACTTGTCTGATACAGCAATAATGACCCCTACGCATTGTCTCCACACATGCCCCGGTTCTTATATAACCGCGAGGGTATTCGGACACACTCCGGACTGTTGGGTCCCGAGGTCGAAGCGAAAAGGTCCGCTATGACAAACGATCTACAATCCGGCTAGAAGACATTTTTTATGTCATAGTTCATTACATAGTCAACTCGACTCATTGTATTCCTCCTCAATGCCATCTAATAGGCTATCTAATTTACAATCTTGCTGGGAATACTTGGCGGCCAATTTTACTTGGCCGTACACTAAGCTTTCTGAGGATATCCTCCCCATCGGACCCACAGTCCGACCTCGGCCATGTGGTTTGGGTCAACAACCGTGTACTGCGTCTTTATCATGGCCCGAGCCTCCTGGCGCCTTTGACGGCAGGCGAAATCTTCCATAGTCGGAGCGCCGCCGTGCTCCTTGAAGCCGCTCTGCCCGGCTCCCCAATGCCTTGAGGCGGGAGATAGATGGCCACAAGGCTCTGGCCGATGCCTTTCATCACTGCCGAACTTCGCTCGTAAATTTGGCCTTGATTCGGGAAGAAGATCACCCGAAGAACTGGGCATGTCCTCCTCAGGACGACCAGTGAGCAAACCTGCATACATGTTTATGTTAGTCGCCTTCCTCGCCGAACTCTTTCAAAGTTCGCTCAAGGACTCTTGAAAATGCCGGGGAATGAAGCCGTCGATTCTCCTTTACGGAGTCAGATAACTGGGCACGAACATCTTTTAGTTCCTCACCCAGTTTGGTGTTGGCATCTTGGAGGTTATTTTTCTCCTTCCGCACCCTCGTAAGCACACTCTCGCTGGCCTTTAGCTGGCGCAAGAGCTGTTGCCTGTCCGGATCTAGTCCGATGCCATCTGCAATATTTTTCTCAGATTTACACACCCGCCACACTTCATAAACTATTTATCTTTTGAAGCATATATTACCAGAGGGGGTCTCTGTGGCTCCCCCATGGCGGCTAATCTTGACCTCAAGTTGGGCCTTGCATTCTTCAAGCTCCACAGAGACAGTCGTGTACTCTTTTTGTAAGATCCTGCATAACAAATGATCCTTAAATCAGTTATTCTAACTATTTTAAGTCTCGGGGGCTACTGGCATATATAACTGTCAAATTTTCTCACCCGTATGTCCTTTACATACTGCTCCGTTGCTCTGGCTAGACCATCTTGAGCGGCACGGAGGTGCGCATCTCCCGAATTGAAGGCATTCAAGGCCTCTTGGGAGAAACATGTGTCACGAAGAACTGTCCGGCGGTGCCTGTGATTCATGGCGCTCTCCACCTCGGAGTTGGTGGCGGACAATCTGTCGGCATCCACTGTCGGAGGAGCATCCGACGTACGCCTCGTGCTCGCCTCCGCTTCTGGACCCGGCTTTGGAGCCTGTCCGGCGGAGGTTCGATTGGCAACCTCTCCGGACTCAGTCCAGCGAGTGCTCTTTTTCCTGGAAAGAGCATCAACGTTAGTACGCCTTCCAGGAATCAATCCTAGGAACATGGTGACACGCCATACCGTTGCGGCGGAGTTTCGATCCGGACCGCACTTCTTTTTAGCCTGCGGGGCCGTACTGCCCCTTGTTGGCCAGCCGCCGCGGGCTCGGCCTCCTGCCTCGAAGGCACCCCCGGCGAAACACCATTGGTATACGGTGATCAAGAAATTAGCACAGATGGGTCATTATCAGAGTATTGGGACCTCGGTCTCAGTTAACTGCGAGGCTGGAAGTATTCCGGGGTAATCGGCCGTAATGGCAACCAATGCATTGTCGATGCTAAGTTGGTGGAACACCCCGTCGATCAATTCCACCTTTATATCCGGATCCTCTTCGGAGGTCGGATCGAGGGACCGTTCCGGATCCTCGGGTTTGTGGGGGTAGGCTATGTATCTTCTCCACAGTCCAGCGCAGTTCCTGCGCAGAAACCATGAAATGAGATATTTAACCACGGGAACATGGATCGGACAGGCCGCAAAGATGTTTGCTTACCCAGCTTCGAGGATTATTCGATAAAACTCCTTCAGTGGATTGACGCGGAGGAAATCCTCCTCCTCCCATTTATACATGGCAGACAAGGTCTTCACCAGTTCGTTGACCGATACCGGCCCTTTGCGGCCATGGCGGGTGGCATCGTCCTCCCCGTTGAAGTCCCACATGGGGTGGCCCCTATATTGGAGCGGTTGCACTCCCCTCATAATGCAGATTGCCATGACTCCAATCATGGTCAATCCGGCATGAGCCAGTAATCTTATTCGGCTCATCAAGTAAAGGACATCCCGGTCATTTCCCCTCAGGGGGCTCCGAGGGCGCCAGCTTAGGAGCTTCTTCAAAGGAGCGTTGCTAAACTCCGGAAGGCCGATCCGAATAGGATCCGGCAGCGGGACGTCCTCCATGTAAAACCATTCCGAAGGCCAGTCTTCGGACGCCTTCTTCGGGTTCCGGATAGATATCCGTCCCGGCGATGCGCCATAGTTCGCTCCGCCCACTTGATATATTGACCCCTCATGAGAACGGGGTACTAGGCAGAATAATCTCTTCCACAAAGCACAAAATGAGCCTCGACGCCCAAGAACAGTTCGCAAGAAGGGCCACGAAGCCCGCGATGTGCAAAATGGAGGCAGGCGTAAGGTGGTGCAACTAGATGCCCGTAGAACTCCAAGAGCCCCGGAGAAAGCGGATGGATTGGAAATCAAGTCCTCTTACTAGATAAGAGACGAAGCATACCCGCTCTCCTTTAGAGGGATCGGGGACACTCTCCGATTTCTTTCCGCCCTTGTAGGTGGCAAGTCCGGCTCGAACCGGAACCATGAAGGCCGGGGGACGAAATCCCTTGGTTTGGAGTATAACTAGCTCGCTATGCGGGACTGAGCATCTCTCCCAATTTCCAGGCTGAGGGCTGGGAGCGCGAGAGGAGGAGCCGTGTCGACTGTCCATGATGGAATGGGCTTTGGTCAGAGGTGCTCCGATGGAAGCTCACGAAGGGGGGATGGTGTGACTCAGATCTAGATCCTCGCCCCTTTTATAGGCAGCTCATTTGCGCAGCTAGCGGGGTAAGTGTAAAAATACCCTGGCTTTTCACATTCATTCAAACATGTGGAAGATGGCCATTATTGGGCGTAGAAGCCAAGGAGCGCAGCATTTATCAGAAGCCGGACACTATTCGACAAGTATATGGAATTTGGAGAAGAACCCACCTCGCAATGTCAAGACAATCAACGCCGGACTCATCGTCATTGAAGCCTCGTTCGGGGCTACCGAGGAGTCCCGGATTAGGAGGTGTCCGGATAGCGAATTATCACCGTTGGCGGACTCACGGACTATGAAGATACAAGATTGAAGACTTCGTCCCCTGTCCGGATGGACTTTCCTTGGCGTGGAAGGCAAGCTTGGCGATACGGATATGTAGATCTCCTACCATTGTAACCGACTCCGTGTAACCCTAACCTATCCGGTGTCTATATAAACCGGAGGGTTTTAGTCCGTAGGACGAACAACAATCATACCATAGGCTAGCTTCTAGGGTTTAGCCTCCTCGATCTCGTGGTAGATCTACTCTTGTACTACCCATATCATCAATATTAATCAAGCAGGAGTAGGGTATTACCTCCATCGAGAGGGCCCGAACCTGGGTAAAAATATCGTGTCCCTTGTCTCATGTTACCATCCGCCTAGACGCACAGTTCGGGACCCCCTACCCAAGATCCGCCGGTTTTGACACCGACACCCGTCGTTCCTTGTCGCCTGCCGCCAACGCCGCCACCGGCCCGGCGGGGAACGAGCAGCAGGCCTCGTCCCTGCATCCGTCGGTGAGGCGAGAAGGCCGCACCGCCACTCCTTCGCTCGCCCTGCTGGTTCTTCGTCCCGCGTGCACCGCACTCCCATGGAGGCTCGAGCCGCGCTCATCGTGGCAAACGAGCTCTTGCGCTACCTCCCCGTCGATGACGTCTACGAGGAGTGGCTCGACCGCGTCGCCGAGCTCGTCTGTGCCGCAGGGGGCTCCCCTGCGTCATCCCTCTCGCTCCCTCGCCCTTCACCCCGCGCGGCAGGCAGGGATCCGGAGGTGCCCCCGCCACCTCCTTCACAAGAAGGCGCCCTGGCTCCAAGGCGTGTGGCCCCGGGCCGAGACACCCCGTGTCCGGTGCCCGTGCAGCAAGAAAGGAGCTGCCAGGAGATCCCTCGTCCCCAAGAAGGTGCTCGCGTGCTCCCAGCACCGGAGCGCCACGATCGTGCTCCAGCGCCACCGCCTCAAGACCCCGTGCTGCTCCAGGCAGCGGTGCACGGGAATCCACAAGAGCAAGCCCCGCATCATCAGAGAGCTCCAGTGGCCACTACAGGCTGTCGCGCCTTCACCGCCGAGCTACATAGCGTCGCGTGGCCCGGCAAGTTCAAACCAGACCTGCCTCCTCGCTACGACGGCACTGCCGACCCCGCGGAGTTCCTTCAGCTCTACGAGCTGGGCATCTTAGCCGCCAACGGGGACGAAAAAGTCATGGCGAATTGGTTCCCCATGCGGCGATGGGCGAGCCGAACCTGGCTCTGAACACGGCTCAGCACGATCTCCTCCTAGGACGAGATGCGCACCCGCTTCATCGCCAACTTCCAAGGCACTCGCGACCAGCCTGCGGCCGTGAGCGTCATGCGCCGCATCAAGCAGCAGCCAGGAGAGACCCTGCAGAAGTACATCCGGCGCTTCAACAACGCCCGCTGAGGGAGTCCCGGACTAGGGGGTGTCCAGATAGCCGGACTATCGTCACGGCCGGACTCCAATACTATGAAGATACAAGATTGAAGACTTAGTCCCGTGTCCGGATGGGACTTTCCTTGGCGTGGAAGGCAAGCTTGGCGATACGGATATGTAGATCTCCTACCATTGTAACCGACTCTGTAACCCTAACCTATCTGGTGTCTATATAAACCGGAGGGTTTTAGTCCGTGGGGACGAACAACAATCATGCCATAGGCTAGCTTCTAGGGTTTAGCCTCCTTGATCTCGTGGTAGATCTACTCTTGTACTACCCATATCATCAATATTAATCAAGCAGAGTAGGGTATTACCTCCATCGAGAGGGTCCGAACCTGGGTAAAAACATCGTGTCCCTTGTCTCCTGTTACCATCCGCCTAGACGCGAGTTCGGGACCCCCTACCGAGATCCGCCGGATTTGACACCGACGTTGGTGCTTTCACCGAGAGTTCCTTTGTGTAAATGCCGCCATCAGGTAGGATGCCTCATCTCATCTTTAAAGACGATACCATCGCCAAAGGAGCCTTGGCCGCTTGCCAGACTCTTCGGCTAGGTGGTTTCTTATGACCGCCAGTCCGGCCACCGCGCCGACGATGACCTCTCGAGTCATCGAAACCAATCTCCATGTCAATTCGGAACTGGCCGAACAATTAGATCCGATCGATCTCTCCTCCGTAAACGAGCTCTTGGATCGAATCGCCGCCCTGGGAGTCGCCACAGACTACGATAGAGGAACAATGCGGCGATTCTTCTTATTCTTAAGGACTAGCTATGTCCGCATTCCCGATCCCTCCATGCCGGATTCCCACGGAGGGATGGAGGTCGATCAAGCCCTGAACTTAAAGTCAGGCGGCAGGTCGGACTCATTGGATAACACTCAAAAATCCAAACTTCCGAGTTCGGAAACTTCTCGGCCTCTGAGTCCTAAATTGGACAGGGTTCCGGATCTAGTTCCACCCGCCCACCCAAACATTAGCGATCTCTCTCGAATTCGGCAAGAGCCCGCCGAAATAGTACATCCTTACTGGGCCAGATTCCTCCTGGTTATGAACATATTAAAGGACTACCGAGAGGAGGACGCAATCCCAATTTTCTGCAATAATTGCACGGACAAGGGAATCCTAAACGCCATAAGTCGTCGCGAAATTACACGCTTTGCTGTCTTGGTGACCATAGTACAAAAGTACTATGCGATGGAGAGCACCTGGAAAACCGAAAGTAAATTTTGGGATAATCCGGCCCCGAATACATCCCTAGTCCGAAACAAAAGGGTGCACCATTATCAAGTACCTGGGTCAAATACCAAAAAACCAAAACCCCCTAAAGGGTACGGAACTGTCTTTGGAGGGTTGGCTAAGCGGACCTGCAAAATTGTGAGTACGCAGGGCGCCCACTCCAACTCATAGCCTTGAGCATGTTGGATACTACTACAGGTGGACAAAAGTGGCGAGGAGCTTCTAGCTTCAGAATCCTAGCCCAGCAACACCAAGATGGTGTTAATAGTCTTCGAGACTTTCGTGATCGAATAACATGCAAACGAACACTCCGCAACCTTGTCAAGTCTACCAAGTAGCAACAATAAATCCATGGGTGACACGGCTATTACCTTTAATGCCGTGATTTAACCTAAATTCCGACCAGCCCGAGCACCAGCCGCATTGGTCCTCGATCCGATAGTGGGCGGCTTCGCCTTACTAAGGTACTCATGGATGGCGGCAGCGGACTAAACCTCATCTATGAGGAAACCCTCCGAAAAATGGAAATAGATGGAACCGCATTGAGCGAAGCAGCACAACCTTTAGAGGAATAATCTCTAGCGGAAACATGCTGCAGGTAAAATCACGCCGGGCGTAGTGTTCGGCTCATCGGACAATTACAGGTCTGAGGAGGTCACATTTCAAGTGGCCCCGTTCAGCAGCGGATATCACGCTTTATTAGGGCGAGAGGCATTCACAATTTTTCAAGCTATACCCCATTATGGGTACATGAAGCTTAAAATGCCGGACCTAACGGAATCATCACTCTCGCTAGTGATCCGAACATAGCACTTTCTGCTACCGAAAACAAGACAACCGCACTAGCCCTCGAGGCACTATCAAAAGCCCTAGCGTCGAGGAACTCACCGCGATGCGCTCCACGGTGAAGCAGGGACGATGTGATACTTGATAAAGGATCCAAGTCCACTTCTTTTAAACCAGCGGATGAAATAGTCAAATTCCAAGTCCACCCAATGGACCACGCAAAGACGGCCTCCATTGGGGCACAATTAAACCCTGATGTAGACGCCAAGACTACGAGAATTTCTACGAGAAAACTGGGACATCTTTGCCTGGCACCCTTCAGGCATGCCAGGTATCCCACGTCAGCTGGCCGAGCACAGCCTAAATATCCTAAAAGGATTCAAGCCAGTCAAACAGGCTCTTCAGTGCTTTTCCGAACCCAAGAGATATACCATGGTAGAGGAGCTAGCCAAACTTTTGGATGCCGGATTCATCAGAGATATAAAACATCTGGACTGGCTAGCAAACCTGGTGATGGTACCAAAGAAGGATAAGTCCTGGCGCCTATGTGTTGATTTTAAATACCTTAATAAGGCTTTCCCAAAGGATCCCTTCCCCCTCCCTCGAATTGATCAAATTATTGATGCTGCAGCAGGACACGACTCATTGTGCTTCCTCGACGCGTACTCCGGCTACCACCAAATTAAGATGGCGGAGCCAGACCAAGCTGCAACAGCATTCATCACTCCATACGGCCCGTTCTGCTTCAACACAATGCCCTTTGGGCTCAAAAACGCCGGCGCAACATATCAGCGCATGATTCAGACATGTCTGGCGAACCAGATCGGCAAAACGGTGGAAGCATATGTAGATGACGTGGTCGTCAAAACCAAGCACGTCGAAACTCTAGTAGACGACTTGAGGCTCACATTCGACAATCTTCGAAAATATGACATCAAGCTCAATCCAGAAAAATGCGTCTTCGGCGTTCCAACCGGAAAGCTCCTGGGCTTCATTTTGTCCGGTAGAGGAATTGAAGCAAACCCGGCCAAGATTCGAGCTCTGTCACAATTGGATATTCCAAAAGACCTCAAACAAATACAAAAATTGACGGGATGCGTAGCGGCTCTCATCCGTTTTATCTCCTGTTTAGGAGAAAAGGCATTACCTCTTTAACGCCTCCTCCACCGCAACGAACACTACGAGTGGACGGATGCCGCCAATGGCCGGACTTCGAAGAAATAAAGGCCATTTTGGCAACAAATCCGGTCCTGGCAGCGCCTCAACGCATGGCGAACCAATGCTATTATATATCGCGCAACACATCAAGTTGTCGGTAGCGGTGCTCGTTGTCGAACGAGAAACGGACGGACACCGGTTCCCTATTCAAAAACCAGTTTATTATGTGTCCACTGTCCTAACTCCATGCAAGTCCCGGTACCCACACTATCAAAAGATAGCATACGCGGTGTTCATGGCGTCCTGGAAGCTGCGACACTACTTTCAAGAGTGTTCGATAACGGTGGCCTCCGAAGTACCTCTTGATGATATTATAAACAACCGCGACGCGACGGGCCGGATTGCTAAATGGGCCATAGAGCTCCTCCCATTCGACATAACTTATAAGCCACGACGAGCTATTAGGTCACAGGTTTTGGCCGACTTTGTGGCCGAATGGACCGAAGCCGAACTCCCTAAAGAGTACGGCGCATACTCCAATTGGATCATGCACTTTGACGGCTCCAATATGTTGGCCGGCCTGGGGGCTGGCGTCGTCCTGACGTCCCCAACCGGGGACACTTTCCAATACGTCCTTCAAATAATGTATACGGACTCCAACAACGTAGCCGAATACGAGGCCCTTCTGCACGGCCTCCGGATGGCAGTCTCCATGGGCATTCAACGCCTAGAGGTGCGCGGGGATTCGAACCTCGCAATATCTCAAATAAACAGGGACTTTGATGCCAAAGATCCGAAAATGGCAGCATACCGCAATGCGGTCCTAAAAATGTCAGCACGGTTCGAAGGGCTCGAATTTCATCATATAGCCCGGGATAACAACAAGGCGGAGGATATATTGGCACGCATCGGTGCAAAACACGATGTCGTCCCACCCAAATATCTTTTTGGAACGGCTGTTCAAGCCATCCGTACTATGGGAAGGGGAGTCCGGCAATAACAATCCGGACCCAACCACACCGCCTGACGCAGAACACTCTGACACAACCGGAGGCTCCGCCCCCGAGATAACACCCTCTGCTCACGAAGTAATGGCAGTCATCGCCCCGTGGACAGAACCATTCCTAGCCTACCTAACTAGGCAGGAACTCCCCGAAGACCAAAATGAGGCTCGCTGAATAGTGCGGCGCTCTAAAGCCTATAAAGTCCATGAGGGAGAGATTTATAAGAAAAGCACTACCGGAGTCCTTCAAAGGTGTATCCCCGAAGAGGAAGGGCAAAACCTCCTGGCTGAAATTCATGCCGGACTGGGTGGGCACCACGCCGCAGCCCGGGCCCTTGTAGGCAAGGCCTTCCGTACAGGATTCTATTGGCCGACGTCCGAGCGGATAAGCAGGACTTAGTCCAACGATCGTCGGTTGCCAGCTTTTGCTAACCAAAGCCACATGCCACCCACCGCCCTTAAAACTATACCCATCACCTGGCCGTCAGCGGTGCTGGGGCTTGACATGGTTGGACCCCTCAAGGGAGGAACCCACAAGCAAAAATACCTATTGGTCATGGTGTATAAATTCACCAAATGGATAGAGGCCAAGCCTGTTAAAACGGCCGAATCCGGACCAATGATAGACTTCATATCAGGGGCAAATCGAAAGGGCAAATGGTCTAATCATGAGCGGCATTAAACCCAGACTAGTGTGGTCCCTCAAGGAATCTAACACGCACTGGGTTGAGGAGCTCGACTCCATACTCTGGGGGCTGCGGACCACGCCGAATCGTACTACCGGATTCACACCATTCTTCATGGTGTATGCGGCAGAGGCAGTCTTGCCCTGCGACATAATACATGACTCACCTCGGCGTGCGCATGTATGAAGAAAGAGAAGCCGAGCTCGATCGACAGGACAGTTTGGACGCATTGGAGGAGGAGCGCGACGTGGCAAAAGCTTCGTTCGCATTCTATCAACAAAGAGGCTCGAAGATATCAAAGCGAGGAAATACGGGCCAAAGCTTATAACGCGTTGGCGAACTAGTTCTCGCGCCGAGACAAGAAAAAGGACAAACTCAAGCCCAAATGGGAAGGTCCCTTCATCATTGACCAGGTCCTGACCGGCGGAGCATACCGTCTGCGAAACGCATCGGATAACCGACTCGAGCTGAACCCATGGAACGCGGCTCGTCTACGAAGATTCTACGCCTAAGTGCTGGACTCCAAGTTCGTCTCCTTCCTCCGTCCGCATTCTTTATTTTTGCTTTTGTGCTGTCTTTTATTTCTCTCCTTCCTCCTTCTTCTTCTTGTAGCCTCTAGAGGCTCGTTTGCGCTTTTTTCGCAAACACTTGACGCGCTTGTCCGCTCATTATATTCGGGGCTTCTTTATGAAGCTTATTTATACGGGCTTCACGCCCAACACATTCGTTAAACTTCCGCATGTACCTTTTATTCACCATTATATGCATCGATATGACTAAAGTTTTGGCCAAGCTGGGTTGCCTGGCTCCTGTGCTTACCCCTACATTCCCGATTGTTCGGCTAGGTGGTAAAGGGAGCACCTCTGCGATTGTTATTGCCGGGTCAGCCAGATGTGTACCTCGGTAGGTGAAGCCAAAGCTAAGCGTTCTTAAGGGAATATTTGGTTGGTGAACTAAAAGATGATTTTAACTATTTACCCATCTGCCCCTCAGATGATTTTCTCGCTTTCACGGCAGCTTTGACATGCACTTAAGGGCATGCATCCCAGTGAAAGGAACCCTTAACGGAACTATTCTCCTTGAAGATGTTTCTTACTACCCATGTAATATAACATAACTAGTTGGGCACTTGTCTGATACAGCAACAATGACCCCTATGCCTTGTCTCCATGCATACCACGGTTCTTATATAACCACGAAGGTATTCGGACACACTCCGGACTATTGGGTCCGGAGGTCGAAGCGAAAAGGTCCGCTATGACAAACGATCTACAATCCGGCTAGAAGGCATTCTTTCATGTCATATTTTTACATAAGTCAACTTGACTCATTCTATTCCTCCTCAATGCCATCTAATAGGCTATCTAATTTACAATCTTGCTGGGAATACTTGGCGGCCAATTCTACTTGGCCGTACACTAAGCTTATAGGGATCTCCATCGCATCCGGCCCCACAGGTCCGACCTTGGCCATGTGGTTTGCGTCAGCCTTCGTGTACCTCGTCTTCACCATGGCCCAGGCCACCCTGGCGCCTTGACGGCAGGCCGATATCTTCCATAGCCGGAAGCGCCGCCGTGCCCCTTGAAGCCGCTCTGCCAGCTCCCCAATGCCTTCGAGCAGGGAGATAGATGGCCACAAGGCCTGTCCGACGCCTTTCATCACCTGCCGGACTCGTTCATGCAGCTGACGCAGTTCGGGAAGAAGATTGTCACAGCCCTAGAGTCTGTTTGTAACTTGTGGCATTGCATCCATGCATCATGTTTAAATTCAAAATATTTTGAAATGGGGATGACAAACCCTAGCACCAAATTAAATCAAATAGGGTCAACCAGAAATATTTTCAATGAACCCAAAATGCTTTTCAGAAAAGTTCATCATTTTTGAATTGGTCTAGAACCTCTGCCAAAAATGGTGCACATTTTTCTAGGTCACTCTGGATTTTTGAATTAATGCATTAAGTATTTGCATTTGGGCATTTAATTCATATATATATATATATATTAATTGCCCAAATAATACTGATAATGTTTGAGGGCTGCTGAAAAATATTTCAACAGTGCCCACAACTTATCTCAGTATTTTTACGAAAGGTTTAGTATTTTTAGTATTTCAAAAACAACAGCAGAAATAGAAAACAGAAACAAATAAAAGAAAGAGAGACACTCACCTGGCAACCTACTGTGTGGCCCAACATTGTAGCCCATGCCGGCCCAGCCCACCTCCACCTCCACTGTCGTCTTCCTCCCCAGGCCAGTAGGCAGAGCGCGTGCTCGCCGCGCGTCCACACGCGCCCGAGCCACCTCCTGCCTGGCTGCCTGCGTCCCCGATGCCCTGGACGCCTCCATGCGTCGCCACGCAACACTCCGGACCCCCTCGCTCTCTCCCACTCCCTCGTTCCCCTCCTCTGTCTCGCTCTCACACGCACGGCCGAACGCTGCCACCGCCGCTCACACTGCGGGTAGCCGTAGCCACCCCCGTGCCTCATCGTCATGACCACGAGAGCCACCAACCCATGTAGCACCTCTCCACCGAAGGAAGCGATCCCGGACGGCCTCCATTGTCTCCACCGCCGCCTTCTCCCCCACCGGCCGCCGAGGATCTTCTCCGTCGATTCGGCCACTCCGGCGCGTCCCCAAGCCCGCTAGCCATCCCTGCAGCTGCGTGGTGAGCCGCTGAACCGTTCCCCCCTTGCCCCATCGTCCCTAGCATCCTGTAGCCGCCGCCCCATGAGATCCGAAGGCTGCCGCCATTGGGCCTCATCGCCGCCGCGGCCAGAGATAGCTATGACGACAACCGAGCACTGCAACATGCTCAGAACACCGTCAGGAGCCTAGAACGCTCACCCGTTGCTCCTGCCGTGCGCTGCAGCGTCGTTTTCGCCGATGCCCGAACTCCGGCCGCCGCCTCGCTCGCCACCGCCGATGTCACAGCTCACCCCAGCTCCTCTCGCTTGCTCCATCAGATACGCGCAAACCACAGCAACCCGTAGGAGCAAACGGCGAGGCAAATGGTTGCCCGTAGCTCGATCCCGATGAACATCCGTCGTCGGATGTGCCCGCCGGCGTCCAACTCCGGTGAGATGACGTGGCGTCATTAGCTTGAGGCTAATTACCGCGTTAACCTCGCCCTGTGTCACTGACAGTCCAGCCCCACCACTCTAATTAACCACGGGGTAACCCCTATTTAGTTTTAAGCTAACCCAAGTGGGCCCACACGTCAGCTTGACCATGCTGACGTGGCTGTTGCATTAGCTCAAATCACATCATATTGCCATGTCACATTCATGCATCATATTGTCGCATTGCATTGATTGTGTTCTTCCTTGTTTGCCAGTGTTTGCCCCTCTCGATAGACGTGGTTCCGACGATGAGCTCGATGACACCGATGAAGAACTATAATATCTTCAGAAGTGCCAGGCAAGCAAAACCCCTTTGTTCATTCCGATACAATCCCACTCTCTCGCTCCTACTCTCTTTTACTGCATTAGGACAACAACGATTCATCTGTTACTTGAGGCGGTAGGTGAACCCCCTTTATCCTCTGCATGACCTGTCATTGCCACAGTAAATAGATGAAACCCACTAGCATGAGTAGGAGTTGTTTGAGCCTTGATGTGCCTACTCATTCATGTTTGTTTGTCGTGCCTGCTATTGCTTAGAGTTGTGTCAGTCCGATTCATCGCTGATGAATCGGAGGTGTGAACATGTCCCACTGTTGAGAGCTAAATGTGTGAACACGATTTGGTAAAGGTAGCGGTGAGAGGCCATGTAGGAGTACATGGTGGGTTGTCTCATTGCAGCCGTCCTCAGGAACTGAGTTCTGTGTTTGTGATCCATGAACAGTTACTACCACGCATTGGAATGCTTAAGTGCCCCTCTCGACTTATAAATCAACTTGATCTCTATCCAGGAGGTGCAACTAGTTTCTGGTGTTTGTAGGTAGTGTTAGTAGTCTACCAAGTGGCACCCGGTACAGGTGGGCTTGGGACAGACTAGGCACCGTGGCACGGTGTACCAAGCGTAGAACCACCCGTCGAGGTGTGCTTGGGAACCCTGCACACATTGTTTGGGGCCGTGAGCGACACCCGGCGGATCTCCTTGCGGATGGAACCTGAATAGGCGATAAACCTGGACTAGAGACTTGTGTGGTTAGTCAGGTCGTGGCCGACTCCCTCTCCAGGCTTCCGTTTGAAGGTTGCCGAGATACATGACGCGTACATGGCGGTGAGTGGCGAGAGCGTGTGTGAAGAAGTACACCCCTACAGGGTTAATATGATCTATTCGAATAGCCTTGTCCGCGGTAAAGGACTTCTGGGTTGCCTATAACAGTTCATAGACAAGTGAAAGTGGATACTCTAAAATGCGCAAGATAAGCGTGAGTTCTATGGATGGCGTTCTCGTAGGGAGACGGGAGTGGATCCATAGTGGTGTATTGATATGGTGAATATGTGGACTCGTGTGCGCCACCTCAAAAGAGTTACTTGCGAGTCGTAGTTCAGGGATAGCCACCGAGTCAAAGCTGGCTTGCTGCAGTCAAACTCCACCACCCCTTATTGATAATGATGCATATGTAGTTAGTTACGATGTAAGTCTTGCTGAGTATAATTGTACTCACGTTTGCCTATTTTATGTTTTGCAGAGAGACTTCAGTCTCGCTAGTAGTTCCGCGTGGACTTCGACGTTTAGCTTGTTACCTCAGCTACGATCTTGTGCCCTCGGCAGGATCTGGTAGATAGTCAGGCTTCTTAGCCCTTTTTCATTTGTAGATGTCTGTACTCAGACATGTTAAGCTTCCACGTGTGCTTTGTTTTGTATGCTCTGAATGTTGGGTCATGAGACCCATGTTTGTAATATCTCGCTCCTCGGAGCCTAATGAATAAATACTTGAGTCGTAGAGTTATGTTGTGATGCCATGTTGTATTTACACATATCGAGCATATTGTGTGTATGATTGAAATGCTTGGTATGTGTGGGATCCGACAAACTAGTTGTTTATCCTTGGCAGCCTCTCATATGGGGAAATGTAGTCTAGTGCTTCTGGCGATAGTAGTCCGCTTCTGACCCGGTTCACCGGAGTCCTGCTAGCCCGCTTTACTTTACTGACACTTGACCGGCGGCATGTGTTTCACTTCGTTCGTGGTATGCATCCCTTCGGAAATGTCACGCGGTGACATCCGAGTCCTGCCTAGCTCACTTTCTGACCCGGGTTCCCGGAGTCCTGTTAGCCAGTGCTACAGCCCGGATTCACACGCTGGCGACCGACATGCTCGATGTGATTCATGTATGCCTGTCCCCATGGGTTAGCGCCGCTTTGGGTTCACGACTAGCCATGTCGGCCGGGTTCTCTATCATATGGATGCTAGCGACACCATCATATACGTGAGCCAAAAGGCGCAAACGGTCCCGGGCCATGGTAAGGCGACACCCGTGGGAATACCGTGCGTGAGGCCACAAAGTGATATGAGGTGTTATCGGCTAGATCGATGTGACTTGGAATCAGGGTCCTGACAGCTTTGGTATCGAGCCTGATTGCATCAGAGGATTACCAAGCCAAACCGGGTGAAGTTGAGTCTAGAAATGCTTTAGTTATGTAAGGGAATTGATTGTGGAAGGGAACGTAAGGCTCTTTTACTCCTTATACCTCATGGCTTTACGATCCGAGTCATCCTCTTCTATTCTACAGGGATTAAGAACTAGGCCTTCTCATCTATCTATCAGGATGACGTGTTACTAATCCATAGACTTTTAAGATTGTTGTTTTTACGCCCCAGTTCAGTTTCTACTATTTCCGTATGTTCATAGTTGGTCTCAAAACCCTGATATTGTGATGTTGAGTGGTTATGCCACCATTTTTCATGATGTCCCAAATCTTTTTGAGCATTTACAGCCGTTATGCTGTCCGAGTCGTCCCAGGTTTCTAAACTATCTGATGCATTTGCAAATCCCTTCCTCCCGTTCCTGATGTCCTTTTGGGCCAGATTAAGCACACTAATCGGTGAGTTGAGGTACCCTATTGCCTCGACATATATGTTGGAGCTATTATTATGACCCTAGGTGTTTAGGGAGTCACTTAGTAATCCAGCCATGCTTTGTGTCCCCAGTGTGATGATTCTGGACATTATTCTTGAAAGAATCCCGTGATGTTATTAGTTAGTAGGCATTCTACTCCTGGGTTCTTGACCCAAGATTCACTCTACTTACCTCGTGTTGATAGCGTTTGCTAGTTCCTTTAGGTTATTAGTAACTTTGCGATAGTCCTCGAGGTCCCTGGCATTTCCTTCGTCCAAATACCATGAACTATTTAAGGCAGAAGTTATTTGAACCAAAAGATCACAATCAGAGTACTCTTGAGGAGTTCTCCATTCATAATTGTGACTCTGCCAGTCCTACCTCCCTGCATAGGTTATCCGAAAGAAACATGTTTAACTTGGTTCGACATACTAATCTATGCATCCAGAACTCAGGAAGATATATGATCCGTTGAGTTGTTTCCATTGCAGCTCTATTCCGATCCCCGTCTATCAGTTGGTAGTCAGGAGTAGTTGTGCATTCATGTTATCGATGCCTATTATTCTTGTGGTCTATCAAGCCATTCTATTCTGGAATGACTAGGAGAAACAAACTCCAGTACCTCATCCATATCCAGGATTGGGTCAAAGCAATTGTACTTCGCAGATCAAAATGCCAATCTAGCTTTTGTTCTGTTCTACCCTGAAGTATTACCCATTTTAAGTCAGGAATGTCATGAGAATTGCACCAACTATTATGAATTTTTGATGAAGTGATACTTCTCGCCAATATCATTTGCTCCTCGGTTCCGTGTTGTTGCAACTGGAATACCGACAAGTGAATTGTGATGTGTGAAATTAATACTTCTAGCAACCATGTTGCTTAGTAGTAAACGGACAATAGTTTCACTCTTAGCGTGTTGGTTTTTGAATCATCATTTTAAGATAGACTGTGCTACCTAGTCCCTATTTCTGGTGCACTCTCAAGCAATGAGTTAGGATTGTGTCAATCCCTCACTCTGTTGATCATATCATCTTGCCCTGAAAAGCAAGGTTGTTCTCGAGCTTAGTAACATATCGGTGGTTCATGATTTTCCAAATATCTTCTCGGAAGTATTACCAGGCTGTCCCCTGACTGTTATGTTGAGCTCGTGATCAAATTGGTTTTCCTCTAAATCAGCCATTCTCCAAGAATCTGTGTTGGATACCCCTGAGCTAGTTGGTTAAGCTAAACAACAACTTGGAGAGTTGGAAGATAAAGCTTTGCCTAACTTAGTTCATCTCTAAGGGATACCTTCTGTACGTGTGTGTGTTGAAGAAAGATGATATCTTCGTTGATTGATCCTCGTGATCAGTTGTCGGTGCTATTGTCTTATCCAACCCTTGATTTGAGTATGGGCTATCGTCAAATCAAATCAGAACCAATGATGTTCGTAGTGTTGTCTTACTCGTGGTTGATCCCTCGAGCATACACCATTATATCTTTTGGGTCTGACCAATGCTATCACCGTGTTCACATGACGGTGGAAGTCCAGTGATAGGGAAATTCCGATGAGTTGCTATTGAGCCCATCTGTAGCATTTTGTCCCCCCCATGATTCATGTTGAACATCAACCTAGTGTTGGAAACTTTTGTAAGCATTGCCTTCGTGGTCCGTTCATGAGGTATATGTTTTGGTGAAAGAAGTGACTTTCTCCGATTCACGTGCATTTGGTGCAAGTTGCCGCCGTGAGTTCGAGAAAGATTGTTTTAGTTTCCTCTAGAACCTTCCCAAGTCAGTCATGCATACGTGCGAAGTATTCTATGGTTTGGAGACTTCCAACCTTCATTCTATATGTGTCCCTAGCACACCAAGCCAATGATTGATTTGCTCAAGGAAAATGAGCGTGTTGTGCTAATTCTAGATCATGCACAAGGTTCCGTTATCCTCGATGATGGTTCCCAACCAGAACTCGGTAGTATTTTTATTATAAGACTACTAGGTGGTCATGCTTGTCTGGGACAGCGAGTTCACATGTTGTAGCAAAACCCGCTCATGTTTTGGAGCTTACTATCGTAGTTCATTCCTCGAGAATCTTGCAACGCCATCTCGTCGAATTGTGTTGCAAACTTTTTTTTTCAGACATGCAGAGTCTGAAGTATCCTATTTCCAATCGGATCTGAATCTCAGGCAGATATGATGGTTGGAACATTCCCAACAGTTGCATCTTGTTCCCAGCTTGCACCGCCATTGTGCCAATCCCCCATGGGCTGCCTTCTCGGTAGTTGCTGTCCAATATCATCTTCAAAAATGGACTTATCATGGGTCCCCTCCTCCTCCGATGATAAGCAAATCATCCTTTGCGTTGTCTTCAACAAGGTAGTCCACATCATCCATTCTAGTCTGAGTATGTCATTCTTTCGAACTCCTTCAAATGATCGATTGTGAATGCCTTAGGCTGGTTTAAAGAGTTTCAATGATCTCTGAATCAAAAGTAATTCTGTTTGCCACCTAAGGGCACAACTCTATGAGTCACCTTCCCCAAGGTGCCCCGTTATTGAATCATGGCAATTATTTCCTCGCCACCTTGACACCATCCACCATCTCTCTAAGCGTGGAATTGTTGCCCACCAAATCAAACCTCGTTGTTTGTTCTTCCATCCCTCTCGATGTGTTTTGTGCCTCAACTCAAGATGTTTCAACATCTCATTCCGCGAGTTGATCTTGAGTGCTCGATCTTCAAGGAGATCGTCTCCTATAGAGTTTCTTTCTGTCGCCATCGTGTTGGATGAAGATCTCAAAAGCAAGGATGTCAAGATCAATTGGAGCAATGAACCAACATCTTTGAGAAGGATAGTTGGATCATGAAGATCGTGTTAGCTTGTGACCCCTCTAACTTCTTACCTCACGTCTTGAATCTCGGGACGAGATTCTTGTTTAGTAGGGGTGAGCTGTCACAGCCCTAGAGTTTGTTTGTAACTTGTGGCATTGCATCCATGCATCATGTTTAAATTCAAAATATTTTGAAATGGGGATGACAAACACTAGCACCAAATTAAATCAAATAGGGTCAACCAGAAATATTTTCAATGAACCCAGAATGCTTTTCAGAAAAAGTTCATCATTTTTGAATTGGTCTAGAACCTCTGCCAAAAATGGTGCACATTTTTCTAGGTCACTCTGGATTTTTGAATTAATGCATTAAGTATTTGCATTTGGGCATTTAATTCATATATATATATATATATATATATATTAATTGCCCAAATAATACTGATAATGTCTGAGGGCTGCTGAAAAATATTTCAACAGTGCCCACAACTTATCTCAGTATTTTTACGAAAGGTTTAGTATTTTTAGTATTTCAAAAACAACAGCAGAAATAGAAAGCGCGAAACAAATAAAAGAAAGAGAGACACTCACCTAACAACCTCATCAGGCGGCCCAACACTGTAGCCCGTGCCCAGCCCACCTCCACCTCCCTGTCGTCTTCCTCCCGGGCGGTGAGGCGAGGCGCGTGCTCGCCGCACGTCCACACGCGCCCGGGCCACCTCCTGCCTGGCTGCCTGCGTCCCCGATGCCCTGGACGCCTCCATGCATCTCCACGCAACACTCCGGACCCCCTAGCTCTCGCCCTCTCCCTCGTTCCCCTCCACTGTCTCGCTCTCACACGCACGGCCGAACGTCGCCGCCGCCGCTCACACTGCGGGCAGCCGCAGCCACCCCCGTGCCTCATCGTCGTGACCACGAGAGCCACCAACCCATGTAGCACCTCTCCACCGAAGGAAGCGATCCCGGACGGCCTCCATCGTCTCCACCGCCGCCTTCTCCACCACCAGCCCCCGAGCATCTTCTCCGTCGATTCGGCCACTCCGGCGCGTCCCCAAGCCCGCTAACCATCCCTGCAGCTGCGTGGTGAGCCGCTGAACCGTTCCCCCCTTGCCCCATCGTCCCTAGCATCATGTAGCCGCCGCCCCCATGAGATCCAAAGGCCGCCGCCGTTGGGCCTCATCGCCGCCGCGGCCAGAGATAGCTATGACGACAACCGAGCACTGCAACATGCTCAGAACACCGTCAGGAGCTTAGAACGCTCACCCGTTGCTCCTGCCGTGCGCTGCAGCGTCGTTTTCGCCGATGCCCGAACTCCGGCCGCCGCCTCGCTCGCCACCGCCGACGTCACAGCTCACCCCAGCTCCTCTCGCTTGCTCCATCAGATGCGCGCAAACCACAGCAACCCGTAGGAGCAAACGGCGAGGCAAATGGTTGCCCGTAGCTCGATCCCGATGAACATCCGTCGTCGGATGTGCCCGCCGGCGTCCAACTCCGGTGAGATGACGTGGCGTCATTAGCTTGAGGCTAATTACCACGTTAACCTCGCCCTGTGTCACTGACAGACCAGCCCCACCACTCTAATTAACCACGGGGTAACCCCTGTTTAGTTTTAAGCTAACCCAAGTGGGCCCACACGTCAGCTTGACCTTCGGCGTGGTGCTGGGCCCACATGTCTGTGACCCTAGCCATCACTGTGAGACTGACCAGCGGGTTTCACTGGTCAGGTTTGACCTGGACAGCGCCTGTTGACCTGCTGAGGTCAGCATGATGCAATGCTGACGCAGTAATTGATTTTCTGGATTTAATCTTTTTCAGGAAATTCCAGAAAATAGTGCTAACTTCTAAAAATCATATAAAATCAACCTTAACTCCAAATGAGATAATTTATATATGAAAAATGATCAGAAAAATCCAATCTATCCATTTGTATTACCTCCATCGAGAGGGCCCGAACCTGGGTAAAAACATCGTGTCCCTTGTCTCCTGTTACCATCCGCCTAGATGCACAGTTCGGGACCCCCTACCCAAGATCCGCCGGTTTTGACATCGACACCCGCCTCAAGATTCCAAAGGTGAGTGAGGAGGCCATCATCTCAGCCTTCTCCAACGGCGTGCGTGAAGTCAAGATGAAGGAGGAGCTAGCAATGCATGAAGACCTGTGCACATCACTAGAGCTGTTCAACTTGGCGACCAAATGCGCCATGGCTGAGGAAGGGCGCCTCTCCCTCCTCGAGCTTCCAGCTGCCGATCCAGAAGAGAAGAAGCCCAAGGCCAAGGACGTGAAGCGCAAGGGGGCTGTCGTGCTCGCGGCAGAACCAGACACCAAGCAAGGCAGGGATCAGCCCGAGTCATCCAAGGGCAGCCGGTACTGCGTGTACCATGACCTCCACACCCACAACACCAACGAATGCCAGGAGCTCAGGGCCGTGCGAGAAGGGCGTATTGGGCGATGCCGCGAGCGCAATGATCGAGGCTACGACCGAGGAGGAGGAAGAGGCGCAGGACGCTGGAAAGACTGTGGCCCTCGCAGGGATGGCGTGACAGACCTCGCGAGGACCGCTGGCAGGACCAGCCTCGCGAGGGAGGTTGGAGAGACCAGCCTCGTGAAGACCGCCCTCAAGGCAACGCAGGGCTCCCACCTCTGCCTCAGCCGCCAAGGAGATACGAAGACAATCATCAGGACGAGGGGATTGGGGGCTTCCAGGAGCCGCGCGCAATCGCTTGCATCCTGGGTGGCGCTCAGGCCACAGCCTCTCAGCGCATCTTCAAGCAGTTTGCTCGCGAGGTGAACGCAGTCCTCCCCAAGCCAGAGGCCACTCGCCCTCTCAGATGGTCGTCGTGCGTCATCACGTTTAGTTCAGCGGATCAGCTCAAGTGCGCGGCAACGGCCGGAGTCCTCCCCATGCTTTGCTCACCTGTCATCAGCAACGTGCAAGTCACCAGGACCCTCATAGACGGTGGAGCAGGGCTCAACGTCCTATCTGTCGAGACATTCAACGATCTCCAAGTGCCATACGATCAGCTTCAGCCAACCAAGCCTTTCTCACGAGTCACCGATGGCTCCACCGTCCTGATAGGGCAAGTTCGTCTTCCCGTCACCTTCGGACAGCACAACAACTACCGCACCAAGCTCATCGACTTCGACGTCGCCCACATTCGCCTGCCGTACAATGCCATCCTCGGGTACCCAGCTTTGGCCAAGTTCATGGCAATGACTCACCATGGCTACAATGTCCTCAAAGATGCCAGGAAGCGGAGGAGTCATCACAGTGCCTTGTGAGGAAAGGGATGCAGTGTGCTCTCTTGAGCGTGCCTTCCAAGCTGCAGCAATCCAAGACCTAGATCAAAGGAGCGGGAAACTTCCCGAGGCGATCCCCAAGAAGAAGAAGGCTTCACCTGGTCCAAGCCCTCGTGGGGTGGGTACCTCCGGAGGCATGGCAACAGGACCTGCGCCCATTCAAGGGGCGCCACCCTCTGACGCATAGGAAGGCGTGCCCGGCACCCTCCTCAGGCAGGTCTCGGGGGCTCTTTCATGGCGAGCCACCGACCTAGCCAGAGTCACGAGGGAGGCGCTCGGGCACCACTTGGAGGCGTGCTTCAAGGCACGTTTCCCTAAGGAAGATATGAGGCAAGGAGGGCCAAACCCTCAGGAGTTCATCACGAGGAGCACCCAGGAGCTACAGGAGTCAAGAGTCATGCGCGGCTGTCGCCGCTTGCCCGCCGTGGCCCCAAATCCAGGCGAGGATGCTGGGCTGCGAATCTGCATCGACATACCAGGGCTCAACTGAGCCGCGTCTCAGGACCGCCTCTGGCCCTCACGTGTGGGGTGTTGCGAGGGTCCACCTCACAGCTACGTCGCATGCCTTTCGGCCTGCCGAACGCGGTTGCCCATCAGTGCCTGCTAAGGTGCACTCTGGAGGCTCAGGAGGTCAAGCAGCGCGTGATCCTGGTAGAGATGGAGATGGCTCTCGAGGAACCCCCGTGCCCCCGGAGCCTCCCGAGGCTCTAGGTTCGGAGGGCTCATGAGGGCCGGCATCCTCGTCATGCGTCGTCCGCTACCTCAACATCCCTTCACACCCGACCATATCAGGTGACACCTTTCCAAGTTTCGTTTTCAGCTGGGAGCGCCCCTCGGGCTGCATCATTCCCAGGCTGCGTGGGTCCGTCCCTGCGGCATGTATCCGCTTTTGCTTATGTTCTTTACTTACCTTGTTGGGCGCCCCTCGGGCTGCATTACCCCAAGCTGCTCGGGCTGCACCCAGATGGCGTATGCTTTCTCCGCACCTATCTAGATGGATTTGCTCCTTCGCTTAACCCGATTCACGCAATTATTGCCTACTACCCGTCATGGGCCTCTCCGCCCTAATGCAAAGCGCTTGCATGTTAAAAGGGGGGTACACGAGCATCGCGACTCATGGGCTCTTCTTGGCTCTCCAGCCCTCACCACCGCCTTGACCCACGGCATCGTGACTGTCATACCAGTGGCGGCCGAGCTCGCCGAGGGCCGGGACACGAGGACGAGAGCATTTGCATTCTAACCCTGCAGGAACACACCAAAGATAAAGGCCCGAGCCAGGCGCAACCCGCCTCGAGGTAGGGCCTCGTGAGTCCTTGTTGGCTCACGGGTGCCCAGATACACCTCTCCTAGCCCTACCGTGCGGCCACGTGTCACGGGTCAGACACGCCTGAGGGGCTCCTCCCGAGGGGAGCCCCTCCCACGAACCAGTGGAAGCACCATGCTCACGCTGGCGACGACATCGCCGAGGAGCGGCTATGCCCGTAAACATACGGAAGCGCTATGCTCCACGCTGGTGATAAACAACTGAGGGCGGCTCACAACGTATCAACCTCATGGAGCCCAGAGCTCAGTGTCCGGCGCCATCGCAACGCCTCCCCTTGGGAGTGCTGAGGGGATGGACACGAGGCTGCACTGCCAAGCCACGCCGAGCGTGATGCCACCCAGCCAGTCCCTCGGACCTGGTCGTCGCGCGCCTCCCCGAGCGGAGCCAAGGTATGAAAATTTGTTTGAACGTCAAGGGGGACTCCTGAGCATCGCGACTCAGGAGCCTAACTAGTCACGTAGCCCCTCACTCCTTAGTCCCGTCATTGGTCTCCGGTCGGGGCTAACGGCGGTTGAGGTATGCGTGGGGTCGGGCCCTGCCGACGTAGAACGACCAATCCACTCGTATGCCTCCTATCCCTACTTGTTGTTCGCGCGTCAAGGGGGACTCCTGAGCATCGCAACTCAGGAGCCTAACTTTCCACGTAGCCCCTCTCTCCTTAGTGTCGTCCTTGGTCTCCGGTCGGGGCTAACGGCGGCTGAGGTATACGCGGGGTCGGGACCTGCCAATGCAGAACACATGCAAGTAGGAGGGAAGAATGCGAATTCAAAGCAAATATTACAAGCCATAAGTCGTTTCACAACGCAAAACACAAAGTTTAAATGCCTCCATGAGGCATGGTGCATGTTGCAGGAATTAAAACAGAGTGGAAGCTGCGAAGGGATCACTCTCCTGTGGCGCCCCCACCTCCCGAGGCCGCGGAGCTGGCGGCACCACGCCCAGGAAAGGTGCTGAAGGCGCGAAACTTCCCCAGCAGGGCCTTGGCTCGGCCCTTCACGGCCTCAGCAACGACAGCGGCAAGGTCACCGCTCACAGGATCCAGCAGGCTGTCGAGGTCGACGCTGGGGCCGCGAAGGTAGACATGGCTAAGGATACGCGTCAGCGCTGCAGAAGACAGGGCGCGCCTCGGCCTCGGCCGTGGGGCCAAGGCCGTCCGTGACATCTTCAAATGCTCGAACCAAGAAAGGAAGCAGCTCGGCGGGGCCGTCCTCTGCACCAGCCAACAGCTTCTCCAGGCCACCCTCGTAGAGCGTCTTCAACGCGGCGCGAGCCTTCTCCTCCAACCTGGCGAAGGCCACCCGATCCTCAGCCAGGATCTTTGCCTTCCTGTCTAGCTCGATCCTCTCCGCCTTCAGCGACTGTTCTAGCATCTCCAACCGGCCACAGCAGCCATCAAGCTCGGCGTCCCGGTCCCTGACGGCAGCCTCCCGAGCCTCCATCTCCTTCTCCTTCTCCTGGCGGCCGTGGACCTCCTTAGCGAGCTCGTCGCACAGGCCTTGCAGCTCGACCTCCAGCGCCTTGCAGCGGTCCCGGGCATCCGCGGCGTCGCCCTGGGCAGCATCGCGAGCAGCCCTGGCCTGGCGGGCATCTTGCTTCTCCCCATCGGAGGCCGACGCGGCTTGGCTCATCATCGCTCAGACGGAGGCAGCAGAGCGGGCCCAGCCAGAAGCCAGCTCCAGCCGCCCGGCCACCAGACGGGGATTAGCGTTCCGGAGATCCTCTTGCAGACGACTCAGTTCGTTGGTGGCCTGGTTCAGGATGGCCGAGGGATCAGAAGAGACTGGAGCCGGCGGAGCAGGTGTAGAAGACGGCAGCGTGATCACCGCTTGGGAAGGAGGAGCCCCCTCGGCCTTGGGCACCTCAGCGACGACGTCAAGCGCAGGCACCTCCAGAGTCAGCGGGAGCACGGGGGCTGACTCACCTCCAGAGTGCCCCTGCTGGGCTCGTGAGGATGACCGGGCAGGGGAGGCGCGAGCCTCGCTGCCTCCTTTCCCCGCAGGCGAAGCCGCAGCCTCGGCAGACGAACCCGCCTCCAGCAGGGCCGCAGAAGCCCCCTTCGGCCTTTTTGCTGCAGGTGCCGACCTGGCCAAGAGAATACAGACGTCAGTCCCTGGCGGCAGAAGCAAAGAAAAACACGGATCGAACACTTACTGGTCGTCGTCCCCGGACCCAAGCAGCCTCCGACCAAACTTGAAGCCTGAAAGCCTACGGCTAGGATCAGCCTCGGGAGGCCCGGAAGCAGTAGGCGCGTTGGGAAGGCCGGATCTGGCCTCAGACTGCCCCGGAGTTAGAGCGGACCCTGGGGGAACCAGCCCCGACCTGCCCTTCCTCGGAACCAGGGGAGAATCCTTCCCTCCTCACCTGGCATCGGCCTCATCGTCGTCCAGCATGGAGCAAAGGGCGCGGGACCTACGCCGAGGGAAGGAATCACCTGATTCCTCGCCAGCCGCCTCGAAGTCAGGCTCTTCTTCCTCCACCTCCTATTCTTCCTCCTCACTCCCGCAGGAGTTGCTGGAGGAAACGTTCACCGTCGCCAACATCATCAGATCCTCGGGAGCCCCGGCGGGCACCAGCCCCTCACCATTGAAGGTGGGCATGGTGCTCACCACTTGCTCCCAGTCATCACGAAGGAACAGGGGGACGGGAGCGCCCTCCGGCATCGCCACGCCCCCCCCCCCCCCCGACCAAGGAATGGAGAGCCGTGGCCAGATCTTCGTCAGAGAGGGCCTCGGAGGTCAGGTGAAGGGTGTCACCTACCTCCCCCAGCCTCCACAACGGAAGCAGATGTTCCCGGAGCGAAGCCACCCGATGTTCCAGGAACTCCCTCAGGAGCGTGGCCCCAGTCAGCTTCGCCGCCCCGAAGTTGGCTGGCCTCAGGTCCGCGTCTATCCTCTTCAGCAACATCTTCGCGCAAGAATCGATGAGCTCCGCGCGAGACCACGCGTCAACGGCCTCGGGCTGCCCCGACGGCAGCGCCAGTCGGGGATGGATGCGCCCGACATCCACCATGACCCACTTGCTCCTGAAGCCTTCAATCCTCTTCCCGGGCTTGGAGATGGATTTGGAGCTGCAGTATGCGATGAAGCTCGCGCACGCAGTAATAGAGCCACGGGAGACCCAGAGGAAAAAGTAATGGTGCAGCAAAGCCACCGAGGGTTTTATCCCAACGTGAGCCTCACAATAGTAGGTGAAAATCGCCAGGAGAAGAACAGAGTTGGGGTGGAGATGCAGAGCTTGTAAGTTGTATTGGCGGAGAACAGTGAAGAAGAACTCAGAAAAAGGAGGGACCAGACCGGCGATAATGGCGCTCACGAAGAACGAGTAGAAGGTGCTCCCACGGCCTTGAGCTGATCGAGCCGGCCTTGAGCACGATCGCTCCCTTGTTGCCCTGCGCCACCATCCTCCGGCGCAAAAGGGCGAGATTCTTCGCCGACACGGTCGGAGGATCCAGAGCCGGGAGGTACCAGGCCTCAGTCGGGTCTTGAGAGGCGCCATGGCTTGCAGGATGGGAAGGATTGAGACAGATCTGGAGGATTTCGGAAGCAAGGAGGAGAAGGGCGAGAAAGGGGAGCGAGAAAGCACCAAGTCTGGCCCGGGCCTCCTTTTTGTCAGAAGGGCAGTTGCCGAGGCGTCGTGGGGAAGTGAAGACGCCCACAACCAATCAATCACCACACGGCGCCCAAGGCCGCAGGCTGTTGGGGCCCACGGCGCTTCGCACTTGCCCCTTCGCTTCTCGGCTAAGCCAAGTCCGGGCGCGCCTTGGGCCCAGGGGCTACTGTCGGCGTTCTGGGAACGCTGGGTCCCAGAACTTGCACACTGCGGCTGGCGTGGCTCAAGTGGGGGCCCAGCCATGTCCGGCTTCATCAGCTCAAGCTCAAGACCCTTGCGAGGGGCCAAGCCTCGCGGGGCGGATGACGGGAACCTTCCTCAGGAGCAACCTCGTCAGGCAGGCTCGTGAGGAGGCGGAGAGATCAAGGCAGGGTACCTCACGTGGGTGCCCCGTGACGCAAGCCATGAGGATCGAGACCAGGCGGGCGCCAGCCCACGTAGTGTCCTCGTTTCCCCTTTGGTGCAAAGGAGGCAAGCACAGGCCAAGGCATCAGGCAAGGGTTGCCGCTTCGGTGCAACAAGACCAAGACTGGCAGAACGGCAGGATGGAGCTCATCGTGGAGCCCAGGACAGCGTCACCGTCAGAGTCTTTGGCAGCCGAAGACCAACTTTAGTCAGGATAAGTGTACTAGATGTTCCCCTTCAAACTGGCCAATTGTTGGCGCCCTTCCCGCTCATTATTTGGGAAGAGGTCCAGGGCCTCCCACTATAAATAGAGCTAGCCACCATAGAGTGAGGGACGAACAAGAGAGAAGGATTGGATCGATGAGACCAATCAAGGAGATAGCCCTAGCAGGGAGAGAGAGAGAGAGAGAGAGAGAGGCGACTAAACTCACCCAAGCAGTTCATCGCACCAGCTCAAGAACAGCCCCTCGCGAGGCTGTTCTTCCTTTGTTTTATTCATCATCAGCCCCTAAGGCAATCCACCACACCACACACTAGAGTAGGGTATTACACCACACCCAAGGGGTCTCAACCAAAGATAAACCTCGTGTCTCTTGTGTTGTTCATCGTTCCTAGCTTAGATCCCTCGCAATCCATTCACGCGTGAACTGGTAGGGGAAAGATCTCTGCGTGCACCCCAGTGTTCGAACCTCAAGGGTCTGCCGGAACCCGAAATCCGACACCCTTGATGGAGACCGGGACCCTTTGCTGATGTGAAGTCTGCCCTTGATGTTCGCGCACCGCCACCGCATGCGGCGCACGGTCTTGTCGTAGTGGTGTCGGGAGAACGGAAACGTTCTCTCGCGGCCGAGGGATTTCTTGGCAGCTTCTTTCCTCTCGCGCGGGTGCCGGACGCAGTGGGTCGCGCCGAGGGGCCACGTGCCTTGGCGCCAGGACGCCGTCTTGGGGCAGAGGTGGTGGAGGCGCTCCGTGGGCCACATCGCCCACAGCTGGCGGAGGGCGAGGCAGCAAGAGAGATGGCACGGGAGATCCCCCTGGGACGCTGACGAGCTCGGCGATGCTGTCGAGCCAATCCTCGTAGAGGTCGTCCAGGGCGGTAGCACAGGAGCTCGCGTGCCATGAGCAGCGCGGCCTGCGCGTCCGTGGGAGCGCGATTCGCATGACGACGAGCCGGTCGGGGTCAGCGATGGGGTGGCGGTGCGGCCGTCCCGCAACACCAAGGGGTGTAGTGAGGATGCTTGCTGCTCGTTCCCCGCCGGGCCGGTGGCAGCGTTGGTGGCAGGCGACGGAGAACGACGGGGAGGCCCGCCGACAGGAGCCGTCTGAGCGACGCATGCAGCGAGGGCGGCCCTGCGCTCAGCCAGGGCTCGATGGGCATCCGACATGGAGGCGATGAAGCGATGGGACATGGATCGGCGGAAGGAAAACTCCGGCGCACCCCTACCTGGCGCGCCAAATGTCGGATTTCGGGTTCCGGCAAAACCCTTAAGGTTCGAACACTGGGGTGCGCGCGAAGATCTCTCCCTACCTAATCACGCCCTCACCCTCACCGCGATCTCTAAGGCTAAACTTCGTGAACTTCGCAACACAAGGGGCCTTAAGATTTATACTAGTTCAGGCCACTGTTGTGGTGTAATACACTACTCTAGTGTGGTGGTGGTGGATTGCCTCTTGGGCTGAGGATGAATAGTACAAGGGGAAGATCAGCCTCCTGAGATGAGGTGTTCTTGTGCTTGGAGAACTTGTGTGGGTGAGGATTGCTCAAGATGAGTTGCCTCCTATGGTGGTGGCTAGTCCTATTTATAGAGGCCTTGGTCCTCTTCCCAAATATTGAGCGGGAAGGGATGCCACAACGGCCAGTTTGAAGGGAGACAACTAGTACGAGCTATCCTGACAAAAGTAGTCTTCGCCTGCCAAAGGCTCTGGTGGTGACGCCGTCTTGGGCTCCACGGTGACCTCCGTCCTGCTGTCCTGCTGGTCTGGGTCTTATTGCACCAAAATGGAAACCTTTGCCTGATGCCTTGGTACTCCTCGCCTGTGCTTGCCTCCTTAGCTCCAAAGAGGAAACGAGGATGCTGCGATCGCTGGCACCCGCCTGGCCTTGATCGTCATGGCGTGCGTCACGTGAAACCTCACGAGGTACCCCTTTCCTTGATCTCTCCGCCCCTCGCGAGCCAGCCTGGTGGGGCCACTCCCGAGGAGGTCTTGTGTCGTCCGCCTCGCGAGGCTTGGCCCCTCGCGAGGGTCTTGAGTGCTTGTTGGTGAAGGTGGGCCATACGGGGCCGCTAGGAGAGCCACGCCACGGGCCGCAGGTAGGCAAGTCTGGGGACCCCCGTTCCCAGAATGCCGACAAGACCCAAGCCTGAAACTGAGTGCTTCTACTACAAAGGAAATGGTCACTGGAAGTGGATTTGCCCTAGATACTTGGCGGATAAGAAGGATGGAAAAGTGAACAAAGGTATATTTGATATACATGTTATTGATGTGTACTTTACTAGTGTTTATAGCAACCCCTCGGTATTTGATACTGGTTCAGTTACTAAGAGTAGTAACTCGAAATGGGAGTTGCAAAATAAACAGAGACTAGTTAAGCGTGAGGTGATGATGTGAGTTGGAAGTGATTCCAAGGTTGATAAGATCACCATCGCACACTCCCTTTACCTTCGGGATTAGTGTTGAACCTAAAATAAAAGTGATTTGGTGTTTGCGTTGAGCATGAATATGATTGGATTATGTTTATTGCAATACACTTATTCATTTAAGTCAAAGAATAATTGTTGTTCTATTTACATGAATAAAACCTTCTATGGTCATACACTCAATATAAATGGTTTACTGAATCTCGATCATAATGATACACATATTCATAATATTGAAGCCAAAGGATGCAAAGTTAATAATGATGGTGCAGATTATATGTGGCACTACCGTTTAGGTCATATTGGTGTAAAGCACATGAAGAAACTCCATGCTGATGGGCTTTTGGAATCACTTGATTATGAATCACTTTGATTCTTGCGAACCATGCATCATGGGCAAGATGACTAAGACTCCGTTCTCCGGAACAATGGAGCGAGCAACTAACTTGTTGGAAATAATACATACTGATGTATGTGGCTTGATGAGTGTTGAGGCTCGCGGTGGGTATTGTTATTTTCTGACCTTCACAGATGATTTGAGTAGATATGGGTATATCTACTTAATGAAACACAAGTCTGAACCATTTGAAAAGTTCAAAGAATTTCAGAGTGAAGTGGAGAATCATCATAACAAAAAAATAAAGTTTCTACGATCTGATCGCGGAGGCGAATATTTGAGTTATGAGTTTGGCCTTCATTTAAAACAATGTGGAATAGTTTCACAACTCACGCCACCTGGAACACCACAGCGTAATGGTGTGTCCGAACATCGTAGCCGTACTTTATTATATATGGTGCGATCTATGATGTCTCTTACCGATTTACCACTATCGTTTTCGGGTTATACATTAGAGACAACTGCATTCACATTAAATAGGGCACCATCTAAATCCATTGAGACGACACTGTATGAACTATGGTTTAACAAGAAACCTAAGTTGTCATTTCTTAAAATTTTGGGGTTGCGATGCTAATGTGAAAAAGCTTCAACCTGATAAGCTCAAACCCAAATTGGAGAAATGTGTCTTCATAGGATACCCAAAGGAGATTGTTGGGTACACCTTCTATCACAGATCCGAAGGCAAGATATTCGTTGCTAAGAATGGATCCTTTCTAGAGAAGGAGTTTCTCTTGATAGAAGTGAGTGGGAGGAAAGTAGAACTTGATGAGGTAATTTTACCTGCTCCCGAATTGGAAAGTAGTTTATCACAGAAATCAGTTCCAGTGATTCCTACACCAATTAGTGAGGATGCTAATGATGATTATCATGAAACTTTAGATCAAGTTACTACCGAACCTCGTAGGACAACCAGAGTATGGTCCGCACCAGAGTGGTACGGTAATCATGTTCTGGAAATCATGTTACTAAACCATGACGAACCTACAAACTATGAGGAAGCGATGATGAGCGTAGATTCCGCGAAATGGCTTAAGGCCATAAAATCTGAGATATGATCCATGTATGAGAACAAAGTATGGACTTTGGTTGACTTGCCCGATGATCGGAAAGCCATAGAGAATAAATGGATCTTCAAGAGGAAGACGGACGCTGATAGTAGTGTTACTATCTACAAAGCTCAAATTGTCGCAAAAATGTTTTCGACAAGTTCAAGGTGTTGATTACAATGAAATTTTCTCACTTGTATCGATGCTTAAAAGTCTGTCCGGATCATGTTAGCAATTGCCGCATTTTATGAAATTTGGCAAATGGATGTCAAACCTGCATTCCTTAATGGATTTCTTAAAGAAGAGTTGTATATGATGCAACCAGAAGATTTTGTCGATCCTAAAGGTGCTAACAAAATGTGCAAGCTCCAGCGATCCATCTATGGACTGGTGCAAGCATCTCGGAGTTGGAATATAAGCTTTGATGAGTTGATCAAAGTATATAGTTGTATACAAACTTGCGGTGAAGCATGTATTTACAAAAAGTGAGTGGGAGCACTACAGCCTTTCTGATAAGTATATGTGAATGACATATTGTTGATTGGAAATAATGTAGAATTTTCTGGAAAGCATAAAGGAGTATTTGAAAGGAGTTTTTCAAAGAAAGACCTCGGTGAAGCTGCTTACATATTGAGCATCAAGATCTATAGAGATAGATCAAGACGCTTGATAAGATTTTTCAATGAATACAAACCTTGACAAGATTTTGAAGGAGTTCAAAATGGAACAGTCAAAGAAGGAGTTCTTGCCTGTGTTGCAAGGTGTGAAGTGGAGTAAGACTCAAAACCCGACCACGGCAGAAGATAGAGAGAGAATGAAAGTCATTCCCTAAGCCTCAGCCATAGGTTCTATAAAGTATGCCATGCAATGTACCAGACCTATTGTATTCCCTGCCCTGAGTTTGACAAGGGAATACAATACTGATCTAGGAGTAGATCACTGGACATTAATTGGTCAAAATTATCCTTAGAGGGCTAAGGAAATATTTCTCGGTTATGGAGGTGATAAAGAGTTCGTCATAAAGAGTTACACCAATATGGATGAATCTAAGTCACAATCCGGATACATATTGAAAGTGGGAGCAATTAGCTAAGGTAGCTCCATGCAGAGCATTGTAGAGATAGAAATTTGTAAAATACATACAGATCTAAATGTGGCAGACCCTGTCGGATTTCAGGTTCCGGCAAAACCCTTGAGGTTTGAACACTGGGGTGTGCATGAAGATCTCTCCTCCCCCTAGCTCACACCCTCACCGCGATCACAAAGCTCAGCGCGTCGAACTCACAAAACAAGAGACACAAGATTTATACTGGTTCGGGCCACCGTTGTGGTGTAATACCCTACTCCAGTGTGGTATGGTGGATTGCCTCTCGGGCTGAGGGTGAACAATTACAAGGGAAGAACAGCCTCCCGAGGAGAGGTGCTCTTGTGCTTGGTGAGCTTGTGGAAGTGAGGATGGAATGGATCCAATCCAAGATGAGTTGCCTCCTATGGTGATGGCTAGTCGTATTTATAGAGGCCCTGGTCCTCTTCCCAAAAGGCTGGCGGGAAGGGATGCCACAATGGCCAAATTTGAAGGGAGACAACTAGTACAAGTTATCCTGACTAAAGGTGGTCTTCGCCTACCAAAGGCTCTGGTGGTGGCGCCGTCTTGGACTCCACGGTGACCTCCGTCCTGCCGTCCTGCTGGTCTTGGTCTCGTTGCACTGATATGGAAACCTTTGCCTGATGCCTCGAGACTCCTCGCCTGCGCTTGCCTATTTAGCACCAAAGAGGAAACGAGGACACTACGCGCGCTGGCGCCCGCCTGGCCCTGGTCGTCATGGCTTATGGCACAGGAACCTTGCGACGTGCCCCTTGCCTTGATCTCTCCGCCCCTCGCGAGCCATCCTGGTGAGGCCGCCCCCGAGGAGGTCTTGCATCGTCCGCCTCGCGAGGCTTGGCCCCTCGCGAGGGTCTTGATTGTTTTTCTAGTGAAGATGGGCCGTACAGGGCCGTTGGTGGAGCCATGTCGTGGGCCGCAGGCTTGCAAGTCTGGGGACCCCCGTTCCCAGGACACCGACAGTAGCCCCAGGGCCCAAGGTGTGCTCAGACTTGGCTTCGAGGCGAAGCCAAGGGGCAAGTGCGGAGCATTGCGGGCCCCAACAACCTGCAGCCTCGCTTGACGCGTGGCAACTGATTGGACGTGGGCGTCTCCACTTCCCCACGCTGCCTCGGCAACTGCCCGACTTGACGAATCCCTGCTGCATGAAGAGAAAAATCATCATTACCTATGATCATGGGGATCGCCGGTTTGCCTTCTTCCGCTATAAATGAGGAGGGGGAGGGCAGAGCCCCCATCGCTCATCTCTTCTTCCTCCGCTCGCTTCTTCTCCCTTGCTCCACTGCTAGTAGCGACTCACATGGCGCCGATTCAGTGGTTCTCTGCCGCAGAGAAGGGGAAAACCTCTCGCGACGAGCCCGGGCCACTTCCGCCAAAGAAGAGGCTGGCCCACCGCCGCGACGTAGTCGTGAGACCGGAGGTATCGAGGCCTTGGTGCGAGCGGCCACCTCCCAGGTATCCGCTGCCTCTGTACACCCAAGCCGAGGGCTCGGAGAGGCGGCGAGCGGCGCTGCCCACGCCGTGGCTGTGGTCGCCGCGCCATGGTGACGCACGCCGTCAGTAACACCCCAAAAATTTAGACAAGTTTTCAATATTAAAAATTTTGCCAGGAGTTTTAAAATTTTATTTCCTTTGATTTCACAGCTTTTCTTTTAATATTAGGTGTCTTTTCGATGTGGAGCTTTCCAGAACATAATGGACTTCTATGCCATCTCATTAAAACAATTTCTAAATCAGTAGAATTGTTTATTAAATTATTTCACCCTGAACTATAATCATTAAAATGGCTTGTTTTAAATTTTGGAGCTCGGTTTGTACTACAACCATTTGATAGAATCACTTAAAATTTCAACCAAAATTTGGAGATGTCATGTGATGTCTCTAAATTAATTATGTGCATTAACATAATTATTTCATTGCTTATTTTGAGTGTTACACATGTTTTTCTTCTCTGGTCCAGTGGACATTTTTGCACTGCAACCCAATTAAATATTTCTCTAGAGCCTCCACCAAAATTATGGGATATCAGAAGTAGCATACCATCCAACCTTATGCATAAACAAAGTGTTATTCTTTGGAAAAATTGAGTGAATCATCATCATCTTCATTCTGGTGCCATTTGGTGATTTGTACTGCAACCATCTCCTAACTTGCTTCTTTAGTTATAATTCCTTTTCCTACTTAAAGTCTTCCTTGCCAAACCCTTAAGTCCAGAAGAGTGGACCCTTTGGAAGATTTTTGGTTCATAAAACAGTGCCATTCACCTTCTGCCCAGAACTGAAGTTTTGCATAACTTGCACTAAGAAGTTTTTGCTTTTGTCAAACTAACTCCACCACCCTCTCTCATATCCATAGAGACACTGATCTGGAGAATTTGGCCACTCCAAGAACTACCTAGGTGCCTTTGGCATTTTGTCAAACACCCTGAGTGCATAGCCAGATTTGGCATGATTTCAAGTTTGCATTATGAACTTGAGCCCCTGACCTACCTAGCTTGTCACAAGGTTTTGCCCTAGCCCATAACCCCTTTCTGCTAACTCTCTTGTGGTTTGGAACTCTCTAGGCTGCCCTGGCATTTCGTCGAGCACATCCCGGGCGTGCTCGACGCGCCTGCAGCATGCGTTGGCACCCACATGCACCCGAGCCGCCACACACCCTCAAGACTCAAAATCCGGCCCCAGCCAGCACGCCGTGTCCCCTTGCACCGCCACGCCACCCCGACCACCCCTGGCATCCCACAGCGCCACCGCCAGGATGGCCGTGGCGGCTAGCTGCCGGCCGCTAGCAGGCCCCGACCGTGTTAGCGCCGCCAAAGCCACCCCGGCTCGCCACCTGCCCCTGCGAGCAGCTCCAGCCGCACACCATCAAACTCGTGCCCCCTTAGCCGTCAATTGAGAGGAGAGAGTCATCTTCTTCCTCTCTGGCAACTCCAGCCGCCGCCACTAACCAGGCCATTCCGGCGCAACCAGGGCCTCCCCCTCTACTCTCTCTCCACCAGGAACCTTCCCTTCCTCCCGTGATCACATCCCCCTATTCGATTTCGATCGGGAACCACCGCCGCCCCAAAACCACTTCGCCCCCGAAGCTTTCCTCCGCTTGTGGCTTCGCCGGCAAATCCCTCCACCTCTGTCAACCCTGCAACCACCGGAAGGATCACCCTCGACCCGCAGATCCATCCCCGCCCTCAGCTTCCCACAAGGACCCGCCGTTCGCCGGCGATGGTCGCCGGAGTCCCGCCTCCGCTCGGGACAGAGGGAGAAGAAGGAAGGCGGATTAGTCAAACCTGACTAGTGGGCCACCTAGGACCCACTGTTAGTGACCACGCACGGTCCATGCGGAGTAAGTGGAAGCGTATTTCCAGATCACGCTTTCGACGTGTACGTAATTATTCGAATCGTTTTATTTTCTGTTTTTATTTAAATAACCGATTTTTGACCAAACTTTGACTGTCTATAACTTTTGGCTACCTCTCTCAAATATTGCCAAGTTTATTTTAAGATTTATTTAAAAAAATTCAAAACAACTTTTGTGTTGTTTTTATTTTGTGTGTTAATTCATATATATTCTTTTAAATAGGAGTTTTGAAGATTTCAAGATGTTTTGGATGCACCCTTCTTTCCCATGACCTGAAGGCAAGCATTCTGAACCCTGGTGAATTTTTGTGTGTGTTGCATAGCATGGTGGCAACACCACCCCGACATATACATGCGTCATTTTATGTGAGGATGTGATCCTATTTATTGGTGCATATTAATGAGTTTATGCTAATGATGTTGACATGATTTGTGATGGAAATAACCGTCATACGTCTTTCATGCATACCGGAAGGAAAGAAGGGAAGACCTCTGTCTTGGGTAGACACGGTCTTGTCCCTAATCCTCCATCGAGACGGTCATGTCCGGTATGGCATGAGGGGTATGTTGCGTGATGTTTCCATCTGTTGTTTGAAATATATGCATTGTTATGCTAATCATGCAGGAAATATTACAACCTCCTAAGTCGACCGTAGATCGAGTCTTGTGCCAGTAACCCCCATACTTGCTTCGTACTACCACTCGTCTCTACACCAAGTAGAGTACGGTTCAGTAAGTTGTCAACCCTTTCCTAGCACACACCGCATGGAGAGGCCGTGGTGGAAGATCTTTGGAGGCATCCGGTAGTCATGCCACCGGGTCCGGGAGCATGGGTGTTTTGGTTGTAGCCGAAAGGGGGTAGCTCCCCAGTTTGCGCGCGGTATAAATTTTGTGATCCCATGTTACGTCGAGGTTGTAGCCTCCCCACTTAGAGTTTTGCTTAACAGGTGTTGTGGGTGATTCCAGACACATGTGAGTTAAGCTGGTGTGTGCAAGTTAGGTGTGTTTTCAACAAAAGATCGAGACGGAATTAGTCCCGATGGACTAAAGGAATCCGTTACTCGTGGGTAAAGAGTACACCCTCTACAGAGATTAAACCTATTCGAATAGCCGTGTCCATGGTTAAGGATTACAGTCTGGGATGGGTCAAGTGTCGGTCTTAGTGTCGGTCTTCGGAGGCGAAACTATTAAACTGTTAAACCTGGAATCACGATAGTGACTTGTGATAAATTATGATTATTATTTTTAGTGTGGACTAACCCGTGATACTTTTTATTATCGAATATCCCTGGGATGGTTCTACCTCCTGGATATTCACTGTTTTTATTTATAAGCCCTTTTTGTGGTGTTGCTCAGACGCCCGACCGCGGCATTGTTTTTGTTTATTTATAAGCCCTTTATGTGGTGTCGCTAAGACGCCCGACTGTGGCATTTCTTTTAAAGCCCTTTATGTGGTGTCGCTAAGACGCCTCGATCGTGGCATTTCTTTTAAAGCCCTTTATGTGGTGTCGCTAAGACGCCCGACTGAGGCATTTCTTTTTAAGCCCTTGATGTGGTGTCGCTATGACGCCCGACTGTGGCATTTCTTTTAAAGCCCTTTATGTGGTGTCGCTCGCCTCGATCGTGGCATTTCTTTTTAAGCCCTTTATGTGGTGTCGCTAAGACGCCCGACTGTGGCATTTCTTTTAAAGCCCTTTATGCAGTGTCGCTCAGACGCCCGATTGTGGCATTTATTTTGAAGTCCCTTATGTTATCTATCTTCATGATTTTTTTTTATAATACCATATTACTGCATATTCACAAATAACATGCTTGCACGCTTCAGAGTTTTATTTATCTTATGTGACTAACGTCATGAGCATAGTATATTTTCAGCACATCATTGTTAATTATGCATGTGTTCATTATGTTTGCGAGTACATTCAAAGTACTCACCGGCTTGTCCCTGGCTATTGTCTTGGCCAGATTTCCTTCTTGGAGAGGAGCGTTGCGATGACAGCCCCGGAACCTAGGCAATGGTGATAGCAGCCTCGCAAAGATAGGAGTTAACCTGGTCAGCTGTTCCCGTGGGAAATGGAGTTCCATGGACACTGATGATCCACAAACCGCTTCCGCCATCAACCTTTAGAAACCATTTGTTGTACCCACAGATCAGAATAGTCTTTTACTACATATATTGTATTTTGCTTGGATTTTTTTGTATCAAGTTGGTGCCTCATCAGCTAACAGTAATCCTGGGGCTGGTGAGCACAAGGGCCATTTTTCTGGGATTAAAACCGGAAAAATCGGTCGCCACAGACATGGTATCAGAGCTAGGCTGACCATTGGCTAATCCTATCTTAGCCGGGTCAATAAACTTAGGCTAATAACCCACCGAGCCATTACCAAAAACTCAGCCAAGCTCCTCGCACAAGATAGCCACACAGTGACCCGATGCTTTTGGCAGTCGGTTCCCAGCCTATCAACCTAGCCCGTCTATCGCACACCAGTGACCAGCACCAAAGGTGCCTCATTCGCAAGCGTGCGAAGGAAGACTTCGTCCCCTTTTTCTATAAAAAGGGACGCGCTTGCCTCAACCCAGCCCAGCACAGCCGCTACCCCAAAACCAAGCCACAATGCCTGGTCCCGTAGTGCACCATGAGACTACAGCAACCAACCTTGGAGGTTTTGTGACCATACTCGCAAACCTTACCCGTCGTGCCTATGCGTTAGAAGAACCACCCAAATATGTTGTGTACCAAGGACCCATAAGTGGTGAGAGCCGTCAATTCTGGGCGACTGTACATGTCTACGGTAGGGGTCTAGCACCCGAGCGCCCCTACAGGTTCACCGGAAGGACAACCTCCTTTGAGCCACAAGCCATCCAACTAGCTGCTCGAGAGGCCATAGTTCATCTCAGGCACCTGTCGCCCAGAGTTAACTGTCGCTCGTTCCACTACTACCCCAGGCGTGAAGGGTATGGTAGACCACCCCAAGTTGCCAACGGAGATCACGAGACGGACCCTGCATTGCTGCACCTAGTGCGCTATGTAAGTGCACTAGAGGACCTATTCGATCAAATCACCATTGATCTGATTGCAGCTCGTGGAGAGCTGGTTCGTCGAGCCCCAGCAAGAGAGGAGATCGAGCCCAACACCGACAACCCAGTCGTGCTGTTTGGACAACCGATCCAGACCCTGAGGTCAGCCCCAGCCGTCAGCCAAGGTGCTTTCATGACGCCAGAAGTGCTTCGCCGCCTCCTGGGAGCACACTCCAATGGGGTTGTGGTCAACAATCCCCGCGATGGTCATCATCACTACCCCGAGTCTACAGCCCCTCAACCCTCTCCAGCTAATTCCGACGGTGAGAACCGTGGAGAAGCCTCGACATCCACAAGGGACGCCCGCTTGGATGTAAACGAAGTAGACTAAGTCACGCGAGCAGTGGCGAGTCCCAGTGTATCCTCGCTTTGTAATTCTGTGATTCCTTAAATTAACGCAGCCTGGCACCGTGCATCTGTTTTATATAATAGTCTTGCATGGATGTATTAGCATGCAGTGTGATTTCTCTATCCTTGGCGCAACCACCAAGAACCGCCCCGACAACCCCCACAGTGATACGTCACTTTAGTAAGATGTGTGTATCTGTGGTTGACCCGAGCTGAGCCGGCAGATTCTTTAATTTTTACCACGGTAAAGGACCCAGCCCCGGTGCTATAAAAAGGCCACCGAGTGACCTTGCTAAGCACCCCTCACCTTGTGCACCATCGTCACAACCATTCCTTGCCATGCCAAGCCCTAGTATTTATCTGAGGACTCCAGATGCTACTGTGTAGTTTTGTCAAGATATTGTGGGATTTTACCCGCAGTACCATGGGCGCTACCCAGCCACCCCAGTACGAGCTGTTCAAATCGAGGATCACCCCTTCCACCTCGAGATATTGGGAACCCGTGCGCATCCCTCCCGTAAACCCAAACCAAGACCCAACAAAAGTCTCCTTCGTGGGGAAATCTATGCCAACCCCGCACATGGCCGTAGAAGCTGCGGCATACTAAGCGCTTGCTCGCCTTTGATTCACGGTACCCTATGCCAGCGAACGAGGGTATTATTATTTTCCGAGCCGTGCAGCACCCGGAGGAGTAACATCTTTTCCAGGTGGACGTATTGAGAGAGACCCAGTCTTGGCCAACCTTGTCCAGTACGTCATCGCTCAAGAGCGTTTGACCTAACATCTGATGGGTTATCTGCAGAGCCTTGCGGATTTAAACCCTCAGATCGCCATCGGCAGATCACTGAGGCCCGACCAGGAGAAACACATTCATCGACTGGTCAATCCACTTCCTCCGATAGAAGAGGAGTGTATCCTAGAACCGGAAACGTTTTCTCAGGACCCCGTCCAGTTACCGTTTTCGATTTAAATGCACCGATGTTTTTATTACCGCAATTGTTATTTATGTGGTGTAACTTATGCTTAGTACCCGAGTTTCGCGACGAGTGAGTCATTAATGTAAGTAGCTCTGTCACGGTTTGACTCGAATGTATTACCGTTTTCTCTCGCGAGAAATCCTGGAGTGAGATTTCTTTTCCCTGAGTTGCCGCATCGTATATTTTCTCACGACATAGATTATTTATTTCACGCCGCACCACGGCAACAGACTCACCACCGCGATTACATGAACACATACACTGCTTGCAAAATTTTGCAACTGTGTTGCGTCTAACTAAGCACTTCCCGACAACAGTTAACACCCGGCACACCCCACCTACTCATCATGGTCACCGCCACCACGGAGAGCCAGCAACCGAGCAGCGGCATTGTGACGATCGTCGAGGATCATCGCGCACAGGAGCATCGAGAGCCCCAGCACCACTGCCAACCCTCCGCACAGTAGGATCACGTACCAGTCCGGCACCACCTCCGCCATTAGAGCCTCGTCTCGAGCTCCGGCAAACGGAAACAGAGGAGAAGGAAGGAGGAAGAGGAGCGAGGCCAGGTGTGAGGAAGAAGAGGAGAACGCCGCGGTCCTTTTATAAGCCAGAGCTCGGTGTACGGTGGGCGAGGTCCACCAGCCGCCGCCTCGACCGCCGGTGTTCGGAGGCGAATCCACGAGCGATGCCGACAGCAAGACTGCCCGCGAGGTGAGTGCACGCTGCACCGGCAGCTAGCACGCCACACACTACCGCGGTACGGCCTAGGTGCCCTACGCGCTAGGCGTCGCCGGTGGAGAAAGTGCGGGAAAACGCGCGGGAGAGAGGAAGAAGAAAGAGCCGGAGGAAGAAGAAGAGGTTGACCGTGGGCCCGGGTCCACCAGTCAGCCAGAGAGAGCACTGTGCTCTCGGGTGCGACCAGCGTATTTTAAGATTTAGAATTTATTCTAAATTTATGTCCAGTGTGTAAATCGCTAGTTTTCCCCAAAAATCGTGGACTTCTCCCCACACCGCGCCAGTATCCCACACTGTATTTTTTACACCACTTATTTCTCTCACTGTAGCCACTTTCGTTTTAATGCAAATTTATTTAAAATTTAACTCTTAGCAAATCTCGAGGACGAGATTTTTCTTAAGGGGGTTAGTACTGTAACACCCCAAAAATTTAGCCAAGTTTTTAATATTAAAAATTTTGCCAGGAGTTTTATAATTTTATTTCCTTTGATTTCAGAGCTTTTCTTTTAATATTAGGTGTCTTTTCCATGTGGAGCTTTCCAGAACATATTGGACTTCTATGCCATCTCATTAAAACAATTTCTAAATCAGTAGAATTGTTTATTAAATTATTTCACCTTGAGCTATAATCATTAAAATGGCTTGTTTTAAATTTTGGAGCTCTGTTTGTACTACAACCATTTGATAGAATCACTTAAAATTTCAACCAAAATTTGGAGATGTCATGTGATGTCTATAAATCAATTATGTGCATTAACATAATTATTTCATTGCTTATTTTGAGTGTTACACATGTTTTTCTTCTCTAGTCCAGTTGACATTTTTGCACTGCAACCCAATTAAATATTTCTCTAGAGCCTCCACCGAAATTATGGGATATCAGAAGTAGCATGCCATCCAACCTTATGCATAAACAAAGTGTTATTCTTTGGAAAAATTGAGTGAATCATCATCATCTTCATTACGGTGCCATTTGGTGATTTGTCTGCAACCATCTCCTAACTTGCTTCTTTAGCTATAATTCCTTTTCCTACTTATAGTCCTCCTTGCCAAACCCTTAAGTCCAGAAGAGTGGACCCGTTGGAAGATTTTTGGTTCATAAAACAGTGCCATTCACCTTCTGCCCAGAACTGAAGTTTTGCATAACTTGCACTAACAAGTTTTTGCTTTTGTCAAACTAACTCCACCACCCTCTCTCATATCCATAGAGACACTGATTTGGAGAATTTGGCCACTCCAAGAACTACCTAGGTGCCTTTGGCATTTTGTCAAACACCCTGAGTGCATAGCCAGATTTGGCATGATTTCAAGTTTGCATTATGAACTTGAGCCCCTGACCTACCTAGCTTGTCCCAAGGTTTTGCCCTAGCCCATAACCCCTTTCTGCTAACTCTCTTGTGGTTTGGAACTCTCTAGGCTGCCCTGGCATTTCGTCGAGCACATCCCAGGCGTGCTCTAGACGTGCCCAGAGCGTGCGTTTGGCACCCACATGCACCCGAGCCAGCACGTCGTGTCCCCTTGCACCGCCACGCCACCCCGACCACCCCTGGCACCCCACAGCGCCACCACCAGGATGGACGTGGCGGCTAGCTACGGGCCCTAGCAGGCCCCGACCGTGTCGGCGCCGCCAAAGCCACCCCAGCTCGCCACCTGCCCCTGCGAGCATCTCCAGCCGCACACCATCACACTCGTGCCCCCTTAGCCGTCAATTGAGAGGATAGAGTCGTCTTCTTCCTCTCCGGCAACTCCAGCCGCCGCCACTAACCAGGCCATTCCGGTGCAACCAGGGCCTCCCTCTCTCCACTCTCTCCACCAGGAACCTTCCCTTCCTCCCGTGATCACATCCCCCTATTCGATTTCGATCGGGAACCACCGCCGCCCCAAAACCACTTCGCCCCCGAAGCTTTCCTCCGCCGCGAAGCTCGCCACCGGCAAATCCCTCAACCTCTGTCAACCCTGCAACCACGGGAAGGATCACCCTCGACCCGCAGATCCATCCCCGCCCTCAGCTTCCCACAAGGACCCGCCGTTCGCCGGCGACGGTCGCCGGAGTCCCGCCTCCTCTCGGGACAGAGGGAGAAGAAGGAAGGCGGACTAGTCAAACCTGACTAGTGGGCCACCTAGGACCCACTGTCTGTGACCACGCACGGTCCCGCGGAGTAAGTGGAAGCGTATTTCCAGATTACGCTTTCGATGTGTACGTAACTATTCGAATCGTTTTCTTTTCTGTTTTTATTTAAATAACCGATTTTTAACCAAACTTTGACTGTCTATAACTTTTTAAATACAACTCCAAATGAATTGATTCTTTTGGCTACCTCTCTCAAATATTGCCTAATTTATTTTAAGATTTATTTGAAAGAATTTCAAAACAACTTTTGTGCTGTTTTTATTTAATGTGTTAATTCATATATATTCTTTTAAATAGGATTTTTGAAGATTTCAAGATGTTTTGGATGCACCCTTCTTTCCCATGACCTGAAGGAAAGCATTCTGAACCCTGGTGAATTTTTGTGTGTGTTGCATAGCACGGTGGCAACACCACCCCGACATATACATGCGTCATTTTATGTGAGGATGTGATCCTATTTATGGGTGCATATAATGAGTTTATGCTAATGATGTTGACATGATTTGTGATGGAAATCACCGTCATACGTCTTTCATGCATACCGGAAGGAAAGAAGGGAAGACCTTTGTCTTGGGTAGACACGGTCTTGTCCCTAATCCTCCATCGAGACGGTCGTGTCCGGTATGGCATGAGGGGTATGTTGCGTGATGTTTCCATCTGTTGTTTGAAATATATGCATTGTTATGCTAATCATGCAGGAAATATTACGACCTCCTAAGTCGACCGTAGATCGAGTCTTGTGCCAGTAACCCCATACTTGCTTCGTACTACCACTCGTCTCTACACCAAGTAGAGTACGGTTCAGTAAGTTGTCAACCCTTTCCAAGCACACACCGTCTGAGAGAGGCCGTGGTGGAAGATATCGGAGGCATCCATTAGTCATGCCACCGGGTCCGGGAGCATGGGTGTTCGGTTGTAGCCGAAAGGGGTAGCTCCCGGTTCTTGTAGCGGTATAAATTTTGTGATCCCATGTTACGTCGAGGTTGTAGCCTCCCCACTTAGAGTTTTGCTTAACAGTGTCGTGGGTGATTCCGGACACATGTGAGTTAAGCTGGTGTGTGCAAGTTAGGTGTATTTTCAACAAAAAGACCGTAGACGGAATTAGTCCCGATGGACTAAAGGAATCCGTTACTCGTGGGTAAAGAGAACACCCTCTGCAGAGATTAAACCTATTCGAATAGACGTGTCCATGGTTAAGGATTACAGTCTGGGATGGGTCAAGTGTTGGTCTTAGTGTCGGTCTTCGGAGGCGAAACTGTGAAACTGTTAAACCTGGAATCACGATAGTGACTTGTGATAAATTATGATTATTATTTTCGGTGTGGACTAACCCGTGATACTTTTTATTATCGAATATCCACAGGATGGTTCTACCTCCTGGATATTCACGGTTTTATTTATAAGCCCTTTTGTGGTGTCACTCGGGCCTTGCATTGCGGCATTGTTTTTGTTTATTTATAAGCCCTTTATGTGGTGTCGCTAAGACGCCCGACTGTGGAATTTCTTTTAAAGCCCTTTATGTGGTGTCGCTAAGACGCCCGACTGTGGCATTTCTTTTTAAGCCCTTTATGTGGTGTCGCTAAGACGCCCGACTGTGGCATTTATTTTAAAGCCCTTTATGTGGTGTCGCTAAGACGCCCGACTGTGGCATTTCTTTTTAAGCCCTTTATGTGGTGTCGCTAAGACGCCCGTCTGTGGCATTTCTTTTAAAGCCCTTTATGCGGTGTCGCTCAGACACCCGATTGTGGCATTTCTTTTGAAGTCTCTTATGTTATCTATTTTCATGATTTTTTTATAATACCATATTACTGCATATTCACAAATAACATGCTTGCACGCTTCAGAGTTTTATTTATCTTATGTGACTAACGTCATGAGCATAGTATATTTTCAGCACATCATTGTTAATTATGCATGTGTTCATTATGTTTGCGAGTACATTCAAAGTACTCACTGGCTTGTCCCTGGCTATTGTCTTGGCCAGATTTCCTACTTGGAGAGGAGCGTTGCGGTGACAGCCCCGGAACCTAGGCAATGGTGATAGCAGCCTCGCGAAGATAGGAGTTAACCTGGTCAGCTGTTCCCGTGGGAAATGGAGTTCCATGGACAATGATGATCCACAAACCGCTTTCGCCATCAACCTTTAGAAACCATTTGTTGTACCCACAAACCAGAATGGTCTTGTACTACATATATTGTATTTTGCTTGGATTTTTTTGTATCAAGTTGGTGCCTCATCAGCTAACAGTAATCCTGGGGCTGGTGAGCACAAGGGCCATTTTTCTGGGATTAAAACCAGAAAAATCGGTCTCCACACCGTCTCCTCAGGAGCCCACGCCGCGAACTCGTGATGTGGGCGGCGATGCCTCTGCGCACTTGGATTCGCTTTTCGTAGTTCGTCTCCGCCGAGATGCCGCCCAGGGGCCCCCTCGAGCTTTGGCTGCAGCACGCCGACTGCGACGCCCTAGTGACTGGAGCGGAGGTTGAAGCCGTCTCCCTAGGAAAGATCTTCATGACCCGAGGCTGGGGCTAGGTTGCTCGAGTCTGCCGCTCGAAAGGTGCCCTCGCCATCCATTTTGAGTACGATGGCGCTTCCACCATGTTCTTCAAGGTCTTCGACAAGGAAGGCCGCCGCCTGGAGTGCTGCCCCAGAGGGGGTCGTCGGGGCGGCGCAACGACCATCGACAAGCCTGCCGCTGGCTTCGCCAGCAGCTCCCACAGCAGCAGCGGCGGCGCTTAGGAGTCCAGTGACTCTCCTGAGCCCTACGAGACTCCGGAGATTTGCGAGGACAGCTACGTTCCCCCAAACTCTCGCCGCGCTTGGAGAAAGGCCGCAGCGTCTGGCCGCCGCCGTCGCTGATCTGGATGGGGTTGGCGCTGGCCTCCCGTGGCCCACTATTGGTGATGGTGTCGGCCGTGCTGGCGCGTGTAGATAGGGCTCATAGAAACTCACTTCTTTTGTTCCCTGCGAGGATTCGAGATGGACCCCGTGCGGGCGTGTAAAGGGTCTGTAATGTCTTTCATCGATATTATCCTCATTGTGAAAATTTGCGAACGCGTGTCCTGTTTCGGCTCGGTCTCCCCTTTCCAACCCCGCGACAGCTTGGTGCTCTACGCTGACAGGTCCCGGTCCCCAGGCAGGCTGCAGCCGTCGCTGGTATGCCAGGTCACGATGTCGTGGTCAAGGCCAGGATGTGAGCAGCCCGAGGTCTAGTAAGAGCTCCTGAGGCGTGATGCTCAAGAGGTCCCCTTTAGCGCGCAAGCAGCCACCGAGAGGTAGGAAAGGGAGGCGACGTTGCTGCAACAAGGCTGCAACAAGTGAAAGTCCTATGCCGTAGCGCTTGGTCGATCCGGGCACAAAACTTATCTTGGCAGTCGAGAGTCGGTTCCTTGTGCTCCGCCAGACTCGTGCGTTGGCGGCTGTAGTGTAGCTAGGTTGGGCCCGTGCGAGCCTTCCCCTCTTCTCCACGCTCTTCTATGTGCTCTACGTCCTCAGGTCCCGGCCCACGAGCGAGCTGAGCCACCACTAGTATGCCAGGTCGCGATGTCGTGGTCAAGGCCAGGGGGTGAGGGCTCGAGAACCAATAAGAGCTCCTGAGTCGCGATGCTCAGGAGCCCCCCTATCGGTGTCAAAACCGGCGATCTCGGGTAGGGGGTCCCGAACAAAGTCTTCAATCTTGTATCTTCATAGTACAGGAGTCCGGCCAACTGTGATAGTTCGGCTATCCGGACACCCCCTAATCCGGGACTCCCTCAATAGCCCCCGAACCAAGCTTCAATGACGATGAGTCCGGCGCGTTGATTGTCTTCGGCATTGCGAGGCGGGTTCTTCTCCAAATTCCATATACTTGTCGAATAGTGTTCGCTTACGATAAATGCTGCGCTCCTTGGCTTCTACGCCCAATAATGGCCATCTTCCACGTGTTTGAATGAATGCGAAGAGCCAGGGTATTTTTACACTTACCCCCCTAGCTGCGCAAATGAGCCGCCTATAAAAGGGGCGAGGATCTAGATCTGAGTCACACCAACCCCCCTTCGCGAGCTTTCATCGGAGCGCCTCTGACCAAAGCCCATTCCATCATGGACAGTCGACGCGGCTCCTCCTCTCGTGCTCCCAGCCCTCAGCCTGGAAATTGGGAGAGATGCTCAGTCCCGCATAGCGAGCTAGTTATACTCCAAGCCAAGGGATTTCTTCCTCCGGCCTTCATGGTCCCGGTTCGAGCCGGACTTGCCACCTACAAGGGCGGAAAGCAAGCGGAGAGTGTCCCCGATCCCTCTAAAGGAGAGTGGGTGTGCTTCATCTCTTATCTAATAAGAGGACTCGGATTTCCAATCCATCCGTTTCTCCGGGGGCTCTTGGAGTTCTACGGCCTCCAGTTGCACCACCTTACTCCTGCCTCTATCTTGCACATCGCGGGCTTCGTGGCCCTTTGCAAACTGTTCTTGGGCGTCGAGGCTCATTTCGGGCTGTGGAAGAGATTATTCTGCCTAGTACCCCGTTCTCATGAGGGGTCAATATATCAAGTGAGCGGAGCCGAGCTATGGCGCATCGCCGGGACCGGATACCTATCCGGAACCCCGAAGAAGGCATACGAAGACTGCCTTTGGAATGGTTTTACATGGAGGATGTCCCGCTGCCAGATCCTGTTCGGATCGGCCTTCCGGAGTTCAGCAATGCTCCACTGAAGAAGCGCCTAAGCTGGCGCCCTCGAAGCCCCCGGAGGGAAAATGACCGGGATGTCCTCTATCTGATGAGCCGAATAAGGTTACTGGCTCATGCCGGATTGACCATATTTGGAGTCATGGCAATCTATATTATGAGGGGAGTGCAGCCGCTCCAATATATGGGCCACCCCATGTGGGATTTCAACGGGGAGGACGATGCCACCCGCCATGGCCGCAAAGGGCCGGGATCGGTCACCGAACTGGTGAAGACCTTGTCTGCCATGTATAAAGGGGAGGAGGAGGATTTCCTCCGCGTCAATCCATCGAAGGAGTTTTCTTGAATAATCCTCGGTTGGGTAAGCAAACATCTTTGTGACCTGTCCGATCCATGTTCCCATGGTTAAATATCTCATTTCGTGGTTTCTGCGCAGGAACTGCGCCGGACTGTGGAGAAGATACACAGCCCGCCCCCACAACCCGAGGATCCAGAACGGTCCCTCGATCCGACCTCCGAAGAGGATCCGGATATAAAGGTGGAGTTGATCGACAGGGTATTCCACCAACTTAGCATCGACAATGCTTTGGTTGCCATCACGGCCGATTGCCCCGGAGTACTTCCAGCCTCACAGGTAACTGAGACCAAGGTCCCAATATTCTGATAATGACCCATCCATGCTTATTTCTTGATCACTGTATACCAATGGTGGTTCGCAGGGGGTACCTTCGAGGCAGGAAGCCGAGCCCGCGGTGGCTAGCCAACAAGGGGCAGTACGGCCCCGCAGGCTAAAAAGGAGTGCGATCCGGATCGAAACTCCGCCGCAACGGTATGGCGTATCACCATGTTCCTAGGATTGATTCCTGGAAGGCGTACTAACACTGACGCTCTTTTCAGGAAAAAGAGCGCTCGCCGGACTGAGTCCGGAGAGGTTGCCATTCAAACCTCCGCCGGCCAGGCTCCAAAGCCGGGTCCAGAAGCGGAGGCGAACACGAGGCGTACGTCGGATGCTCCTCCGAAAGGGGTCCTTTGGGCAAGCCTTATTAAGGTCTTTAAAATCAACACATAGGCGCCAGGATTTATCCTTCTTTGGTACCATCACCAGGTTTGCTAGCCAGACTGGATGTTTTATATCTCTGATGAATCCGGCTTCCAAAAGTTTGGCTAGATCCTCTCCCATGGCCTGTCTCTTGGGTTCGGAAAAGTGCCGAAGAGCCTGTTTGACTGGCTTGAATCCTTTTAGGATATTTAGGCCGTGCTCGGCCAGCTAACGTGGGATTCCTGGCATGTCTGAAGGGTGCCAGGCAAAGATGACCCAGTTTTCTTGTAGAAATTCTCGTAGTGCGGCGTCTACATCAGGGTTTAGTTGTGCCCCAATGGAGGCCGTCTTTGCAGGGTCCGTTGGGTGGACTTGGAATTTCACTATTTCATCCGCTGGTTTAAAAGAAGTGGACTTGGATCTTTTATCAAGTATGACATCGTCCCTGTTCACCGTGGAGCGCATCACGGTGAGTTCCTCGGCCGCTAGGGCTTCGGATAGTGCCTCGAGGGCTAGTGCGACTGTCTTGTTTTCGGCGCGGAGTGCTATGTTCGGATCACTAGCGAGAGTGATGATTCCGTTAGGTCCGGGCATTTTAAGCTTCATGTACCCATAATGGGGTATAGCTTGAAAAATTGTGAATGCCTCTCGTCCTAATAAAGCATGATATCCGCTGTTGAGCAGGGCCCCTTGAAATGTGACCTCCTCGGACCTGTAATTTTCCGTGAGCACTTTTTCGATCCTGTGATTTTTCCCTGTGCAGCATGCTTCCGGCTAGCGATTATTCCTCTAAAGGTTGTGCTGCTTCGCTCAATGCGGTTCGATCTATTTCCATTTTTCAGAGGGTTTCCTCATAGATGAGGTTTAGTCCGCTGCCGCCATCCATGAGTACCTTAGTAAGGCGTAAAGCCGCCCACTATCGGACTGAGGACCAATGCGGCTGGTGCTCGGGCTGTTCGGAATTTAGGTTCACTGGCATTAAAGGTAATAGCCGTGTCACTCCATGGATTCATTGTTGCTACTTGGTAGACTTCGGCAAGGTTGCGGAGTGTTCGTTTTCACATGTTATTTGATGCGAAAGTCTCGAAGCCTGTTAACACCGTACTGGTGTTTCTGGGCTAGGATTCGGAAGCTAGAAGCTCCTCGCCACTTTTGGCCACCTGCCGTAGTATCCAACATGCTCGAATGCTATGAGTTGGAGTGGCGCCCTACGTGCTATGAATTTTGCAGGTCCGTTTAGCCAACCCTCCAAAGATGGTTCCGCACCCTTTAGGGGTTTTGGTTTTTTGGTATTTAACCCAGGTGCTTGATAATGATGCACCCTTTTATTTCGGACTAGGGATGTATTCGGGGCCGGATTATCCCAAAATTGACTTTCGGTTTTCCGGGCGCTCTCCATCGCACGGTACTTTTGTACTACGGTCACCAAGTCAGCAAAGCATGTAATTTCGTGACGAATTATGGCGTTTAGGATTCCCTTGTCCGTGCAATTATTGCAGAAAATTGCGGTTGCGTCCTCCTCTCAGCAGTCCTTTATCCTGTTCATAACCAGGAGGAATCTGGCCCAGTAATGATGTCTTTGTTTCAGCGGGCTCTTGCCGAATTCGAGAGAGATCGCTAATGTTTGGGTGGGCGGGTGGAACTAGATCCGGAACCCCGTCCAATTTAGGACTCAGGGGTCGAGAAATTTCCGAACTCGGAAGTTTGGATTTTTGAGTGTTATCCAATGAGTCCAACCCGCCGCCTGACTTTAAGTTCAGGGCTTGATCGACATCCGTCCCTCTGCAGGAATACGGCATGGAGGGATCGGGAATCCGGACGTAGCTAGTCCTTAAGATAGAAGAATAATCGCCGCATTGCTCCTCTATCACAGCAACATGATGGGTAGCCTGGGGAGAGTTGATCTCTCTCAGATCGGTTTTAGGCCCGATCCGGTCGTAGTCTGTGGCGACTCCCAGGGCGGCGATGCGATCCAAGAGCTCGTTTACGGAGGAGAGCTCAATCGGATCTAACTGTTCGGCAAGTTCCGAATTAACATGGAGATTGGTTTCGATGACTCGAGAGGTCATCGTCGGTAGCGATGGCGGATGGCGGTCATAAGAAAACCACCTAGCGAAGATTACGGCGGGGCCAAGGATCCTTTGGCGATAGTATCGCCTTTAAAGACGAGATGAGGCATCCTACGATGGCGGTACGCAGGAACTCTCAATGAAAGCACCAATGTCGGTGTCAAAACCGGCTGATCTCGGGTAGGGGGTCCCGAACTATGCGTCTAGGCGGATGGTAACAGGAGACAAGGGACACGATGTTTTTACCCAGGTTCGGGCCCTCTCGATGGAGGTAATACCCTACTCCTGCTTGATTAATATTGATGATATGGGTAGTACAAAAGTAGATCTACCACGAGATCAAGGAGGCTAAACCCTAGAAGCTAGCCTATGGTATGATTGTTCTTCGTCCTACGGACTAAAACCCTCCGGTTTATATAGACACCGGATAGGCTAGGGTTACACAAAGTCGGTTACAATGGTAGGAGATATATATATCCGAATCGCCAAGCTTGCCTTCCACGCCAAGGAAAGTCCCATCCGGACACGGGACGAAGTCTTCAATCTTGTATCTTCATAGTCCAGGAGTCCGGCCAACGGTGATAGTTCGGCTATCCGGACACCCCCTAATCCAAGACTCCCTCACCCCTTTTAATGCACAAGCGAATTTCGTGGGAGAAGAGGGAGCCCGTGGTACCGCCTGCTGTTGTCCTCAGGAGGTTCCTGCAGGTTAGCGCGAGGAGAGTCACAGATTGCCACTATGATTGCCGGTCTGCCGCCGGTTGCTCCGCAAGAAGATGATGGCACTGAGGGCCTGGTGAGGTGACGTGCCCAGGGCGCGCCACGAGTCAGAGCTCGAACACTCAGATTTTTCGGCGTTGCGAGGACGGACCCGAGCGCAAGCGTCGTGCCAGCGTGAGTAGCCCCCGTTGCGGGATGAGCATGGGGTAGGCCGGCGACGCGGGCGGTCATGAAGAGTGACAATCAAGCAAGCGATAACCATAGATAGATTATGCATGGAAAGCGAACTAGCTTAGGTAAATGCAAGAACGATTCATGCCACGGGGTCGGACCCGAGCGGCTAGGGGATGATGCAGCCCGAGGGGAACCCCCAGCAGAGTAAGCTAAAGACTTGAAAGGGATACATGTTGCAGGGACAGGCCCACGCGGCCAGGGAATGATGTTGTAAGTGCATCTAGTGCCACCCCTAGTTGGTTTTGGATTATTGACGACAAACCTGGTTGAGGGACTAATGTGTTTGTGAGAATTGCAGGATAACACGGGTACTAGTCCCTCCTTGATTCGCTTTACCTACCGGAGATGACCCCTAAAAATGTGTGAAGACATTGAAGACAATGGTGGTCTATGAAGATATTAACATTGAAGACTATGACACGAGAAGACATTGAGTGAACACTATGGAGCGTGAAGACTTAGTTGTTTCGTTGTTTCCTTTTCTTCTTTGTTGAGTCATAGGAACCACCGCACCGTTAAGTGGGGTCCAAGTGAACAAAGTCAGAGTGACTGAAGTGATGCTCAAACCAAATTCTATGTCTTCGAGCGAAGACAATGAGAGCAAATCTTATCCTGTGTCAGATAAGTCAGCTTTACTTGTAGCCCAAGTCAAGTTGTCGCGTGTGTTTGAAATCTGACTGTTGCGACACGTGTCAGTTCCTTAGTGACCCAGGGTCATTTCGGACAAATCCGGTCGGGTTGCCCAGTGGCTATAAATAGCCCACCCCCTACACCATAAATTGGTGGCTGCTCAAAGTTAGTACACGGCTTTTGTCGTTTGAGAGCAACCCACCGCCGAAGCTTTCGAGAGAGAATCCTTGCGAGGACAAAACCCAAACCACACAGAGCCCAAAGCCCAAAGAGTGTTTGGCATCACTGAAGTCTTTCTGTCCGCGTGATCTGAAGACTTGTTACACTTGAGGACTATGAATCCTCCAGCCGGTTAGGCGTCGCGTTCTGAGCATCCAAGAGCCATTGTGGATTGCCGGTGAACATAGTCTGTGAAGGTTCGTAAGTCTACCTTGAAGACTTACCAAAGTAATTGGGCGAGGACTGTGTGTCCTTAGCTCAAGGGGAATAAGGTGAAGACGAGGTCTTATGAGTTGAATCTCAGCCTCCCTAACCAGACATACAGTTGTCACAGCAACTGGAACTGGTCCAACAAATCCGGTGTCCTTCTGAAGCCACTGGTTCTATCTCTTACTCCTCTGTACTTGCAGTTTGTCTTCATGAAGTCATTGCCTGCTTGTACTATCTGTGTGACTTCACTGTGTGACTATCTGTTCTGATTGGCTTCATACTATCTTCCATCCTGATCTTTACTACCTAGCTGCTATTAGTCTTCACGCTTTCACTTCATTGAATACTTGACTATGGCTTGTCTAGTGTAGTCTACTTTCCGCTGCATTAGTATAGTGTTATTTATATTGTCTGTCTTTGAAACTCCCATGTTTCGAAGACTCTCATAAAAATCGCCTATTCACCCCCCCCCCCTTCTAGTCGATAACTAGCCCTTTCAATTGGTATCAGAGCAAGGTGCTCCCTTGTTCTGTGTGATTCGGTTTAACCACCTGGAGTTTAGCTAATGTCCATCGCAGGGATAATCAAAGTCTCCGCTATGCGTGCCCCATCTTTGATGGCACCGAATATCCTCTTTGGAAGAATAGGATGCGCATGCATCTTGAAGCCTCATTGATGTCGATCTATGGTATGTCGTCAAGAACGGTGTTCCCAAGACTGGTGAAGGTGTCACCCCTGCTGATGTCAAGAAGTTCATTCAACTGGACTCTACTGCCAAGGACATCATCTGTGGTCACCTTACCAAAGGACAGTATGGCCGTGTGAGTGCTCTGGAAATGTCGAAGCTAGTCTGGGACTGGCTATCCGAGGTCAATGAAGGGGTCTCAACCCAGCGAGATCAACGTATCAGTACTCTCCGCAACCTCTTCAGCCGCTTCAGGAGACACGACAACGAGAATGTCCAGTTCACATTTGATCGCCTCACTGATATCACAAATGAGCTCCAAGCACTCGGCGCCACTGAGATCACGAAGCTTGAGATAGTGAAGACACTACTAAGATCTCTTGACAGCTCATTTGACACCTTAGCCCGGATGATACAAGAACACCCTGATTTCAAGACTCTCGATCCGTCTGACATACTTGAGAGGCTCAACACACATGAGTACCAGCTATCTGAGAAACGAGATATCTATGGCCCCAACTATGGCCGAACTCGAGCTTTGAAGGCAAAGGCTGCTGCTTCCTCATCTGAAGAAGAATCTGACTGCAGTTCTGGTGATCCTGAAGACATTGGAAAGGAGCTTGCTATGCTTGTGAAGAAGTTCCAGAAATTCACCAAGAAGAAAGGCTTCAGAAAGTCTTCATGATCCAGCTCAAGAAATGATGAAGCTTCTGCCTATGATCACAAGAAGAGAACCTGTCACAAGTGCAAGAAACCTGGTCACTACATCTCTGAGTGTCCACAGTGGGACAATGAGAAGAAGAAAAAGAGCAAAGAATATGATTCTGATGACAAGAAGAAAAAGAAATCCTCAAAGTCTTCTTCCAAGTCTTCTTCCAGATCTTCATCACACAAGAAGAGCTCATCTGGCAAGGCCCATGCTTTTGTTGGCAATGAGATGGATTCACAAGAGGAGTCTGCTTCAGAGGAGGCGGAGGTGGAGTCTGAGGGGGAGTCTGACTCAGGTGTTGCGAGTCTGGTCCTAGCTACTGCCTACGTCGCCAAGTCCATCTTCAACACCGAAGACAATGGCTCTGTCACCAACACTAATGATAATGATGAGGGCGACTCGCCTCCCACCTACTGCTTCATGGCACGTGGTGCCAAGGTAAAATCACGCGACACTTGCTTTCAAACATTAAGTGAAGATGACTCTGATTGTGAATCCAAACCCAGCTACAAAACACTTGCTAAAATTGCAATTGAACAATGTAAAGCTATGGAACATACTCAAAAACTGTTAGACAAAAGCAATGACCTGTTGGACGCGGAAATGACCCGTTCTCAGTCCTTAGTTGAAGACATAAAAAATCTTCATGCTAAGTACCAGGAACTTGAAAGTCGTCATGAAACACTCACAACCACTCACGAAAAGCTATCCAATGATTATCTTCAAAGGAAGCAAGAGCTTGAGAAATTGAGAGCGGCTCATGAAGATCTTCAAAAAGAGAATGAGTCACTGGCTCAGCAGGATCAGTTTCGGCTTCAGGAAGGATTTGAACCACCTTGTCTAAAAATGCCTTGAGCGTGATAACGCTTACTTACATTGCTGAATGTTCTCATCGCTGCCATCAAGGTTGCAAAATCTTCAACTGATGATGTGGTAACTAAACCCTCTGCGGAGGATACCACTACTATAGCAGATGAAAATGCTAGGTTGAAGACATTGCTTGAAAGCAGGATGTACAAAAGTCTCAAAGGGCATCAGACACTGTGCGATATCCTCAAAAAGCAGATTCTGAACCGAAACCCTAGGAAAGAGGGTGTTGGGTTCAAGAGGAAAATGAATGTTGATGGCGCCTACTGGAAGCCTAAGCAGTACCCCAAAACCACATGGGTTGCTGCAAAGGGACCTTCAGTGGATCCATCCACCTTATCCGCTTCACTGTGCTAACCCAATTGTCATTGATGAATCCTTTGATGCAAACTATAAATTGTTTAAGAATCAGAATGGTGAAGTGTTTGCCAGGTATATTAGTACTAACTGCAGGAACGGGCCACCTATGAAGAAGATCTGGCTTCCCAAAAGTTGTCTTGAGAATCTTCCTGTGAATGTCATCATGACACCACCTGGGAAGAAGACAAATCCCAGACCAAAGGCTTCATACAGACAGAGGACTCACCTGAGTCACCCTAATGCCAATGTTTTGCAGGGAAACCATACTCAGACTTATGAATATGAGCGTGTGTCTTCAAACCGTTATGTTCATAGAACTAAGAACTTTTCTGCTTATTCATATGAGTATCATTCTTCTCCTGCAAGGCTATTTGCTAGGGCTCCAAAGACGAAGTTCTCAGATGCTACACTTAGACTCATTGCTTCTAAGCCACCCCTGAAGATGTGGGTGGTTAAGAAGAATTAACTTTCTTTTGCAGGGAAAGGTCTCCAACCGGAAATCAAAGGCGTCTGATGCTATTTCTGGGGACCTAAAACATCTTGTAGGGTGCAAGATCAAATGCCCAAATGGTCTTACTATGTATTTTGTTCCTGAATCGTTTGCCAAACATCCTATCAGTCCTAATATTGATCTGAGCTTTGATAATCCTCTTGCTCGTCAAATGTTTATGCTTCACAATACTCTTGGTGAAGCCTATCCCCTAAGCACCTTTGTAGGCTACGACACCTCGTGCTTGAGAATGGATTATGGATAGCGGATGCACTAATCATATGACCGGTGATCGAAGTCTTCTCATGGACTCAACCTTACATCCATCGGACAAAAGTCACATCACATTTCTCGACCTTTGGTAAAAGCAAGGTATTGGGTCTAGGTAGAGTTGCCATCTCAAAGGATCAATACACGGATAAAGTGATGCTTGTTGAATCCCTTGGTTTCAACCTAATGTGTGTCTCAATGCTTTGTGACTTAAACATGATTGTGCTATTTGGAAAATATCGATGCCTTGTACTAATGGAATCTGACAAGTCTCTAGTCTTTTAAGGGTATCGAAAAGACGATCTATATATGGTAGATTTCTCAGCAGGACCACAGATGGTCGTATGTCTTCTAGCAAAGGCTTCAGAATGCTGGCTCTCGCATAGAAGGCTAGGGCATGCTCGCATGAAGAACTTGCACACTCTCGCGAAGAAGAAGCATGTCATGGGCATCGAAGGCGTCAAGTTCAAGAAGGACCATCTGTGTGCTGCTGCGAAATTGGAAAGATGACTAGGGCCAAGCATCCTCGAAGACAATCATGACTACATCTCAACCCTTCGAGCTGCTTCACATGGATCTATTCGGCCCTACTCACTACTCTACTCTCAATGCTACTGCTTGCCTCTATGGCTTCGTAATTGTTGATGATTACTCTAGATATACTTGGGTACATATAATCCTCTACAAGACTGAAGTGCAGGATGTCTTCAGACGCTTTGCCAATCGTGCCATGACGAACTATGACATCAAGATCAAGCACATCAGAAGTGACAACGGTGCTGAGTTCAAGAACGCTGGCCTCGACCTCTATCTGGATACACTTGGCATCACACATGAGTTCTCTACTCCTTATACACCTCAGCAGAATGGCATCGTCGAGCACAAGAACAGAACTCTCATTGAGATGGCCCGAACGATGCTTGATGAGTACAAGACTCCAAGAAAGTTCTATCCTGAAGCCATTGACACTGCTTGCCACATCATCAACCATGTTTATCTTCACAAGCTTCTGAAGAAAACATCCTATGAGCTCCTAACTGGTAAGAAGCCAAATCTAAGCTACTTCAGAGTATTTGGTGCTAGGTGTTGAATCAAGGATCCACATCGCACTTCAAAATTTGCACCAAAAGCACATGAAGGTTTTATGCTTGGTTATGGAAAGGATTCGCACTCCTACGGAGTCTTCAACCACTTTCACTATAAAGTGGTTGAAACTGTGGATGTCTTGTTCGATGAAACTAACGGCTCGCAAAGAGAGCACCTGCCAAATGTGCTAGATGAAGTACCTCCAAGTGAATCTATCAAGCAGATGGGAATTGGAGATATCATACCCTCTGAGAATCAATCTGAATAGGAACTTGTCATTTATGCACCTAATCAACCTGAAGACAATGCTCAGTCTGAAGACAATCCCCCAAATGATGACATTGATCAGCAAGAGCAAAATCTTTGTCCTGCTCATCCTCGTGTTGCAAATGAAGTTCAGATTGAGAAGATGATTGACAGCTTGAATGCACCTGGTCCACTCACTTGTTCAAAAGCAACTCAAAGAGCATCACAGCTAACCAACTTCTGTGGGCATTTTGCATTTGTCTCAATCACTGAACCCAAGAAAGTCGATGAAGCCTTCATGGAACCTGAATGGATTCAAGCTATACAAGAAGAGCTTCAACAGTTCGAGCTGAATAATGTGTGGGAATTGGTCAAGCGTCCTGATTCTCGGAAGCACAATATCATTGGCACCAAATGGATATATCGCAACAAGCAAGATGAGCATGGCCAAGTTGTCAGAAACAAGGCTCGTCTCATTGCGCAAGGTTACACTCAAGTGGAAGGAATTGACTTCGATGAAACATTTGCTCCGGTGGCAAGACTTGAAGCCATTCGCATACTGCTAGCCTATGCAAATCATCACAACATTCTTCTATATCAAATGGATGTGAAAAGTGCTTTTCTCAATGGAAAGATAGAATAAGAAGTATTTGTCGCACAACCTCCAGGCTTTGAAGACCCAAAACATCCTGATATGGTATACAAGCTCAACAATGCACTGTATGGCCTCAAACAAGCCCCTCGTGCTTGGTATGACACACTCAAAGACTTCCTGAAGAGCAAAGGCTTCAAACCTGGTTCACTAGATCCTACACTCTTCACGAAGACATATGATGGTGAACTATTTGTATGCCAAATCTATGTGGATGACATTATCTTCTACTGCACCAACAAGAAATACGGTGATGAATTTGGTCACATGATGCAAGAGCAATATCAAATGTCCATGATGGGCGAGCTGAAGTTCTTTCTGGGTCTCCAAATCCGTCAACAACACAACGGCATCTTCATATCTCAAGAAAAATACATCAAACATTGCCTGAAGAAGTTTGGAATGCAAGACTGCAAAGGATACACGACGCCAATGCCAACCAAAAGTCATCTGGGTCCCGACGACAATGGTAAAGAGTTTGATCAAAAGGTATATCATTCCATGATTGGTTCTTTGCTTTACTTATGTGCATCTAGGCCAGATATAATGCTTAGTGTTTGCATGTGTGCCCGATTCCAAGCGGCACCAAAGGAATCGCATCACTTAGCTGTGAAGCGAATTCTTCGATACTTGGCTTACACCCTAACACTAGGATTATGGTATCCAAAGGGCTTAGAGTTTGATCTAGTTGGATTCTCAGATGCTGATTATGCTGGTGACAAGGTTGATCGCGAGTCCACATCAGGCACATGTCACTTTCTGGACGATCTCTTGTCTGTTGGTCTTCAAAGAAGCAGAACTGTGTATCTCTCTCTACTGCTGAATCTGAATACATTGCTGCTGGATCCTGTTGTGCTCAGCTTCTCTGGATGAAGAAAACTCTCAAAGACTATGGTATCCATCTGAAGAATGTGCCTCTCTATTGCGACAACGAGAGTGCCATCAAAATTGCCAACAACCCAGTTCAGCACTCGAAGACAAAGCACATTCAAATTCGTCATCACTTTCTCAGAGATCATGTTATGAAGGAAGATATTGATATAATTGACTTCAAGACAGAAGAACAGTTGGCTGATATCTTCACCAAGCCCTTGGATGAGAAAGGTTTTGCAAGTTGCGGTGTGAGCTAAATATCTTGGAATCCTCAAATGTCCTGTGAATGGACACACATCCTAACACTTATGCATTTTGATAACTTAGATGTGCAACACACAAAGTAATGTATATCTTCAATCAATGAAGACATGCACTCTAAGTGTGAATACATTAATGTGGAAATTGACTTCGGAGCGCCACGATAATTAATCGTGCGCCGTGTCTGGGTCTAATACTTCCTATACGGTGGGTAACGCCACCACCAAACTCTTGTTTGAAGTGTTTTTCTTGGTGTTATATTTGCAAAGTCTTCACAGTTGATATGTCTTCAACATTGATTTGAATTCATGATTAAACGCACCATGTTGATTTGGTCTTGACTCTATTATATACACATATTGTGTTCTGTCCTCTACAGCATTCACTTATAGCTATGTCTTTTTGCTTGAATCTTTTGAACTAAGTGAATGTGATCGGACCCTAACCTCTCTATGCTTCTTACCTCAAGCTCTATCTATCCAAATCATATGCATTCTGATGAAACTGTCGAATGTCTTCTCTACGTCCTTGTCAGCAGAAGATACAGAGACAAACTTTAAATCTGTTTTTAATGCTATATCCTTTTGCCTGAAACCCGGAGAATGCGGAACAACCACCCCGACAATCTAGGTGAGCATGGGAACGTGGAACAACTCTCAAATTGTTGCATGTGTGCCACGTGTCCTTCAGATGTGAACCGCCAGGGGCACCTACGTAATTGCGTTGTGCCGTCTCCCTCCTTATAAATACCCATCACATCTCAGTCAAAAATTCTTGTTCCACCTCGCCACCTCTCGCAAACCCTAGCACCTCTGCTAGCTCTCGACGACACCGGCGATGAAGCGCTTAGCTGCCGCGACTTCTCCGACGTCGTCCTCACGTCGGCCGCGGACCTCATCCTCTCCGCCGTCGCCGTAGGTGTCCTTCGTCGCCAAGTTAGGGCACGGAAGATCGAACTGCTCGGCCTCCAACTTCGCTCCGCCTAGCAGTTCTTCGCTTGGTAATTAAAATTTACTTTTTACCGTCTTTTCGATCTGATAGATTCATCCTTCTCCTTACCCAAAGTGGTTTCTAGATCCCCAAGTTGAATCTATCTCTTTCTGCATCTCATACTATGCCTAGTCCATTCACTTATGCTTCTTTACAAGTTCGATTCCTCACTTGTACTTATTCTTGGATTTGTACAAATCTGGAATGAACTCTCATCAAATAAGTGAATGTCTTCGCGTTGTGAGGTCAATGTCTTCAAACTGATTTATCTTCAAAATCTTCTGAGAATGCATATGACCTCTTCCCCTCCCCTCGCACCTCTAATGTTGTCAAAGGTACATGTCCGTGGGAGAATCCCTTGGTTCTCATAGTCTGCGTTCGTTTGCAGAATTCTTACAGCTTCACATCAACTCTCCCGAAGCCAGTTCTTGTCTGACCAGCAGATGGAAGCCTTTGATAGTGTTGAAGCCATTCAGACTGAACCTCATGGCAACAGAGAAGTCTGCAAGGAAAGGTGGCAGACAGCACCGTGGGAACACTTCCAAGGATTTGCACGAGCTGTACAAAACAGATCCAGAGGAAACCTATACGGGCCGCAAGAATCGAATCCAATGGATTCGAAGATATTGGGCTGAGGAATGGTTCAAGTACCGCTTTGTTACAGAAGAGTATGCAGAGAAGAATGCCATCAAGGCACCCTGGGGTGATATTTTGTACAAAAATCTTCCACCCAGGACCTGTGTCAAGCTATTGAGCAAGGATTCTATCCATGAATGGTGCGCGGACCACAGCCTGAGGATGCTGACCCTTCTTCACTGCTATGGTGCCGGGAGGACCATCCGTTCAAGCGCAAATACCATTTCGCCAAAGACTCAGCTGCGAAGAACTTGAAGGCTCTAGGGCTTGACTTCAACCCTGGTCCTTCCTCACCTTGGGACGATGGAACCCGCGAAGCCAATGAGAACAGGATCGGCCCCTTCTACAACCTTGCTGGCCTCATCACTCACATTGCTGTCCAAGGTGCCAAAGTGGATCATTCTGATGATGGTGCTGACACTGAAGAAGCTCCAGCTCCTACTCCAAAGCCGCAGAAGCAAAAGAAGGCTAAAGCTTCAAAGTCATCTGCTGCTCTAAAAGCTTCGCGAGTGAAGCCATTGGAAACTGCCCCTCCTGCTCCCAGTAACAACTCTGAAGATGTCTCTCGCATCTCCAAAAAGCGTGAGAAGCCACAGAACAAACCTGTTCAACGACACAGTCAAGCACTGACACCTGCTGCCGTTCTGAGGAACGAATCTAAAGCCATTGATTTGTCTTCAGATGAAGAATTTGGCAATGATGCTCTTGAGCAGCTGATCAAGAGCAAGCAAGAGGCGTAGATCTTCAATGATCTGCCCCTCTTCGATGTGAACATCTTGCACAATTTCATAGATGAATGGTTCGACAATCAAGATATCAGCTTTGATAATCTTCAACTCCCTATTGGCATCAGCGTCTCCTTTCAAGGCGCCATTGCTCCTGAGCTGGCTCTGGCTCAGCGCATTGTTGAATTGAAGAACAAGATAGACTTTGAGAAAGAGAAATTCAAGAAGCATGTAGCCAAGCTTAGTGTGGCTGATGTTCAGAAATTCAAGCTGATGCTGAATGACCTCAAGGAGTCGTTTCGCAAGAAACGAGAGGAAGCCAAAGGCTCAAGAGAGCGCATGAAAACTCTAGCTGCAAAGTGTGTTCAGGCTTACAACGAAGCTGAAAAGCGCAAGGCTCTTGGGCGTCCTGGCATTGACCCCAAGATGGCTGCCAAGCAGAAGAAGAAGCATACTGTGGCCCAGACTGAAGCTCCACGGCGGGAAGAACCTCACATTGTCTTCCCAGCCAGCATGACAGGCTCAAAGCCTAAGGTCTCCACAGTGGCTTCAGATCGTGAGAAACCAAGGCAGCCAAGCCAAGCCAGAAGCGCAAAACCAAGCGCACTACTGATGATGCACCACCCCCCAGGAAGAGAAAAACCAAGAAGAGAGATCGGGCTCCTCCCACAGAGCCCTTTGTTGTTGAACCCATTTCTTTTGCCCATCCTGCTACTGAAAATCAAGAGCGTCAGCTGATCGTTCATGAGCCTGCTTCCACATAGGCTCCTAAAGCTCAAGAAGTTCCAGTCGTTGACCCCATCACGACTGAAGACATTGGTCCCCAAGACAATGTAGAAGATGATGAAGTCCTTCCTCAGATCCAGCACCCAACAGTATCATCGCCTGTTCTAACGAACAGCGAGCTCATCAGTATTGGTCGTCCTTTGACGCCAATCTCACAAGATGCCTCATGGGCTAATCGCCCCCAACCAGAAACTCCAAATCAAGACTCACCAAGTACTCCCCGTCCTTCACCAAAGGCTACCATCGGACTCCATTTCAAATGATGACAACTACATGGAGACCACACCGTCACCAAAAGTGTCGCCCGTGTTCCAACGGCTTCGCAAAGGTGTGAGGCCACCCGTCTCCATAACTACCATCACAGAAGAAGACTCAAACTTGTCCAGCTCAGTGGCATGTCAAGTGTTCCCTGAAGACAATCCTTCTGTGACGGTCCCAGTGTCTGAAGCTAATGTTGCTGAACACAATCCGGTTGCATCAGCCGAAGAAAGACAAGAAGAAGAGCGTGTCGCTACTCCCCTACCACTCAAGAAGTTGTTCTAGAAGAGAACGGTACGTGCCCGACCCTCCGGCTACTCAAGTGGATGTTGAGAATCCACGAGGCTGCCACCAATAACACCATCGAAGCCAATGACGTTGTCATGGCTGAAGACACTGTGGAGCATGCACTGAACACTGTGCCAGAAGCCAATGAAGCCAATGATGCACCTGCAACTGATGTGCAGCCAGATGCCCTTACGAATGCCACTGCTCCTGTTCCGCCTCCAAGGCCACATACTATCGAGCAAGCATACAACTATGGACAGCTAATCACTGTCAAATGGCCTCTTCTGGTTCCTCCACCTGCTGCTGGTCCTCAATTTGATTACCACGTCGAGCACAGGCCTCAGGTTCATAAGCCAAAGCCAAGGCTGCCAAGGTTCCCAGGGAATGACACTTCACCAGGGTCCATCAATGCTAATGGCTTCAAAGCGCACAACACTTTCTTTGATAGCGCCAAGAACCCCTACACAAGGCCAAGGATTTCATCTGATCGGTTCTAGAGCTATCAGCAACACAGTTATTACTCATGCATTTTATAAAATCAAGGTCGCATATTTCCACATATGTGTCTTGACACTGAAGCCATAACTGGCCTGCCCTGTTTGGAAGAAGCACTGGATTGCTTCAGAGAGTCTGGCTTATTGCAGTTCGTCACTGACAAGGAGCACTAGAATGAAGAACTGCTGCTCCAATTCTATGCCACCCTTCATATTCGTGTCTACAACAGGGATCCGAAGACGTGGGTCCTTGAGTGGATGACAGGAAATGTCCATCATGAAGCCAAATCTCTTGATGTCATTGAGCTTACTGGCCTTCCCACTCTAGGTGATCTATATGCACCTGGTTGTCAGCTTCACTGTGCTGCTTTGGAGAGCATTTCTCACAAGCCTGAACCCAACATGAGCCAGATGCTTAGCATGATGAAGCCTTTGCCTCCAGATGCAGAATATCCTAAGGAGTTCCTTGTTGAAGACCTTGAGTACCTGCCACGTACCATCTATAACATTATAGGGCGAACTCTTTGGCCCATCAAAGGACATTCTCCACATGCCAAGCTGGAAGGTGCAATGAAGACCTTGGTCTTCCATATTCTCCACGGCAAATGCTTCAATGCACAAGACTTCCTTATCCGCCAACTTGCTGCATCAGGATCTGACATTTTTGGTCTGAAGTTCTATGCTCCCTGGATCATGCGTCTGGTCAAGCTCCACTCTGCCTTCAACTATCAGTCCTCTGCACGCAACCATATCATCTTTTTGCCAGAGGTTGATCTATCTGTTGAAGCCATCTACCCAAAGCCTGCCAAGGAGCCAATTCATCTTCACAATGCAGATCACCAAAGCTTCACTCAGCCCATTGAAGGAGTACTGGCTGCCACTCGTGTTTATCCCCTGGTGGTACTACGCGTGCACCTCACGATGCCCACACTGAAGCCACTGAAAGCACAATTGCTCAACGGCCTCACAAGCGATCCCGTTTGCTCAATGGCAGCAAGCTTCTTGTGGCCTTGCATCGGAAACAAGATAAGCATCATTTCTGGCAGAAACGACAAATGCAAAGCCTCTTGGTGGATATCAATCGCATTCGCAATCTTGCCACCAAGAATGTTGGGGAACGTACTAATTTCAAAAAAATTATCCTACGCACACGCAGGATCATGGTGATGCATAGCAACGAGAGGGGAGAGTGTTGTCCATGTACCCTCGTAGACCGAAAGCGGAAGCGTTATGACAACCCGGTTGATGTAGTCGTACGTCTTCACGATCCGACCGATCCAAGTACCGAACGTACGGCACCTCCGAGTTCAGCACATGTTCAGCTCGATGACGATCCCCGGACTCCGATCCAGCAGGGTGTCGGGGATGAGTTCTGTCAGCACGACAGCGTGGTGACGATAATGATGTTCTACCGATGCAGGGCTTCGCCTAAGCACCGCAACGATATGACCGAGGTGGAATATGGTGGAGGGGGGCACCGCACCGGGAGTAGGACTCCCTTCTTTCCTAGTTGGAGAAGGAGAAAGGGGGAAGGAGGAGGAAGAGGGGAAGGAAAGGGGGGTGAGGGAGTCCCGGATTAGGGGGTGCCCGGATAGCCGAACTATCACCGTTGGCCGGACTCCTGGACTATGAAGATACAAGATTTAAGACTTCGTCCCGTGTCCGGATGGGACTTTCCTTGGCATGGAAGGCAAGCTTGGCGATACGGATATGTAGATCTCCTACCATTGTAACCGACTCGATGTAACCCTAACCTATCCGGTGTCTATATAAACCGGAGGGTTTTAGTCCGTAGGACGAACAACAATCATACCATAGGCTAGCTTCTAGGGTTTAGCCTCCTTGATCTCGTGGTAGATCTACTCTTGTACTACCCATATCATCAATATTAATCAAGCAGGAGTAGGGTATTACCTCCATTGAGAGGGCCTGAACCTGGGTAAAACATCGTGTCCCTTGTCTCCTGTTACCATCCGCCTAGGCATACGATTCGGGACCCCTACCCGAGATCCGCCGGTTTTGACACCGACATTGGTGCTTTCATTGAGAGTTCCTCTATGCCGCCGCCATCAGGTAGGATGCCTCATCTCGTCTTCAAAGGCGATACTATCGCTAAAGGAGCCTTGGTCACCGCCGCACTCTTGACTAGGAGGTTTTCTTATGACCGCCATCCGGCCATCATACCGACGATGACCTCTCGAGTCATCGAAACCAATCTCCATGTTAATTCGGAACTTGCCGAACAGTTAGATCCGATTGAGCTCTCCTCCGTAAACGAGCTCTTGGATCGCATCGTCGTCCTGGGAGTCACCACAGACTACGACCGGATCGGGCCTAAAACCAATCTGAGAGAGATCAACTCTCCCCAGGCTACCCATCATGTTGATGTGATATAGGAGCAATGCAGCGATTATTCTTCTACCTTAAGGACTAGCTACGTCCGGATTCCCGATCCCTCCATGCCGGATTCCCGCAGAGGGACGGATGTCGATCAAGCCCTGAACTTAAAGTCAGGCGGCGGGTTGGACTCATTGGATAACACTCAAAAATCCAAACTTCCGAGTTCGGAAATTTCTCGACCCCTGAGTCCTAAATTGGACGGGGTTCTGGATCTAGTTCCACCCGCCCACCCAAACATTAGCGATCTCTCTTGAATTCGGCAAGAGCCCGCTGAAACAGTACATCATTACTGGGCAAGATTCCTCCTGGTTATGAACAGGATAAAGGATCGCCGAGAGGAGGGCGCTTAATCCCAATTTTCTGCAATAATTGCACGGATAAGGGAATCCTAAACGCCATAAGTCGCTATAAATTACACGCTTTCTTGACTTGGTGACCATAGTAAAAAAATCTTGTCGATTGAGAGCGCTGGAAAACCGAAAGTAAATTTTGGGATAATCCGGCCCCGAATACATCCCTAGTCCGAAATAAAAGGGTGCATCATTATCAAGCACCTGGGTTAAATACCAAAAAACCAAAACCCCCTAAAGGGTACGGAACTGTACTGAAGGGTTGGCTAAACGGACCCTGTAAAATTCATAGCACAGAGGGCGCCACTCCAACTCATAGCCTTCGAGCATGTTGGATACTACAGAAGGTGGCCAAAAGTGGCGAGGAGCTTCTAGCTTCAGAATCCCAGCCCAGCAACACCAGTACGGTGTTAACAGTCTTGAGACTTTCAGATCAAATAACATGCGAAAAAGAACACTCCATAACCTTCCGAAATCTACCAAGTAGCAACAATAAATCCATGGAGTGACACGGCTATTACTTTTAATGCCAAGGATTTAACCTAAATTCGAACAGCCCGAGCACCAGCCGCATTGGTCCTCGGTCCGATAGTGGATGGCTTTTTTATACTAAGGTACTCATGGATGGCGGCAGCGGACTAAACCTCATCTATGAGGAAACCCTCCGAAAAATGGAAATAGATCGGAACCGCATTGAGCGAAGCAGCACAATGTTTAGAGGAATAATCCCTAGCCGGAAGCATGCTGCACAGGGAAAAATCACCTTTGGGACGTAGTGTTCGGCTCGCCGGACAATTGCAGGTCCGAGGAGGTCACATTTCAAGTGGCCCCGTTCAACAGCAGATATCATGCTTTATTAGGACGAGAGGCATTCACAATTTTTCAAACTATACCCCATTATGGGTACATGAAACTTAAAATGCCCGGACCTAACAGAATCATCACTCTCGCTAGTGATCCGAACATAGCACTCCGCGCCGAAAACAAGACAGACGCACTAGCCCTCGAGGCACTATCCGAAGCCCTAGCGGCCGAGGAACTCACCGCGATGCGCTCCACGGTGAATAGGGACGATGTGATACTTGATAATAGATCCAAGTCCACTTCTTTTAAACCAGCGGATGAAATAGTCAAATTCCAAGTCCACCCAACGGACCCCGCAAAGACGGCCTGCATTGGGGCACAACTAAACCCTGATGTAGACGCCGCACTACGAGAATTTCTACAAGAAAACTGGGACATCTTTGCCTGGCACCCTTCTGACATGCCAGGAATCCCACGTCTGCTGGCCGAGCACAACCTAAATATCCTAAAAGGATTCAACCCAGTCAAACAGGCTCTTCGGCGCTTTTCCGAACCCAAGAGACAGGCCATGGGAGAGGAGCTAGCCAAACTTTAGGAAGCCGGATTCATCAGAGATATAAAACATCCGGACTGGCTAGCAAACCTGGTGATGGTACCAAAGAAGGATAAATCCAGGCGCCTATGTGTTGATTTTAAAGACCTTAATAAGGCTTGCCCAAAGGACGCGGTCCGCCTCCCTCGAATTGATCAAATTATTGACGCCACAAAGAAGACACGACTCATTGTGCTTCCTCGACGCGTACTCCGGCTACCACCAAATCAAGATGGCGGAGCCAGACCAAGCTGCAACAGCATTCATCACTCCATACGACCCGTTCTGCTTCAACACAATTCCCTTTGGGCTCAAAAATGCCGGCGCAACATATTAGCGCATGATTCAGACATGTGTGGCAAACCAGATCGGCAAAACAGTGGAAGCATATGTAGATGATGTGGTCGTCAAAACCAAGCATGTCGAAACTCTAGTAGACGACTTGAGGCTCACATTCGACAATCTTCGAAAATATGACATCAAGCTCAATCCGGAAAAATGCGTCTTCGGCGTTCCAGCCGGAAAGCTCCTGGGCTTCATTGTGTCCGGTAGGGGAATTGAAGCAAACCCAGCCAAGATCCGAGCTCTGTCACAATTGGACATTCCAAAGACCTCAAACAAATACAAAAATTGACGGGATGCGTAGCGGCTCTAAGCCGCTTTATTTCCCGTTTGATAGAAAAGGCGTTACCCCTTTACCGCCTCCTCCGCCGCACCAAACACTTCGAGTGGACGGATGCCGCCACGGCCGGACTCGAAGAAATAAAGGCCATTTTGGCAACAAATCTGGTCTGGCCATAGCAACGTAGGCGAACCAATGCTATTATATATCGCCGCAACACATCAAGATGTCATTGCGTTGCTCGTTGTCGAACGAGAAACGGACGGACACCGGTTCCCTCTTCAAAAACCGGTTTACTATGTGTCCACCGTCCTAACTCCATGCAAGTCCCGGTACCCACACTATCAAAAGATAGCATACGCGGTGTTCATGGCATCTCGGAAGCTGCGACACTACTTTCAAGAGTGCTCGATAACGGTAGCCTCCGAAGTACCTCTTAACGACATTATAAATAACCGCGACGCGACGGGCCGGATTGCTAAATGGGCCATAGAGCTCCTTCCATTCGACATAACTTATAAGCCACGACGAGCTATTAAGTCGCAGGTTTTGGCCAACTTCGTGGCTGAATGGACTGAAGCTGAACTCCCTAAAGAGTACGGCGCATACTCCAATTGGATCATGCACTTTGACGGCTCCAAAATGTTGGCCGGCCTGGGGGCTGGCGTCGTCCTGACGTCCCCAACCGGGGACACTGATCCGACACGTCCTTGAGATAATGTATACTGAGACTCCAACAACGCAGCCGAATACGAGGCCCTTACGCACGGCCTCCGGATGGCAGTCTCCATGGGCATTCAACGCCTAGAGGTGCGTGGGGATTCGAACCTTGCAATATCTCAAATAAACGGAGACTTTGATGCCAAAGATCCGAAAATGGCAGCATACCGCAATGCGGTCCTAAAAATGTCAGCACGGTTCGAAGGGCTCGAATTTCATCATATAGCCCGGGATAACAACCAGCAGCGGATATATTGGCACGCATCGGTGCAAAACGCGATGCCGCCCCACCCAATATCTTTTGGAACGGCTGTTCAAGCCATCCGTACTATGGGAAGGAGTCCGGCACAACAATCCGGACCCAACCGCACTGCCTGACGCCGAACACTCTGACACAACAGGAGGCTCCGCCCCCGAGATAACACCCTCCGCTCACGAAATAATGGCAGTTATCTCCCCGTGGACGGAACCATTCCTAGCCTACCTAACTAGGCAGGAACTCCCCGAAGACCAAAATGAGGCTCGCTGCATAGTACGGCGATCTAAAGCCTACAAAGTCCATGAGGGAGAGCTTTATAAGAAAAGCACTACAGGAGTCCTTCATAGGTGTATCTCCGAAGAGGAAGGGCGAAATCTCCTAGCTGAAATTCATGCCGGACTGGGTGGGCACCACGCCGCAGCCCGGGCCCTCGTAGGCAAGGCCTTCCATACATGATTTTATTGGCCGACGGCCCGGGCAGATGCGCAGGATTTAGTCCAACGATGCGTCGATTGCCAGCTTTTCGCTAACCAAAGCCACATGCCACCCACCGCCCTCAAAACTATACCCATCACCTGGCCGTCATGGGTCTGGGGCTTGACATGGTTGGACCCCTTAAGGGAGGAACCCACAAGCAAAAATACCTATTGGTCATGGTGGATAAATTCACCAAATGGATAGAGGCCAAGCTCGTTAAAACGGCGAATCCGGACCGGTGATAGACTTCATATCGGGGTAGTGCACCGTTACGGTGTCCCCACAAAGATTATCATCGATAACTGCACCAACTTCATGGCCGATGGGGTCAAATTATGGTGCAAAACATGGGCATCAAGCTCGATTACGCCTCGATCTATCACCCTCAAACCAACGGCCAAGTCGAACGAGCAAATGGTCTAATCATGAGCGGCATTAAACCCAGACTAGTGCGGTCCCTCAAGGAATCTAACACGCACTGGGTTGAGGAGCTCGACTCCGTACTCTGGAGGCTGCGGACCACGCCGAATCGTTCTATCGGATTCACACCATTCTTTATGGTGTACGGCGCAGAGGCAGTCTTGCCCTGCGACATAATACATGACTCACCTCGCGTGCGCATGTATGAAGAAAGAGAAGCCGAGCTCGATCGGCAGGACAGTTTAGACGCATTGGAGGAGGAGCGCGACGTGGCAAAAGCTCGTTCCGCATTCTATCAACAGCAGGCTCGAAGATATCAAAGCAGGGAAATGCGGGCCAAGGCTTATAACGTTGGCGAACTAGTTCTCGCTTTGCCAGACTAGAAAAAAGGACAAACTCAAGCCCAAATGGGAAGGTCCCTTCATCATCGACCAGGTCCTGACCGCCGGAGCATACCGTCTGCGAAACGCATCGGATAACCGACTCGAGCCGAACCCATGGAACGCAGCCCGTCTACGAAGATTCTACGCCTAAGCGCCGGACTCCAAGTTCGTCTCCTTCCTCCGTCCACATTTGCTATTTTTGCTGTCTTTTATTTCTCTCCTTCCTCCTCCTTCTTCTTGAAGCCTCTAGAGGCTCGTTTGCGCTTTTTTTTCGCACATACTTGACGCACTGTCCGCGCTCATTATACCTGGGGGCTTCTTTAACAGAAGCTTATCTATACAGGCTTCATGCCCAACCCATGCGTTAAACTTCCGTATGTACCTTTTATTCGCCATTATATGCATCGATATGACTTAAGTTTTGGCCAAGCTGGGTTGTCTGGCTCATGTACTTACCCCTACGTTCTCGATTGTTCGGCTAGGTGGTAAAGGGAGCACCTCTGCGATTGTTCTTGTCCGGGTCACCGGATGTGTACCTCAGATCGGGTGAAGCCGAAAGCTAAGCGTTCTTAAGGGAATATTCGGTCGATGAACTGAAAGATGATTTTAATTATTTACCCATCTGCCCCGGATGATTTTACGCTTTCATAGCAGCTTTGACATGCACTTTAGGGCATGCATCCCAGCGAAAGGAACCCTTAACGGAACTTTTCTCCTGGAAGATGTTTCTTACTACCTGTAATATAACATAACTAGTTGGGCACTTGTCTGATACAGCAACAATGACCCCTACGCCTTGTCTCCATGCATACCCCGGTTTTTATATAACCACGCAGGTATTCGGACACACTCCGGACTATTGGGTCCTGAGGTCGAAGCGAAAAGGTCCGCTATGACAAATGATCTACAATCCGGCTATAAGACATTTTTTTCATGTCATATTTTTACATAGTCAACTCGACTCATTGTATCCCTCATCAATGCCATCTAATAGGCTATCTAATTTACAATATTGTTGGGAATACTTGACGGCCAATTCTACTTGGCCGTACACTAAGCTTACAGGGATCTCCATCCCGTCAGGCCCCACAGGTCCGACCTCGGCCATGTGGTTTGGGTCAACCGTGTACCGCGTCGTTACCATGGCCTGTGCCTCCTCGGCGCCTTTGACGACAGCCGATATCTTCCATAGCGGAAGCGCCCGCGTGCTCCTTGAAGCAGCTCTGCCAGCTCCCCAATGCCTTCGGGCAGGAGATAGATGGCCACAAGGCACGGCCGATGCCTTTCATCACCTGCCGGACTCGTTAGTGCGGTGGCGCAATTCGGGAAGAAGATCACCCGAAGAACTGGGCATCTCCTCCTCAGGACGACCTGTGAGCAAACCTACATACATGTTTATGTTAGTCGCCTTCCTCGCTGAACTCTTTCAAAGTTCGCTCAAACACTTACTGAAAATGCCGCGACGAAGCCGCCGATTCTCCTTTACGGAGTCAGAAAACTGGGCACGAACATCCTTTAGTTCCTCACCCAGCTTGGTGTTGGCATCTTGGAGGTTATTTTTCTCCTGCCGCACCCTTGTCAGCATGCTCTCTCCGGCCTTTAGCTGGCGCAAGAGCTGTTTCTTGTCCGGATCTAGTCAGGCGCCATCTGCAATGTTTTTGTCAGATTTACACACCCGCCGCACTTCATAAACTATTTATCTTTTGAAGCGTATATTACCAGAGGGGGTCTCTATGGCTTCCCCTGTAGCGGCTAGTGCAGCCTCAATTTGGGCCTGGCACTCTTCAAGCTCCTGGGACAGTCGGGTATTCTTTTCTGTAAGATCCTGCATAACAAATGATCCTTAAATCAGTTATTCTAACTATTTTAAGTCTCGGGGGCTACTGGCATATATAACTATCAAATTTCCTTACCCGTATGTCCTTTACATACTGCTCCGTGGCTTTGGCTAGACCATCTTGAGCGGCACGGAGGTGCGCATCTCCCGAATTGAAGGCATTCAAGGCCTCTTGGGAGATACATGCGTCACGAAGAACTGTCTGGCGGTGCCTGTGATTCAAGGCGCTCTCCACCTCGGAGTTGGTGGCGGACATCCTCTTTCGGAGGAGCGTCCGACGTACGCCTCGTGTTCGCCTCCGCTTCTGGACCCGACTTTGGAGCCTGGCCGGCGGAGGTTCGATTGGCAACCTCTCCGGACTCAGTCCGGCGAGCGCTCTTTTTCCTTAAAAAAGAGCGTCAGCGTTAGTACGCCTTCTAGGAATCAATCCTAGGAACATGGTGACACGCCATACCGTTGCGGCGGAGTTTCGATCCGGACCGCACTCCTTTTTAACTGCGGGCAGACTGCTCTTGTTGGCTAGCCACCGCGGGCTCGGCTTCCTGCCTCAAAGGTACCCCCTGCAAACCACCATTGGTATACGATGATCAAGAAATAAGCACGGATGGGTCATTATCAGAATATTGGGACCTTGGTCTCAGTTACCTGTGAGGCTGGAAGTATTCCGGGGTAATCGGCCGTGATGGCAACCAAAGCATTGTCGATGCTAAGTTGGTGGAATACCCCGTCAATCAACTCCACCTTTATATCCGGATCCTCTTCGGATGTCGGATCGAGGGACCGTTCCAGATCCTCGGGTTGTGGGGCGGGCTGTGTATCTTCTCCACAGTCCGGCGTAGTTCCTGCGCAGAAACCACGAAATGAGATATTTAACCATGGGAACATGGATCGGACAGGTCACAAAGACGTTCGCTTACCCAGCTTCGAGGATTATTTCGAAGAAAACTCCTTCAGTGGATTGACGCGAGGAAATCCTCCTCCTCCCTTTATACATGGCGCATAAGATCTTCACCAGTTCGGTGACCGATCCCGGCCCTTTGCGGCCATGGCGGGTGGCATCGTCCTCCCCGTTGAAATCCCACATGGGGTGGCCCGTATATTGGAGCGGCTGCACTCCCCTCATAATACAGATTGCCATGACACCAATCATGGTCAATCCGGCATGAGCCAGTAACCTTATTCGGCTCATCAGATAGAGGACATCCCGGTCATTTTCCCTCCGGGGGCTCCGAGGGTGCCAGCTTAGGCGCTTCTTCAGTGGAGCATTGCTGAACTCCGGAAGGCCGATCTGAACAGGATCCGGCAGCGGGACGTCCTCCATGTAAAACCATTCCGAAGGCCAATCTTCGGACGCATTCTTCGGGGTTCCGGATAGGTATCCGGTCCCGGCGATGCGCCATAGCTCGGCTCCGCCCACTTGATATATTGACCCCTCATGAGAACAGGGTACTAGACAGAATAATCTCTTCCATAGCCCGAAATGAGCCTCGACGCCCAAGAACAGTTTGCAAAGGGCCACGAAGCCCGCGATGTGCAAGATAGAGGCAGGAGTAAGGTGGTGCAACTGGAGGCCGTAGAACTCTAAGAGCCCCCAGAGAAACGGATGGATTGGAAACCCGAGTACTCTTACTAGATAAGAGATGAAGCATACCCGCTCTCCTTTAGAGGGATCGGGGACACTCTCCGCTTGCTTTCCGCCCTTGTAGGTGGCAAGTCCGGCTCGAACCGGGACCATGAAGGCCGGGGAAAGAAATCCCTTGGCTTGGAATATAACTAGCTCGCTATGCGGGACTGAGCATCTCTCCCAGTTTCCAGGTTGAGGGCTGGGAGCGCGAGAGGAGGAGCCGCGTCGACTGTCCATGATGGAATGGGCTTTGGTCAGAGGCGCTCCGATGAAAGCTTCATGGGGGGGTTGGTGTGACTCAGATCTAGATCCTCGCCTTTTATAGGCGTGCTCATTTGCGCAGCTAGGGGGTAAGTGTAAAATACCTGGCTCTTCGCATTCATTCAAACACTTGGAAGATGGCCATTATTGGGCGTAGAAGCCAAGGAGCACAAGATTTATCGAGCCGAACACTATTCGACAAGTATATGGAATTTGGAGAAGAACCCGCCTCGCAATGCCGAAGACAATCAACGCACGGACTCGTCGTCATTGAAGCCTGGTTCAGGGGCTACTGAGGGAGTCCTGGATTAGGGGGTTCCGGATAGCCGAACTATCACCGTTGGCCGGACTCCTGGACTATGAAGATACAAGATTGAAGACTTTGTCACGTGTCCGGATGGGACTTTCCTTGGCGTGGAAGGCAAGCTTGGCGATACGGATATGTAGATCTCCTACCATTGTAACCGACTCTGTGTAACCCTAACCTATCCGGTGTCTATATAAACCGGAGGGTTTTAGTCCATAGGACGAACAACAATCATACCATAGGCTAGCTTCTAGGGTTTAGCCTCCTTGATCTCGTGGTAGATCTACTCTTGTACTACCCATATCATCAATATTAATCAAGCATGAGTAGGGTATAACCTCCATCGAGAGGGCCCAAACCTGGGTAAAAACATCGTGTCCCTTGTCTCCTGTTACCATCCGCCTAGACGCACAGTTCAGGACCCCCTACCCGAGATCCGCCGGTTTTGACACCGACAGGGGGCGCCGCCCCCCTCTCCTTGTCCTATTCGGACTAGGGAGGGGAGGGGGCGCAGCCCACCTCTTGCCTCCTCTCCTCTTCTCCCTTAGGGCCCATGAAGGCCCAATAACCCCCGGGAGGGTTCCGGTAACCCCGGTGATCCGTAAAATCCAGATTTCACCGGAACCATTCCGATATCCAAATATAGGCTTCCAATATATCAATCTTTATGTCTCGACCATTTCGAGACTCCTCGTCATGTCCGTGATCACATCCGCGACTCCGAACAACCTTCGGTACATCAAAACTTATAAACTCATAATAAATCTGTCATTGTAACGTTAAGCGTGCGGACCCTATGGGTTCGAGAACTATGTAGACATGACCTAGAACTATTCTCGGTCAATAACCAATAGCGGAACCTGGATGCTCATATTGGCTCCTACATATTCTACGAAGATCTTTATCGGTCAAACCGCATAACAACATACGTTGTTCCCTTTGTCATCGGTATGTTACTTGTCCGAGATTCGATCGTCGGTATCCAATACCTAGTTCAATCTCATTACCGGCAAGTCTCTTTACTCGTTACATAATGCATCATTCCGTAACTAACTCATTAGCTACATTGCTTGCAAGGCTTATAGTGATGTGCATTACCGAGAGGGCCCAGAGATACCTCTCCGACAATCGGAGTGACAAATCCTAATCTCGAAATACACCAACCCAACATGTACCTTCGAAGACACCTGTAGACCTCCTTTATAATCACCCAATTACATTGTGATGTTTGGTAGCACACAAAGTGTTCCTCCGGTAAACGGGAGTTGCATAATCTCATAGTTACAGGAACATGTATAAGTCATGAAGAAAGCAATAGAAACATACTAAACGATCAAGTGCTAGGCTAACGGAATGGGTCATGTCAATCACATCATTCTCCTAATGATGTGATCCCTTTAATCAAATGACAACACATGTCTATGGTTAGGAAACCAAACCATCTTTGATTAATGAGCTAGTCAAGTAGAGGCATACTAGTGACGTTATGTTTGTCTATGTATTCACACATGTATCATGTTTCCGGTTAATACAATTCTAGCATGAATAATAAACATTTATCACGATATGAGGAAATAAATAATAACTTTATTATTGCCTCTAGGGAATATTTCCTTCAGTCTTACACTTGCACTAGAGTCAATAATCTAGATTACACAGTAATGATTCTAACACCCATGGAGTCTTGGTGCTGATCATGTTTTGCTCGTGGAAGAGGCTTAGTCAACGGGTCTGCAACATTCAGATCCGTGACGTATTTTGCAAATCTCTATGTCTCCCACGGACTTGGTCCCGGATGGAATTGAAGCGTCTCTTGATGTGCTTGGTCCTCTTGTGAAATATGGATTCCTTTGCCAAGGCAATTGCACCGGTATTGTCACGAGAAGATCTTCATTGGTCCCGATGCACTAGGTATGACACCTAGATCGGAAATGAACTCTTTCATCCAGACTCCTTCATTTGTCGCTTCCAAGCAGCTATGTACTCTGCTTCACATGTAGATCCCGCCACGACGCTTTGTTTAGAACTGCACCAACTTACAGCTCCACCGTTTAATAAAAACACGTATCCGGGTTTGCGATTTAGAATCGTCCGGATCAAGGTCAAAGCTTGCATCGACGTAACCATTTACAACTAGCTCTTTGTCACCTCCATATACGAGAAACATATCCTTAGTCCTTTTCGGTATTTCAGGATGTTCTTGACCGCTTCCGATGATCCACTCTGGATTACTTTGGTACCTTCCTACCAAGCTTATTGCTAAGCACACGTCAGGTCTGGTACACAGCATTGCATACATGATAGAGCCTATGGCTGAAGCATAGGGAACATCTTTCATTTTCTCTCTATCTTATGCTGTGGTCGGGCATTGAGTCTGACTCAACTTCACACCTTGTAATCTGCAAGAACCCTTTCTTTGCACGATCCATTTTGAACTTTTTCAAAACTTTATCAAGGTATGTGCTTTGTGAAAGTCCAATCAAGCGTCTTGATCTATCTCTATAGACCTTGATGCCCAATATGTAAGCAGCTTCACCGAGGTCTTTCATTGAAAAACTTTTATTCAAGTATCCCTTTATGCTATCCAGAAATTCTATATCATTTCCAATTAATAATATGTCATCTACATATAATATCAGAAATGCTATAGAGCTCCCACTCACTTTCTTGTAAATACAGGCTTCTCCAAATGTCTGTATAAAACCATATGCTTTGATCACACTATCAAAGCATTTATTCCAACTCCGAGATGCTTGCACTAGTCCATAAATGGATCGCTGGAGCTTGCACACTTTGTTAGCACCTTTTGTATTGACAAAACCTTACGTTGCATCATATACAACTCTTCTTCCGTAAATCCATTCAAGAATGCAGTTTTGACATCCATTTGCCAAATTTCATAATTATAAAATGCAGCAATTGCTAACATGATTCGGACAGACTTAAGCATCGCCACGGGTGAGAAAGTCTCATCATAGTCAACCCCTTGAACTTGTCGAAAACCTTTCGCAACAAGTCGAGCTTTATAGACGCTTACATTACCATCAAGATCAGTCTTCTTCTTAAAGATCCATTTATTCTCAATGGCTTGCCGATCATTGGGCAAGTCAACCAAAGTCCATACTTTGTTCTCATACATGGATCCCATCTCAGATTTCATGGCTTCTAGCCATTTTGCGGAATCTGGGCTCATCATCGCTTCCTCATAGTTCGTAGGTTCGCCATGGTCAAGTAACATGACTTCCAGAATAGGATTACCGTACCACTCTTGTGCGGATCTTACTCTGGTAGACCTACGAGGTTCAGTAGAAACTTGATCTGAAGTTTCATGATCAAAATCATTAGCTTCCTCACTAATTGGTGTAGTTGTCACAGGAACCGGTTCTTGTGATGGACTACTTTCCAATAAGGGAGCAGGTATGATTACCTCATCAAGTTCTACTTTCCTCCCACTCACTTCTTTCGAGAGAAACTCCTTCTCTAGAAAGGATCCGAATTTAGCAACAAAAATCTTGCCCTCAGATCTGTGATAGAAGGTCTACCCAACAGTCTCTTTTGGGTATCCTACGAAGACACATTTCTCTGATTTTGGTTCGAGCTTATTTGGTTGAAGTTTCTTCACATAAGCATCGCAACCCCAAACTTTAAGAAACGACAACTTTGGTTTCTTGCCAAACCACAGTTCATGAGGCGTCGTCTCAACGAATTTTGATGGTGCCCTATTTAACGTGAATGCGGCCGTCTCTAAAGCATAACCCAAAAACGATAGCGGTAAATCAGTAAGAGACATCATAGATCGCACCATATCTAGTAAAGTACGATTACGACATTCGGACACACCATTTCGTTGTGGTGTTCCCGGTGGCGTCGATTCTTGAAACTATTCCGCATTGTTTCAAATGTAAACCAAACTCGTAACTCAAATATTCTCCTCCACGATCAGATCGTAGAAATTTTATTTTCTTGTTACGATGATTTTCCACTTCACTCTGAAATTCTTTTGAACTTTTCAAATGTTTCAGACTTGTGTTTCATTAAGTAGATATACCCATATCTCGCTCAAATCATCTGTGAAGGTGAGAAAATAACGATACCCGCCATGAGCCTCAATATTCATTGGACCACAAACATCGGTATGTATGATTTCCAACAAATCAGTTGCTCGCTCCATAGTTCCGGAGAACGGCGTTTTAGTCATCTTGCCCATGAGGCACGGTTCGCAAGTACCAAGTGATTCATAATCAAGTGATTCCAAAAGTCCATCAGTATGGAGTTTCTTCATGCGCTTTATACCGATATGACCTAAACGGCAGTGCCACAAATAAGTTGCACTATCGTTATCAACTCTGCATCTTTTGGTTTCAACACTATGAATATGTGTATTACTACTATCGAGATTCAATAAAAATAGACCACTCTTCAAGGGTGCATGACCATAAAAGATATTACTCATATAAATAGAACAACCATTATTCTCTGATTTAAATGAATAATCGTCTGCGCATCAAACAAGATCCAGATATAATGTTCATGCTTAACGGCACCAAATAACAATTATTTAGGTCTAAAACTAATCCCGATGGTAGATGTAGAGGTAGCGTGCCGACCGCGATCACATCGACATTGGAACCATTTCCCACGCGCATCGTCACCTCGTCCATAGCAAATCTTCGCTTAATCCGAAGTTCATGTTTCGAGTTGCAAATATTAGCAATGTAACCAGTATCAAATACCGGTACTCTGCGAGTATTAGTAAGGTACACATCAATAACATGTATATCACATATACCTTTGTTCACTTTGCCATCCTTCTTATCCGCCAAATACTTGGGGCGATTACGCTTCAAAGGTCCGCTTGCAGTAGAAGCACTCAGTCTCAGGCTTAGGTCCAGACTTGGGTTTCTTCTCTTGAGCAGCAACTTGTTTGATGTTCTTCTTGAAGTTCCCCTTCTTCTTCACTTTGCCCTTTTTCTTGAAACTGGTGGTCTTGTTGACCATCAACACTTGATGCTCCTTCTTGATTTCGACCTCCGCGGCTTTTAGCATTGCGAAGAGCTCGGGAATAGTATTGTCCATCCCTTGCATATTATAGTTCATCACGAAGCTCTTGTAGCTTGGTGGCAGTGATTGAAGAATTTCATCAATGACACTATCATCAGGAAGATTAACTCCCGGTTGAATCAAGTGATTATTATACCTAGACATTTTGAGTATGTGTTCACCTTGTAACTATTCTCCTCCATCTTGCAGCTATAGAACTTATTGGAGACTTCATATCTCTCAATCCGGGCATTTGCTTGAAATATCAACTTCAACTCTGGAACATCTCATATGCTCCATGATGTTCAAAAGCGTCGTTGAAGACCGGTTCTAAGCCGTAAAGCATGGCACACCGAACTATCGAGTAGTCATCAGCTTTGCTCGCCAGACGTTCTTAACATCGTCCGGTTGCATCAAGAAGCAGGCCTGGCACCCAGCGGTGCTTCCAGACGGAATTTTTTCGTGCAGCAATGAGGATAATCCTCGAGTTACAGACTCCAGTCCGTGTAATTGCTACCATCATCTTTCAACTTTGCTTTCTCAAGGAACGCATTAAAATTCAACGGAACAACAAAGACGAGCCATCTATCTACAACAAACATAGACATGCAAAATACTATCAGGTACTAAGTTCATGATAAATTTAAGTTCAATTAATCATATTACTTAAGAACTCCCACTTAGACAGACATCTCTCTATTCATCTAAGTGATCATGTGATCCAAATCAACTAAACCATGTCCGATCATCACGTGAGATGGAATAGTTTCAATGGTGAACATCACTATGTTGATCATATCTACTATATGATTCACGCTCGACCTTTCGGTCTCCGTGTTCCGAGGCCATATCTGTTATATGCTAGGCTCGTCAAGTTTAACTCGAGTATTCTGCGTGTGCAACTGTTTTGCACCCGTTGTATTTGAACGTAGAGCCTATCACACCCGATCATCACGTGGTGTCTCAGCACGAAGAACTTTCAGAACGGTGCATACTCAGGGAGAACACTTCTTGATAATTTTAGTGAGAGATCATCTTAAAATGCTACCGTCAATCAAAGCAAGATAAGATGCATAAAGGATAAACATCACATGCAATCAATATAAGTGATATGATATGGCCATCATCATCTTGTGCTTGTGATCTCCATCTCCGAAGCACCGTCGTGATCACCATCGTCACCGACGCGACACCTTGATCTCCATCGTAGCATCGTTGTCGTTACGCCATCTATTGCTTCTACGACTATCGCTACCGCTTAGTGATAAAGTAAAGCAATTAGAGGGCATTTGCATTTCATACAATAAAGCGACAACCATATGGCTCCTGCCAGTTGCCGATAACCGGTTACAAAACATGATCATCTCATACAATAAAATATAGCATCACGTCTTGACCATATCACATCACAACATACCCTGCAAAAACAAGTTAGACGTCCTCTACTTTGTTGTTGCAAATTTTACGTGGCTGCTACGGGCTGAGCAAGAACCGTTCTTACCTACGCATCAAAACCACAACGATATTTGGTCAAGTTAGTGCTATTTTAACCTTCGCAAGGACCGGGCGTAGCCACACTCGGTTCAACTAAAGTTGGAGAAACAGACACCCGCTAGTCACCTGTGTGCAAAGCACGGCGGTAAAACCAGTCTCGCGTAAGCGTCTGGCGTAATGTCGGTCCGGGCCGCTTCATCCAACAATACCGCCGAACCAAAGTATGACATGCTGGTAAGCAGTATGACTTGTATCGCCCACAACTCACTTGTGCTCTACTCGTGCATATAACATCAACGCATAAAACCTAGGCTCTGATACCACTGTTGGGGAACGTAGTAATTTCAAAAAAATTATCCTACGCACACGCAGGATCATGGTGATGCATAGCAACGAGAGGGGAGAGTGTTGTCCACGTACCCTCGTAGACCGAAAGAGGAAGCGTTATGACAACGCGGTTGATGTAGTCATACGTCTTCACGATCCAACTGATCCAAGTACCGAACGTACGGCACCTCCGAGTTCAGCACACGTTCAGCTCGATGACGATCCCCGGACTCCGATCCAGCAGGGTGTCGGGGATGAGTTTCACAAGAAGACGGCGTGGTGACGATGATGATGTTCTACCGACGCAGGGCTTCGCCTAAGCACCGCAACGATACGACCGAGGTGGAATATGGTGGAGGGGGGCACCGCACACGGCTAAGGAACGATCACGAAGATCAACTTGTGTGTCTAGAGGTGCCCCCTTGCCCCCGTATATAAAGGAGCCAAGGGGGAGGAGGCGGCCGGCCAAGGAGGGCGCGCCAAGGGGGATTCCTACTCCCACCAGGAGTAGGACTCCCTTCTTTCCTAGTTGGAGAAGGAGAAAGGGGGAAGGAGGAGAAAGAGGGGAAGGAAAGGGGGGGCGCCGCCGCCCTCTCCTTGTCCTATTCGGACTAGGGAGGGTAGGGGGCGCAGCCCACCTCTTGCCTCCTCTCCTCTTCTCCCTTAGGGCCCATGAAGGCCCAATAACCCCCGGGAGGGTTCCGGTAACCCCCCGGTGCTCCGGTAAAATCTCGATTTCACCCGGAACCATTCCGATATCCAAATATAGGCTTCCAATATATCAATCTTTATGTATCGACCATTTCGAGACTCCTCGTCATGTCTTTGATCACATCCGGGACTTCGAACAACCTTCGGTACATCAAAACTTATAAACTCATAATAAAACTGTCATCGTAACGTTAAGTGTGCCGACCCTACGGGTTCGAGAACTATGTAGACATGACCTAGAACTATTCTCGGTCAATAACCAATAGCGGAACCTGGATGCTCATATTGGCTCCTACATATTCTACGAAGATCTTTATCGGTCAAACCGCATAACAACATACGTTGTTCCCTTTGTCATCGGTATGTTACTTGTCCGAGATTCGATCGTCGGTATCCAATACCTAGTTCAATCTCGTTACCGGCAAGTCTCTTTACTCGTTATGTAATGCATCATTCCGTAACTAACTCATTAGCTACATTGCTTGCAAGGCTTATACTGATGTGCATTACCGAGAGGGCCCTGAGATACCTCCCCAACAATCGGAGTGACAAAACCTAATCTCGAAATACGCCAACCCAACATGTACCTTCGGAGACACCTGTAGAGCTCCTTTATAATCACCCAGTTATGTTGTGACGTTTGGTTGCACACAAAGTGTTCCTCCGGTAAACGGGAGTTGCATAATATCATGTATAAGTCATGAAGAAAGCAATAGCAACATACTAAACAATCAAGTGCTAGGCTAACGGAATGGGTCATGTCAATCACATCATTCTCCTAATGATGTGATCCCTTTAATCAAATGACAACACATGTCTATGGTTAGGAAACACAACCATCTTTGATTAATGAGCTAGTCAAGTAGAGGCATACTAGTGACGTTATGTTTGTCTATGTATTCACACATGTATCATGTTTCCGGTTAATACAATTCTAGCATGAATAATAAACATTTATCATGATATGAGGAAATAAATAATAACTTTATTATTGCCTCTAGGGCATATTTCCTTCAAAGAACGCCTTTGTCACTCATGAAACCTGTCGAAGGACTTGGAAGGGTTTGACACTACTCAGTGCTGAAGCTGATCTTCAACACGATGGCTTCACCGAAAGATTCAAGTTTGAGTCCACTCCTCCCAGGAATGCTGTTTTACATCGAACCCCGTCTCTTGAAGACTCAGAGTACTCCTCCTCCGCAGCAACGGTGAATGCCAGAGTGATCGATGATCAAGATGATGCTACTTCGCCACCTCCAACACGTATCGACACTGCACCAAGTTCGTCTGCACCGCCAAACCCCGACAACGACCCTGCATCTTCTCCTACTCCTTCTGGGAATGAGTAGAGGCTCTATGTCTTCAAACCTTTTTGGTCCTTACTGACAAAAGGGGGAGAAGCATAAGAGTTGATAGTCTTCAAGCGGGTCCATATGGGCGGTTGATTTATATTTTGCCTAGTGTTTACAACTCTTGCTCTTGATACATTTGGTTCTCTGAGTTGTAACACTTGAACTCGATGGTCGTCTGCTACTTATTTGCTATTCTGTGATGCGTTGATAAATTCCGCATGTGCGATGATAACTTCTGCACTTAGTCATTTTGCAGACGTCCATTTTTCATTATGCATGTCATTATCTTCGTTATATCAATTCATGCATGATGTATTGTATTCATATGGTAAAGAAGATCTCCACAAGTACAACCTGCCATGTGCATTTGCATTCCAACGCAAAACAATTATATGCACATCTTCAGGGGGAGCCTTTTTGCCATCTATGAAGACAATATCTTAATCCTTACAATTTCACATAGTTTTATCCCCGTTGAAAACTTCAACTAGTTTGTCATCAATCACCAAAAAGGGGGAGATTGTAAGTGCATCTAGTGCCACCCCTAGTTGGTTTTGGTGTATTGACGACAAACCTGGTTGAGGGACTAATGTGTTTGTGAGAATTGCAGGATAACACAGGTAGTAGTCCCTCCTTGATCCGGTTTACCTCACCGGAGATGACCCCTAAAAATGTGTGAAGACATTGAAGACAATGGTGGTGCGTGAAGATATTCACATTGAAGACTATGACACGTGAAGACATTGAGTGAAGACTATGGAGCGAAGACTTAGTTGTTTCGTTGTTTCCTTTTCTTCTTTGTTGAGTCATAGGAACCACCGCCTTTGTTAAGTAGGGTCCAAGTGAACAAAGTCGAGTGATCAAGTGATGCTCAAACCAAATCCTATGTCTTGACGAAGACAATGAGAGCAAATCTTATCACGTGTCCGAATAAGTCAGCTTTACTTGTAGCCTAAGTCAAGCTGTCGCGTGTGTTTGAAATCTGACCGTTGCGACACGTGTCAGTTCCTTAGTGACCCAGGGTCATTTCGGAAAAATCCGGTCGGGTTGCCCAGTGGCTATAAATAGCCCACCCCCTACACCATACATTGATGGTTGCCAGAGTTAGTACACGGCTTTTGTCGTTTGAGAGCAACCCACCGCCGAAGCTTTCGAGAGAGAATCCTTGCAAGGACAAAACCCAAACCACCTAGAGCCCAAATCCCAAAGAGTGTTTGGCATCACTGAAGTCTTTCTGTCCGCGTGATCTGAAGACTTATTACACTTGAGGACTGTGAATCCTCCAGCCGGTTAGGCGTCGCATTCTGAGCATCCAAGAGCCATTGTGGATTGCCGGTGAACAAAGTCTGTGAAGGTTCGGAAGTCTACCTTGAAGACTTACCAGAGTAATAGGGCGAGGACTGTGTGTCCTTAGCTCAAGGGGAATAAGGTGAAGACGAGGTATTCTGAGTTGAATCTCAGCCTCCCTAACCAGACGTACAGTTGTCACAGCAACTGGAACTGGTCCAACAAATCCCGTGTCCTTCTGAAACCACTGGTTCTATCTCTTACTCCTCTGTACTTGCAGTTTGTCTTCATGAAGTCATTGCCTGCTTGTATTATCAGTTTGACTTCACTGTGTGACTATCTGTTCTGATTGGCTTCATACTATCTTCCATCCTGATCTTTACTACCTAGCTGCTATTAGTCTTCACGCTTTCACTTCATCGAATACTTGACTATGGCTTGTCTAGTGTAGTCTACCTTCCACTGCATTAGTATAGTGTTGTTTATATTGTCTGTCTTCGAAACTCCCATGTTTTGAAGACTCTCATAAAAATCGCCTATTCACCCCCCTCTAGTCGATAACTAGCCCTTTCAGATGCAGCCCAGGGGGCGCTCCCAGCTAAATAAACTTGGAAGATGTCACCTGGTTCCATTGTCGAATGGATGTTGGGGTAGCTGAAGATGCGTGGCGAAGGGGTTGCTCCTCATGAGCCACTGGGGCCCTGAGCCTCGGGAGGCTCTGGGGATCCAGATGGTTCCTTGAGGACCGTCTCCATCTCCGCCAAGACCACGTGATGTCTGGCCTCCTGGGTCGCCAGGACGCTCCGCAGGTTGCGCTGGAAGGCGGCGGCCATGCTTGGCAGGCCGAACGGCATGCGATCATAGCTGTGAAGTGGGCCCTCACAACGTCTCACGCGCGAAGGCCAGAAGCGCTCCTGAGATGCGGCCCTGTTGAGCCCTGGGATGTCGATGCAGATGCACAGCCCGCCATCCTTGCCTGGATGGGGAGCTGCGCCAGGTGGGCGGCGATCGCCGCGCATGGCCCTTGCATCTTGTAGGTCCTGAATGGTCTTGGCGATGAACTCCTTAGCGCCGGGAGCTCCTCGCCCGGTGCCCTCCTGAGGGAAACGTGCCGCAAAGCATGCCTCGACGTGGTGCCCGAGCGCCTCCCTCATGATGTTGGCTAGGTCTGAGGCCCTCCAGAAGAGAGCCCCCGAGCCCTGCCCAAGGAGGGCGCTGGGCGCGCCTTCCTATGTGAGGGAGGGAGGCGCCCCACGCGTGGGTGCCGATCCTGATGTGGCACCGCTATAGGCGCTGCTCCCCTGAGGCCCTGTACGGAGTAGCTGGTCTTCTTCTTGGGGAAAGCCTCAGTAGGGTATATGGTGCCTTGGTTGTCGGGGACTTCGATTGTTGTGGCTTGGAAGGCGCGCTTGAGGGAGCACACCGCATCTCTTTCTTCGTAGGGTACTGTGATGATTCCGCCGCTTCCTGGCATCTTGAGGACGTTGTAGCCGTGGTGGGTTACGGCCATGAACTTGGCCAGCACTGGGTACCCGAGGATTGCATTGTATGGCAAACGGATGTGGGCGACGTCGAAGTCGATGAGCTCGGTGCGGTAGTTGTCGCGCTGTCCGAAGGTGACAGGGAGGCGGACCTGCCCTATCGGGGGGGTGTGGAGTCGTCAGTCACTCCTGAGAAGGGCTTGGTGGGCTGAAGCTGATCGTATGGCACTTGGAGGCTGTCAAATGTCCCGACGGACAGGACGTTAAGCCCTGTGCCGCCGTCGATGAGGGTCTTGGTGACTTGTACGTTGCTGATGACGGGTGAGCAAAGCATCGGGAGAGCGCCAGCAGTGGTCGTGCACTTGAGCTGGTCCGCCGAGCTGAACATGATGGCGCACTTGGACCACCTGAGCGGGCGCGTGGCCTCAATCATTGGCAGAGCTGCGTTCACCTCGCGAGCAAACTGCTCGAAGATACGCTGAGATGCTGGGGCCTAAGCTCCGCCCAAGATGCAGGCATCACGCGGTTCCTGGAAGCCCCTCCCCCTCGTCCTGATGGTGGTCATCGTTCCTTCTTGGCGGCGGCGGCAGTGGAGGAAGACCGGCGTTGCCCTGAGGGCGGTCCTTGCGAGGCTGATCCCTCCATGCACCCTCACGAGGTTGGTCCTGCCAGCGGTCCTCGCGAGGCCGGTCGTGCCACTCCTGGCGGGGGCCGCGGTCATCCCAGCATCCTCCACCGCGTCCTCCTCCTCGGTCGTAGCCCCGATCATTGTGTCCGGGGCGTCGACCGAAGCGTCCATCTCGAATGGCCCTGAGCTCTTGACAGTCGTTGGTGTTGTGGCTGTGTACGTTATGGAAGGCGCAGAACGGTCGGTTGCCTTTGGACGACTCGGGATGGTCCCGGCCGCGCTTCGTATCTGGCTCCGCCGCGAGCACGGCCACTCCCTTGTGCTTCACGTCCTTGGCCTTGGCTTTCTTCTCCTCCGGGTCGGTAGCTAGGAGCTCGAGGAGGGAAAGGCGCCCTTCCTCAGCTCTTGCGCACTTGGTCGCCAGGTTGAACAGCTCCAGAGCCGTGCATAACTCCTCATGGATGGCGAGCTGCTCCTTCATCTTGAAGTCACGGACGCCGTCAGAAAACGCGAAAATGATGGCCTCGTCTGTCACCTTGGGGATCTTGAGACGAATGTTGTTGAAGCGCTGGATGTACTTCTGCAAGGTCTCTCCTGGCTGCTGCTTGATGCGGCGCAGGTCGCCCGCGGCCGGAGGGCGGTTGCGAGTGCCCTGGAAGTTGGCGACGAAGTGGTCGCGCATCTCATCCCAGGAGGAGATCAAGCCCGGGGGCAGGTTCAGGAGCCACGAGCGAGCACCATCCTTGAGAGCCATGGGGAACCAGTTCGCCATGACTTTCTCATCGCCGTTGGCCGCCTCGATGCTCAGCTCGTAGAGCTGCAAGAACTCCGCAGGGTCGGGGGTGCCATTGTAGCGAGGAGGCAGATCCGGCTTGAACTTGCCTGGCTAGACGACGCCACACAGCTCAGGAGTGAAGGCGCGGCAGCCTGCTGTGGCCACCGGGGCCCTTTGCAAAGGTGGAGCCTGCCCATGGTGTCCGCGCACCGCCGCCGCGGGCGGCGCACGGTCCTGTCGTGGTGGCACTGGGAGTGCAGGAGCATTTTCTTGAGGCCGGGGAACTTCTTGGCAACTTCCTTCTCGAGGGGCCGCGCATCTTGGCGCCAGAGCACCGTCTTGGTGCGGAGGTGGTGGAGGTGCTCCGTGAGCTACATCGCCCGTAGCTGGCGGAGGGCAAGGTAGCGAGAGGGATGGTGCGGGGAACCCCCAGCGGCACTGATGAGCTCGGTGATGCGGTCCAACCAGTCCTCGTAGAGGTCGTCGACCGGGCGGTAGCACAGGAGCTCACGTGCCATGAGCAGCACGGCCTGCACGTCCCTGGGAGCGCGACGAGCGTGAGAGGATGAGCCTGGTCGGTTCAGCGACGGAGTGGCGGTGCGGCCATCCCGACAGGAGCTGTCTGAGCGACACGGGCGGCGAGGGCGGCCTGGCACTCGGCGTGGGCTCGACGCGCGTCTGACATGGTTGTGGTGGAGCGGTGGGACGCGGATCGGCGGGAGGAAGGCTTCGACGCACCCCTACCTGGCGTGCCAAATGTCGGATTTCGGGTTCCGGCAAAACCCTTGAGGTTCGAACACTAGGGTGCACACGAAGATCTCTCCTCCCCCTAGCTCACGCCCTCACCACGATCTCAAAGCTCAGCGCGTCGAACTCACAGAATAAGAGACACAAGATTATACTGGTTCAGGCCACCGATGTGGTATAATACCCTACTCCAGTGTGGTGTGGTGGATTGCCTCTCAGGCTGAGGGTGAACAATTACAAGGGAAGAACAGCCTCCTGAGGAGAGGTGCTCTTGTGCTTGGTGAGCTTGTGGAAGTGAGGATGGAATGGATCCAATCCAAGATGAGTTGCCACCTATGGTGGTGGCTAGTCGTATTTATAGAGGCCCTGGTCCTCTTCCAAAAATGCTGGCGGGAAGGGATGCCACAACGGCCAAATTTGAAGGGAGACAACTAGTACAAGTTATCCGGACTAAAGGTGGTCTTCGCCTGCCAAAGGCTCTGGTGGTGACGCCGTCTTGGGCTCCACGGTGACCTCCGTCCTGCCATCCTTCTGGTCTTGGTCTCGTTGCACTGATATGGAAACCTTTGCCTGATGCCTCGGGACTCCTTGCCTGCGGTTGCCTCTTTAGCACCAAAGAGGAAATGAGGACACTGCGCACGCTGGCGCCCGCCTGGCCATGGTCGCCATGGCTTACGTCACAGGATCCTCGTGAGGTGCCCCTTTCCTTGATCTCTCCACCCCTCGCGAGCCAGCCTGGTGAGGCCGCCCCCGAGGAGGTCTTGCATCGTCCGCCTCGCGAGGCTTGTCCCCTCTCGAGGGTCTTGAGTGTTGCCTGGTGAAGATGGGCCGTACAGGGCCGCTGGTGGAGCCACGTCGTGGGCTGCAGGCAGGCAAGTCTGGGGACCCCCGTTCCTAGGACACCGATAGACCCATTGACTAAACTTCTCTCACAAGCAAAACATGATCACACCTTAGTACGCTTCGGGTGTTAATCACATGGTGATGTGAACTAGATTATTGACTCTAGTAAACCCTTTGGTATTGGTCACATGGTGATGTGAACTATAGAGTGCTAATTCACATGACGATGTGAACTATTGGTGTTAAATCACATAGCGATGTGAACTAGATTATTGACTCTAGTGCAAGTGGGAGACTGAAGGAAATATGCCCTAGAGGCAATAATAAAGTTGTTATTTATATTTCCTTATATCATGATAAATGTTTATTATTCATGCTAGAATTGTATTAACCGGAAACTTAGTACATGTGTGAATACATGGACAAACACAGTATCCCTAGTATGCCTCTACTTGACTAGCTCGTTAATCAAAGATGGCTAAGTTTCCTAGCCATAGACATGTGTTGTCATTTGATGAGCGGGATCACATCATTAGAGAATGATGTGATGGACAAGACTCATCCGTTAGCTTAACATAATGATCATTTAAGTTTTATTGCTATTGCTTTCTTCATGACTTATACATGTTCCTACGACTATGAGATTATGCAACTCCCGAATACTGGAGGAACACGTAGTGTGCTATCAAAAGTCACAACGTAACTGGGTGATTATAAAGATGCTCTACAGGTGTCTCCTATGGTGTTTGTTGAGTTGGCATAGATCGAGAATAGGATTTGTCACTCAGTGTATCGGAGAGGTATCTCTGAGCCCTCTCGGTAATGCTCATCACTATAAGCCTTGCAAACAATGTGACTAATGAGTTAGTTGTGGGATGATGCATAACGAGTAAAGAGACTTGCCGGTAACGATATTGAACTAGGTATGGTGATACCGACGATCGAATCTCGGGAAAGTAACATACCGATGACAAAGGGAACAACGTATGTTGTTATGCGGTTTGACCGCTAAAGATCTTCATAAAATATGTAGGAGCCAATATGATCATCCAGGTTCCACTATTGGTTATTGACTGGAGATGTGTCTCGGTCATGTATACATAGTTCTCGAACCCGTAGGGTCCATACGCTTAACGTTCGATGACGATTTGTATTATGAGTTTATGTGATTTGATGACTGAAGGTTGTTCGAAGTCTTGGATGAGATCACGAACATGATGAGGAGTCTCGAAATGGTCGAGAGGTAAAGATTGATATATTGGAAGGCTATATTTGGACATCGGAAAGCTTTTGAGTGATTTGGGTATTTTTCGGAGTACCGAAGAGTTACGGGAATTCGCCGAGGGAAGTAGTGGGCCTTAATGGGCCATACGGGAAAGGAGAGAAGGGCCTCAAGGGGAGGCCGCGCGCCCCCTGATACGTCTCCAACGTATCTATAATTTTTTATTGTTCCATGCTATATTATATTCTGTTTTAGATGTTTATTGGGCTTTATTATACACTTTTATATTATTTTTGGGACTAACCTATTAATCGGAGGCCCAGCCCAAATTGCTGTTTTTTGCCTATTTCAGTGTTTCGAAGAAAAAAGATATCAAACAGAGTCCAAACGGAATGAAACCTTCGGGAACGTGATTTTCGGAACAAACGTGATCCAGAGGACTTGGAGCTACGTAAAGCAATCAACGAGGAAGGCACGAGGCAGGGGGGCGCGCCTCCCCCCTCCCCCCCAGGCGCGCCCTCCACCCTCGTGGGCCCCTCGTTGCTCCATCGACGTACTTCTTCCTCTTATATACACACATGTACCCTGGAAACATCATATACGGAGCCAAAACCCTATTTCCACCGCTGCAACCTTCTGTACCCGTGAGATCCCATCTTGGGGCCTTTTCCGACGCTGCGCCGGAGGGGGCATTGATCACGGAGGGCTTCTACATCAACACCATAGCCTCTCTGATGATGTGTGAGTTGTTTACCTCAGACCTTCGGGTCCATAGTTAATAGCTAGATGGCTTCTTCTCTCTCTTTGGATCTCAATACAAAGTTCTCCTCGATCTTCTTGGAGATCTATTCGATGTAATCTTCTTTTGCGGTGTGTTTGTCGAGATCTGATGAATTGTGGGTTTATGATCAAGTTTATCTATGAACAATATTTGAATCTCCTCTGAATTATGTTATGTATGATTGGTTATCTTTGCAAGTCTCTTCGAATTATCAGTCTGGTTTGGCCTACTAGATTGATCTTTCTTGCAATGGGAGAAGTGCTTAGCTTTGGGTTCAATCTTGCGGTGCTCGATCCCAAAGGATGTAAAGGAAATGACACGTATTGTATTGTTGCCATCGAGGATAAAAAGATGGGGTTTATATCATATTGCATGAGTTTATCCCTCTACATCATGTCATCTTACTTAAAGCATTACTCGTTCTTATGAACTTAATACTCTAGATGCATCTTTGGAGAGCGGTCGATGTGTGGAGTAATAGTAGTAGATGCAGAATCGTTTCGGTCTACTTGTCATGGACGTGATGCCTATATACATGATCATACCTAGATATTCTCATAACTATGCTCAATTCTATCAATTGCTCGACAGTAATTCCTTTACCCACCGTAATACTTATGCTATCTTGAGAGAAGCCACTAGTGAAACCTATTGCCCCCGGGTCTATTTTCCATCATATTAATCTTACAACACATAGTTATTTCTGGCACCGTTTATTTTTGCAATCTTTACTTTTACTCTTTATCATAAAAATACTAAAAATATTATCTTATCATATCTATCAGATCTCACTCTCGTAAGTAACCGTGAAGGGATTGACAAACCCTTTATCGCGTTAGTTGCGAGGTTCTTATTTGTTTGTGTAGGTGTGTGGGACTCGCGCGTGGTCTCCTACTGGATTGATACCTTGGTTCTCAAAAACTGAGGGAAATACTTACGCTACTTTACTACATCACCCTTTCCTCTTCAAGGGAAAACCAACGCAGTGCTCAAGAGGTAGCACCCCCCACATGGCAAGTCCGAATTGGACTAGGGAGGGGGCGGCGTCCCCCTCTCTTTCCTTCTCCCTCTCCTACTCCTTCCCTCTCTCCCCTCTTGGAAAAGGAAGGGGACTCCAACTAGGATTGGGAATCCTAGATGGACTCCCCCTATAGGCGCGCCCCTCCTAGGCCAGCCTCCTCCTCCTCCTCCCTACTTTATATACGGGGGAGGGGAGCACCCCAAAGGCACTCAAGGTTTGTCTTAGCCGTGTGCGGTGCCCCCCTCCACAGTTACACACCTCGGTCATATCGTCGTAGTGCTTAGGCGAAGCCCTGCGCCGGTAACTTCATCCTCACCGTCTCCATGCCGTCGTGCTGACGGAACTCTCCCTCGGCCTCAACTAGATCAAGAGTGCGAGGGACGTCATCGATCTGAACGTGTGCTGAACACGGAGGTGCCGCATGTTCGGTGCTTGGATCGGTTGGATCGCGAAGACGTTCGACTACATCAACCGCGTTACTAAACGCTTCCGCTTTCGGTCTACGAGGGTACGTGGACACACTCTCCCCGCTCGTTGTTATGCATCTCCTAGATAGATTTTGCGTGATCGTAAGTAAATTTTTTGAAATACTGCATTCCCCAACACCCTTTGTGGAGCTTCAAGGGCATGGAAGACGACCTCCGGCTGCGCCCAGACAACCTGTCTGACGAGGAGCTGAGCAAAGATGTGCACACCTTGCTAAAGGACGACCCGAGCGGCCTCCCAGAAGCCTATCTCCCGCTGTACCGCCGCGACGACGGAGAGAGGGTAGCCGCCGCCATGCCCATCTTCAACGAGCGGGGGCTCGTGCCGCTGAAGCCTTCCACGCCCCTAGCTCCCCGGTGCCAGTGTCCTCCGGCGAGCACTCCGGGGAGGAGGGGGAGGAGGACTCGGAGGCGACCTTGGAGGGGATGGGGGAGACCTCTCCCCCGCGACAGAGCGATCTCCTCCGCGTCCTCTCCAATGATGATGACGCCGGTGAGTACCTGGCCGAGGGGTCGCCGCGCTCCACCAGGGTTGCCACGAGGCCCAGGGGCACCCCCTGAGGAAGCTGAAGCAGGGGACCCCGAAGAAGGGAGGGACGGTGCCGCTTCCCCGGGGCGACGCCTCCACCTTGTCGCCATCTGCCACCATCGCAGAGCCGGCCGTCGCGCGCTTGTCCGCTCCTGAGAGTGCAGCGAAGCTTGTGCCCAAGAAGCTCGGGGCACCGCGCCGTGCTGCAGGAAGAGGTCGTACATCACTGAGGACGAGTAAGTATTTCACCTTGTTTTTGTTTCCCGTTCTTCATGCCGTGCTCAGGACATTCTCCTCTCGGTGGCCAGGCTAATGTCAGTGTAGAAGAGGAAGAGGAAGGAGGTCAGGGCCCCCGAGGGCGCGCGACCTGCCGTGGCCACGGCGATCCTGACGTGAGGGGGAGAGGCTGCCTCACGGCCGCCCTCGACTGGGCGTGCCTCCCAAGGCTCATCGACCAGACCTCAGGAGAAGACCGCCTCTGTGGCCCGGCCGACTCCGGAGGCGCCCGTCTCCAGTGCACCCGCTGGAGGTCTGAGGGCTCCGGAGCCCCCTGCCATCCTTGCCGCCGTTGCTTCGCCAGCCCAAGCACCGATACTGCCTCCTCCCCAAGCCATCACGCTAGCGGACCATGGTTCTTCTCCCATGCCCGACACTCTAGAGGAAGCCTTCTCCGTGCTGGACCGGCTCCAGGCTGATCTTCGGGGCGCCGATCGGCGCATGGCGACGGGGCATCTGGGGCTATTTTTGGGGTGGCTCCAGGCTGAATCGCCCGTCAAGACAACCTGGGGCCAAGCCGAGGCTGCCACTGAGGGCAGGAAGGTGGCCGACATGGCCGCAGCTGCTCGTGAAGCAGCAGCCGCCGAGAAGCGGAGGCCGAGCTGAAGGCCCTCCATGATGAGCAGGCCGCCCGCACCTATCAGCTCAAGGAGCAGGAGGAGAAGCTGAAAGCCCGGGAGGCTGCGCTCATCGACCGCGATGCCGAGCTGGAGCAGGCAGCCCAAGAACGGGCCACGGAGCGCGGTCTCCTAGAGAAGCTGAAGGAGGATGTGGAGGTGACCCGGGCGTCCCACGCCAAGCTCGTCTCCATGGAGAAAGCTCGGCTGGAGGCCAGGGAAAAACTCCTTGCAGCGGCTGAGAAGGCGTCCGCCGCGGGGGGTGATGCCTTTGTCCCCCTCAAGCCGAGGTCCCGCAAGGCACTGCAAGACCTTTACGAGGAAGGTTACGAGAAGCCGTTGGCGACTCCAGAGGATGGCCCCGCCAGGCTGCTCCCTAAGCTTGCCGCAGAGCTCGAGGGCATCGTCGTCGGAGTGGGCCCCATGGTGGAGGGAGAGGCTCCTGCTCTTTTTACCTCGGCCGCGACGTGCATATTCAGCCACCTCCGTCTTCGGGACCCCAGCTTCATCCTTGGTGCATTGCTCGAACCTGTGGATCCTCAGCTCCACGATGCTGCCGCCGAGGCCGTGAAGAAGCAGCTGGAGGCCCTGCTGCAGAAGTTCCTCTGTGTCGACCCTGCGACCGCGGCCGATGGCAAGGACGGCAGCGACGTTGTCGATGACGGGCCTCCCCAGGCGGGCGACGGTGGTGTCCAAGGCTGAGGAAGAGGCTCGAAGGCGGCGCTTCCCCTTGTTTTAATCCTGCAACATTTATCTTGCCTCATGGAGGCGTAAGAACTTATGCTTTGAGCTTTTAAGAGACAATATGCTTTGTAATAATTTCCTAGGGTTCCGCGATTTCCTTTCCGTTTGCTTTAGAGTTATGCGTCAGCAGGGCCCGGCCCCACGCATACCTCAGCCACCATTGGGTCGTCCGGATCACTAGGACGAGACCAAGGCGTGAGGGGCTACGTGACCAGGGAGGCTCCTGAGTCGCGATGCTCAGGAGTCCCCCTTGACGTACGAACAGCCCTCAGGAAGGAGATGCGGCTGTAGGATTTAGCATTCTGCGTTGGCAGGGCCCGGCCCCGCGCATACCTCAGCCGCTGTTGGGGCGTCTGGATCACTAGGATGAGACCAAGGGGTGAGGGGCTACCTGACCAGTTAGGCCCCTGGGTCGCGATGCCCAGAGGTCCCCCTTGACGTACGAACAACCCTTCATACCTTTCCTCGTCAGGCTCTCGCTTGAGAGGGGCGCGCGAAGACCAGGTCCGAGGGACCTTGTGAGGTGGCCTACGACAGGCGTGACCTAAGCGTAGCCCCCGTGCCCAGCCCCCTTGCGCGACTCTCCCGAGGGGAAAGCGGCACGGTGAGGCTGAACAGCGAGCCAGTGGCTCTCCTGAGGTTACTGCAGCCGTTAGGCTGCCCTCAGTTGTTTATTCACCAGTGTGGAGCATGGTGCTTCTGCTCTTGCACGGGCATAGCCGCTCCTCGACCGTGTCGTCCGCCAGCACAGAGCATGGGGCTTCCACTAGTACGTGGGTGGGAGCTCCCTCTGAGGGGAGACTCCGGGGCGTGTACAGCCCCGTCCTGGCATGTGGCTTGCACGCCAGGACTGGAGGAGGTGTGTATGGGCACTCGTGAGCCAGCGCGGGACTCACGAGGCCCTACCTCAAGGCGGGTTGCCCCTGAATTTGATTTGGAACACTTGTGATGGTCCTGCAAGATGGTTAGGCAGCCTGCGCCGAGTGAATCTCCTGAGGTTATCACATGAGAAGGCCAAGCACCAACAACCCCGGGAGGTGACGTGAATGGGACCGGCCCGCCAGATAGAGCTCAGCTGTTGGGTTTGTCAACACTGCAGGGACAAACCCGAGCACAGACGCCGTGCCCAGTCTTCTCATGTGAAAGTCCTGAAGAAAGATAACCGGCACGCGGCTCCCGCGGCGGCGAGGCACCGTGTCGCGTGCCCTAACTTATCCACCCCCTATTAGCTCATGCGAGAACAAGGCACCAATGACCATGGGAGGTGACATGCAGGGAGCTGGCCCGCGAGCCAGAGCTCATCCACTTGGGTTTAGCGACGCCGTAGGGACGGACCCAAGCACAGACGTCGTGCCAGTCCTTAATCATAAGGCGGTCGTGGGCGGGTTTGCAAGGGCGTACGACGTTCATGGCAATGAAGCACCGGACAGACAGGTAATAATCATAAAGCAGCTCATGGACAGGGTAAAGCCAATTCTGATAGATGCAAAGAACGACACATGCCGCATGGACGGGCCCACGCGGCTTGGGGATAATGCAGCCCGAGGGATGCCCCCAACTGAACAAACCAAAAAGTGTCACATGGCACCGTTGCTGAAGAGGTGTTGGAGTAGCCGAAGACGTGTGCTACAGAAGTTGCTCCTCACGAGTCGTCCAGATCCTGGCCCTCATGAGGTTCCGGAGGCCCGGGGGGCTCGCGGGGATTCCACACCACCTCCGACAGGATCGCCTGGTGCCTGGCCTCATGAGCCGCCAGGACGCCCCACATGTGGCGCTGGTGCGTGATAGCCCTGTTCAGCAAACCGAAAGGCATGTGAGCGTAGCTATGAGGGGGGCCCTCGCACCGGCCAACGTGGGACGGCCAGAAAAGCTCCTGAGATGCGACTCTATTGAGCCCTGGGATGTTGAATAGCTCTTGCCTCCTCGCCGGGGGAGGGAGCTGCCCTCGCCGGGGGAGGGAGCTGCGCTGGGTGGTGCGACGCTCGCCTCGCATAGCTCTTGCCTCCTGAAGCTCCTTGGTTGCCTTGGTGATGAACTCCTGAGCGCCTGGCGCCTCGCGCCCTCCTGGCAGAAGCGCGTTTTGAAGCACGCCTCCACATGGTGCCCGAACGCCTCCCTCGTGACGCTAGCTAGGTCAGAGGCCCTTCAAAGGAGAGCCCCCAAGCCCAGCCTGAGAGGGGCGCCGGGCGCACCTTCCTATGGGAGAGAGGAAGGCGCCCCGTCAGTGGGTGTAGGTCCTGAGGCGCAGCCATCGGACACCCCATCCTCCTGAGGTCCTAAGCGGAGCAACTGCTTCTTCTTCTTCTTGGGAACGGCCTCAGGAGGGTAGACAACGCCCTCATCATCTGGGTCCTCGATAGCAGCAGCCTGGTAGGCGTGCTCAAGAGAGCACAACACATCCTTCTCATCGCAGGTAACCGTGATGATGCCGCAGCTCCCTGGCATCTTGACGACATTGTAGCCATGATGAGTCGCAGCCATGAACTTGGCCAGGTCCGGATACCCAAGGATGGCGTTGTACGGGAGGCGAATGTGGGCAATGTCGAAGTCGATGAGCTCAGTGCGGTAGTTGTCGTGCTTTCCAAAGGTGACAGGGAGGCGGATCTGCCCTATCAGGGTGGTGGAGCCGTCGGTCACTCCTGAGAAGGGCTTGGTAGGCTGAAGCTGGTCGTACGGCACCTGGAGCCTGTCGAACATCTCGACAAAGAGAACATTGAGCCTTGCGCCGCCGTCGATGAGTGTCTTGGTGACGACGACGTTGCTGATGGTAGGCGAGCAGAGCATCGGGAGGGCGCCGACAGTGGCCGCGCACTTGAGCTGGTCAGAACAGCCGAAGGTGATGGCGTACTTAGACCACCTAAGCGGACGCGTCGCCTCGAGCTTGGGGAGGGCCGCATTCACCTCGAGAGCGAACTGCTTGAAGATGCAATGGGAGGCAGAGGACTGAGCGCCGCCCAGGATACAAGCGATGGCGCGTGGAAGCCCCCAACACCATCATCTTGGTGGTGGTCATCATTCATTCTTGGCGGTGGCGGCAGCGGGGGAAGGTCGGCGTTGCCCTGAGGACGGTCCTCACAAGGCTGACCCCTCCAGGAACCCTCGCGAGGCTGGCCCTGCCAGCGGTCCTCACGAGGCTGATCGTGCCAGTCCTGGCGGGGGTCGCGGTTGTCCCAGCATCCTCCGCCTCGGCCTCCTCCACGGCCGTAGCCTCGGTCGTTGCTCTCGGGGCAATGACCGAGGCGCTCGTCACGGATGGCCCTGAGCTCTTGGCAGTCATTGGTGTTGTGACTGTGTATGTTATGGAAGAAGTAGAACAGGCAGCTGCCCTTGGATGACTCCGGGTGGTCGCAACTGCGCTTCATCTCGGGTTTGTCCACGAGCACAGCTGGTCCCTTGCGCTTCACATCCTTGGCCTTGGCTTTCTTGTCTTCCGGATCAGCCTCCGGAAGCTCCAGGAGGGAGAGGCGACCTTCCTCGGCTCTCGCGCACCTGGTTGCCATGTTGAACATCTCCAGAGTCGAGCACAGGTCCTCGTGTATGGCCAGCTCTTCCTTCATCTTGATGTCATGGACGCCATCGGTGAACGCTGAAATGATGGCTTCATCCGACATCTTGGGGATCTTGAGGCGAACGTTGGTGAAGCGCTGGATGTATTTGTGCAAGGTCTCTCCTGGCTGCTGCTTGATGCGCCGCAGGTCACCCGCGGCAGGCGCGCGGTCGCGAGTGCCCTGAAAGTTGGCGCTGAAGCACTCTCGCATCTCATCCCAGGAAGAGATCAATCTTGTGGGGAGGTTCAGAAGCCACGGTCGCGCGCCATCCTTGAGGGCCATGGGAACCAGTTCGCCATGACCTTCTCGTTGCCGTTGGCCGCCCTGATGCTCAGCTCGTAGAGCTGCAGGAGCTCGGCAGGGTCGGGGTGCCGTCGTAGCGTGGAGGCAGGTCTGGCTTGAACTTCCTTGGCCAGACGACGTGGCGCAGCTCCGGGGTGAACGCGCGGCATGTTGGAAATATACCCTAGAGGCAATAATAAAAGGATTATTATTATATTTCCTTGTTCATGATAATTGTCTTTTATTCATGCTATAATTGTATTATCCGGAAATCGTAATACGCGTGATACATAGACCACAATATGTCCCTAGTGAGCCTCTAGTTGACTAGCTCGTTGATCAATAGATAGTCATGGTTTCACGACTATGGACATTGGATGTCATTGATAACGGGATCACATCATTAGGAGAATGATGTGATGGACAAGACCCAATCCTAAGCATAGCACAAGATCGTGTAGTTCATTTTGCTAGAGTTTTTCCAATGTCAAGTATCTCTTCCTTAGACCATGAGATCGTGTAACTCCCGGATACCATAGGAGTGCTTTGGGTGTACCAAACGTCACAACGAATCGGGTGACTATAAAGGTGCACTACGGTATCTCCGAAAGTGTACATTGGGTTGACACGGATCGAGACTGGATTTGTCACTCCGTGTTACGGAGAGGTATCACCGGCCCACTCGGTAGTGCATCATCATAATGAGCTCAAAGTGACCAAGTGTCTGGTCACGGGATCATGCATTACGGTACGAGTAAAGTGATTTGCCGGTAACGAGATTGAACGAGGTATTGGGATACCGACGATCGAATCTCGGGCAAGTAACATACCGTCTGACAAAGGGAATAGTATGCGGGGTTGCTTGAATCCTCGACATCGTGGTTCATCCGATGAAATCATCGAGGAGTATGTAGGAGCCAACATGGGTATCTAGATCCCGATGTTGGTTATTGACCTGAGAGCCGTCTCGGTCATGTCTGCATATCTCCCGAACCCGTAGGGTCTATACACTTAAGGTTCGATGACGCTAGGGTTATTAGGAAGACTTGTATGTGATTACCGAATGTTGTTCAGTGTCCCGGATGAGATCCCGGACGTCACGAGGAGTTCCGTAATGGTCCGGAGGTAAAGATTTATATATGGGAAGTTGTCAAACGGACACCGGAAAGTTTCGGGGTCATATCGGTATTGTACCGTGGCCACCGGAGAGGTTCCGGGGGTCCACCGGGAGGTCCACCTCTCGGAGGGCCTCATGGGCCACAAGGGTCGGGAACCAGCCTGGAGGGCTGGGCGCCCCTTGGGCCCATGTGCCTAGGGGTTGGGGAACCCTGGTGGGCGCCCCCTTTGCTTGAGGGGCAAGCCCGCCCCCTCTAGATCTCATCTAGAGGCCGGGCCCCTGCCCCTTCCCTATAAATAGAGGGGTGAGGGAGGGCTGCAACACACATCCAAGGCGCAGCCCTCCCTCCCCAACACCTCTCCTCCTCCGTTGAGTGCTTGGCGAAGCCTCAGCCGAGATCTTGCCTCTCCACCATCAACATGCCGTCGTGCTGCTGCTGGAGCCTTCTTCCTCAACCTCTCCTTCCCCCTTGCTAGAGCAAGAAGGAGGAGACGTTGTCCGTTCTGTACGTGTGTTGAACGCGGAGGTGATGTCCGTTCGGCACTTGGTCATCGGTGATCTGAATCACGACGAATACGACTCCATCATCACCGTTCCCTTGAACGCTTCCGCACGCGATCTACAAGTGGTATGTAGATGCAATCTCTCTCCCATGACTCGTTACTTAGATGAACTCATAGATGGATCTTGGTGAAACCGTAGGAAAAATTTTAATTTTATGCAATGTTCCCCAACATTGGCATCATGAGCTAGGTCTATGCGTAGTTCTCTATTGCACGAGTAGAACACAATTTTGTTGTGGCCGTAGATCTTATCAACTTGCTTGCCGCTACTAGTCTTTTCTTGCTTCAGCGGTATTGTGGGATGAAGCGGCCCGGACCGACCTTACATGTACGCTTATGTGAGACAGGTTCCACCGACTGACATGCACTAGTTGCATAAGGTGGCTAGCGGGTGTCTGTCTCTCCTACTTTAGTTGGAGCGGATTAGATGAAAAGGGTCCTTATGAAGGGTAAATAGAAGTTGACAAAATCACGTTGTGGCTATTCGTAGGTAAGAAAACGTTCTTGCTAGAACCCAGTTGCAGCCACGTAAAAGATGCAACAACAATTAGAGGACGTCTAACTTGTTTTTGCAGCAATTGTCATGTGATGTGATTTGGCCAGAAGTTGTGATGAATGATGAATGATATATTGTGATGTATGAGATCATGTTCTTGTAACAGGAATCACGACTTGCATGTCGATGAGTATGACAACCGGTAGGAGCCATAGGAGTTGTCTTAATTATTGTATGACCTGCGCGTCATTGATTCAACGCCATGTAAATTACTTTACTTTATTGCTAAACATGTTAGCCATAGTAGTAGAAGTAATAGTTGGCGAGCAACTTCGTGGAGACACGATGATGGAGATCATGGTGTCATGCCGGTGACAGGATGATCATGGAGCCCCGAAGATGAAGATCAAAGGAGCTATATGATATTGGCCATATCATGTCACTACTTTATATAATTGCATGTGATGTTTATTATGTTTATGCATCTTGTTTGCTTAGAACGACGGTAGTAAATAAGATGATCCCTTAGAATAATTTCAAGAAAGTGTTCCCCTAACTGCACCGTTGCTAAAGTTCGTCGTTTCAAGCACCACGTGATGATCGGGTGTGATAGATCCATACGCTCACATACAACGGGTGTAAGACAGTTTTACACATGCATAAACACTTAGGGTTAACTTGACGAGCCTAGCATGTACAGACATGGCCTCGGAACACAAGAGACCGAAAGGTCGAACATGAGTCGTATGGAAGATACGATCAACATGGAGATGTTCACCGACGATGACTAGTCCGTCTCACGTGATGATCGGACACGGCCTAGTCAACTCAGATCATGTAACACTTAGATGACTAGAGGGATGCCAAATCTGAGTGGGAGTTCATTAAATAATTTGATTAGATGAACTTAATTATCATGAACATTAGTCTAAAATCTTTGCAAAAATGTCTTGTAGATCAAATGGCCAACACTCATGTCAACATGAACTTCAACGCGTTCCTAGAGAAAACCAAGCTGAAAGATGATGGCAACAACTTTTCGGACTGGGTCCGGAACCTGAGGATCATCCTCATAGCAGCCAAGAAACAATATGTCCTAGAAGCACCGCTAGGTGATGCACCCATCCTGCAGAACCAAGACATTATGAATGCTTGGCAGTCTCGTCTTGATGATTACTCCCTCGTTCAAGGCGGCATGCTTTACAGCTTAGAACCCGGGCTCCAAAAGCGTTTTGAGCAACACGGAGCATATGAGATGTTCGAGGAGCTGAAAATGGTTTTCCAAGCTCATGCCCGGGTCGAGAGATATGAAGTCTCCGACAAGTTCTATAGTTGTAAGATGGAGGAAAACAGTTCTGTCGGTGAGCACATACTCAAAATGTCTGGGTTGCACAACCGCCTGTCCCAGCTGGACATTAACCTCCCGGACGAGGCGGTCATTGACAGAATCCTTGATCGCTCCCACCAAGCTACAAGAGCTTTGTGATGAACTACAATATGCAGGGGATGGTGAAGACCATTCTGAAGTATTCTAAATGCTGAAGTCAGCAGAGGTTGAAATCAAGAAAGAACATCAAGTGTTGATGGTCAATAAAACCACCAAGTTCAAAAAGGGCAAGGGTAAGAAGAACTTCAAGAAGGACGGCAAAGATGTTGCCGTGCCCGGTAAGCAAGTTGCCGGGAAGAAGTCAAAGAATGGACCCAAGCCTGAGACACAGTGCTTTTATTGCAAAGGGAAGGGCCACTGGAAGCGGAACTGCCCCAAATACTTAGCGGACAAGAAGGCCGACAACACTAAAGGTATATTTGATATACATGTAATTGATGTGTACCTTACAAGTACTCGTAGTAACTCCCGGTATTTGATACCGATGCCGTTGCTCATATTTGTAACTCACAGCAGGAGCTGCGGAATAAACGGAGACTGGCGAAGGACGAGGTGATGATGCGCGTCGGGAATGGTTCCAAGGTTGATGTGATTGCCGTCGGCACGCTACCTCTACATTTACCTACGGGGTTAGTTTTGAACCTCAATAATTGTTATTTAGTGCCAAGTTTGAGCATGAACATTTTATCAGGATCTCGTTTAATGCGACATGGCTACTCATTTAAATCCGAGAATAATGGTTGTTCTATTTATATGAGAGATATGTTTTATGGTGATGCTCTGATTGTCAATGGTTTATTCTTAATGAATCTCGAGCGTAATATTACACATATTCATAGTGTGAATACCAAAAGATGTAAAGTTGATAACAATAGTCCCACATACTTGTGGCAGTGCCGCCTTGGTCACATTGGTGTCAAGCGCATGAAGAAGCTCCATTCTGATGGACTTTTAGAGTCTCTCGATTATGAATCATTTGACACATGCGAACCATGCCTCATGGGCAAAATGACCAAGACTCCGTTCTCGGGAACAATGGAGCGAGCAACCAACTTATTGGAAATCATACATACCGATGTGTGCGGTCCAATGAGCGTTGAGGCTCATGGAGGATATCGTTATGTTCTCACTCTCACAGACGACTTAAGTAGATATGGGTATGTCTACCTGATGAAACACAAGTCTGAGACCTTTCAAAAGTTCAAGGAATTTCAGAATGAGGTAGAGAATCAACGTGACCGAAAAATAAAGTTCTTACGATCAGATCGTGGAGGAGAATATTTAAGTCACGAATTTGGTACACACTTAAGGAAATGTGGAATCGTTTCACAACTCACGCCGCTGGAACACCTCAACAGTAACGGTGTGTCCGAACGTCGTAATCGCACTCTATTGGATATGGTGCGACCTATGATGTCTCTTACCGATTTACCGCTATCATTTTGGGGATACGCACTAGAGACAGCTACATTCACTTTAAATAGGGCACCGTCTAAATCCGTTGAGACGACACCGTATGAATTATGGTTTGGAAAGAAACCTAAGCTGTCGTTTCTAAAAGTTTGGGGATGCGATGCTTATGTCAAGAAACTTCAACCTGAAAAGCTCGAACCCAAGTCGGAAAAATGCGTCTTCATAGGATACCCTAAGGAAACCATTGGGTATACCTTCTACCTTAGATCCAAAGGCAAGATCTTTGTTTCCAAGAACGGAACCTTTACGGAAAAGAGTTTCTCTCGAAAGGAGTAAGTGGGAGGAAAGTAGAACTCGATGAAGTACTACCTCTTGAACCGGAAAGTAGTGCAGCTCAGAAAATGTTCCTATGGTGCCTACACCTACCGGAGAGGAAATTAATGATGATGATCAAGGTACTTCGGATCAAGTTGCTCTTGAACTTCGTAGGTCCACAAGGACACGTTCCACACCGCAGTGGTATGGCAACCCTGTCACGGAAATCATGTTGTTAGACAACGGTGAACCTTCGAACTATGTAGAAGCGATGGCGGGCCCGGATTCCAACAAATGGCTTGAAGCCATGCAATCCGAGATAGGATCCATGTATGAAAACAAAGTATGGACTTTGATGACAGACTTGCGATGATCGGCGAGCGATAGAAAACAAATGGATCTTTAAGAAGAAGATGGACGCAGATGGTAATGTCACCACTGTGAAAGCTCGACTTGTCGCTAAGGGTTATCGGCAAGTTCAAGGGATTGACTACGATGAGACTTTCTCTCCGTAGCGAAGCTTAAGTCCGTCCGAATCATGTTAGCAATTGTCGCATACTATGATTATGAGATATGGCAGATGGACGTCAAAACAGCGTTCCTTAACGGTTATCTTAAGGAAGAGTTGTATATGATGCAGCTGTCGGATTTCGGGTTCCGGCAGACCCTTAAGGTTCGAACTCTGGGGTGCGTGCGGAGATCCAACCCTCCACCGTCTCGTACCTCGCCTAATCGCAAGGACCTAGAACTACTCGAAAGAACAGCACAAGAGACACGAGATTTATACTAGTTCATACCACCGTCGTGGTGTAATACCCTACTCTAGTTTGTGGTGTGGTGGATTGCCTATGGGCTATTGAGGAACAGTATAGGGAAGAACAGCCTCGCGAGGGTCTGTTCTAGGTGGGTGTGATGAACTGCTAAGTGGTATCCCGTCGCTCTAGCTTGAGGATCGGGTCTCTCTCTCTCTCTCTCTCTGGATTCCAAATGCCGGATCCCCTCTACTATGGTGTCTAGATCTGCTTATATAGACGAAGGCCCTGGGCCTCTTCCCAAATATTGAGCGGGAAGGGCGCCAACAATTGGCCATTTTGAAGGGGAACAGCGGGTACACTTATCCTGACTAAAGTTGGTCCTCGCCTACCAAAGGCTCGTGATGACGCTCGCTTGGGCTCCACGATGACTCCCTTCCAGCCGTTGGGGCTGGTCTTGGTCTTGTTGTACCGAAACGGATGCCTTTGCTTGATGCTCTCGCCTGCGCTTGCTCCCTTTGCACCAAAGAGGAAAGGAGGACGCTGCGGGCTGGCGCCCGACTGGCGCCCTTGGGCGTCATGGCTTGCGTCATGGGCACCTCGCGAGGTACCCCGCCTTGAATTCTCCGCCTCCTCATGAGCCAGCCTGACGAGGCCGTGCCTGAGGAAGCTCCTGGTCGTCCGCCCCGCGAGGCTTGGCCCCTCGCGAGGGTCTTGAGCTTGCGTTGATGAAGATGGGCTGTCCTGGGCCTCCTTTGAGCCACGCCGCGGGCCGCAGGCAGGCAAGTCTGGGGACCCCCGTTCCCAGAACGCCGACAGCAGCCCCCGGGCCCACGGCGCGCCCGAACTTGGCCGAGCAGAGAGGCGAAAGGGCAAGTGCGAAGCGTCGCGGGCCCTAACAGCCTGCGGCCTCGGGCGACGCGTGGCGGTTGATTGGACGTGGGCGGCACTGTTCCCCCACGCCTCCTTATTTCGTGCCTTGCTAGGCGGACACGCTGCTGTACACATCCGTTCTCCTCCCTGCTGCTTGTGCGCTCCTGTCCTTCCCTCTCTCGAACTCCAGCTTCCATTTTCAATCCAATCCGAATCTCCCCCCCTTCGATCGCCATGGCTCGAAGCGAAGAAGGGAAAGGGAAGAAACCTGTGCCTCCGCCTCGCCGCTTGGCCCGGCGCCTCCGCTGTCGACCCGTCAATCATACTCAATCTAGAGGGCTTGGGCAAGGTCAGTTCGGCTCTGGCTACCTCCTTCAACGAATGCGGGAGGACGACGGCTTGGCCCGCGTCCCACTTCTCCATCGACAGTCACTGAGGTCCGGTATTTCGCTGACGCCCTGTGGGCGGGGCTGGTTCCCCCCTTCTCTGATTTCTTCAATGCCGTGCTTTCCACCATCGAGATCCACATGATGCATCCGGGTCCCGAGTCCATTACTCTCCTCTCGGTCTCGCCTTCCGTTTGTGAGGCAATGATGGGCATCCTTCCTCGGTTGCCTTGCTGCGCCACTTCTTCTCTCTGCGCCTTGTCGACCCCACTCAATGCTCGGCGTGCGTGAGCTTCGTCGCCGCTACCGAGACAATGACCTCGGGGATTGACTTCAGCTTGCCTCTTGCCATGGCTGAGTTCCGCGAGAGGTGGTCAGACGTGGATGTGGGGTGCCCAGCCCCACGCCATCGGAGCCAACCTACTTTGCTGTCCCCAATTCAGGCTGGGGCCAGGAGACGCTTTCAAGCCCTTGGCTCATCTTCGTCTGGCGCCGCTTCGCGTTCCTGAGGTCGCTTGTTGTGACAGTGCCCAAGGTGGTGAAGGAGTTCCTGATGTGCCGCATTGCTCCTCTCCAACGCCATTCCCACTGGATGTGGGCCTTCAGCGGGCCTGGTGACCGTATGAGGCTCCAGGAAGAAGACCTGACGCCTGAAGCGCTAAGGAAAGTGCTCCTGGTCTGTTGGCGACCCTAACCCCGGTGGCATCCGGCATGAAGGGGCCTTGCTGTACCTCTGCCGGAACAGGGGTGATTTGGTGAACCAGATGCCTATTTTCGATGAATGGGGGCTGCGCCCCGCTGGTCTCCAGGGGCCTCGCGAGAACCCAGTGGTGGTGACAGCCTTTCCAGTCGGCCAAGGCGGCTCCTCCTCAAGTGGCAGAGCAGGGAGGCACGAGCCGCCATAGGCCGAAGGGACCCCCGCCGAGGTGAAAGCGCCGGGCGATGCTCGTGAGGGGGCAGCTCCTGAGGCTCATGCCGCTGCGGCTGAGGGCGGCAGGCAGCCGCCCGCAGCGCTCACGGATGGAGCCCCCGAGGCCCCTGCTGCTTCTCTTGGTGAGGCGACTAGCAGCACAAGGCTGCAGACGCCTCGACGCAAGCCGACTTGGTGCTTCTCCCTCGCAGGCTGATCCTCGCGCTCAAATCTTGGGTTGTTTCGCGTGAACTTCGAGGCCCTCCGGAAGAGAAGGGAGGCCACAGGCGATGATTACCCTTGTCGCTTTCAAGCGTGAAATGCCGCCAGCGATGAGTAAGCCTTCCCTTCTCGGCTCTGATTCTTCGCTGCTCAGATCGATCCTTGCCTGCAGGCCCTTCTGCCGAGCTCACGGAGACGGGTGAGGAGCCGTCCCCCTCGGCCGCCTCCCCAGCCCCTCGAGTGCTCCAAGCGGTGGAGCTCTTGTGGTGAGGGCGACCGGGAGGTGAGCTGCCCCGAGGCGCTGTCGTGGCCCTGACGCCTCGCGATCCTTCCTCGCGAGCCTTCCCGAGGCATAGCCAGCCTGCCAGGCTTCTCGCCTGGTCGTGGACGGCGATTGGCTGAGGCGCTTCTGCGCCTCGTCTGGGATGGGCTGGCTCGGTGCCGGGCCAGCGGCGCGCACCCGGCCGTCGCGAGGGTGCCAACCCCCAGGCCCCTGTCGGGAGGGGGAGTGTTGATTCGCGGCTTCCGGCACCCGTCTGGGGCGGTTGATGGTGTGGAGGACGTGCGCGAGCGCGCCCGGGAGCGCCGCGCCCTTCGCCAAGGATTCCTTCGAAGGGCGGCCGACGCGGTGAGCCTGCTTGGCGAAGAGCTAGCTGATGAAGACGCGCGCCTTGAGGCCGAGGGCCTGCGCCTGGCCGCAGAGAGGAGTGAGATGGAGGCGCTGCCGCCTTTGCGCGCCACCAGCGCGATCTCGTTGATGAAGAGGCCAAGGCGTCGCTAGCAGCCTCTCGGGAGGCCTGTTCTCGGGCCGCCGAGGAGGCCCGGGCAGCTAACAGGTGGCGAGAGGCGGCGGAGGAGCGGGCACGGGAACTCCTGGCCTGGTGCCACTCACTGGAGGAGCAGGTGGAGCTGCGCAAGGTAGCCCTTGCGTCGATGAAGGTGGCCTCCGGCGACTCGGCGGAGCTCCAGAAGCGTGAAGAGGCGCTGACGCTTGAGGCCGCCGAACGCCAGCACGCAGCGCTTGAGACGCAGGGAGCGCTTGGCGACGCGGGCAGAGGATGAGGTCGCAGCACGGGAAGCCCGCGTCCTGGAGGAGGTCGGACACCGAGTGGCGGCGACGCGCTCGAACCTCAAGCGCGAGTTTGAGGAGCGGCTGGGGTTGATCAAGGCCGAGGCTGAGGGCAGGACTGCTGCCTTGAGGGTCAAGCTGGAGGAGGCGACGCGGCGTGCTGATGCTCTTCGGGCCGCCCTCGAGGGGGCGCAGAGGGAGTCCACCACCTCCCAGGCCGAGGCGCTCCTTCTTCGCCAACGGGTGGAGGAGGCCGAGGCCGTCGCGCGCCAGAATGCGGACGATATGCGTCAGCGGCGTATCCTGGAGCATTAGCACGGTCCCATGCTCGCCACACTCCGGGAAAGAGCTAACGCAGCCTTGGATAATATCTGTGAGGCAGCAGTAGGCGCGCCGCACGCGGTTAACTACGCTGGCAACCTTCAGTTCTTCACCGACGTGGTGGCGCGGCTGGAGGCGCGGTAGGTCAGGGCCAACAGGTTGGTGGAGGAGAGGAGCCGCGCGCTGCTCGGGCGCGCCTTCTCTCGTGTCTTCAGCCATCTCCGGGACATGGACCCCCACTTCGATTTTGACGCAGCCATCACCCCAGTTTCCCAGGCCGTCCGGCGACTGGCGACCGGGTGGAAGACAACGTGGATGCCCTCGTCCGGGCCTTCGCTTCGGACGACGACGGCGTGGTCGTGGCCGCCGAGGAGGGCGGCGTGGTGAACGGCCCAGACGCCGCCGACGATCACGCAGATAGCGACGGTGTCACGCCCAATATGCGACCCTATCCAAAAGGAACTCGACGGTCCCACCAAGGATAGACCCGCATATTGGAACGCTTTTGCAAGGTGGATATCATTACATCAACATTACATAATAGTGGGATACATACATAAGGCACAAATGCCACAAGAATACATCAACATCATATACAAGATCAACATCCGACTACGGATGAAACATAAACGAAACTCAAACGACATCCACCACCTTTAGCCCAGGCTGCCGACACGGAACCTATCCCCGATCGAAGAAGAAGCGGAAGAATTACTCAACGCAAGCAAGCATCGCTCTCGGCGTCATGATCATCGCATAACCTGTACACTGCAACCGGTGGTGTAGTAATCTGTGAGCCACGAGGACTCAGCAATCCCATTACCATGGGTATCAAGACTAGCAAAGCTTAAAGAGAAAGGAAGGGTAAAGTGGTGAGGTTGCAGCAGCGACTAAGCATATATGGTGGCTAACCAACGCAAATGAGAGCGAGAAGAGAAACAAAGGAACGGTCGTCAACTAGTAATGATCAAGAAGTGATCATGAACTCCTACTTACGTCAGACATAACCCAGAAACCGTGTTCTCCTCTCGATCAACCCCGAATAGAGACTCTCACGGTTACGCACACGGTTGGTGTATTTTAGAAGAGTTTGCTTCGAGTTTACTACAACCGGATATCAACAAATTCCCATCTGCCACATAACCGCGGGCACGGCTCTCGGAAGTTTATACCCTGCAGGGGTGTCCCAACTTAGCCCATGATAAGCTCTCGCGATCAACGAAGGATACTCCTTCTCCCCGGGAAGACCCGATCAGTCTCGGAATCCCGGCTACAAGACATTTCACAGCAATAAAACAAGACCAGCAAGACCTCCGGCGCGTGCCGACACCACGATAGTAGCCGCAGCGTATCTCGTCTCGAGCCACGACCGGATAAGCGAAGCGTCTGAGGAACCGACGTAACCCAAGTTGCCAAGGGATGGTCCCGCACGGTGCTCTAGTTTGGACCAACGCTTAGACAAGCACTGGCCCGGGGGGGTAAATAAAGGTGACCCTTGAGAGCGCGACTCCCAAGGGAAAAAGGCTAGTTGAGGCAAATGTAGAACCAATGTTGGGCCTTGCTGGAGAAGTCTTATTCAAAGCGAACTGTCAAGGGGGTCCCATAAATCACCCGACCGCGTTAGGGACGCAAAATCCGGGAACATAATACCGATATGACGGAAACTAGGGCGGCAAGAGTGGAACAAAACACCAGGCATAAGGCCGAGCCTTCCACCCTTTACCAAGTATATAGATGCATTAATTAAATAAGATATATTGTGATATCCCAACAAGTAAACATGTTCCAACAAGGAACAACATCTTCATGTTCCAACAAGGAACAAACTTCATCTTCACCTGCAACTAACAACGCTATAAGAGGGGCTGAGCAAAGCGGTAACATAGCCAAACAACGGTTTGCTAGGAAGGGTGCAAAAAGTTAGAGGCTGACATGGCAATTTGGGATGGCTTGATAAACAGGTAATAGGTAGCGCAGCATAGCGAAAGAACGAAGCAACTAGCATAGCAATGATAGTAGTGAGATCCAGGGTAGCGGTCATCTTGCCTGAAATCCCGCAAGGAAGAAGAACGAGTCCATGAAGAAGACGAACGGATGAAGCCGAACCAAGCGTAGACGAACGGATCCTCACGATCGCAACGAAACAGAAACTAACAAGAAGAAGCACACGACATAGTAAACACACCACACATGAACAATACAAGATGCACAACAAACATGATGCATGACAAATCTAGATGAGGCTACTCATGGCAAGAGATGATGCAAACAAGAGCAACACACCAAAGCAAGTTTAAATGAGGCGGGAACAACATATAACAATTCCGGTAAGTCCTCATATGCAAATTTCGAAATAGGTCCAGATCTGAATAACTTTATGTTCAAGTTGTTAAACAGCAATTTAAGATGCACCACGATGATCTACACGAAATTCTAGTCAAGTTACATATAAAGTTCATTAGATTCGAAGCTACGGTCTAGAAGATATGAGCAAAACAAGATAAGCATGGCATTGATGCAAAATGCATACAAACATCAAGAAAACACCTCAAAACAAGGATGCAACATGATAATATGAAACTACATGCAAAATCAAGCAAGTTTCATATAGAGCACGCTCAAAACGGAGCAACGGATCAACACATACACCCTATACAAGTTAAGACAACAATCTGTCCAAAACAGCAAGTAGGCATATTGCAAGCACCAAAACAACATTCTACAGGACCTCAACATAATAACAAAAGGCATGGGCGTGATGTACAGGTAAAGCATTACAAAACATGAACACTGAGCTATCTCCAGAAATCATTAGAACATTCTCAAAAACACATGGCAAGATTGCAAATAATAACAGTTTCAGACTTTAGCAGAAATTACATCAGGTTGCAATGTTTAGAGCTATCGAACAACATGCTACAGGAACTTATAATAGCAAGACAAGGCATGGCATGAATCTAATCAAAGCATAGAACAAAAGTCCTTTAGTGACCATAAGCCAAAAAGGATCAGAAAATATGATGGCACCCACGTAAACATGGCAAGTCATATTACAGATTCAAACATGGCAGGAACAACAATAAGTAGGCATGTTGGTGAGCTTGAACCACTCACCACAGAGTAATACATGGCATGGAAAGGCAACCAACAGTAAGAAGACATGGCATAGAAGCTATACATGGCAAGAACAACATCATAGGATTCATCGATCAACTACAACAACCTTGGCAAAATTGAATAACATGTAAACAACCTGCCAGGAAACATTTTATAGCAAAAGTAGAGCTCGATTGACTCAAGATAGACTACTCCATAATTGCAAACAATGGAATTGATGGATAGATCAAGACATGTATAACAAAACATATTTACTGAAGTATCTCAAAATATGCATGGAACTCTCGGTAGCATCAAGTTAACATGTCATCAAAATATCAGCAGAACAGGGCTGAAATCAGCAACAACAAGAAGCCTAGTTTGCATGCTTGTGCTAGTCACCACATAGATCACAAAAATACATGGCATACACCCCTGGAAAGATGGCATGGCATATTACAAAACACATGTAGGACTCAAGTCCATAGGATGCACACATCAATCATAGCAAAAATAACAAAAGTGCATGTCCTGTTAAGAAACAGAAACTAACATCACATAGCACTCTTCCAACAGCATTTAGGGCATCAATATGAGCTCAAATGAAAATAACGCAATGAGATGAAATGATCTACTCTTCGAGGCGAACATTTAGACATATTACACGCCCAAAACGGAGCTACGGATGCAGAGTTATGGCATGATGAAAATGCAACAAAATATGCAGCAATTTCAGGGACTTGGTGGAATTTTCACCTCCGGGAAAAGTCAACCCGGGACGGAGGGATCCGGGACGGCGCGGTACACGACGGGGAAGAGGGCGTTTGGTTCGACGAGCAGGTGGATCTCATCCACCCGCGGCGGATCCGGCTCCGGCGAAGCTCCGGCGAGCTCCGGCTCCGGCGGCCATGTCGGAGAGAGAGAGAGATCAGTTAGAGAGAGAGAGAGGCCAGGTGAGGCAACGGAGAAGGAGGGCGGCGAGGTCGGGCGGCTCACCGGAGGCGCGCAAGGCGAGGTCCGCCGCGGTGGCGTGGGACGGCGGGGCGGGCGGTCGCTGGCGCGCGGTCGCGGAGGCGACGGCAGGAAGTGGCGCGGGCGGGGGCCGAGGCTGGGCGAGGCTCGCGGTGGCGGGCCGGGCGAGGCGCCCGGCCGGGCGGCGAAGGGCGGTTGCCGGGCGAGGGCGCTGGGAGCACGGGCGGCGGCGCTGGCACGGGGTCGGGCGGGTTCGATGGGCTCGCTGGCTCGCCGGCTCGGGCGGCTGCGCGGCGGGAACGGCGGCGGCCACGTGGCGGCTCCTGGTAGGGCGGGGGCGGCGGCGCTGACGGGCGGACACGTCCGGCGGGGTCCAGACGTGTCCGGCTGCGGGAGGAGGACGAAGGCTAGGGTTTCATCTGCGCGATTTTTCGTGAGGCACCTATAAATAGGTAGAGGGAGCTAGGAGAGTCCAAATGAGGTGCGGTTTTTGGCCACGCTGATTGTGATCGAACGGCCGAGAGCATGGAGGGAGTTTGGTGGGTTTTGGGCCAGTTTGGAAGGGTGTTGGGCTGCACACAAAGAGGCTTTACTTTACATCTTGCTAACCGTTGGAGTACCAAACGACCTCCAAATGATCCGAACTTGACAGCGGTTCACCGGTGCTATACCAAGGCCGCTTGACAAACCTCGGTCCATTCCGAGACCGTTTAACACCCGGACACGAAAAGAGGTAAAAGGGGGCGCCGGGATACATAGGAGTGCCGGATTGCAAAACGGACAACGGGGAAAATGCTCGGATGCATGAGATGAACACGCATGCAAAAATGAAATGCACAAGATGACATGATAAAAATGCAGATGATGACATGGCAAAGTGCAACACGCAAGAAAATGACATGGCAACGACGACGAATAACTGGCAGACACCTGGCGCATCGAATCCGGGGCGTTACAGACGGCGAGGCCAGCGACGCCAGCAACGGCTCGGGAGGTGCTCCTGAGGATGCATTGAGGGATTTATCCGACTGATCATGTATTGTCCTTGTTCTATCACCCTGCATGAATAGAACTCAGGTTTTGGCCTGATGGTTGTGAGAGCATTTTGGGAGGGGGAGCCCTCATGTAAAACTTATGCGTTCTTCGTATTAGCAGGTGTTACATCGCCCATACGCCCGCGCCAAGTGGTTGGCTAAGCGACGTGCTAGTTGGATGGTTTACCTTTGTTTCGTACGAGCCCCGAGATAGCCTGTGGGAGGCCGAGGCGATCTGAGCGCCTAGTGATCGAATCCGTAGGACCTGCAGTAAAAACCCTCCAGAGAGGACGCGGCGGCGACAGGCTGGGCTGCGCGCAAGCTTGGCAGGGCCCGGCTCGCGAGGGGCTCGCGAGGGGAGGCAGCTGAGGCGGAGTTGTAACCGAAACGCGAGAGACTTGCTCGAACAAGACTAAGCACCCCTTCCCCGAACACACGCAAATCTCAAATTCGAATCCAACTAAAATCCAGTGGGGGAAAGCGACAATCAGATGGAAGGCAAAGAAAGCAGAAGAAAAGCCACGTCCGGCACCTAGTCTAGTCTTGGACGTCTTCTCACCAGCGTGGAGCTAAGTGTTGCCACTGGGCGTGGGAGGGAGCCCCAGGGCCTGAGGCCGGCACCCCTGAGACTCCGGGGCGTGTACAGCCCCACTCATTATTACATGAGAGTGTCACGGGGCGGCGAGCTTCACAGCACCGGCCTTCTTCACAGTACCGGCCTTGCTTCATATCGCAGACGAGGGCCCCGCCTTTGCGCCACACCCTAGTGCCACCAACGGCCAGGAAACCAGGGATGCCGCTGGTGGGGTAGAGCCGATCGCCAGTGTTCCCCCGACGCGACCACGGGTCCTCCGCCAGGCAGGCCCCGAGGCACCTCCCTAGCAGAGGGCCTACCTCCCGAGAACGCCTTGCTCAACGCCGGTGGTGATGTTGGATCTCTGCCCTCTCCGGCAGCCCCTGCGCCCCTCCCGAGGGGTAGGAGATCGGGAGCGGGCAGCCGCCGTCGTGGCGACTGCACCTCCTGCGACCTATGGTTAGCGATGTTTGCTCTTGAGGAAGTAGCGGTACCGATAATCATCGCCCCGGCGTGACCAGTGGGACCGCCTCGAGGCTCCCCGGAAGAGCGCTGCTTCGCCGCCTCATCCCCCGGCTTGGGCTGAGGAGCGAGTCTTGTTCTCCCTCATCCGGGTGCCCTTGGTCCATCATGTGGGGCACGTATTCTTCCGGCGCCGTCATCCCGAAGGCCACGCCGTAGTGCTGAGCGTGCCTTGCTGCTCTGCTTGATGCGCCCACCGTGGGGTGGTGGCGCGGCGGTCCGCCAGGACCGTGAGTTACGTCGAGTCCTTCTTCTCCGCGGGCCGGGGGCGTGGGCAACCCCGCCGCCGGCCCGGCGCTGACAGCTTCGCCGGTGTTGGAGTAGCCTTGGAGCCCGCGGGCGCGCGTGGAGCCCTCGTGCGGGCAGCCCTCGGCCTGAGGTGGAAGCTGGGTGCAGAAGGGGTGAGCCCCCGAGGCGGCGAAGCCCAGGAGCTCCGCCACTCGCTTCCAAAGAAGACGCCACGGCCGCTCTCCAAAGAGCTCGCACTACAGCAGCTCTCGGCCACCGTGAGCGCGCCTCGAAGTTCGCCTGCCCGGCGGTGTACGGTGATGTGGTCGCGACGTGATTGGAGGCCCTTGCTGCCGACCGCGCTCGCCGCGGCGTGAGAGCCATTGAAGCTTTGCCGCCGCTGCCCGCAGCGCCCTGCGGACCGCGAGCGTTCGGGCACGGGTCGCCGAGGCGAAGCGGTTTCGCGTGGCCGGGCCACGCCGCCCAAGGATCTGGGTTGCCCGCTTGGTCGCCGGACATGGTGGTGGCGATGCGACGGGACACGAGGTGGCAGAAGGTGGATTCTGGCGCACCCCTACCTGGCGCGCCAAATGTCGGATTTTGGGTTCCGGCAGACCCTTAAGGTTCGAACTCTGGGGTGCGCGCGAAGATCCAACCCTCCACCGTCTCGTACCTCGCCGAATCGCAAGGACCTAGAACTACTCGAAAGAACAGCACAAGAGACACGAGATTTATACTAGTTCGAGCCACCATTGTGGTGTAATACCCTACTCTAGTTTGTGGTGTGGTGGATTGCCTCTGGGCTATTGAGGAACAGTACAGGGAAGAACAGCCTCGCGAGGGTCTGTTCTAGGTGGGTGTGATGAACTGCTAAGTGGTATCCCATTGCTCTAGCTTGAGGATCCGGTCTCTCTCTCTCTGGATTCCAAATGCCGGATCCCCTCTACTATGGTTGCTAGCTCTGCTTATATAGACGAAGGCCCTGGGCCTCTTCCCAAATATTGAGCGGGAAGGGCGCCAACAATTGGCCATTTTGAAGGGGAACAGCGAGTACACTTATCCTGACTAAAGTTGGTCCTCGCCTGCCAAAGGCTCGTGATGACGCCTTTGCTTGGGCTCCACGATGACTCCCTTCTAGCCGTTGGGGCTGGTCTTGGTCTTGTTGCACCAAAACGGATGCCTTTGCTTGATGCTCTCGCTGCGCTTGCTCCTTTGCACCAAAGAGGAAAGGAGGACGCCTGCGGGTTGGCGCCTGATCGGGCGCCTCTTGGGCATCATGGCTTGCGTCATGGGCACCTCGCGAGGTACCCCGCCTTGAATTCTCCGCCTCCTCATGAGCCATCCTGACGAGGCCGTGCCTGAGGAAGCTCCTGGTCGTCCGCCCCGCGAGGGTCTTGAGCTTGCGTTGATGAAGATGGGCTGTCCTGGGCCTCCTTTGAGCCACGTCGCGGGCCGCAGGCAGGCAAGTCTGGGGACCCCCGTTCCCAGAACGCCGACAGCAGCCGGAAGGTTTTGTCGATCCTAAGAATGCTAACGAAGTATGCAAGCTCCAGCGATCCATTTATGGGCTGGTGCAAGCATCTCGGAGTTGAAACATTCGCTTTGATGAGATTTTCAAAGCGTTTGGGTTTATGCAGACTTATGGAGAAGACTGCATTTACAAGAAAGTGAGTGGGAGCTCTGTAGCATTTCTCATATTATATGTAGATGACATACTTTTGATGGGAAATGATATAGAACTCTTGGACAACATTAAGGCCTACTTGAATAAAAGTTTTTCAATGAAGGACCTTGGAGAAGCTGCTTATATATTAGGCATCAAGATCTATAGAGATAGATCGAGACGCCTCATAGGTCTTTCACAAAGCACATACCTTGATAAGATTTTGAAGAAGTTCAAAATGGATCAGTCCAAGAAAGGGTTCTTGCCTCTTTGCAAGGTGTGAGATTGAGCTCGGCTCAATGCCCGACCACGGCAAAAGATAAAGAAGAGATGAGCGTCATCCCCTATGCCTCGCCATAGGATCTATTATGTATGCCATGCTGTGTACTGCACTGATGTAAACCTTGCCGTAAGTTTGGTAGGAAGGTACCAAAGTAATCCCGCAAGGAACACCGGACAGCGGTCAAGAATATCCTGAAGTACCGAAAAGGACAAAGGACATGTTTCTCATTTATGGAGGTGACGAAGAGCTCGTCAGAAGGGTTACGTCGACGCTAGCTTCGACACAGATCTGGATGACTCTAAGTCACAAACCGGATACGTGTATATGTTGAATGGTGGAGCAGTAAGCTGGTGTAGTTGCACGCAGAGCGTCGTGGCGGGATCTACATGTGAAGCGGAGTACATGGCAGCCTCGGAGGCAGCACATGAAGAAATATGGGTGAAGGAGTTCATCACCATCCTAGGAGTCATACCCAATGCGTCGGGGCCGATCAAACTCTTTTCTGAGAACACTGGAGCTATTGCACTTGCCAAGGAGCCCAGGTTTCACAAAAAGACCAGGCACATCAAGCGTCGCTTCAACTCCATCCGTGAAAATGTTGAAGATGGAGACATAGAAATTTGCAAAGTGCATACGGATCTGAATGTCGCAGATCCGTTGACTAAACCTCTTCCAAGCAAAACATGATCAACTCTATGGGTGTTCGATTCATCACAATGTAACTAGATTACTGACTCTAGTGCAAGTGGGAGACTATTGGAAATATGCCCTAGAGGCAATAATAAAAGGATTATTATTATATTTCCTTGTTCATGATAATTGTCTTTTATTCATGCTATAATTGTATTATCCGGAAATCGTAATACACGTGTGAATACATAGACCACAATATGTCCCTAGTGAGCCTCTAGTTGACTAGCTCGTTAATCAATAGATAGTCATGGTTTCACGACTATGGACATTGGATGTCATTGATAACGGGATCACATCATTAGGAGAATGATGTGATGGACAAGACCCAATCCTAAGCATAGCACAAGATCGTGTAGTTCGCTTTTGCTAGAGTTTTTCCAATGTCAAGTATCTCTTCCTTAGACCATGAGATCATGTAACTCCCGGATACCGTAGGAGTGCTTTGGTGTACCAAACGTCACAACGTAACTTGGTGACTATAAAGGTGCACTACGGTATCTCCGAAAGTGTCTGTTGGGTTGACACGGATCGAGGCGGATTTGTCACTCCGTCTTACGGAGAGGTATCACTGGGCCCACTCGGTAGTGCATCATCATAATGAGCTCAAAGTGACCAAGTGTCTGGTCACGGGATCATGCATTATGGTACGAGTAAAGTGACTTGCCGGTAAGGAGATTGAACGAGGTATTGGGATACGGACGATCGAATCTCGGGCAAGTAACATACCGTCTGACAAAGGGAATAGTATACGGGGTTGCTTGAATCCTCGACATCGTGGTTCATCCGATGAAATCATCGAGGAGTATGTAGGAGCCAACATGGGTATCCAGATCGCTGTTGATTATTGACCGGAGAGCCGCCTCGGTCATGCTCAAGATATCTCCCGAACCCGTAGGGTCTACACACTTAAGGTTCGGTGACGCTTAGGGTTATTAGGAAGACTTGTATGTGATTACCGAATGTTGTTCGGAGTCCCGGATGAGATACGGACGCCACGAGGAGTTCAGAATGGTCCGGAGGTAAAGATTTATATATGGGAAGTTGTCAAACGGACACCGGAAAGTTTTGGGTCATATCGGTATTGTACCGGGGCCACCGGAGAGGTTCCGGGGGTCCACCGGGAGGGGACACCCCTCTCGGAGGGCCTCATGGGCCACAAGGGGCAGGGAACCAGCCCTTGGAGGGCTGGGCGCCCCCCCTTGGGCCCATGCGCCTAGGGTTGGGGGAACCCTAGTGGGGCGCCTTTGCTTGGGGCAAGCCCTCCACAGCCGCCCCCCTCTAGATCTCATCTAGAGGGGCCGGCCCCCCTTGCCCCTTCCCCTCTAAATAGAGGGGTGAGAGGAGGGCTGCAACACACATCCAAGGCGCAACCCCTCCCCTCCCCAACACCTCTCCTCCTCCGCGTGTGCTTGGCGAAGCCACAGCCGAGTATCTTGCCTCTCCACCATCATCACGCCCGTCGTGCTGCTTTGGAGCCTTCTTCCTCAACCTCTCCTTCCCTTTTGGATCAAGAAGGAGGAGACGCCGTCTGCTCCATACGTGTGTTGAACGCGGAGGTCTTGTCCATTCGGCACTTGGTCATCGGTGATCTAAATCACGGCGTAGTACGATTCCATCATCATCGTTCCTTGAACGCTTCCGCACGCGATCTACAAGTGGTATGTAGATGCAATCTCTCTCCCATGACTCGTTGCTTAGATGAACTCATAGATGGATCTTGGTGAAACCGTAGGAAAATTTTTAATTTTCTGCAACGTTCCCCAACACGGCAGCCTGTCGCACTCACCGGAGCCCGACGTGGAGGTGGAGCCTGACCTTGGCGCTCGCGCACCACCACCTCGGGCGGCACGCGGTCTTGACGTGGCGGTGCGGGGAGCGCATGCGCGTCTCCTTGCGGCCGCTGCACCACCTGGCAGCTTTCCTCGTCGCGCGCCGATGCCCTGCGCGGCGGGTCACGCCGTGGAGCCTCGCGCCTTGGCTCGGGGATGACGTCTTGCCTGGGAGGTGGAGGAGGCGCACCATGGGCCACGTCGCCCGCAAGGGGCGGCGGGGAGGCAGCAAGCGGGACGGCGCAGGGGCCTCTCCCGCGGCCCTGCCAGTCCTCGTATAGGTCGTCGGTCGGGCGATAGCGCAGGAGCTTGCGTGCCATGAGAAACGTAGCATGCGCGTTCGCCGGCCCGCGACGAGCATGAGAAGATGAGGCGGCCGGAGTCAGCGACGGAGTGGCGGTGCGCCCATCATGCCGCACAGAAGGTTGCAGTAACGACGCCTGCTCCTCATGGGCCGCGGGCCCGGTGGCAGCGTTGGCCGCAGGCGATGGGGAACGGCGGGGAGCGTCGTTGCGTGCAGGTGCTGTCTGGGCGATGCGGGCGACCCGACACTTAGCACGAACTCGACGAGCATTAGCCATGGGGACGGCGAAACGGCGACGGATCGACCGGAGGAAGAGAGGCTCCGACGCACCCCTACCTGCGCCAAATGTCGGATTCGGGGCTCCGCAGACCCTGGATAGATTCGAACTCGGGGGTGCGTACGAAGAACTCAACCTCCCCAGTCTGCCAACTCATCGATCCCACGTCCTAGCTCGATGAACTAGAAGGAAATGGAACAAGGCAGTTTACCCAGGTTCGGGCCACCTTGCGGTGTAAAATCCTACTCCTCCTTTGTGGTGGATTAGCCTCGAGGTGGGCTGAGGAAGAACTAGTACAGGGGGAGAACCACCTCAGGAGGTGTGTTCTTGTGTTTGTGTGAGCTAGTGAGGGTGAGGATGGTCTGGATCCGGATCCGTCATCCTCCTTCTACGGTGGTGGCTAGGCTATATTTATAGCGGCCTTGGTCCTCTTCCCAAAATGAAGGCGGGAAGGGATCCCACAACGGCCAAATTCGAAGGGAGACAACTTGTACATCTTATCCTGACGAAAGGTAGTCTTCTCCTGCAAAGCCTCTGGTCGTAACGCCGTGGTCGGCTTGGTGATGACCTCTGTCCTGCCGTCCTGGCGGTCTTGGTCTTGTAGCACGAAAATGAAAACCTTTGGTTGATGCCTCGGGACCCCGCGCATGCGCTTGCCTCTTTAGCACCAAAGAGGAAACCTGATGTACTGCGTCCGCTGGCGCCCCTAGCCTTGGTCGTCATGACTCGCATCTTTCGAACCTCACGAGGTGAGGGCTCGCATAGAAATCTCCGCTCCTCAGGAGCCAGCCTAAGCAGGCCGCTCCTTCTGGAGGTCTTGGCGTCGTCCGCCTCGTGAGGCTTGGCCCCTCGCGAGGATCTTGTGTTGTTGGTGCTGAAGATGGGCCGTACCAGGCCGTCGATGGAGCCATGCCGCGGGCCGCAGGCAGGCAAGTCTGGGTACCTCGGTTCCCAGAACGCCGGCACCCTATTCTTAACCTCAAGGTCATGAATGCCCAACCCGCCTTGGTCTTTGGGCCAGCAAACCGCACTCCATTTAGCCAATCGATATTTCTTTCTCTCACTAAGAATCTTGATCGGAAATAATCCAATCTATGTAAAACTCCTTTCGGCAACTGGAAGAAGGAAATCATATATAGTACCATATTATTTAGTATTGAAGTTATGAGGACCAATCTTCCGCCCAGAGACAGCTGTTTACCTTTCCAACTGCTAAGTCTTTTTTGCAGTCTCTCCTCGACGTGTTTCCATTCAGCATTTGTGAGCCTCTGATAATGTATTGGTATTCCCAATATGTGATTGGAAACTGGCCCAATCCACATCCGAATAGGTCGGCATACAAATGAGCCTTGCCAAAGCAAAACAATTCACTTTTATGAAAATTGATCTTAAGACCTGAGAGTTGCTCGAATGCTGATAAAATTAATTTCAGATTTCTCGCTTTCTCTAGGTTATGATCCATGAAGAGAACTGTATCGTCGGCATATTGAAGAATAAAGAGTCCACCATCAACTAGATGATTTACTACCCATCAATTTGGCCATCAACTTTGGCACGCTCAATCATGACTACTAGCATATCTGCCACCATATTCAATAGCATGGACGATATCGAGTCACCTTGTCGCAATCCCTTCTTCGTTTGGAAGTAGTGGCCAACGTCATCATTGACCTTAATGGCAACACTACCTCCAGAAACGAAGCTATGGATCATAGCGCACCACTCGGCAGAAAATCCTTTCATTCTGAGAGTTTGTTGAAGAAAGGGCCATTTGACTTTGTCATAAGCTTTTTCAAAGTCTATTTTGAGTACCACCCCATTTAATTTTTTCCGATGTAATTCATGGACTGTTTCATGAAGGATAACAACTCCATCTAGGATGTGTCTACCTTCCATAAATCCTGTCTGTGAAGGACGTACCACATGTTCAGCAACCGAATTCAGCCTAATAATCGCAACCTTCGTGTTTTAAAACTAACATTAAGGAGGCAAATTGGTCTACACTATTGTATCCTTTCTTTCCTATCTCTGCCACCTCACCACCGGTTGATTCTAGAAGTCGCATGTATATAAGTCAATGGATTTTGTCTAAAAGAGCGATTTGGGACTATTAATTAGAAAAGTTACTTCAATTCAACACACGCATGAGGTACCTCAGTTGGTGGCAAGTTTATTTGCTGGAGCGGGGACCGTGGGTTCAATCCTTCTTGTCTTTTTGGAAACCCGTGGCTCACTACCCACAAGAGCAATTCTCTGGCCCAGGTGACGTATAAAGCTGGATTTCAAACAAGATATTTCGTACCAAAAATAGCACCACCTCAGATACTTTAAACACATAAAAAACAAAACAAAATAAAATATAGATGAATGGATTAAAAAATCAAAGAAACACGTCTTACTTTATTAGTAGGTGGTATAGATAGATTGAGAAAATTAGGAATGACCCTGATAGATTTTTGAGACATCCAAAAAAATACGGTGACAAATACATATTTGAACTTGAAATGTGGTGGTAGTATTTTACGATTCACTCAGCCGAAACGAACCCACCTATGCTCACCTCGGTTGCACAGGCCGAGCCGAACCGCCAGCTCTTCCTGGTCCGACTCAACCAACATCGGCGCAACAGAACCCAAACCCGCGAGAAAATACAAAACCCTAGCTCCAACTCTTCGTCACATCCCAAATTCCCAAACTCCCGCCGCCGCCGCCGCCAACTATGATGGCTTCCGCCCCCGCGCCCAATCCGCGCCTCGGCCGCGAGGCCGTGGTCCGCGCGGTGGGCGCGGTTCTGCGGTGGCTCAAGCACCACCCCTCCCCGGCGCCGGAGCCCATCTACCTCCTCGTCACCTTGAAGACCGCCCCTGTCCGCCGGTTCGAGCACCACCTCCGCCTCCCGCTCTCCCCGTTCCCCTCCATCTTCCTCGTCGCGGACCGCCTCCCGGACGACCTCCCCGACGACATCGAGACGCTCCCCTCCTCCGCGCTCCGCTCCCTCCCCGCCGTCGCGCGCCGCGGCCTGGTCCTCGTCGACAGCCGGCTCAAGATCCCCGGCAGCGGCAAGGGCGCCAAGGGCCGCGGCAGGGTCGTGCCCGTTGACCTCGCCGACCCGGCGTGGGCGGAGTCCGCGAGGGAGGCTGCGCGCGGCGTCGAGCTGCGCGTGGAGGCCGGCACGTGCCGCGCCGTGCGGGTGGGGCACGCGGCGATGGCGCCCGCCGAGGCGGTGGAGAACGTGGTGGCCGCGGTGGAGGCGGCCGCCGCGTGCGTGCCCAGGAAGTGGAGGAACGTGCGGGCGCTGCACCTGAAGGCACCCGAGTCGATCGCGCTGCCTCTCTACACGGCGCCGGGCACTGGCGGCAATGACGATTCGAAGGACGCGGAGCGTCAGGCCGCTACTGCGGTGGAGCAGGGGAGGGTAAAGAGGGGAAGGAAACAGTAGTGGCGTGCGTGGTGTGTATATGCATCGCATCGCATCGATGTCCAGTTTGATCCTTCAGCCTGATCTGTGATATGGCACTGCTCGTTCAGTCTGATCTGTGATCGTATATGAACAATTTCGATGAGTAATGAATTTTGATGATTAGTATATGCAGTGTGTTTTTATGTGTCCTTTCTCGATTTAAATCGGAATCTGGTTCTGGATGCAGTTGCCTGGAATAAATAGTTCGGGGATAGATGTTTTGGAATAAATAGTGCCTGCAATGCTTGGTGAGGCAGGCATTCCTCAGGCAGTGGCCACCAGAGGCTAACATTGCACTAGTTGGTGTATTGAGCTACAGTTAGTGTGTGTTTTATTTTATGTTTTCTCTCCTAAGTTAGTGTGTGTGTTTTATGTTTATGTTTACGTTGGCACCGTATATGTGAAATCTGGCAACCTATTATTTCTAGCACTTACCTGTAGTCAAACTATCCTCCCTTGTGCTTCATTGGAAAATTTGATAACCTTAGTTCTATCACTGCACTGAAGTCCTGATACCACTTGAGCTCTATGATGGCTTTTTAGTTATCCGTTGATTGATGGAACGTGCTGCAAATTCCTGTTATTGCTGATTGTGCCTATGGTTCAACTGTCGGTGCAAATTATCTTGTAACACACTTTTAGTCCTGCTTCTCCTAGAATGTTCTGGCTACAACCTATGTTCTACTGACAATTGTTTTAGATTTTTATGAGGTTTTTTCCAAATCGCAGGGATATGCCAGATTTCTTTTCCCCAGATCCAACATCCAATATGAAGTTACTGATATCTTTTTTGTGTTTAACTCCATGGGTAGATAATATGATATTTTCAGCTGAACAGTTATACTAGCTTGTATCTTTTTATCTGCAAATGTCATTGGTCTTGTAAACTCAGACCAATTGATGTGTACTGTTACGCAGGTAAATCTAAGAAAACCTCTGTTTTTTTCCGCTGGGACCATCTGGTGGATATGTATTTGTGATTAATGACTTCTCTTGTATTTATCAGACAAAATTACTTAGAAATAAGGATCTCATGGAAACACATTGGAGTCACTTTTTACTTGCATAGTACTGGTTTTAATATCCAATGTGATAGATGACTCCCAAGAATATTTGTTACAGGTACTGGTCTGTCTAATATACTTATTATTTACCAATTTTATCAGAAAGTGTTCATTCTGTCTACAGTTTCATGCATTTACAGATGCATTTGAATGTTACAAGGTGGATGTAGTGCAAGAAGTGTTGCTTATGCAGGCTTCTTTATTTGGTACTGCAGTTAGGGTCCTACTACATGTTTTGGTTCAAAAAAATACATAACTCTGATTTAGATTATCATATTGAGACATGTATTCTTAAAAAAAGTCTTATGGCAATCATATAGTAAAACATAGAATCCAAACTGAAAATCAGTCATTAAGTATAGAGGTATAGAACGAGAAATCCTGACAACGATCAATCAAAAAGAGAGATAATGAGGCAAGAGTCAGCTCTAACATCAAATGTCTTCTCACCTCCTCTGTTTTGAGAGGAAATACAATCTGATATGTAATGTAACTGATGATGTTATGAATGAATTGCTTATACAATCGTTGGTTAAGATGCATCGTTGGTTGGCTAGTCTTTCTAGGAGACATCATGTCCCGGAGTAAGCCTGAAAACACGCAAGAGGAGAATCCCAGTTCTGCAGTAGCCTCTTCCGTTGGTTTAAACTAAACCCGTTTTGGATAACCAACTGGACGTATCATCAAGTTTAGTAGAGTGGAAGAAGAGGGCAGGAGGGCGGAGAGAGGTTCATGGAGAAGCCAACTATAAATCCGTAAAAAGGTGGAAGTACCACTCTTAGCCGAGATTTGGGTGATCTGAATAAGAGTGAATGGTTTCTTCAGTTACATACAGTGTTGGATGGATGTGTTGCAGGGGCTGCAAAGATTTCTAGAGGATAACGGTGGGTAGTTCGTGAAGGTGGAGGTTGAAGTCAGCCAAGTATCGTCCAAATGTACATTGCAAAAGAATTTAGACCTTATTTGAGTTGGTGTTAGTTGGTGCAATTTGAAAAACTATCCATTTTGAAATGTTTAGAGCCGATAGTACGATCCAACGTTTTATCCTACCTCCATTTACCGACACTCAGATCTCAATGTAAGCTTGCCTGACTTGCGAACGCCGAGCGGATATACTGCATCATCTCTTGATAAAGCTGGCTCAAGCTATACCCACGTGCATGATGGTTGTGTTCAAACTCTGTATGTCCGTGTGTGATGATCTATTTTTTTTTTGCGGGGGCGTGGGGGATGATCTTAATAGGATGATCAGCAACTTTCGGTAGGGGTTGGAGTAGGGGAAGTAGAAAACACACGGGATGTCGGGGCAAAAAATTCAGAAACAAAAATAAGGTAGCGGCTTGGGTTTCCCTGACCGAGGGAATTGCACAAACCACCACTTATTAGGGCCAGTGTTGCGCAAAACACCTACTATACGGGTTTGTTGCGGAAAACACTACATATTGGTGTAATACATTGCAGATAGGTCTAATCTAGTATTTGGATGCATTGACATAATTACAGACGAAAGGGTCCCGCTTGTAAGTGCACGCGTGGCAATAAAAACCGGCCACATCAGCCAACAATAAAAACCAGCCACTTCCGCTCAGGAACAATATCTACCATGTTTTTGTGTTGGTGATCTCATGCCGAACTTGCTTCATTTAAATTGGGGTTCAAAATTTAACAATTTTAGAAAAGTGTGAAAAATTCTAGTAAATTACACATGTGTACTGTACTATTTTGGGAAAGTTTTACCCCATTTGGATTAATGATCCCATTCAAATTTTTTGTTCAAAATTTCACATTTTCAGAAAAATGTGAAATAATCCAGCAAAAACTACATGTATTTAATACTAATCTGGGAAAGTTTCGGCTCAATTGGACCACATGTTTTCAAGATAATGACATTCTAATATGTTGGCTGATGTGGCTGGTTTTTATTGCTATGAGTGCACTTACAAGCGGGACCCATTTGTCTATAATTATGTCAATGCATCCAAATACTACATTAGACCTATCTGCAATGTATTACATCAATATATGGTGTTTTTCGTAACAAACTCGTATAGTAGGTGTATTGGGCAACACTAGCCCCAATAAGTGGTGGTTTGTGCAATTCCCTCTTCCTTGACCTCAAAATTTCCAAACAAGTGTTGCTTGCTCGACAGGCGTGGCGCCTCCTAACCAAACCTGACAGTCTTTGTGCGTAGGTACTGAAAGCTCGCTACTATCCGGTCGGTCGAATTGAGGACACTGTATTCTCGGGCAATGCATCGGTACTTGGCAGGCGATCATGCACGGCTTGAAACTCTTCAAAAGGGGTTGAATTGGCGCATTTGGAGCGGTCATCATATCTGTACCTGGTGAGATAGATGGCTGCCTGGAGAGCCATCAGGCGAGCTCATCATGCCTCAGGGCACGTGCAGACTCAGGAGAGTGTCAGACATGCTAGATGAGCATGGGTCCTGGTGCATGGACCTCCTTAGGCAGTACTTCCTCCCCATCGACATTGAGGTCATCACCCGCATCAGAACCTCCGCACGCCCCTGAGGACGTTCTCGCCTAGGCACCGGAGAATCTGTTGTCTTCTCCGTCCGATTGGCATACCGATTCGCCATGATGAGCGCGAGCGTCCATTAGCGTGCACATTGAGAGGGCATCGGATGTTCTTCGTTCCATCTAGCAGATCATCTAGGGATGTCCTGCTCCCCCAAAGGTATGGGTATTCGATTGGCAATTGGTTTCAACTCATTAGCTATGTGGGCAAATGAACATTCATGACAGTTGGAAACTAATGACATGTGCCCTCTCTATGGTATGGAACATGAGTATGGTTTCCACGCCATGTTCAAGTGCCCTCGACCGGTGGCTCTCTGGCAGGCGATGGTGACGGACTAGATGATCTCGGACATTGCTGAAGTTTGGAACAGAGGGTCGGAGAGGTTCTTTGACGTCCTACACCCACTCTCTGACACGCCATGCATGGTGGTACTGATGAAGTTGTGGTGCTCCTGGCACGTGAGCAATGAGATTATGCATGATAAGGCCCAAATTACCACGGAAGTGTCACGCCGATTCTTGCATGGCTACATAACATCACTTCTGTGCATCCAGCAACATCCGCAGGCCGACATGGGAAAGGAGAAGGTGGTCCTCGAGAGAGAAAACGACACAACTCTGAGCTATCGACTGATCGACGGGAACCTCCACCGAAAGGTTGGCTCAAGTTAAATGTATATGGTGCCTTTTTGTTGTAGGACGGGAATGGCGGCGTGGCTATGGTGCTTCGAGACGCGGCCGATTAGATCATTTTTTTCCTCTTGTCGTCATTTGATCACATGTGGTAATGCATCGGCGATCGAGCTGGAAGCATGTCGAGGGAGTTGCACTCGCATTGGAGTGGAGCTCATTACTGTTTATTCTTGAAACAAACAGTTCTGAAGAGGCGACAATGCTTGACCATGATAGTATCATTAGGTCATGTGATGCATGCCTTGTGCATGAGATAAAGGGTCTCATTCGAGTTGAGAGAGAGGTGGAAGTGAAACATATTAGACATGCAAGAAATCATGTTAGTCATGACCTAGCCAGCATAGGGTGAGTGCATGTTAAAACCGCAATCTGGTTGTGGTCTGATCTGGATGGGGTTGTAAAACTTAGTGAGATGGATCATTCTGATCCAGGGTGATTAGTGGACCCCCACCCCCAAATCTGCATCATCTCTAGGAATTTTCTACAAGAAAACAAAAATCAACACATAGGGAGGGAAAAAAATGCTCCATTTAGTAAAAAAGGGAAGATCTATTTATACCATTATTCTCTGCATTGATTCGTTCTTGGTGAGATGATGAATGAAACAGGGAACCATCCTTTGGCCATGAGCAAATAGGCACAATGACACGCGGCTATGCTTGTTATTATCCAGCTCTAGCCCCCGCGTGTACACATCTCAATATGCAAGCCATTTTTGCATGAGTCGTGTTGCTTATGATCGATAGTTGATGCACAATCGGAGTAGTCATACTCGCAATACACGACCATAGAGCAAGCATTCAAGTGTGGGTTCAACCCATTAGACCATGAGAAGATATATGTAGTGCTTGCGCTGACAGATAAGGATGACAAGGTTGGGTATGAATGGCTCGGGGAGTGGCGCGAGTATGAAGGGCTCAAGGAGGAGAACTGCAGGAAGGGGAGTATGAAGGTGAGGTCACAGAGGAGGGCGATGAGATCGAGGAACATTGCAGGTTGGCGCGGCCAAGAAGAGGAAAGCGAGGCTGGAGAGGTTGATGATGGCGCGACCAGTGATAAGTTTCTCCCCGCTCGTCAAAGGTGAACGGTCACACCAGGGTGTTCCTGTAGTAGTGATACACGGGAAGTTAGTTGTTCACCAACTACAAGTCGGAGTGACGCCTGCTACGCGCTTGACAACAAGGTTCCATGGTCGAGGTCCAACACAATTGACACCTTGTAATTCACTGGCAGTCTGCTACTTCGGCGCCACCTGTTCACCTCCTTGGTTTCTTAGATGCAATGTGAACTAGATCATTGATGACGTGTGTTGCTACACCCGTTTGTTTATACTATGGGATTCTAGGAGTTGGTGCATGGTAATATATTCATAATACCACCATAGATTTTTTAATGTTAAAATGAACAAAGAAGACTAAAGCTTTTGTGTTTAACAAGTTGCAAAGGAAACAAAACATATATCACAAGAGCAAGCTTCAACAGTAGAAACTGAAGCCTTCATACAAACTAAGTTTTGCTATTGATTACAATCTTGAAGGACAACATGCACCAACCATAATATATACTTCAAGAAAAATTGCCGCATCTCAATATCAGGAATGATATGATAGATACAATATGAATATCAGAACGGGAACAAGAAAAAACATATTGCATAATTTGGAGAAGTCTAACCTAAATATCAGAACACACTATCTCTGCATTACGCACACCGTGGGCTAGTGCTTAATGAAGAACATGGTATTTAAACAATTATACCTAAAAATGGACCACATGATCTAGATCAAGATCATCTCTATGGATGAGGAAAATTAACAATTGGATGGTGACATATATAGCAAGATAAATTTAAGATGTTGATAGACTATAGTATATTGTGCTATATAATTTGCTAGCTGTAACATATATAGCCATTTTCTTAAAAACCATAAAAGAGGACGAAAAATGCAGGAAAGGGGTAGATGGTAAGTGCTAAAAGGACATGAAAATAGTAGTAAAAGTCAAATGAAAGATGAATATTTTTTGCAACTTAAGGACTCCATAATCATGTATTTACAATGTAATTAAGTGTATGCTCATGTGCTCGCATTAAATTGATGATCTTTTGGTACCTTAGCACCCCTCTAAAATTGATGAGATGGTATACAAGGTACTCCCTCCGTTCCAAAATAGATGACTCAACTTTGTACTAGCTTTAGTACAAAGTTGGGTCATCTATTTTAGAACGGAGGGAGTAGTTATTTGAGTCACAACATGAAATGAATTGAGTTGGAAATTTGGAAGGTAGTTATTTAACTTACAACATGACTTTAGATTTATATAGCATAAATAAATTGCGCCTATAACATATTTGTTATGTGTCAAGCAGATGATTCGAAAGCTTGCTCTTTCTCACAAATAAAAAATAATTTAAGTACAAGTCTCTTGCTATCATCAATTAATCACCTTTGCATATCAGATGGAGTATCCTACTTGGATATTATGTGTCCTAACATGATCAGCTAGGATGTTTGGAAGAGGATAAATGCAAGCAAATTGATCAATAAAAATAAATGTAACATGGAAGGAGAAGGATGGAAATAAAGAGGCTCACATGTACTCTCTGTCACACATACATCTTGTTCTTGTTGTAATGTTTGGACAATATCTGTACGGAATACTGTAAATTGTGATTTTAGCGAGAGAAATACCTCTCAATCTTTTTCAACACAATACCCCACAAAGTATGGGCAGCAGTAGGAGGATGCATAGAAGGGAGTCCACCCAGCCTAGAAAAAGGAAGGGGAAAACCATGGTCAATCCTGAAACGCACATTTACATGGAATAAGAGATATACATTGTTTCAATTTGGCATTGTTAGCTAAACAAGCTTGGCATCTCCTGGACAATCCGGATTCGCTGTGTGCTACAATATTAAGAGCCAAGTATTTTCCGGAGGGCGACTTAATGGACGCAAGTTTAAAAAAGGGTTCATCCTTCACATGGCAAAGCTTTATAGCGGGAGTGGAATTTCTTAGAAACGGTTATAGCGGGAGTGGAATTTCTTAGAAACGGTTATATATGGAGAGTCGGAAATGGACAAAATATTGACACATGGAGAGATGCATGGATCCCGAATTGTACGAATATGAGAATTATTAGTCCTAGACCCTGTTCAAGAATTCATCCGATTAACCAGTTAACTTGCCGATTAATCTCTACTCGTAGGGTCACTGAGTAGTCTATAATCCGATAAATCGTCCGATTAATTGATGAAATGGCCGATTAACTTGTCGATTAGGTGATTAATCCCCTACTCACCAGCCAACCGAGAAGCTACCAGTTAACGGTTTCCTCAACAATGGTCCTAGACAAGGGAATCTATTGACGAAAGTTTCTTACCTTATTGATCCAGTCACGAGCGGTTGGGATAAAGATTTGGTGAGGCAAACATTGTGGCCAATTGATGCTTGAAGAGTCCTAGCGATCCCTCTCCCCATGCATAATATGCCGGATTTCGTTGCTTGGAGCTATACTAAAAATGGTTTGTTTACTGTACGATCAACTTATTTGGAGGAATGGAATAAACAATACGGGAGGAAATTGGAATACACAAATGGTATGGGTAGAAGCAAGAACAATCCTATTTGGGGTAAGATTTGGAGATTAGCTTGTCCGGAGAAGGTACACATCTTTATCTGGCCTACACTTCATGAGACCCTACCGTGCCGTGTCACACTGGCCAATAGACACATCAAAACTTCGCCTGTTTGCCCAGCTTGTTCGAATGGGCCAGAAGATACCAAGCATGTGTTGTTTTTGTGCCAGAAGGCAAAAGAAGTGTGCGAGAAATTGGGAATGTATGAAACAATTAAAAGAGCTTGTGTGATCGAGCGTGCGAGAGAGGCAGTCTTTGAATTATTACTCCTCATGCCAGATCAAGAATTATCTATATTGGGTTTTCAGAATGCATGAGAGATGATCGCTATAACCGCATGGTATTTATGGTGGAATAGACGGAACCTAGTTCATGAGGGAAAGTCTCAAGAGGCGTACCAAACCTCGATAGGGAATCGTGCTATAACGGCTAATTATGATAATGCCCATTCAACTAATGCAAAAAGAAAGAATGAAGGATGGAGCACACCTCCTAGGGGATTTGTTAAGCTGAATGGATGCTTCCTTTGACCATGATCTACTAAGCGGCGCAGCGGGTGCCGTCCTTAGAGATGACAAAGGAAATTTTATTGTTGGAGGAAATTGGAAAATTGAATGGTGTGTTGATGTCCTAATAGCGGAAGCATTAGCACTTATGTTTGGCTTATTGCTGGCACAAAAGGTGGGTTGCAACCGTCTTGTTATCAACTCTGATAACGTGGAAGTCATTGACAAAATGAAGAGCGGAGGACATTCGAGCGGCGGCCGCGGTTTTTGATGATTGTTGTTTTATAGCTTGCGGTTTTTCTCTTACTAGTTTTGGAAATTGTAATAGAGAAGCGAATAAAGTAGCTCATGAGCTTGCCAGTCTTGCAAAATGTTTTTTTGCAGGAAGTCTTGCAAAATGTTCCGTGACAAGAGATTGGATAAAGAAGAACCTATGGAACAAATTGTATCTCTTCTTATAGACGATGTAACCTTTATTTCTAATTAATAAAGTTGCCAATGTTCTTTTTTCTTCTAAAAAGGGATTCAATCTACCATAAGAGCACCTTCTCGTCAGCATCCACGTGAAGCTTTAGGAGAGGATACGTCACCATGGCACTGCCGCTAAGAGCACTTTGTGAGGACATGCGATGCCACCCTATAGGTGCACTGGATGGGAGGAAAGCGTATCACCGAGGCATATCACAAACAAGATGTAGGAATTCTCTATTGGCGCAACAAGAGGAGACAGTACAGAGTTGCGTCTAGCCAGAGAGGCGAGCGCTCCTCGTGACATCTCTCTCTCTTGTCTGACTGAGTGTCAAGTGGCAGGGCATATTAAACCCATTAACAGCCGCGTAAGGAGCTCCCTCTCGCGACGTCCACGTGGGCACAAGGGACTGGGCTGATTTTCTCGTTTCGTTTTATCATTTTTCCCTCGTTTTGTTGTCGCAAGAAAAAACCTAGCCCATTCCCGTCCGCGTCCCTGCTGCCGCCGCCGCCCTCCCAATTCCCTCTGGTCCTGTGATACGTCTCCAACGTATCTATAATTTTTGATTGCTCCATGCTATATTATCTACTGTTTTAGACAATATTGGGCTTTATTATCCACTTTTATATTAATTTAGGGACTAACCTATTAACCGGAGGCCCAGCCCAGAATTGTTGTTTTTTTCCTATTTCAGTGTTTCGAAGAAAAGGAATATCAAACGGAGTCGAAACGGAATGAAATCAACTGGAGAAGTTATTTTTGGAAGGAAAGCTACCGGAAAAACTTGGGGTACACGCCAGGGGAGTCCCGGGATGCCCACGAGGGTGGGGGGCGCGCCCACCCCCCTAGAGCATGCCCCCTACCTCGTGGATAGCCCGGAGGTCCACCGACGTACTTCCTTCACCTATATATACCCACGTACCCTAAAACTTCTGAAGGACAGAATAGACCGGGAGTTCCGCCGCCGCAAGCCTCTGTAGCCACCAAAAACCAATCGGGACCCTGTTCCGGCACCCTGCCGGAGGGGGGAACCCTCACCGTGCCATCTTCATCATCCCGCGCTCTCCATGACGAGAGGAGGGAGTAGTTCACCCTCGGGCTGAGGGTATGTACCGATAGCTATGTGTTTGATCTCTCTCTCTCTCTCGTGTTCTTGATTTGGCACGATCTTGATATATCGCGAGCTTTGCTATTATAGTTGGATCTTATGATGTTTCTCCCCCTCTACTCTCTTGTAATGGATTGAGTTTTCCCTTTGAAGTTATCTTATCGGATTGAGTCTTTAATGATTTGAGAACACTTGATGTATGTCTTGCCGTGCGTATCTGTGGTGACAATGGGATATCACGTGATCCACTTGATGTATGTTTTGGTGATCAACTTGTGGGTTCCGCCCATGAACCTATGCATAGGGGTTGGCACACGTTTTCGTCTTGATTCTCCGGTAGAAACTTTAGCGCACTCTTTGAGGTTCTATGTGTTGGTTGAATAGATGAATCTGAGATTGTGTGATGCATATCGTATAATCATACCCACGGATACTTGAGGTGACATTGGAGTATCTAGGTGACATTAGGGTTTTGGTTGATTTGTATCTTAAGGTGTTATTCTAGTATGAACTCTAGGGCTGTTTGTGACACTTATAGGAATAGCCCAACGGATTGATTGGAAAGAATAACTTTGAGGTGGTTTCGCACCTACCATAATCTCTTCGCTTGTTCTCCGCTATTAGTGACTTTGGAGTGACTCTTTGTTGCATGTTGAGGGATAGTTATATGATCCAATTATGTTATTATTGTTGAGAGAACTTGCACTAGTGAAAGTATGAACCCTAGGCCTTGTTTCAATGCATTGCAATACCGTTTACGCTCACTTTTACCATTAGTTACCTTGCTGTTTTTATATTTTCAGATTAAAAAAACCTACATCTACCATCCATATTGCACTTGTATCACCATCTCTTCGCCGAACTAGTGCACCTATACAATTTACCATTGTATTGGGTGTGTTGGGGGACACAAGAGACTCTTTGTTATTTGGTTGCAGGGTTGCTTGAGAGATACCATCTTCATCCTACGCCTCCCACGGATTGATAAACCTTAGGTCATCCACTTGAGGGAAATTTTCTATTGTCCTACAAACCTCTGCACTTGGAGGCCCAACAACGTCTACAAGAAGAAGTTCTGTAGTAGACATCAAGCTCTTTTCTGGCGCCGTTGCCGGGGAGGTGAGTGCTTGAAGGTATATCTTTAGATCTTTCAATCGAATCTTTTTGTTTCTTGTTTTAGCACTAGTTAGTCTATAAAAGAAAATTAAAAAATGGAATTGAGTTTGTCTCAAGACGCTTCATCTTTTAATATCTTTCGTGAGTATGATGGAAAGGAAAATTGTGCCAAAGTGTTAGAAGAAGAATGCATTAAATTTTTGGCACTAAATCTTTGAATGATGAGCATGATTGCAATGTTGTTAGTATGAACTCCTTGAATATCCATGGTACTAATGATGATTGCACTAGTTATGATGAAAATGTCTCCTATAAACATGTCAATTTTTGTGGAGTGCATTGGGTTTGCAAGTACACACCAAATAGGGAAGATATATATTGCAAGAGGCATAAGTACTTAGAAACTAAACTGTTGCAAGAAAGGCTAGATGTTTTTGCTGAAGATTTAAATTATCTTGGTCGTACTTGTGGACTTTGCAATGAAAGTGGTCATTTAGCTATCCGATACAAATTGTTTCACGATCTAATCGTGTCCAAAAATTGTGATGACTTGATTTCCCTTGCACATTATAATGAACTTAGTTTGCTTATGGTCTATGAAGAAATGAAACATATAACCAACTATCTCCCAGATTTTGCCCGTTATAAACTTCTTGGTTTTGTTCTAGAGGAAATTTATATGTATTGTGCGGTGAATTGCATTGAAAATCCTTATATTGCCAATTACATAAAGAAAAGAAAACAAATAGAGGATGAAGAGAATACTAATTAAAGGGAAGAGACTTCCCAATATTCTCCTATTATTTCTTATGATGAATCAGGTAACGAGGAGGAGCCTTCTATTCAACCAATCTCATTAATAAGGAGCTCCAAAAAGAGGATTGAACCCACACATGATGTGGTGAATAAGAAGAGAAGAAAAAGGAAGAGAGGTAAAAAGGTATCCCTCCCAAATAATGTTGCTCCTATTATTGTTGTGCCTCATGAAAATGAATCAAAAATAATTGTGGAAGATGATGCACTTGATGATGATCTCGTTATGCCTATTTCTTGTTGTGATGATTATGATTGGGAAGATAATGATACTTCTTATGATCTTGAAAATCTTTTTGGCACTTGCTTGGAAGAATATGATAATTGCTATACTATTGGTGCTATCCATACTATTAATGATGAGAGCGATTATGCTTATGATATGAAAAGGCCCAAGCTTGGGGAAGCTATGTTTGATGAGGATGACATATTTGAGAATATATTTGCTGCAATTAATGTTTGTCCCAAGCTTGGGGATGCTATGTTTAATGAAGATGATATTTTTAGCCTCCCAAGTTTTGATATGCAAATTTATAATGATGATAGCATGCCTTCTACCTATGATGATTATATTTATGAAAGTGGGTTTGGAAGAGTGTCAACTTTAGGAAGTAGTGATCCCACTATTTTGGAGGATGTTGAATCTTATAATATTTATGAAAGTGGATTTGGAGAGGTCATGACTTTATTTAGTGATGTATCCACTATTTCGGAAGAGGTTTCAATCGATTATGATGAGAACAAAGTTACTACTTATGATGATTATTGTGATAAAACTTATGCTATAAAAAGTAGTGATGATTATATTTATAAAACTTGTCATGATTATGATTACCCTTTTTCTGAACATTACTCTTTTAATGTGGAAACAATTTATAATATTCAAGTCTCTCATGATACCCCCACTATTTCTAATGAGAAGAATTTTGCTTATGTGGAGAGTAGAAAATTTTCTATGCTTGTAGATCAGGAAAATAATGCTTTAGCTTCTGGTTATATTGTTGAATTCATTCATGATGCTACTGAAAATTATTATGAGGGAGGAAGACATGCTTGTAGGTATTGCAATAATATCAAGTTTCCTCTCTATGTGCTTAAAATCTTGAAGTTATGCTTGTTTTACCTTCCTATGCAAGTTGATTCTTGTTCCCATAAGTTGTTTGCTCACAAAATCCCTATGCATAGGAAGTGGGTTATACTTAAATGTGCTAGTCATATTCTTCATGATGCTCTCTTTATGATTCAATTCTTATGTCTTATGTGAGCATCATTGAAATCATCATGCCTAGCTAGGGGCGTTAAACGTTAGCGCTTGTTGGGAGGCAACCCAAATTTATTTTAGTTTCTTGCTTTTTGGTTCTGTTTAGGAATAAATAATCCATCTATCTTCTTTTTAGATGTGGTTTTATGTTTTAATTAGTGTTTGTGCCAAGTAGAACCTTTGGGAAGACTTGAGTGAAGTCTTTATGATCATGCTGTAAAAAACAGAAACTTTAGCGCTCACGAAATTAGCTTCAACTTTTTACTGGAGAGTGCTATTTAGTTGATTGTTTCTGAAGATGATTACTAGAAAAATTCCTCAGGTCCACCAATTTATTTTAGAACTTTTGGAGTTCCAGAAGTATACGTTTGATACAGATTACTACAGACTGTTCTGTTTTTGACAGATTCTGTTTTCATTGTGTTGCTTGCTTATTTTGATGAATCTATGGCTAGTAAAATAGTTTATAAACCATAGAGAAGGTGGAATACATTAGGTTTAACACCAATATAAATAAAGAATGAGTTAATTACATTACCTTGAAGTGGTGTTTTCTTTTCTTTCGCTAACGGAGCTCACGAGATTTTCTGTTAAGTTTTGTGTTGTGAAGTTTTCAAGTTTTGGGTAAAGATTCGATGGACTATGGAATAAGGAGTGGCAAGAGCCTAAGCTTGGGGATTCCCAAGGCACCCCAAGGTAATATTCAAGGATAACCAAGAGCTTAAGCTTGGGGATTCCCGAAGGCATCCTCTTTCGTCTTCGCTCATCGGTAACTTTACTTGGAGCTATATTTTTATTCACCACATGATATGTGTTTTGCTTGGAGCGTCATTTTATTTTCTTTAGCTTTGCTTGCTGTTTGAATAAAGTATCAAGATCTGAAATTCTTAAATGTTAGAGAGTCTTCACATAGCTGCATAATTATCCGACTGCTCATTGATCTTCACTTATATCTTTCGGAGTAGTTTGTCGTTTGCTCTAGTGCTTCACTTATATATTTTAGAGCACGTTGGTGGTTTTATTTTGAAGAAATAGATGAACTATCATGCTTCACTTATATTATTTTGAGAGTCTTAAATAGCATGGTAATTTGCTTAATACTAATATGCTAGGTATTCAAGACTAGTAAAAACTTTCTTTTGAGTGCGTTGAATATTAAGAGAAGTTTGATGCTTGATGATTGTTTGGAGATATGGAGGTGATAATATCAAAGTAATGCTAGTTGAGTAGTTGTGAATTTGAGAAATTTTTATGTTGAAGTTTGCAAGTCCCGTAGCATGCACGTATGGTAAACATTATGTAACAAATTTGAAACATGAGGTGTTATTTGATTGTCCTCCTTATGAGTGGCGGTCGGGGACGAGCGATGGTCTTTTCCTACCAATCTATCCCCCTAGGAGCATGCGCGTAGTGCTTTGGTTTTTGATGACTTGTAGATTTTTGCAATAAGTATATGACTTCTTTATGACTAATGTTGAGTCCATGGATTATATGCACTCTCACCCTTCCATCATTGCTAGCCTCTTCGTACCGTGCATTGCCCTTTCTCACATTGAGAGTTGGTGCAAACTTCGCCGGTGCATCCAAACCCCGTGATATGATACGCTCTTTCACACATAAACCTCCTTATATCTTCCTCAAAACAGCCACCATACCTACATATTATGGCATTTCCATAGCCATTCCGAGATATATTGCCATGCAACTTTCCACCATTCCGTTCATCATGACACATTTATCATTGTCATATTGCTAGCATGATCATATAGTTGGCATAGTATTTGTGGCAAAGCCACCATTCATAATTCTTTCATACATGCCACTCTTGATTCATTGCATATCTCGGTATACCGCCGGAGGCATTCATATAGAGTCATACTTTGTTCTAGTATCGAGTTGTAATCATTGAGTTGTAAATAAATAGAAGTGTGATGATCATCATTTAATAGAGCATTGTCCCAATAAAAAAAGAGGAAAGGCCAAAGAAAAAAAAGAAGGCCGAAAAAAAAGAAAAAAATAAATATAAAAAGGGGCAATGCTACTATCCTTTTTTTCCACACTTGTGCTTCAAAGTAGCACCATAATCTTCATGATAGAGAGTCTCTTGTTTTGTCATTTTCATATACTAGTGGGAATTTTTCATTATAGAACTTGGCTTGTATATTCCAACGATGGGCTTCCTCAAATGCCCTAGGTCTTCGTGAGCAAGCAAGTTGGATGCACACCCACTTAGTTTCTTTTGTTGAGCTTTCATACATTTATAGCTCTAGTGCATCCGTTGCATGGCAATCCCTACTCCTCGCATTAACATCAATCGATGGGCATCTCCATAGGCCATTGATTAGCCACGTTGATGTGAGACTTTCTCCTTTTTTTGTCTTCTCCATATAACCCCCATCATCATATTCTATTCTACCCATAGTGCTATATCCATGGCTCACGCTCATGTCTTGCGTGAAGGTTTATAAAGTTTGAGATTACTAAAGTATGAAACAATTGCTTGGCTTGTCATCAGGGTTGTGCATGAGGACAACATTCTTGGGTGACAAAAATGGAGCATGACTAAACTATATGATTTTTTAGGGATGAACTTTCTTTGGCCATGTTATTTTGAGAAAACATAATTGCTTAGTTAGTATGCTTGAATTATTATTATTTTTATGTCAATATAACATTTTTTCTTGAATCTTTCGGATCTGAATATTCATACCACAATTAAGAAGCATTACATTGAAATGATGCCAACTAGCACTCCACATCAAAAATTCTTTTTTATAATTTACCTACTCGAGGACGAGCAGGAATTAAGCTTGGGGATGCTTGATACGTCTCCAACGTATCTATAATTTTTGATTTCTCCATGCTATATTATCTACTGTTTTAGACAATATTGGGCTTTATTATCCAATTTTATATTATTTTTGGGACTAACCTATTAACCGGAGGCCCAGCCCGTAATTGCTGTTTTTTGCCTATTTCAGTGTTTCGAAGAAATGGAATATCAAACGGAGTCGAAACGGAATGAAATCAACTGGAGAAGTTATTTTTGGAAGGAAATCTACCGGAAAAACTTGGAGTGCACGCCAGGGGACTCCCGGGCTGCCCACGAGGGTGGGGGGCGCGCCCCCCGACCTCGTGGACCGCCCAGAGGTGCACCGACGTACTTCCGTCACCCATATATACCCACGCACTTAAAACTTGAAGGATGTAATAGATCGGAGTTCCGCCGCCGCAAGCCTCCTCAGAGCCACCAAAAACCAATCGAGACCTGTTCCGCACTCACGGAGGGGGGAACCTCACCAGTGTCCATCTTCATCATCCCGACTCTCTCCATGACGAGGAGGGAGTAGTTCACCCTCAGGGCTGAGGGTATGTACCAGTAGCTATGTTTTGATCTCTCTCTCTCTCGTGTTCTTGATTTGGCACGATCTTGATGTATCGTGAGCTTTGCTATTATAGTTGGGTCTTATGATGTTTCTCCCCCTCTACTCTCTTGTAATGGATTGAGTTTTCCCTTTGAAGTTATCTTATCGGATTGAGTCTTTAATGATTTTAGAACACTTGATGTATGTCTTACCGTGCGTATCTGTGGTGACAATGGGATATCACGTGATCCACTTGATGTATGTTTTGGTGATCAACTTGCGGGTTCCGCCCATGAACCTATGCATAGGGGTTGGCACACGTTTTCGTCTTGATTCTCCGGTAGAAACTTTAGGGCACTCTTTGAGGTTCTATGTGTTGGTTGAATAGATGAATCTGAGATTGTGTGATGCATATCGTATAATCATACCCACGGATACTTGAGGTGACATTGGAGTATCTAGGTGACATTAGGGTTTTGGTTGATTTGTATCTTAAGGTGTTATTCTAGTACGAACTCTAGGGCTGTTTGTGACACTTATAGGAATAGCCCAACGGATTGATTGGAAAGAATAACTTTGAGGTGGTTTCGTACCCTACCATAATCTCTTCGCTTGTTCTCCGCTATTAGTGACTTTGGAGTGACTCTTTGTTGCACGTTGAGGGATAGTTATATGATCCAATTATGTTATTATTGTTGAGAGAACTTGCACTAGTGAAAGTATGAACCCTAGGCCTTGTTTCAACGCATTGCAATACCGTTTACGCTCACTTTTACCATTAGTTACCTTGCTGTTTTTATATTTTCAGATTACAAAAACTTATATCTACCATCCATATTGCACTTGTATCACCATCTCTTCGCGAACTAGTGCACCTATACAATTTACCATTGTATTGGGTGTGTTGGGGACACAAGAGACTCTTTGTTATTTGGTTGCAGGGTTGCTTGAGAGAGACCATCTTCATCCTACGCCTCCCACGGATTGATAAACCTTAGTTCATCCACTTGAGGGAAATTTGCTACTGTCCTACAAACCTCTGCACTTGGAGGCCCAACAACGTCTACAAGAAGAAGTTGTGTAGTAGACATCATCCTGCTGCTTCCCTCCACCTCTCCCTCCTCCACGCCGTCAGGGGCGCCCCTCAAGCCCCACCTCATCAGTTCCCCACCCCGGGCTCCTTCTCCCCCACCCATGCTGCTCTCTGTGCGCGGCGACCGGACAGAGGAGGAAGATCAGGAGGGCCGCATGGATGAAGGAGGAGGTACAGCCGTTCATGTCGCCGCCGCCGCCGTGTTCCTCGCCCTCAGCATGCGGGCCGCAGCGTTCCACCTCCTAGGCATCTCTGTCGGATCTGCATGTACACAACCTCCACCCCCATCTCTTCATCTCTCTTCTACTATGTCTCATCTTCCCTAAAGCTAGAGCCATGGAACAGAGGACTAATTGGGTTCCCTACCATGAGAGAGAAGAGGATTAGAAATAGGAGACGGAAGCAAGATGTGAGGATGAGGAGACGCTATGTTGCCTCCCTCCCTGGCCTTCTTCTTGGCATGTACTTGGTTGGTCATGCTCGCTTCCTCCACTCCCACCTCTCGGCCTTGACGCCTATGCGTATTTCTCCATCACTCTCTTGCAGGTACTCACTCTACCACTTCTCTGTTTGAGTTAGTCTGCAATTTTTTCATCCTTGCTTGTGTTGGTTATTGTTGAAATCCAACAAGGCCACTGTGGAATTCAGTAATTTGTTTCTCAAATACGGCTGTGTTTTGTGATTTGCTATGCAAGCTATATATGGATAAATTGCAGTGGAAATATAATTGTGCTGGATTTTTTGAGACATGATCACATAATTTTCTCAGATTTAGAGCTCAAATTCTTACTATTTTTTAACGCCTTTTTTTGTGCGGTGTTGTTACGTGCAGAGAATCCGCCCCTCTGTGTTCGCGAACGGCCATCCAACACGATCCGAAGTATGGATAACAAGATGAAACCTTCGCTTCACCCCAATGTCAGTGGATGCATCCTCTCTCAGACGCTCGAGCCGACACGACTATGGTTGGTTTGGTGATGCAACCGGTGGCGCCGACGCCGGAGAAGCCAGCTCTAGACGATAAGGTTCATCGAGTAGTTTCTTCGGCGTCAACCCTATTTCATTTTTTTTTCAGATCAGCGGCTCATCAAAATTGTGTTCTTCCCTTTTTCTATCTGCTGGTGGGAGCAGCAACTTGACGAGAAGGAGCTGGAGTAGAAGTTGAAGAAGGACCAGAAGGTATGTTTCCTGGAACTGGTGACTTTGGCTCGAATTAGTAATTGGCAACCATCTTGTGGCCGACGTCAGAAACTAGGTGAATCATATACTAGATCAAACTGCTCGTTCTATGTGAATGCGTGGGGAAAGATCACTTATGGGCCAGGTTGTTCTCTTGCAGGCAAGAGAGAAGGAAGAGAAAAAGATTAAGGCAAAGCAAAAGGAGGCGGCTAGGCTCCAGGTTGAAACATTTGTTACTGAATTTGTTACTTAACGACGAATGTTTTGTGCTGATTTGGTTTCAGAGGCTGAAGCTGCTTCGGATGGACCTAAGAAAAGCGTGAAGAATCAAAGGAAAAAAGCTGACGAGGATGAAAATCCTGAGGATTTCATCGATCCAGACACCCCTAATAGGCAGAAGAAATCATTGGCAACTCAAATGGACAAGCAGTATAGCCCAAGTGTAGCCGAAAAGTCGTAAGATGCAACTTTCCCTTCTTGAACTTAGAATTCATTCCATCATTTATGGCATGCTGAACTGCATGCTTTTTCTTTTTCACAATGTAGGTGGTATGCCTCGTGGGAGTCTTCGGGATATTTTGGGGCAGATCCTGCTAGCACCAAACCAACCTTTGTCATAGTAAGTGACTCACAGTCGTGAAGATTGGGTGATATGTGATGTGAGCTGATTTAAGAACTGCATCTTGTGATAGTGTTTTTTCTATAAGCAATGGATCCCATACATACAGATTTCCTTCAGTGATGTGCTAAGTTGTAAAATTTTCAGGTTCTGTCACCTCTGGATGTGACTGGAGCGCTTCATATAAGCCATGCACTTATGGTTGCTATAGAGGTATTCATCATCAATGCCTACGCAAACAGAGAGACCTATGTGACAATGGTTCCAATTTCCCTTCATTTCAGTAACGCAAGATGCTAATACCTTGGCGGAGGATGTCTGGTTATAATGCTCTTTGGGTCACTGGAGTGGACTATTGTAGGATCTTGAGAAGAGGTGTCTAGAGGGGGGGGGGGGTGATTAGACACTAAGTACCAAAGTTGCAGTTTTTAACTTCTTTAGGTTTAAGTGGAGTTTAGGCACAAGTTTAACATTCACGATACATAACAAGCAAGCATGCAAAGAGTATGTGAGCAGCGGAAAGTAAAGCATGCAATTTGCAAGAATGTAAAGGGAAGAGTTTGGAGAATTCAAACGCAATTGGACACACAGATGTTTTTGTCGTGGTTCTGATAGGTGGTGCTATCGTACATCCACGTTGATGGAGACTTCAACCCACGAAGGGTAACGGTTGCGCGAGTCCACGGAGGGCTCCACCCACAAAGGGTCCACGAAGAAGCAACCTTGTCTATCCCATCATGGCCGTCGCCCATGAAGGACTTGCCTCACTAGCGGTAGATCTTCACGAAGTAGGCGATCTCCTTGCCCTTACAAACTCCTTGGTTCAACTCCACAATCTTGTCGGAGGCTCCCAAGTGACACCTAGCCAATCTAGGAGACACCACTCTCCAAGAAGTAATAAATGGTGTGTTGATGATGAACTCCTTGCTCTTGTGCTTCAAATGATAGTCTCCCCAACAATCAACTCTCTTTCACAGGATTTGGATTTGGTGGAAATAAGATTTGAGTGGAAAGCAACTTGGGGAAGGCTAGAGATCAAGATTCATATGGTTGGAATGGAATATCTTGGCATCAACACATGAGTAGGTAGTTCTCTCTCGAGAAATAGGATCTTTGGAAGTGTAGGCTTGTTCTGATGGCTCTCTCCACGAATGAAGAGGAGGTGGAGGGGTATATATAGCCTCCACACAAAATCTAACCGTTACACACAATTTACCAAACTCGGTGGGACCGAATCAACAAACTCGGCCGGACCGATTTAGTAAACCTAGTGACCGTTAGGGTTTTCGGTGGGACCGATATGCAACTCGGTAGGACCGATATGGTTAGGGTTAGGCCATAACGTAATCTCGGTGAGACTCATGTCTAAGACTCCCCAAAGTAGACTCATCCATATTCCTCCAATGGTGATTAAACCAAGGCAATGGAGACCAATGCTCTGATACCACTTGTGGGACATGCCTCACTAGCGGTAGATCTTCACGAAGTAGGCTTGTTCTGATGGCTCTCTCCACTTGTAGGTAGTTCTCTCTCAGAAATAGGATGCTGGAAGTGTAGGCTTGTTCTGATGGCTCTCTCCGCGAATGAAGAGGAGGTGGAGGGGTATATATAGCCTCCACACAAAATCTAACCGTTACACCCAATTTACCAAACTCGATGGGACCGAATCAACAAACTCGGTCGGACCGATTTAGTAAACCTAGTGACCGTTAGGTTTCGGTGGGACCGATATGCAACTCGGTAGGACCGATATGGTTAGGGTGAGGGCATAACGTAATCTCGGTGAGACCGATTACACAAACTCGGTGAGACCGATTTCGGTAATTAGCTAACCAGAGAGTTGGTCAGGCAAACTCGGTGGGACCGATTACTCAAACTCGGTGGGACCGATTTTGGTAATAAGTTAACCAGAAATTTTGCATTGTAATCTCGGTAGTACCGATTAGACAAACTCGGTGAGACCGATTTTGGTAATGGACATACACAGAGAGATTGCAATCCCATCTTGGTGAGGCCGAGATCCCTATCGGTGAAACCGATTTGCCTAGGGTTTGTGGCAGTGGCTATGACATCTGAACTCGGTGGCGCCGGATAGAAAGAATCGGTAGGGCCGAGTTCGACTTTAGGTTTAGGTCATATGTGGATGTGAGAAAGTAGTGGAGGGTTTTGGAGCATATCACTAAGCACATGAAGCAAGAGGCTCATTAAGCAACACCTCATCCCTCCTTGATAGTATTGGCTTTTCCTATGGACTCAATGTGATCTTGGATCACTAAAATGTAAAATGAAGAGTCTTGAGCTTGAAGCTTGAGCCAATCCTTTGTCCTTAGCATCTTGAAGGAGTTCCCACATCCTTTTGTCCATGCCACTCCATTGCTGAACTTATCTGAAACATACTAGATAAAAGTGTTAGTCCAACAAGAGATATGTTGACATTAATTACTAAAACCACCTAGGGAGCACTTGTGCTTTCAACTACGCTGGGATTGCTACACATGTCTACATCTTGGAACTGATCCACTATGAGCTGAAATTGTCATATATGCTGCTTATATAATTTGTGGCACTTCCTAGAACTGATCCGTTTTCTTTTTGCCGTTGGATTATTGCTCGTCACCTATTCATACATATGCATGCGGGCCTGTCTGTTTCTTTGTAGTCCATATCATGTGATTCACAACCTGCTCTAAAATTTTGTTGTTTTGGACAGGATTCATGCAGGTCGTCTGCTAATTCTCGTTTGCGAGCTGTTGGGTGTGTGAAGTGGTTGGCTTGTGCAGTTGAGGTGCACATCGGTTAACTTTTCATCAGGCTTTACTTGCTTCAATTTAGTTTTATTTTCCACTACTTCTTTTCCATATGGGTTGGAATGGGAGCTATGATTTTCTCATTTGAGGGTATGACTATCTGAATGAGTACTAAGCAAACAATCATATTTAGGAACAAAACAGAGAAAGGAAAGGAGTCAGTACAAACCTCACCAACAGCAAAGTACACGTGGTTAGATGCACTGATTCCTTTTCTTTCCGAATTACTTGTTGAACCATTTACACCTAAGAATGTGCATGTGTGTGTTATTCAATTACTTGGTTTACGTCAAGCTATGTGCTAGCCTTCTCATTCTTCTGATTCTTCCACAAGCATAATTTTTTGCTTGTACACTAATTACCAAATGCATAATCTTGGAGGCTAAATTCTGTCATATTGTATGCAATATGCAAAATCGAGATATTATATATAGATAGTGAGCCACATGTTACTTAGATATTTGAAGTAGCATTTCATTATCACCTGCTCCCACTAAAGCGGTTTCAAAGGAAATGGAGCGGATTGACCAACTTTTCTATACATATATACGGTTAGCTCATCCAACATGATTGAGTTTTTTCATAGTTTTTTCAAACACTTGTCTGCCATTATTTTTGATGTACAACTACAAGGCTAGCAAAATCGTGGGAGACATTTAGAATTAATTTAATTTGACACTTGGATTAAACGGCCGAACGAACTCGATGTATCTTGATTCTGTTAATTGAACTATGCAGGGCACAATAAACATTCCATTTTCTTATTTCTCTATTCCTCTTTGTCGCTTTAGTTACTCCAATTTACTTTGTCACATGATGTTTGTTCCATCATTATTGCAAAATATAGTTCAATCTGGTCACATGGAGGTTGTATTGAATCCCTTTTTACTTCGTCTCTGTATTAAGAGAATTATATTCTCCAGTTCTGACCAGCACCTTCTCTTTCCGTGTTCTTATAATGAATAGTTCTTTAAAATACTTCTTGTACTTTATAGCTTGCTAACCTTGAAATCATTGGTCATTCCAACTCTTCTATGGATACTGCTTGAGAATGTGATCAATCGTGGGGACAACATCTATGTGATTCACACAACAGTTGTTGCTATCTATTCATTCTTACGTTCGTGTATTGTCAAGATTTTCTATGTAGGTGCTCTTTATTGTCATTAGCATCTTCCAAGAGTGTTTTGTTTTAAAAAAAACATGTAATATGGCATGTCAATCTTAGCTCACCAATTTTGAGATATGTCCTTACATAAACAAGTGCTATTGGATTTGAATAGATTATCACATGAGTATTGATCATCAATAAAAAATTGCTATTTTCGTCTCCAATGTATGCTAGATAAGTAGGAACGGACATTGAAGTTATTTTCAGCTGGTAGTTTTCTTTCAATAACGCATGCAAATTGAGAAATACAAATACATGCTGCTTGTATGATTCTATTATCATGTCTTTTCTTATTGTGTGTGCTACCCTCCTATAGTATGTTCTGTCCATTCAATTCTCTTTTCCCCCAAATAATGTGCATTAATATGTTTTGTTTCCTATAACTGAAGTACTCTTCCAGGTATTTTGGTTTTATCCTCTCGACCTCTTCAACTTTATAATAAGTATGCTGAGTCCCTCTGAATATTCAATGGCTTACTTCCCTTATTTAGACTGTTGATTTCTTTTCGAACAATAGACCCTTATTTCAGTTCATAAGAGAATCATGTATCTACATAAGTTAATATGCCTTTTAGTTTTATTATAAGTTAATTGCAGAATAAATGTGTTATAATATAAATAACGAGTCTATGGTCGTATATATGTGTCAAACCTCGATGAACTGGTTTTGGTTGATACTATTTTCAGATTACTGATTTGTTACCACGCCTTCTACGAATGTGATTCCATGACGAATTTTTGCAAGTGCTTGAAACTTTTGTCAATGTTTCACCCAAGCTCATTTGAGCTTGGGCTCAGAAACTCTTCGTCCATGGTGCACTCCTTATTTGTTTTCCACACCATAGAGTAAACTGGAAATAAGGTAAGTTTTGTTGTTACAGGTATGAAGCCTTGTTTTACAATTCATGCCCGTTTGTAATGTTAACCATCTTATGCCAGGGACGACGAGGAAGAGGACCGACGCAGAGGGGCTCGACAAGGCGGAGCTCAGATTCAAAGCGGGGGCGCGTGGCGGCGGCAACAAGGTCTGGGTAAGAGTGCGTGGTGTACCTAGGCGCCATGCCGGATGGATCTGGCACGGCGGCTGGGCCGATGAGAAAGAGGACCAGCGGACTGGGGCTCGACAAGGCGGCGCTGGCAGCCATGCTGGTATTCAGATTCAAGGCGGGGGCATGCCATGGCCAAAGGTTGTTAGCTGGTGCTTACATGTTGACTCATCGCCTCCCTTGTTGGAAGCGTTGGTGGATGCCGCTGTTTGATAGTTAGCCATCGAGTACACATTTTTTCTAGCTTGTTTCAATTGGAACTGATAATTTTTGGCCATGACTTCTAGATTGTGATCCTACTTGCTTTTGCATCAGTGATAAGTGAAGTTCTTCAAATGAATTTGTAATTAAGTTCATAGTTGATGATATATAGCATGTTTATGTGCTAACAAGAACATAACAAACTAACTAGAAAGGGGCTGTTTCCAACCAACAATACTTAGTGCAGATAAAAAGGTAAAAGGGGCGCACCCCACCTAGCACCGCCCGAACTTCCTCTCAGGCGGCGCACCAAGGGTGCGCCCCAACTATCCCCTTGCTATTTTAGATCTTGAGGATCTTTGAACTATAACGTGACTGTACATCTACTAGCAATTTTTCATATTGGTTGTATGTGTTCTATAAATGGTTTGGATTCCTATAATAAAGAAGAGATCATACTTGGCTGTTTTTTTGTGCAATTAGTCATGCCATTTGTTTATCAGATTTTCCTAATTATGGTGTTATTGCAATCCAGGAACTTGCACGCATGGTGTTTGCTAAATCTGCTAAAAGGTTGGACCATCTTGTTTATCTACAGTGATTACATCTTCTCTCTTGTTAACTGTGGTCACAACCATTGATTGTAGCTAAACAAATTATAACCGTGGATTGTTTCTTTCTGTGTATGTGTGTGTAGAAGTCGGATGGAGGCTGTAAGTGGACATGAACTTGTTCCTGGGATTCAGGAGGGAGCATGTGCCATGGAACTTCGAGAAGACGGAGAACCATGTGTACCTCCATGTCGTGCAGTGGCAGAAGCCAGATCGCGATGAGACGGAATACCCACTGAAGAAGCCACTCTACTCACCATCGATATGACAGACTTGTTGCTCGTTAGATCTATGTATCATCTATTTCTGTGCACAACTTGTGGCCTATGTGAATGATATGTTTTGGTTGGCAATGTGTAATATCTTCTGTTTGGCTATGTTCATTAATAATGATGACAACCAAAAAAGACATTATCAATGGTTTCACATCAATATGTTATTCTGGAGCAGGTTTACCATGTATGATAGAAATTTTGCCAAGTACATGCAATATGATGTGTTCTGTTGTAGCTGATGGTTACAAGTGATGTAGTATTATGGTAAATTGGTAATGTTGGCATTTGGATGGCTTAGTTCCAAGAAACTAATTTCCAGAAGGGTCATGAGAAGCCAAATACTTATAGGTATTATCTTTTGACAGGTTCCATGAAAATTCGCATTTGCAAATATTTGTGCTCAACAGTCCTAGGCGTGTGCTTGAACTTTGGTGGTCAACTTTTGTTAACATGCAGATTCATTTAGAACAACCCCACGCTAGCTGATTTGTTTAGAGTACATATATGGTGAAGTTCTGATTGTAAAGATATGCCTTCCATACCTCATAACTTCACTATCTTCTAGGAGTATTATATATATGCATGTGATAATCACTATACTTTTTCTAATTGCCTATTACTTTACACCTGCAATATAACCTATGTAAGTAATCTATCTACTGATTACATTATATTTTCTCGAATATACTGATTCTGTTATATGAAGCTTTCTTTCTTGCTCTGCTTATTATAGTATGTAATTTCTGTCATGATTGCAGTATGCAGGAGCCAAGGTGATATGCACGAGCCAAGGTGATACTGAGGAACTTCTCAGTTCACACTGATGACATGAGTATAGAGGACAAGTTTGTTAAATGTTCATGTTTTGTTCTTACCGTTTAACAATTAGAAGTATAGTCGTCTTACAAATACCAATCATGTCACTTTTCTCACTATATAGCAAATAGATGATCCATTTAGTGTTTAGTTTCAATCTAAGACTTGATATGCCCGCGTTCTGATTATCCGACAAACACTGCTTCTCTTTTGGAGATCACTCATCTTTTGGAGCATGTTAAACTTTGATTTCAGCGATGTATATGTCTGTGATCAGTCATCCACCTTGAAAGATTGTCACCTCTCTGCTAATATGTACTACTTATTAGCTGCTTGGCTTTATCATTGAAGACTCTGCTGCTGCAGTTCTATTTCATGTATATTTTCTTGGAACAACTGATGCTCATTTGGACTATGTAAGACACGTTTATAAATGCATCAGCTGGATTAGTGCGTCCAATCACGCAGAGGAGGCGCGCCCACCCTGCCACTAGTCAAACATCATAGGTCTGATCCTAGATTGTATCTTTCGCAACATGAAACATACTATAAACGGTTTTGGCTACACCGAATGACTTGTTGTTACTTGCATAGAGGACTGCGTGATCATAATCACAGTGAGTGGTTTAGAGATGCTGTCAACCACTTTTAACTTTGGCAATAATATTCTTTCGACATACAACCTACTCAGTAGCCTCTTAACATGCCACAAATAGTTTGCATCACTGGTGATGCCATGATTGTCCTTTAGGAGCTTTTCCACGATAGAACTTCTGGTGCGAGAGTGTGGATGTAACATTATAAAACAAAGAAGAACAAAACAAATATATGAGGAACATACTACTACATGAATGGTGTTTTCTTTTCTTCGTATGAAAGTGGTCACGAATGTGGTCAAAGTTTATTTGGAAGCGTTTACAAAAAGTTCTAATTATAAAGGAGAAAAAATATGGTACTTAAAACTCAAAATTTTTATTGCCTCCCAAGTAGTACCTTCAAATTTTCGTTCCCTAAACTCGTTCTTTAACGCCCTGCTCAACTAACCCAACCCTCCCCAAATACCGTCTCTTATTTCAACATCAACCACATTCCCGTTCAACATCGGAGCCATCCCCTCGTCTCCCTCTCTCTCTCTCTCCCTTCGCCTCCAGATATGCCCCCTCCCCACCGGTGGTTCTCGCTACACCGCCACAAATCGTTAGTCACCATGGAGGTGCACCCGGCCGATGGCATTCGGCTCGGCTCGACCAGCTCTCATGGTAAAACCACCTCAAGATTTATCTCTCCCTCACTGCTCACACAGTTCCACTCTGCTATTGACTGAATTTGAGCTTCTGTTACTTATGTCACTCACTCACGGCGGCTCTTGGCGCCAAGCGGATGTATGTCAGGTCTTCATCAGTGGTGTGAAGTCACCCTTACCATATATTGATCATATATGTAAGCTCTTTCTTCCTCGCACAAACCACTAGTCTGCTACTGTGCTGCTTCTGAATTCTAATGCTTCAGTCTGAACCAACTTGCTTTGCCCATGCACATCTGGAAAAAATGCAGAAGTCTGACAAAAAGTGTGTGTTCTGTTAAATCAAACATCTTCAGACCACCTGTGAACAAATTGCCTATCATATTATTCCATTGCTCGATGTTCATTAGGCCCGCAGAGACCACATCTACCAGTACTCCATATGCTCAAAGGATGACGTTTCAAGCTCAGTGTCCCGTGTCAGCGATCTATTGTATAATAACACACCAACTAACTGAATTTTCATGTCACACAAACTACTAGCCTACCTCTATTGCTTCAGTTGTTGTTTACATTGCTACATACTATTCCCTTCGTTCCAAAATAAGTGTCTCAATTTTGTACTGGCTTTAGTATAAAGTTGTACTAAAGTTGAGACACTTATTTTGGGACGGAGAGAGTATTTGATTTGCTGCTGATGTTAGCACTGCATATCATATTATAGATTGTTTATGTCCTGTTGCTGATGGAGGAGGAGTCCGCGGACACTCAGTGAGGAGGAGGAGGTGCGGCGGAGCGTGCGTTGTGTAGCGGACCTGAGCGCGAGCCTCCCCGCCTCGTCATCGATGTGAAGATGAAGAAGGGCGCCATCCCGCCATGCACAGGAGGATGAAGGTGGCCGCGTGCACATACGTGTTGCCGAAGCCCAGCCGCCCGGCGTTCCACCCCAACACGCAGCAGCAGCAGAACACCGACAGGTACGCCAGCGAGATGTCCTCCCACTCCAACAGGTACAGCTGCTCCAGCAGCCCGCCCGCCCACTCTGGCGCCGCCGTGGCATCTTCTTCTTCCTCCTCGAAGACCACGACGGCGGCGGATCCTTCTCATTCTCTTTCTCCCTGTGGAGGAGAGGAGTACCTCTTCTCTTCTCGACCGTCTTCTGCTGGAGCTGCTGCGGACCAGAAGAAGACTCCTCGTCGGCCGTGGCCTGGGCCTTGTGGTCTATGCCGAGGGTGCTGAGGTTGTTATACAGGTTTGCGACGGCCGGCGCGCAGATGGCGACCGACGTGGTCAGGCCGTCGGCTCCTGGTGAGCACCAGGTTGAGGCGGCACAAGCGCATCTGCGCGAAGCAGTTGAGGTGGAGCAGCAGGGCGGCGACCGCCATGTGCTTCCTCTAGCTCGCGGGGCTTGACGGTGCCGCCCTTGCAGTACATCTCCCCGAGCGCGGGCATGTCGCTGCCATTTGGCCACGGGTAAGGAGCGCCACCGCCTCCTCTGTCTCCTGCTGCCCCATTCTGGTATTTTTAAGCTAACAGAATCACGAGCAATGCTAGACGTACGGGCGTTGTACGGAGGATTTACAGGCTCGTTGGCTGTGATTGGTTGAAATTTGATTAAGGGGGACGGCTCCATCCTGAAAATCAGGAGGGAGCAATTAGATTAGGCCACGTTGTCATCCTGTAAAGCTTTGTATATGAATATTACGTGTAGTATTTGGCGTGACAACGACGTGAGACTTATTTGGCGTGACGTTATCTTCCGCCAGAAAAGGCATGGGTGCGGCACAAAGACTCCAACGATACATGGGAATACTACATGATCACCGATGATTTGTTAACAAAAATACATGAGAAAAAAAAGGTGATGTCAGCCAATTTTTCCTTTTCTTAATTTCTTTGTCTTTTTCCCCTTAGATTTATGTTCTCTAAAACATGAAATATATTTGTCAATTTATTTTAATCAAGACTATAAAACCCATAAATATAGTTGTGCACGTCTGACAAACAGGGGGGGGGGGGGGGGCTGCCCAAGCTTAAGAAAAGTATATTTGAAGGGTCTATATGATGGAAAAATTAGCCTTTTGCCCTCATAAATCTTTGTCATTTATGTTTCACCTTGCATATGACCGGTGAAGATGCAACTATAGTTGCGTGCCGGTGCGCGAGCATGCAATTGCAGCCGAGTGAGGAGCAGTTCACATGGAACTACAATTTGCGCGCCGGTGCATCGGTGTGCAAGTGCATTTGCACACGCCGGCTGGTAACTGCGCTGTCGACAAGTGTTCGGCCACGCAATTATAGTCAACATGTAGAGTGAAAACAATCATTAAAAAAAGCTAAAACAATCAAACATATATAGAAATAGAAAAATAAAACTAAAAAGAAAAATATCAAAACATATATCCGCGTAAAATCTGACCGATATAGTAAGAAAAACTGTTCCTTTTGCCCGACTGATTTTCAACCAGAAATTAGCCTCGTCAAGGGATCACCACGCGTCCCAACAGGAACCGCATAACCTCCTCTGCCTTACCTCATGCAGCGAAACACATTCACTCGTTCCTCTTCCACCACCACGCGTCTTCACCTCTACTCCGGCACTCCCTCCACGACGCACTGTGCGCCCCTCCACCACCACTCCCTACTCTAGCCGACGTGCGTGCATGTACTACAACGAGACCACGCTGCTACAAACCACGTTGCGGTCTTTTTGAGTGGAGCAAACCCATTTTTGCAAGCGTCGCAACACCGCTGCGAGCCGAAGGTCGGCGGTGCTGACGGGAAGTGATGGCCGGAGGTGAGATGTCACGGTGAGACGCTACTGTGAACGAATGGGTGCTGCAACCAGGGGCTCGCGGTGCTACCATGGAGCATCCCCGGTCCGCCGTTTTGCTGTGATGGAGCATCGCCGGGGCTGCCGGGACATCGCCGTTGCAATGGAGCATCTCCGGGCTGCCGGAGAATCACCGATGCTGCAAGTTGCAACGAAGCATCACCTGTGGTGTTCTGGAGCATTGCTGGGCCGCCAGAGCATCGCTAGTGCTTCAAGGGAGCATCCCTAGTGCTTCAAGGGATGGTCGTAGCAGCATCCTTGTTGCAACCCGGCGCTACAACCGTGGCCATGCATGGCGAGCTCATCGGCGTTTTCATGTGAGATGACCTGTGACGGGGTTGCCGCAACCTAGGAAACGAGGATGTTGTGCACATATCTGATGGTTGGCTAGAGTCGCTGCAGGAGAGAAATAGGTGTATTGGGATGGAAGTAATGCTATGGACCTATGGTCCAGAGATCAAGCGGCCCAAATCAACGGAAATCAACGGCTGGCAAGGCGTTTTAAAAATCCCTACCATCAGCCGGTTAGCAGTGGCCATATAGTATTCACAGAGATTGATCAAAGCCAAAGGAAAATGCTTCAAGCTCTATACAAAAATGTAGCAGTAGTACCGAGTCCGCCCGAATTAACACTCCTTTACATATATACTAATATGAATGACGAGAAAATTACAAGTACTAGGCAAAATACATGCCTCATGCTATACAATTTCAGTGTCCCAACCACAATGGCAGAAAGATTTCTATCACATAGATCAGATTTCTGTGTACTTGCAGAACTGTTGCATATCTCCTCATTAGTTTGCCTCATCTTGCGCTCCATTCTCTTCTTTCCCCACAGATCTCACAAGAACCCATTGTCACCATAAAGGTGACTACGAACCGTGTATATGTAATCATATACATAGAAACGTATAAAAAAATAAATATATCCACGCAGATATGCGGATTTCTACGAACCGTGTATGTGGATTTCTATCACATAAAAGAAAGAAATCAAAAAAATTTAAATCGAGCAAGCATATGAAAAATAACTAATAGAAACATAAAAAGAAAGGAAAAATATATCCACACAGATATGCGCATAAATCTGACCGATATAGAACAAAACCGAAAAGGAAATGCATTCAAGCTCTATAGAAAAACGTAGCAGTAGTACCGAGTCAGCCCAACTTAACACTCATTTACATATATACTATTATGAATGCCAAGAAAATTACAACTAACAAGCAAAATATGTGCCTCATGCGACACAATTTCAGCGTTCTGATGATAATGGCAGAAAGATTTCTATCACACAGATTGCATCTCTGTGTACTTGCAGAACTGTTTTTTCGCGAATACGCAAGGTGCGTATCATTCCATTGATAGGTAGAAAACAAGAGTGACAGGATTACACGGGTATCACTCTACCACGTACGCAGAGCTGGCGCGGGAAAGTGGTACATGAGCAGAATGGATGGGGGTGCTCAGCCCCAATCTAGCTATCTACACATCAAGGAGGCATAAAGTTTGCAATGTCCTTGGCCCCGGCAGAAGTCCATGCCCGAGCGTCGTCCTTGATGACCTGAAGAAGTAGCGTAGCGGAGGGGTGCATGTGGTCGAAGATGTACTTGCTTGCAGAACTGTTGCATAGCTCCTGCTTAGTTTGCCTCATCTTACGCTTCAGTCTCTTCTTTCTCCACAAATCTCTCAAAAACTCATTGTCGCCGTAGATATGACTACGAACCGTGTATGTAAAACTAGGATTCCAATTTATGGCCAAGTAAAATAATCCAGCTTGCAAACGACGGCTGCCGTACGTTCTAATTGCATTGTTTAACGTACGAGTCAACCTTCCGATGGTTTCGACATTTCTCTTGAAACCTTCCCATGTACGAACCTGATATACACGGTAAGCCCACACGATCTTCCGCTTCTCCGTACGAAGTTTTATTTCACGTCGTAGCGATGTTGATTTAAGTATAACCGTAGGTTTAGCCATTGTTCTCATGCCAAACTCATCAAGAAGACATAGCCTAAACATCTTCTTTGGCCCAATAACTTTGTCTTCTCCGTGAACTAGAGATCCAACCTTCTGTTTGAAAAGAAATAAAAACCTCCTCCTTGGATTCTTCGATTGCTTCATCCTAGGTTATGAGATGGGCTACGAAAAGTTAACTACTAAAACAGTAGCCAGTACTAACATTACCACTATATTGAATAAACTGAAAGGGATAACTAGAGTTATACATATAACACAATAACACATGTTGTTAATGATATAAAAACACACCCATGAAAAAAAACAGCGATATAGATTTGAGGTTAAACATATGGATTTCGCTACAAATCAAACGTCGGATTTTTCAACATGTCAAATCATGTTTGAGATGATAGATTATGTTGCCGTGAGGATGACAATGTTGTCATCCTCGTTATAACATAATTTGACGTAAAAAAGTTTGATTTGTCATGCTTAATCTGATGTCATATTTAAACATTAGCAAAAAAGATTATTCGCAAAAACTACAACAATTAGGGCATGTACAATGGTGCTATCTTAAGAGTGCCACGTAGGATAGATGATGAGGTGAAGGAGAGAGAACTCATAAGAAAAGGCTTGCCTTCTCTTATTTAAGAGAAGACAAGAGGTGATCTCTTAGCACAATATGTCTCATCACATTTTTAGGAATTGCTAGTTATTGAAGATAAGGCTAAGAGATGACCCATTGTAGACAATTTTTTTGGTCATTTCTAAATCACATGCAAAACTTAAGATAAGACTATCTTATCAACCATTGTACATGCCCTAAGGACGTACTTACCTGCTGCCTTGAGAGGTAGCAATGATATCCATATCCACGCATGCAAATAGGCTAATAAACCTAATTATTGTGCGTAATGTTGCTTCTAATTATTATAAGGGCGACGGCGTTGGCAGGCTTTCTACCAGGTAGCTCGAGTTCTAACCTAAATCCTGCAAGATTTATGTGGGAAAACCGCCGTACCGGAAGACCGCTTGCGTACGGTGCATCCAACACCCCCCCCTCAAAAAAGAACACCACCACGTTTATATCATACGATGCAAAATCCAGTGGTCGCTGCACTTTGAGTCCAACTCACGTACGGTTAGATCACCGGATCAGTGGATCGGTGCGGACCTGGCGAACGAAAGAGGCGGGGCGACGCGATTGACCGCATCGCCGCGGCTAAGGCCATCTCCACGCCAGACCCCTATTTTGTCCGGCCGTCTATTTGAGGCCAAACAAACACAAATCACGAAGCAAACGGACGCCAGTTTGTTTTTTATCCGTCGTTGATTTATTTTTGGTTTAAATTTGGATCACATTTGCACCGAAACGGACAGGGCGCGGACGAATACGGACCCTCTTTTGTCCTCCCTGGCTCGCCTGTCGGTAAAACTGTCCGTTTTTTTCCTTCCCCTATGAGCACCCCCCGGTCATAGCCGTCGCCACCCATTTTCTGGCCGCTCTGTCGTTGTCCAGGCCGGCCGCCCAAGCCCCGATGCATCCACACAATCCCACTTGCCCCTTCCGTTTTTGGAGGAGTTCTTGCCGGCGTTTGTGGGTTTTTGTCACCACCTCCAGTACCAGAGAAACCACGGCCGTCCGCGACGCCCATCGACCCCAACACCGTCCACCTGGCGCTGCAAGGCCGCCTGGCGCCGACCGTCAATGCTTCTACAGGCTTGCTGCCTGTACGGGGAGGCAGAGGTGCTCTTCACCGGCTGCGTCTCCACCACGACCACAATGTTTTGGACATTTTCTCCCAAGGTACCATGGATAGTGGGGATGAGTATTTTTTTTCAACAACTCCATTGTTCATCCGATGATTCATCGTCCGGTGACAAAGAGCTTGTGGTTGCTGCATTGGTCGTCAATGACCACATTGCTAGCCAGCGGCCTCAGTTCAAGGGATCAATCCCAGTCCATGCTTCGGCCTTGAACCGCGATAGGGAGAGCGATCACGCCCTGCTCTATGCCGATCACTTTGAGGATTCTCCGCTCTTCAAAACCCATCCTTTCCAGGACCGCTTCCGGATGGCGAGGCACGTGTTGAATCGTATCGGGAGAAAGTGATAGCATATGACGATTACTTTGAGTGCAAGAGGATGCCCTTGACAAGATTGGCTTCTCCTCTTACCAGAAATGCACTGCGGCTATTCATATGCTTCAAGGCGGAATTTCAGGCGATCTTTTGGATGAGTACATATGTATGAGTGAGTCCACGTGTCTCAAATCAATGTACAAGTTCTGCAAGACCGTGGTGGCAGTGTTTGCCCCTGAGTACCTGAGGGAGCCAAATACCGCAGATACAACCCGGTTGTTGGCAATCAATGTAGATAGAGACTTTCTCGGAATGCTTGGCATCATATATTGTATGTACTAAAAGTGGAAGAAGTGTCCTTTGCTTGGCAAGGGAGGTACAAGGGGCATGTCAAATGTTGCACTGTCATACTAGAAGTGGTGGCTTCACAAGATCTTTGGATATGGGACTCTTTCTTCGGCATGGCTGGTTCTCACAATGATATCAACGTGCTACAACGTTCTCCAGTGTTCGCAAGGCTTGAAGAAGGCCACTACCTAGAGGTCAACTTTGAGATTAATGGCCATCATTACAACAAGGGATACTACCTAGCTGAAGGTATTTATCCTCGGTGGTCAGCTCTTGTGAATACAATACCCAACTCAGAAGGAGAGAAAAAACAAAGATTTGCCCAAGCATAAGAGAGTGCTAGGAAGGATGTGGAGTGTGCTTCAATCTCGATGGGGTATCGTTCGACACCCTGCCATGACATGAAGCACCAAGAAGTTTTGGGAGGTGATGACTATTTGTGTGATCATGCACAACAGGATTATGGAGGATGAGTGTAATAACAACATCTACGACCAATGCTTTGAATATCACGATGAAAATGTTGTGCCTGAGCATCAAGAACCGGCAACGTTTGAACAATTCACCCTTCAAAATGACTTGGTTGAGCAAATGTGGAATCACATTGGCAACCAGTAGATGTATCGATTCATTTTCTTTCCATGTATTCCTGACAATTATGATTTGGTTGTAAATTTTATGTTTTTTATTCGGTTATGAAACTATTTATTATTATGGTGTTGTGTGATTTATTTTGGTTTGTACTATTTGCAATGTTTAGGGAAACTCCAAGGCGGACCCGTAAACCTCCGCAACCGTTCGGGTCGCGCTGTTCGGCCCACGGAAGCCATCCAACGCCGATCTGTATTGGTCCGCGAGGCGGTCCGGACACGATTTCTCCCCCAAATCGGAGACAAATGTGGGGAAGGTTTGCGGGATTCCAGACTGATCCCAATCCCGTTTCTGACCGCCCTGGACCACCAAAAAAACCCTCTCCCTCCCGCGCGCGCTTTTGTCCGGCTACAGCTGCCCGCAATCATATCGCTATAGAGCGCGTCGTCCCGCATTGAAGGCGGCTTAGGGCGGACGCGACCTCTCACCGCCTCCGCCAATGAAGTGGCACGCCGGTCGAGGGCGCCACCTGCTGCATGCCCGGCTGAACACGCCTCCATTAACCCCACGTGGAAGCCGATAAACCTACTCCGGCCACACATCCGTTCAGTAGCAGGCCGACATTAAACGCAATGCCGACCGAGCTCCTCTCGACTGCCCTCAATTCAGACGAGGGCAGACGCTAGGCAAGAATCACACCCCTTCGCTGCTCCCTCATCTTCTCCTTCACTATTTTCTCCACCATCTCGTTGGCATCCGATGGGCAGGAAGAGCAGTTTTTCGGCATAAAAGCCGACATGGTGGCCCGTCGAGCCCGACGGATACGAGTGAGGAAGCTCGCTGCTCCACCTCCCTCCCCTAGGCCGACAGAGCAAGTTGCCACCCGACGCGTGGTTCAGCAACTCGCCGCTCCAAGCCAGTTCGCGGAGGAGTGGCGAGTTACTCCAGGCCGACACGACGAAGAGCACGGCGGTACGGGCATGGGCAACTCCTCGTCGTACCGCCCCTCCAGTGCATACGACTGCGCCATCTACCGTCGACGCACACGTAGCCACACCATGCAGGCAGAGAAAGAAGGCAGTTGCATGGAGGAGATCGACGAGTCGGTGGCCAGCGCATCCGCGTCCACGTCAGTTGGCAAGTTCGAGGGAAAGTAGAACATGGGAGGCCGCCGCCGCTTGGGTCCCAAGAAGACCACCGCCAGCGCGTCGCCGGCTTGTACAGCCGGTGACGTGTCCGGTTTCTTCTTTATCTTAGACCACTCTGGCTTGGGCATCCACGGAAGTACCCTTCCCCTCCAGCTGAAGCACCCTCTTCACCACACTCCGATGTGCGGCGCAGCCGGACATAGGGAAGATACAGGGGAAGAATTATGCCTCCTATCATGGGAGTGAATCTCCATGCGACCGTACGTGCACATAGTTTTAACCTTTTTATTTAAAATATTTTCAAAATGTAATAGTTTGCGTCCGGTTTGTATGAAATCTGTCGTGTTTGTATGAAATCCTGCCATGTTTGCATGAATTTTGTCCGGTTGATTTGAGTTCTTGTGAAAATATATGCGGCTAGCCCTGAATGAATGCCTCCCGTATCCGTGTCCGTGGATCGACGTGGGAGATTTTTTGCAGGTTGTGGTTGGATTGTCTACATTTGACGCCGGCCGAGTGGGGCGAACGAGATGATTGGGCCTCGACAACGACATGATGACCTAATTTTGCAGGGTGGGGCGAAGCGTTGCTGCGGCTGTTTGGTGTCGCAGGCGAGTGAAGCTAATCCGCCAGGGAGGAAGTAACCAATCGCCAGTTCGTGGATGCATTCATCGCTGCTGATGTGCGCCACTCACCAGCGTTGATTGGAGGTATGTGTTACCTACTACAGCTCCTTACATGTGCATGTATACTAGTGGCAGGGGCGCGCCCTGGGCGCGCCTCCTTTGCGTGACTGGACGCACTAATCCAGCTGATGCATTTGTAAACATGTTTTATATAGTCCGAATGAGCATCAGTTGTTCCAAGAAAATATACACGAAATAGAACAGCAGCATCAGAGTCTTTCACTACAAAAAAAAAGACACATCCGTGACATTTTAGGCCGAACGAATTTTTTTTCTGTCATACATATGACACTTCTATGACGATAATTGTGACAAAACCCGGTATCATCATAGATGTGGTGGGCTCCTACTTCTATGACAAAAAATCATGACAGAAAATGGGCTTTTCATCCTAGGCGTGCCGAAGACGTTGATGCATGACATTCTTTGGGCCGTCCATGACGGAAAAAACCGTGGTAGAAGCGAGGGGGAGGAAAATTTCAGGGAGTTCCCGATTACGGTGGGAGGTCGGGGGCCGAGCGATGCGCGTTTCTCTCGTGACGTGACGCTGCGTGTGTGCGAGCATTGACTCTAATCGAACCCGAGCGAGGCGTTGGGCTCTAATCGAACCCGGCGATTGGTGCGAACTACGCGTTCAACTCGAACTGGCGATCGATCGATGGCTGTTAAATGAACCCGATCGAGCAATTCCTTCGCTACTGCTGCTAACTGAAGCCGGTCGATGCTGCCTCGGGATGAACAGTGAGTGTTGCTGGGGGGGTTGGATGAGCGATGGCGGTGGCGTTTGCCTCTGGATGAACAGGACCTCGTGGTGTGGAGGGCTGGATGAACAATAGACGGTGGAGGGGTGCCCGTGGAGGGGTGGTTGAACGGGACCCGTGGTGTGAAGGGCTGGATGAGCGATGAGACGGCGGAGGGGTGACCGTGGAGGGGTGGTTGAACAGGACCCGTGGTGTGGAGGGCTGGATGAACAATAGACGGTGGAGGGGTGGTTGAACAAAGAGCGGTGGAGTAAGCGCGGTGGAGGCTGGATGAACAGGAGCCCGTGGAGGCTGGAGGAGGTCGACGGTAGCCCGTGGAGGCTGGAGGAGGTCGACGGTGGAGATGAACAGTATCCCGTGGAGTCCCGTTTTGCGGTACGCCACACCCCTCCTGATGAACAGGACCCCCGTTTCGACAATAGCGCTCCAACACAAGTCCGTTTCGTCCGTTTTGCAGTACGCCACACCCCTCCCAATCAACAGGACCCCTGTTTTGGCCGTAGGAGGTCCGTTTCCTCCCTTTTACGGTACGCCACACCCTTCCCGATAAACAGGACCCCCGTTTCGACCGTAGGAGGTCCGTTTCCTCCGTTTTGCGGTACGCCACACCCCTCCCGATCAACAGGACCCGTTCGAGCGTAGGAGGTCCGCTTCCTCCGCTTTATGCACGCCAGGCCTCGTTTACATCGCCTGTTCCGTCCAAGCCGGTTGGCTCCCAAGCGTTCCGGAGCCTCCCGATGAACACGACGCATTCCGATGCCTCCCCATGAACACGACGCACACAGATGACTCCCCATGAACACGACGGCAGCGATGTTTCTCAGTTCCGACCCAGCCATGTACACGAGCCCTGGCCGTACGTATGCGTGAGTAGGCGTTCGAGACCCCGCCCGTATGTACACATACGTGACCGTATTTTCTTTCTTGCACCCTGGCCGTTGTACGTACGTGTACATGCTATGTGCGCGCCTCTACTACGACACGTGCGCGCCTCTACTACGACCAATATGTACGTTCGCGTCACGACCGAATGACAACGCCACGTACCCTTGACCGTGTGGGTCCGGTATCGAGCATTTCCTTGCGTGCGAAGATGTAGCCGTGGGTCCCGGTGATGGGGCGAATCGTTCTTTTGCGGGACGCACTTCCTTGCGTGCGAAGATGTAGCCGGTGGGTCCCAGCAGTCAGGGGGGCGAATCGTTTTTTTTGCCCGGACGCACTTCCTTGCGTGCGAAGGTGTAGCTGGTGGGTCCCAGCAGTCAGGGGGGCGAATCGTTTTTTTTGCCCGGACGCACTTCCTTGTGTGCGAAGATGAAGCTGGTGGGTCCCAACAGTCAGGGGGAAATGTTTTTTCTGCGAAATCTGATGGCCCGTCCGGTGGGTCCCATTTGTCAAGTGGAGGAATCATTATTTTCAGCGTAATAAGGAGGCACTTCCTTGCTGCGGTTGTGGACCCGGCTGACCTCTCCACGTCTGATCCACGTCCGATGAAAGCCATTCCTTGACCACGTTGACCACACCGCGCCAAGAGCACCAGGGCGGTGGACGACGGCGAGGCCTAGGAAGAGGACGACGCGGAGCCGAGGAAGACGCGGCAGTGGATGCCCACGCGTAGAGGAGTATGAGGGTTCACTCGTTCGGTTGCGGTGTGAGGCTGTCGTCGCCGCCGAATAACAGGGGGTGTGCATGCGTAGAGGGATGGCCTGGCCAGCGGTGAGAGTAGTAGGGGGCGGTGAGGCCTCCGCGGCATCACAGCCGGCCACAGCGGCAGGGAAGCGGGCACGACCGGGCGCTGCTTTGGGCGGCTGGAGCAAGAAGACCAGAGGTTGAAGAAGCACTACGGCCGTTGGATGGACATCACGGTCCTTTGGAGCTAGAATCGTTCATATATTGACTAAAGTTGACAAAGGCATCTGTCGATCAACTTAGTAGCCCCATTAAGTCAGCCTCCCACCAAGGTGGGTCCTAGCTAGCAGGGGGTATTCATTTTTTTGTGCGTAATAAGGAGGCACTTCCGGTGGGTCCGAGCTGACAGCGGGGGGAACGTTTTTTTTGCAAAATACGTTGGCCCGTCCTGTAGGTCCCAGCAGTCAGGGGCAAATGTTTTTTCGCGAAATACTGGTGGCCCGTCCGGTGGGTCCTTGCTGTCAGGTGGAGGAATAATTATTTTCCGCGTGATAAGGAGGCACTTCCTTGCGGCTGTCGTGGACCCCAGCTGTCAGCCTCTCCACGTACAGTACTCTTCCGATGGAAGTCGGTCGTTGACCACATTGACCACACCGTGCCGAGAGCACCACGGCGGTGGACGACGGCGAGGCCTAGGAAGGGGACGACGTGGAGCCGGGGTAGACGCGGCAGTGGAAGCCCGCGCGGAGAGGAGTACGAGGGTTCACCGGTTCGGCTGCGGTGTGAGGCTGCCGTCGCCGCAGAATAACAGGGGGTGTGGGTGAGTAGAGGGATGCCTTGGCCAGCGGTGGGAGTAGTAGGGTGCGCTGAGGCTGTCTTGGCAAAGACAGCCGGCCATGGGAGGCGGAGCGAGCAGTCCACTGGCGTTGCTTTGGCGGGCTGGAGCAAGAAGATCGAGATTGAAGAAACACGGCCCGTTGGATTGACATCCAACGGTTACGTCTGCTAGAATCGTTTGTTGACGTATATAATAACTAAAAAAATCTTGCATACACGTCAACTAAACAGGCCCACAAGTCAGACCACTCCCTCTTTTTTTTAATAATTTATATATAGCTCATGGCAACTTCTTATGCAATTTATTGCGATCGTTTTTTGGTTGGCGGGGCCAATTTCGCATATTCTGTGGGTTCCAAACTATTTTTAATACCGAAATGTCGAGCCAGATTTAAAGTACTTTGAAGATATATTTAAATTAGGTTAATGCCCGGTGAAATAGGAATCTGAAAATGTGAAAAAATTAGAAATTATAAAGTAATTGCCAATTTGTCATCTGTTTTATATTTACAACCCATTTCATATTACTTTCAAGATTTGCACGCGTCTTGAAAGAGTTGCAGCCCATCGAGGCGTAGAAAAATAAGTAGGCCTGGATTGGGCATTCTTGAGAAAAAAATAAAGCTGGGCTCATTTTCACAAAGAAAAGATAGCTGGGCTGGTGACATGGTGAACATAAAATATAAGCACAGGCTAGACGGGCCACAGCCCAGTTCAAACCCTACTGCGTCTCAACAATACCAAACAAAAAAAATACTGCTCGAGTAGCTACGTCCCAGGTGTCAGCCGATCTTGTGATGTTCTCTTGTCTATTGACTATATACGCTCACAATGTCGTGGGTCCCAGATGTCAGGAAAACACTAGGAGGAAGCATTTTATTTTTCCATAAGCTGACATGGTGGGCCCATACTGTCATCCTCTCCACGCATTTACGCCGATTCCTGTTGTTTGTTGACCATGTTGACAACGCGAGAGGGCGGCGGCCTTGGGCGAAGCGCACCAAAGCGTGGAGGACGTCGGCGTTAACGATTTAGGGAGACGGTGGGCGATGCGTCTTACCGAGGCACAACTAGCCGTGGGAGGTGGAAGCGAGCAGCCCCACCGCGCTGGTTTGGTTTTAATTTGGAGGAAGACAGATGAAGAAACACGACAGATCGTAAAAGCAGCAGGAGTACTTAACAACCTTAATCTGAAACCAGCGGGGCACTTGACAACCAAAGCTTAAAGCAGTATGAGTACTTATCTGAGTTCAACCATACAAAGCACGCCTCGAACAGTGCTACTTTGCCTATAGTTAACCAAGGGTGAGGCCGCCAAGCCCCAGGACAAGCCCCAGGCGCCACCCCGCGCATCCACAACCTTCTGAAAGCGGCTTCATCTCGCAACGTGGTCAATAAACAGGATATTTTCTTTAGATCCATGGAAAAGCATGAACATAATCTTCTGTCTTATTCTCCAAGATGGACGAGCCTTCATTATTTGAGAACACCCATGAATAAGTATCTTTTCACCTCCAAGGGGAATTGAGTAGGTCGACATAAACATCATGTTGTGACCAAGCGCAAGTCTGACCCGACCATGGTCGTGCATATGTATAGGAACAATAGAACTTCGGCAGTTCTGTTTCAAGAAGATCACAACTGTAAAAGCGTGTATAAGCAATAGTTTATGAACAACATATATAACAAAAAATAGCTCGCACCATAAGTTTCTCGACACAGTTGTACCTATTCAACGAGTGCAGCAGTGGCACACATATCACACGTGGCCTTCCACCATTGAAACGCCCCACAAGGACCTCAAGACGGTCAATAAAGTGTAGGAACTTGTGGATGTCGATCCAGTCAACTTCAGTGCCATTAGTAACAGCCGAGTTATTACAGAGTAACAAACGAGCAGACTGCTTAACTCTGAAAAACCCTACACGTGCTCACAATTATAAGAAAATATTAGTTAGAAGTAGCATCTTCATGAGAGATTCGTTGCTACTTCTAAAGTTAAATTGTGATCAGTCAGACATAATAGGTGGATTAAGAAGTAATCGAGGCAAAAAGCAAGAACCAGATACAAAACTAACATGGATGAACAATTGGAACGACATCGGGGTGGAAGATCGCAGTGAAGATGAGACCAGGTTCTGCTATTTCCATCAACATTCATGCGCCAACTTTCAGTCCGTAACACTTGAGAAAGTTTATCCAAGTTCGGCCATAAAAAAGCAGCGATCTTCTTGGTTCATGAACCCAAATCGGAACTTATATCCATGGCTTGTCTTCACTATGACCATTAAACTAGTGTATTCAGTTATGGCAAGGCCGAGCATCTTGAGTACATGTGTTCTGGCAGAGCAAATAATACACTGCAGGAAAAATAATATGAGAACACAGCATGTTCAAAAAAACCCCACCCTCCCGGATAGAAAAGAGGATTCTAGGAACATCATGCGGCGTTTCAAAATGCTGTGTTAGGATGAGAAGGAACAAGTGTGGCGTCTAGCCTAGGGCGCAGAAACCTGTAGGGTACTCGCACTTTGGGCACTGCAAATGAAACACACTAGATTCAGTAAGAAAAAAAGGCATCAACGACGGCGGCTACCATCCTAGGATTCCTAGGATTACCTGCGACCAAGGGACTTGGATTTATCGGGGATGGATGAAGAATTCGTACCTGGTTCTCCATGAGAAAACCCTATGCAATCGCCGAGAGGGGGTTTTCTCTGAACAAGCAAACAAGGGAGAAGGGGATTCAGGCCCAGTGAAATATTGCTGCTTCATCCGTCCAGCTTACTGCTTAAGCTGGAAAGGGGGGGGGGGTTGATTTGACGGCTCATTGGGCATTACTTGAAGGAAATATGCCCTAGAGGCAATAATAAAGTTATTATTTATTTCCTTATATCATGATAAATGTTTATTATTCATGCTAGAATTGTATTAACAGGAAACATAATACATGTGTGAATATATAGACAAACAGAGTGTCACTAGTATGCCTCTACTAGACTAGCTTGTTAATCAAAGATGGTTATGTTTCCTAACCATAGACAAAGGAGTTGTCATTTGATTAACGGGGTCACATCATTGGTTGAATGATCTGATTGACATGACCCATTCCATTAGCTTAGCACCCGATCGTTTAGTATGTTGCTATTGCTTTTATCCATGACTTATGCATGTTCCTATAACTATGAGAATATGCAACTCCCGTTTACGGAGGAACACTTTGGGTACTACCAAACGTCACAACATAACTGGGGTGATTATAAAGGAGTACTACAGGTGTCTCCAAAGGCAGATGTTGGGTTGGCGATTTCGAGATTAGGATTTGTCACTCCGATTGTCGGAGAGGTATCTCTGGGCCCTCTCGGTAATACACATCACTAAGCCTTGCAAGCATTACAACTAATGAGTTAGCTGTGAGATGATGTATTACGGAACGAGTAAAGAGACTTGCCGATGCTTGAGATTGAACTAGGTATTGGATACCGACGATCGAATCTTGGGCAAGTAACATACCGATGACAAAGGGAACAACGTATGTTGTTATGCGGTCTGACCGATAAAGATCTTCGTAGAATATGTAGGAGCCAATATGGGCATCCAGGTCCCGCTATTGGTTATTGACCGGAGACGTGTCTCGGTCATGTCTACATTGTTCTCGAACCGTAGGGTCCGCACGCTTAAGGTTTCGATGTCAGGTATATTTTGAGTGTACATGTTTTGATGTACCGAAGGAGTTCGGAGTCCGGATGAGATCGGGGACATGACGAGGAGTCTCGAAATGGTCGAGACGTAAAGATTCATATATTGGATGATATGTTTAGGCCAAGGGGTCAAGCCCATGAGGCTTTAGGTCGGTGCAAAAGGAGTTTTGCGGAGGCGAGGGGCCAAACGTCGGAGACCTGGCGTCGGCCCGGGCCAGACGCCGAGGCCCATGGCGTCTGGGCCGACGCCAAGGATTGTGGCGTTTGGTCCTGGAGTCCGAGTGGGACTCTTGCCTTTCGGGCAAAACCGACTTTGAGGAGGCTTTTGCTCCAAGTTTCGACCGGGGCTCAACATATAAATAGAGGGGCAGGGCTAGCACCAAAGACACAACAATTGATCTCTTGGATCTCTTAGCCGTGTGCGGTGCCCCCCTCCACTATATTCCACCTCGGTCATATCGTAGCGGTGCTTAGGCGAAGCCCTGCGTCAGTAGAACATCAAGATCGTCACCACGCCGTCGTGCTGACGGAACTCTCTCTCCCGGAGCTTTGCTTTGGATCGGAGCTGAGGAGCGCCACCGAGCTGAACGTGTGCCAAGAACTTCGAGGCGCCGAGTAATGCTGGCGCTGGGATCGGTTGGATCGCGAGGAGAACGTCGACTACTTCCTCTACGTTGTGATCGCTTCCGCTTTGGTCTACGAGATGCGTAGACAACACTCTCCCCTCTCGTTGCTATGCATCACCATGATCTTCGTGTGCGTGGGAAATTTTTGAAATTACTACGTTCCCCAACAAAGTGGCATCCGAGCCTAGGTTTTTATGGTTTGATGTTTTGCACGAGTAGAACACAAGTGAGTTGTGGGCGATACAAGTCATACCGCCTACCGGCATGTCATACTTTGGTTCAGCGGTATTGTGAGATGAAGCGGCCCGGACCGACATTACGCCAGACGCTTACGCGAGACTGGTTTCACCGTTACGAGCACTCATGCTTAAAGGTGGCTGGCGGGTGTCTGTCTCTCTCACTTTAGTTGAACCGAGTGTGGCTATGCCCGGTCCTTGAGAAGGTTAAAACGGAGTCTATTTGACGAAGTATCGTTGTGGTCTTGATGCATAGGTGAGATTGGTTCTTGCTTAAGCCCGTAGCAGCCACGTAAAATTTGCAACAACAAAGTAGAAGACGTCTAACTTGTTTTTGCAGGGCATGTTGTGATGTGATATGGTCAAGACGTGATGCTATATTTTATTGTATGAGATGATCATGTTTTGTAACCGAAGTTATCGGCAATTTTGGAGCCATATGGTTGTCGCTTTATTGTATGAAATGCAACGCATACTGTAATTGCTTTACTTTATCACTAAGCGGTAGCGATAGTCGTAGAAGCAATAGATGGCGAGACGACAACGATGCTACGATGGAGATCAAGGTGTCGCGCCGGTGACGATGGTGATCACGACGGTGCTTCGGAGATGGAGATCACAAGCAAAAGATGATGATGGCCATATCATATCACTTATATTGATTGCATGTGATTTTTATCCTTTATGCATCTTATTTTGCTTTGATTGGCGGTAGCATTTTAAGATGATCTCTCACTAAAATTATCAAGTAGTGTTCTCCCTGAGTATGCACCGTTGCCAAAGTTAAATGCGTCTTGAGACACCACGTGATGATCGGGTGTGATAAGCTCTACGTCCATCTACAACGGGTGCAAGCCAGTTTTGCACACATAGAATACTCAGGTTATACTTGACGAGCCTAGCATATGCAGATATGGCCTCGGAACACGGAGACCGAAAGGTCGAGCGTGAATCATATAGGAGATATGATCAACATAAGATGTTCACCATTGAAAACTACTCCATCTCACGTGATGATCGGTTATGGTTTAGTTGATTTGGATCACGTGATCACTTAGATGACTAGAGAGATGTCTGTCTAAGTGGGAGTTCTTAAGTAATATGATTAATTGAACTTAAATTTATCATGAACTTAGTCCCGGTAGTATTTTGCAAATTATGTTGTAGATCAATAGCTCGCGTTGTTGCTTTCATATGTTTATTTTCATATGTTCCTAGAGAAAATTGTGTTGAAAAATGTTAGTAGCAATGATGCGGATTGGATCCATGATCCGAGGTTTATCCTCAATGGCATGTAAGAATTATGTCCTTAATGCACCGCTAGGTGACAGACCTATTGCGAGGAGCAGATCTGAGGCGTTATGAACGTTTGGCTAGCTCAATATGATGACTACTTGATAGTTTTGTGCACCATGCTTTATGGCTTAGAATCGGGACTTCAAAGATGTTTTGAACATCATGGACCATATGAGATGTTCCAGGAGTTGAATTTAATATTTCAAGCAAATACCCGAGTTAAGAGATATGAAGTCTCCAACAAGTTCTATAGCTAAAAGATGGAGGAGAATCGCTCAACTAGTGAGCATGTGCTCAGATTGTCTAGGTACTACAATCGCTTGAATCAAGTGGGAGTTAATCTTCCAGATAAGATAGTGATTGACAGAATTCTCTAGTCACCATCACCAAGTTAGTAGAACTTCATGATGAACTATAGTATGCAAGGGATGATGAAAATAATTCCCGAGTTTTTCATGATGATGAAATCTATGAAGGTAGAAATCAAGAAAGAACATCAAGTGTTGATGGTTAACAAGACCACTAGTTTCAAGAAAAGGGCAAAGGGATAGAAGGGAACTTCAAGAAGAACGGCAAGCAAGTTGCTTTGCTCAAGTGAAGAATCCCAAGTCTAGACCTAAGCACGAGACTAAGTGCTTTTCTTGCCAAAGGACTGGTTCTTTGGAAGCAGAACTACCCCAAGTATTTGGCGGATAAGAAGGATGGCAAAGTAAACAAAGGTATATTTGATATACATGTTATTGATGTGTACTTTACTAGTGTTTATAGCAACCCCTCGGTATTTGGTACTGGTTCAGTTACTAAGAGTAGTAACTCGAAACGGGAGTTGTAGAATAAACAGAAACTAGTTAAGGGTGAAGTGACGATGTGTGTTGAAAGTAGTTTCAAGATTGATATGATCATCATCGCACACTCCCTATACTTTCGGGATTAGTGTTGAACCCAAATAAATGTTATTTGGTGTTTGCGTTGAGCATGAATATGATTTGATCATGTTTATTGCAATACGGTTATTCATTTAAGTAAGAGAATAAACTGTTGTTCTGTTTACATGAATAAAACCTTATATGGTTACACACCCAATGAAAATGGTTTATTGGATCTCGATCGTAGTGATACACATATTCATAATATTGAAACCAAAAGATGCAAAGTTAATAATGATAGTGCAACTTATTTGTGGCTTGCCGTTTAGGTCATATTGGTGTAAGGCGCATGAAGAAACTCCATGCTGATGGGATTTTGGAATCACTTGATTATGAATCACTTGATGCTTGCGAACCATGCCTCATGGGCAAGATGACTAAGACTCCGTTCTCCGGAACAGTGGAGCGAGCAACTGACTTATTAGAAATAATACATACTGATGTATGCGATCCAATGAGTGTTAAGGTTCGCGGCAGGTATCGTTATTTTCTGACCTTCACAGATGATTTGAGCAGATATGGGTATATCTACTTGATGAAACATAAGTCTGAAATAGTTGAAAGGTTCAAAGAATTTCAGAGTGAAGTGAAAAAATCATCGTGACAAGAAAATAAAGGTTTCTACGATCTGATCGTGGAGACAAATATTTGAGATTCTGAGTTTGGTCTTCAATTAAAACAATGTGAAATAGTTTCACAAATTCATGCCACGGAACACCACATCATAATGGTGTGTCCGAACGTCATAACCGTACTTTATTAGATATAGTACAATCTATGATGTTTCTTACCGATTTACCAATATCGTTTTGGGATCATGCATTAGAGACAGCTGCGTTCACGTTAAATAGGGCACCATCTAAATCCGTTGAGACGACACTATATGAACTGTGGTTTAGCAAGAAACCAAAGTTGTCGCTTTCTTAAAGTTTGGGGCTGCGATGCTTATGTGAAAAAGTTTCATCTGATAAGCTCAAACCCAAATCGGAGAAGTGCGTCTTCATAGAATACCCAAAGGAAATTGTTGGGTATACCTTCTATCACAGATCCGAAGGCAAAACATTCGTTGCTTATAAATGGATCCTTTCTAGAGAAGGAGTTTCTCTCGAAAGAAGTGAGTGGGAGGAAAGTAGAACTTGATGAGGTAACTGTACCTTCTCCCTTATTTGAAAGTAGTTTATCACGTAAACCGGTTTCTGCGACATCTACACCAAATAGTGAGGAAGTTGATGATGTTGATCATGAAACTTCAGATCAAGTTACTACTGAACCTCGTAGATCAACCAGAGTAAGATCCGCACTGTGAGTGGTACGGTAATCCTGTTCGGAAGTCATGCTACTAGATCATGATGAACCTACGAACTATGAAGTAGCGATGGTGAGCCCAGATTCGCATAAAATGGCTTGAGGCCATGAAATGCGAGATAGGATCCATGTATGAAAACAAAGTGTGGACTTTGGTTGACTTGCCCGAGGGTCGGCAAGCAATAGAAAACAAGTGGATCTTCAAGAAGAAGACGTGGCGACGGTAATATTACTGTCTACAAAGCTCGACTTGTCGCAAAGGGTTTTCGACAAGTTCAAGGGATTGACTACGATGAGACCTTCTCACCCGTGGCGATGCTTAAGTCTGTCCGAATCATGTTAGCAATTGCCGCATTTTATGATTATGAAATTTGGCAAATGGCTGTAAAGACTGCATTCTGAATGGATTTACGGAAGAAGAGTTGTATATGATGCAACCAGAAGGTTTTATCGATGCAAAGGGAGCTAACACAGTGTGCAAGCTCCAGCGATCCAGTGATGGACTGGTGCAAGCATCTCGGAGGTGGAATAAACGCTTTGATAGTGTGATCAAAGCATTTGGGTTTATCTGAGACTTTTGGAGAAGCCCGTATTTACAAGAAAGTGAGTGGGAGCTCTGTAGCATTTACGATATTATATGTAGATGACATATTACTAATCGGAAATGATATAGAATTCTGGATAGCATAAAGGGATACTTGAATAAGAGTTTTTCGATGAAGGACCTCGGTGAAGCTGCTTACATATTGGGCATCAAAATCTATAGAGATAGATCAAGACGCTTAATTGGACTTTCACAAAGCACATACCTTGACAAAATTTTGAAGAAGTTCAAAATGGATCAAGCAAAGAAAGGGTTCTTGCCTGTGTTACAAAGGTGTGAAATTGAGTAAGACTCAAAACCCGGCCACGGCAGAAGATAGAAAGAGAATGAAAGTCATTCCCTATGCCTTGGCCATAGGTTCTATAAAGTATGCCATCTTGTGTACCAGATCTATTGTATACCCTACACTTGAGTTTGGCAAGGGAGTACAATAGTGATCTAGGAGTAGATCCTTTGGACAGCGGTCAAAATTATCCTTAGTGGAATAAGGATATGTTTCTCAATTATGGAAGTGACAAAAGGTTCGCCGTAAAGGGTTACGTCGATGCAAGTTTTGACACCGATCTGAATGACTCTAAGTCTCGATCTAGATACATATTGAAAGTGGGAGCAATTAGCTAGAGTAGCTCCGTGCAGAGCATTGTAGACATAGAAAATTGCAAAATACATAACGGATCTGAATATGAAAGACCCGTTGACTAAGATTCTCTCACAAGCAAAACATGATCACACCTTAGTACTCTTTGGGTGTTAATCACATAGCGATGTGAACTAGATTACTGAATCTAGTAAACCCTTTGGGTGTTGGTCACATGGCGATGTGAACTATGGGTGTTAATCACATGATGATGTGAACTATCGATGTTAATCACATGGTGATGTGATCTAGATTATTGACTCTAGTGCAAGTGGGAGACTGAAGGAAATATGCCCTAGAGGCAATAATAAAGTTATTATTTATTTCCTTATATCATGATAAATGTTTATTATTCATGCTAGAATTGTATTAACAGGAAACATAATACATGTGTGAATATATAGACAAGCAGTGTCACTAGTATGCCTCTACTAGACTAGCTTGTTAATCAAAGATGGTTATGTTTCCTAACCATAGACAAAGGAGTTGTCATTTGATTAACGGGTCACATCATTGGTTGAATGATCTGATTGACATGACCCATTCCATTAGCTTAGCACCCGATCGTTTAGTATGTTGCTATTGCTTTTATCCATGACTTATGCATGTTCCTATAACTATGAGAATATGCAACTCCGTTCTGGGAGGAACACTTTGGTACTACCAAACGTCACAACGTAACTGGGTGATTATAAAGGAGTACTATAGGTGTCTCCAAAGGCAGATGTTGGGTTGGCGTATTTCGAGATTAGGATTTGTCACTCCGATTGTCGGAGAGGTATCTCTGGGCCCTCTCGGTAATACACATCACTAAGCCTTGCAAGCATTACAACTAATGAGTTAGCTGTGAGATGATGTATTACGGAACGAGTAAAGAGACTTGCCGATGCTTGAGATTGAACTAGGTATTGGATACCGACGATCGAATCTCGGGCAAGTAACATACCGATGACAAAGGGAACAACGTATGTTGTTATGCGGTGACCGATAAAGATCTTCGTAGAATATGTAGGAGCCAATATGGGCATCCAGTTCCGCTATTGGTTATTGACGGAGACGTGTCTCGGTCATGTCTACATTGTTCTCGAATCGTAGGGTCCGCACGCTTAAGGTTTCGATAGCAGTTATATTATGAGTTTACATGTTTTGATGTACCGAAGGAGTTAGTCTCGGATGAGATCGGGGACATGACGAGGAGTCTTGAAATGGTCGAGGCGTAAAGATTCATATATTGGATGATATGTTTAGGCCAAGGGTCAAGCCCATGAGGCTTTAGGTCGGTGCAAAAGGAGTTTTATGCGGAGGCCGAGGGCCAAACGCCGGAGACCTGGCGTCGGCCCTGGGCCGACGCCGAGGCCCATGGCATCTGGGCAGACGCCAAGGATTGTGGCGTTTGGTCCGGAGTCCGAGTGGGACTCTTGCCTTCGGGCAAAACCGACTTTGAGGAGGCTTTGCTCCAAGTTTCGACCCCGGGCTCAACATATAAATAGAGGCGCGGGGCTAGCACCAAAGACACAACAATTGATCTCTTGGATCTCTTAGCCGTGTGCGGTGCCCCCCCCCCCCACTATATTCCACCTCGGTCATATCGTAGCGGTGCTTAGGCGAAGCCCTGCGTCGGTAGAACATCAATATCGTCACCACGCCCGTCGTCTTGTGGAACTCTCTCTCCCGGAGCTTTGCTTTGGATCGGAGCTGAGGAGCGTCACCGAGCTGAGCGTGTGCCAAGAACTCGGAGGCGCCGGAGTAACGGCGCTGGGATCGGTTGGATCGCGAGGAGAACGCATTACAACTACTTCCTCTACGTTGTGATCGCTTCCGCTTGGTCTCTCACGAGTGCACGTAGACAACACTCTCCCCTCTCGTTGCTATGCATCACCATGATCTTGCGTGTGCGTAGGAAATTTTTTGAAATTACTACGTTCCCCAACATTACTGCGGCGCTACGACCGGGGTGGGTCTACCGTGAAGTTGTGCACTCTAATTTGTGCATATGGCACGTGGACCCCGTTGCCGGTTGCCCCACATATCAGCGAAAGGAAGTAGAAAGACAGGAGTAACTAGTTACACATAAATATATTTTTTGACAGAGAGATACTCCCTCTGTAAAGAAATATACAAATCTTTTATATCACAGGCTCACCTTGCCGAGAAATATACTCCCTCTGCAACGCACGGGCATTATGGGGGTTCAACTTTTTTATGGGGGTTCAGCTGAGAATATAATACTCAGATAGGCTCACAGTTCTGGACTTTGGGCCGGGCCGACCACTCGCATGTTTGGGGACCATGTTTTCTACCTCAGCGCTTTTCATATTGCAAGCGTATCAAGACGGGCGCTGGTTTTAGATGTCACAAGGCGAATACGAAATTGAATAAAGCACGGCAGCTGTTGGAATGAAATCGAACGACAGTTCCTAACCAGCAATCAGAGTTGCAATTCTATCAATGATATACCATGTGATAAATAATACTGTCGTACTACTTATACACATAGGACACTTGTTTCACCATGCCAGATTATTACATCAAAATCTCTCGGAGGATAGATCAGTTCGGCAGTTGCGTGCTACTACTGAAGAATTTCAAAGTTGATCTGGACCAGCTCTCCTTGCCGAGAAAGTTCGATTTTGACATCATCCCCTACCGCAAGATATGATTTAGATTTGAACCTTGACCATCCTTTAGCATCAATCATCATGCGACCATCCTTTGTACTTACAGATTATATTGAGCAGGTTCATTCACACCAAGGCTGCGCATGGTAAGAGAAACTTGGCATGATCGCATGGGATTGTTGAATGACTCCCTCGTTGCTCTAGGAATTCTCTGTTTGGAAACAAGAAGATATACCCAAACAGTTAGATCAACCACGATGAATCATGTGAAACAACATGGAAAGATAAAAGAACGAAGCACTTGGGCGGCCAATGCTTACCAAGAAGGTGGACATGTCGGTTTTTGTAAGGACTTTGGTATATGAAGTGCGAACTGCAGCCCAGTCTGTTGCCGGTGCAACTGCACGGGCGGAAGCAGTCTGCAAGTGCAAGTGTTGGTGCAGTGCGAAGCCGCCTTCTTCTTGGAGATGGTGCTCCTTGTAGAGCTGGTGCCGGTGTCGGAGCAGTGCGGTGTCGATGCCCGATCCTCCGGTAGATCGGTGATCTGGCGACACGGTCGGTGCCCAATCCTCATTTGGATCGGTCGAGCTGCCGCCGCTATCGATGCTAGAGCAACAGCTGTCGGTGATCGATCTATGCGAGACAGCGGTCATCGATATGCAGTCTGCTATGATCAGCTTTCTAACTTGACTAGGATCCGTGACCATGATCCAGTTTTTCTTCATTTCTTTTAAGCGAGAAGGACTAATTGTTGCGTTTTGATAAACCAAACTGCAGTTCATCATAGGGATTCAGCTTGTACTCGGACAACGGTGATCCAATTTTTCCGATAATATAAGTGATGGGCGGTGACTTCGTTCTTGACACGACATAAGAAGTGAAACCTGCAAAAAATAGCCATCGAGAGCAAACCAAACGGTTTATTCTGTGATGAATGTCACATGGCAAAACCTGCATCGTAAAATTGCAGGAAAAGAAAGAAAACATGACATTAAATCAATAAGATTTAGACAGTAAATCAATAAGATTTACTTGATGTGAACGAGCGAATCCTTACCAGGAAATCACTATGTTGAAGTACTAAACAGAAGATTGATCGTCCAACTACGCGTGGCATGCAGGGGCCCCGCCTACTCCCAAGCGGGGACAGTCCAAAGGTCGTGACAAATCGTATGGACCGAACATCCATGGGACTGGAAATCCTGGTGGGTGCGATAAACCCTGCAATGCATACAGATATTGGAGTGTAACCATAATTGATAAACCGTCCTCACAAAAAATATGATCTGGATACTTCAAAATATACAAACTGAATTGAGTGGACAGACATTAACATAGACTGTTCTTAGGACTGACCACACACCCAAAGCGGCAATACTAATAAACAATACAGGGTTCACAAACACAAATCAAGTACTGAACAATAGTACTTACTACAGACAAGCAAAGTTGCACTAACTAAACTCTGCAGACTATTTCTTCCCACCGACCTACGGGATGAAACCCGCATAACTAACTAGGCCATGGACTTCGTGTGAGATGTCTACATGCACCATCACCATCTCGTCAACCTTGGAGAACCTAACAGAGTGGTCTTTCCACTCATAAACATGATGATGAAGACATGCCGCATCAGATTTGTTGGGAAGCTTTACAAGAACCACACCCTTCAGAATCGAAGGCACAGCCAGAAATTGTTGTGGTCAAGTACAGCCTCAAGAACACGGCGACAACAATACTACAGGAAAACACTTGTTCAGACACGTGGCAACAAGGACACAACAATTTGGATAGTTCAGCAGTAGAACTCATCATCAGGTCTTCCAGTTCACACGACATGACTTTGAGAAATTCATCTCCACCACGGACCTGGTTCTAATTCAAACAGAAACCATATTTCATTACTACCTCCGTTCATAAATATAAGATGATTTTCAATATTATACTCCATATATGACTACATATACGCACAGAAATGAGTGAACAAAGACACTAGAACATGTCTTCAAAAGGCATGAGAGCAGAGGGATTACATGCAATATCCATAACACAAGTTACTGAGGCAAATATACCCTCTTAAAAGGTAGCATTGATGTTCATAAAATACTCCCTCCGTCCCAAAATTCTTGTCTTAGATTTGTCTAGATACGGATGTATCAAGTCACATTTTAGTATTAGATATATCCGGATCTAGACAAATCTAAGACAAGAAATTTGGGACAGAGGGAGTAGTTGAAAGTAATCTATAAGAAATCAATGTCAACCTCTCGCATGTTTTGGTCAAAAGAGGAATTTAGAATCGTCATTTGGCACACTAAAATCACATGCAAGATCACCCGAAAGTTGTACTACGATACTAGTACTGCATGTTAGATGAAAAAACACGATGAAGATCAAGAAAAAGATCGTCAACAAGAGACATTACCTGGGCTTGCTTAATGAGGGATCACGGAGAGGGGGGCTTGGACAGGGCGATGGCTTTGAGCTTGTCTACGGTAGTCTCGGCGGGGTGCTTGCGCTTCTTCGTACCATGAGCCTCGACGGTTTTGGCCAGAGCCATAGACATCACGTCGGCCGGTGCTCTGGCGTCCATCCAAGAGAGGAAGCTGAGAGAGAAGAGTGAAAGGAGGAACGAGATGAGGGAGAAGCGAAGCGAGTGGGGGTTTTCTTCAAGAGAGGAAGCTGAGAGAGAAGAGTGAAATGATGGTTGCTTCGTCCGTCCAACTTACTGTTGGAAAGGAGGGGGTTTTATGATTTGACGGCTCATTGGGCACTACTGTGGCATTTCAATCGGGGTAGTCTACCGTCACTCTACTACAGAGTAATTTAGTGCATGGCTGGTGGACCCAGTCTTGGCTATCCCTGCGTCGTGAAAGTGAGTAATTTAGTGCATGGCTGGAGGAGGATCCGCATGGTAGAGCGTGTCCACTTGTTTTCATTACGAAGAAAAAATGATTACTGACAAGCGTTTCCACTCTTCTGACGGAGGAGTGCGAAACACAAAGAGCCACTTGAACATACAGGTGCTCCTACTACTAGGCATGTGCGATGGTTCATACGTCGATTACTACACAATCTTGTTGCTAGTGTAGTAAGATATGACGATAACAAATGATGTTGTGCATGTCAACTACTCCTATATGTAACCTAGTACCGCTTTTATTTGTCCGTCGAGAATGAGCAGTGAGATCAATGTTAACAGAACTAGGTCCACAACACGGAGAATGCGGTGCTACTGATTACTCCACGAAACATGAACCATATGAAGCACAAATAGTGTTAGGCGGGGAGTATGAAGGGTGCAGGATGGGAGCAAAAGTTCCCTTCTCGGCCCACTTTTGGGTGTTTGGCGAGTGCATGAAGGGTGCAGGAGTCCACACTAGTAGGTTGACAAAAATACGAAGAGGAAACAACTATATTGAGATGAGAATGCAACCAAACACACCCACACGCTTTGTGCTCTGATGGATCGATCTGCACCGTCGAGTTTGATCCAACGGTCATGTTGCGGCGAGACATGGACATGCCCATGCAGAGGGCGCCTAAACACCACCGAAGTCCCCCTGCTTCTCGAGGCGCACGACGTTGGTAATGCAGGGTGCAACTGCCCGCAGAGCCCGCTCCCGGTCGACGGGAGCCAGCTCGTCATAGACAATCTACGGGAAGGCGGAGGGAGCGGGGAATCTTTTGGTTTTCACCACGGTAAAACACCCGATCGTGACTTCTCACATCGGGGAGGCGGTGGGTTTTACGGAGTCACCGTGACTAATTGCTTCCACGCCTGCTCCCGTCAATCAAAAAATTTAAAATCCTGTCGCGCCTGCTCCCGTCAATCTAAAAATAAAAAATCCTGCCACACCCAAACACCAGAGCAACGCCGCGGTGGATATTTAAATTTACATGCCGGCAAGTAGATAAAAAAGGGGTGAAAAAACAAATGTGGCGGCGGCCTAGCTAATCGATCGAACTAGCCCAACAAGCTAGCCATCGTGCTTCGCTGATGTACTCGGCGGGAAAGGTGGTCTTTCGTGATTTGACGACTCATTTACTTGCTTCGGGGATACGACCGAGGAGGACCTAGAAAATGCGCGGTAGGGTGTCCCATGTCAGGAAGAATATATGTGTGCACCACCTGGGAGGACCCCGAAACCGCGCGGTAGGGTGTGCCACGTCTCGGCACAGAGGAAAAATGTGTGTGTAAAAATATACTGTATCAGACGTAGTACCTATGGTTCGACCTCGGGACCCAGCCAGTTGGTCGAAAACACCCCACTAGCCACACAACTTCATCATGCAAATGTGGCATGGAGGATAGTGTTGGAGAACGTTGCAGAAAATTAAAATTTTCCTACGGTTTCACCAAGATCCATCTATGAGTTCATCTAAGCAACGAGTCATGGGAGAGAGATTGCATCTACATACCACTTGTAGATCGCGAGCGGAAGCGTTCAAAAAAATGGGGTTGAAGTAGTCGTTCTCGTCGTGATCCTATCACCGGAGATCCTAGCGCCGAACGGACGGCACCTCCGCGTTCAACACACGTACGGAGCGGATGACGTATCCTCCTTCTTGATCCAGCAAGGGGGAAGGAGAGCTTGAGGAAGATGGCTCAAGAGCAAAGACGACGGGCGTGATGATGGTGGAGAGGCGATACTCGGCAGGCTTCGCCAATCACTCAGCGGAGGAGGAGAGGTGTTGGGGAGGGAGGGCTGCGCCTTGAAGTGTGTTGCAGCCCTCCCTCGCCTCTATTTATAGGGGAAGGGAGAAGGGGGTCCGTCCCCTCTAGATGGGATCTAGAGGGGGGGCGGCGGCCAAGGGGAGGGGGCTTGCCCCCCAAGCAAGGGGGGCGCCCTCCCTCAGGGTTTCCCCCAACCCTAGGCGCATGGGCCCTAGGGGGGAGTGGCGCCCCAGCCCACTTTGGGCTTGATCCCTTCCTCATACAGTCCATAAGGCCCTCCGGGAGAGGTGGCCCCCTCCGGTGGACCCCCGGAACCCCTCCGGTGGCCCCGGTACAATGCCGATATGCCCCCGAACCTTTCCGGTGACCGTATGATGACTTCCCATATATAAATCTTTACCTCCGGACTATTCCGGAACTCCTCGTTACGTCCGGGATCTCATCCGAGACTCCGAACAACATTCGTCAATCACATACAAGTCTTCCTAATAACCCTAGCGTCACCGAACCTTAAGTGTGTAGACCTTACGGGTTCGGGAGACATGTAGACATGACCGAGACGGCTCTCCGGTCAATAACCAACAACGGGATCTGGATACCCATGTTGGCTCCCACATACTCCTCGATGATCTCATCGGATGAACCACGATGTCGAGGATTCAAGCAACCCGTATACTATTCCCTTTGTCGAGACGGTATGTTACTTGCACGAGACTCGATCGTCGGTATCCCAATACCTCGTCCGGTCTCGTTACCGGCAAGTCACTTTACTAAATACCGTAATGCATGATCCTGTGACGGACACTTGGTCACTTTGAGCTCATTATGATGATGCACTACCGAGTGGGCCTAGTGATACCTCTCCGTTATACGGAGTGACAAATCGATCTCGATCCGTGTCAACCCAACAGACACTTTCGGAGATACCTGTAGTGTACCTTTATAGTCACCCAGTTACGTTGTGACGTTTGGTACACCCAAGGCACTCCTACGGTATCCGGGAGTTACACGATCTCATGGTCTAAGGAAGAGATACTTTGACATTGGAAAAGCTATAGCAAAACGAACTACACGATCTTGTGCTATGCTTAGGATTGGGTCTTGTCCATCACATCATTCTCCTAATGATGTGATCCCGTTATCAACGACATCCAATGTCCATAGTCAGGAAACCATGACTATCTATTGATCAACGAGCTAGTCAACTAGAGGCTCACTAGGGACATATTGTGGTCTATGTATTCACACGTGTATTATGATTTCCGGATAATACAATTATAGCATGAATAAAAGACAATTATCATGAACAAGGAAATATAATAATAATCCTTTTATTATTGCCTCTAGGGCATATTTCCAACAGATAGATGTGGTTAGCTCCGTCTCGACCAGCCACAACGTCTCTTGTTCTAGGCGATTCTTCTATTTTTCCAAGCTTTTTTTAGTTGTAATAACACCACGGCAAGCTAGCGCCGCTCTTCGTGTGTGCCCGTGCAAAGGTTAGACGATGGAGAGAAGAGAGATTGAGACCGCGGACCTGGGTGAAGGAAATATGCCCTAGAGGCAATAATAAAGTTATTAATTATTTCCTTATATCATGATAAATGTTTATTATTCATGCTAGAATTGTATTAACCGGAAACATAATACATGTGTGAATACATAGACAAACATAGTGTCACTAGTATGCCTCTACTTGACTAGCTCGTTTATCAAAGATGGTTATGTTTCCTAGCCATGGACAAAAGAGTTGTCATTTGATTAACGGGATCACATCATTAGGAGAATGATGTGATTGACTTGACCCATTCCGTTAGCTTAGCACTCGATCGTTTAGTATGTTGCTATTGCTTTCTTCATGACTTATACATGTTCCTATGACTATGAGATTATGCAACTCCGTTTACGGAGGAACACTTTGTGTGCTACCAAAGCGTCCAACGTGAATCGGGTGATTATAAAGGAGCTCTGAGGTGTCTCCGAAGGTACATGTTGAGTTGGCGTATTTCGAGATTAGGATTTGTCACTCTGATTGTCAGAGAGGTATCTCTGGGCCCTCTCGGTAATGCAAATCACTATAAGCCTTGCAAGCAATGTAGCTAATGAGTTAGTTACGGAATGATGCCATTACGTAACGAGTAAAGAGACTTGCCGGTAACGAGATTGAACTAGGTATTGGATACCGACGATCGAATCTCGGGCAAGTAACATACCGATGACAAAGGGAACAACGTATGTTGTTATGCGGTTTGACCGATAAAGATCTTACGTAGAATATGTAGGAGCCAATATGGGCATGCAGGTCCGCTATTGGTTATTGACCGGAAGCGTGTCTCGGTCATGTCTACATAGTTCTCGAACCCGTAGGGTCCATACGCTTAACATTTAGATTGTGATATAGTATTATATGAGTTATGTATGTTGGTAACCGAATGTTGTTCGAAGTCCGGATGAGATCATGGACATGACGAGGAACTCCGGAATGGTCCTAGATAAAGTTTGATATATGGGATAATAGTGTTTAATCTCCGGAAGGGGTTCCAGATGTTTCCCGAAATGTTTGGGTACGAGAACACGTTATTTGGGCCAAATGGGAAAGCCCACAAGGTTTTTGGAAAGCGCAAAAGGAAGTTTTGCAGAGTCTAGGGGCCAGACGCCAGGGTCCGTGGCGTCTGGGTCCAGCTGTAGGAACCCCAGCGTCTGGCCACGGAGTCGAGAAGGACTCTTGCCTTTCGGGTGAAACCGACTTTGTGGAGGCTTTTACTCCAAGTTTCGACCCCAAGGCTCAACATATAAATAGAGGGGCAGGGCTAGCACCAAAGGGAGATCAAGAAACTCTAAGCCGTGTGCCGGCAACCCCGTCCCCTCTAGTTTATCCTCCGTCATAGTTTCCGTAGTGCTTAGGCGAACCCATGCGGAGATTGTTCTTCACCAACACCGTCACCATGCCGTCGTGCTGCCGGAACTCATCTACTACTTCGCCCGTCTTGCTGGATCGAGAAGGCGAGGACATCATCGAGCTGAACGTGTGCAGAACTCGGATGTGCCGTGCGTTCAGTACTTGGATCGGTCGGATCGTGAAGACGTACGACTACATCAACTGCGTTGATAAACGCTTCCGCTTAGCGATCTTCAAGGGTATGAAGATACACTCCCCCTCTCATTGCTATGCATCACCATGATCTTGCGTGAGCGTAGGAATTTTTTTGAAATTACTACGTTCCCCAACAGTGGCATCAGAGCCTTGGTTTTAATCATAGATGTTATATGCACGAGTAGAACACAGGTGAGTTGTGGGCGATACAAGTCATACTGCTTACCAGCATGTCATACTTTGGTTCGGCGGTATTGTTGGATGAAGCGGCCCGGACCGACATTACGCGTACGCTTACGCGAGACTTGTGTTACCGACGTGCTTTGCACACAGGTGGCTGGCGGGTGTCTGTTTCTCCAACTTTAGTTGAACCAAGTGTGGCTACGCCCGGTCCTTGCGAAGGTTAAAACAGCACTAACTTGACGAACTATCGTTGTGGTTTTGATGCGTAGGTAAGAACGGTTCTTGCTATGCCCGTAGCAGCCACGTAAAACTTGCAACAACAAAGTAGAGGACGTCTAACTTGTTTTTGCAGTGCATGTTGTGATGTGATATGGTCAAGACGTGATGCTATATTTTATTGTATGAGATGATCATGTTTTGTAACCGAGTTATCGGCAACTGGCAGGAGCCATATGGTTGTCGCTTTATTGTATGCAATGCAATCACCCTGTAATGCTTTACTTTATCACTAAGCGGTAACGATAGTCGTAGAAGCAATAGGTGGCGAGACGAAAACTATGCTACGATGGAGATCACAAGCACAAGATGATGATGGCCATATCATATCACTTATATTGATTGCATGTGATGTTTATCCTTTATGCATCTTATTTTGCTTTGATTGACGGTAGCATTTTAAGATGATCTCTCACTAATTATCAAGAAGTGTTCTCCCGGAGTATGCACCGTTGTGAAAGTTCTTCGTGCTGAGACACCACGTGATGATCGGGGGTGATAGGCTCTATGTTCAAATACAACGGGTGCAAAACAGTTGCACACGCGGAATACTCAAGTTAAACTTGTGAGCCTAGCATATCTGAGATATGGCCTCGGAACACGGAGACCGAAAGGTCGAGCGTGAATCATATAGTAGATATGATCAACATAGTGATGTTAACCATTGAAAACTACTCCATCTCACGTGATGATCGAACATGGTTTAGTCGATTTGGATCACGTGATCACTTAGATGACTAGAGAGATGTGCATCTAAGTGGGAGTTCTTAAGTAATATGATTAATTGAACTTAAATTTATCATGAACTTAGTCCTGGTAGTATTTTGCAAATTATGTTGTAGATCAATAGCTCGCGTTGTTGCTTCCCTATGTTTTTGCTTCCCTATGTTTTTATATGTGTTCCTAGAGAAAACTAAGTTGAAAAATGTTAGTAGCAATGATGTGGACTTGGTCCGTGATCTGAGGTATATCCTCATTGCTGCATAGAAGAATTATGTCCTTGATGCACCGCTAGGTGACAGACCTATTGTAGGAGCAGATGCAGACGTTATGAACGTTTAGCTAGCTCAATATGATGACTACTTGATAGTTCTGTGAACCATGCTTTATGGCTTAGAACCGGGAATACAAAAACGTTTTTGAAACATCATGGAACATATAAGATGTTTCAAGAGATGAAATTGGTATTTCAGACTCATGCCCGTGTTAAGAGGTATGAGACCTCTGGCAAATACTTCGCCTAAAAGATGGAGGAGAATTGCTCAACTAGTGAGCAAGTACTTAGATTGTCTGAGTACTACAATCGCTTGAATCAAGTGGGAGTTTATCTTCCAGATAAGATAGTGATTGGCAGAGTTCTCTAGTCACCATCACCAAGTTACTGGAACTTCGTGATGAATTATTATGCAAGGGATGACGAAACCGATTCCCGAGTTGTTCGTGATGCTGAAATCAACGAAGGTAGAAATCAAGAAAAGAGCATCAAGTGTTGATGATTGACAAGACCACTAGTTTCAAGAAAAGGGCAAAGGGATAGAAAGGGAACTTCAAGTAGAATGACAAGCAAGTTGTCACTCCCGCGAAGAAGCCCAAAGCTGGACCAAAGCCTGAAACTGAGTGCTTACATCGCAAAGGAAATGGTCCTTTGAAGCGAAATACCACGAATATTTGGTGGATAAGAAGGATGGCAAAGTGAACAAGGGTATATTTGATATCTGAGTTATTGATGTGTGCCTTACTAGTGTTTATAGTAGCCCCTGAGTATTTGATACTTGTTAGGTTGCTAATATTAGTAACTCGAAGCAGGAGTTATAGAATAAGCAGAGACTAGTTGAAGGGAAGTGACGATGAGTGTTGGAAGTAGTTCCAAGATTGATATGATCATCATCGCACACTCCTATACCTTCGGGATTAGTGTTAAACCTAAATAAATGTTATTTGGCGTTTGCGTTGAACATAAATATGATTTGATCATGTTTATTGCGTCTGATTATTCATTTAAAGTCAAAGAATAATTGTTGTTCTGTTTACATGAATAAAACCTTCGATAGTCATACACCCAATGAAAATAGTTTGTTGGATCTCGATCGTAGTGATACACATATTCATAATATTGATGCCAAAAGATACAAAGTTAATAATGATAGTGCAACTTATTTGTGGCACTGCCATTCGGATCATATCGGTGTAAAGCGCATGAAGAAACTCCATAAAGATGGATCTTCGGAATCACTTGGTTATGAATCATTTGATGCTTGCGAACCGTGCCTTTTGGGCAAGATGACTAAAACTCCGTTCCCCGGAACAATGGAACGAAGCTCTTGACTTATTGGAAATAATACATACCGATGTATGCGATCCGATGAGTGTTAAGGCTCATGGCGTGTATCGTTATTTTCGACCTTGCAGATGATTTGAGCAGATATGGGTATATCTACTTAATGAAACACAAATGCGAAACATTTGAAAAGTTCAAACAATTTCAGAGTGAAGTGGAGAATCATCGTAACAAGAAAATAAAGTTTCTATGATCTGATCGTGGAGGAGAATACTTGAGTTACGAGTTTGGCCTTCATATAAATCAATGTGGAATAGTTTCACAGCTCACGCTACCTGGGACACCACAACATTATGGTGTGTCCAAACGTCGTAACCGCACTTTATTGGATATGGTGCGATCTATGATGTCTCCTACTGATTTACCAATATCATTTTGGGGTTATGCATTAGAGACAGCTGCATTCACATTTAATAGGGCGCCATCTAAATCCGTTTGAGACGACATCGTATGAACTATGGTTTAGCGATGAAACCTAAGTATCGTTTCTTAAAGTTTGGGGGTGCGATGCTTATGTGAAGAAACTTCAACTAGATAAGCTCGAACCCAAATCGGAGAAATGTGTCTTCATAGGATACCCAAAAGAGACTATTGGGTACACCTTCTATCACAGATCTGAGGGCAAGATTTTTGTTGCTAAATTCGGATCCTTTCTAGAGAAGGAGTTTCACTCGAAAGAAGTGAGTGGGAGGAAAGTAGAGCTTGATAAGGTAATTTGTACCTTCTCCCGAATTGGAAAGTAGTTCATCATAGAAATCAGTTCGATGATTCCTACACCAATTAGTGAGGAAGCTAATGATGATGATCATGTAACTTGAGATCAAGTTACTACCGAACCTCGTAGGTAAACCAGTGAGATCCGCACTGAGTGGTATGGTAATCCTGTTCTGGAGGTCATGTTACTTGACCATGACGAACCTACGAACTATGAGGAAGCGATGATGAGCCAAGATTCTGCGAAATGGCTGGAGGCCATGAAATCTGAGATGGGATCCATGTATGAAAACAAAGTGTGGACTTTGGTGGACTTGCCCGGTGATTGGCAAGCCATAGAAAATAAATGGATCTTCAAGAGGAAGACGGACGCTGATAGTAGTGTTACTATCTACAAAGCTAGACTTGTCAAAAAAGGTTTTTGACAAAGTTCAAGGTGTTGAATACAATGAGATTTTCTCACTCATATCGATGCTTAAAAGTCTATCCGAATCATGTTAGCAATTGCCACATTTTATGAAATTTGGCAAATGGATGTCAAAACTACATTCCTTAATGGATTTATTAAAGAAGAGTTGTATATGATAAAACCAGATGGTTTTGTCAATCCTTAATGGATTCCTTAATGCTAACAAAATGTGCAAGCTCCAGCGATCCATCTATGGACTGGTGCAAGCATCTCAGAGTTGGAATATACGCTTTGATAAGTTGATCAAAGCATATAGTTTTATCTGAGACTTGCGGTGAAACCTGTATTTACAAGAAAGTGAGTGGGAGCACTCTGACATTTCCGATAAGTATATGTGAATGACATATTGTTTATCGGAAATAATGTAGAATTATTCTGCAAAGCATAAAGGAGTATTTAAAAGGATTTTTTCAAAGAAGGACCTCGGTGAAGCTGCTTACATATTGAGCATCAAGATCTATAGAGATAGATCAAGACGCTTGATAAGTTTTTCAATGAGTACATACCTTGACAAGATTTTGAAATAGTTCAAAATGGAACAGTCAAAGAAAGAGTTCTTGCCTGTGTTGCAAAGGTGTGAAATTGAGTAAAGACTCAAATCCCGACCACGGCAGAAAATAGAAAAGAGAATGAAAGTCATTCCCTAAACCTCAGTCATAGGTTCAATAAAGTATGCTATGCTATGTACCAGACCTATTGTATACCTTGCTCTGAATTTGGGAAGGGAGTACAATAGTGATCTAGGAGTAGATAACTGGACATTGGTCAAGAATATCCTTAGTAAGGTCTAAGGAAATATTTCTCTATTATGGAGGTGATAAAAGAGCCCGTCATAAAGAATTACATCGGTGCAAGCTTTTACACCGATCCAGATGACTCTAAGTCTCAATCTGGATACATATTGAAAGTGGGAGCAATTAGCTAGAGTAGCTCCGTGCAGAACATTGTAGACATAGAATATTTGCAAAATACATACGGCTCTAAATATGACAGACCCGTTGACTAAGCTTCTCTCACGAGCAAAATATGATCATACCTTAGTACTCTTTGGGTGTTAATCACATAGAGATGTGAACTAGATTATTGACTCTAGTAAACCCTTTGGGTGTTGGTCACATGACGATGTGAACTATGGGTGTTAATCACATACAGATGTGAATATTGGTGTTGAATCACATGATGATGTGAACTAGATTATTGACTCTAGTGCAAGTGGGAGGCTGAAGGAAATATGCCCTAGAGGCAATAATAAAGTTATTATTTATTTCCTTATATCATGATAAATGTTTATTATTCATGCTAGAATTGTATTAACCGGAAACATAATACATGTGTGAATACATAGAAAAACATAGTGTCACTAGTATGCCTCTACTTGACTAGCTCGCTTATATAAGATGTTTATGTTTCCTAGCCATGGACAAAAGAGTTGTCATTTGATTAACGGGATCAGTTCATTAGGAGAATGACGTGATTGACTTGACCCATTCCGTTAGCTTAGCACTTGATCGTTTAGTACGTTGCTATTGGTTTCTTCATGACTTATACATGTTCCTATGACTATGAGATTATGCAACTCCTGTTTACCGGAGGAACACTTTGTGCGCTACCAAACGTCACAACGTAACTGGGTGATTATAAAGGATCTCTACAGGTGTCTCCAAAGGTACATGTTGAGTTGGCGTATTTCGAGATTAGGATTTGTCACTCCGATTGTCGGAGAGGTATCTCTGGGCCCTCTCGGTAATGCACATCACTATAAGCCTTGCAAGCAATGTAGCTAATGAGTTGAGTTACGGAATGATGCATTACGTAACGAGTAAAGAGACTTGCCGGTAACGAGATTGAACTAGGTATTGGATACCGACGCTCGAATATCGGGCAAGTAACATACCGATGACAAAGGGAACAACGTATGTTGTTATGCGGTTTGACCGATAAATATCTTCGTAGAATATGTGGGAGCCAATATGGGCATCCAGGTCCCTCTATTGGTTATTGACCAGAAACATGTCTCGGTCATGTCTACATATTTCTCGAACCCGTAGGGTCCGTTACGCTTAACGTTTAGATTGGCGATATAGTATTATATGAGTTATGTATGTTGGTAACCGAATGTTGTTCGGAGTCCCGGATGAGACCATGGACATGACAAGGAACTCCGGAATGGTCAGGAGATAAAGTTTGATATATGGGATAATAGTGTTTAATCTCCGGAAGGGTTCCGAAATTCACCGGAAGGGGTTCCGGATGGTTCCCGAAATGTTTGGGTACGAGAACACGTTATTTGGGCCAAAGGGAAAGCCCACAAGGTTTTGGAAAGCGCAAAGGAAGTTTCTGCGAGTCCGAGGCGACGCCAGGGTCCTGGCGTGCAGGTCGAGCAGCCGGAACCACGGCGTCGCCTGGAGTCCTAGAAGGACTCTTGCCTTTCGGGTGAAACCGACTTTGTGGAGGCTTTTACTCCAAGTTTCGACCCCAAGGCTCAACATATAAATAGAGGGGCAGGGCTAGCACCAAAAGGAGATCAAGAAACTCTAAGCCGTGTGCCGGCAACCCCGTCCCCTCTAGTTTATCCTCCGTCATAGTTTCCGTAGTGCTTAGGCAAAGCCCTGCGGAGATTGTTCTTCACCAACACCGTCACCACGCCGTCGTGCTGCCGGAACTCATATACTACTTCGCCCGTCTTGCTGGATCGAGAAGGCGAGGATGTCATCGAGCTGAACGTGTGCAGAACTCGGAGGTGCCGTGTGTTCGGTACTTGGATCGGTCGGATTGTGAAGACGTACGACTACATCAACCGCGTTGATAAATGCTTCCGCTTAGCGATCTTCAAGGGTATGAAGATACACTCCCCCTCTCGTTGCTATGCATCACTATGATCTTGTGTGTGCGTAGGAAATTTTTTAAATTACTATGTTCCCCAACACTGGGACCCACCAGTAAGTGAGACAACAGTCATGCACGTGTTGACGAGGCTCTCCCTCTAATCTACTCAACGCAAGTACTGTATAAAATCAAGTTATGGGACAAAGCCAACAACCGTTTGTTTTTTAGGCTATCGACTTACGCTTTGTAGTCGAGGTTGCCAGTTCGAATCTCGTCTTTCAGATTTGTTAGTTTTAGGTCCAAATTTGATTAATGACAAGTGGGACCCCCGTGTGTTGTTCCGATATTTCAGTGTAGGATGGTTTTTTTTGGAATAAACACTTGGCGCGGTTATACAAGTAACGGCACGAGTTACACGTATTTTGCAAGTTTATGAACAAATATGACAGCGGCATAGAATATCACATCCACCCCGCAGCTTAGATACTATGGTGATACGAGTTTTTACACCGTTGGAAGTGAGATCCAATGGCTTGGGAGTAGTCGTTGTAATTATGCGCAATTTCCAAACTCTCCAAAGGTTTTTTTTGCAAATAAAACATTCAAGCCTCGTGTGTGCCGCTGCATCTTCGATCCAATGCCTCCCCGGTGCTCATATTAGGTGCTCCCCATATCTTAATTACCCGCTATGGTGATATGAGCATCTAGGTCGTATGATCAGTGATCAGATGGCACATGCGTAGTACTTGTACTTTCTGCGCATTTCCCAATCTCTATCAGCCGTATATTGCAAAAACATTCAAACCTCCTCATGGGCCGTTAGATCTCGGTGAACTCGTATCACCATAGAATCTACGGTGCGGGAGCACCTCATACTCTCCCATGCGAGAAAACATAAGGTGCTATCGCAGCTTGGATGCTACGGTGATCTGAGCTTGGAGGTCGTTTGATCCGAGATCCAATGGCATCTCGAGCAGTCTTTGTGCTTGTAGCGATGGCGAACTCTTTTGGGGCTTTTACGCAAAAACCATTCAAACCACCGAGGAGGTGTTGGGTCACAAATCCAACGCCTCCGAAGAGCTTGTATCACCAAAGCATCTAAGGTGTGGTAGCACATGATATTCTTACATACAGGAGAATATGATGTCCTTCTTCATCTTAGATGCTACGGTGATACGAGCTTCGAGGTCGTTGGATATGGGACCAAAGGGCATCTAAGTAGTTTGTGTACAAATTGTGTGCAATTCTCAAACTCATCAAGGTTTCCTGCAAAAATATTAAGACACATCATGTGAGCTGCTATATCTCAGATGTACAAGCTCCAAGCAACTCGTATCGGCATATAGCATCGAAGGTATGGGGGCACATGATATTCTCCCGGGGAGGCGGGGTGGGGGTGCACAACCAATCGGTGGTTGGGAGGGTTGGGAAAAATATAATCTAAACAACCCTAAATAGAGCTTCACAATTTTATCTAAGGTCGAGGGGTTGACCCCGACAATCATAGCTCCGCCTAAACACAACATTTGCATGTCTTGTAGTAATAGACTTAATATTCATGTTTCAGTTTCATGTTCATTTTAAATATTGAACTGAGGACCATGGATGTCTTACATTTTACTCCCTTAGTTCCTAAATATTAGTCTTTTAGAGGCTTCAAATGGTGGCACATACGGATGTATATAGACATATTTTAGAGTCTAGATGCACTCATTTTGCTCCGTATGTAGTCACTTGTTGAACTCTCTAAAAGACTAGTATTTAGGAATAGAAGGAGTATTTTTGAATTCGTGTCATACATGCATGGTTTGGAAAAATAGATGCATTATACTTATTGGATTGTTGTTGTGTTCGTGCGTCTCTCTCTCTCTCTCTCTCTCTCTCTCTCTGTGTGTGTGTGTGGTCATATGCTTGATACATACAAAGTTTTCTCACCTCCGTATTGTTCATCTTTTAAATTTGAATCTGCATTGGAAAACTTACTAGGGATACCATGAAATGTGAAATCCATGTTGAGATCACTATATCACAAACTCACTCTAATTCAACAACTCGTCATAAATCAATTACCACGTTGAGATTAGTATTTGCAAGGATTATACGGGTATTGTAATACACATAGATTCGTTCGGCAATTTAAAGGTTCCTTTTGTATTCTCGAATGGTAGGACCCAACGGCATACCAGCCAGACCTTGGCTCGTGTTGATCCTAAAAAAACCGGGCTCGTGTCCTTCGGTGGCGTGCGTGGTACGCACATTAGGCAACCCCAACCAGTCGAGCCTCGGCGTTTCAAGTTGAAATATCTGGCGGCCAGAATTCCAGCCCTAGGAAATTCCCCTAATGTCCCCGGTCCATAATGACTACCGATGAAGAACGGTGGGATGCTTTAGTAACTAGACAACACTACCTACCGTGCCGAGCACGGTTCAATTCCCTCGATGCGCTTCGTCAAGGTCACCCGTCAACTGCATTGCCTAGTACTACTACTACTACTACACCAGGATGAGCGCAGAATTGAGCCCATTTGTTCATGCCTAGTACTTGAGTTAATATATCAGGCAATGCACTGGTACAGAGGGATTATCCTTTTACTCTGCATATATGACTTGTCTAAAGTCTAACTAAGCAAAATGTTTGACCAAATCCTTTCTTAAGAAATACAACGGAGACAGATGTACGGCTTGAAAATTTATTGCATGATGCAGGGTTATGATATTGTTTTGAATCACGGATCTTAAATTTCAGAAAATCCAAAAGTGAGCATAAATTCTTGAAACTGAGCATGGTCACGTGATATGGCACAAATATTACTTCGTAAGTTTTTTCTTCAATTCGAGACAAGCTTCTTATGACAAGTTGCACAAATGAAGAGCCTAGGTAGTACGGAACAAAGACCTGTCACGTTAAGGCAAACGCTTTCACTATTGAAACCGTGGGCGTTTACGTGCCACCACGAGTCCCCGCTCTTCATCGGCAGGTGCCGTCCCAGCAAGCGTGTGAGTCGACAGGAGGCGTGCGAGCAGATCGCTGCGCCGGTTGTCAGGGAGGCGTGGCGGAACCACTGTGCAGACTCACCGGAGGCGAGCCTTTGACCAGCTCCGCCGCCCACCATCGTCCCAACTGCTCCCACTTTTAATGTCGCGGTGCCGCAGTTTAAAATCAACCCCGCACTACCGGTATCGCTACAATCCTCTCTCTTCCTCTCCGATTCTCCTGTCGTCTACCTCTAACTAGCTCGACCTAAATGTACGCCATGCCGCATCACGATGGTCTGCCCTTAGTGTTCGATTTCTGAGGAAGACACCCACCGGAGTCTCAAGAACATAAGGCGCTTTGGGACGAGCTTGAATCGGCCTTGCGGGAAGACGCCGCCTTTGTCCCGCTCCGTTCAGCTCCGTCGCCCCAACTGCGCCAGCGCCCATCCCTGTGGCATTGATGGGCTGGGAGCCACACATTGTCGCCGAGCTTGATGCCACGGGGTTCCACGAGGTCCCCGCCGACTTTCACACGCCTGTGCACCTGCCAGCGCATGCGCCTGCGCATGCACTAACGCGCACGCCCGTGCCGGTGCCCGTGCACCTGCCAGCGCATGCGCCTGTGCGTGCACTGACGTGCGTGCCCGTGCCCGTGCACACGAATGTCTCCGCCGCGCTGTTGACAGCGCCTGTCCCCGCGCGGGTGCCAGTGTCCCCCTCAGCAGCATGGATGGCCGCCGTCGACCGCTTCCTTGCACCAACGCCAGTCGCCTCCTCCCGCCAGTTGACTCGCTCTGAAGTCCAGAACATTTTGGCATTCCTTGAAGCTAGGCCAGAGTCTAGGAGTACGCCAACAACGGCGCAAGACGCTGCCGTCACCGTCGATCAGTGGCCCGACGACACACAGAGCATGGCGGAGGAGCCGCTTCCCACCGCGAGACGCCCCCGCCGCCGCCGCGTAATCTAAGTTTGCCATGAAAAACGTTCGAATTGCCATGCTTAAAATCCGAACGTTTATCATTTCCATTTATTTTATATCGATCGTCGTATAATTTAAAGTCAGAGTAAGACTGAACGAAATGTATGGTTTGATCGATTGAATGTTCTGCTATAGCCGTATCAAATTAAATATAAAACGTCATCAAGCCACATGTATTCCTTGTCATCCAACGACCTAGACTGCTTCAATGTCGAGCGCTCAACACGTTTAGCGTGCAGTTAATTTCATGCCAAAAATAGTGCTAATCACACGACAACACGCAAATAATATCCTATTAGTTAATATTCGCATGCACTTCATATACTTCCAAATTAACGTGCATTGCACGTACACACTGACTAGTGCTGCTAGTACGTGAAACTGGTGCCGTGACTTGTGAACGCGTCCAAATATGGTCAACGGCAACATCGCCATGAAGTTCTTCCTTGCTTGCCCGCAAGGCCTAAACGCAGAAGGAGGAGAGAGAGAGAGAGCACACATGGAACCCACCAGTAAGTGAAGGCGAATAGTACTAAAAATAATATTACATGTTATCCATTAATTAGGCTGTGGTAATATAAAAACATTATGTGAACAAAGGGGTACAACAAACATTGCTATTCTCATTATGTTGCCTATTGACGTGCGGCTTGAAGGCCCGGTCGCATGTTCAATCCTCTTCCTTTAATTTTTAATTTGTATATGGGTCCAAATTTGTTTCATGACATGTGGGCCCCTCGGTGTGTAGTTTGTAGCACTTTAATTTGTGGGTCAAAATTTGTTCCATTCTAAGCGGACTATCGGTGTGTAGTTTTGTATGTCATTTATAATAATTAAAGAGAACAACATAGTTTTTTCAATAATACCATGGTGCGATGTTGAAGGCGAGAAAGGACGTGCGAGAGAGCGATGACCGAGCCAGAGGGAAATCAACTAGGGGAGTTACGTGGGTTGCAACAGTGTTTGGAGTAGTTGTGGGCCGAATGCTATGAAAATATAATCTAAACCGACAGGAATAAATGCCTACACAAATTAATCCAAGGTTGGAGTGCCCCTCGCAATGTAAATAGCTCCGGCTTTGCGAGGGATGGAGAGGTAGTAGCTTCAACGCGTGGAAGATACGGTGTGAGAAAGCGAGGTCAATCGAGAGACATATAGATAGAGAGACAAAGTGAGTGTGGTCCGACATTCATTGAACAAATATATATGCTCCGGAGAGATATTATCCGATTGAGCTTTCGGCAAGGGTGAGGGCTGTAAGATAGAGCTTGAGAGATGACCCGATCCGCAGGCGTGTAGATATATTTTGTGCGTGGGAGGAAGCAAGGTCAACCGATCACATAGGGTCGCCGTGCGATCGAAAGGGTGAGACGGGTTGGAGAGAGTGACCTAGATAGACGATGTGCGTGAGAGAGTATACAATGTGAATAGGTCGAACTGGGCTCAAACATGGTGATATATTGTTTTTGTCCGAGAAAGAGCGAGGTCAATCGAGACATACGGAGAGAGATAGAGAGAGAGAGAGAGAGAGAGAGAGAGAGAGAGAGAGAGAGAGAGAGAGAGAGAGCGTGGCCCACCATGAGGTCGAAAGAGTGGCGGCGGCTTGGATGGACTGACCTAGATAGACAATCTGCGTGAGAGAGTATAGAGTGTGTCAAGCGAGGCCCGAAGAGGGAGATATATCATTTGCGTGTGAAAGAAAAGCGAGGTTAAGCGAGACTCGGATAAAGAGAGCGAGATTGAGCGAGTGTGGCCGCCGTCTTGAAGAAAGAGTGAGAGACAGGTCTCGAGGGAGTGACCTAGATATACAACGTGCTTGCGTGCACACGAGAGTTTGGGGGGGCTAGATAGGCAATGCATGTATTTAGCGCGAGAGGGTGAGAGGGAGAGGGGGGAGAGAGAGAGCTCGGCATGGGGTTTAATGGTGGGTGTGTGAGGTAAATACATTTGGTAACTGAGTGGAAAAGGGGGTTGTGTAGTTGAGAGACTTAGAGATCGAAACATGGAGAGAAAGAATGAACGTGTGTTGGAAACCGATAGCTTCCTAAGGTGGTTAGGAGAGGAAGATTGACCGGTACAAGAAGTATGTAGCATTTGTGCGGGGGGGGGGAGGGGGGGGGCTAAAAACAACATTTGAATGTGCATAGTACGAGACTTAATATCGATGTTTCAATTCGGTGTACATTGTAAGATTTGAACCGAGGACCAGGCATACGGGTAATTATTTCGAATTCGTGCCATTCTAAGTTTCGAAAAGTTGACATTGACTCAATTTGTTGTGCTATTTTGTAGGTCATATGTTTGAATCCATCCAAAAGTTTTCTCACTACCATGGTGTTCATCATATACATATGAATTTGTATTAAAAAGGTAGTGTGGATACAGTGAAATGCGAAATCCACGTTAGAATTTGAGATCGCTACGTGACACACACTCTAATTCAAAAATCTAACTACGTGACACACACTCTAATTCAAATAACTAATTATGTGACACACACACTCTAATCCACGTTAGCGTGGGTATCGTTTCGATTTTTTTTCAAATAACTCCTCATTAATTACTTTATAGTACTCCCTCTGTTCACTTTTATAAGACCTTGATGTCATTTCAGACAATGTGCAAAACAGTTTATTTTAAGTTATGCAAACGACTTACAAAAGTGAACGGATGGAGTATCTCGTTTCGAATGACTAATTATTGCAAGGAAAACAGGGCCATGGTAATACATACAGATTCATTTGCAAATGAAAGAAGATTCGTTTGCATTCTCAAATGTAGGCGCACCAGGCAGACCAGGTTCGTGTCGGGGTGGGCCTTTGCCCGGTGCCTTAAAGGCAAGCGCCTTTGGGTAGTGACATGTGGGCCAACAACCTGTTGGGCCCACATGTCATGAACCTAAAGGCAGGTGCCTTAAAACACTCAAGCAAAGTCTGTCGAGGTGGTCGGCGTGTGCCGGACGGACGCGTAGCACCCAGCCACCCACCCCTCCCCCAAAAGGACGACGACAATATAAGTTCGCGCATGCACGTTTCGGATTGAAATATCTGGCTGCCCCAATTCCAGCCCTGCAAAATCTCTCTTCTCCACCGTCCCCTTCCGCGCCCAGATTGCTCAAATCCCTAATTCGCCACCAACCATCGAATCGCCCCTCGTCTCGAATCTTTCCCCACCGTTCCCCACCTCTATGCCGAACGACGACGACGAAGACGACGGTCGCGCTTCACCACCGCACCGGAGCTACCTCATCTACGCCCTCGTCCACCGCACCGGGTGGTCCACCGACAACGTCGGCCGCTGCAACCGACGTGCCTCACAGACACCGAGTTCCACCGCATCAGTGCGCTTCACCGACGCTGTCTCCCAGCTCAGGGGCTACTTCACCGAGCACATCGTCGCACCTCGCCCCGAGGCCGTTGGGGCTTCACCAACGGTCTCGTCCACCAGATCGAAGCGCTCCGCTGCCACTCAAGATCTGCATCCGCGGCGTGCCAGCCAACGCCAGCGCATCACCCTCAACGGCTCAAGTGACCCGACTCTAGCTAGGCGAGCATGCCCAAACGCCGCCCGAACTAGGTATCCACACATCACTCCCTTGTGCACTTGTTCCGACGATGTTTGGGTATCCTTTCACTGCTCTCTTAGCTTACACGTCTGCAACTCGACTTTAACTCTTATTTCTTACGGAGATATCATCTGAAACAAGCAAATCCATTTTTAGCGAAGCATGACGGCGCTTACGGGATCTGGTACACATCCTGCACACCCGTATAACCTTGTAAGTATCTGTCCTCCGGTACAACATCAAGGTTGATTCCTCTTATTTGATCAACCATTTGCCGTGTCAAAAATGTAGAGGGGGATGCAAGGAGCACAAGGCCTGCACATCCAAGCAAGTGGTAACATGGACTTGTACATGGAACATCCCAAGCGCAAGCGAGAGCTGCGATGAGCACTGTACAACGAGCTAGCGTAAGTCCCTACATTTCATTTAATTCAGTCTTGGCATTCATGTATGATTTGTGTGCGATGGCTGATCCACAATTCAAGTTACCAGGCGAATATTTAACTTAAAAAATACGAAGGCACTTGCACTCCGGAAATCAACATAACTTGAGAAATGTGAAGCTACATGCACTTTGAAAACCAGCTAATGATCCAAAGTAGTTCAGATTATAAACACTAAATGATGCTAGGACCAAAAACACAAAATGCAACATGGTGTACAAGGACTACAAACATGGTCTGTACCTGCTTGAATTATTCGTTCTACGGCTGAAAATATTGAAGTGTAATTGCACGTATAACCGGTCGCATAACTGCATATCAATATATCTACCCTGCACAAGTATGCCAATAGTTTCAAACAACAGATTAGAAAAGTATTTATGCTATGTTGTCATGATACGGGACTTTCTGGTAGATGGCCTCGACGTTTCCTCAAGCTATGAAAATGCACTATAATTTGCTTGTCATCAATGCCTGCAAATATCTGTCTCTCTCAACATAGTATATCATCATTAGACACTAAATCCTTCAATGAGCTTCCAAAATGCTTGCATTAGATCCCTCATTTGACACGATATGTTCATCATCAGGAGCATGTAAAATATTTGCATCAAATCCTTCATTAGCAGTCTGTTCATTAGACACTTCAGGCTCAAGAACAACATGAGCTTGTATGTTTGCACCGGAAACTTGATTAGATACATCAGATTGATCGATTCGGTAAAGATTGATTGGGGAGTTATAAAATAAGTAGAAATTGGTTTTATTTTCTCATAGATTCCCTACATACAAGTAGTTTTACAACACCGTCGGGTTTAACTATTGGCCGAAACTGAAAGTTGAATTAGATATAATCAGGGATGTGATGTACACCTTTCGTTGCGCATGCTACTCTTGCAAGCTGCATTGTCCGTTTGCGCAAGCTCGATGCCATGCCCGTGCTGCCGTCGCTGCCTCCCACGCAGGCTACACCCAGGGTTGGATCTCCATCTTCTTGTCCTTCCGTTCGCTTGAAGCCCGGTGACCGCCCTCCAACGAGGGTGCGACGAAGTGCTGTGTCGGTCTGTCCAGCGGCGGTTAGGTTAGGAGCGAACAAGACTGGAGGCTGGAGCGAATGAATTGGGATTTTTCCTGCTATCGATCGATATGGGAGTGTCGTGGTATTCTCACGGGGGGCTTGCGAGTCGACAGATGCCACAAGGGCTTAGTGTGAGGGTAAGACTCACGCCGATAGGACCGGGAGCGGGTATCACGAGTAGCACGCGGTGGTTTACCCAGCTTTGGAGCTCTCTGAGAGATAATACTCCCTCTTGCTACATGTCCGAGTATATCTATACAGGGGTGTACATTAGGCGATACAAAGTGCTCTCGAGTTGTATCTAAGATCGTGCCAAGTGCATCGATCTCGTATATATCTTGGTGGCGGATGAGCATGCAAGCTCTAGTGGCCGAATGGCATGTGGTTGCTCATACGTGAGTGTGTGTGAGTGTGAGTCCATGGGGATCCATCCCCTGGATGGATGTGTGCCTTTATAGGCATGGCTAGCTTATTTCCTAAGCTAGGTGAGTGGGCATGGGACATGGTGTTGGTTGTAAGCTACCTTGGGTAGCTTACAAGCCAAGCCATGTATGGGGCATGGTGCATGTCATGCTTGTCCCTGGGCACTTTATAAAATAGTGCCAAGGGGACCAAGACCTGTAGAGATGATGTCGCAGATGGCCGTCTCGATGTCTTGTCGGTGTCGAATTATGCAATCGGCACCGGTGGTGGGCAATCGGCATGTCGGCAGGCGAGCGATCGGACGGGGAGCCAGTAGGAGCAGGCCGATCGGTTGAGGGGCTTTGCTAGCCCGATGTCTTGAAATATTGTCTTGCCGTCTTGAGGTATTCGTGTCCAATTACTCGACAAGAGCCCCAAGCCTCCGGCAACTTGGCAAAGTTAGGCGGAGGTTTTAGCAGTGTTCATGAAAATGATCATGAAAAAAGACAAAGTTAGTCCATGCAAATATATCAACCGTTTGCTTTTAGTATTGCAAGTTTTATGCGGAGGGTGCCGACTCGGTTTCGTCCTAGCCCCCTTCTATCTTTTTCATGTCCCCTCCGCTCTTTGGCTTGTGCTCTCGCTAGCCGGACAGCCACTCTGCGATGCGTGGTGAGAGTGGGCATGGAGTGGAGTGTACAATCCTCAGACTCTTGGAGCTGATTCAACCGAGTAGATACTTATAAAGGAAAAGCGGGTCGCTGAACCGTTTTTTTCTTCGACGTTCGGCGTGGGTGGCCTCCAGCGTTCACTCTTGCTAGCCGGACAGCCACTCTGCGGTCTGTGGCTAAGAGTGGGCCTTTGGTACTGCGCACGCTACTAAGCCGTCTGCGGTAACTAACATCTCAGGCCAAGTGGCCAGCCCCCGGGCCAACTCTGGCTGGTGCCGGGGCTAACAGTGATGCAACTGTAATGAAATGCGGAGATAGTCCCCCGAGCATCGTTCAGGGTTATCCGTGCTTTCGTGGTGCAAAAAATATGCGGATAAGGAGCTCACATTGATTTTCGTGTAGCCGAGGCGGAGTTTGTTGAAGACAGCCGGCGCGGCTCGGCGCTCGCGGAGCGTGCCGGCGCACCCGCTAAGGGTAGCCTTCGAGCCTCCGGGTGCTCGAAGGGGGTCCCAGTCGGTCGGGCTCGACCGGCCAGGCGGCGAGGCGGACAGACGGCTGGGCCGGCTTGGCGCAGCCGGTGTGGAGACAGACGAGCGAACCGGTCGGGCCCCCAGCCGGCCAGGCGTTGAAGCTGGCAGGCGGACTAGGCGGCCATTCGGTGATGCGGGTAGATCGCGGCTGGAGCAGCCGGACGCATCTCTTTTTTTCAGCCACTGGCTTGACTTTTCTGTAGCTGACAACATCTGCAGCCGGTACCTCCTTTTTTCTTTTTTTCTCTTTCTCTCCAGCCGGCCAGGGCAGCTGGACGCACCCTTTTTTTTAGCACGGGGAGCTGACTTTTCTTTCTCAGCCGGCTTGGGCACACACATTTTTTTCTTGCATTCTCTTCCCTCAGCCGGCAACAACTGCAGAGCAGCGAAAACCGACCCGGACACGCGCCAAGGCGGAAGGCGGCAGGGCCGGCCGGGTTGCGGGTGAAGGAGCCGGCGCGGGCGAAGCCGGCGGGCCGGGTCGCGGGCAGAGGAGCCGGCGCGGCGGCCGGGTCGCCGTGTTGACGGAAAGAGCCGCGGCCGGGTGGCGGAAGCCGGCCAGGGCGCGCGGAAGCCGGCCAGGGGAGGCGGCACCGGGTGGAGGAGCCGGCCGAGTCGCCGGGGGCCGGGAGTCGGCGGCTGGGTGGCGGAGCCGGCCAGGGGAGGCGGCGCCGGGTGGAGGAGCCGTCCGAGTCGCCGGGGGCCGGGAGTCGGCGGGGGCGAAGCCGGCCAGGGGGTCGAGCAGAGGACCAACGCGTCGCGGGGCGAGGCGAGCCCGAGCAGCTTGGAGGTGCGAGTCGACGAGGCCCGCGAGCGGCGCTCGGGAGCGGAGTGGGTGCGGCTGCCGAACAGGTGGTCGGGTCGGCGCAGCGAGTCGGCGAGGCGATGAGGAGGCCGCAGGCGCGCGACCACGCGGCCGCAGTCGGTGGAGAGCAGCAGCGAGGCGACCCGCGGTGGCGCGAGCGGACGAGGCGGGGCACCGCGCTGGAGCGGGCGGGGCCGCGCGGACGGATGCTGCCGGCGGGAGCCGCGTAGCTGGAGCAGCAGGTAGGCACGGAGGAGCGGGGGGCAGCACGGGGATGGCCGGCCCTGAGGCAGGATGCAGGCGCGCGCAGGGACCGGAGCCGTCCTTGGCCAGCCGGCACGCGGGCGGAAGCCGGCGTAGAGCCAGTAGGCGGCCGGGCGGCACGGCCAGCAGGCGGTGACTTGCATGGGGATGGTCGGGGCCGGGACCTGGTGCAGCTGGAGGCCGGCGAGCCGGACGCACGGGTGCCAGAGCAGGAGGATGGGGCGGCACAGGCGGATGCCCAGACAGCATGGAGCCGGCAGTAGCAGGGACGCGGCCGGGGCCGGCTGCAGCGGTGAGCAGGTGGCCACGGGCGGAGTCAACCCGACGCGGCCGGGTGGTCGCAGTCGCGGGCAACGGGCTGGGGGCGCGGAGCACCCGGCGACGACCCTAGGCGGAGAGCAGCGGAGGCCGGCCCGGGGCAGCGGCAGTCGGCGAAGCCGGAACCAGAGTCGACGGCGGCGCGGGTCAAGCAGCGCAGGCGCGCGGCCGCACGGCCGGAGGAGAGCTCGTGTGCGCGGGACTTCGGGCGGTGAGTGCGCGGAGGCGGGGAGGAGCTCGAGCTCCTGGGCACCGCGGGAGGCGCGGACGGGCAGTGCAGGGCGTACGCGCGTGGTTCGGTGGGCAGGTGCGGCGACGGGGCCGTGCGGCGACGAGGAGCAGCTCGGGGCTGAGCTCGCGCGGAGCAGCTGACCAGCGCGCATCGGCGTGGAAGTCTTGCATCCAGCCAATGTACAGATAGTGCACAAGGCCGTTGTATGGGTAGTGCTTGACCATGGTTGACTTGCATCTAGCTAGCTTGCAAAGGTGGCATGTGGAGAAGCTAATGCGCGTTCTGGCCAGAGCAAGGCGTAGCACGGAGGGGAGCAAATGCGAGTGGCGCGTGGATGGCCGCGGCCGACCGAAACGAGGCCCCGCGCGTGGCACGCGCGCGGACGGACGGTCGGTGTTGCGGTGGTGGTGAAGAAGGCAAGGTCGATGGTGAGGTCACGCCGCCCCTCACGGCCATTCCGGGGGCATGTCGATGTCGAGCCCCCGGCCGCTATCGGAGAGGCGGCGCGACGCCGCGATGATGAAGACGAAGAGGCCGATGGCGAGGACGTGCCTCCCAGCGGCCGCTTTCCGGGGCGTGTTGACGCCGGGCCCCGGCGCTACGGGGAGACGACGACGACGCCGGTGATGACGAAGTGGTCCCGCCGAATTGCGAAACCAGCAGCAGCGTGGTAGCATAGTAATAGTACCACACCACGGTGGGCGCCAAGCGCCGTGGTATTCTCACGGGGGCTTATGAGTCGGCCGGATGCCACAAGGGCTTAGTGTGAGGTAAGGCTAACTGGCGATAGGACCGGAGGCGGGTATGCGAGTAGCACGGTGGTTTACCCAACTTGAGCTCTCCGGAGATAATACTCCCTACCGCCGCATGTCCGAGTGTATCTATCTGGGGTGTACATCGGCGTTACAAAGTGCTCTGGAGTATGTCGAGATCAGTGCCAAGTGCATCTGATCTCGTATATATGCGGGTGGTCGGATGAGCATGCAAGATTTAGTGGCCGAATGGCATGTGGCTGCTCATACGTGAGTGTGTGTGAGTGTGAGTCCATGGGGATCCATCCCCTGGATGGATGGATGTGTGCCTTTATAGGCATGGATAGCATATTTCCTAAGCTAGGTGAGTGGGCATGGGACATGGCGTTGGTTGTAAGCTACCTTGGGTAGCTTACAAGCCAAGCCATGTATGGGGCATGGTGCATGTTATGCTTGTCCCCTGGGCACTTTATAAAATAGTGCCAAGGGGACCAGTACACTGTAGATGACGTCACAGTATGGCTGTCTCGTTGATGTCTTGTCGGTGTCGGGTCGAGCTACGATCGGCCGGCGGAGTTGGCGCTTGATCGGCCGGCGGGCGAAGCGATCGGATGGGGAGCCGGCAGGAGCAGCCGGGTAGTCGGACTGAGGGGCTTTGCTAGCCCCGATGTATTGACATATTGTCTTGCCGTCTTTGGGGTATCCATGTCCAATTACTCCGACAGGGAGGCGCTTGTTTGGGCCGCGAGCCTGCTATAGGGCCTTCCTTGCAATTATGTTATTGGCCCATCCAAATTGAAACATTTTTCTTCATTTTTTACATTGCCTGCTTGTGCGTTGGGACGAACAAAACTAGCGTGGGCCAACCTGGACGACTCAAACTAGGTGCACACTTTCCAGCCACCTGACGCGGCCGCCCATACCAGCCCCTATGGTGGCGTCGCCCCTTTTTGCGTGTATGATTGGATGGTGAAAAATATTCCAGTGACGCTTTTGTTTTACCCACAGAATGATTGAATTGCTTGTTTCTATGAACTGAGTTCGCCAATAATGTGAAGGATGCCAGTCTTTTCATCCTATTGTAGATTGCTTAGATCTCGATATGCCAAAAGTAATCGCATGAAATATCTGATAAAAAGCCAGTGTGATGTGTTTGGCTACAACTAGTCTGACTACACGTCCTCGTATAACATATCAAGGACGCACCATCTTACCATATTAACCTTTCGACTTACCCATGCAGTGTGGGAAGAAAGAAGTATTAGGACTGCGTATCCAAGAAATTGATGCCATGGACTCCTTCGTACAACCTTGTAAGCGAAAAAGAGGTTGCAGTGTGCCTGTACAAAGAACTAGCGTAAGTTCAGTTACCTGCTTCTCGGAATTTTAGTTAGCCACTCATTGCAAAGTTGTTCAATTACGTTGCTTGGCTTAATTTAGTTTGCTACTGATTACATAATGGCACAACCTGTTAATCATATTGTAGACTGCTCCTATCTATGTGTTTGATACTTACTGTTAAGAATTACCTGTTTGCCTTAACTTAAATATCTACTGCATTGCTGCTGCAACAGCGGGTTACAATGATGTTAATAACTACTTTTGAGCATCCAATTGAAACTCTTTAATTCCTTGTTTGTTTAACTGGTTTGCTGTTATAACTCCCAGTTGAGATGTTTTGCTAACTTCAAATTTTCTGAATCCAGTCGGAACTTTAATGGAAAAACAGGTTAGCCCAAGATCAAAGAGCGAGGTCCCCATGGACGTTGCATCATCCCACAGCAATGGCGCCGACCCAATCGTGCACTATGAATTGCCAACTGCTGATGCTCTAGAGGCTAAACTAGTGGTAGAACGAGATTCTACTTCTGCACTTAAAGATGAAGTTGACATGTTGAGGAAGCAAACAGCACAATCACAAGAAGTACTCAAGACAACCATTAAATATTTGGTGGATTTCAAAACGAAGCAAGCTGAGACTGACCAGATTGTTAAGGTCCTGAAGGAAAAAAGGAAATTAAATTCCTACTTGGTAAATCATAGGTGAAATGTTCTTTCCATAGTTGAATAACCTTTTGTGTTGTCTGTTCAGGTAATCAATCAAACCATTTGTTTTAGAGATCATGTAATAATTATTTTTTTGTTTTTTGGTTTGTAATTTTATTTGAGCACAAGTATGTATTAATTGATAAGACTCGGAGACATTTCATTTGGATTGCTGTGCCAGACCTATAAATATGCCAATCGGGCTGAATGTGCATTCAACAATAGTAGTAGTATAGATGGACCATAAGTGGCACACATCGGAAAGGGCCAAGATGCTGGCTAAAAAAAGGATGCTGTTGTAGCAAAAAAAAAGTACAACGGCATGGATTATGTATGTTAGTTGATATTATCGATCCATATACTATATAAGTGTTTATGTGTTCGTTAGTTGTGTACATTATTGGTTAATTGACTCGGTATTTGAATCTTGATACATCGCTTGTGTACATATCTAAATGGGAGTACACATTATGTTGCGTGTGACATTTGAGTTGGACATAAAGTGTTCCAAATATTCAATTCACCTTAAACTGGATTCTAGCTTACGAATTGAGTATCGGCATTTGTAAATCATATTCATATATGACAGTGGAATACATCCTTGTCATGCTTTTGAAGATATATAAAAACACATAGGATGATTTATAAAGATTCATATAGGAATACAAAATGGATTCGAATTTAGTTGCCAGGGTAAACGTGGATGCTTATTGTCCCAAAATTCGAAAGAAGCGGCAAAATGTCCACTCCCAATTAAATGTCGCGAAGCCAAGTGTTTGGGAGATGGAAATTACTGTCTACCCTTACACGGACAATCCATCACTCGATTTCCACGGCTCTCAATAGAGAATGCGTTAGTAACTTCAAGTAGACGTGACACGACCGCCTTTGAGCTCATTCCGACACGGTGGGCGCCAAACATGGGCGGCAAAACACATTTGATTCAAGCTCGTCCGAAAGACCTCTGTTTCTCCCTCCATTTCCCCATTCATACACGGTGTGCGGCAAAACAAACTCGAATCGGCCGAAATCGATGTAGGCAAATATTTTCAATAGGGGCGGGTTTGTAACTTCTCTCAGACGTGACACAACCGCCTTACCTGTCAGCCTCGTTCATACACCATGGGCGCCAACCACCCTCTCCTCGCCCGAAGTCGCTTTGGGAAAATATTGGCGAGATGCGAGATTACCGTCCTATCCCCAACCGACGAGACGTCCAAATTTTAAACGGGGGCTAAGTTCGTAACTTTCCCATATTTCAGACAGGCGCGTCCCAAAAACATGGTTCCCCATACCTCTCCCTCCATTTTCCCATTCATACACCGTCCGCGCTTGAACACCCCATCCCCACACCAGCCTCCGTCCGCCACCCCATCCATCGCCGCCGTCCTCCACCATGGTGGAGCGCCTACTAAGACCGCGTCGTGCACTGCTAGAGATGGTCGTTTCTCATCCACGGCGACAGACCAATAGCCTTGCATCACGCCCTCTCGCTTCATCGGCGACGTCGTCCTCTTTGCCGGGCCGCTCACACAACCTTCTCTTCCCCCGCAACGGGACTTATCCCCTGATGCACCCGTCTACCGTCGCAGATCTGCTTCAACGCCACCGACAGCCATCGCACCCCCGATGCCTACACGGCGCCGCAAGAGAGGTGGTACTTCATATCTCCTCAACTTTTTGATCTCAACCAGAAAATAGATCTTAACTTGGTTACTCTACTTTCTTTTCAGCTTATTTAGTTCTTAGTTTGAAGCAAACAATGGATGCTAAATATCGTTTCTCCGGTTTGCAGCTTCAAATCTGCCATGGCACAGCCATAATACGGTTTAATTGATCATGCTTAGGGTTTAATTGATCATGTTGGTTCCGTGGTGGTTTCTTTAATAGAAATCGGAGGAAACCCTCTTTTGCTCAAAAAATATGCTTAGAGTTTGCCCTTTATGATCACTATACGATCGTAATCGTGCTTCGTGTCATAATAACACCGCTTCCAGCCCATCAAGCTAAACAAGCTTAGTTTTTCAAATACTGAATATGATATTATTAAAACAGACTTGTTTAATTGGTCACTAAATGTTCCTAAATTAGTTTCAAAATGCATGTTCGCCGCTCGGGTGTGTATCTCACAGGTGCCCACGGTGGGCCGCCCACCCTGGGATTTTGGGTCGTCCCAGGCCCCGATTCCCCTTTGTTCTGCTGCGCGCTTCCGATCTCTACTCGCCCCCAGCCGCCTGCCTCGCCGGCGACTTGCCGTCCCCGGACGGCATGACTCTAGGAGGAGACGCCGGACTAACAGGAGGCCAGGAGCCACTCGCCCAACAGCGTCACCGCTGCCCGGGCATGCTGCCGTGCCTACCTTCCCAGTCCGTTCAGGGCTCAGGCGTGTAGCACCCACCAAGCTAACCCGATTTATCCTGAGGTACGTCCTCAACACTCAGCAGCCACTCCTCATCACCCATTTTCTAATTGATTCATTACTCATTAGGCAGGACTGTCATTAGGGTTTGTTGTGTGCTCAGTGCTACCTACACTTAATGGTTCGGATGTATTTCGGTAATCTTTAGTACCTCTAAAGTTCATAGGGTTTTCAAAATTCCGGCCCTCGGAACAGAAACTAGTCATTTTGGATTGTTGGTCGTAGTGACATTGACCCAGATTACTATTGCAAGCCAGGTTTGTTGACAATTTTACTTGTCTTTCTTACTCATTGGATATAATATCCAATTATTCACGTCAATTAGTTGCAAACAATAAGTGCTAGACAAACTTCTTCATTCAGATTTTGGACGGTCTCTTCTGCGATTTACAATTACGCATACTTGTCCTAATAAGCTCACAAGTAAATGACTGATTCACTACATCTATGCTTGCCTTGTCATATTTGTTGTCAATATTCTTTTAGGGTGGACCACCCTGTTTCTAAATACTAGAACCGTAGACATGAGTGAATAGTATTTCTCTATGTGATCTCTTCCATCATGTGTGGGTAACGAACGCATTGTATAGAAAGAAAGTGTCATTTCGGCTTTTACATAGGTTTCGATCTTTTTCATGGAATACAATCTGCCTACTTGCTTGGTGTCGCACTACCAACACTCCACCCTTGAAGCTAAACATTACGCCACTCATAATTGCTTAGTTTATTTGTTCAAATATGAATTTCATATGATTCCAATGTTCCTACTTCAGTTTTGAAATGTGTGCCTGCCTGTTATAGAGACATAAGGGGTTTGTATTTCTGTGTGTGGTCTGGTCAACACGGTTGGGGAGGTGAACTTTGCATATGCAGGGGTTTATAGGGAGACACTCTCCGAGTTGAATCCGCAATGCATTCCATAGATAATCTGACTACTTTTTATGTTTTCATGAATCTCTGATTCCGAACAGCATCATAATGATTATGAGCTTTCGCGCATGAAAAGAATAAAGCAGAACAATGCCATGGCTGTCAAACTTGGCATTAAGGGACTGAAATCAAGTCTGGATGCAATGCAATGCAAACGCTCTCCACCCTCTGATTCATGCTCATAATATGATCCTAACGGTGATTACGAGCTAGAGGGAGACCTAAGTCAATGTAGCTCCCTAGTGGAGGAGTCAGAGGAAGATGCCCTATCTTATTCACCCATCAAGGTACTTGCTCTAACTTTCCAAGGTTACATTGCTCGCACATATCTTGCAACTGATGCTTTGCATTGCTTCTACTTTGTTGAACTGCCATTAGCTTAGTTCACACATCGTGTATGTGAATACGCCCGCCTATCCATTTTCAAAGACATATTCCATACATCATCATACCATATTTATCCATTCAAATGTTGTTCTTGTGTATCGACGTTTAAAAGGAAGAGGCGATTCTTTGATCGTGGAGGAGCACAAGCAAAGTATTTGGAAAAGGTAGTGGCACCTGATAAATCAAATAGCCCATTAGGTGTAGTTGCAATATCACACGACCCACAAAATACCCCAACTCTAGCAGACTCTAGCCCTATTACACTTTGGTCATTTCGATGCCCCAACTCAAGAGACCCCAAGCTGCAGCAAACATTATGATTATGCCAGTTGACATAGCACCAAATTGTCTGACGCAAAACCCCATTCCAAAGAAAGAGTACACTAAATCCGGTTGCCAAATCCCTTTTCGAACCGAGAGAGCCCCAATTGCAGCAAATAGGACCCTGTTCCATTTCTTCCCAGCTTTAGAAGACGAAGCTTATGTTGTTGTCAGAACTTTGTGCGCATCTTTCCTTCATGGAAAGATTATACATGAATACGTATCAATTTCCAATCTTCCTCCGCAACATACACGTAAGTAATGTACTAATGTTATTCATGGTCATTATCGCATATGTTTACTGTGACGAAGACACAAGATTTCATTCTTTTAAATAGGCGAGGAGCAAACTGGATTGTGATGATGAGCAAGAGTTGGTTGCGCTTTTCAAGCACTCGTTGATGAAGTATCGTTCCTACCCGAGGCAAGCGCGCCGATGGCAAGCCTCTGAATGAAATTTCTGTAAAGTCTTGATTGCTACATTTATCCGACGGTGACTGGAATAATCTTGTTACACATTGGTCTCGGCTGTAGCGTAAGGTACTGTCTATGATATCACATCACAATTTGAACTACATTTCTGCATTTGCCTTAATGTCTCACTTGTACAAAAACTGTTAGCAGAAGAACATCCGTTCTCAAGGGACCACAGAATCTCGCAACTATACTGCACACTGCATTGCTCTTGTGAGTACCTCTTGCCCTGTATGACCATACTTACTTTCATAGTTGTTTGATTATGTAGCATCACTGCACATGTTAGCCTCGTAATCGTCCATTTGGTGGACATTATAAGATCCGTATGGACTCTTACATAAATTTAGAATCAACCCAATGCTTTTGAAGAGGTTTAGCTCTGCGATCCTCTTGTAAGGACTAAACATGGTCTATCCTTTGTACTTACATTAACAGCTACTTACAGGGATTGGTAGTTGATTATGTAGCATCAATCTGCATCTTATCTTCATTATCCTCTATCCCTTCCAGTATTATCATATATATAATTACTCTCTACAAAATGTAGAGTACATGGCAATGCTTATGAAGAACATTTTGTGCTGAAATTCTTGAGTTATCCTTCCATTGACATGGAGAAGGGCATTATAAAGCCGGTGTTAACTGTTAATGTAAGTCAGTCCTTGCCTTTATCCTCAACTGCCATTTAATTTGCTCATACTCCCTACCGTTTACTGCTGTTTAGTTTGCTGTTTCTACCAAAATGCATGTTCATAAGAATCGTAAGTTCTAAGTTTTACTTGTAAAACCAAATTCCTTATTCATACCATGCACATTACTTAATACTCCCTATATGTATGCTTATTTTTGTGGATCTATAATCCAGTGTGTGATGAAGCAGCCCACGTTTGCACCTTGTCATCTCCTGTTTTATCTTACCGATGTGGTGATGATATGAACAACATGCCATGCACATTATCCAAAATAGATACAATGATTTTCTTTGCCCTTCATCTATGCTTGTTATGTTGACATGGTAATCCAAAGAGTGTGGTGAAGCTCCCGCATTATGAACAATGCCAAATTATGCTATTGATATTTTGAACTTACTCTTTATTTTCTAATTTGAAATTGGATAGAATTGATGTAAGCAGTTATCATATTTGTTTATACACGTGCAAACCTGTCATCTCTCTGCTTTGTTTCAGGGTGATATGCCTGATGGCATGCACAAGTCTGCTGAAGGCTGTGAGATAAACCCAACATAGATTGCAGCAAAGAAGGCAAAACATCTTGAAGATAGCGAGACAACCCCAAAGTCTTGTCTTGATGCAGTGTTCAAGTTACTTGAGACTAGCATTCAGACAGGCTCACAGAATTTGTTGTCTGAATCAGTTCGACTTCTTCAGTCCCAAGTTCTAGCAGAAAGGCATTCTGCAACTCAACTTCGACTTGAAGTCCTATCTCTAAGAAAGATTGCGGAGAACACCAATGAGAACCTCATTGCTAGACAGCTACACTGGAAGCTATGACCGACATGCTAGGCGGTCTCACAGCCTTGCTTTCAAGAACTTGGCGCAGTGATTACCCCGCAAGGCTAACCTTTCTTGAACTGTCTTGGAACTGGTCTCAGTTCAGTATTATTCGCTGCAATGGTGCCCAGTTTTTGTAATCTGCTTCTCGTTGCGCTTTATGATCACTGGTGGCGAACTTCGATGCCCAGTGGATGTAATATACCTTAAATCCTTTATTATATAGAGTAGGTTTATTCTTAGTTACTGCCATCATTCGCTATCTGAAAAAAAAATCAGATGTAGTCGACCGGACCGAAACATTTGACTCTAACGGGCCAGGTTTTTAGCGGGCCACAATTGGGCCGGCCTGCGTCTTTCTTAGGCCCGAATGATTGGGGCCTTCATACATTGCGCCAGGCCCAAACTTACACCGGCCTATATTTTAGTTGGGCCTTTTGTCGACCAAGCGCTTAGTTTGGCCCAGGTAGAGTTGGGCCATTAACAGGCTGAATATTGTCTTGGCTGTTATGGCGAGATGAAACCACGGCCTTTAGCAGCCAAAATGCATGTTGGGCCTCAATTTTCACTAGTCGTCGACGAGCCTTGATGGGCGAAATGTAGATCGGGCGTTTTGGGCCCAGTTAGCTCACGGGCCGTTACCAGGCCAAAACATATCTCGGGCCTTAGTTGGCCCACTGATATCATGGGCCTTTAAGAGGCCGAAAGCTTAGTACACGCATCAACGGGCCGAATTAGGCGACAGGCCTTTAACAGGCCTAAAGTCACATTGGGCTTAACTGTTGCCACCTTTAGCACGGGCCGTTAGTGGGCCCGATGTCCCGTCGGACCATATATGGCCCATGCGCAGCATGGGCCATTCCCAGGCCGAAAGTCACATCGGGCTGAAATGGGCCCATGTCTACATCAGGCCTCTAACAGGCCGAAAGTCACTGGGCTGTAGTTGGGCCCAAATATTCGGTGAACAATTAACGGGACAGATCTGGCTTCGGGCCGCAAATCGGCCCAAATATTGGGCGAACAATTAACGGGACAGATCTGGCTTCGGGCCGTAAATGGTCCCAAATATTGGGCGAACAATTAACGGGCCAGATCTGGCTTCGGGCCGTAAATGGGCCGTTATTGGGCTGGCCCACTAGTACCTGATTATGTTCTACGGGCCTTTGACTGGGCCGGCCTTTTTAACCTATATGGGCCTCTGTTGGGCCCAGCCATGTGTCGACGTATCATAGGCATGTCTCCTCCAATGGACGGCGACATCCGCCCATCGACGTAGCCGACAGTTGTTCCTTCGCCAATCGTAATTTTACACATGGAAATTTCCCATTGGTCGTATGTTAACGGGTTATCGGATCCAAAATCCGACCCGATAGCTTAACGGCGTTCCGTTATGGTGGATGCCACGTGTCGGTCACCCTTGACGAAAGCACTTCTGTGACGCGCGATTTATCGTCATGGAAGTGGACACTTCCGTGATGATAATTTGGGTAATGTCATGGAACATTTCTACGACAACACAAGTATGACTATCTTGATTCTGTCATAAATTTGTCATGGATGTACATGCATGACAAAAAACGCGACCTACTGTGACAAACACGTATCATCACGGAAGTGTATTTTTTTGTAGTGTTCAATGATAAAGCAGAGCAGCTAATAAGTAGTATATATTAGCAGAGAGGTGACAATCTTTCAAGGTGGATGACTGATCACAGACACATACATCGCTGAAATCAAAATTTAACATGCTCCAAAAGGTGAGTGATCTCCAAAAGAGAAGCAGTGTTTGTCGGATAATCAGAACACGGGCATATCAAGTCTTAGATTGAAACTAAACACTAAATGGATCATCTATTTGCTATATAGTGAGAAAAGTGACATGATTGGTATTTGTAAGATGACTATACTTCTAATTGTTAAACGGGAAGAACAAAACATGAACATTTGACAAACTTGTCCTATATACTCATGTCATCAGTGTGAACTGAGAAGTTCCTCGGTATCACCTTTGCTCGTGCATATCACCTTGGCTCCTGCATACTGCAATCATGACAGAAATTACATACTATAATAAGTAGAGCAAGAAAGAAAGCTTCATATAACATAATTAGTATATTCGAGAAAAATATAACAGAATCAGTAGATAGATTACTTACATAGGTTATATTGCATGTATAAAGTAATAGGCAATTAGAAGAAATATAGTGAATATCACATGCATATATATAATACTCCTAGAAGATAGTGAAGTTATGAGGTATGGAAGGCATATCTTTACAATCAGAACTTCACCATATATGTACTCTAAAAAAATCAGCTAGCGTGGGGTTGTTCTAAATGAATCTGCATGTTAACAAAAGTTGACCACCAAAGTTCAAGCACGCGCCTAGGCTGTTGAGCAGAAATATTTGCAAATGTGAATTTTCATGGAACGTGCCAAAAGATAATACCTAGAAGTATTTGGCCTCTCATGACCCTGCTAGAAATTAGTTTCTTGGAACTAAGCCATCCAAATGCCAACATTACCAATTTACCATAATACTACATCACTTGTAATCATCACCACAACAGAACACATCATATTGCATGTACTTGGCACAATTTCTATCATACATGGTAAACCTGCTCCAGAATAACACACTGATGTGAATCCATTGATAATGTCTTTTTTGGTTGTCATCATTATTAATGAACAGAGCCAAACAGAAGATATTACACATTGCCAACCAAAGCATATCATTCACATAGGCCACAAGTTGTGCACAGAAATAGATGATACATAGATGATCTAACGAGCAACAAGTCTGTCATACCGATGGTGAGTAGAGTGGCTTCTTCAGTGGGTATTCCGTCTCGTCGCGATCCGGCTTCTGCCACTGCACGACATGGAGGCACACATGGTTCCAGTCTTCTCGAAGTTCCATGGCACATGCTCCCTCCCGAATCCCAGGAACAAGTTCATGTCCACGTACAGCCTCCATCCGACTTCTACACACACATACACAGAAAGAAACAATTCGCGGTTATAATTTGTTTAGCTACAATCAATGGTTGTGACCACAGTTAACAAGAGAGAAGATTTAATTAGTGCAGATAAACAAGATGGTCCAACCTTTTAGCAGATTTAGCAAACACCATGCGTGCAAGTTCCTGGATAGCAATAACACCATAATTAGGAAAATTTGATAAACAAATGGCATGACTAATTGCACAAAAAAACATCCAAGTATGATCTCTTCTTTATTATAGGAATCCAAACCATTTATAGAACACATACAACCAATATGACAAATTGCTAGAGTAGATGTACAGTCACGTTATAGTTCAAAGATCCTCAAGATCTAAAAATAGCAAGGGGGTAGTTGGGGCGCACCCTTGGTGCGCCGCCTGAGAGGAAGTTCAGGCGGTGCTAGGTGGGGTGCGCCCCTTTTACTTTTTTATCTGCACTAAGTATTGTTGGTTGAAAACAGCCCCTTTCTAGTTAGTTTGTTATGTTCTTGTTAGCACATAAACATGCCATATATCATCAACTATGAACTTAATTACAAATTCATTTGAAGAACTTCACTTATCACTGATGCAAAAGCAAGTAGGATCACAATCTAGAAGTCATGGCCAAAAATTATCAGTTCCAATTGAAACAAGCTAGAAAAAAATTTGTGTACTCGATGGCTAACTATCAAACAACGGAAGCCACCAACGCTTCCAACAAGGGAGGCGAGGAGGCAACATGTAAGCACCAGCTAACAACCTTTGGTCATGGCATGCCCCCGCCTTGAATCTGAATACCAGCATGGCTGCTCAGCGCCTTGTCGAGCCCCAAATTACCTGGTCCTCTTTCTCATCAGCCCGAACGCCGTGCCAGATCCATCCGGCATGGCGCTTAGGTACACTGCGCACTCTTACCCAGACCTTGTTGCCGACGCCACACGCCCCCGCTTTGAATCTGAGCTCCGCCTTGTCGAGCCCCCTGCGCCGGTCCTCTTCCTCATCGGCCCTGGCATAAGATGGTTAACATCACAAACGGGCATGAATTGTAAAACAAGGCTTCATACCTGTAACAACAAAACTTACCTTATTTCCAGTTTACTCTATGGTGTGGAAAAAAAATAAGGAGTGCACCATGGATGAAGAGTTTCTGAGCCCAAGCTCAAATGAGCTTGGGTGAAACATTGACAAAAGCGGGGGCAAAAAAAATTCATCATGGAATCACATTCATAGAACGCGTGGCAAAAAAAATCAGTACTCTGAAAATAGTATCAACCAAAACCAGTTCATCGAGGTTTGACACATATATACGATCATAGACTCAATATTTATATTATAACACATTTATTCTGCAACTAACTTACAATAAAACTAAAAGGCATATTAACCTCTGTTTTCGAGTCGCTCGACTAGTCGACGAGTCGCACTTCTAGGGCCGACTCAGCCTCTCGACTCGACTCCTAGGATTAGTCGAGCGACTCGCGTGACTAGTCTCGACTAGTCGCTGTTTCTGGGTCGAGCGACTCACTTATTTTGGGCCCCACCTGTCGTCAGAGGTCTCTGCTACTGCTTGTTCCTCGCTGCATCATCGCCGTGGCTGCTTCTGGGGCTTGGAGACGACGACCCCAACGTCCCACAGTACTCCGGCAAGCATCCCTTCATGCGAGTGCTTCCACCATTGCTTTCCCTTGACGAATCTACTCTGCTGTTGAGGCATAAGGGATGCCGCGGTGAGGGAGAATCAGAGAAGGCTAAGGTCATGAGGAGAAGGGAGGTGTTTTAGGGTTGTGTGCAGAATGTGTGTGACGGCTGTGGTGAGGGAGGAGGGAGTGTGGATGGTGGATTAGGTCACCGGAGGATTATATAGCTACTAGATGGGCTTTTGGGCCACAGGAAAGTGCATAACTAGTGGCCCATGTGGCCCATCTCTTAGTCTTTCATGTTTTCTTTGGGCTTTTGCTCCCCTCCCCTGGCTGCTCCTGCTGCTGTTGTGCACTTGTGCTCCTCCTCTGGCTGCTGCTGCTTAACTCACATCAACTCGTCGCAATGTCGACTCGTCGACCGTGAGTCTAGACATGTCATGACTAGTCTAGAGTCGCCCCCCCCCCCCCCCCCCCCCCCCGGAGCGACTCATCGACTCGAAAACCTTGATATTAACTAATGTAGATACATGATTCTCTTATGAACTGAAACAAGTGTCTATTGTTCGAAAAGAAATCAATAGTATAAATAAGGAAAGTAAGCCATTGAATATTCAGAGGGACTCAGCATACTTATTATAAAGCTGAAGATGTCGAGAGGATAAAACCAAAATACCTGGAAGAGTACTTCAGTTATAGGAAACAAAACATATTAATGCACATTATTTGGGGGAAAATAGAATTGAAATGACAGAACATACTATAGGAGGGTAGCACACACAATAAGAAAAGACATGATAATAGAATCATACAAGCAGCATGTATTTGTATTTCTCAATTTGCATCCGTGATTGAAAGAAAACTACCAGCTGAAAATAACTTCAATGTTCGTTCCTACTTATCTAGCATACATTGGAGACGAAAATAGCAATTTTTTGTTGATGATCAATACTCATGTGACAATCTATTCAAATCCAAAAACACTTGTTTATATAAGGTCATATCTCAAAATTGGTGAGCTAAGATTGACATGCCATATTACATGTTTGTCTAAAACAAAACACTCTTGGAAGATGCTAATGACAATAAAGAGCACCTACATAGAAAATCTTGACAATACACGAACGTAAGAATGAATAGATAGCAACAACTGTTGTGTGAATCACATAGATGTTGTCCCCACGGTTGATCACATTGCTCAAGCAGTATCCATAGAAGAGTTGGAATGACTACTGATTTCAAGGTTAGCAAGCTATAAAGTACAAGAAGTATTTTAAAGAACTATTCATGATATGGGACACAGAAAGCGAAGGATTCATTTTGTTATCCATACTTCAGATCGTGCTGGATGGCCATTCGCGAACACAGAGGGGCGGATTCTCAGCACGTAACAACACCGCACAAAAAAAGGCGTTAAAAAAGAAGTAAGAATTTGAGCTCTAAATCTGAGAAAATTATGTGATCATGTCTCAAAAAATCCAGCACAATTATATTTCCCCTGCAATTTATCCATATATAGCTTGCATAGCAAATCACAAAACACAGCTGTATTTGAGAAACAAATTACTGAGTTCCACAGTGGCCTTGTTGGATTTCAACAATAACCTACACAAGCAAGGATGAAAAAATTGCAGACTAACTCAAAGCAGAGAAGTGGTAGAGTGAGTACCTGCAAGAGAGTGATGGAGAAATACGCATAGGCGTCAAGGCCGAGAGGTGGGAGTGGAGGAAGCGGAGCATGACCAACCAGTACATGCCAAGAAGAAGGCCAGGGATGGAGGCAACATAGCGTCTCCTCATCCTCACATCTTGCTTCCGTCTCCTATTTCTAATCCTCTTCTCTCTCATGGTAGGGAACCCAATTAGTCCTTTGTTCCTTGGATCTAGCTTTAGGGAAGATGAGACAGAGTAGAAGAGAGATGAAGAGATGGGGGTGGAGGTTGTGTACCTGTAGATCAGACGGAGATGCCTAGGAGGTGGAGCGTTGCGGCCCGCACGCTGAGGGCAAGGAAGACGGCGGCGGCGGCGGCGACGTGAACGGCTCTACCTCCTCCTTCATCCCTGCGGACCTCCTGATCTTCCTCCTTTGTCTGGTCACCGCGCACAGAGGGCAGCATGGGCGGGGGAGAAGGAGAGATGAGGAGGGGCTTGAGGGGCGCCCCTGACAGCGTGGAGGAGGGAGAGGTGGAGGGAAGCAACAGGACCAGAGGGAATTGGGAGGGCGACGGCGATAGCAGGGACGCGGACGGGAATGCGCTAGGGTTTTCTTGCAACAACAAAACGAGGGAAAAATGATAAAACGAAACGAGAAAATCAGCCCAGTCCCTTGTGCCCACGTGGACGTCGCGAGAGGGCGCTCCTTACGCGACTATTAATGGGTTTAATTTATTTGTTTTTGCGGTTCCGCTTATTAACGCTTACCATTTATTCGTTTATATTAGTGTTGTCTTTATTGGTTAGGAAAGCATTTTCATCCTGGAAATTATGACCGTCGTATAAAGCAACTCCTATAGAGTATTATGTTTTCCATTTCAAGATAGAATGATACACTATAGGTAATGAGGTTCAGTGACAACTCATTGGCATTGTAACACTTCACTTTGATATGTTATTTCTATTAAGAGTGGACTTAGAGCATCTCCAAAGAAGACCCTCAAAGCTCCGGTATATATCCAAATTATAGTGTCCAATGGGGAACGCTATCGGTCCGCGAAGCGGTTCGGATGTCCGTTTTCATGCAAATAAGAATCAACTTGGGGGGGGGGGGGGAGCTATGCAAGTGGGCGTCCACTTCCCCACATGGTCCTCCTCTATTTTCTCTCTCTCCTTCCAACCGCACACCACACACACATACACACCACATGCATGCCCCCCTCCTCTCCTCCAACCAAACAAATGAGAATTTCTGTGATTATAAGGATTGGACGGCTCCCTCCGGCATCATGTCTGCGGACCATGTCCGGACATGAAAAAGGACATCTGCGGTGTGCGGATTGGGGGCCAGCATTGGAGATGCCCTTATGATGTTTGTTACCCTAACGATTAAGAGGGAGAATGTTGGAACTGATCTCACAGATTTATAACAAACCAATAGGAAAATAGAGGTGACATATTCTTCTCTCCTCACGTTTGTGCTTGATTGGGTGCACACAAGCCAAATAGGTCATGCCCCTTGGGCATATAATGTACATAGGTTAACCCCAAAACTACTCCTAACAACTGATCCAAAAAGATGCTAATGAGTATTAGAAGACCGTTATCACCGCCGGCCATCACAAGGCCATGCCAGTGGCTTCATGCTGCCATCGATGTCTCCATGCTCCTGCTCTTCTTCCACGACCATCTCCCTGTTGCGGAAGAACACAAGGTGTAGCCATGACATGGCTACACAAGGGGTGGACCAAGTAGGCAGGAGGTTTCCCTCTGTACTCGTAAGAAATCTCACGAACCCCCTTTTGTTAATCTGTTTTAGGTGGTCTAACTAAAAATAGGTTCAACATCCTACTCATGCCATGCCTAAAGTTTTATATCTAACATGCATTACCTTCCATGTCCTTGCAATCTAGTGCCCTAATCGCCAGATATTCCTCACGGTTCCGATGTAATAAAAGTCATCATTCTCAAAGAAAAGATAAAGGTGTGGAGAAAACCAGTGAATGATAGTACTATATCATCTATCCTTCCTCACTCGGGCCATGGAGAGTGTAGAAATGCATGCTTTAGTCAATGCAATCAAAAAACCGATCTGATGAAAAATACGAGTGTGCCATCAGCAGTCTCAGCCTGAGGACCCAGGACAGCGCCGTGCGTCAGCTGCTGGCCTACGGCGCCGTCTGGATCGACTTCTCATGTAGCTAACCGCAGGTGCTTCAGCGCGCGGGCGCTCGGCGGCTACCATGACGCGCACAGGCTTGAGGGCAGCCGAGCGGTGCTTCGTCGGGTGGCGCGGGGATGGCGGAGGCGCCTCGACGAGGAACAACAGTCAGAGGAGCTGATCGGCGGCGGGACCAAGTTTGCTCGCCTGCGTGGTTTTTCCTACTCGTGCGCTGTTCCGGTTTATCTGTTGCCACACGGCCGTACATGTGCGTTGGCTTTTTAGTTCTGGTTTCCTGTTTGGATCCGCCACGGGCGTGCGTGTGCGTTGGTTTTCTCCTAGTGTCCGTTTTCCTGTTCGTAAACACGTCCTATCCGAAACAATAAGGTACGCATCAAAGGCGCCTTCTCGCGCTATCCACCTGCCCCGATTTACTGTGTCGAAGGAAGATAAAAACTGGGAGGAAGAGAAGTTGCGTGCGGTGGAAGCCCTACGTGCTGTCCCTTCCCATCTCCTTCCTCTCCTCTCTCTCCCCGCGCCGCCGCCGCCACGGCCGTGGAGAAGCTGATCGGGTTGGCTTACTTACATGAGAAGGAAACATCTCGATGAAGCCCAACACCCCACGTCCCCACCAGGCATCAGTCTTCAGTCCCCACTCCCCACGCAACCTTCTGCTCACGCCTCTCGCCCGCTCCTCGCCTTCAACGCCGTCGCTCGTCCTCTTCCCCTTGCTCGTCCTCCGCCCCGCCTCCTCTCCTCTATGAGCTATGCGGGGACGAGCCCCCCGGTAACCAGTAGCAGAGTGGGAGAGCGAGAAGCCATGAAGATGGCGAGAAATAACTAGCTGGTAGGGGCGGATCAATCTAGGCTCGATTTCGGGGCCTCTCATGGCCGAGCCTGTGCCACCTATGCTCCTCCCCTTCCCGAGGAGCACCTGCTGCTTTCAGGGGACTACTCTAGCTGCCGGCCAATGGAAGCCTCTCCTCAGCCTCTTCTCCTGGAGAAGAAGAAGGCCTGCTCTTCTGCTTCGGATCCCCACCAGGTGTGTTTTGTCTTCCCTTTTTGCTGACCAATTTCTTACCCGTTGCCCTTCAATTGGTATTCCCTGAAAAAACATGTGGAAGTGAAGGGACTTAGCTCAGATGTTTTGCACACAATGTCCTCGCTGATGTGTTGCTCAAAAGCCTATTGGGCTGGGCTGTTGCCCAAGTTTATGATGGACCTTAGTGCCGAGCTGGGCAGTTAGCCTGCTTCAACATTTGGTACATCGAATCGATGTATTACGAGAGTCAAGGTGAAGATTAATAATACAGGTTTAGATGATCCTTTTCTCCATGGTTTTACCATATGGTCATTCTGACTACCTAAAGCATTGACGCCTCTCAAGGCAAACAACCTTGTCTTGAATGAATATTCAACTATAGTTCTACAGTGAAATGAAACAGTTATAGTGGTCTTTCTCATATTTTCGCTGGGCTGTTCTCTGTGGAAACCATGGACACATGGGCAGGAAATCTAATGTCACGGCCAAATCTTAAATAGCAGCATACCATACCCGGAAGGTTCATGAGTTGTTTATACAAATTACAGGTAAATGTACTCAACAGTTCTCGCTATTGCAGTGAAGTTTCCATTCCTTTGATTTTTGATTCGGTGCTATGCTATGCTTGTGTTACTGTTGCATTATAGACAAAGCGTCCAGTTCCTAATTCATTCAATATCCTTTCTATTAGTCCTTGATGTGGCTATGTTTTCAAATTGACTTCTCACCCAGCTTGATACAAAATGGAATGGTCATATATATAGCTTCTTAAACATCTTTTCTCCGGTGCAGGTTGTACTTTTATCTAATATTCTAGTACCTATCATCTTTAGGCATATAACCTTAAGCATAATTAAAATTATTGTGAGACCAAGTTGAATTGGCGACGACACGATGTTGTGGCTGACCATTTCTTGCACCGCCTGGGTAAGTACAGTTTTGGGACAATTCACAGGATCGAGTTGATCTGTTGTACATCGAATTAATTTAGCTCTGTTTTGGACCTTCGGTGGCTCGAACAAGGATTGTACTGTTTGGTCCCTTTCAATTGCGTGAGTTTCGTGAATCTTCTACCATATGTATTTTCCACAGATTTACAACACGGAGTGCTAACCAGAAGAGGAACAAGGTGGAGTGGCATGGAAACCAGTTCAAGACGTGGATCCGGTCCAGTGAAACTAAGGAGTAAGGACGATAATGTGAGCTCTAATATGACCTTGTGCAACTGTGAGTAGTTTTGATTTTATGTATACGTGCAGAGAAGTGCTATATGTGCCCTCTTAGCTCTCTGGTTGTGGCTTGTTCTCTCAGTTTGTCCTCATCTTGGATCTGCTTTCTCGCTCCCTATGGAGGTCTTTATAGGGGACGGTCCATTCCTCATCCTCGTGTTTTGTTCTATCCTTGCGTACATGTATGCTCATGTCTGTGTTCTTTTGGTCACCTCTGTGTGAACTGAATTGTTTTTGGGTTTTGGGTTTCTAATGCTATACGAACGACATGTCCAGCATCTTCAGTTCAGATTGGCCATTGTGAGCGTCCATATAGATGGTTGTTAGTGTGATGTTATGTTTTTGGTTTGCTGCTGATGTTAACTGCTCATAGCCTATTTGTTGTTATGCTGCACCGAGGTGTGCTCTTGTCATGTTTTATTCGATTATTTTTCTGATATGTGTGCTCTGTTGCTCAAGATTGTTTGAGGTGACCTAAGCATTGGTTGGTTGACCGCTATGTTCATCGTCATTTGTTTCACCTTAATTGTTCGTGTCAAGCTCAGGTATGGCCCTTCATACTATATATTACACCTCTGCCTCTGTCAAGCACCACAGATCCAATAAGGTGACCTCCTTCCTCTGTTCTTTGAACATCCTCTCTTCGACATAATCAGCCTTTAATACTAAACTAAACTACAGTCATTTTGGTGTTTCTTGTTTATATAATGACCAAATGCTAAAATAGAAAGGGATAGATCCAGTCAATATTCCATAGATGCAACATTTCAGAGGGTCACAATTGTTTGTCTGAACTTGACTGCCCCTTTTATCTTGCTATATGTATGGTGCTCGATGTGTCAGCTCCGGCCTAAAATGTTTCTAATTTTCTGCCATTTGACTCTTCAAATGTTTGGGAACACTGTATATTCAGATGACTCAATGTTAAAATTTGAACTTGCCACACTCTAAGCTTTCCAGCTACTTTGATAATTTCTTTCAAATATATTCATGCTAATCTAGGTTATTTTCTGTTCAGATATAACTTGGTTTCATTAATCCATGTAATGAACGAAATCACAAATACGGTAGATACATGTGCCACCACATCTCTATTTTACCATGTCACTTCTACTTCAAATCATGAGTGTGTTTTCTTTTAACAGAAAACCAACGATAACAATTCCAAATAATAGATCCATATGGAATGCCAAACTATTTATACATTATATTCCATCACGTTCGTTGTGTAGAGAAGCATGGTGCTACAAGAAACTCAAAGCACCTCAAAGCACCTCAGACCGAAGAGTAAATTATCCATGGTAAGAAACAACCTTTTTGATGCTCTTTCCATGCTACTCTATTCATATCTTGACACCGACGACTTCTCTCTAAAGGTACGTACGCACCTCTGGTGGCCTACTCTACTTCGGAGAACTTGAAGAGCATTGCGAGTTTCTCAAACATTGAATGTTCCTGTTGCAGCATGGCTCCTGTTCATTTATTGTGTTGACTTGCATCTCTTTCTCTCAGTCCAATGGTCTATTGTTCCATGTTACCTGTTTGTAGATGAATATATATAGTATCCACAATCAAGTACTGACAAATCCTTAAGTTTACTTCTCCTCATATGGACATATGATTTTATAACACTGTTATTAAGATGCGAGGTGAATATCCATTGTGAACCTATTTCTGCTATATGTCAATGTGCTCATGTGGTCTTTCTATGTTTCCGACGCTAAAATTAGATTTACTATGTTTGCCAATTGAAAGTTTGCATGTACTTCAATTATTGATGTATCATCTAGGCTGTCTGTCTTTTTGTTTAAACTAAGTCTACTGCCATACAGTCACGTTAACAAATACGGCAACTTAATTAGCGCGCACAAACCCGCCTCAAGAGGCGCCACTAGGTGGCGCCCCAACCACTAATATGATAGAGTAATGATACAGGACATGTAGGCAAAGACAAGACATACTGTACGTGTCATAACGAAAGGGCCTCCTAATTAGTCCTCCGACCTCCCGGGAACAAAATAGTCTTCCATCGATTCGCCGGGTTCTTTGCATGATGCAGATGAAGACTACTACCCCCGATGGCAGCTCCAGGTACATACGAACTAGGGCTGTTTATTTGTGCTTCTATATATTTTTTAGGTATACTAGTAGCTCCTAAGGTTTTTTTTTTCTTTGAGAAATCATGGGATATTAATTTACGATGCTCATGTCATATACCCAGGATCATACGCCAACCGAAGATTCCGACGAAGACGTTCTTATTTATTTTCAAGCAGAAGGTTGGGTCTCTACTTTTTGGAAAAGATCACAAGATCATCAGACCAAAGAAGATGTTCAGGCTATGTATTCGTGATGAGTATGGCACGAGGGCATTGGCTAAACCTGCAGCTGCTGTATTGCCGGAGCCAGCCTGCCATTGTTGATCGTGCGTGCAAATGTGGAGCTGAGCTGCGCTGCGCTCCCTCTCCCCACCGACCGCGTCGCGGGCCACTCCGGCTTCGGCGGCCACCCACCCACTCTCCGCCCCGCCTTTACTCCGGCTGCCGGCCTAGGGGCTATGCCGCACCGCTCCCCTGCGAGTGCCCCGGCCTCGCCCGCCGCGAGCCTTGGATGGAGTACGCCCGAAAAGGTGGAGATCCAGGGCGAGTCCAGCGGTTCGTCGGAGGTGCCGGCGACTCCTCTGACCCCGTCGTCGCGAGATCCCCGGAGCCCAGGCTATCGCTCGCCTGGATCTGGGGCGGAGGTCGAGGAGGCGGGCTTCGGACCGGCGGATGGCGGCATGGCTCCCCAATCTGAGCGCCCCCGCCTCAAATCCATCGTGGTAAGTGATAACTCCCTCCCCTCTCCGGCCACCGACGACATTGAAGAAGGATGGGAAATCCATCAATCGCGCAAGAATCGCCGCGCCGGCCAGGATCCATTTAGTGCTAGGCAGAATTCGAGGAGCCGGCCACCTCGCCATGGTCGCAGCCACGGGCACTCGGCGGGCAGAGAGGCCTTTTTAAGCAGATTCAAGGGTCTCTGCTTCCGCTGTCTGAGCCCTCACCACCGTCGAGTAGACTGTAGAGATCCACTCCGCTGCATCATCTGCAAACGCCAGGGCCATTTCGGCCAAGAATGCGCCGACAACCCACGCAACAAGGGGAGGGGCTCGGCTGCTGACCCGCCGCGCTCCCCGCACCGGCCTGTCCGCGAGCGCCTGACCTTTCCGCCACCGCCTGCCTCACCGCGACAGCCAATGGAGTCGGGCGCCCTCATCAACCACGCCCGCCGCCCCCGCAACAGCCACAAGGTCATCGCCTCCTCGCCGACGATGGAGCACCAGGTCTTCCAGCTGAACCAGCACGCGGTCGTGGTCACCGCGATGGGCACCAAGGCGCACGCGGCGAGACCGCTTTCCATCGGCCGCGCGCTCGAGCGCGAACTCAAGATCCCCCCGCACCTGCTCCGCGTCACCAACCATGACCCCGAGGACTTCTTCGTCTACTTCACCCCGCCGGCACACAAGGACCTGGCGGTGCGGCGCGGCTCGCTGTCGGTGGACGGTGTGCCGTTCCTGCTCGAGCCCTGGAGGGATGATACGTCTCCAACGTATCTATAATTTTTGATTGCTCCATGCTATATTATCTACTATTTTGGACAATATTAGGCTTTATTTTCCACTTTTATATTATTTTTGGGACTAACCTATTAACCGGAGGCCCCAGCCCAGAATTGTTGTTTTTTGCCTATTTCAGTGTTTCGAACAAAAGGAATATCAAACGGAGTCGAAACGGAATGAAATCAACTGGAAAAGTTATTTTTGAAAGGAAAGCTACCGGAAAAACTTGGAGTGCACGCCAGGGGAGTCCCGGGCTGCCCACGACGGTGGGGGGCACGCCCATCCCCTAGGGCGCGCCCCCCTACCTCGTGGACAGCACGGAGGTCCACCGGCGTACTTCTTTCACCCATATATACCCACGTACCCTAAAACTTCTAGAGAACAGAATAGATCGGGAGTTCCGCCGCCGCAAGCCTCCTCAGAGCCACCAAAACCAATCGGGACCCTGTTCCGCACCCTAACGGAGGGAACCCTCACCGGTGGCCATCTTCATCATCCCGGCGCTCTCCATGACGAGGAGGGAGTAGTTCACCCTCGGGGCTGAGGGTATGTACCAGTAGCTATGTGTTTGATCTCTCTCTCTCGTGTTCATGATTTGGCACGATCTTGATGTATCGCGAGCTTTGCTATTATAGTTGCATCTTATGTTTCTTCTCCCCCTCAACTCTCTTGTAATGGATTGAGTTTTCCCTTTTAAGTAATCTTATCGGATTGAGTCTTTAATGATTTGAGAATACTTGATGTATGTCTTGCCGTGCGTATCTGTGGTGACAATGGGATATCACGTGATTCACTTGATGTATGTTTTGGTGATCAACTTCCGGGTTCCGCCCATGAACCTATGCATAGGGGTTGGTACACGCTGCCTTCTTGATTCTCCGGTAGAGACTTTGGGGCACTCTTTGAGGTTCTATGTGTTGGTTGAATAGATGAATCTGAGATTGTGTGACGCATATTGTATAATCATACCCACGGATACTTGAGGTAACATTGGAGTATCTAGGTGACATTAGGGTTTTGGTTGATTTGTGTCTTAAGGTGTTATTCTAGCATGAACTTGTAGCGACCTGACCTCAGATGGTCAAGTCTCTGTGCTTCAGTGTCATCCCTGGATCAGTAATGCTGACACACACAGTACTCGAAGGATTTATAATAGAGTAGCAATCACACACTTATTACATCAAATGTCTCAAAGGAGAACTTATTACAATAATATGGCTTAAGGCCATCTAATGCGATAACAGCGGAAGGCTTGGAAGATAAAGTGAGTCCATCAACTCCAACGGCATAGCTGAGCTGCACGGCAACGACCTAACGAACCTTACTCCTCGTCCGAAAAGTCTGCAACATAATACGTTACAGCTGAAACGGGTCAAGACATGGAATATCTTTGCGGCAATATAACACAAGAGAGCAAGAACAGGATAATGCTATCACTACATGCATATTTGGCTGGTGGTAAGCTCTATGGTTATAGTTTCTTGAAAAGCCAATTTTTCCCTACAACAAAGAAATAGATTTTAATTTAACTATCATGGTGGTTGAAACAACATTGAGAAGGTATATCCCCAACTCAATCCCAATTAAATTAATTAATAACCCAACAAATTTAATTAAGAGTGATGAGATACATGTGATAACCCAAGTACTAGACACTCAAGATTGTCCATAACCGGAGACACGGCTAACCATGATTAGATTGTACACTCTGCAGAGGTTTGCGCACTTTTCCCCACAAGACTCGATCTCCTCCATTGGATTTCTCGCACTACATGGTGTTTGAGAAAGCGGATGACCGAGACACGCCTTTCGTAAACCTTAACTCTCTACTCCGTAGACCATACCAAACCTACAAAACCCACTACCTGCTGATCTACCTTTTCAAGAGCTTCACGTAACTTACTCAACTATGCTAGAGCCCATAATAGCTTGTGGCTGCACACGGAAGTTTCTAGCATGAATCATCTCAGTTCCCTTTAAGTCTGGGTGGCGGTCCATAGGAAGATCACACGGGTACCCCGGGATTTCCAAAAAAATACAGACAACACTGGGTTCCACAGGTGCCTCATTCCACCCAGATGTTAATTTAAGTTGCCACCTTAAGTTGAACCATTAATTAACAATCTCACATCTGTCATGGATTCACTCAAAGCCAAACCACGTCTACGAGCATAGCATATCATAGCAATATATAAGCAACAAGCAAAGATGCCCAGGTAAAACTCAAATAAAAGAGGTTGACCAGAAAGTTCAACTTAAGAACTCCGGTTCGCAAAAAGAATCATATCAAACGGAGCAACGAAACTCAAACGGCGAAAGAAACAAGATCCGTTTACTAATCTGAACTAAAGTCAAATTTTACAGTACCAAAATCTTGTTTAAGTTGATTAAACAGAAAGAGAGTCTCGAGATGACATTCTAGGCGTTTGAATCGCCTGATTCCGACTAACGAGCGAAAAGATAAACATAAACTAAGATCGGGTCAGAAATCGCGATCGAAAATAATCGCAGATAAATCCGATAAAAGAAAACTGACGAACAGACTAACGAACGAGCGTTCGTTATCTGTAACTAACGGAAGGAAACCGTTCGTTTAAACGAACGCATTTTATTTAACGTCCGCTAATTAGAAGAACCGAGAAAAACCGGCGAACCGATCTAAAAAAACCGAACTAGGGTTTCTAAAGAAAAACCGAACGGTTTTAAAAAAACCGGCGGCTCGGATCCGGCGCGGTACCTCCGGCGAGGGGCTCCGGCGAGGCGGGGTTGGGCGGCGGGGCGGCGGGGCTCGGCGGCGAGGCTGGCGGCGGGCGGCAGCGCTTGGGGCGTGGTATGGTGGTGGGGGTGGGGCGCGTATATAAGGAGGCGGGCGACTTGGAGGAGGGGGCAAGGCGCGAGGCGGAGTCCGCTCGGACTCGGTCCGAAGCGGCGGCGGGCGGCGACGCTGGGCGGTGGCGCTGGCTTGCTGAGCCGTCGGCCATTGAGCCTTCGGCGGAACCTCTTTTTAAAAAATAATTTCACGATGTAAAGAAAATCCTAGAAAATAAAATAAAAACCTAAAAATGCCAAAACAAATTTTCACCGTCTAAATAAAATATTTAGAACGAGATGAACATTTTCTTGGCCCTAAAATGCAATTTTGAAAACGTGCAATATTTCTAATGCAAATAAAATCCAAATAAAATCAAATTAATGATTTTAACATTTTTCCTCTAATATTTTAATTGTTTTGGAGATGTCATATTATCTCCTCTCATATTTTTTTTATGAAATATTTTTCGGAGAGAAAAATAATTAAAATCAAAATCCTCGGTTCATTATTTGATAAAAAATCAAATAGGAAAAACCAGGAAATCCCCAACTCTCTCTCCGAGGGTCCTTGAGTTGCTTAGGATTTCGAGGATTGCGGAACGAAAATGCAATAAAATATGATGTGCAAGAATGACCTATGTATAACATTCCAAATTGAAAATTTGGGATGTTACAAACCCCTTAAGATGAATCTCGCCCTTGAGATTCGGGTTGGCTAGAAAATAGGTGCGGGTGGTCTTTGCGAAGATCATCCTCTCATTCCCAGGTGGCTTCCTCCTCGGTATGGTGGCTCCAATGAACTTTGCAAAACTTAATAACCTTGTCATGGGTGACTCGGGCAAACTCAAGAATTTTAACGGCTTCTCCTCATAAGTCAAATCACCGTCCAATGAATTGCCTCCAAGGGTCTCAGATCTCTTAACGGTATATCGGCCATCTCAGCATGACACTTCTTCAGCTGTGAAACGTGGAACACATCGTGAACTCCTGACAATCCCTCTGGTAATTCCAGCTTGTAGGCAACTTCTCCCATTCGTTCCAAAACATGATACGGTCCTACAAATCTCGGAGCTAACTTTCCCTTAACTCCAAAACGTTTCACTCCTCGTAAGGGTGATACTTGCAGATATGCTCTATCTCCAATTTCATAAGTTACCTCCTTGCGTTTTGAATCTGCATAACTCTTCTGCCTGGACTGCGCAATCTTCAGTCTATCACGAATCAGTTTAACCTTCTCCTCAGACTCCTTAATCAAGTCTGGTCCAAACAACTGACGGTCTCCTACTTCATCCCACATCAACGGTGTTCTACACCTCCGTCCATACAGGGCTTCGAACGGTGCCATCTTCAAACTGGCTTGGTAGCTATTGTTGTACGAGAACTCTGGGTAAGGCAAATTGTCATCCCAGCTAGATCCATAATCTAGCGCATAGGCTCTCAACATGTCCTCCAAAATCTGATTGACTCTCTCAGTTTGTCCATCCGTCTGCGGGTGGAATGCTATATTGAACTCCAATCTGGTTCCCAAAGTCGTATGTAACTGATGCCAAAACTTTGAAGTAAACTGTGTTCCTCTATCTGATACAATGGTCCTCGGAACTCCATGCAGACATACGATCCTGGACATATATATCTTGGCCAACTTCGCACTTGTATAGGTGGTTTTACTTTGGGATAAAGTGAGCCACTTTGGTCAAGCGATCAAATACTACCCATATTGAATCATATCCTGCTTTGGTCCTAGGTAATCCGGTGATAAAGTCCATGCCAAGTTTATCCCACTTCCATTCGGATATCGGCATAGGCTGTAATGATCCTGGCCGCTTCGATGCTCGCCTTTACTCTCGACATACATCACATACGGCTACATACTCGGCAATATCCTTCTTCATACCAGTCCACCAGAAACGTTCCTTCAAATCCAAATACATCTTGGTGTTTCCGGGGTGTATCGAGTATGGTGAGTCATGAGCCTCCTGAAGTATTAACTTCCCGATCTCTGGTTTATTGGGCACATAAACTCGGTCCTCAAACCATAAGGTATTGTGCTCATCCTCGCGAAAACCTTTGGCCTTTCCTTTGCTCATCTTCTCCTTTATCTCGGCAATCTCTTTGCCATCCTTCTGAGCTTCTCGAATCTTGCCCAACAATGTCGACTGAACCTCCATTGTTGCAACGAAACCTCTTGGAACAATCTCCAACCGAAGTTCCATGATATCCTCTGCTAACTCCTTTGGCAATCTTGTGCTCTCTAGGATATTAGCATAACTTTTCCGGCTCAAGGCGTGCTCACGACATTGGCCTTTCCAGGATGATAGTGTAGCTTCATATCGTAATCCTTTATAAGCTCCAACCATCTCCTCTGCCTAAGGTTCAGCTCCTTTTGCGTGAAAATGTACTTCAAACTCTTATGATCTGTGTACACATCACAACGTTTCCAATAAGGTAATGTCTCCAAGTCTTCAATGCATGCACTACGGCTGTTAGCTCCAAATCATGCGTGGCATAGTTCAACTCATGGGGTTTTAGTTGTCGTGAGGCATAAGAAACAACTCTTCCGTCCTGCATAAGCACACATCCAAGTCCTAAGCGAGAGGTGTCTCAATACACTTGAAACTCCTTATGTATATCCGGCAGGTGTTAGCACTTTGGGGCTGTAGTCGACGTTTCTTCAACTCTGAAAACTTGCCTTGCAATCTTACATCCATTTAAACTTAGTATCCTTCTTCAACAATTCAGTCATTGGCTTTGCAATCTTGGAAAAATTCTCAATGAATCTCCGATAGTATCCTGCGAGTCCAAGGAAATCATGGATCTCGCTAATCAAGTGGGTGCCAACCATTCAAAGGATCGACTGAAGCTTGCTGGGGTCTACTGCTATACCTTCTCCTGATATAACATGCCCAAGGAATCCAACTTCCTTCAACCAAAACTCGCATTTTCTAAACTTAGCGTATAACTGGTGTTCCCTGAGTTTCTCGAGAACTAAACGCAAATGCTCCTTGTGCTCCTCTTCATTCTTCGAGTATACCATAATATCATCGATAAACACCACAACAAACTTGTCCAAATACTCCATGAACACCTTGTTCATCATGCTCATGAAATAGGCAGGGGCGTTAGTCAGTCCAAACGACATGACTGTATACTCATATAATCCATACCGCGTGGTGAACGCTGTCTTTGGTATATCCTTCTCTCGAATCTTCAACTGATGGTATCCTGATCATAGATCGGTCTTCGAAAATACTTTAGCTCCTTGCAGCTGATCAATCAGATCATTGATCATCGGCAGTGGGTACTTGTTCTTAATTGTTACCTCATTCAAGGCTCGATAATCAACAACCATCCTTAGGGATTTATCCTTCTTCTCAACCAAAAGCACTGGAGCTCCCCAAGGTGATGAACTCCTTCGAATGTAACCTTTCTCCAATAACTCCTTGATCTGTTTCTTAATTTCCTCCAGATCATTTGCGGGCATCCGATAGGGTCTCTTGGATATTGGCCCTGTACCTGGCAATAGCTCTATCAAAAACTCGATGTCTCGATCCGGTGGCATGCCTGGTAACTCCTGTGGGAAAACATCCGGGTAATCCTTCACTACAGGTACTTCCTCCTGAACAACTCCCGTGAGGGTATTCACTTGGCTCCTCCTAGGCACATGCCTAGATACATACTTAATCCTTTTTCTCCGGGTGGTGAGATAAATCGACTTACTCGCATACCAATACTTCCTCCATACTTTGACATCCAGTCCATACCTAATATCAATCCAATCCTTGTGACTCCATGATAATTAGGTCAGACGGAAAAACATGTGTGCCAATGGTTAGGGGTATCTGGTTGCACCATCGGCTAGCCATATACTCTGCTCCAGGCGAGCTCACTAAAAGAGGGGTCCTAAGGGTTTGGGTTGGTAGTTTAAACTTATCCACGAATCCCCTTGATATGTATGAATGCGATGCACCAGTATCGAAAAGAACAAGAGCGGTAAATGACATAACCAAAAACTTACCTATTACCGTGTCCGGCTGCTCTTCAACCTCCTCCACGTTAACGTGGTTCACTTGTCCTTTGTTTAATGGATTAGGCTTCTTCCCAGCGCTCCCATTTCCGTTTCCGTTCCTTCCTTCAGGGCAATCATTGGCATAGTGCCCTGTCTTCTCTCACTTAAAGCAAGTAACTCGACTTAGGTCTCTTTTGGCGGGTGTGGCTGGATTGGAGCGGTTCTGATTGTTATTAGCTCCGTTCCCATTTCCATTCTTAGCACCATTGTGGTTATGCGATCCTCCTCCAAAGGTGGGTGTGACCTCCATGGTTATGAACAAGTCCTCCCGAATTCGGGGTTAAGCGTAACCTGGCTTTGAGCTCTGAAGTTATACTTCCCTTGTCCATACTTCCTCTTACGGCTCTCTCAACTGATGTCGCTTCCCTTCAATCATAAGAGCCTTATCTACCAACTCTTGGTAGTTGTTGAAGGTTGCTACCATCAACTGCATGCTCATCTCATCATTCAGCCCTTCCATAAACTTCTCACCTTGGCGGCATCTGTGGCCACATCATCGGGGGCATAGCGTGATAGCTTGCTAAAATCACCCATGTCTTCGAGCCACAAGACGGTTCCCTCGGCGTAAGTTGCGGAACTCCCGCTTCTTCATCTGCATAGCTCCAGTTGAGACATGGGCTGTGCGGAAAGCTTGCTGAAACTGGTCCCAAGTGACATTGGCTATAGGAAAAGTAGCCGTGCAATTCTCCCACCATGAGGCTGCTGGTCCATCCAATTAGTGTGCGGCAAAACGCACTTTCTCAGCATCTGTGCAACCTGCGGTGGTCAACTCCCTTCCAATACGGCGTAGCCAATCATCAGCAACTATGGGCTTTGTGCTACTGGAAAACACCGGTGGCTGTAACCTTAGAAAACAGGCTAGGTTGTCCACTGGCGGCGGGTTATTGTTGTTGTTGTTGTTGTTGTTGTTGTTGTTGTTGCCCTGATTCTGAACTAGCAATTGCATCAAAGCATTCTGCTTCTGGATCAACTGGGTGAGCTCCGATGGGAAAACAAAACCGGTGTCACGTCTCAGAGGCATTTGATGGGTTTAGATGGAAGAGATTAGAATAGAAAAAGGTCTAATGGGAAAGCACTACCCATATGCACATGAGACAAACACAATCATTTCACTCAATCAATCAAGCAAGGGCATACAAACGGTCTAGAACTATCGCAAAAGTGCTCAAATACTACTAAATACATGGGGGAATACTACTAATATATGGTGGTCATCTAGAAATTTTGATCGGTGGAGGACTCCATGATGTCTGCTCTAGCTTCGTCTTCAAAGTCATCATCACTAGGATCGGAATCGGTGTCGTCGATGATGATGTAGTTGTCCGGGCAAGTGGGGTCGTCGTCTTCTTCTCCCGGTGCTGGTCCTCCCATGAATACTCCGATCTTCTTAACCAGGTCGTCATTCTTCTCCAGTAGTGTCTTGATTTCCTCCTCATATCCATCGCGTGTAAACTTGAGTTCTTCCTCCACTTCGATGATCCTAGTCTTCGCCTTCTTCAATTCCATCATGTCTCAAGACATCTGGTTCTCTGACGTCGAATGTGCTGGTTTAACTCTTGGATGAAAGCTGCAATGGATCTATCCTTCCTGGTGCTGATTACTTCCCATTGCTCGTCTCGGCGCCCACATATTTGGTAGATCGTGTCCTTAAGTTCCCTGTTGTAGACTTCTCCAATGTGTCCCATGGTAATGTGGGCTGCCATGCTCTTGCCTAGACTCCAGGTGGGTGCTTTGAAAGAAAATTCTATGGGTTTAGAAGTTGGCGAGAACGTCCTTCTTGGAACTTGTACTTGAATCATCCAGCGCTCCTCTTCTAGTAAGGTGGCATTGTATGTCCCGGTGAAACTTGGTATTCCAATGTTCAAATACCTAGTGACTTCCTTCAAGTGGCATCCAAAAGGTGTGTCTTCATCTGGTTGTGCAGACTTGTTCTTCATCTCCGTCATCCTAAAGAGTAGAAAATGGAGAGGAGTCAGAAATGAGTAGAGAAGAGTGACCTATGGTTTATCTTAGTGGTCGTGTCCTACACTCAGCATGGGCTCTGATACCATCTTGTAGCGACCCGACCTCAGATGGTCAAGTCTCTGTGCTTCAGTGTTATCCCTGGATCAGTAATGCTCACACACACAGTACTCGAAGGATTTATAACAGAGTAGCAATCACACACTTATTACATCGAATGTCTCAAAGAAGAACTTATTACAATAATATGGCTTAAGGCCATCTAATGCGATAACAGCGGAAGGCTTGGAAGATAAAGTGAGTCCATCAACTCCAACGACATAGCTGAGCTGCACGGCAACGACCTAACGAACCTTACTCCTCGTTCGAAAAGTACGCAACATAATACGTTGCAGCTGAAAACGGGTCAGCACATGGAATATCTTTGGCAATATAACACAGTAGAGCAAGAACAGGATAATGCTATCACTACATGCATATTTGGCTGGTGGTAAGCTCTATGGTTATAGTTTTGCGAAAAGCCAATTTTTCCCTACAACAAAGAAATAGATTTTAATTTAACTATCATGGTGGTTGAAACAACATTGAGAAGGTATATCCCCAACTCAATCCTAATTAAAGTAATTAACAACCCAACAAATTTAATTAAGAGTGATGAGATACATGTGATAATCCAAGTACTAGATACTCAAGATTGTCCATAACCGGGGACACGGCTAACCATGATTAGATTGTACACTCTGCAGAGGTTTGCACACTTTTCCCCACAAGACTCGATCTCCTCCGTTGGATTTCTTGCACTACATGGTGTTTGAGAAATGGATGACCGAGACACAGTCTTTCAGAAACCTTAACTCTCTACTCCGGGTAGACCATACCAAACCTACAAAACCCACTACCTGCTGATCTACCTTTTCAAGAGCTTCACGTAACTTACTCAACTATGCTAGAGCCCATAATAGCTTGTGGCTGCTACGGAAGTTTCTAGCATGAATCATCTCAGTTCCCTTTAAGTCTGCGTGGCGGTCCATAGGAAGATCACACGGGTACCTCGGGATTTCCAAAAAAATACAGACAACACTGGGTTCCCCAGGTGCCTCAATCCACCCTGATGTTAATTTAAGTTGCCACCTTAAGTTGAACCATTAATTAACAATCTCACATCTGTCATGGATTCACTCAAACCCAAACCACGACTACGAGCATAGCATGACAATATAATCAACACATAGAAGTAAATCCCAAGGGTTTGATAGTAACAGGGCAATAGGTTCTACCTCAACAACTACTTCCCAACCCACAAGTTAAAGACATCCTAATCATGCAATGTTTGAGGATTGAACTAATGCATAAAAACTGGGTATGAAAAGAGTATGATCAATGTGTTACTTGCCTTGCTGACGATCCACGGATTAGAGACTCGTAGTAACACGCTTCACACTCCGGGAATTCTATCGCAAGCAAACAATAACATACATAAGCAACAGGCAAAGATGCACAGGTAAAACTCAAATAAAAGAAGTTGACTAGAAAGTTCAACTTAAGAACTCCGGTTCGCAAAAAGAATCAAATCAAACGGAGCAATGAAACTCAAACGGCGAAAGAAACAAGATCCGTTTACTAATTTGAACTAAAGTCAAATTTTGCAGTACCAAAATCTTGTTTAAGTTCATTAAACACAAAGAGGGTCTCGAGACGAAACTCTAGGCGTTTGAATCGCCTGATTCTGACTAACGAGGAAAAAGATAAACAGAAACTAAGATAGGATCAGAAATCGCGATCGAAAATAATCGCAGATAAATGTGATAAAAGAAAATTGACGAACAGACTAACGAACGAGCGTTCGTTATCTGTAACTAACGGAAGAAAACCGTTCTTTTAAACGAACGTACGGACGAACGTCCGCTAATTAGAAGAATCGAGAAAAACCGGCGAACCGATCTAAAAAAACCGAACTAGGGTTTTTAAAGAAAAATCGAAAGGTTTAAAAAAACCGGCGGCTCGGATCCGGCGCGGTACATCAGGCGAGGGGCTCCGGTGAGGCGGAGTTGGTCGGCGGCTCATGGCGGGGCGGCTCAAGGGCGGCGGCTGCGGGCGGCGGCGGCCGCCGCTGGCGTGGCGATGGTTGTGTGGTGGTGGGGTCGGGGCGTATATAGAGGGGCGGGCGACTTGGAGGAGGGCGCAAGGCGGGCGGAGGCGGAGTCCGCTCGGTCTCGATCCGAAGGGCGGCGGGCGGGCAAGACGCTGGGCGGCAAGTCATGTTGGCAAGGGCCTACTGGTTTCGCCCAGAGGTGGAACCTCTTTTTTAATAATTTCACGATGAAATAAAATCCTAGAAAAGAAAATAAAAACCTAAAAAAGCCAAAAAAAATTCACCGTCTAAATAAAATATTTAGAACGAGATCAACATTTTCTTGGCCCTAAAATGCAATTTTGAAAACATGCAATTTTTCTAATGCAAATAAAATCCAAATAAAATCAAATAAATTATTTTAAAAATTTTCCTCTAATATTTCAATTGTTTTTGGAGAAGTCATATTATCTCCTCTCATATTTTTTTTATGAAATATTTTTTAGAGAGAAAAATAATTAAAATCAAAATCCTCGGTTCATTATTTGATAAAAAATCAAATAGGAAAAACCGGGAAATCCCCAACTCTCTCTCCGAGGGTCCTTGAGTTGCTTAGGATTTCGAGGATTGCGGAACGAAATGCAATAAAATATGATGTGCAAGAATGACCTATGTATAACATTCCAAATTGAAAATTCGGGATGTTACAGAACTCTAGGGCTGTTTGTGACACTTATAGGAATAGCCCAACAGATTGATTGGAAAGAATAACTTTGATGTGGTTTCGTACCCTACCATAATCTCTTCATTTGTTCTTCGTTGTTAGTGACTTTGGAGTGACTCTTTGTTGTATGTTGAGGGATAGTTATATGATCCAACTATGTTATCATTGTTGAAAGAACTTGCACTAGTGAAAGTATGAACCCTAGGCCTTGTTTCCTAGCATTGCAATACCGTTTATGCTCACTTTTACCATTAGTTACCTTGCTGTTTTTATATTTTCAGATTACAAAAACCTATGTCTACCATCCATATTGCACTTGTATCACCATCTCTTCGCCGAACTAGTGCACCTATACAATTTACCATTGTATTGGGTGTGTTGGGGACACAAGAGACTCTTTGTTATTTGTTTGCAGGGTTGCTTGAGAGAGACCATCTTCATCCTACGCCTCCCACGGATTGATAAACCTTAGGTCATCCACTTGAGGGAAATTTGCTACTGTCCTACAAACCTCTGCACTTGGAGGCCCAACAACGTCTACAAGAAGATGGTTGTGTAGTAGACATCAAGCTCTTTTCTGGCGCCGTTGCCGGGGAGGTGAGTGCTTGAAGGTATATCTTTAGATCTTGCAATCGAATCTTTTTGTTTCTTGTTTTAGCACTAGTTTAGTTAATAAAAGAAAATTATAAAAAAATGGAATTGAGTTTGCCTCATACGCTTCATCTTTTTAATATCTTTCGTGAGTATGATGGAAAAGGAAATTGTGCCAAAGTGTTAGAAGAAGAATGCATTAAAATGTTTGGCACTAAACCTTTGAATAATGAGCATGATTGCAATGTTTTTAGTATGAATTTCTTGAATAACCATGATGCTAATGATATGCAAAGCCACAAGCTTGGGGAAGCTATGTTTGATGAAGATGATATTTTTTGTCCCCCAAGCTTTGATGAGCAATTTTACTATGATGAAAGCATGCCTCCTATCTATGATGATTATTGTGATGACACGTATGCTTTAAATAATAATGATAACCATGAAACTTGTCATCTTTATCTTAATTTTCAATCACATGATAGTCATTTTGTTGAGTTTTCTCCCACTATTCCGAATGAGAAGAATTTTGCTTATGTGGAGAGTAGTAAAATTTATATGCAAGTAGATCATGAAAAGAATGCTTTAGGTGCTGGTTATATTGTTGAATTCATTCACGATGCTACTGAAAGTTATTATTAGGGAGGAATGTATGCTTGTAGGAATTGCAATAATATCAAGTTTCATCTCTATGTGCTTAAAGTTTTGAAGTTATGCTTGTTTTATCTTCTTGTGCAAGTTCATTCTTGTTCCCATAAGTTGTTTGCTCACAAAATCCCTATGCATAGGAAGTGGGTTAGGCTTAAATGTGCTAGTCATATTCTTCATGATGCTCTTATGTTTCTATTCTTATCTTTTATGTGAGCATCATTGAAATCATCATGCCTAGCTAGGGGCGTTAAACGATAGCGCTTGTTGGGAGGCAACCCAATTTTATTTTTAGTTCTTTTTGATTTTTATTCTGTTTGGAATAAATAATCCATCTACCTTCTGTTTAGATGTGGTTTTATGTTTTAATTAGTGTTTGTGCCAAGTAGAACCTTTGGGAAGACTTGGGTGAAGTCTTTATGATCATGCTGTAAAAAACAGAAACTTCAGCGCTCACGAGATTAGCTAAAACTTTTTACTGGAGAGTGCTATTTAGTTTATTATTTTTGCAGATGATTACTAGACAAATTCCTCAGGTCCAAAAATTCATTTTAGAATTTTTGGAGTTCCAGAAGTTTGCGTTAGTTACAGATTACTACATACTGTTCTGTTTTTGACAGATTCTGTTTTTCGTGTGTTGTTTGCTTATTTTGATGACTCTATGGCTAGTAAAATAGTTTATGAACCACAGAGAAGTTGGAATACAGTAGGTTTAACACCAATATAAATAAATAATGATTTCATTACAGTACCTTGAAGTGGTGTTTTGTTTTCTTTCGCTAACGGAGCTCACGAGATTTTCTGTTAAGTTTTGTGTTGTGAAGTTTTCAAGTTTTGGGTAAAGATTTGATGGACTATGGAATAAAGAGTGGCAAGAGCCTAAGATTGGGGATGCCCAAGGCACCCCAAGGTAATATTCAAGGAAAACCAATAGCCTAAGCTTGGGGATGCCCCGGAAGGCATCCTCTCTTTCGTCTTCATTCATTGGTAACTTTACTTGGAGCTATATTTTTATTCACCACATGATATGTGTTTTGCTTGGAGCGTCATTTTATTTTCTTTAGCTTTGCTTGCTTTTACTTATAATAATGTTTTGCATCTCTAGTTTCAATAAAAATGTCGAGGATAGGTTTTACCATGCTTATTTTGCAAGTATACATGTTGCTGTTTCAAAACAGAAAGTTTACCGCTGTTGCAAAAATTCCCTAGAAAAATCAGAATGTGATAAAATGTTGAAACCTTTTGCATAATAATCTCTGATAATTTTACTTCAGTGGGAATTTTCTTTAATAATTTTTCGAGGTAGGGAAGTATGATGAATCTTGCATTCTTTACAGACTGTACTGTTTTGACAGATTGCTGTTATGTTTGCATTGTTTGCATATGTTTGCTTGTTTAATGATTCTATTTGAGGATAGGACTATTAAATATGCAGGGAAATTTAGTATGCAATGTTGAATAATAATTTCAGACATTTGCTACAGTATATAATGATAAGGTTTTTGCATTGGTTTATACTAACTTATCTCACGAGTTCTTGTTGAGTTTGGTGTGGATGAAGCTTTCGAGATTTAGGAAACCGTGATATAAAAGGAATTAAGGAGACACAAAATTTCAAGCATGGGGATGCCCAAGGCACCCCCAAGATAATATTTCAAGAAGCCTCAAGCATCTAAGCTTGGGGATGCCCCGTTAGGCATCCCACCTTTCTCCTTCAACAATTATCGGTTAGTATCAGTTGAACCTAAGTTTTTGCTTCTTCACATGATGTGTGCTATCCTTGAAAGGTCGTTTTCTTTAGCTTTGCTTTCTGTTTTAATAAAATACCAAGATCTGAAATTATTAAATGTTAGAGAGTCTTCACATAGTTGCACAATTATTCGTCTACTCATTGATCTTCACTTATATCTTTCGGAGTAGTTCGTTGTTTGCTCTAGTGCTTCACTTATATATTTTAGAGCATGGTGTTAGTTTTATTTTGAAGAAATTGATGAACTCTCATGCTTCACATAGATTATTTTGAGAGTATTAAATAGCATGGTAATTTGCTTAAATAATCCTAATATGCTTGGTATTGAAGATTTGTAAAAACTTTCTTATGAGTGAGAAGTTTGATGCTTGATAATTGTTTTGAGATATAAAGATGGTGATATTAGAGTCATGCTAGTTGAGTAGTTGTGAATTTGAGAAATACTTGTGTTAAAGTTTGTGATTCCCGTAGCATGCACATATGGTGAACCGTTATGTGATGAAGTCGGAGCATGATTTATTTATTGATTGTCTTCCTTATGAGTGGCGGTCGGGACGAGCGATGGTCTTTTCCTACCAATCTATCCCCCTAGGAGCATGCACGTAATACTTTGCTCTGATAACTTGTAGATTTTTGCAATAAGTATATGAGTTCTTTATGACTAATGCTGAGTCCATGGATTATACGCACTCTTCTTCCTTCCACCATTGCTAGCCTCTCTAATACCGCGCAATTTTCGCCGGTATCATAAATCCACCATATACCTTCCTCAAAACAGCCACCATACCTACCTATCATGGCATTTCCATAGCCATTTCGAGATATATTGCCATGCAACTTACCACCGTTCGTTTATTATGACACGCTCCATCATTGTCATATTGCTAGCATGATCATGTAGTTGACATAGTATTTGTGGCAAAGCCACCGTTCATAATTCTTTCATACATGTCACTCTTGATTCATTGCATATCCCGGTACACTGCCGGAGGCATTCACATAGAGTCATATTTTGTTCTAAGTATCGAGTTGTAATTATTGAGTTGTAAGAAAAATAAAAGTGTGATGATCATAATTTTTAGAGCATTGTCCCAAGTGAGGAAAGGATGATGGAGACCATGATTCCCCCACAAGTCGGGATGAGACTCCGGAAAAAAAAGAGGCCAAAAAAAGGGAAAAGGCCCAAATAAGAAAATGAGAGAAAAAGAGAGAAGGGACAATGTTACTATCCTATTACCACACTTGTGCTTCAAAGTAGCACCATGATCTTCATGATAGAGAGTCTCTCATTTTGTCACTTTCATATACTAGTGGGAATTTTTCATTATAGAACTTGGCTTGTATATTCCAATGACGGGCTTCCTCAAAAGGCCCTAGGTCTTCGTGAGCAAGCGAGTTGGATGCACACCCACTTAGTTTCTTTTGTTGAGCTTTCATATACTTATAGCTCTAGTGCATCCGTTGCATGGCAATCCCTACTCACTCACATTGATATCTATTGATGGACATCTCCATAGCCCGTTGATACACCTAGTTGATGTGAGACTATCTTCTCCCTTTTTGTCTTCTCCACAACCACTATTCTATTCCACCTATAGTGCTATATCCATGGCTCACGCTCATGTATTGCGTGAAGATTGAAAAAGTTTGAGAATGTCAAAAGTATGAAACAATTGCTTGGCTTGTCATCGGGGTTGTGCATGTTTTAAATACATTGTGTGGTGAAGATAGAGCATAGCCAGACTATATGATTTTGTAGGGATAACTTTCTTTGGCCATGTTATTTTGAGAAGACATGATTGCTTTGTTAGTATGCTTGAAGTATTATTATTTTTATGTCAATATGAAATTTTGTCTTGAATATTTCGGATCTGAATATTAATACCACAATTAATAAGAATTACATTGAAATTACGCCAACTAGCATTCCACATCAAAAATTATATTTTTTATCATTTACCTACTCGAGGACGAGCAGGAATTAAGCTTGGGGATGCTTGATACGTCTCCAACGTATCTATAATTTTTGATTGCTCCATGCTATATTATCTACTGTTTTGGACAATATTGGGCTTTATTTCCCACTTTTATATTATTTTTGGGACTAACCTATTAACTGGAGGCCCAGCCCAGAATTGCTGTTTTTTGCCTATTTAAGTGTTTCGAAGAAAAGGAATATCAAACGGAGTCGAAACGGAATGAAATCAACTGGAGAAGTTATTTTTGGAAGGAAAGCTATCGGAAAAACTTGGAGTGCACGCCAGGGGAGTCCCGGGCTGCTCACGAGGGTGGGGGACGCGCCCACCCCCCTAGGGCGCGCCCCCCTACCTCGTGGACAGCCCGGAGGTCCACCGACGTACTTCTTTCACCCATATATACCCACGTACCCTAAAACTTCCAGAGAACAGAATAGATCGGGAGTTCCGCCGCCGCAAGCCTCTGTAGCCACCAAAAACCAATCGGGACCCTGCTCGCACTCGCCGGAGGGGGGGGAACCTCACCGGTGGCCATCTTCATCATCCCGGCACTCTCCATGACGAGGAGGGAGTAGTTCACCCTCGGGGCTGAGGGTATGTACCAGTAGCTATGTGTTTGATCTCTCTCTCTCTCTCTCTCATTTTCTTGATTTGGCACGATCTTGATGTATCGTGAGCTTTGCTATTATAGTTGGATCTTATGTTTCTTCTCCCCCTCCACTCTCTTGTAATGGATTGAGTTTTCCCTTTGAAGTTATCTTATCGGATTGAGTCTTTAATGATTTGAGAACACTTGATGTATGTCTTGCCGTGCGTATCTGTGGTGACAATGGGATATCACGTGATTCACTTGATGTATGTTTTGGTGATCAACTTGTGGGTTCCGCCCATGAACCTATGCATAGGGGTTGGCACACGTTTTCGTCTTGATTCTCTGGTAGAGACTTTGGGGCACTCTTTGAGGTTCTATGTGTTGGTTGAATAGGTGAATCTGAGAGTGTGTGACGCATATCGTATAATCATACCCACGGATACTTGAGGTGACATTGGAGTATCTAGGTGACATTAGGGTTTTGGTTGATTTGTGTCTTAAGGTGTTATTCTAGTACGAACTCTAGGGCTGTTTGTGACACTTATAGGAATAGCCCAACAGATTGATTGGAAAGAGTAGCTTTGAGGTGGTTTCGTACCCTACCATAATCTCTTCATTTGTTCTCCGTTGTTAGTGACTTTGGAGTGACTCTTTGTTGCATGTTGAGGGATAGTTATATGATCCAACTATGTTATTATTGTTGAAAGAACTTGCACTAGTGAAAGTATGAACCCTAGGCCTTGTTTCCTAGCATTGCAATACCGTTTACGCTCACTTTTACCATTAGTTACCTTGCTGTTTTTATATTTTCAGATTACAAAACCTATATCTACCATCCATATTGCACTTGTATCACCATCTCTTGGCCGAACTAGTGCACCTATACAATTTACCATTGTATTGGGTGTGTTGGGGACACAAGAGACTCTTTGTTATTTGGTTGCAGGGTTGCTTGAGAGAGACCATCTTCATCCTATGCCTCCCACGGATTGATAAACCTTAGGTCATCCACTTGAGGGAAATTTGCTACTGTCCTACAAACCTCTGCACTTGGAGGCCCAACAACGTCTACAAGAAGATGGTTGTGTAGTAGACATCAAGGGAGGACGCCCACGCCGTTCGGCTCAAGTGGATGCTGCACGTGTGCGTGGTCATCGAGAAGCTACCTATGCAGCTCTAGACGATGGAGGGCACGGTGGAGGCCATCGGCGACAAGGTCATCGTCGACCGCCTCGACAGCCGGACTCACGAGTGCGCTGACACCAAGTTGTTCGCCTGCTGGGTCTGGTGCTGGGACACTGCCCACATCCCCATGAAGCGCACGATCTGGAAGCATGCCCGGGGCGCTGGGCGCGTAAATGAGATGGTGGTCTACTCTCCCCCGAGCCTCGCCATGGCGCCTCCGCCGGAGCTACTGCAGTACGACCTACTTCTTCACCTAGACCGCGTGGAGGACTGGACTCCGCTCTCTCCGCGTTCATCCCACTCGCCGCAGAGTGGCATCCCCTCCGACGACGACGACGAGCCCGACGAGCGCCCCTACCCAAGGATCGAGCCGGGCGTTTGGGCCAAACGGGTGGAGGATGGTCGGCCGGCGCTTGCCCCGGCGCCAACTATGCGCCCGCAACCCCGGGAGGCATCCACGGGTTGCCATGGCATGCCGGCCTCTAAGGGCCGGTGTGACGTCGACGGTGGAGACCCTGGGTACCAGAGAAGGAGCTAGAAGGACACGCTCCTTGGTAGGGGGCTGAACGTCTCCATCGTATCTACTTTTCCAAACACTTCTGCCCTTGTTTTGGACTCTAACTTGCATGATTTGAATGGAACTAACCCGGACTGACGCTATTTTCAGCAGACTTTCCATGGTGTTATTTATGTGCAGAAACAAAAGTTCTCAGAAAGACCTGAAACTCCACGGAACATCTATTTGGAAAATAAGAAAAATACTAGAAGAAAAATCCATGTCAGGGGGCCCACACCCTGCCCACGAGGGTGGGGGGCGCGCCCCCTACCTCGTGGGCCCCCTGACGCTCCACCGACCTCAACTCCAACTCCATATATTCACTTTCGGGGAGAAAAAAATCAGAGAGAAGGATTCATCACGTTTTACGATATGAAGCCACCGCCAAGCCCTAAAACCTCTCGGGAGGGCTGATCTGGAGTCCATTCGGGGCTCAGGAGAGGGGGATTCGTCGCCGTCGTCATCATCAACCATCCTCCATCACCAATTTCATGATGCTCACCGCCGTGCGTGAGTAATTCCATCGTAGGCTTGCTGGACGGTAATCGGTTGGATGAGATCTATCATGTAATCGAGTTAGTTTTGTTAGGGTTTGATCCCTAGTATCCACTATGTTCTGAGATTGATGTTGCTATGACTTTGCTATGCTTAATGCTTGTCACTAGGGCCCGAGTGCCATGATTTCAGATCTAAACCTATTATGTTTTCATGAATATATGTGAGTTCTTGATCCTATCTTGCAAGTCTATAGTCACCTACTATGTGTTATGATCCGGCAATCCCGAAGTGGCAATAATCGGGACCACTCCCGGTGATGACCATAGTTTGAGGAGTTCATGTATTCACTATGTGCTAATGCTTTGTTTCGGTACTCTATTAAAAGGAGGCCTTAATATCCCTTAGTTTCCATTAGGACCCGCTGCCACGGGAGGGTAGGACAAAAGATGTCATGCAAGTTCTTTTCCACAAGCACGTATGACTATATTCGGAATACATGCCTACATTACATTGATGAATTGGAGCTAGTTCTGTGTCACCCTATGTTATGATTGTTACATGATGAACCGCATCCGGCATAATCCTCCATCACCGATCCAATGCCTACGAGCTTTTCACATATTGTTCTCTACTTATTTACTTTTCCGTTGCTACTGTTACAATCACTACACAACACCAAAATATTACTTTTGCTACCGTTACCGTTACTTCCATATTACTTTGCTACTAAACACTTTGCTGCAGATACTAAGTTATCCAGGTGTGGTTGAATTGACAACTCAACTGCTAATACTTGAGAATATTCTTTGGCTCCCCTTATGTCGAATCAATAAATTTGGGTTGAATACTCTACCCTCGAAAACTGTTGCGATCCCCTATACTTGTGGGTTATCAAGACTATTTTCTGGTGCCGTAGCCGGGGACCATAGCTCTATTCTTTGAGTCACTTGGGATTTATATCTGCTGGTCACTATTAGGAACTTGAAAGATGCTAAGACAACAATTTATCCCTCAACTACGAGGGGAGGTAAGGAACTGCCATCTAGCTCTGCACTTGATTCACCTTCTGTTTTGAGTAAGCTTGCGACACCTAAACCTGCTTCTACCATTCGTTCCGATATGTCGCATGTTATTGATGATGCCATACGCTATGCATGATACTTATGATGAAACTACTTCCATGCTTGATACTACTGTGCCACTTAGTGAATTTCTTGATGAACAAATTGCTAGGGTTAGAGAGAAAGAAATTATTGAAACTGATTATGTTGATGAAAGTGATGATGAAGACTCTCCTGTTATTCCTTAGGGTTATATTTTTTGAAAAAGAAGCTACTTTAGCTATTTTAGCTTGCAAAGATAGATATGAGCTCAAGAGGTTATTAGCTAAATGGAGGCAGCAATCTCTTAATTCTAGAATGAAACCTGACCCTGCTTTTGCTACTTCACATATACGTATTCTTGATAAGGATTATGAATTCTCTGTTGATCTGATATAATTACTTTGGTTGAATCTGATCCTTTTCATGGCTATGAATCTGAAACTGTTGTGGCACATCTTACTAAATTAAATGATATAGCCAACCTGTTCACTAATGATGAGAGATCTCCCTAATTTTATATCCTTAAAATATTTCCGTTCTCATTAAAGGGAGATGCTAAGATTGAAGGAAATATGCCCTAGAGGCAATAATAAAGTTATTATTTATTTCCTCATATCATGATAAATGTTTATTATTCATGCTAGAATTGTATTAACCGGAAACATAATACATGTGTGAATACATAGACAACGAGAGTGTCACTAGTATGCCTCTACTTGACTAGCTCGTTAACCGAAGATGGTTATGTTTCCTAACCATAGACATGAGTTATCATTTGATTAACGGGATCACATCATTAGGAGAATGATGTGATTGACTTGACCCATTCAGTTAGCTTAGCACCCGATCGTTTAGTATGTTGCTATTGCTTTCTTCATGACTTATACATGTTCCTATGACTATGAGATTATGCAACTCCCGTTTACCAGAGGAACACTTTGTGTGCTACCAAACATCACAACGTAACTGGGTGATTATAAAGGTGCTCTACAGGTGTCTCCAAAGGTATTTGTTGGGTTGGCGTATTTCGAGATTAGGATTTGTCACTCCGATTGTCGGAGAGGTATCTCTGGGCCCTCTCGGTAATACACATCACTTAAGCCTTGCAAGCATTGCAATTAATGAGTTAGCTGCGGGATGATGTATTACGGAACGAGTAAAGAGACTTGCCGGTAACGAGATTAAACTAGGTATTGAGATACCGACGATCGAATCTCGGGCAAGTAACATACCGATGACAAAGGGAACAACGTATGTTGTTATGCGGTCTGACCGATAAAGATCTTCGTAGAATACGTGGGAGCCAATATGAGCATCCAGGTTCCGCTTATTGGTTATTGACCGTAGACGTGTCTCGGTCATGTCTACATAGTTCTCGAACCCGTAGGGTCCGCACGCTTAACGTTACGATGGCAGTTATATATTATGAGTTTATATGTTTTGATGTACCGAAGGTTGTTCGGAGTCCCGGATGTGATCACAGACATGACGAGGAGTCTCGAAATGGTCGAGACATGAAGATTGATATATTGGAAGCCTATGTTTGGATATCGGAAGTGTTCCGGGTGAAATCGGGATTTTACCGGAGTACTGGGAGGTTACCGGAACCCCCCGGGAACTTAATGGTCCTTAGTGGGCCTTGGTGGAAGAGATGAGAGGCGGCCAGGGCAGGGCCGCGCGCCCCTCCCCCCTATTCCGAATAGGACAAGGAGAGGGGGGCGGCGCCCCCCCCTTTCCTTCCTCCCCTCCACCTCTTCCCCCTCTCTCTCCTAGTCCAACATGGAAAAGGGGGGGAGTCCGTTCGGTACTTGATCGGTCGGGTCATGAAGACGTACGACTACATCAACCGCGTTGTGCTATCGCTTCCGCTCTCGGTCTACGAGGGTACGTGGACACACTCTCCCCTCTCGTTGCTATGCATCACCATGATCTTGGGTGTGCGTAGGACTTTTTTTGAAATTACTACGTTCCCCAACAGTGGCATCCGAGCCTGGTTTTATGCGTAGATGTCATATGCACGAGTAGAGCACAAGTGAGTTGTGGGAGATATAAGTCATATTGCTTACCAGCATGTCATACTTTGGTTCGGCGGTATTGTTGGATGAAGCGGCCCGGACCGACATTACGCCAGACGCTTACGCCGAGACTGGTTCTACCGACGCGTCTGTGCATGGTGGCTGGCGGTGTCGGTTTCTCCAACTTTAGTTGAACCGAGTGGCTACGCCCGGTCCTTGCGAAGGTTAAAACATCACCAACTTGACAAACTATCGTTGTGGTTTTGATGCGTAGGTAAGAACGGTTCTTGCTAAGCCCGTAGCAGCCACGTAAAACTTGCAACAACGAAGTAGAGGACGTCTAACTTGTTTTTGCAGGGCATGTTGTGATGTGATATTGTTAAGACATGATGCTAAATTTTATTGTATGAGATGATCATGTTTTGTTACCCGAGTTATCGGCAACTGGCAGGAGCCATATGGTTGTCGCTTTATTGTATGCAATGCAATCGCCCTGTAATGCTTTACTTTATCACTAAGCGGTAGCGATAGTCGTAGAAGCATAAGATTGGCGAGACGACAATGATGCTATGATGGAGATCAAGGTGTCGCGCTGGTGACGATGGTGATCATGAGAGTGCTTCGGAGATGGAGATCACAAGCACAAGATGATAACGGCCATATTATATCACTTATATTGATTGCATGTGATGTTTATCTTTTATGCATCTTATCTTGCGTTGATTGACGGTAGCATTATAAGATGATCCCTCACTAAATTATCAAAGTATAAATGTTCTCCCTGAGTATGCACCGTTGCGAAAGTTCTTGGTGCTGAGACACCACGTGATGATCGGGTGTGATAGGCTCTACGTTCAAATACAACGGGTGCAAAACAGTTGCCCACGCGGAATACTCAGGTTAAACTTGACGAGCCTAGCATATAACAGATATGGCCTCGGAACACGGAGACCGAAAGGTCGATCGTGAATCATATAGTAGATATGATCAACATAGTGATGTTCACTGAGGGAGTCCCGGACTAGGGGGTGTCCGGATAGCCGGACTATCGTCACGGCCGGACTCCAAGACTATGAAGATACAAGATTGAAGACTTCGTCCCGTGTCCGGATGGGACTTTCCTTGGCGTGGAAGGCCAGCTTGGCGATACGGATATGTAGATCTCCTACCATTGTAACCGACTCTGTGTAACCCTAAACTATCCGGCGTCTATATAAACCGGAGGGTTTTAGTCCGTAGGACGAACAACAATCATACCATAGGCTAGCTTCTAGGGTTTAGCCTCCTTGATCTCGTGGTAGATCTACTCTTGTACTACCCATATCATCAATATTAATCAAGCAGTGAGTAGGGTATTACCTCCATCGAGAGGTCCCGAACCTGGGTAAAACATCGTGTCCCTTGTCTCCTGTTACCATCCGCCTAGACGCACAGTTCGGGACCCCTACCCGAGATCCGCCGGTTTTGACACCGACATTGGTGCTTTCATTGAGAGTTCCTCCGTGTCGTCACCGATAGGCCCGATGGCTCCTTCGATCATCAACAACGACGCGGTCCAGGTGAGACTTTTCTCCCGGACAGATCTTCAGATTCGGGCGGCTTTTGCACCGCGGCCAATTCGCTTGGCCATCCGGAGCAGATTGAAACCTACGCCCTGGCCGTCGTCAGATTTGGAAGATTTGAACTATACGGCCGATATCCGCGGAGACTTGATCTTCGACGGATTCGAGCCGCAGCCAAGCGCGCCCAGACCTTTGTCTCGATGGGCATGATCTAGCTCTACAGCCAACAAAGGCGCTGGAGGCCGCACCGGCGTCCGCTTCCGATCCTTAATCCGGAGCCGGATTCCCGATCGAGGACGAGTGGTTGGACACCGCCTCGGGGCTACAATCTCTACGGCGATTGAGCGAACTCCATCATTGTCCTGCGAAGACCTCGACTCTGTGGTGCCGGACTCCTCTCCGGACTCCGAACCCTCCGCCCTTGCCAATCGAATCCGATTGGCGCCCGTTATGGAGTTCACGGCCGCGGACATCTTTCAAAGACTCTCCCTTTGGCGACATTCTGAATTCGCTAAAGTCTCTCTCTTTATCCGGAGAGCTCCGCCGAATCTGCGACAGGAAGGTTGGGATAAGGACGATTTAAATTCAACGCCCACCCACCACCCACTATGTAGCCACTGTCGATGATTTAGCCGACATGCTCGACTTCGACTCCGAAGACGTCGACGGTATGGACGACGACGCCGGAGACGACCAAGACCCAGCGCCTACAGGGCACTGGAAGGCCACCTCGTCATATGACATATACATGGTGGACATCCCAAAAGATGGAAATGGTGATGGAACAACGGAGGATGACCCCTCCAAGAAACAGCCGAAGCGCCGACGTCAGCGGCGCCGCTCTAAATCCCGCCACAATAAAAACGATGATTCCGGCACGGGAGGTAATAACAACCCTGGACGGTCAAGAGAACCCTCCAGAGGGACTCGGCGCAGGAGGAGGGAGAAGCAAGTCCGCACGACAAAGGCGGCAGAAGAGAGGTCGAGGACGATAATTATGCGCCTCCCTCCGAAGATGAGGCAAGCCTCGGCGACGACGAATTTGTCGTGCCTGAGGATCCCGCCGAACAGGAGCATTTCAAACGCATGCTTATAGCCACGGCAAGCAACCTCTAGAAAAAGCAGCAACAGCTTAGAGCTGGCCAGGATCTCGCGACGGATGGACCAAGTCCTTGCAGCCAAGAGTATGAACTCAACGCCCCTCAAAAGCTACCCGAACGCAGGCCGTTGCCTCGATCGGAGGAGGAAGCACCCAAGTCACCAGCGCACCACATGGCGCATCGGCCACCCGTGGCCTCGGCAGAGAAGCCTCTCGCCCTCCACTCAAGCCACACCCGACGCCGCTCGAAAAGTACCAAGGCACGGGAAAACGACCGGACTTGCGAGATATATTGGAGGATAAGGCAAAACATACAAGATCGATCTACGGATCGCGTGGCGCTAACGACGGGATGATTACCGTCGCGCGGATCTGACAAACCGCCGGGCCGAACACGATGAGACAAAGCTCATATGAGCTACGCCGGGATATAGCCCAATCTGAGGCGCCAAGACACCCACTATGCTTCACAGATGAAGTAATGGATCATCAACTCCCTGAGGGCTTCAAACCCGTAAACATCGAATGATACGATGGTACCACAGATCATGCGGTCTGGATTGAGGACTATCTCCTCCATATCCACATGGCCCGCGGTGATGATCTACATGCCATCAAATACCTCCCACTCAAGCTTAAAGGACCAGCTCGGCATTGGCTCAACAGCTTGCCAGCAGAATCAATTGGTTGTTGGGAGGACACGGAAGCCGCATTCCTTGATAACTTCCAGGGCACATATGTGCGACCACCAGACGCCGATGACCTTAGCCACATAATTCAGCAGCCGGAAGAATCGGCCAGTGCAATTACGGACACGGTTCCTCACAAAGAAAAATCAAATCGTTGACTGTCCGGATGCAGAGGCCCTTGCAGCCTTCAAACATAACATCCGCAACGAGTGGCTTGCCCGGCACCTAGGACAGGAAAGCCGAAATCTATGGCAGCCCTTACAACCCTCATGAATCGCTTTTGTGCAGGAGAGGACAGCTGGCTAGCTCGAAGCAACAACTTGGCCAAACATCCTGATAGTCCGGATACCAAGGACAGCAATGGCAGGTCGCGTCGCAACAAGAACAAGCGCCGCATTAACGGCGATAATACTGAAGATACGGTCGTTAATGCCGGATTCAGAGGCTCTAAACCTGGTCAGCGGAAGAAGCCATTCAAAAGAAATACCCAGGCCCGTCCAACTTGGACCGAATACTCGATCGCTTGTGCGGATACATGGCACCCCTAAAACTAGTCAATCACACCAACAGGGACTGTTGGGTGTTCAAGCAAGTAGGCAAGTTAAGTGCCGAACTCAATGACAAGGGGCTGCATAGCGATGACGAGGAAGAGCCCCGGCCGCCGAACAAATAGAGGACAGAAGGGTTTTCCCAAGCAAGTGCAGACGGTGAACATGATATACGCAACCCATATACCCAAAAGGGAGCGAAAGCGTGCACTAAGGGACGTATATGCAATGGAGCCAGTCGCCCCGAAGTTCAACCCATGGTCTTCCTGCCCGATCACCTTCGATCGAAGGGACCACCCCACTAGCATCCATCACGGCGGTTTCGCCGCACTGGTTCTTGACCCAATTATCAACGGATTTCACCTCACCAGAGTCCTGATGGACGGCGGTAGCAGCCTGAACCTGCTTTATCACAGTGCGCAAAATGGGCATAGACCCCTCAAGGATTAAACCTACAAAGACGACCTTTAAAGGCGTCATATGGGGTGTAGAGGCCAGTTGTACGGGCTCAGTTACACTCGAAGTGGTCTTCGGATCCCCGGATAACTTCCGAAGCGAAGAGTTAATCTTCGACATCATCCCATTCATGGCGGCTATCATGCACTGCTCGGACGAACCGCATTTGCAAAGTTCAATGCGGTGCCGCACTACGCATACCTCAAGCTCAAGATGCCAGGCCCTCAAGGAGTAATCACGGTCAATGGAAACACCGAACGCTCTCTCCGAACGGAGGAGCACACGGCGGCCCTCGCGGCGGAGGTACAAAGCAGCCTCTCATAGCAACTCTCGAGTCCGGCCATCAAGCGTCCGGACACTGTCAAGCGCGCCCGGAGTAACCTACAACAAGACCGCCTGGCGCGATTCAAGCACGCCAGAGTAATCCGCCTAACCCCGCCCTCGCGAAATTGCGAAGCTAGTATTACGCGTGCATAATTACGCCCGGAGATACCATGGGCATATGGGGAGGGCAAGACCACGGCAAGCCAAGAATGCGGCTCGACCGCACCAGGGGCTCCCGATTGTGTCACTCTTTTTCTTTTTTTCCTTCTTCTTCCTTTTTCTTACTTTCAGGACTCCGTCTTTCAGAAATCCTGTCCGGCACTAGAATCGCCGAAATCACGATGCAACAGCGGGGAAGCGTAAAGCCACGTCAAGTGTTGGTGGTCTACATTACGAGCATTATACCTGTTTTACATACCATCCCTGACCTACCAATCGGAGGGGACATGTTAGATAGTCCCATCCCTTGCTTACCGCACTATTTGTATCGTTCTGCTTTCATTGGAGTACCTTTTTGAATAAACAATACATAGCTTTTGCTTATTATTGCTCTACTTCCTTTATCCATACATATGTTCATTTCACGACACGTTGCAACCGTACACTTTGGTACGGCCAATACACCAGGGGCTTAAGTATCCCAAATTTATGGTGTGATAAGTCCCAACACTTTCACAAGTGCGGCACCCCGAACTTATAGCATTATATGAATCGGCTCCGAATCATGTCTTGGGTCAATAGTTGGGTTTGCCCGGCTCCCGTGTTTTGGTACCTTACGTTCCGTTATATCAGCTAAGGTAGCAGGGAGAACAACTGCGATTGTGCCCCAGCTTGAGCTGGGTCGAGCACCTCGATGGAGAAAGCTAAAACTGACCGTCATGATAGGGCGAGAGCCGGTCGCTGTTCGAGAGGTTTTTGGGTCCCTAAAGACTTATGCCGCTTAGAGCGAGGAACCGGAATTGTCCGGCCAAGGCGTGGATAGCGCCCGAACTCGGTCTTCGAACACTAGGGGCTTGAAATTTAAAATTATAGAATTCTATGGCTAAGTGAGAGTGTTCAAGCATTATAAGTCCGGTTGCCTTGTTCGTTGTGTTGAGCGCCTCCCTAGATGGACCCAAGAATGGGAACAAGAGTGCTCAAGTTTATCCCGAACACCCCAGCACTCGTGGCATCGGGGCTGAAGCCAACGACTTGCCATCTCTCAAATTTGATAAACGGCCGCACAGAAGGTAATATTTTAAATTAATAAGCGTTGCTTAGCGCATATGAACAAGTTTTCAGCGTACAGGATAACAAATACGATTTTATTCAAAAATTACATCTTTGGAGCACTCATCCGCTATTCGGCGGGCACCCTTGAGAGGCCCTCATAGTACATTTCGGCGATGCGATGCTGATGGCCCTTCGGTGGCCCGTCCGTCACAAGCCTCTCCGCATCCAGCTTGCCCGGTGCACTTTAGCACAGGCAAGGGCCCGACGGACACCTTCAATGCAGACGGAGCGCTTGATGACTTCAAGCCGCGGACAGGCATCCACCAGCCGCTGCACCAAGCCGAACTAGCTCCCGGGCATGGCCTCCAATGGCCATAGCCGTGCTATAAGGCCCTTCATGGCCGGTTCGGCGACCTTATGGAACTCGACCAGCTGCTTCAGCTGGTCGCTTAGGGGCACAGAATGTTCGGCCTCAGCATACTGAGACCAGAACACCTTTTCCGTCGAGCTCCCCTCCTTGGCGCGGTAGAATGCGGCAGCATCAGACACACTACGGGGGAAATCTGTGAATGCTCCTGGAGAGCTCCGAATCCGGGTAAGTAATAGGTAATTCACTTTCACATGCTTGCTTTGCATTAAGAATGCCTTACCCGCCGCTATCTTCTTTAAAGACTCAATGTCTGGCAGGGCGGTTTGGGCCTCGGCCTGAGCAGGGTTGGCACTCTCAAGAGCCGAGGCGAGCCTCGGACTCTCGAGTCTTGAGTCACGCTCCAAACTCTCGTGTTTTTCCACGAGCTTGGAGATCTTGTCGCATACCTTGGCCAGCTGCGCCTCCCCTTCTCTCGCTCGGTGCGTTCAAGCCCGCTTTGTTTCGACCCACGGACACCGATTCCTTCTGGGTCGCCACCTCATTCGTGGCCCCTGCAGTACCCAAGTTATTCCTGTTATTTTTTGCAACAAAAACCTCTTCTATAAGGTATCTCTTTAGTAAGGTATTACTTACCTTCCTTGTCCTCGAGCTGCTTCTTGGCTTGTCCGAGCTCGTTCTCGGACCGCTCGAGGTTCTGCTTCAATGCATTGACCTCCGCAGTCAGTGCGGCAGAGGTCAGCAGCGTAGCCTGCATTCCCATATTGACATACTTATGTTAGACTCATGCGTATATCTTTTTAGATCCTTAGTCCAGCTTTTCTTTCCGAACACCGAACTAAGCATCAGGGGCTACTATCTATGCGGTAATATTTTTACATATTCTAAACTTACCTCAAAGCCTGTTAGAAGGCTGGTACAGGCTTCAGTCAGCCCGCTCTTGGCGGACTGAACTGTCCGGATCACCGCACTCATAACAAAGGCGGTGCTCCTCCTCGATGGAGGCGCTGTTGAGCGCCCAAGAGTTATCCGGTGCCTCCGGTTGGGCCGGAGGACACCGGCGCTCTTACCTTCTTGCGAAGGATCCGTGGCCGGACTTGGAACCGGCCGATGGTTCCGGCATGGAGTCCGGACGAGGGTCGGGCTTAGAGCCCCTGGGGGTCTTGCCCCCCATGCGCCTGGAGTCCGGGAGGTTGCCTTGTGGCACCTCCTGCGCCACCTCCTCTTGACCAAGCCCCCCTTGGGGCCCCACCGCGGCGTCGTCCGCAGCGTGAGGCGAGGAGGCGGTCGGAAGCGAAGTACTCTCCATTTCCGACGAGCCCAGGGACCCGCTCGATGAATCGGCGAACTCGCCCTTGGGCGGGCTGCACAATTGTTCGACATTAGAGAACACTCTGCAATAATAAAAAGCCATGGGTATCCGGACACTTACGATCTCGCCAGGGGCTTGGCCCTCGTAGGCCAATCCTCCTCGCCGTCATCGATGTTGGTGGAGAAGTCCGGAGGAAGGGTTCTTCCCTTCTTGGACCCTCCGGCCTCCCGGTTAGGCGGCCTTCCTTTTCTTCTCCTCTCCCTGGGAGGAGCTTCTTCTTCTTCCTCCTCGTCCTCGGAGAAGATTACGCTTGAACCGACAAAGCACTGGCGTCGGGAACTCCTTCGAGGTCCCGTGGCCTCCTTCTTGGCCTTCTTCTCCGGCACCACATGGGGTGCCGGAGCCAGCAGCCCCGTCAATCGGGCGTCCGCTGGGTCTTCTGGCAAAGGAGCCGGACAATTAATCTGTCTGGATGTCTTCAGCCAGTCCTGTCAAAGAATAGGGAGTTTTTAGATCCCACATAGAGCCAATCTATGAAAAAGGAGTCCCGTAAAGGGTAAAATAACTTACCTCGCCGGCTTGACGCCGCGAGCTATATCCGTGATCTTTGTTAGCGGATGCTGGGGCTTCGACGCCCTTGAACAGCACCTTCCAGGTGTCTTCGTACGTAGTGTCGAAGAGCCGGCTCAAGGTTCGGTGCTGTGCCGGATCGAACTCCCACAAATTGAAGGCCCGTTGTTGGCAGGGGAGAATCCGGAGGATGAGCATCACCTGGATTACGTCGACAAGCCTGAGATTCTTGTCCATCGGGTTTCAGACGCATGTTTGGAGTCCGGATAGCTCTTCTGAATTCCCCCACGTCAGGCCCGTCTCTTTCCATGACGAGAGCCGTGTGGGGAAGCCAGATCTAAATTCGGGGGCCGCCACCCATTCGGGGTCGCGTGGCTCGGTGATGTAGAACCACCCCGATTGCCACCCCTTTATTGTCTCCACGAAGGCGCCCTCGAGCCATGGGACTTTGGCCATCTTGCCAACCATGGCGCCTCCGCACTCTGCTTGACGGCCGCCCACTACCTTCGGCCGGACGTTGAAGATCTTCAGCCATAAGCCGAAGTGGGGCTGGATGTAGAGGAAGGCCCCGCACACGACGATAAACGTCGAGATGTTGAGGATGAAATTCAGGGCCAGGTCGTGGAAGTCCAGGCCGTAGTAGAACATGAGCCCCCGGACAAATGGGTGAAGTGGAAAACCTAGTCCGCGGAGGAAGTGGGGGAGAAACACCACCCTCTCATGGGGCCCGGGGGTTGGAATGAGCTGCCTCGCATCGGGCAGCCTGTGCGCGATGTCGCTGGACAAGTATCCGGCCTCTCACAGTCTTGTGATGTGCCCCTCCATGACGGAGAAGGCCATCCACCTGCCTCCCGCTCCTGACATGGTTGGAGAAGGTTGAGGTGGGATGTGCGGACTTGGGCGCTGGAGCTCGAGTCTTGTGAAATGGATGAGCAAAGGAGGAAGAAGGCGTATGTGAAAAGGTGGATCCTTATCCCTTATATGGATGGACGGTTGTCGTCCCCCACCAGCTGGTAAAACTCGCTTATCTCCCAAGCGCCGTAATCAATGGCGCGGATGGGTTACCCACATCCGTATTGATGAGAATCTCGGAATAAGGGGGCATGATCTATGCTTTGATAAGACGTGCCAAGGAAACCGCCTCGCTAAACGCGCTGAGGTGGAACGGTAAAAAACGAGTCATATAAAGGCCTGGCCATGGTGTGATGTCACGCCGCGGAATACGTCAGCAGATCTGTGCAAAAGTTATTTTCTCTAAGGTGGTATGTGGAACTTGTTTTGCAGAACCGGACACTATCCTTGTGTTCAAAACCTTCTATGAAGTATTCAGAGGAGGAACCCGCCTTGCAATGCCGAAGACAATATGCGCGCCCGGACTAAATCGTCATTGAAGCCTGGTTCAGGGCTACCGAGGAGTCCGGACTAGGGGTGTCCGGATAGCCGGACTATCGTCACGGCCGGACTCCAAGACTATGAAGATACAATATTGAAGACTTCGTCCCGTGTCCGGATGGGACTTTCCTTGGCGTGGAAGGCAAGCTTGGCGATACGGATATGTAGATATCCTACCATTGTAACCGACTCTGTAACCCTAACCTATCCGGTGTCTATATAAACCGGATGGTTTTAGTCCGTAGGACGAACAACAATCATGCCATAGGCTAGCTTCTAGGGTTTAGCCTCCTTGATCTCGTGGTAGATCTACTCTTGTACTACCCATATCATCAATATTAATCAAGCAGGAGTAGGGTATTACCTCCATCGAGAGGGCCCGAACCTGGGTAAAAACATCGTGTCCCTTGTCTTTTGACACCGACATTCACCATTGAAACTACTCCATCTCACGTGATGATCGTACATGGTTTAGTGTATTTGGATCACGTGATCACTTAGAGGATTAGAGGGATGTCTATATAAGTGGGAGTTCTTAAGTAATATGATTAATTGAACTTAAATTTATCATGAACTTAGTACCTGATAGTATCTTGCTTGTCTATGTTTGATTGTAGATAGCTGGCCTGTGTTGTTGCTCCGTTGAATTTTAATGCGTTCCTTGAGAAAGCAAAGTTGAAAGATGATGGTAGCAATTACACGGACTGGGTCCGTAACTTGAGGATTATCCTCATTGCTGCACAGAAGAATTACATCCTGGAAGCACCGCTGGGTGCTAGGCCTGCTGCTGATGCAACTAACGACGTTAAGAACGTTTGGCAGAGCAAAGCTGATGACTACTCGATAGTTCAATGTGCCATGCTTTACGGCTTAGAACCGGGACTTCAACGGCGTTTTCAACGTCATGGGGCATATGAGATGTTCCAGGAGTTGAAGTTAATATTTCAAGCAAACGCCCGGATTGAGAGATATGAAGTCTCCAATAAGTTCTATAGCTGCAAGATGGAGGAGAATAATTCTGTCAGTGAGCATATACTCAAGATGTCTGGGTATTGTAATCACTTGATTCAACTGGGAGTTAATCTTCCGGATGATAGAGTCATTGACAGAATTCTCCAATCACTGCCACCAAGCTACAAGAGCTTCGTGATGAACTATAATATGCAAGGGATGGATAAGAAAATTCCCGAGCTCTTCGCAATGCTAAAGGCTGCGAAGGTAGAAATCAAGAAGGAGCATCAAGTGGGAGACTGAAGGAAATATGCCCTAGAGGCAATAATAAAGTTATTATTTATTTCCTCATATCATGATAAATGTTTATTATTCATGCTAGAATTGTATTAACTGGAAACATAATAAATGTGTGAATATATAGACAACTAGAGTGTCACTAGTCTACCTCTACTTAACTAGCTCGTTAATCGAAGATGGTTATGTTTCCTAACCATAGACATGAGTTATCATTTGATTAATGGGATCACATCATTAGGAGAATGATGTGATTGACTTGACCCATTCCGTTAGCTTGGCACCCGATCGTTTAGTATGTTGCTATTGCTTTCTTCATGACTTATACATGTTCCTATGACTATGAGATTATGCAACTCCGTTCATCGGAGGAACACTTTGTGTGCTACCAAACGTCACAACGTAACCGGGTGATTATAAAGGTGCTCTACAGGTGTCTCCAAAGGTATTTGTTGGGTTGGCGTATTTCGAGATTAGGATTTGTCAATCCGATTGTCGGAGAGGTATCTCTGGGCCCTCTCAGTAATACACAACACTTAAGCCTTGCAAGCATTGCAACTAATGAGTTAGTTGCGGGATGATGTATTACAGAACGTGTAAAGAGACTTGCCGGTAACGAGATTGAACTAGGTATTGAGATACCGATGATCGAATCTCGGGCAAGTAACATACCGATGACAAAGGGAACAACGTATGTTGTTATGCGGTCTGACCGATAAAGATCTTCGTAGAATATGTGGGATCCATTATGAGCATCCAGGTTCTGCTGTTGGTTATTGAACAGAGACGTGTCTCGGTCATGTCTACATAGTTCTCGAACTCGTAGGGTCCGCACGCATAACGTTACGATGGCAGTTATATTATGAGTTTATATGTTTTGATGTACCGAAGGTTGTTGGGAGTCCCGGATATGATCACGGACATGACGAGGAGTCTCGAAATGGTCGACACATGAAGATTGATATATTGGAAGCCTATGTTTGGATATCGGAAGTGTTCCGGGTGAAATCGGGATTTTACCGGAGTACCGGGAGGTTACCGGAACCCCCCGGGAACTTAATGGGCCTTAGTGGGCCTTGGTGGAAGAGAGGAGAGCCGACCAAGGCAGGGCCACACGCCCTCCCCCTAGTCCGAATAGGACAAGGAGAGGGCCCCCCCCTTCCTTCCTCCCCTCCACCTCTTCCCCCTCTCTCTCCTAGTCCAACATGGAAAAGGGGGGAGTCCTACTCCCGGTAGGAGTAGGACTCCTCCTGGCGCGCCTCCTCCCTGGCCGGCCACACCCCCCCCTTGCTCCTTTATATACGGGGGCAGGGGCACCCCATAGACACAACAATTGATATGTTTGATCTTTTAGCCGTGTGCGGTGCCCCCCTCCACCATAGTCCACCTCGATATCAGTGGCGGTGCTTAGGCGAAGCCCTGCGTCGAGAGAACATCAACATCGTCCTGCACGCCGTCATCTTGTGAAACTCTCCCTCAACACTCGGCTGGATCGGAGTTCGAGGGACGTCATCGGGCTGAACATGTGTTGAACTCGGAGGTGCCGTATGTTTGGTACTTGATCTGTCGGATCGTGAAGACGTACGAATACATCAACCGTGTTGTGCTAACGCTTCCGCTTTCAATCTACGAGGGTACATGGATACACTCTCCCCTCTCGTTGGTATGCATCACCATGATCTTGCGTGTGCGTAGGAATTTTTTTGAAATTACTACGTTCCCCAACAAAGATATGTTTTAATTCTCTTGATCCTGGTTGTGTGCGTAGTCCCCAGGATATGATTTATTACTTCTCTGCTAAATATTTCCCTGCTCATAAGAAACAAGCTGCTTTAAGGGAAATATACAACTTTGTGCAAATTGAAGAAGAGAGTCTCCCACAAGCTTGGGGGAGGCTTCTCAAGTTACTTAATGCTTTGCCTGATCATCCTCTTAAGAAAAGTGAAATACTTGATATCTTTTATAACGGACTAACTGATGCTTCCAGAGATTACCTGGATAGTTGTGCTGGTTCTGTTTTCAGGGAATGAACACTGGATGAAGCTGAAATTCTATTGAATAATATGTTGACAAATGAAAATAATTGGACACTTCCGGAGCCAGCTCCAGAGCCAATTCCTGAGCCTATTCCTAAACCAACTCCGAAGAAGAGAGGTGTTCTATTTCTCGATCTCAAGATATGCAAGAGGCAAAGAAATCTATGAAAGAAAAGGCTATTAAAGCTGAAGATGTTAAGAATTTACCTCCTATTGAAGAAATACATGGTCTTAATTTACCGCCTGTTGAAGAAACATATGATCTTAATCTTCCACCTATTGAAGAACCTCATGGTCTTGATAACCCGACACAGGTAGTAAAGGTTAATTCTCTCTATTGATATGATAAAGCTGAAATCCCTCCTACTAAAATTGCTAGCCAATGCTTGGATGAGTTTGATAACTTTATGGTTAAGCAAGAAGATTTCAATGCTTATTTTGGTAGACAATTAAAAAAATGCTTATATGACTGAACACTTGGGTGATTATATGGCTAATGTTAAAGGTGAACTTAAACTCATTAGTAAACATGCTTCTATGGTTACCACTCAAGTAGAACAAGTACTTAAAGCTCAAAATGATTTGATCAATGAATTGAATATTAAGAAAAATGATTATGCTGTTAGAGTGGCTACTAGAACTGGTAAGATGACTCAGGAACCTTTGTATCCTGAAGGCCACCCTAAGAGAATTGAGCAAGATTCTCAGAGAAATAATATAGATGCACCTAGTCCTTCTAAAAAGAAGAAAAATAAAAATGATAGGACTTTGCATGCTTCTAGTGAACCTATTGCTGAACCACCTGAGAATCCAAATGATATTTCTATTTTTGATGCTGAAACACAATCTGGTAATGAACATGAACCTAATGAAAATGCTAATGATTATGTTCATGATGATGCTCAGCCTAGTAATGATAATGATGTAGAAATTGAACCTGCTGTTGATCTTGATAACCCACAATCAAAGAATCAACGTTATGATAAGAGAGACTTTGTTTCTAGGAAACATGGTAAAGAAAGAGAACCTTGGTTCATAAACCCATGCCTTTTCCTCCCAAACCATCCAAGAAAAAGGATGATGAGGATTTTAAGCGCTTTGCTGAAATGATTAGACCTATCTTCTTGCGTATGCGATTGACTGATATGCTCAAAATGAATCCTTATGCTAAGTATATGAAAGATATTGTTACAAATAAAAGAAAGATACCGGAAGCTGAAATTTCCACCATGCTAATTATACTTTTAAGGGTGGAGTACCAAAGAAACTTGGAGATCCAAGAGTACCTACTATACCATGCTCTATTAAAAGAAACTATGTTAAAACTGCTTTATGTGATCTTGGAGCCGGTGTTAGTGTTATGCCTCTCTCTTTATATCGCAGACTTGATTTGAATAAGTTGACACCTACTGAAATATCTTTACAAATGGCTGATAAATCAACTGCTACACTTGTCGGTATTTGTGAGGATGTGCCTGTTGTGGTTGCAAACATTACTATTTTAACGGACTTTGTTATTCTTGATATTCCCGAGGACGATAGTATGTCTATTATTCTTGGAAGACCTTTTTTGAATATTGCAGGGGCTGTTATTGATTGCAACAAAGGCAATGTCACTTTTCATGTTAATGGTAATGAGCATACGGTACACTTTCCGAGGAAACAACCTCAAGTCCACAGTATCAATTCTATTGGAAAAATTCCATCGATTATTTTTGGAGGTTTTCAATTTCCTCTTCCTACTGTCAAGAAGAAATATGATATTCTTATTATTGGGGATGTGCATATCCCCATTGAGGTAACATAGTGTTATTCGAAATTTCTCCGGTTCCATGTTATTCAGAATGAGTTTGTTAACAAGACTTGATCAACCTTGTTAGTGGATTCCTTTTGATGAGCATGGGATGGATGAAACTAGAAGGCACAACCTTCTGTACCCCCTCTCTACTTTCTGTTATTTAGTTGAAATAATGTAAAATAGTATTTTTCTGTTTGTTTTCTGAATTATCCGTGCAATATAAAATACCCCGAAATAAAAGTTCTCCAAATGCCCTGAAAATGAAATATGATTTTTTTGGAATGTTTGAGAATATCTGGCACTAAGAACACAGCAGGAGGGGCAAGCACCTGGCCACGAGGGTGGAGGGCGCGCCCCCTACCTCATGGGCCCACAGTGGCCCCCCTCCACTTATTTTTGCACCCACACACTCCTTCCTCCCACAAACACCAATATCCAGCTCAAGCACGAGTTCTAGCTCATTTTGCTGCGATTTTCGATCTCCTTGCTCAAAGCACCTCTCACAAAACTGCTTGGGGAGATTGTTCCTTGGTATGTGACTCCTCCATTGGTCAATTAGTTTATGTTCTAGTGCTTTAATCATTGCAAATTTGTGCTGCCTAGGTGACCATGTTCTTGAGCTTGCATGTCAAATTTATATGGTTCCAAGTAGTTCTAATGCATGATATAGTCTCTAGGCACTTGTAGGAGTAGTTGCTATCAATTTTGTTGAGCTTGGTTCACTTTTGTTTGAAGTTACTAAAAATTTCAGAAATTTTCAGAAAATAATGAAGAGATTTTTGAGGGGCTCATCAAGCCGAAGCTCGAAGGAAAAGCAAAATGAAGAAGCACAGAGGCCCAAATATAATTTGCCTCGCACCACGGAGGTCCGGTCGTGTGAATGGCCTTCCGATGATTTCTTGAGAGAAGCCAGGATTTATGATGATTTCTATTCAATGGCTGAGAATGCTGGCCTCACCGACTTCCGCCACGACCAACGTCATTAGTATCTCTTACTCACCAATACTTTTTTGCAAAACGTCTACTATTTTCCTAAGGAATCACCTCCTTCAGTAGAGTTTCATTTATATGATGTTGTTAAGAAGATGCCACTAGATGAATTTTGCAAGGTTTGCAAAATAACTTTTGAGGGTAGTTTAGATGAACCACATCGTAAAGATGTGGACGGGTTTATTGACACCATTACTGTGGGGGAAACCAGGAAGGTTTCCGATGCAAGAATCACTAGCATAAATTTTCCTGTTTTACGCCACTTTGCCATATTTTCTAGTCGTTGCTTGATTGGTCGCGGAAACTATGGAAACCTTAGTGTTCCTGATATTATCATTTTGTTCCATGGTTTATTTTCCGATAACACTGTTAGTATGGGCGGTATTATTGCTAAACGGTTAAGTCTGAACCGTACTAAGGGTCCCATCTTTGGAGGTATTTACACTTCACGCCTTGCTGCATATTATAATATACCTATTAGGCATTATGAAAAAGAAGAACAATTGCTGCCCACTGCTTATTTAGATTATAAGAGTATGGTAGCGCATGACTTTATTGTTAAGAACAAGGAAGGGGAGCTGAAATACAAATTGTTCTTTGATAAACATCACCCTGATACTATTAACTTGCCTGCTCCTTCCTTGTTTAATTTATCTGAAGGTCCGTATATCATTCCGTGGGCGGCCATTTACGCCTACAAGAACCCTACACCAGCCCCTGAGCCGGAACCACAATTTGAGCCTCCACGACAGTCTGATTACTTTTGGGATCCGGAGATGACTGCCAGCCAGTGGCAGTCAGAGTCTTCTTCATCTCAGTACGACCCCGGCTACAACTACGGATATCCGCCAGGCCATCCTTGGCAATAAACCAACTTAGGCCAAAAGCCTAAGCTTGGGGCAGTACGTATTTCCCACCAACATTACATTTATGTTTACACACACTCATTGCTAGATGTCGGTGCTCATACTCTTTCACTGTAATATCCATGCTAGTTTATTTTTATTTTTCTTGCTTTCTTCTTGTGTGTTTAATAAACTTAAAGAAAAACAAAAAAAATAGTAGTAACTTTTAGTTAGTTTACTTTTCTTGCTGTAGTAGTAATAATTAAAAAGAAAACCCAAAAATATTTCCCGTTCTTATTTTGCTTGTTGGGAGCTTTCCCGTGTAAATAGTTTTATTTCTTTTCTTTTCTTTGGGGGTCGATAGGAGAAGACCATGATTAAATTGCTGAAGTGGCTCTTATATGCATTATTGTTGATTTAACCAGGATCCCATATTGCCTTGTCTTCTCATGTTTATTGAATGCCCGCAGATTCCAGCTTAGTCCAATGCACGTGCACTCTTATTATTATTCACATTGTTTGGTCGTGCAAGTGAAAGGCAATTATGACGATATATGATGGACTGACTGAGATGAGAAAAGATGGTATGAACTCGACCTCTCTTGTTTTTGTAAATATGATTAGTTCATCATTCTTGATTCAGCTTATTATGAATGAACATGTTTGCAATGACAATTAGAGATCATAGTTGCTCGTGCCATGCTTGATTAGCTATGAGTTATAATGGTTTACCTTGCGTGCCAACATTCTATTAAAATGGCCATGATGTGGTATAATGGGGTGGTATCCTCCTTTGAATGATTTAAGTGACTCGACTTGGCACATGTTCACACATGTAGTTGAAAACAAATCAACATAGCCTTCATGATATTTATGTTCATGGTGGATTATATCCTACTCATGCTTGTACTCAATGTCTATTAATTTTAATGCATGTTCACGACTGTTGTTGCTCTCTAGTTGGTCGCTTCCCAGTCTTTTTCTAGCCTTCACTTGTACTAAGCGGGAATACTGCTTGTGCATCCAATCCCTTAAACCCCAAAGTTATTCCATATGAGTTCACTATACCTTCCTATATATGCGGTACCTACCTGCCGTTCCAAGTATATTTGTATGTGCCAAACTCTAAACCTTCAAATAAACATTCTGTTTTGTATGCTCGAATAGCTCATGTATCAACTAGGGCTGCCCTTATCTTCCATGCTAGGCGGGTTATTCTCAAGAGGAGCGGACTCCGCTCCTCACTCACGAAAAAATGGCTGGTCACCGGGATGCCCAGTCCCATGCTTTATGCAAACTAAATCAAAATAATTGCAAACAAAACTCCCCCGAGACTGTTGCTAGTTGGAGGCACTCGTTGTTTCGAGCAAGCCATGGATTGATGCTTGTTGGTGGAGGGGGAGTATAAACTTTACCATTCTGTTTGGGAACCGCCTATAAGAGTTATTGATGTGGTTAGTTATAATCTTTTCTGAAAACTTGAATGCTGGCTTTACATATTTACAACAACAAGAGCAAACAGAGTTTGTAAAAGCTTTTCTTTATCACTTTCAGTTTGTCAACTGAATTGCTTGAGGACAAGCAAAGGTTTAAGCTTGGGGAGTTGATACGTCTCCGTCGTATCTACTTTTCCAAACACTTTGGCCCTTGTTTTGGACTCTAACTTGCATGATTTGAATGGAACTAACTTGGATCGATTGTTTTCAGCAGACTTTCCATGGTGTTATTTATGTGATGAAACAAAAGTTCTCGGAATGACCTGAAACTCCACGGAACATCTATTTGGAAAATAAGAAAAATACTGGAAGAAAAATCCACGTCAGGGGGCCCACACCCTGCCCACGAGGGTGGGGGGCGCTCCTTCCCCCCTAGGGCGCGCCCCCTACCTCGTGGGCCCCCTAACGCTCCACCGACCTCAACCCCAACTCCATATATTCACTTTCGGGGAGAAAAAAATCAGAGAGAAGGATTCATCGCATTTTACGATACGGAGCCGCCGCCAAGCCCTAAAACCTCTCGGGAGGGCTGATCTGGAGTCCGTTCGGGGCTCTGGAGAGGGGGATTCGTCGCTGTCGTCATCATCAACCATCCTCCACCACCAATTTCATGATGCTCACCACCGTGCGTGAGTAATTCCATCGTAGGATTGCTGGACGGTGATGGGTTGGATGAGATCTATCATGTAATCGAGTTAGTTTTGTTAGGGTTTGATCCCTAGTATCCACTATGTTCTGAGGTTGATGTTGCTATGACTTTGCTATGCTTAATGCTTGTCACTAGGGCCCAAGTGCCATGATTTCAGATCTGAACCTATTATGTTTTGAATATATGTGAGTTCTTGATCCTATGTTGCAAGTCTATAGTCACCTACTATGTGTTATGATTCGGTAACCCCGAAGTGACAATAATCGGGACCACTCCCGGTGATAACCATAGTTTGAGGAGTTCATGTATTCACTATGTGCTAATGCTTTGTTCCGGTACTCTATTAAAAGGAGGCCTTAATGTCCCTTAGTTTCCATTAGGACCCCGCTGCCACGGGAGGGTAGGACAAAAGATGTCATGCAAGTTCTTTTCCATAAGCACGTATGACTATATTCGGATACATGCCGACATTAAATTGATGATTGGAGCTAGTTCTGTGTCACCCTATGTTATGATTGTTACATGATGAACCGCATTCGCATAATTCTCCATCACCGATCCAATGCCTACGAGCTTTTCACATATTGTTCTCTACTTATTTACTTTTCCGTTGCTACTGTTACAATCAATACAAAACACCAAAAAATATTACTTTTGCTACCGTTACCGTTACTTACATATTACTTTGCTACTAAACACTTTGCTGCAGATACTAAGTTATCCAGGTGTGGTTGAATTGACAACTCAACTGCTAATACTTGAGAATATTCTTTGGCTCCCCTTGTGTCGAATCATTAAATATGGGTTGAATACTCTACCCTCGAAAACTGTTGCGATCCCCTATACTTGTGGGTTATCAGGGGCGCGCCAGTGACTGGGGCTCGGCCCCAGCTCCGGCGCCACCTGCGGAGCTGCCGCGCAGCCGCATCCCCGCCTCGCGCCACCGCCAGGACGCACCGCGGGGCAGGCACCTCTGCATCGACAAGCAGGCCGCGATCGAACCCACCAATAGGAAGGACACGACGGCTGGGCCCTCCCGCCAGCCCAAAGCACGGGGCAAGAGTGAGGCCCGGCGCAAGCTCGGCGGCTCGACGATGGCAGAGTCGTCGGGCGGCTCCTCTCCGCTCGCCCCACCGTGTAGGCTCGCACAGGAGCAAGGGCATGTTGCAGGACATGCTGGGGGGCAGGATGCGGTAGTGGACCCGGTGGAGTAGTTCTTCCATGGAGCAAAGAACAACCTCCCCCCCCCCCCGCCCCGCCCTGACGCCATGGCCGTGAAGATTGATGAGGTGATCGCCGCCAAGCTCGACAAGCCACTCCGCTTCGATGACGTGGAAGATGGAGGCAGCGGCGACTCGCTGGACATGGGACCGGCCCTGTCCCTGGCCCGTCACACCCTGCTGGCTGCGAGCACGCACGAGGTGCAGCTGGGCGAGGTCACGCAGAAGGTCACGAAGATGCAGCTCCAAGGTGAGGGAGTCGATGACGAACAGCAGCTGTCCATCTTCTCCAAGCCGGCGCCAGCGATCGTCGGGAAACCACCGGCAAGAGACAAGACGCCCCTCAAGGCTCGGCCACAGGCCAAGCCGGTCAGGCAGAGCGCACGCCAAGCTGCCAACCCCTCCTCGGTGCCGGTCTCCCAAAGGACGACGCTCCGGCTGGTGCAGGGCCTTGGCGTCCTCGGGCCAAAGGAGAAGATGACGGCACGGGCTGCAGAAGCTCTCATCCGCCGCTTCGACGAACCCTTGTCAGACGACGACATCGCGGCCATCGGGAAGCTCACCAGCCTCGACGCCCACGCGCTCAAGGCGATCGCCGACATGCCTAGCCAACAAGGAGACGTCGCGGTGCCTCGTTCCCCATGTTAGACAACCTTAGTTTAGTAATTGGCCGACGACGACCAGCAGTGTGCTGGGTAGAGTTAGGTTTAGTTTCCTGCATGAAGTGTTGTTACAGTAGTCAAGCTAGGAGGTTAGCTATTCGCCGGCGGGTTTTGGTCCTATTGGTGGCCGCCGGCGACCCCAGGATGTACGGATGGTGTTCTCGTGTTCTAAATTCTCAGCAGTAGTTAGTTGTCGACATCTCATCGTGCATCACCATGATTACCTTCGTCGTAGCTTGAGCACTTATCGGTTTCCCCATGGATGACACGAACATGCCAATCATGAGCTGGAACGTGAGAGGTCTCAACACGCAGGCGAGACGCTCAGTCATCCGTGACACTACGCACGCACACAAGCTCGCAATCCTTTGCATACAGGAAACCATGATTGACTGCTGGTCCACCTGCTTAGCAGGAGAAATAGGAGGCACATGGCTTGACCAATGTATAGTTCTTCCAGCCATTGGAACGAGGGGAGGGCAGCCATCTTCTGGAACTCTAGTATGCTATCTGTGCAGTCTCACTCGATAGGACAGTTCTCCATCACAGCTAAGGTGCAGATAGGTCAAACAGGCAAAGATTTCTGGCTAACCACGGTTTACGGGCCCTCGGATGAGGATAGGAAAGATGATTTCCTCGCAGAATTAACTAGAGTTGCCCCTCTGCCTGGACAAGCGTGGCTCATCAACGGTGACTTCAACATTATATACGAGGCTAGAGACAAGAATAACAACAACATCAATCGTAGGATCATGGGCAAATTTAGAGCGGCAATCGACGCGGGTGTCCTACGCGACATCAAGTGCAAAAACCGTCGTTTCACCTGGAGCAATGAGCGTCGAAACCCTACCTTAGTTAGTATCGACAAGTTCTTCTGCACCATTGCTTGGGAGGGACTTTTCCCATCTTTTCTCCTGCATGCTGCATCAACATCCTGCTCGGACCACTGCCCCCCTACTTCTCACGGCTGCTACAGCCCCACGCCGTCCGGCAACATTCAAATTTGAATCTTTCTGGCCCCGGTTCCCGTGCTTCCAGGAAACGTTCCAATACACCTGGAACCGCCCAACCTCAACACGATGCGCTTTTGCAAGGCTTAGAAAGAAAATGAGTAGGGTAGCTAAGGATCTAAAAATTTGGAGCAAGTCTCAGTTCGGTGGGGCAAAGATCCAGATGCACATTGCAACTGAAGTGACCCTACGCCTCGACGTAGCGCAAGAAACTAGAGCCCTCTCTGATGCGGAGTTTCATCTTAGGAAAATGCTCAAGATCAAGACATTAGGACTGGCGGCCATCGACTATGCTAGGAAATGCCAGGCCTCCAGAATTACTTGGCTGTGAGTTGGGGACGCGCCAACTGCCTTCTTCCAAGCAAAGATCAATGACAGGAGACATAAAGGTTTCATCCACACACTGCATGGACCATACGGTGTAGCCATTACGCAGGAGGACAAGGAAAATTTGATCTACGATCATTTCTCCTCCATACTGGGCACGACAGAACACCGCAACACCACCATCGGCTGGCATTCTCTTGCCATGACCAGGCTGCAAGGCGGAGGACTTGACAACCCTTCCACGGAGGGTGAGGTCTGGCATGCAATCAAAGCATCGCCGGCGGACCGTGCGTCGGGCCCGGACGGCTTCTCCGGCCTTTTCTTCAGATCATGCTGGGCAACAATCAAAGATGACATCATGGCAGCGTTCAATCAGTTCCACAACTTAGTAGGCAGTAACTTTGGAGCCCTAAACACTGCGGTGGTTGCATTATTGCCAAAAAAGGATGGAGCAGTGTCAATCAACCACTACAGGCCAATCAGCCTCATCCACTCCACAGCAAAGTTGATCTCCAAAGTACTCTCCCTCAGGCTTGCCAATGCGATCCACACGCTCATCTCACCAGCACAATCTGCATTTCTTCAGACAAAATGCATCCACGATAGTTCTCTATATGTTCAAAACTGCATCAAGGCCCTACATAGACGGAAAACACTAGCTCTACTTCTCAAGTTAGACATAGCTAAGGCTTTCGACAATGTGTCTTGGGAATACATCCTGGAGATGTTGCAACAACGGGGTTTCAGTGCATGATGGAGAGATTGGATATACTTGCTGTTGTCCTCCTCCTCGTCGTCCTTCCTCCTCAACGGCGTCCCCGGAAAGAAGATCCGACACTGGAGAGGCCTACGGCAGGGCGACCCCTTGTCGCCTTTCCTCTTCATCTTAGCGATCGACACACTACACCACTTACTTCACGCCGCAGCTGAGCAGCACATCATTGCACCACTGCTAGGGCGGAAGCTAAAGCTTAGGATTAGTTTATACGCCGACGACGCCGTCATCTTCACAAATCCGGTTAGGCAGGAGATCGATGCACTGATGGAGATCCTGCGCGATTTTGGCGCAGCCTCCGGGATACACATCAACCCCTCAAAGTCGACAGCATTACCCATTAGATGTGCGAAAATTGACCTAGAGTATGTGTTGCACAATTTTGGAGGGGCAGAGGGGCATTTCCCGACGACCTACCTAGGTTTGCCGCTGACACTAGCTAGACTATGACTAGCAAACCTACAGTTCATTATAGACAGAATCAAAGCTTGACTTGCAGGATGGAAAGGGAAACTTCTGCCAATTGCTAGTAGGCGAGTGTTGGTTCGATGTGTCCTCAGCGCTATGCCTACATTTGCACTAACTGTTCTCAAAGTGCCGAAGAAGCTACTCAAGGAGATAGACAAGTGCCGACGTAGATTTCTTTGGAAGCAAGATGAGATGATCACAAGTGGTAGCTGCAAGGTGAACTGGTCGGTGGTGTGCACCCCTGCATCACATGGAGGACTAGGGATCCTCAATCTCGAGCGTTTCAGCCGCGCCCTTAGATTGCGGTGGCTTTGGATATCCTGGACTGACCCTGAGCGGCCTTGGGTCGGCATGGAGCCGCCCTGCAACAATAGTGACAAAGCCCTCTTCACGGTGGCGACCATGGTCACCATCGGCGATGGCGCGAAGGCACTCTTCTAGCACTCCCCTTGGATCGGGCCGGGCACCCTGGCAGCTCCTTCCCTCTCCTCTACTTGCACTCCAAACGGAAAAACAGGACGGTGCGCGAGGCTCTCACACATGAAACATGGATAAAAGACCTGCGGCATGACAACTTACAACCACTACTACCGGATTTTGTCAGGCTGCATCGCAAGATCGCGCCGACAGCGCTAACGGAGGGGAGCAGTGATCAGATTAGGTGGAATCTAGAGGCTAGGGGACAATACTCGGCAAGCTCGGCTTACACCGTTGTAACGCCCCGGATTCGATGCACCAGGTGTCCGTCAGTTATTTGCCGTCCCTGCCATGTCATGTGCTTGCGTGTTGCATTTTGCCATGTCATCATCTGCATTTCATATCATGTCATCATGTGCATCGCTTTTGCATACGTGTTCATCTCATGCATCCGAGCATTTTCCCCGTTGTCCGTTTTGCAATCCGGCACTCCTATGTCCCCCGGCGCCCCCTTTTACCTCTTTTCGTGTGCGGGTGTTAAACGGTCTCGGAATGGACCGAGGTTTGTCAAGCGGCCTAGGTATAGCACCGGTAGACCGCCTGTCAAGTTTCGTGCCATTTGGAGTCCGTTTGATACCCCAACGGTTAACCGGGTAACCGTAAAAGCCTCTTTTGTGTGCATCCCAACACCCCTTCCAAAGAGGCCCAAAAATCCATCCAAACCCCCTCCATGCTCTCGGTCGTTCGATCACGATCGCGTGGCCGAAAATCACACTCCATTTGGAGCCTCCTAGCTCCCTCTATCTATAAATAGACCTTCCCCTCCGAAATTTCGGGTCCAAACCGTCTTCTTCCTCTCCCATGGCGGACGAAATTCCCACCGACGGCGGACATGTCCGCCGCCCGCAGCCATCCACGGGCACGCCACGTGGCGGCGCCATACTTCACCGCCGAGGCCTCTTGAGCCCGCTTTGGAGCCCATGAGGCCCATCCAGCGTCGCGCCGCCAGCGCCGCCGCTTCGTCACCGGCCCGCGCCGCCTCCCGCCAGCGGAATCGCCTCCGGCGCGCCCGGCGATCCAGCTTCGCCGCCCGCACCGCCCGGCCCGTCGCCACTGCACGCCGCCTCGCCTCCGCGGCGCTCCCAGCGTAGCGCCTCCGCCATCCGCCCGCCTCGCCGAAGACCCCGCCGCCAGGATCCTCGTCGGCGCCCGACTCCATGGCCGCCCCTCGCCTCGCCGGCGCAGCCGTGCGCGCCGCCGCCGCTCCCGGCCCCGCCATCCCCGACCCCGCCGGCGCCTCCTCTGGCCACCGTGACCTGCTTCTCCGGCGAACCTCGTGTTCCGCGCGTCCCGATCCGGATCTGGATCAGATCCACCAAGCCCCCGATCCAAACGCCTTCGTCCCGGATCGCCCCGTCCACTTTGTCCCCGAGGTGAAATTCCAGTGTCCCCGAATCTGTGATATTATCATGCCATGTTCATCGCATCATATCTTGCTGCATACTGCTCCGTTTCGTGCGTGTAATATGTCAAATTGTTCGCCTCGACGAGTACTTCATTTAATTCCATTGCACCATGTTCATTTGAGTTCATCTTGATGCCTGAATCATCGTTGCAAGAGTGTTATATGATGTTAACCTGCTGAAACTGTTATAACATGCTCATTTGTCATTTTTGCCATGTTTGATGTGTGCATCATATGAGGTTGATATCTACATGTGTGTTGATTTATATCATGCCATCTTCACAGTGGTGCCATCCATGTATTTTTTTGATTCCTGTAGTGAGTGAATCAAGCTTGTTAAGTAGGGTACTTGCTGTTGCTGTTTTGCATGTCTGAATCTGCTATATCATGATGCTATGTTAACCTGCTGCTACAAGTCATTATATGCATAATCTGGAGATGTTCACTAAGGATGTTTTGTTATACATGTCATGGTCTATCCATCCATGCCCTTTTTTCCAATTATAGTCTGCTATAACGTGTTGTAATCTTGCTCTCAAGTTGCTAAATAATGTTGCTGTCAGCCTGTTAACATTAAGTTCAATGTTGCCATGATTGTTGTTAGTGATCCATGCTCTCTATTAACTTTCTCTTGCCATACTTAGCTTCATAAACATGGATTCTTGCGGTTTATTGCCTTGCCATGCCATGTATTGCTCTGTGGTGAGTGGTTCAAGCTCACCAACATGTCTACTTATTGTTGTTCCTGCCATGTATGAATCTTTAATATAACTTGCTATGTTTACATGGGTGCCATCATATTTTCTGTTCCTTTTTTGGCTTATGGTCAGTAAAGGACTTATGTTCTATGCATTTAGTAGATTCATTTAATTCCTTTGTTTGCCATGTTGAGTTCCTGTAACATGCTCTTTGATAGCTCTAAACATTGCAACCTGATGTTATTTCCTGATAAGTCTGAACTGATATTATTTGCAATCTTGCCATGTCATTTTGAGCATGTTCTAGTGATTTCTGGAGATAGCTCAGTGTTCATGTTTTGTAATGCTTTACCTGTACATCATGCCCATGCCTTTTGTTTTCACTTTGAGATGCTGTAGCATAGTGTTTTGATGCTTGCAATATGCCTAGTTGCTGTTTTGGACAGCTTATCCTTTAAACTTGTTTCATGTGTATGTGTTGAACCGTTGCTCCGTTTTGAGTGTGCTCTATATGAAATTTTCTTGATTTTGCATGTAGTTTCATATTATCATGTTGCATCCTTGTTTTGAGGTGTTTGCTTGATGTTTGTATGCATTTTGCATCAATGCCATGTTTAACTTGTTTTGCTCATATCTTCTAGGCCGTAGCTCCGAATTTAATGAACTTTATATGTAACTTGACTAGAATTTCATGTAGATCATCGTGGTGCATCTTAACTTGCTGTTTAACAACTTGAACATAAGGTTTATTCAGATCTGAAACAATTTCGAAATTTGCACATGAGGACTTACCGGAATTGTCATATGTTGTTCCTGGCCTCATTTAAACTTGCCTTGATGTGTTGCTCTTGTTTGCATCATCTCTTCCATGAGTAGCTTCATGTAGTCTTGTCTTGCATCATGCTTGTTGTGCAACATGCCTTGTTCATGTGTGGTGTGTTTACTATGTTGTGTGCTTCTTTTCGATAGTTCCCGTTTCGTTGCGATCGTGAGGATTCGTTCGTCTACGCTTGGTTCGTCTTCGTGGCTTCATATTCTTCATGGACTCGTTCTTCTTCCTTGCGGGATTTCAGGCAAGATGACTGTCACCCTGGATCTCATTACTATCATTGCTATGCTAGTTGCTTCGTTCTTTCGCTATGCTGCGCTACCTATCATTTTGCTCTTCAAGCCTCCCAATTTGCCATGTCAGCCTCTAACCTTTGCACCCTTCCTAGAAAACCGTTGTGTGGCTATGTTACCGCTTTTGCTCAGCCCCTCTTATAGCGTTGCTAGTTGCAGGTGAAGTTGAAGATTGCTCCATGGTGGACAGGATTTTGGTTGGGATATCACAATATCTCTTATATTATTAATGCATCTATATACTTGGTAAAGGGTGGAAGGCTCGGCCTTATGCCTGGTGTTTTGTTCCACTGTTGCCGCCCTAGTTTCCGTCATATCGGTATTATGTTCCCGGATTTTCCGTCGCTAACGCGGTCGGGTGATTTATGGGACCCCCTTGACAGTTCGCTTTGAATAAGACTCCTCCAGCAAGGCCCAACCTTGGTTTTACATTTGCCTCACCTAGCCTTTTTCCCTTGGGAGTCGCGCTCTCGAGGGTCATCTTATTAGCCCCAGGGCTAGTGCTTCTCTAAGTGCTGGTGCGAACCGAGCTGCACTGAGGCCACCTTGAGGCAACACGAGGGCTGGTTTTACTCGTAGCTAGTCTCATCCGGTGTTGCCACGAGAGCGAGATATGTGCAGCTCCTATCGGGATTGTCGGTAGCATCGGTGGCTTTGCTGGTCTTGTTTTATTGCTTTGTCGAAATGTCTTGTAGCCGGGATTCCGAGACTGATCGGGTCTTCCCGGGAGAAGGAATATCCTTCGTTGATCGCGAGAGCTTATCATGGGCTAAGCTGGGACACCCCTGCAGGGTATAAACTTTCGAGAGCCGTGCCCGCGGTTATGTGGCAGATGGGAATTTGTTAATATCCGGTTGTAGTAAACTTGAAGCAAACTCTTCTAAAATACACCAACCGTGTGCGTAACCGTGAGTGTTTTTTCTCTTTTCGGGGTTGATCGAGAGGAGAACACGGTTTCTGGGTTATGTCTGACGTAAGTAGGAGTTCAGGATCACTTCTTGATCATTACTAGTTGACGACCGTTCCTTTGTTTTCTCTTCTCGCTCTCATTTACGTATGTTAGCCACCATATATGCTTAGTCGCTGCTGCAACCTCACCACTTTACCCCTTCCTTTCCCATTAAGCTTTGCTAGTCTTGATACCCATGGTAATGGGATTCTTTGAGTGCTCGTGGCTCACAGATTACTACACCACCAGTTGCAGGTACAGGTTTATGCGATGATCATGACGCGAGAGCGATGTTTACTTGTTTTGGAGTTCCTCTTCTGCTTCTTCGATCAGGGGATAGGTTCCAGGTCGGCAGCCTGGGCTAGCAGGGTGGATGTCGTTTGAGTTTTTGTTTGTGTTCCATCCGTAGTCGGATGTTGATCTCTTGTATATGATGTTGATGTATTTGTGTGGCATTGTATGCCTTATGTATGTATTCCTACCTATTATATAATGTTGATGTAATGATATCCACCTTGCAAAAGCGTTTCAATATGCAGGTCTATCCTTGGTGGGACCTTCGAGTTCCTTTTGGATAGGGTCGCATATTGGGCGTGACCGCCGTGCAATTCCAGGGCAGAGTACAAGCCGATTGGCCGAATTTGATCTGGGAGGCAAAGGTGCCTGGATGCATTAAGATCTTCATCTGGCTCCTCCTGCAAAACCGTCTCTGGACTTGCGACAGGCTACAAAGGCGCGGCTGGCCGAACAACTATTTCTGCCCGCTATGTGTTCGCAACCTGGTGACAGCTCACCACCTCTTCTGGAGCTGCCCACTAGCCCGTGAGGTGTGGGAAAAGGTAGCCGCAAGACGAGGGTGTCAGCAGTTACACCCACGGCAACAGGTGCAAGAAGAAAGCTCCATCGCCACACTCCAACGGATGGCGGCCAGCACAACGAAGGGCCAGCAATGCCACCATGTTGTTAACATGCTGGGAAATTTGGCAAGAGAGGAATCGGTGTGTGTTCAAGGAAAAGACACCTTCAGCGCACGACATCACCAATGCCATTGAGCATTCCATTGAGCTTTGGCGACAAGCGGGAGCAATTCATTTGGAGAGACCCTTTTGGGATCCACCATGAAAATTTAGAACAGAAGTTTTTCCGAGGTTTACAGTGTTGTAACCAAACTGGTCCTAGGACCCTCACCTCCCCCTTTGTATTTTCCTCATTGCTTTCTGCTTATCAATGAAAAGCCAGTATTATGCCGGATCTTTCAAAAAAACTGCAGCTGTACTTAAGTCAACAGCACTACGCCACGAAATAGAGCTTTGTACGGGAAGATGGTGTTGGGGAACGTAGTAATTTCAAAAAAATTCCTACGCACACGCAAGATCATGGTGATGCATAGCAACGAGAGGGGAGAGTGTGTCCACGTACCCTCGTAGACCGAAAGCGGGAGCGTTTATATCAACGTGGTTGATGTAGTCGTACGTCTTCACGATCCGACCGATCCAAGTACCGAAAGCATGACACCTCCGAGTTCTGCACACGTTCGGCTCGGTGACGTCCTCGCCTTCTCGATCCAGCAAGAGGGGTGAAGTAATAGATGAGTTCCGACAGCACGACGCCGTGGTGACGGTGTTGGTGAAGAACAATTTTCGTAGGGCTTCGCCTAAGCATTACGAAAACTATGGCGGAGGATAAACTAGGGGAGACAGGGTTGTCGGCACACGGCTTGGTGTTTCTTGATATGTCTTGGGTGCTAGCCCTACCCCTCTATTTATATGTTGAGCCCTGGGGTCAAAACTTGGAGTAAAAGCCTCCTCAAAGTCTGTTTTGCCCGAAAGGCAAGAGTCCTTCTCGGACTCCAGGGCTAGACGCCAGGGTTCCCGGTGTCTACCCCCTAGACGCCAGGGTTCCTGGCGTCTAGCCTCTCGTCTCCGCAAAACTTCCTTTTGCACTTTTGAAAGTGCTAGTTATCGACTAGAGGGGGGGTGAATAGGCGATTTTTAGGGAAGTCTTCAAAACACGGATGTTTCGAAGACAAACAATAGAAATGACCTAAATGATATGCAGCGGAAGATAAACTACAACAAGCAAACCATAGTCAAGTATGCAATAGCATTGAAAGTACAAGGCGATAGCAGCTTGGTAGTAAGGATCAAGATGGAAGATAATGAGAAGCCAATCAACAAAAGTAGTCAAGCAATGAAGTCAAATAGGTATGATAGATAGGCAATGACTTCACGAAGACAAACTCTAAGTAAAGAGAGGGAGAAGATAGAACCAGTCACTTGTTGAAGACACAGGGTTTGTTGGACCAGTTCCAGTTGCTGTGACAACTGTACATACAGTTAGGGAGGCTGAGATTCAACTTCGAGAAGGCAGATGTCTTCACCTTATTCCCCTTGAGCTAAGGACACCCAGTCTTCGCCCAATCACTCTGGTCAGTCTTCAAGAGCGACTTCCAAACCGTCCCAGACGCTGTGCACCGGCACTCGACAATGACGCTTGGATGCTCAGAACGCGACGCCTAACAATTTGGAGGATTCACAGTCCTCAAGTGTAATAAGTCTTGGTCACCACAGACGAGAAAGACATCGATGATGCCTAACACTCTTTGGCTCTGGGTGTTTGGGCTTTGTCCTCGCAAGGATTTCTCTCTCTCAAAGGCTTCGAGGTGGGTTGCTCTCAAACGACAAAAGCCGTGCACTAACTCTGAGCAGCCACCAATTTATGGTGTAGGGGGTGGGCTATTTATAGCCACTAGGCAACCCGACCTGATATGTCTGAAATGACCCTGGGTCACTAAGGAACTGACAACATTCCAACGGTCGATTTCAAACACACACGGCAACTTTACTTGGGCTACAAGCAAAGCTGACTCATCCACTCTGGATAAGTTTTGCTCTCATTGTCTTCGCTCGAAGACATAGGATTTGGGTTGAGCATCACTTGGTCATTACGACTATGATCACTTGGACCCCACTTAACGATGCGGTGGTTCCTATGACTCAACAAAGAAGAAAAGGAAACAACGAAACGACACGATCTTGGCGCTCCATAGTTTTCACTCAATGTCTTCTCATGTCATAGTCTTCAATGTGAATATCTTCACATACCACCATTGTCATCAATGTCTTCATACATTTTTAGGGGTCATCTCCGGTAGGTAAACCGAATCAATGAGGGACACCACCTGCGTTATCCTGCAATTCTCACAAACTCATTAGTCCCTCAACCACATTTGTCGTCAATACTCCAAAACCAACTAGGGGTGGCACTAGATGCACTTACAACTTTCCAAAAGCCTCGTGGGCTTTCCCCTTTGGCCCAGATAAAGTGTTCTCGTGCCCAAACATTTCGGGAAACATTCGGAACCCCTTCCGATGGATTTCGGAACCTTTCCGGAGATCAAACACTACTATCCACATATCAATCTTTACTTCTGGACCATTCCGGAGTTCCTCGTCATATCCGTGATCTCATCCAAAACTCCGAACAACATTCGGTCACCAACATACATAACTCATAGTACTATATCGTCAACGAACGTTAAGCGTGCGGACCCTACGGGTTCGAGAACTATGTAGACATGACCAAGACACCTCTCTTATCAATAACCAATAGCGGGACCTGGATGCCTATATTGGCTCCTCAATATTCTACGAAGATCTTTATCGGTTAGACCGCATAACAACATACGTTGTTCCCTTTGTCATCGGTATGTTACTTGCCCGAGATTCGATCGTCGGTATCTCAATACCTAGTTCAATCTCGTTACCGGCAAGTCCCTTTACTCGTTCTGTAATACATCATCCAGCAACTAACTCATTAGTTGCAACGCTTGCAAGGCTTATAGTGATGTGCATTACCGAGTGGGCCTAGAGATACCTCTCCGACAATCGGAGTGACAAATCCTAATCTCGAAATACGCCAACCCAACAAGTACCTTTGGAGACACATGTACATCACCTTTATAATCACCCAGTTACGTTGTGACGTTTGGTAGCACACAAAGTGTTCCTCCGGTAAACGGGAGTTGCATAATATCATAGTCATAGGAACATGTATAAGTCATGAAGAAAGCAATAGCAGAATACTAAATGATCGTGTGCTAAGCTAACGGAATGGGTCAAGTCTATCACATCATTCTCCTAATGATGTGATCCCGTTAATCAAATGACAACTCATGTCTATGGCTAGGAAACATAACCATCTTTGATCAACGAGCTAGTCAAGTAGAGGCATACTAGTGACACTCTGTTTGTCTATGTATTCACACAAGTATTATGTTTCTGATTAATAAAATTCTAGCATGAATAATAAACATTTATCATGAAATAAGGAAATAAATAATAACTTTATTATTGCCTCTAGGGCATATTTTCTTGATCTCCCACTTGCACTAGAGTCAATAATCTAGATCACATCGCCATGTGATTGAACATCAATAGTTCACATCACCATGTGATTAACACCCATAGTTCACATCGTCATGTGACCAACACCCAAAGGGTTTACTAGAGTCAATAATCTAGTTCACATCGCTATGTGATTAACACCCAAAGAGTACTAAGGTGTGATCATGTTTTGCTTGTGAGAGAAGTTTAGTCAACGGGTCTACCATATTCAGATCTGTATGTATTTTGCAAATTTCTATGTCTACAATGCTCTGCATGGAGCTACTTTAGCTAATTGCTCCCACTTTCAATATGTATCCAGATTTAGACTTAGAGTCATCTGGATCAGTGTCAAAAACTTGCATCGACGTAACCCTTTACGACGAACCTTTTGTCACCTCCATAATCGAGAAACATATCCTTATTCCACTAAGGATAATTTTGACCGCTGTCCAGTGATCTACTCCTATATCACTATTGTACTCCCTTGCCAAAATCAACGTAGGATATACAATAGATATGGTACACAGCATGGCATACTTTATAGAACCTATGGCCAAGGCATAGGGAATGACTTTCATTCTCTTTCTATCTTCTGCCGTGGTCGGGCTTTGAGTCTTACTCAATTTCACACCTTGTAACCCAGGCAAGAACTCTTTCTTTGACTGTTCCATTTTGACCTACTTCAAAATCTTGTCAAGGTATGTACTCATTGAAAAACTTATCAAGCGTCTTGATCTATCTCTATAGATCTTGATGCTCAATATGTAAGCAGCTTCACCGAGGTCTTTCTTTGAAAAACTCCTTTCAAACACTCCTTTATGCTTTGCTGAATAATTCTACATTATTTCCGATCAACAATATGTCATTCACATATACTTATCAAAAATGCTATAGTGCTCCCACTCACTTTCTTGTAAATACAGGCTTCACCGCAAGTCTATATAAAACTATGTGCTTTAATCAACTCATCAAAGCGTATATTCCAACTCTGAGATGCTTGCACCGGTCCACAGATGGATCGATGGAGCTTGCACATTTTTTAGCACCTTTAGGATTGACAAAACCTTCTGGTTGCATCATATACAACTCTTTAATAAATCCATTAAGGATTGCAGTTTTGTTATCCATTTGCCAGATTTCATAAAATGCGGCAATTGCTAACATGATTCGGACAGACTTTATGCATCCATACGAGTAAGAAAATCTCATCGTAGTCAACACCTTGAACTTTGTCAAAAACCTTTTTCGACAAGTCTAGCTTTGTAGATAGTAACACTACTATCAGCGTCCGTCTTCCTCTTGAAGATCCATTTATTTTCTATGGCTTGCCGATCATCAGGCAAGTCAACCAAAGTCCATACTTTGTTCTCATACATGGATCCTATCTCAGGTTTCATGGCCTCAAACCATTTCGCGGAATCTGGGCTCATCATCGCTTCCTCATAGTTCATAGGTTCGTCATGGTCAAGTAACATGACCTCCAGAATAGGATTACCATACCACTCTGGTGCGGATCTCACTCTGGTTTACCTACGAGGTTCGGTAGTAACTTGATCTGAAGTTACATGATCATCATCATTAGCTTCCTCACTAATTGGTGTAGTAGTCACAGGAACAGATTTCTGTGATGAACTACTTTCCAATAAGGGAGAAGGTAAAGTTACCTCATCAAGTTCTACTTTCCTCCCACTCACTTCTTTCGAGAGAAACTCCTTCTCTAGAAAGGATCCATTCTTAGCAACGAATGTCTTGCCTTCGGATCTGTGATAGAAGGTGTACCCAACTGTCTCCTTTGGGGTATTCTATGAAGACACATTTCTCCAATTTGGGTTTGAGCTTATCAGGATAAAACTTTTTCACATAAGCATCGCAACCCCAAACTTTAAGAAACGACTACTTTGGTTTCTTGCCAAACCATAATTCATATGGTGTCGTCTCAACGGATTTAGATGGCGCCCTTTTAACGTGAATGCAGTTGTCTCTAATGCATAACCCCAAAACGATAGTGGTAAATCGGCAAGAGACATCATAGATTGCACTATATCCAATAAAGTACGGTTATGACATTCAGACACACCATTATGTTGTGGTGTTCCAGGTGGCATGAGTTTGTGAAACGATTCCACATTGTTTTAATTGAAGGCCAAACTCGTAACTCAAATATTTTACCTCTGTGATCATATCATAGAAACTTTTATTTTTGTTACAGTGATTCTCCACTTCAATCTGAAATTCTTTGAACTTTTCAAATATTTCACACTTGTGTTTCATCAAGTAGATATACCCATATCTGCTCAAATCATCTGTGAAGGTAAGAAAATAATGATACCCACCGCGAGCCTCAACACTCATCGGATTGCATACATCAGTATGTATTATTTCCAATAAGTCAGTTGCTTGCTCCATTGTTCCGGAGAACGGAGTTTTAGTTATCTTTCCCATAAGGCATGGTTCGCAAGCATCAAGTGATTTATAATCAAGTGATTCCAAAATTCCATCAGCATGGAGTTTCTTCATGCGCTTTACACCAATATGACCTAAACGGCAGTGCCACAAATGAGTTGCACTATCATTATTAACTTTGTATCTTTTGGCTTCAATATTATGAATATGTGTATCACTACGATCGAGATCTAACAAACCATTTTCATTGGGTGTATGACCATAGAAGGTTTTATTCATGTAAATAGAACAACAATTATTCTCTAACTTAAATGAATAACCGTATTGAAATAAACATGATCAAATCATATTCATGCTCAACGCAAACAACAAATAACACTTATTTAGGTTCAACACTAATCTCGAAAGTGTAGGGAGTGTGCGATGATGATCATATCAATCTTGGAACCACTTCCAACACACATCGTCACTTCACCCTTAACTAGCCTCTTGTTCATTCTGCAACTCCCGTTTCGAGTTACTACTCTTAGCAACTGAACTAGTATCAAATACCGAGGGGTTGCTACGAACACTAGTAAAATACACATCAATAATCTGTATATCAAATATACCTTTGTTCACTTTGCCATCCTTCTTATCCGCCAAATACTTGGGGCAGTTGCGCTTCCAGTGATCAATCTCTTTGTAGTAGAAGCACTTAGTCTCAGGCTTAGGTACAGACTTGGGCTTCTTCACTTGAGTAGCAACTTGCTTGCCGTTCTTCTTGAAGTTCCCCTTCTTCCCTTTGTCCTTTCTCTTGAAACTAGTAGTCTTGTTAACCATCAACACTTGATATTTTTCTTGATTTCTACCATCGCCAATTTTAGCATCACGAAGAGCTTGGGAATTGTTTTCGCCGTCCCTTGCATATTATAGTTCATCATGAAGTTCTACTAGCTTGGTAATGGTGACTAGAGAATTCTGTCAATCACTATTTTATCTAGAAGATTAACTCCCACTTGATTCAAGCGATTGTAGTACCCAGACAATCAGAGCACATGCTCACTGCTTGAGCTATTCTCCTCCATCTTTTAGGCAAAATACTGTCAGAGGTCTCATGCCTCTTGACACGGGCATGAGTATGTAATACCAATTTAAACTCTTGGAACATCTTATATGTTCCGTGGCGTTTCAAAAAACGTCTTTGAAGCCCCGATTCTAAGCCGTAAAGCATGGTGCACTAAACTATCAAGTAGTCATCATACCGAGCTTTTGTCAAAACATTCATAACGTCTGCATCTGCTCCTGCAATAGGTCTGTCACCTAGCGGTGCATCAAGGACATAATTCTTCTGTGCAGCAATGAGGATAATCCTCAGATCACGGATCCAATCCGCATCATTGCTACTAACATATTTCAACATAGTTTTTCTCTAGGAACATATCAAAATAAACATAGGGAAGCAACAACGCGAGCTATTGATCTACAGCATAGATATGCTAATACTACCAGGACTAAGTTCATGATAAATTTAAGTTCAATTAATCATATTACTTAAGAACTCCCACTTAGATAGACATCCCTCTAATCCTCTAAGTGATCATGTGATCCAAATCAACTAAACCATAACTAATCATCACGTGAAATGGAGTAGCTTTCAATGGTGAACATCATTATGTTGATCATATCTACTATATGATTCACGCTCGACCTTTCGGTCTCAGTGTTCCGATGCCATATCTGCATATGCTAGGCTCGTCAAGTTTAACTTTGAGTATTACTGCGTGTGCAAAACTGGCTTGCACTCGTTGTAGATGGACGTGAAGCTTATCACACCCGATCATCACGTGGTGTGCGGGAATGACGAACTTTGGCAGCGGTGCATACTCGGGAGAACACTTATACCTTGAAATTTAGTGAGAGATCATCTTATAATGCTACCGTCAAACAAAGCAAGATAAGATGCATAAAAGATAAACATCACATGCAATCAATATAAGTGATATGATATGGCCATCATCATCTTGTGCTTGTGATCTCCATCTCCGAAGCACCGTCATGATCACCATCATCACCGGCAAGACACCTTGATCTCCATTGTAGCATCATTGTCGTCTCGCCAATCTTATGCTTCTACGACTATCGCTACCGCTTAGTGATAAAGTAAAGCATTACAGGGCGATTGCATTGCATACAATAAAGCGACAACCATATGGCTCCTGCCGATTGCCGATAACTCGGTTACAAAACATGATCATCTCATACAATAAAATTTAGCATCATGTCTTGACCATATCACATCACAACATGCCCTGCAAAAACAAGTTAGACGTCCTCTACTTTGTTGTTGCAAATTTTACGTGGCTGCTACTGGGCTTAGCAAGAACCGTTCTTACCTACACATCAAAACCACAATGATAGTTTGTCAAGTTGGTGCTGTTTTAACCTTCTCAAGGACTGGGCGTAGCCACACTCGGTTCAACTAAAGTTGGAGAAACTGACACCGCCACCACTGTGTGCAAAGCACGTCGGTAGAAACCCGATCTCGCGTAAGCGTCTGGCGTAATGTCGGTTCGGGCCGCTTCATCCAACAATACCGCCGAACCAAAGTATGACATCTTTGGTAAGCGGTATGACTTATATCACCCACAACTCACTTGTGTTCTACTCGTGCATATGACATCTACGCATAAAACCAGGCTCGGATGCCACTATTGGGGAACGTGGTAATTTCAAAAAAAATCCTACGCACACGCAAGATCATGGTGATGCATAGCAACGAGAGGGGAGAGTGTGTCCAAGTACCCTCGTAGACCGAAAGCGGAAGCGTTTATATTAACGTGGTTGATTTAGTCGTACGTCTTCACGATCTGACCGATCCAAGTACCGAAAGCACGGCACCTCCGAGTTCTGCACACGTTCGGCTCGGTGATGTCCTCGCCTTCTCGATCCAGCAAGAGGGGCGAAGTAGTAGATGAGTTCCGGTAGCACGACGGTGTGGTGACGGTGTTGGTGAAGAAAAATCTTCGCAGGGCTTCGCTTAAGCACTACGAAAACTATGATGTAGAATAAACTAGAGGAGACGGGGTTGCCGGCACATGGCTTGGTGTTTCTTGATATGTCTTGGGTGCTAGCCCTACCCCTCTATTTATATGTTGAGCCACAGGGTGAAACTTGGATGAAACCTCCTCAAAAGTCGGTTTTGCCCGAAGGCAAGAGTCCTTCTTGGACTCGAGGGCTAAACGCCGGGGTTCTCGGCGTCTACCCCCTACGCCTTGAGGTTCTGGCGTCTAAGCGTCTGGTCTCTGCAAAACTTCCTTTTGCACTTTCCAAAAGCACAGTGGGCTTTGCCCTTTAGCCCAGATAAAGTGTTCTCGTGCCCAAACATTTGGGAAACATTGGAACCCCTTCCGAGTGGATTCGGAACCTTTCGAGATCAAACACTCCACATATCAATCTTTACTTCCGGACCATTCCGGAGTTCCTCGTCAAATCCGTGATCTCATCCAAAACTCCGAACAACATTCGGTCACCAACATACATAACTCATAGTACTATATCGTCAACGAACGTTAAGCGTGCGGACCCTACGGGTTCGAGAACTATGTAGACATGACCAAGACACCTCTGTTGTCAATAACCAACAGAGGGACCTGGATGCCCATATTGGCTCCTACATATTCTACATTGATATTTATAGGTCAGACCGCATAACAACATACATTGTTCCCTTTGTCATCGGTATGTTACTTGCCCGAGATTCGATCGTCGGTATCTCAATACCTAGTTCAATCTCGTTACCGGCAAGTCTCTTTACTGGATACGTAATACATCATCCACTTAACTAACTCATTAGTTGCAATGCTTTACAAGGCTTATAGTGATGTGCATTACCGAGTGGGCCCCGAGAGATACCTCTCCAGAGCAATCGGAGTGACAAATCCTAATCTCGAAATCGCCAACCCAACAAGTACCTTTGGAGACACATGTACAACACCTTTATAATCACCCGATTCACGTTGTGGCGTTTGGTAGCACAAAAAGTGTTCCTCCGGTGGCAGGAGTTGCATAATCTCATAGTCATAGGAACATGTATAAGTCATGAAGAAAGCAATAGCGAGAATACTAAACAACGGTGTGCTAAGCCAGCGGAATGGGTCAAGTCAATCACATCATTCTCCTAATGATGTGATCCAGATTAATCAAATGACAACTCATGTCTATGGCTAGGAAACATAACCATCTTTGATCAACGAGCTAGTCAAGTAGAGGCATACTAGTGACACTCCGTTTGTCTATGTATTCACACAAGTATTATGTTTCCGGTTAATACAATTATAGCATGAATAATAAACATTTATCATGAAATAAGGAAATAAATAATAACTTTATTATTGCCTCTAGGGCATATTTGAAGGAAATATGCCCTAGAGGCAATAATAAAGTTATTATTAATGTTTGTGATTACGAAAATTTAGAGTATGTCATGAACGTGAATCTTCAACTCAGCGATATCTTAGATGACAAAAACATTGTTGAAGTGCGACTATCTTCGTTGAATATGTGGGACCAAATATGAGCATCCAGGATCCGCTATTGGTTATTGACCGGAGAGGTATCTCGGTCATGTCTACATAGTTCTCGAACCCGTACGGTCCGCACGCTTAATGTTACGATGACAGTTATATTATGAGTTTATATGTTTTGATGTACCGAAGGTTGTTCGAGTCGATGTGATCACGGACATGACGAGGAGTCTCGAAATGGTCGAGACATGAAGATTGATATATTGGAAGCCTATGTTTGGATATCGGAAGTGTTCGGGTGAAACCGGGATTTTCTTTGGAGTCTGGGAGGTTCTGAGGAACCCCGGGAACTTAATGGGCCTTGGTGGAAGAGAGGAGAGGTGGCGGGCAGGGCGCCCCCTAGTCCGAATAGGACAAGGAGAGGGGGGCGGCGCCCCCCCTTTCCTTCCTCCCCTCCACCTCTTCCCCCTCTCTCTCCTAGTCCAACATGGAAAAGGGGGGAGTCCTGCTCCCGGTAGGAGCAGGACTCCTCATGGCGTGTCTCCTCCTTGGTCGGCCACACCCCCCTTGCTCCTTTATATACAGGGGCAGGGGGGCACCCCATAGATACAACAATTGATCAAGTTGATCTTTCAGTCGTGTGCGGTGCCCCCCTCCACCATAGTCCACCTCGATAATACTATAGCGGTTCTTAGGCGAAGCCCTGTGTCGGTAGAACATCAACATCGTCACCACGCCGTCGTCGTCTTGAAACTCTCCCTCAACACTCGGCTGGATCGGAGTTCGAGGGACGTCATCGGGCTGAACGTGTGCTAAACTCGGAGGTGCCGTACGTACGGTACTTGATCGGTCGGATCGTGAAGACGTACGACTACATCAACCGCGTTGTGCTAACGCATCCGCTTTCGGTCTACGAGGGTACTTGGACACACTCTCCCCTCTCGTTGCTATGCATCACCATGATCTTGGGTGTGCGTAGGAATTTTTTTGAAATTACTCCATTCCCCAACAGTGGCATCCGAGCCTGGTTTTATGCGTAGATGTCATATGCACGAGTAGAACACAAGTGAGTTGTGGGCGATATAAGTCATCTTGCTTACCAGCATGTCATACTTTGGTTCGGCGGTATTGTTGGATGAAGCGGCCCGGACCGACATTACGCATACGCTTACGCGAGACTGGTTCTACCGACGTGCTTTGCACACAGGTGGCTGGCGAGTGTGAGTTTCTCCAACTTTAGATGAACCGAGTGTGGCTACGCCCGGTCCTTGCGAAGGTTAAAACAACACCAACTTGACAAACTATCGTTGTGGTTTTGATACGTAGGTAAGAACGGTTCTTGCTAAGCCTGTAGCAGCCACGTAAAACTTGCAACAACAAATTATAGGACGTCTAACTTGTTTTTGCGGGGCATGTTGTGATGTGATATGGTCAAGACATGATGCTAAATTTTATTTTATGAGATGATCATGTTTTGTAACCGAGTTATCGACAGCTGGCGAGCCATATGGTTGTCGCTTTATTGTATGCAATGCAATGCATACGTAATGCTTTACTTTATCACTAAGCGGTAGCGATAGTCGTAGAAGCATAAGATTGGCGAGACGACAACGATGCTACGATGGAGATCAAGGTGACGCGCCGGTGACGATGGTGATCATGACGGTGCTTCGGAGATGGAGACCACAAGCACAAGATGATGATGTCCATATCATATCACTTATATTGATTGCATGTGATGTTTATTTTTTATGCATCTTATCTTGCTTTGATTGACGGTAGCATTATAAGATGATCCCTCACTAAATTATCAAAGTATAAGTGTTCTCCCTGAGTATGCACCGTTGCGAAAGTTCTTCGTGCTGAGACACCACGTGATGATCGGGTGTGATAGGATCTACATTCAAATACAACGGGTGCAAAACAGTTGCACACGCGGAATACTCAGGTTAAACTTGACGAGCCTAGCATATAACAGATATGGCCTCAGAACACGGAGACCAAAAGGTCGAGCGTGAATCATATAGTAGATATGATCAACAAAGTGATGTTCACCATTGAAACTACTCCATCTCACGTGATGATCGGACATGGTTTAGTTGATTTGGATCACGTGATCACTTAGAGGATTAGAGGGATGTCTATATAAGTGGGAGTTCTTAAGTAATATGATTAATTGAACTTAAATTTATCACGAATTTATTACCTGATAGTATCTTGCTTGTCTATGTTTTATTGTAGATAGATGGCCCGTGCTGTTGTTCCATTGAATTTTAATGCGTTCCTTGAGAAAGCAAAGTTGAAAGATGATGGTAGCAATTACATGGACTGGGTCCGTAACTTGAGGATTATCCTCATTGCTGCACAGAAGAATTACGTCCTGGAAGCACCGGGTGCCAGGCCTTCTTGATGCAACTGGCAGCGACGTTAAGAACGTTTGGCAGAGCAAAGCTGATGACTACTCGATAGTTCAATGTGCCATGCTTTACGGCTTAGAACCGGGACTTCAACGACGTTTTGAACGTCATGGGGCATATGAGATGTTCAAGGAGTTGAAGTTAATATTTCAAGCAAATGCCTGGATTGAGAGATATGAAGTCTCCAATAAGTTCTATAGCTGCAAGATGGAGGCGAATAGTTCTGTCAGTGAGCATATACTCAAGATGTCTGGGTATTGTAATCACTTGATTCAACTGGGAATTAATCTTCCGGATGATAGCGTCATTGACAGAATTCTCCAATCACTGCCACCAAGCTACAAGAGCTTCATGATGAACCATAATATGCAAGGGATGGATAAGACGATTCCCGAGCTCTTCGCAATGCTAAAGGCTGCGGAGGTAGAAATCAAGAAGGAGCATCAAGTGTTGATGGTCAATAAGACCACCACTTTCAAGAAAAAGGGAAAAGGGAAGAAGAAGGGGAACTTCAAGAAGAACAGCAAGCAAGTTGTTGCTCAGGAGAAGAAACCCAAGTCTGGACCTAAGCCTGGCCGAGTGCTTCTCATGCAGCGGTAGTCCTTTGGAAGCAAAACTGCCCCAAGTATTTGGCGGATAAGAAGGATGGCAAGGTGAACAAAGGTATATGTGATATACATGTTATTGATGTGTACCTTACTAATGCTTGCAGTAGCACTGGTATTTGATCGGTTACATTGCTAATATTTGCAACTCGAAGCAGGGGCTACGGATTAGCGAAGATTGGCTAAGGGCGAGGTGACGATCTTGGCGTGGGAAATGTTTCCAAAGTCGAAGTGATCTCAGTCGGCACGAAAACTCTACATCTACCTACGGGATTAGTATTAGAACAAAATAAATGTTATTTATCACCAGCGTTGAGCATGAACATTATATCTGGATCTTGTTTGATGCGAGACGGTTATTCATTTAAATCAGAGAATAATGGTTGTTCTATTAATATGAGTAATATCTTTTATGGTCATGCACCCTTGAAGAGTGGTCTATTCTTATTGAATCTCGATAGTAGTGACACACATTCATAATGTTGAAGCCAAAAGATGCAAAGTTGATAATGATAGTGCAACTTATTTGTGGCACCGCCGTTAGGTCATATCAGTATAAAGCGCATGAAGAAACTCCATACTGATGGACTTTTGGAACCACTTGATTATGAATCACTTGGTACTTGCGAACCGTGCCTCATGGGCAAGATGACTAAAACGCCGTTCTCCGGTACTATGGAGAGAGCAAAAGATTTGTTGGAGATCATACATACAGATGTATGTGGTCCGACGAATGTTGAGGCTCGTGGCGGATATCGTTATTTTCTCACCTTCACAGATGATTTAAGCAGATATGGGTATATCTACTTGATGAAACATAAGTCTGAAACATTTGAAAAGTTCAAAGAATTTCACAGTGAAGTTGAAAATCATCGTAACAAGAAAATAAAGTTTCCATGATCGAATCATGGAGGAGAATATTTGAGTTACGTGTTTGGTCTACATTTGAAACAATGCGAAATAGTTTCGCAACTCACACCACCTGGAACACCACAGCGTAATGGTGTGTCTGAACGTCGTAATCGTACTTTACTAGATATGGTGCGATCTATGATGTCACTTACTGATTTACCGCTATCGTTTTGGGGTTATGCTTTAGAGACGGCCGCATTCACGTTAAATAGGGCACCATCGAAATCCGTTGAGACGACGCCTTATGAACTGTGGTTTGGCAAGAAACCAAAGTTGTCGTTTAGGAAAGTTTGGGGCTGCGATGCTTATGTGAAAAAGCTTCAACCTGATAAGCTCGAACCCAAATCGGAGAAATGTGTCTTCATAGGATACCCAAAGGAGACTGTTGGGTACACCTTCTATCGCAAATCCGAAGGCAAGACTTTTGTTGCTAAATTCGAAGTTTTTCTAGAGAAGGAGTTTCTCTCGAAAGAAGTGAGTGGGAGGAAAGTAGAACTTGATGAGGTAACTGTACCTGCTCCTCTATTGGAAAGTAGTTCATTGCAGAAATCGGTTTCTGCGACACCTACACCAAATAGTGAGGAAGTTAATGATGATGATCATGAAACTTCAGATCAAGTTGCTACTGAACCTCGTAGATCAACCAGAGTAAGATCCACACCAAAGTGGTATGGTAATCCTATTCTGGAAGTCATGCTACTAGATCATGATGAACCTACGAACTATGAAGAAGCGATGGTGTAAGGGCATATTTATCCCGTAAGTGTTTTGGTGATTGATGACGATACTTTTGCGGATTAATCGTATGCCTTGAGTTTCTCAGATGTTTCATCACTAGGCACGAGACGATTCGGTGCCCCTCGGAGACTATTGAAGACGGCGTCGTCCTACGTTTCTTTTTGGTGGATTTGAGTCGTAGGGAGAGCCGTTACTATTAAGAGGGGTCCGGCGTCGGAAAGGTTTGGGTGGAATCAACACGTACACGTGTCCTTCCTTTCCTTGCACTTTGGAGCATCTTCCCGTTGTCATAGTTGTGCTTAAAACCGTGACTCTTGCTGTTCTTCTTGCGGTAGTACTGCTCTAGGGAAGCGGTAGTACCGCAAGCACCAGCAATAGTACCAGAAGTCACGGTAGTACCGCTCCCACAGGAGCCGTAGTACTGCTGACTCCCGAGGCCTTAATGCTGCTTTCCGATGCGGTAGTAGGCGCGGATGTAATTTTACATCCGCGCCCACCTGTAATAACGCACATCTTGCGCGGTAGTACAGCGAGTGGACACGGTAGTACCGCTCTCTTGGAGCCGTAGTACCGTGGCCCTCATGCCCCTGCACCGTTGCGCCCTTGATTGTAGGAGCGGATGTAATTCTACATCCGCGCCTCCACGGTAATATCAGCGCCTGGGCGGTAGTACCGCGTCGGGTTTTACCGGTTCTTTTTCGGCGAAGTAGGCATGGATGTAATTTATTTCATCCGGCGCTCTTAAATGAGCTGAGGCTTACGCCTAGCGGTAGTACCGCAAGAGGTCTTGTGATAATGCCAGCGCGCCAAATACTATGCTCGGTCGGGCCGGTCCGGGCTATCTTCTTTGCCAGCGGTAATCTGAGTGGCCCTCCGCAGTAATGCCAGCGTGGCAGCAGCGGTAGTACCAGCGTTTTGGAAGCGGTAGTACCCGGCGTGTGAGCTGAACAAGAGGATAACGGTTGGATCTTTTCTCCGAGTATAAAAGGCGTGTCTCCTACCTCTAGTTGACCACCTCTTCTATCTCTAAGCTCCATTGTTGCTCCAAGCTCCATTTTGGCCCGATCTCTCTCCTAGCCAATCAAACTTGTTGATTTGCTCGGGATTGGGTGACAAGGGCCCGATCTACACTTCCACCAAGAGACTTTTGATTCCCCTCTTATCCTTTTGGATCTTGTTACTCTTAGGTGTTTGAGCACCCTAGACGGTCGAGGTCACCGTGGAGCCATATTCCATTATGGTGAAGCTTCGTGGTGTTGTTGGGAGCCTCCAATTAAGTTGTGGAGATTGCCCCAACCTTGTTTGTAAAGGTTCGGTTGCAGACTTCAAGGGCACCAATAGTGGAATCACGGCTCTTGCATTGTCTTGGCGTGAGGAGATTACTGTGGCCCTAGTGGCTTCTTTGTGAGAATTGTTCCTCCACACCGCTCTAACGGAGACGTACTTCCCCTCAAAAGGAAGGAACTTCGGTAACACATCCTCGTCTCCACCGGCTCCACTCTTGGTTATCTTATCCCTTTACTTGTGCAAGCTTATTTGTGTTTCTATCCTTGCTTGCTCTTGTGCTTGTGTTGATTGCATCATATAGGTTGTCCACCTAGTTGCACATCTAGACAACCTTTATTATTGCAAAGTTTAAATTGGTAAAGAAAATCTTAAAAATTGTTAGTTGCCTATTCACCCCCCTCCCCTCTAGTCAACTATATCGATCCTTTCAGATGGTGAGCCCAGATTCCGAAAAATGGCTTGAAGCCATGAAATCTGAGATGGGATCCATGTATGAGAACAAAGTGTGGACTTTGGTTGACTTGCCCGATGATCGGCAAGAAATTGAGAATAAATGGATCTTCAAGAAGAAGACTGACGCTGACGGTAATGTTATTGTCTACAAAGCTCGACTTGTTGCAAAAGGTTTTCGACAAGTTCAAGGGATTGACTACGATGAGACCTTCTCACCCATAGCGATGCTTAAGTCTGTCCGAATCATGTTAGCAATTGCCACATTTTATGATTATCAAATATGGCAGATGGATGTCAAAACTGCATTCCTGAATGGGTTTCTGGAGGAAGAGTTGTATATGATGCAACCGGAAGGTTTTGTCGATCCAAAGGGAGCTAACAAAGTGTGCAAGCTCCAGCGATCCATCTATGCACTGGTGCAAGCCTCTCGGGGTTGGAATAAACGCTTTGATAGTGTGATCAAAGCATTTGGTTTTATACAGACTTTTGGACAAGCCTGTATTTACAAGAAAGTGAGTGGGAGCTCTGTAGGATTTCTGATATTATATGTGGATGACATATTACTGATTGGAAATGATATAGAATTTCTGGATAGCATAAAGGGATACTTGAATAAGAGTTTTTCAATGAAAGACCTCGGTGAAGCTGCTTACATATTGGGCATTAAGATCTATAGAGATAGATCAAAACGCTTAATTGGACTTTCACAAAGCACATACCTTGACAAAGTTTTGAAGAAGTTCAAAATGGATCAAGCGAAGAAAGGGTTCTTGCCTGTGTTACAAGGTGTGAAGTTGAGTAAGACTCAATGCCCGACCACTGCAGAAGATAGAGAGAAAATGAAAGATGTTCCCTATGCTTCAGCCATAGGCTCTATCATGTATGCAATGATGTGTATGAGACATGATGTGTGCCTTGCTATAAGTCTAGCAGGGAGGTACCAAAGTAATCTAGGAGTGGATCACTAGACAGCGGTCAAGAACATCTTGAAGTACCTGAAAAGGACTAAGGATATGTTTCTCGTGTATGGAGGTGACAAAGAGCTCATCGTAAATGGTTACGTTGATGCAAGCTTTGACAGTAATTCGGACGATTCTAAATCGCAAACCAGATACGTGTTTACATTAAACGGTGGTGCTGTCAGTTGGTGCAGTTCTAAACAAAGCGTCATGGCGGGATCTACATGTGAAGCGGAGTACATAGCTGCTTGAAGCAGCAAATGAAGGAATGCGGATGTAGGAGTTCATATCCGATCTAGGTGTCATACCTAGTGCATCGGGTCCAATGAAAATCTTTTGTGACAATACTGGAGCAATAGCCTTGGCGAAGGAATCCAGATTTCACAAGAGAACCAAGCACATCAAGAGACACTTCAATTCCATCCGGGATCTAGTCCGGTGGGAGACATAGAAATTTGCTAGATACATACGGATCTGAATGTTGCAGACCCGTTGACTAAGCCTCTTCCACGAGCAAAACATGATCAGCACCAAGGCTCCATGGGTGTTAGAATCATTACTATGTTATCTAGATTATTGACTCTAGTGCAAGTGGGAGACTGAAGGAAATATGCCCTAGAGGCAATAATAAAGTTATTATTTATTTCCTCATATCATGATAAATGTTTATTCATGCTAGAATTGTATTAACCGGAAACATAATACATGTGTGAATACATAGACAACAAGAGTGTCACTAGTATGCCTCTACTTGACTAGCTCGTTAATCGAAGATGGTTATGTTTCCTAACCATAGACATGAGTTGTCATTTGATTAACGGGATCACATCATTAGGAGAATGATGTGATTGACTTGACCCATTCTGTTAGCTTAGCACCCGATCATTTAGTATGTTGCTATTGCTTTCTTCATGACTTATACATGTTCCTATGACTATGAGATTATGCAACTCCCGTTTACCGGAGGAACACTTTGTGTGCTACAAAACGTCACAACGTAATTGGGTGATTATAAAGGTGCTCTACAGGTGTCTCCAAAGATATTTCTTGGGTTGGCGTATTTCGAGATTAGGATTTGTCACTCCGATTGTCGGAGAGGTATCTCTGGGCCCTCTTGGTAATACACATCACTTAAGCCTTGCAAGCATGTTAGTTGCGGGATGATGTATTACGGAACGAGTAAAGAGACTTGCCGGTAACGAGATTGAACTAGGTATTGAGATACCGACGATCGAATCTCGGGCAAGTAACATACCGATGACAAAGGGAACAACGTATGTTGTTATGCGGTCTGACTGATAAAGATCTTCATAGAATATGTGGGAGCCAATATGAGCATCCAGGTTCCGCTATTGGTTATTGACCGGAGACGTATCTCGGTCATGTCTACATAGTTCTCGAACCCGTAGGGTCCGCACGCGTAACGTTATGATTACAGTTATATTATGAGTTTATATGTTTGATGTATCGAAGGTTGTTTGGAGTCCCGGATGTGATCACGGACATGACGAGGAGTCTCGAAATGGTCGAGACATGAAGATTGATATATTGGAAACCTATGTTTGGATATCGGAAGTGTTGGTGAAATCGGGATTTTACCGAGTACCGGAGGTTACGGAACCCCCCGAACTTAATGGGCCTTAGTGGGCCTTGGTGGAAGAGAGGAGAGGCGGCTGCAGGTGGCCGCGCCTCCCCCTAGTCCGAATAGGACAAGGAGAGGCGGCGCCCCCTTCCTTCCTCCCTCCACCTCTTCCCCCTCTCTCTCCCAGTCCAACATGGAAAAGGGGGGAGTCCTACTCCCGGTAGGAGTAGGACTCCTCCTGGCGCGCCTCCTCCTTGGCCGGCCACACCCCCCCCCTTGCTCATTTATATACGGGGGCAGGGGGGCACCCCATAGATACAACAATTGATCAAGTTGATCTTTCGGCCGTGTGTGGTGCCCCCTCCACCATAGTCCACCTCGATATCTTGTGGCGGTGCTTGGCGAAGCCCTCGTCGATAGAACATCAACATCGTCACCACGCCATCGTCTTGTGAAACTCTCCTCAACACTCATTTGGATCGGAGTTCGAGGGACGTCATCGGGCTGAACGTATGCTGAACTCGGAGGTGTCGTACGTTCGGTACTTGATCGGTCAGATCGTGAAGACGTACGACTACATCAACCGTGTTGTGCTAACGCTTCCGCTTTCGGTCTACGATGGTACGTGGACACACTCTCCCCTCTCGTTGCTATGCATCACCATGAGCTTGCGTGTGCGTAGGAAATGTTTTAAAATTACTACGTTCCCCAACAATATTTCCTTCAGATGGCGGCTTATAACGATGTTTAAGTTGGGCAAGATCAACTCATGGCCGGTTTATATGGAAAGTGGTGAAATCATTAAAAATCTGCCATGCACCATAGACGGTGCGATTATAAAGTATAGAGAGCGCCGCTTTGAAGCCGGATTGTTTTATTTGGTCCCAAACAAATATTTGACATTCACAGTTAGAAGTTACCTGTACGGTGATAGCGAATTCTTAAGGGACATGCAGAGAAAAAAAACACTAGAGCGTACCATGAGAGAGAAAAAACAACAGTTATGCGAAGATAGGAACCTTTCCTCCGTAGCTGTCAAAACATTGAGATTATGTGGCGTGAGACATGTGTTTTACTTGTTGCTTCTGTTCTCCTTAGCTTTGATTATTATATATCTATGAAAGATCATTGCATCTTGGTCGAGTTGCTACGGCATTTGCAATAGGGCATGATCACATATTGTTTTCCTCGTTGATTTGCTAGCATCCAATCCGGGTTTATAGAGCTAGAGGGCCACCCAGCCATGTGGATTTTACTAGGTCGCTAAACGTGGGGGCTTGTATGGTGGGGATGGAAACATACCATCTCCCTTATATACAGTTTAAAGAGTCTATCATAATTTTATTAGTTTTTGATGAATCGCTGCAGGCAGGGATTAATAGAGAATTCACCAATGCATGTAACCCTTCCTGCTCCTTTTCCTCTCGCAGAGAGGGAGAGGGGGTGGGAGAGTATCTGTACAAGTTATGTCTGCTCGCTGGCGACTTGCAAATATAACTCAATCATACATAAAAGAATTCAGAGAAGAATCAAATATTATTCATAGATAATCTGAATCATAAACCCACAATTCATCGGTCTCAACAAACACACCGCAAAAAGAAGATTACATCGAATAGATCTCCACGAGAGAGTGGGAGAACATTGTATTGAGACCCAAAAAGAGAGAAGAAGCCATCTAGCTACTAGCTATGGACCCGAAGGTCTGAAGTAAACTACTCACACTTCACCGGAGGGGCTATGGTGATGATGTAGAAGCCCTACATGGTGGATGCCCCCTCCGGTGGAGCTCCGAAACAGGCCCCAAGATGGGATCTCGTGGATACAGGAAGTTGCGGTGGTGGAATTAGGTTTTTGGCTCCTGTTCTGATCGTTTGGGGTACGTAGGTATATATAGGAGGAAGGAGTACGTCGGTGGAACAACAGGGGGCCCAAGAGGCGGCGCGCCCTAGAAGCGCGCCCCACCCTCGTGACCGCCTCTTTTGTTCCTTGGAGTAGGGTCCAAGTCCTCGGATCATGTTCGTGAGAAAATCACGTTTCGAAGGTTTCTTTCCGTTTGGACTCCGTTTGATATTCTGTTTCTTACAACACCTTTGAAATAGGCAAAAAACAGCAATTCTGGGCTGGGCCTCCGGTTAATAGGTTAGTCCCAAAAATAATATAAAAGTGGAAAATAAAGCCCAATATAGTCCAAAAGTAGATAAAGTAGCATGGAGCAATCAAAAATTATAGATACGTTGGAGACGTATCAAGAGCTCATCGTAAATGGTTACGTTGATGCAAGCTTTGACACTGATCCGGACGATTCTAAATCGCAAACTGGATACGTGTTTACATTGAACGGTGGAGTTGTCAGTTGGTGCAGTTCCAAACAAAGCATCGTGGCGGGATCTACATGTGAAGCAGAGTACATAGCTGCTTCGGAAGCAGCAAATGAAGGAGTCTGGATGAAGGAGTTCATATCCGATCTAGGTGTCATACCTAGTGCATCAGGTCCAATGAAAATCTTTTGTGACAATACTGGAGCAATAGCCTTGGCGAAGGAATCCAGATTTCACAAGAGGACCAAGCACATCAAGAGACGCTTCAATTCCATCCGGGATCTAGTCCAGGTGGGAGACATAGAAATTTGCAAGATACATACGGATCTGAATGTTGCAGACCCTTGACTAAGCCTCTTCCATGAGCAAAACATGATCAGCACCAAGGCTCCATGGGTGTTAGATTCATTACTGTGTAATCTAGATTATTGACTCTAGTGCAAGTGGGAGACTGAAGGAAATATGCCCTAGAGGCAATAATAAAGTTATTATTTATTTCCTTATATCATGATAAATGTTTATTATTCATGCTAGAATTGTATTAACCGGAAACATAATACATGTGTGAATACATAGACTAACAGAGTGTCACTAGTATGCCTCTACTAGACTAGCTCATTGATCAAAGATGGTTATGTTTCCTAACCATGGACATGAGTTGTCATTTGATTAATGGGATCACATCATTAGGAGAATGATGTGATCGACATGACCCATTCTGTTAGCTTAGCACACGATCATTTAGTATGTTGTTATTGCTTTCTTCATGACTTATACATGTTCCTATGACTATGAGATTATGCAACTCCCGTTTACCGGAGGAACACTTTGTGTGCTACCAAACGTCACAACGTAACTGTGTGATTATAAAGGTGCTCTCTGGTGTCTCCGAAGGTACTTGTTGGGTTGGCGTATTTCGAGATTAGGATTTGTCACTCCGATTGTCGGAGAGGTATCTCTGGGCCCTCTCGGTAATGCACATCACTTAAGCCTTGCAAGCAATGCAACTAATGAGTTAGTTCCGGGATGATGTATTACGGAACGAGTAAAGAGACTTGCCGGTAATGAGATTGAACTAGGTATTGAGATACCGACAATAGAATCTCAGGCAAGTAACATACCGATGACAAAGGGAACAACGTATGTTGTTATGCGGTCTGAACGATAAAGATCTTCATAGAATATGTGGGAGCCAATATGAGCATCCAGGTTCCGCTATTGGTTATTTACCGGAGACATGTCTCGGTCATGTCTACATAGTTCTCGAACCCGTAGGGTCCTTGACGCTTAACGTTATGATGACAGTTATATTATGAGTTTATATGTTTTGATGTACCTAAGGTTGTTCGGAGTCCCGGATGTGATCACGGACATGACGATGAGTCTCAAAATGGTCGAGACATGAAGATTGATATATTGGAAGCCTATGTTTGGATATCGGAAGTGTTCCGGGTGAAATCGGGATTTTACCGGAGTATCGGGAGGTTACCGGAACCCCCCGGGAACATAATGGGCCTTAATGGGCCTAGGTGGAAGTGAGGAGAGGCGGCTAGGGCTGGGCCGCGCGCCCCTCCCTCCTCCCACAGTCCGAATAGGACAAGGAGAGGGGGCGGCGCCCCCCCTTCCTTCTTCTCCTCCACTCCTTCCCCCTCCCAAGTCCTAATCCAACTAGGAAAAGGGGGGGAGTCCTACTCCCGGTGGGAGTAGGACTCCTCCCGGCACGCCTCTCACTTGGCTGGCCGCACCCCTTGCTCCTTTATATGCGAGGCGGCGGCACCCAGAGACACAACATTGATCAGTTGATCTTTTAGCCGCTTATGGTGCCCCCTCCACCATAGTCCACCTCGATAATACTGTAGCGGTGCTTAGGCGAAGCCCTGCGTCGGTAGAACATCAACATCGTCACCACGCTGTCATGCTGAAGAAACTCTCCCTCAACACTCGCCTGGATCTGAGTTCGAGGGGCGTCATCGGGCTGAACGTGTGCTGAACTCAGAGGTGCCGTACGTTCGGTACTTGATCGGTCGGATCGTGAAGACGTACGACTACATCAACCGCGTTGTGATAACGCTTCCGCTTTCGGTCTATGAGGGTACGTAGACAACACTCTCCCCCCTCGTTGCTATTTATCACCATGATCTTGCGTGTGCGTAGGATTTTTTTTGAAATTACTACGTTCCCCAACAGCTCTCGCTTACCATGACGGTTAGTTTTCGGCTGTCTCTACTAAGGTAGTTAAACGGACGAACCAGAAATACAATCGCAGTAGTTCTCCCTTTACTACCTTAGCCGAACTGGTGGAACGTAAGGTGGTAAGCACAGGAGCCGGGCAACCCAACTATAGACCAAAGACATGATTCAAAACCGATGCATATAATGCAATATCCGGGACGCCGGAGAGTTCTCTATAGGTGTTCGGACTTTGGAATGTGCAAGGCCGAATACAACCCCTGGCGTGAAGGCCGGGCTAAAGCATGTATGTCAGTCAGAAGTAAGGAGGGGATACAGATGATAATATGACATGAGTACCGAAAAAAGATGGTGATCATTTGCTTCCTTTATATCCTTATTAATACATCGAGACGTGTTTAGAAAGATAATGCCATGAATATTGAGGTCATGTTACATGCCCAAAAATTTACATAAGGGAAAGGTTTACACAAGGCCTAAAAGTAGTGGTTTGAATATCCCAGTGGTGCCCTGTCGCACGTCTGTGCCATTTCTCCTTAGTAGTGAATCCTTTGAGAGGAGGATTAGATGGTTGTCTGTAAAGAAGAGAAAGAGGGGCCGAGGAGGGAGCCCTCATGCAACCATACAGTTGGTAGGTTTTCGAATGAACCTGTAGTAAAGGAAAGAAAAAAAGGTATGTGGGGTCTGAATAGGGTCGAACCATACTATGGATCTTTTCCACAGTGCGCCTTCGGCGCTGCCCAAGGTATTTTAAGTGCATATTTGTGTACGTGCGGTACATATACTACGGACTTATGGGGCAGTCGGCGGAGGTAGAACTCCTATTCAATGTTTGTATCCATCGAGTTATCACAATGAGATGCGGGCCGGACTCTTTTGGCAATGTCAATGGTCTTGATGGCCGATGAATTGTTCGGCTTAATACGGCCGCCGTGCACCTCGGCTGCTAGCTAGGGCCGCGGTGTGCTCTTCAGTACGGAGGGAGCGCTCCATATTTCCATTGACTGTGATGACGCCACGCGGTCCGGGCATTTTAAGCTTCAAATAAAGATAGTGTGGGACCGCATTAAGACGGGCGAGAGCGGTTCGTCCGAGCAACGCGTGATAGCCACTGCGGAAAGGGACGATATCAAAGATCAGTCCTTCGCTACGGAAGTTTTCTGGAGAGCCGAATACCACTTCCAGTGTTAATGAGCCCGTACATCAGGCCTCCACGCCGGGTATCACTCCTTTAAAGGTAGTATTACTAGGCTTGATTCTTGACAGGTTGATGCCCATTTTACAGGTAGTGTCTTGATAGATCAAGTTAAGACTGTTGCCGCCATCCATAAGGTCTCTAGTGAGATGGTATCCGTCGATGATAGGATCGAGTACCAGGGCGGCCGAATCCCCGTGACGGATACTTGCTGGATGATCCCTATGATCAAAGGTGATTGGACAGGCCTACCATGGGCTGAATTTTGGGGCGATAGGCTCTATGACGTAGACGTCCCTTAGTGCGCGCTTGCGCTCCCTTTTGGGTATGTGAGTGACATAGATCATGTTCACTGTTTTCACTTCGGGGGGAAACTGCTTCTGACCCCCGGTGTTCGGCTGATGGGGCTCATCGTCATCCTTGCTTGGAGGTCCCTTCCCCTTGTGTTCGGTATTTAACTTACCGGCCTGTTTAAAAACCCAACAATTTCTATTGGTGTGGTTGGCAGGCTTGTCGAGTGTGCCACAAATCTCGCAAGGCCTCTTGAGGATTTTGTCCAAATTGGATGGACCATCCCTGTTGCCCTTAAAAGGTTTCTTCCGTTGACCGGGTTTGGAACCACTAAATCTGGCATTGACTGTCGTGTCTTCTGTGTTGTCATTGTTGTTCTGGCACTTGTTTTTATTGCAGTGTGGCCTGCCATTGTCGTACCTGGCCTCACAGGTGCCGAGGTCACTGGAACTGTTGCTTCTACGAGCTAGCCAACCATCTTCGCCCGTGCAGAAGCGGGTCATAAGTGTTGTAAGGGCTGCCATGGTTTTCGGCTTTTCCTTCCCGAGGTGTCGGGCGAGCCATTCGTCATGGAAGCTGTGTTTAAAGGCTGCTAAGGCTTCGACGTCCGGACAGTCCACGATTTGGTTCTTTTTAATGAGGAACCGATTCCAAAGTTTGCGAGCTGACTCTCCGGGCTGCTGGACTATGTGACTTAGGTCATCGGCGTCCCGTGGACGGACATAAGTGCCCTGAAAGTTGGCCAGGAAATCATCTTCTAAATCTTCCAAAATCCCAACGGAGTTCTCTGGGAGGCTATTCAACCAGTGATGTGCTGGTCCCTTCAACTTCAGGGGAAGGTATTTAATGGCGTGGAGGTCATCTCCACGAGCCATGTGAATGTGGAGAAGAAAATCCTCAATCTAGATGGCAGGATCTGTTGTTCCATCGTACTGCTCGATGTTCACGGGTTTAAACCCTTCCAGAAACATGTGCTGCATTACTTCATCAGTAAAGCACAAAGGGTGTGTGGCACCTCTATACCTGGCTACATCGCGACGGAGTTCATATGACATCTGTGTTCGGTGCTGACCTCGAACTTGATGATGTTCGTCACGCCAGGTTTGGTGGCCATTGTGTTGTGCCGGAGCACGTCCTCTGGATTTGTAGCTTGATCTAGTCTGGCCGGCTTTACTGGCCAGGTCCTGACGTAAGTCATAAGTGTAGTCCGGCGCCGTTGTCTCTTGCCTCTACGGCGAGGTGGTGCGAGCCGGTGTTCGGTGTGATAGGCCATTTTGTCCCGTCCACGTGGTGGTCGGTCTGGTTGATCAACATAATTGTATTTTGATGGAATTGTCTCGAGGGCTTCATCATCAAATTATGGCAGCAGCCTACGCTTGGGGTAACTCTTTACTGGTCGCTCAAGGCCGTACTGTTCGGCGGCTAGGACCTTGGTCCATCTATCGTTGAGCTTGTCCTATTTGGCTTGAAGCTGCTGATGTTTGTTTTTCAGGCTCCACACAGTGGCGATGAGTTGTCGCTTGCTACCTCTTGAGCATGCGTTGGTTTTCCCTTGAAGAGGAAAGGGTGATGCAGCAAAGTAGCGTAAGTATTTCCCTCAGTTTTTGAGAACCAAGGTATCAATCCAGTAGGAGGCTACACTCAAAATCCCTTGTACCCGCACAAACAAATGAGAACCTTGCAACCAACACGATAAAGGGGTTGTCAATCCCTTCATGGCCACTTGCAAAAGTGAGATCTGATAGAGATAATAAGATAAATATTTTTGGTACTTTTATGATATAGATTGGAAAGTAAAGATTGCAAAATAAAATAGATCGGAAACTTATATGATGGAAAATAGACCCGGGGGCCATAGGTTTCACTAGTGGCTTCTCTCAAGATAGCATAAGTATTACGGTGGGTGAACAAATTACTGTTGAGCAATTGATAGAAAAGTGCATAGTTATGAGAATATCTAGGCATGGTCATGTATATAGGCATCACGTCTGCGACAAGTAGATCGAAACGATTCTACATCTACTACTATTACTCCACACATCGACCGCTATCCAGCATGCATCTAGAGTATTCAGTTCATAAGAACAGAGTAACACATTAGGCAAGATGACATGATGTAGAGGGATAAACTCAAGCAATATGATATAAACCCCATCTTTTTTATCGTCGATGGCAACAATACAATACGTGCCTTGCTGCCCATGCTGTCACTGGGAAAGGACACCGCAAGATTGAACCCAAAGCTAAGCACTTCTCCCATTGCAAGAAAGATCAATCTATTAGGCCAAACCAAACTGATAATTCGAGATACTTGCAAAGATAACAAATAATACATAAAAGAATTCAAAGGAGATTCAAATATTGTTCATAGATAATCTTGATCATAAGCCCACAATTCATTGGATCTCGACAAACACACCGCAAAAGGTATTACGTCGAATAGATCTCCAAGAAGATCGAGGAGAACTTTGTATTGAGATCCAAAGAGAGAGAAGAAGCCATCTAGCTAATAACTATGGACCCGAAGGTCTGAGGTAAACTACTCACACTTCATCGGATAGGCTATGGTGTTGATGTAGAAGCCCTCCATGATCGATTCCCCCTCCGGCCAGCGCCGAAAAAGGCCCCGGGATGGGATCTCACGGGTACAGAAGATTGCGGCGGAGGAAATATGGTTTCGTGGTGCTCTCAGATGTTTTCAGGGTATATGAGTATATATAGGCGAAAGAAGTCGGTCAGGGGAACCACGAGAGCCTCCCTGCCTCGTGGCCGCCTCGTTGCTTCCTTGACATCCACTCCACGTCTCCTGGATTGTGTTTGTTCCAAAAACGACTCTCCCGAAGGTTTCATTCCATTTGGACTCCATTTGATATTCCTTTTCTACGAAACACTGCGAAAAAACAGCAATTTGGACTGGGCCTCCGGTTAATAGGTTAGTCCCAAAAATAGTATAAAAGTGTATAATAAAGCCCATTAAACATCAAAAACAGATAATATAATAGCATGGAACAATAAAAAATTATAGATACGTTGGAGACGTATCATCGCTTGAAGCATTCTTGTTCGAGGGGTTCCTCTGGGACGATGAAATCTTCGTCATCGAGGCTCACATCCTCTTTGGAGGCAGGTAAGTAGTTGATGTCTTCCGAGTCCTCTTGTTCAGTGTGTTCGGGGTTGTACTGACCCTCCTTCCTCTCGTCCTGTTCGGATGTGGGCTCGACGGGGTGGTCGCGGTCTTTGACGTTACCCGAAGTGTCATTATCTCCGGTGCGGGTATGACTATCCTTTTCCCGACATGATCATGAGCGGCACGGCTGACGCCGGCGCTTTGGTGGTTCATCGACGGGCTTGTCCTTACCTGGATCTTGGATGCCATTGTGGTCCTTCTTCTCAGGAGTGTCCACCATGTATACGTCGTAGGTGGAAGTGGCCGTCCAGCGCCCGGTGATAGGTGGGTTTTGGTTTTGTTCGGCGTCGACATCATCGTCCATGACGTCGATGTCTTCGAAGGCGTAGTCTAGCATGTCGGTTAAATACTTGACATTGGCTATAAGGTGAGTGGTGGGTGGGGTGTAAAATTCCTGACCTCAGCCCCCAGCCTGTGCTGGGTGTAGTTTGGAGGCAAGGCTTCCATAATGGCAAGAGATTATATTAAGCCCAGTGCTTTGTCTTAAAGTGAAAGCTGGATGGGTGTCTGCGGATCTGTAGGGCCGGGCACTTGATCCAGCTCGATGGACGCAGACCTCGACAGTTTGGAGTTACCGTCCAGAGGCGAGTCCGGCTCTCCAATGACTCGGAGAGTCCTGTTTGACTCTGGGTTTACCAACGGCGCGATATCATCTGAGTCTCCGGTTGAGAGTTACATGATAGGAGAAAGTCCGGCGCGGTCGATCCTCTCGTCTTCGAATGACACGATTTGCCCCGGATCTAAGACCGAGGCAGGTGTGTACATTGACCCCTGGACAGGATCTGATAGCGGATCCGAACGGCCTTTTTCATGAGGGTAAGGAGCGGCAGTCGGGGCCGCGAACCCCTCGAAGATCAGATCTCCTCGGATATCAGCGACATAATTCAAGTTCCCAAACCTGATCTGGCGACTGGGGGCATAACTATCGACCTTCTCAAGGTGGTCGGTCGAGTCGGCACGTAGCACGAAGCCGCGGAACACAAAGACCTATCCGGGGAGAAAAGTCCCCCCGGACACAACATCATTGTTGATGAAGAGGCGCACCATCAATTCTTCTGTTCACAACACAACAGAGCTCTCAATGAAAGCACCAATGTCGGTATCAAAACCGGCAGATCTCGGGTAGGGGGCCCAAGTTGTGCGTATGAGGACCAATGGTAACAATGGACAAAGGGACACAATGTTTACCCAGGTTCGAGCCCTCTTAAAGGAGGTAAAACCCTACGTCTTGCTTGATTGTATTTGATGAGTGTAGGGGTTACAAGAGTTGATCTACCTGTAGATCGTACTGGCTAAACCCTAGCTTGTCTATCCTATGAATCTTATCTCCCCTCTGTGGACTAAACCATATGGTTTATATAGACATCGGAGGGCCCTAGGGTTGTACAAAGTCGGTTTACAGGGAAAGGAAACAGTATATGCGGACACTAATCTTGCCGTTCACTCATATAGAAGTCCTATCTGGAAACGGGAGGTGGTCCCCTTCCTTTATCTTCACGACCCATCAATCCAGCCCATATCAAATAGACCGGATGCCCGAGGACCCCCTAGTCCTGGTGTGGGAGTCCTGGATTAGGGGGTCCTCGGGCATCCGGTCTATTAATGTGGGCCGGACTGATGGGCCGTCAAGATACAAGATAGAAGATCACCTCTCGTGTCCGTTGGCTACTCCTTTATGCGTGGATGGCAAGTATAGGTGTCCGGATATCTTATTCCTTTCTGTAAAACCGACTTTGTACAACCCTAAAGCCCCTCCAGTGTCTATATAAACCGGAGGGTAGATCGGAGGCAGGATCACAACATTGCTAGGCTAGCTATCTAGGGTTAGTCGAATCGATCTCGAGGTAGATCAACTCTTGTAACCCCTATCCTCAAATATAATCAAGCAGGAGTAGAGTTTTACCTCCATTAAGAGGGCCCGAACCTGGGTAAACATTGTGTCCCTTCTCCATAGTTACCATTGATCCTTAGATGCACAGCTTGGGCTCCCCTACCCGAGATCTGCCGGTTTTGACATCAACATGGTGCTTTCATTGAGAGCTCCGTTGTATTGTCGATGAAAGGATCGATGCCTCACCTCTTCATCAGCAATGATGCTACGTCCAAGGAAATTTTTCTCCCTGGGCAGGTTTTTGTATTCGGTGGCTTCGTGCTTCGCGCCAACTCGATCGGCCGCCTCGAGCAGGTCGATAGTTACACCCCCGGCCACCAGATCAGGTTTGGAAACCTGAACTACGTCGCTGACATCCGAGGAGACCTAGTCTTCAACGGGTTTGCGGCCTCGGCCGCCACTCTGTGTCCCTGCCGATAAGACTCTTCGGATCCCCTGTCAGATCCCGTCCAGGGGTCGACATCAACACCTGCCTTGGCCTTAGATCCGGGGCAGGTCTTATTGTCCGAAGACGGGAGTGAGTCCCGCCGGACTTCATCCCCTTGTGGAACTCCCGACTGAAGACCCAGATGCAATCTTAGACCTGGCTCTCGATAGTCATCTTGAACTACCGAGGTCTACCCTCAGCGGGTCCGATCAGGCGTCCCATGCCGAACTCAGCCTAGCAGATCCGCAGTTTCTGGTCCCACTTTCGCTCTTAGACGAAGCGTTGGGTTTGATGCAGTCTCTCGCCATCACGGAGACCTTACTTCCGAACTGTACCCAGCTCGGACTAGGGGCTGAGAGCGGGGAATTTTATGCCTCACCCACCACCCACTTAATAGCCACTGTCGAGGACTTAACCCACATGTTGGACTATGCGTCCGAAGATTTATGGCATGGACGACAATGTCGACACCGAACCAAGCCAAGTCCCACCCGTCACAGGGCGTTGGACGGCCACCTCAACCTACTATGTGTACATGGTGGATACTCCGAAGAACAACGAGGATAACCCGAGCCTAGATGAGGGTAAACCCGTCGATAAACCACCAAAGTGCCGACGTCAGCGGCGCCGCTCACGATCGCGCCGGGCGAAGGATAGCAATACCGGCACCGGAGATAATGAAACTCCAGAGGATGCCGAAGATCTCGAATACCCCGTCGAGCCCACGTCCGAATAGGACGAAAGGAAGAGGGTGAATATAAACCCGGACATGCTGGTAACAAAGATGCGGAGGGCAGCAACTATATGCCAGAATCCGAAGAGGAGGTTAGCCTCGGTGACGAAGAATTCATCATCCCAGAGGAACCCCTCGACCAAGAATGCTTTAAGCAATAGCTCATTGCTATAGCCCAGAGCCTGAAGAAGAAGCAGCAGCAGCTCAAAGCCGAACAAGATACACTGAATGAAAGGTGGATTAAGGTCCTGGCCACCGAGATGGCCAAGAGCGACCTGTCAAAATTTACCCTAGGCGCAAGTTGCTGCCTCAATTCGATGACGAAGTCCTCGAGCCAATACCGTTGAAATACAATCAGGCTGATCAACCAGACCGACCACCACGTGGACGGGACAAAACGGCATATCAAGCCGAACACCAACCTGCACCCCCTCACCGAAGAGGCAAGGAGACGACAGCATCGAGATACACGTACGAGTTGCAACGTGACCTAGCCAATAAAGCTGGTCAGACCAGATCAATCTACGGATCAAGGGGCCATGCCCCTGCACGAGATAATGGCTATGAAGCCCGGCATGACGATCGTTACTATATTCGAGATCAGAATCGAACTCAAATGTTAGCCGATCTCCGCCGCGATATTGCGCGATATAGAGGGGCCGCACACCCCCTATGCTTCACCAATGAGGTCATGGAACATCAACTTCCGGAAGGGTTTAAACCTGTAAACATCGAACAGTACGATGGAACGATGGATCCGATCGTCTGGATCGAAGATTTTCTTCTCCACATTCATATGGCTTGAGGAGATGATCTCCATGCCATTAAATATCTTCCTCTAAAGCTGAAAAGCCCAGGACGGCACTAGCTAAACAGCCTCCCAGAAAACTCCATTGGAACCTAGGAAGACTTGGAAGATGCTTTTAGGGCTAACTTTCAGGGCACTTATGTCCGGCCACCGGATGCTGACAACTTGAGTCACATAATTCAGCAGCCAGGCGAATCACCTCGCAAGCTTTGGAATCGGTTCTTAACTAAAAACAACAGATCGTAGACTGTCCGGACGCCTAAGCTGTAGCGGCCTTTAAGCACAAAATCCGCGACGAATGGCTCCCCCGACACCTTGGGCAGGAAAAGCCGAAGACCATGGCGGCCTTAACGACACTCATGACCCGCTTCTGTGCAGGCAAAGACAGCTGGTTGGCTCGTAGAAGCAACAGCTCAGGCGACCCCGGCACCTCCAAAGTGCAGGACGGCAATGGTAAACCTCGCCGAAATAAAAACAAACATCAGAACAACAACAACGACGACGCAGAAGATACGGCAGTCAATGCTGAATTTAGGGTCCTAAGTCTGGTCAACGGAAGAAACCTTTCAAAGGCAACAAAAACGGGCCATCCATCTTAGATAAAATCCTTGAGAGGCCCTGTCAGATTCATGGCACACCCGATAAGCCTACAAATCATACCAAAAGAAACAGTTGGGTTTTCAAACAGGTCGGTACGTTAAATACCGAACACAAGGGAAAAGGGCCTCCAAGCGAAGACGACGATGAGCCCCGTGAGCCGAACACCAGGGGGCAGAATTAGTTTCCCCCCGAGGTGAAGACAGTAAACATGATCTACATCACTCACATTCCCAAAAGGGAGCGCAAGCGCGCACTTCGGGACGTCTACGCCATAGGGCTTGTCTCCCCCAAGTTTAACCCATGGTCAGCCTGTCCGATCACTTTTGATCACATGGATCACCCAACCAGTATCCGTCACGAGGGTTCGGCCGCCCTGGTTCTCGATCCAAGTATTGACGGATACCACCTCACTAGAGTCCTTATGGACGGAGGAAGCAGTCTCAACTTGATTTATCAAGATACTGTCCGTAAGATGGGGATCGACCCATCATGAATCAAGCCTAGTAACACTACCTTTAAAGGTGTGATACCAGGAGTGGAGGCCCGTTGTACGGGTGTCAGTGTCAAAACCGGCGGATCTCGGGTAGGGGATCCCGAACTGTGCGTCTAAGGCTAATGGTAACAGGAGGCGGGGGACATGATGTATACCCAGGTTCGGGCCCTCTCTATGGAGGTAATACCCTACTTCCTGCTTGATTGGTCTTGATGATATGAGTATTACAAGAGTTGATCTACCACGAGATCATAGAGGCTAAACCCTAGAAGCTAGCCTATGATTAAGATTGTTGTTGTCCTACATACTAAACCCTCCAGTTTATATAGACATCGGAGGGGGCTAGGGTTACACAGAGTCGGTTACTGATACGTCTCCAACGTATCTATAATTTTTGATTGCTCCATGCTATATTATCTATTGTTTTGGACTATATTTGGCTTCATTTTCCACTTTTATATTACTTTTGGGACTAACCTATTAACCGGAGGCCCAGCCCAGAATTGCTGTTTTTTTTGCCTATTTGATTGTTTCAAGAAAGCGAAATATCAAACGGAGTCCAAACGGAATGAAACCTTCGGGAACGTGATTTTCTCATCAGATAAGATCCAGGAGACTTGGACCCTCCGTCAAGAAAGCCACGAGGCGGTCACGAGGGTGGAGGGTGCCCCCCTAGGGCGCGCCCCCTGCCTCGTGGGCCCCCCGAAGCTCCACCGACGTACTTCTTCCTCCTATATATACCTATGTACCCCCAGCAGATACGATACGGAGCCTAAAACCTAATTCCACCGCCGCAACTTTCTGTATCCACGAGATCCTATCTTGGGGCCTGTTAGGAGCTCACCAAGGGGATTCCACCATGGAGGGCTTCTACATCATCACCATAGCCTCTCCGATGAAGTGTGAGTAGTTTACCTCAGACCTTCGGGTCCATAGTTAGTAGCTAGATGGCTTCTTCTCTCTTTTGGATACCAATACAATGTTCTCCCCTCTATCATGGTGTTCTATTCGATGTAATCTTCTTTTTGCGTTGTGTTTGTTGAGACCGATGAATTGTGGGTTTATGATCAAGATTATCTATGAGCAATATTTGAATCTTCTCTGAATTCTTTTATGTATGATTGAGTTATCTTTGCAAGTCTCTTCAAATTATCCGTTTGGTTTGGCCAACTAGATTGGTAGTTCTTGCAATGGGAGAAGTGTTTAGCTTTGGGTTCAATCTTGCGGTGTCCTTACCCAAAGGATGTAAAGGGTTGCAAGGCACGTATTGTATTGTTGCCATCGAGGATAACAAGATGGGGTATCTATCATATTGCATGAATTTATTCCTCTACATCATGTCATCTTGCTTAAGGCGTTACTCTGTTTTCATTAACTTAATACTCTAGATGCATCTTTGGATAGCGGTCGATGAGTGGAGTAATAGTAGTAGATGCAGTGGAGTCGGTCTACTTGTCTCAGACGTGATACCTATATACATGATCATACCTCGATACTCTCATAACTATGCTCAATTACATCAATTGCTCAACAAAGAATTCGTTCACCCACCGTAAAATAACTATGCTCTTGAGAGAAGCCACTAGTGAAATCTATGGCCCCCGGGTCTATTTTCATCATATTAATCTTCCTATGCTTTATAATTGCTTTGCTTTTTTACTTTGCCTTTTTATTTTACTTTGCATCTTTATACCAAAAATACCAAAAATATTATCTATCATCTCTATCTGATCTCACTCTCGTAAGTGACCGTGAAGGGATTGACAACCCCTATTCGTGTTGGTTGCGAGGAGTTATTTGCTTTGTGTAGGTACGAGGGACTTGCGCATGGCCTCCTACTGGATTGATACCTTGGTTCTCAAAAACTGAGGGAAATACTTACGCTACTCTGCTGCATCATCCTCTCCTCATCGAGGAAAACCAACGCAAGCTCAAGACGTAGCAAGAAGGATTTCTGGCGCCGTTGCCGGGGAGTCTACGCAAAAGTCAACATACCAAGTACCCATCACAATCCCTTATCTCTCGAATTACATTATTTGCCATTTTCCTCTCGTTTTCCTCTCCCCCACTTCACCCTTGCCGTTTTATTTGCCCACTCGTTTGCCTTTTTCTCGCTCGCTTGCTTGTCGTTATGGCTAGTCCCTTATCCACCCCGTTGTCCCCTGAGTTTGAAGTCTTTCACTTCAAACAAAGACAAGGAGAGAACTTAAAAGATGCCTGGTTGAGAATAATGGATTTTTATCGTAATTGTACCTTTGAAGTAAATTTGAGAATTTTGCTTCGCAATTTTTATGTTGGATTAAATATGTCTCATAGACAACTTTTGGATTGTGTTGCCAAGGGCAACTTTATTGAAATTGATCCCCATATTGCGCTTGAAATTATAGAAGGTATAGTGGGAACACTACCTCAACAAAAGGGGGCTCATCCTACCCAGGAAGAGACAAAAATCCTTGAAAAAATTTGTGAAGTTACTAAGCATTTACAAAAGTCTCTTGAACCTCTTAAGAACGTTAGTGGAAATATTCACCGCATGAATATGTTGATTACTCTTTGCAATAAGCGGTTGGATTCTTTAGATATAAAAATTTCGGAATATGAAGGGAAACGTAAAGAACCACCTGGATTCGAGCTTGATTCTGCTAAAAAGTTGAAAACCAAAGATGGCAATACCTAGATCTATCCTTGCTTTTATGCCTAGCTAGGGGCGTTAAACGATAGCGCTTGTTGGGAGGCAACCCAATTTTATTTTTAGTTTTAGTTTTTGTTTCTGTTTAGGAATAAATAATCCATCTACCTTCTGTTTAGATGTGGTTTTATGTTTTAATTAGTGTTTGTGCCAAGTTAAACCTATAGGATCTTCTTGGATAATAGTTATTTGATCTTGCTGTAATTTCCAGAAACTTTCGGTTCACGAAAACAATTGTTAAAAATCACCAGAACGTGATAAAATAGTGATTCCAATTGCTTCTGATCAATAAAAAAATTTCCTAGGTCTTCCTATTTTGGCCGAATTTTTTGAGTTCGAGAAGTTTGCGTTAGTTACAGATTACTACAGACTGTTCTGTTTTTGACAGATTCTGTTTTTCGTGTGTTGTTTGCTTATTTTGATGAATCTATGGCTAGTAAAATAGTTTATAATCCATAGTGAAGTTGGAATACAGTAGGTTTAGCACCAATATAAATAAAGAATGAGTTCATTACAGTACCTTGAAGTGGTCTTTTGTTTTCTTTCGCTAACGGAGCTCACGAGATTTCTGTTGAGTTTTGTGTTGTGAAGTTTTCAAGTTTTGGGTTAAATTTTTTGATGGATTATGGAAAAAGGAGTGGCAAGAGCCTAAGCTTGGGGATGCCCATGGCACCCCCAAGATAATTCAAGGACACCAAAAAGTCAAAGCTTGGGGATGCCCCGGAAGGCATCCCCTCTTTCGTCCACTTCCATCGGTAACTTTACGTGGAGCTATATTTTTATTCACCACATGATATGTGTTTTGCTTGGAGCGTCTTGTATTATCTGCATCTTTGCTTGTTAGTTTACCACAATCATCCTTGCTTTACACACCTTTTGAGAGAGCCATACATGAATTTGAATTTGTTAGAATACTCTATGTGCTTCACTTATATCTTTTGAGCCATTTAGTTTTGCTCTATGTGCTTCACTTATATCTTTTGAGCCTTATAGTTTTTCTCTATGTGCTTCACTTATATCTTTTGAGCTTTATAGTTTCTCTAGTACTTCACTTATATATTTTAGAGCACGGTGGTGTATTTGTTTTATAGAAACTTTTGATCTCTCATGCTTCACTTAGATTATTTTGAGAGTCTTAAATATCATGGTAATTTGCTTAAAATAATAATATGTTTGGTATTCAAGATTTGTAAAACTTTCTTTTGAGTGTGTTGAATACTAAGAAAAGTTTGATGCTTGATGATTGTTTTGAGATATGGAGGTGATAATATCAAAGTCGTGCTAGTTGAGTAATTGTGAATTTGAGAAATGCCTGTGTTGAAGTTTGCAAGTCCCGTAGCATGCACATACGGTAAACATTATGTAACGAATTTGAAACATGAGGTGTTATTTGATTGTCCTCCTTATGAGTGGCGGTCGGGGACGATCGATGGTCTTTTCCTACCAATCTATCCCCCTAGGAGCATGCGCGTAGTGCTTTGGTTTTTGATGGCTTGTAGATTTTTGCAATAAGTATGTGAGTTCTTTATGACTAATGTTGAGTCCATGGATTATATGCACTCTCACCTTCCATCATTGCTAGCCTCTTCGGTACCGTGCATTGTCCTTTCTCACATTGAGAGTTGGTGCAAACTTCGCCAGTGCATCCAAACCCCGTGATATGATACGCTCTTTCACACATAAACCTCCTTATATCTTCCTCAAAACAGCCACCATACCTACCTATTATGGCATTCCATAGCCATTCCGAAATATATTGCCATGCAACTTTCCACCATACCGTTCTTCATGACACATTCATTATTGTCATATTGCTTAGCATGATCATGTAGTTGGCATAGTATTTGTGGCAAAGCCACCGTTCATAATTCTTTCATACTTGTCACTCTTGATTCATTGCATATCCTGGTACACTGCCGGAGGCATTCATATAGAGTCATACTTTGTTCTAGTATCGAGTTGTAATCATTGAGTTGTAAATAAATAGAAGTGTGATGATCATCATTATTAGAACATTGTCCCATGTGAGGTCAAATAAAAAAATAAAAAAAAGAGGCCAAAGAGCCCACCAAAAAGAAGAGGCCAAAGAGCCCACCAATAAAAAAATGAGAGAAAAAGAGAGAAGGGACAATGTTACTATCCTTTTACCACACTTGTGCTTCAAAGTAGCACCATGTTTTTCATATAGAGAGTTTCATATGTTCTCACTTTCATATACTAGTGGGAATTTTTCATTATAGAACTTGGCTTGTATATTCCAACGATGGGCTTCCTCAAATGCCCTAGGTCTTCGTGAGCAAGCAAGTTGGATGCACACCCACTTAGTTTCTTTTGTTTAGCTTTCATACATTTATAGCTCTAGTGCATCCGCTGCATGGCAATCCCTACTCCTTGCATTAACATCAATTGATGGGCATCTCCATAGCCCGTTGATTAGCCTCGTTGATGTGAGACCTTCTCCTTTTTTGTCTTCTCCACATAACCCCCATCATTATATTCTATTCCACCCATAGTGCTATGTCCATGGCTCACGCTCATATATTGCATGAAAGTTTATAGGTCTGAGATTACTAAAGTATGAAACAATTGCTTGGCTTATCATCGGGGTTGTGCACTCTTCTTCCCAATACAAAAACTTGCATCCATTCTACTCCCTCCGTTGCACAATACATGCTTTCTATTTGTCAAAATATATATGTATCTAGACATGTTTTAGTATATAGGTACATCCATTTTTGGACAAATGGAAGTCAAGTATTTTGGAACGGAGGGAGTACACAATAAAAATTTTAAGTTAGCAAAACTAGTCTAATCCAATAGCACAACCAAAGATTTGGTCGGGTTCTCCCTCCTTTTGCCGACACGTGGGACATCCAGCATCCAGGTCGTGTCATGAAAGAAAATAGAGTGGTAGTTGAAGCCACGAGATGTGCATCTTGGGTTAAACTGTAAATAGAATCTTACTACTCCTGAGTAACTCCAAAAGCGGCCACCGAAGATCTTTCTTGGATTTGTTTTTCATCACCAGCACGTCCAGGTGAAAGATGTGCAGGTTCAGTGGGTTCGCTTGCGTTTTCACTGACATGTGGGACCGCATGTGAGAAAACAGACGATGGGCTCCGCGCGTCCACTGGCTGGCTGAGAAGAGAGATACAGGAGTGTTGAGCACGGACTGTAGGAAATTTGTTCTACGTACCTCGATATAGGCTCGATATAGTGGGGTGGCATGGGCCATAACTAGCATTCACGTCTAGCAGTACGGCACACGCCACCCACACGAGTCCCATCCGACACCAATTTTCTTGGAGTCCGTGCTACTGCCATCTCTTCTCCCTCCTGTTTTCTCAGCCATCGCGCGGTGGGCGGGATGGGGTTTGCCGATAGTCGGTTTGCTCAACTACGGTCCCACTTGTAAGTGAAAATGCAACACCGTACGCATTACCGCTTGAGCGGCGTGCCGGACCAACCGTGTCGGGGTGCGACGCGAACACGGCAGGCTTTCCTTTTGAACTCTAACTTGTAAAATTTGGTTCTGCTCCATGGCGCGATCGATAGAGTAATGAGAAGTTTGGTTACGGCGCCGTTCATGCATGGAGTACGATTTAAAAATTATGAAGTTGATGCGAAAGGTAAGATAATTACTGTAGTATCATATACTACTACATGGATTTGACGGAAAGATAAAAATACATACGGATCCATCAACGACATCCTCACGCCCTAGTGCGCCGGGTCACCAACCGATGTGTTAGGAGCAGCGGCGTTGGCGGCGAGCTCAACGTGCTTCTGAACAGTGCCATCCAAGGTTGCCCTACGGTCCAAGAAGGCCAGCATCCTATCGTCCTCCTCTTGCATGCGCGTAGACGTGGGTGATTATGTCGATGGTGTCTTGCTGCGCCGGAGGCTGGCAAGCAGCGACCTCGAGGTGGACATTCTCCGGCGACGGCGGGCGATCTCGGGGCCACCGGTCGTCGAAGAGGTTGTCACCATAGTATTTATTCTGAGAGGAGTAGTACATTTTTCGACATGCATTACTAGATATTTCTAGTCAAATACTAAAATCCAGATGGACGTGGTAGTACTCCTAAATCTAGACGGTGGTGCTACTAGTACTAGTAGTAGTACTACCAATGTAGTACTCCTAGGAGTACTAGCACTGTACTACCCGTTGGTCAAATTATTACGTGCTGCTCCTCACAGTGAAGTGACAAGACCCTGTGCCGGAGATGACACCTGAGTATAGGCGCCGTGTTCGGCATACCATAGTCAGCCTCACCGTCTGCAGTCACTATCATCATGGCTGTAGAGCTAGCCTGCTTACAACTAGCCATGTTTGACATAATTTCCCGTGCGTAGATGCCCGTGCATTGCGGAACAACAAGATTGGGGTGGACGGCTCGGCAGCGCCATCGATGATTTTTCCACGGCCTTCTAGATGTGGTGGGGAGGAGATAAGGCTGATTGTGAGAGACGAGTAGTTGTTTGTAAATAGGGAACAAGTGCGGGTATCTTTCTGCAAAAATGGAGAAGCTTGGTTTGTATGCGCCAGATCTAGATCCGACGGCTATTGGTGAAAGATGGGAGGCACAACATCATCACCAACTCAGGACCTGTTTGATTCGCAGGATTTTGAAAATGCAGGAATACGACACGGCAATAGTACAAGTTTCAAACCGATATTACAAAAGTTAGGAGTAATGCTGCACCTAGGAAGAGGGACTTATTAGGAAGTTTACGTAAGAACTTTTGTTACTTTAGGTGGATGCAGCGTTATCGTACAAACTAAAATCCACCACCCTGATAAGTCACTAATGGGCAAATAAGTTTTCGAGTCTTTGGCCACTTGATGTTTCAAAAACAAATTCAGCTTCTGCGGAGACTTTGTCATTTAGGCTTAGACGCTATGCGGTGATCAACACGCCATTCATTGTTGCGCCAGAGAACGCCAAACCTCATTATCTTGAGCACACTTGCCTCGAACAAAGAACACAGCCAATTTAATCTTAGATGTGCTGCCTCGGTAGTCGATCAAATCAATTTCTGTAAGATGGAGATCAAGGCATTCAATGAGATTGTTATAGTGCAGCACATTTTTCACTTCCGGGTCTTTTTTTTATCTGCAAAAGAAGAGAACATATTAGAGCAGATGGCTGCATAAGATTGCCGTGTCATCAAGAAGTACCAATATCATTCGCTCATACGATAGGGTTGACTGGCTAGTGATATTTTTTCACTCTCTCTCTCTCTCCCTCTCTCTCTATCTTTTTGTTTCCTCTCATTTAACTAGGAGAACGTGAAGAGCTTGGGCATTTGTTGCCTTCTACTATGTGGCCGATGCCATATTTCACAAAAGTATGCCACATAATACGCATCGATGTCAAATCAAAAGATTTTGGCACCACTCTCGCGATGTGAGAGAGTTGGCACCGCTGTGCACACAGACCCACATGTATAAAAAAATCAATCAAACCAACTACACCAGCCTCTCACTCTCCCAAACAAGTGTTTTTATTGCCTCGGTCCTCTCTCTCTCCCACGCAGTGTTTTTTCATTGCGTGAGTTAATTTGGCACGGGAGCAAAGTAGGTGATCCAGATTGGGGCACCAGGTGAGCAATGGAGGGGCATTGATGCCAAATGCATCACAAGTGAATTTGGCACATGTTTTGGCCTACATAGCCCACTTTTGTACTCCCTCCGTCCCAAAATTCTTGTCTTAAATTTGTCTAAATACGGATGTATCTAGTTACATTTTAGTGTTAGATACATCCGTATCTAATCAAATGTAAGACAAGAATTTTGGGACGAGGAATACTACTCGTATTTAGTATAAAATTTTGACCATAGATTTACCTAAGAAAATGCCAATGCATGTCACTAAAAATTACACCATTTGGAATTATGTTCAAATACGAATCCAACGATATAGTTCTTAGTGACATGCATTAACATTTTGTCAGTTAAATCTATGGTCAAATTTTGATACTACAAAATTGGAAGAGTAAACCAGGACGGAGGTAGTACTTGCCCTTAGGGTAACCATAGAGTTACTGGAGTAGTCTAAGTTACTTTCCACTATGACTAGCCTAGGCTACTATAGTAGTACATCATAAAAATGATGCAGGTGATCACGTGAGAAAAAATACTAAAAAGATTTCTTTCGGTGCAGTGCGTAGATGTAGTTTTGAACACTACACTTGTCATCGTAATTTGGGGAAATTACGAAAAAATTGAGCTATGTTGTGATTACCGTTTACTAATAGGAAAGAAGTTTCACCTCGATGAGTAGTTTCTCCGTGCATGGAAAGCATGTAAGGAATCCAACAACTTGATCCAGATTGGGGCCGATAGATTTTAGTGCTAAGATCTTCACATGCGCATGGATGGGTCAAGCTTGTGGGAATCATTTTACGGAAGACGGTCGTAAATACATCAAGAAGAAATTTAAAAATGTGAATTTCAAGATGGAGAAGAAGATGAGTGCTTTACACGAACGATTACGGATCCAATAAAGAGTTCGGAGAATTTGGCGAACGAGTACACTGCTTATTTGTCAATTTCGGTAGCGTCAATGACCACGATTTTTGTTGGACCTTCTAGATCCGATACAAGCAATCTCTCAAGGAAAGGCGCATTCTCAATGACCATAACGTGGAACAACTGGAGTGATCTCTTCCCAATTTATGTCTTGTTGCGGGGCCAGCAAGACATATAAATCCATGGGAGATTCGTCGAGGCGATGTGGAGGCTAATGAACCCGTGGATCTGCTCAAGACGAAGGTACTCGGCGCAAGATACAGCTGCGGAGCAGGTGCTCCATAGCCTTCTTCGAGATGACAACATCGAAGAGGTCGAGCTGCTTGAGTTGAGGGAGAAGAAGGGCGGGCGCAGCATTAATCTGGGGAAGATAGCAGGAGCTGAAGCTGGCGCGGGGCAGCGTTGGTGTGAGGCAGAGCGCGGACAGCGGCAGAGAGCGGCATCGTCCAGCTTCAAAGCTGAGCTCCTCTAGCTGATCTAGGGCGGGGGATAAGAACCACTCGTCGAACTTGGGTTGGACCTTGCAGTTGGAACTGAACATGCGGATGTCAAGGCGTCTGGCTGGCCCAGGGTGCGATGAAAGAATCTTGGACACTACGGCCATGCGTTTGCAATCCCCGTCGCAGAGGCGGCTGTCGAAGGTGAGGTTGATGGGGACGAAGCGCCAGAGGGGTCGCCACTGCCGTGAGAGCAGGGCGGTCCGCACGGCAGATTTGGTGGGGAGGAGGCCGATGATGAAGAGCAGCATGTCGTCGGGGAGGCTGCTGATGAAGTCCAGGCTCGCCGGATGCGGTTTTGGCTCGAGCCACCTCCGCATGTTGGCTGCCTCGCCGTCCATCTCAACCGGCGGCGACGCCGGTGTACACGTGTGCTGGTGTGTGTTGTGTCTTTGGGTGTGCGCGAGTCGTCCTTCATGCATGCCGCACCGTGATGGTGAATTGTGCGCGAAAAGGCCCTTCGCGCGCAAGAAGTTTGCCCTCTAGTTTACTTATTTTCACCCACCGCCACATGGGCCGCACACCAAGATACAGAACACGAGCTGACAATGCAGCATGTGTATTGGTTGACCGGTCAACTAAACAATATACGGAGCTATACGCTGACACAGTGAGCGTATAATCCGTCGGTATAGAGAGTTCGAGTGAGATGGGAGGCCCGTGAGAGATAGCAGAGAGAGAGAGAGAGAGAGAGAAAGAGCTACTCCCTCCGTTCAATAATGTAGTTACAACATTTTTTTAAGTCAAACTTTTGAAACTTTGACCAAGTTTATAAAGGAGTTACTTATATCCGCAATACCAAAGATAAATGATAGTATGAAGTAAGTACATGTTGTGATGAATCTAATGATCGTTCCAGATGTAAATGTTTTTCTCCACATATACCTGGTCAAACTTTTACGAGGTTTGACTTCTCAAAACATCCATATGCTTATGGACGTGACAGAGTCCCTAACGAGAGAGAGAGAGAGAGAGAGAGAGAGTGAAAAAAGTGTGTGTGCGTGTGTGAAAGAGACATGGACAACACACGATGAAAGGGGAGAAAAGGCGTGCGTGTCTTATGCAAACATATCACACATGCATCTTCGACAACAGAGGCAAGGTGAGGAGATAGTGTGTGGTTGTTTGGAACTGAGAAAGGAAGACCCCTAGCACGTGGCCAAGAGGGCTCTGGCAAACAAGGGAGAGAGGTCGACAGAGACGTACGGAGAAAATGCAGACATGGGGAGGAGAGAGTGTATGTTTATCATAGAGAGATCCCCTGGAGATCGTGATGGGACTACATGGGTGGGAGATCGAGTGACAAGGTGTGTGCGCAATAGAAGATGCCCCGAGAGATATCGAGATAGACGTATGGATGGAAGGAGACAATACGTGTGTTCACGATGGCTAGTAAGAGATAATCATACTTAGGAGGGAGTGCTTGCGCCTATGGCCTGTTTGGATACTCTAACTCGTTAGAGGTTAGAGTTAGATTCTAACCCTGAACTAACTCTAAGTAAAGAGGTGTTTGGATGGCAGGGTTAGATGGAGCGCGGATACGGTGAGGCACCTTCACGCAGTGCGAGAGGGAGGGAGGGAGAGGACGAGAAGCTTGAGGAAGTGGGAGGGATCTTCTGCGGGGAGAGCGAGAGAAAAAGTGTTTATTAGTGGTCCCGAGAAGAACTAACCCAAATAAGCACCTCTTGGATGGGTTAGTTTTTTGGATGGGTTAGATGCATCTAACCTAAACTAACCCTCCTGTTTGGATCTTTTGGGTTAGTTGACTCCAAACTAACCCAAACTAACTCTAACCCATGGATCCAAACAGAGCCGATGATGGAGTGAGGATTATGGTACTTAGGGGGTGCGCGTCACATGGAGAGAGAACAAGGGCGGAGAGTGTTGGATCATGAGCGAGACATGTGTATGTGTGAACGAGGAGATATAAGGCCAGTTTGGCTTGCGTCGTGAGCATCTTTTGCGTGGCCTGGGGTAGTGGCTGGATTTCATGCACGCTTGTTTGGTTGCTACCCTGTGAAAAAGAAAGCCCGCCTGGGCTAGGTTCCCTTGCACTTTAATTAGCATGGCTGAACTCCAGACACTACAAGTAGCCTGGCCCAAGCGACCAACTTCGAACGCCTGGCCGTGCCTGGTCGTGCGGCCACGAGGCTAACGTCAACATGGATGGATATTAGCATTAAATAATTGATGCATGGATTGATTGATGGGACGTTGATGCTTTGCACGGCGGGCATGAACCAAACGCCAAAGACCACACAAGCCTGGCCAGCAGAAATATTTTACATCTCACGTCCACACCAGGCGTACCGGCCATCAAGGCATGAGGGTCAGTCACGAACCAAACTGACCAATAAAGTTTGAGAGAGATTGAGGAGCCCGATAAGGCTGAGTGGTGCGTCGAGATAGCTGAGAGGGGAAAGAGATATTCCATCCGCTCGATAATGCAGTGCATGTAAATTTTTTAGAAGTCAAACTTTGGAAACTTTGATCAGGTTTACGCAAATGTTATTTATATCAACAATACCAAAGATACATCATACAAAACTACATATCATGGTGAATCTAGTGGTATATGTTAGCCGTACTAGATGTAATTCTTTTTCTCCACGTACATGGTCAAACTTTGTGATGTTTGACTTTTCAATAAATCTATGTGCTATGGACGGAGGAGAGTGCCTCAGTCGAGACAGATCAAGTGCGTGTGAAGGAGAATGAGTAAGTGTGCAAAAGAGTATGTGTGTGAAAGAGAAAGTGACAACAAGCGATAAATTAGAGAGAGAGTGTGTTTTTCGTTTCTTATGCGAACATATCACGCATGCATCTCCAAGATGGAAAAGCGAGGCGAGGAGATACACGAAGATAGCTAGTGTGTGATTGTTTGCAACGGAGAGAGACACCCTTGTAGCACATGTCCAATAGAGGTATGGCCAACAAGGAAAAAAGGTCGAGAGGGACACATGGATGGCATGGACAGATGGGGAGGGAGAGAGGGTATGTTTGTGATAGAGAGATCCCCTCGAGATCGTGAGGGGACTATATGGGTGGGAGATCAAGGGAGTGCGTGCGCGATAGAAAGATGCCCCGAGAGAAATCGAGATAGACCATGCACATGTTTGTGATGGAGACTAAGATTAGCTAGTCATATACATATAGGGGGCGACCGCGTGTGCCTACAATTGAGTGAGAGACCATCATACTTGGCTAGCTGGGCATGAGAATGTGTGTGTGTGCGTGTGAGATGGAGAGAGTAGGTTCGTTGGCCCGTTGTACATCGAGGGTAGGTTTGTAACTTCATCCAAGCGCGCCTTCTCCTCGGCCGAAATGACATGTGCCGAATAATTTATAAACCATGGTCGGCAAAACACGCTCTCCTCGCCCGAAATAGCTCGCGCCCACTATTTCAAAACACGCTCTCCTCGCCTGAAATCGCTCGCGCCCACTATAGTTCAAAACACGCCCTCGCCTCAAATCGCTCCCGCCCACTATTTGGAGAGAAGCAAAGTTACTCTACTATCCCCGACCCTCAGTACACAGACCTAGGCCGAGAAGCCTATAGGCAAGGGTAGAACTGTAACTCCCCCTCACATTTCAGACAAATGCGTCCGTAAGACATGGTTCCACTCCCCTCCCAATTCCCCCTGCCCACCCCCATTCATACCTTGTGGGCGCCAAATCACCTTCTCCCCGGGAAGCTCCCTTCTCCCGAGCCGTGAAACCTCAGCCCCACCTCCATGGCGCTCCCACCGCACCAACTTCACAGCCGCCCTCCTCCCTAATGCCGGAGACGTTGTCCAATTGCCCTCGTGCACTGGGTCGTGTGCCTCTTACTCCGTGCTGCTGGTGCTGCCTCGACGACGGCCGCGTGAACCGTACCGGAGCCGATTCACCCCCGCCGTTGTTCACGGTGCCGGAGTGGCTCCAACTTCGGATCCGTCCAGAGTCCTGGCGCTGCTTCCGCGTAGCCGTTGACCGTGGCGACATCGCTCTTTCCCTGCCGTCGGTCGCCACCGCAACCGCGCCGGCCTCACCGACTCGGCAGCTGGACCTGCCTACTTCACCATGCTGCCAGATAGGTCGCACCCTCATCTGAAATCACTTTATTTAGGCGTCAGTTGTCTGAATTTTTATTCTGGGCCAATCGATTCCCAATGGGAAGCAGCACCCCTCGAGGCGGCGGAGCTCCTAGGCTGCCGTTGGCTGGTGTCTAACGTAAGGGTGCGGGGCCGCAAGTTCGTCGCGGAAGCAGCGCTTAGATGGCTATCTTTTAGAGTTGCGTGGGTTGAAGGTACTGCCGCCGCCGGATCTGGATGACGGGGAGTCTTTGTGGATTGGCCCGGGGGCGGCGCAACCACGACAAAGGTGGGGCGGGAGCGGGATTTTGGTCGGGCCACAGACGGCGGAGGCAGGCTGCTCGCTGCTGGTCGCCGGCTCTTCGGGAAGATTCCGAGCAGTGTCGTGGGAGGCACAAGACGGCCATCAAGCCATCCTGTGTAGATCGGATAGTACCAAAATAAAATAAAATCGTGTGACCCCAATTTAGTCTTCAGTCAATAGACATTTGACCACTCTCGTACCTTGCTGTTGATCTCTTAGTGTATTTCTTCGGATCAAAGAGATATGTCGTTCTTAACATTATGCGTTATCTGCATCTTCAGACACACCGTCTTTTGACTCACCGCAGCTGCTCCAACAAGGGAAGCATACACCAGAAGGGAGCTACAGTCCCCACTCAACAGTTCCCTGCATCGAATGTGTGCCCGACATGGACAGCCACAACAACTGCAGGGCCATCGACAAGTCAGCACATGATGCTCACTCCTATGGATGGCAGCCAGATATGTTGTACCCTCATCTTACTTGTGTGCAACATTTATGGCTTTGTTATTCATTTAAGCACGGAAAATAGATCATCACATTTGACTGTATGTTCATGATGATCTCTTACGGGTCTTGTTCAGGAGTTCACGTTGTTCCATAGTTCAGCTAAGATACTTGTTCTTTAGGTAACGCTTTTCCATAGTTATCATCCATCAGCCAATGCTATCCCACATCTTTGGTGATTATAGTATTATACCACTTCTAGTATTACCTATGTTGTTCTTTAATACTTTTGTGTGTCATCTAGTTAATCTCGAGTACAAACGATACATATTCTATAGCTTTCATCTGTGTTCTCCCTTTAGTTTATGAGACCTGCGTCGCTAGTTAACCCTGGACCTACTATTTATGTCGTCTCCTACAGTGCACTCATTTACATAAATCTAACTACTAGTTGTCTTCCATGCATGTCGATATAATTGCACACACCGATATATCCACAAGAACCTCACGAGCAATGTAAAGGCCAATAAACTTGATGTCAATGATACCCAATATGATGGAACATGTAAAGGCGGTTCTTGAAGACTTGCGTAAAGATGATGAATCCTCTTCACCCCACAAGGTCCTTGCTCTAACTTGGCCTATGATATGGGTACAACATGCATATAATGTCCTGGAGTGTATCTACTCTGTTGCAATGCCATGTGCTTAGCATGCTGATCATGCATGTAAATTTGTCATGCCTTCCTGTTTTTCAGTACCTATTCCATTCATGACAACATGTTTTCAAATTCAAGTACTGTCATTCTACTCTATCGCAATGCCATCTACTTAATTTGGACATCATGCTTCTGAATATCTTATGCATTGTTATTCATCAGTATGTACTTCATCCGTCTGCCATACCATGTTTTTTTACATTGAAGTGTTGTTCTAGTGCTCTGTTGCAATGCCATCTTATTTTCCCAATCATACACGTGTATGTTGCCTTATTTATTTCTGTACGTATTCCGCTAGCATATAGTTTTACATTCAACTAGTGTTTTTTTTGCTGTGTTGTCTGATACATCTCCAACGCATCTATAATTTTTGATTGCTCCATGATACTTTATCTACTGTTTTGGACTATATTGGGCTTTATTTTCCACTTTTATATTATTTTTGGGACTAACCTATTAACCGGAGGCCCAAAGTAATTGTTGTTTTTGCCTATTTCAGTGTTTCGAAGAAACATAATACCAAACAGAGTCCAAACGGAATGAAACCTTCGGAAACGTGATTTTCTCACCGAACGTGATCCAGGAGACTTGGACCCTACTCCAAGAAGTAAAAGAGGCGGTCACGAGGGTGGCCCCCCCAGGGCGCGCCCCCTGCCTCGTGGGCCCCCTGTTGCTCCATCGACGTACTCCTTCCTCCTATATATACCTACGCATTACCCCAAACGATCGTAAGCAGGAGCCAAAACCTAATTCCACCGCCACAACTTCCTGTATCCACGAGATCCCATCTTGGGGCCTGTTGCGGAGCTCACGGGAGGGGCATCCACCACGGAGGGCATCTACATCAACACCATAGCCTCTCCGATGAAGTGTGAGTAGTTTACTTCAGACCTTCGGGTCCATAGCTAGTAGCTAGATGGCTTCTTCTCTCTTTTTTGGATCTCAATACAATGTTCTCCCCTCTCTCGTGGAGGTCTATTCGATGTAATCTTATTTTTGCGGTGTGTTTGTTGAGACCGATGAATTGTGGGTTTATGATCCAGCTTATCTATGGAAAATATTTGATTCTTCTCTGAATTCTTTTATGTATGATTGAGTTATCTTTGAAAGTCTCTTGAATTATCCATTTGGTTTGGCCAACTAGATTGGTAGTTCTTGCAATGGGAGAAGTGCATGGCTTTGGGTTCAATCTTTATGTGTCCTTACCAAAGGATGTAAAGGGTTGCAAGGCACATATTGTATTGTTGCCATCGAGGATAACAAGATGGGGTATTTATCATATTGCATGAATTTATTCCTCTACATCATGTCATCTTGCTTAAGGCGTTACTCTTTTTTAACTTAATACTCTAGATGCATCTTTGGATAGCGGTCGATGAGTGGAGTAATAGTAGTAGATGCGTAATCGTTTCGGTCTACTTGTCTCGGACGTGATGCCTATATACATGATCATACCTAGATAACCTCGTAACTATGCTCAATTCTGTCAATTGCTCAATAGTAATTTGTTCACCCACCTTAGAATAATTATGCTCTTGAGAGAAGCCACTAGTGAAACCTATGGCCCCCGGGTCTATTCTCATCATATCAATCTCCATCACTTTTATACTTGCTTTGTTTTTACTTTGCCTTTTACTTTTTGCTTTGCATCTATATACCAAAAATACCAAAAATATTATCTCTATCAGATCCCACTCTCATAAGTGACCGTGAAGGGATTGACAACCCCTAATCGTGTTGGTTGCGAGTAGCTATCGTTTTGTGCAGGTACGAGGGACTTGTGCGTGGCCTCCTACTGGATTGATACCTTGGTTCTCAAAAACTGAGGGAAATACTTACGCTACTGTGCTGCATCATCCTCTCCTCTTCGGGGAAAACCAACGCAAGCTCAAGACATAGCAAGAAGGATTTCTGGCAGTCTACGCAAAAGTCAACATACCAAGTACCCATCACAATCCCTATCTCTCGCATTAAATTATTTGCCATTTGCCTCTCGTTTTCCTTTCCCCCACTTCACCCTTGTCGTTTTATTCGCCTTCTCTTTTCGTTTGCCTTGATGTCTGTTTTGGCTTGTCTGCTCGCTTGGTTGAAATAGTTGAGTATTTATTCCTAAACAGAGAAGCTAATATCTATGGATCCTCATCCGCTTGCCAATCTTTTTAAGAGATCCAATTATGATGAACCAATTCCTAGTGATTTGGATCCACTAGATTATCTTTATAAGCTTTTGCCTGAAATCCGTAAATCTGAAAATTGTAATGAAGTGCTTCACAATAGATCTTTGAATAAAAAGCATGATTGCAATGATTTTATTATAAATTCTATTGATGTAAATTATGCTAATAATATGCAAAACCCTAAGCTTGGGGATGCTAGTTTTGCTATGTCCAATAGTCATGATTGGGGAGATTGTTCTTATGATCTTGAAAATTTATTTAAGCCCCATGATGAATATAAGATTGATAATAGTGTTTACAATAATATTGAAAGTGGGTTTGGAAGATTGTCAACTTTAGACCCCACATATTCGGATAATATTCAATCTTATGAAATTTTTGATAAAAGTGGGCTTGGAGAAATCATGACTTTAGTTAATGATAATCCCACTATTTTGGAAGAGTGTCAACTTCGCATGCATGTGGATCGTGTTGAGAATATGTTATGTGATAGCTATATTGTTGAATTTTCTTATGATCCTACATGTAATTATTATGAGAGAGGAAAATATGGTTATAGAAATTTTCATGTTACTAAATTACCTCTCGTTATGTTGAGATTGCTATTGTTCCTTTCCGCTTCCTTGCATATGCTAGTTTTTGCTTGCTACGATAATTTGTTTGTCTATAATATGCCTATGCATAGGAAGTATGTTAGACTTAAGTGTGTTTGTCACATGTTTTATGATGCACTCTTTGTGCCTCAATTCTTGACTTTCTTGTGAGCATCATTGAAATCTCAATGCCTAGCTAAACATGCTTTAAAGAAAAGTGCTCGTTGGGAGACAACCCAAGATTTTTACTTGCTGTTATTCAATAAATATTCCATCTAGCCTCTGTTTAGATGTGGTTTTATCTTTCAATTAGTGTTTGTGCCGAGTTAAACCTATTGGATCTTCTTGGATGATAGTTATTTGATCTTGCTGTAATTTCCAGAAACTTTGCGCTCAGTGCCCAAATTGTTAAAAATCACCAGAACGTGATAAAATACTGATTCCAATCTCTGCTGATCAATAAACAAATTGTCCAGGCCGTCTAATTTTGATAGAAGTTTTTGAGTTCCAGAAGTTTGCATTAGTTACAGATTACTACAGACTGTTCTGTTTTTTGAAAGATTCTGTTTTGTGTGTATTGTTTGCTTATTTTGAGGAATCTATGGCTAGTAAAATAGTTTATGATCCATAGAGAAGTTGGAATACAGTAGGTTTAACACCAATATAAATAAAGAATGTGTTCATTACAGTACCTTAAAGTAGTCTTTTGTTTTCTTTCTCTAACGGAGCTCACGAGATTTGTATTGAGTTTTGTGTTGTGAAGTTTTCAAGTTTTGGGTGAATTCTTTTGATGAATTATGGAACAAGGAGTGGCAAGAGCCTAATCTTGGGGATGCCCATGTCACCCCCAAGATAATCCAAGGACACCAAAAAATCAAAGCTTGGGGTTGCCCGGGAAGGCATCCCCTCTTTCGTCCACTTCCATCGGTAATTTACTTGGAGCTATATTTTTATTCACCACATGATATGTGTTTTGCTTGGAGCGTCTTGTATTATTTGCGTATTTGCTTGTTAGTTTACCACAATCATCCTTGCTGTACACACCTTTTGAGAGAGCCATACATGAATTGGAATTTGATAGAATACTCTATGTGCTTCACTTATATCTTTTGAGCTTGATAGTTTTGCTCATAGTGCTTCACTTATATCTTTTGAGCGTGATAATTTTTGCTCTAGTGCTTCACTTATATCTTTTAGAGAACGGTGGTGGACTTGTTTTAAAGAAACTTGATCTCTCATGCTTCCTTAGATTATTTTGAGAGTCGTTAATAGCATGGTAATTTGCTTAATATTAATATACTTGGTATTCAAGATATGTGAAACTTTATTTTGAGTGCGTTGAATACTAAGATAAGTTTGATGCTTGATAATTGTTTTGAGATATGAAGATGGTGATATTAGAGTCATGCTAGTTGAGTAGTTGTGAATTTGAAGAATACTTGTGTTGAAGTTTTTGATTCCCGTAGCATGCACGTATGGTGAACCGTTATGTGATGAACTCGGAGCATGATTTATTTATTGATTGTCTTCCTTATGAGTGGCGGTCGGGGACAAGCGATGGTCTTTTCCTACCAATCTATCCCCCTAGGAGCATGCGCGTAATACTTTTCTTTGATAACTTCTAGATTTTTGCAATAAGTATATGGGTTCTTTATGACTAATTTTGAGTCCATGGATTATACGCACTTTTCCCATCCTTCCACCATTGCTAGCCTCTCTAATACCGCACACTTTTACTTTTACGGTATCATACACCCACCATATACCTTCCTCAAAACAGCCACCATACCTACCTATCATGGCATTTCCATAGCCATTCCGAGATATATTGCCATGCAACTTTCCACTGTTCCGTTTATTATGACACGCTCTATCATTGTCATATTGCTATCATTATCATGTAGTTGACATCGTATTTGTGGCAAAGCCTTCTTTCATAATTCTTTCATACATGTCACTCATGTTTCATTGCATATCCCGGTACATCACCGGAGGCATTCATATAGAATCATATTTTGTTCTAAGTATCGAGTTGTAATTGTTGAGTTGTAAGAAAAATAAAAGTGTGATGATCATCATTATTAGAGCATTGTCCCAGTGAGGAAAGGATGATGGAGACTATGATTCCCCCACAAGTCGGGATGAGACTCCGGACGGAAAATAAAAAAAAAGAGAGAAAGAAAAGAGGCCATAAAAAAAAGAGAAAAGGCCCAAATAAAAAAAATGAGAGAAAAAGAGAGAAGGGACAATGTTACTATCCTTTTACCACACTTGTGCTTCAAAGTAGCACCAAGATCTTCATGATAGAGAGTCTCTCATTTTGTCACTTTCGTTTACTAGTGGGAATTTTTCATTATAGAACTTGGCTTGTATATTCCAATGATGGGCTTCCTCAAATGCCCTAGGTCTTCGTGAGCAAGCGAGTTAGATGCACACCCACTTAGTTTCTTTTGTTGAGCTTTCATATACTTATAGCTCTAGTGCATCCGTTGCAAGGCAATCCCTACTCACTCACGTTGATATCTGTTGACGGGCATCTCAATAGCCCGTTGATACGCCTAGTTGATATGAGACTATCTTCTCCCTTTTTGTCTTCTCCACAACGACCATTCTATTCCACCTATAGTGTTATATCCATGGCTCACGCTCATGTATTGCGTGAAGATTGAAAAAGTTTTGAAAATGTTAAAGTATGAAACAATTGCTTGGCTTGTCATCGGGGTTGTGCATGATTTAAATACTTTGTGTGGGGAAGATGGAGCATAGCCAGACTATATGATTCTGTAAAGATAACTTTCTTTGGCCATGTTATTTTGAGAAGACATAATTGTTTAGTTAGTATGCTTGAAGTATTATTATTTTTATGTCAATATGAACTTTTGTTTTGAATCTTTCGGATCTGAATATTCATACCATGATTAATAAGATTTACACTGAAATTATGCCAAAGTATCACTCCGCATCAAAAATTCTCTTTTTATCATTTACCTACTCGAGGACGAAAGGTGAATTAAGCTTAGATGCCTCGATACGCCTCCAACGTATCTATAATTTTTGATTGCTCCATGCTACTTTATCTACTCTTCTGGACTATATTGGGCTTTATTTTCCACTTTTATATTATTTTTGGGACTAACCTATTAACCGGAGGCCCAGCCCAGAATTGCTGTTTTTTGCCTATTTCAGTGTTTTGAAGAAACAGAATATCAAACGGAGTCCAAACGGAATGAAACCTTCGGAAACGTGATTTTCTCACCGAACGTGATCCAGGAGACTTGGACCCTACTCCAAGAAGTAAAAGAAGCGGTCACGAGGGTGGGGGGCGCGCCCTAGGGGGGCGCGCCCCCTGCCTCGTGGGCCCCCTGTTGCTCCACCGATGTACTCCTTCCTCCTATATATACCTACGTACTTCAAACGATCGTAACAGAGCCAAAAACCTACTTCCACCGCGCAACTTCCTCAGATCCACGAGATCCCATCTTGGGGTCTGTTAGGTTCACGAGGGGGCATCCACCACGGAGGGCTTCTACATCAACACCATAGCCTCTTCGATGAAGTGTGAGTAGTTTACTTCAGACCTTCGGCCCATAGCTAGTAGCTAGATGGCTTCTTCTCTTTTTGGATCTCAATACAATGTTCGCCTCTCTCGTGGAGATCTATTCGATGTAATCTTATTTTGCGGTGTGTTTGTTGAGACCGATGAATTGTGGGTTTATGATCCAGCTTATCTATGAATAATATTTGAATCTTCTCTGAATTCTTTTATGTATGATTGAGTTATCTTTGCAAGTCTCTTGAATTATCCGCTTTGGTTTGGCCTACTAGATTGGTAGTTCTTGCAATGGGAGAAGTGCATGGCTTTGGGTTCAATCTTGCGGTGTCCTTACCCAAAGGATGTAAAGGGTTGCAAGGCACGTATTATATTGTTGCCATCGAGGATAACAAGATGGGGTATTTATCATATTGCATGAATTTATTCCTGTACATCATGTCATCTTGCTTAAGACGTTACTCTGTTTTCATTAACTTAATACTCTAGATGCATGCTAGATAGCGATCGATGAGTGGAGTAATAGTAGTAGATGCAGGCAGGAGTCGGTCTACTTGTCTCGGACGTGATGCCTATATACATGATCATACCTAGATGACCTCATAACTATGCTCAATTCTGTCAATTGCTCAACAGTAATTTGTTCACCCACCTTAGAATAATTATGCTCTTGAGAGAAGCCACTAGTGAAACCTATGGCCCCCGGGTCTATTCTCATCATATCAATCTCCATCACTTTTATACTTGCTTTGTTTTTACTTTGCCTTTTACTTTTTGCTTTGCATCTATATACCAAAAATACCAAAAATATTATCTCTATCAGAGTCTCACTCTCGCAAGTGACCCTAAAGGGATTGACAACCCCTAGTCGTGTTGGTTGCGAGTAGCTATCGTTTTGTGCAGGTACGAGGGACTTGTGCGTGGCATCCTACTGGATTGATACCTTGGTTCCCAAAAACTGAGGGAAATACTTACGGTACTGTGCTGCATCATCCTCTCCTCTTCGGGGAAAACCAACGCAAGCTCAAGACGTAGCATTGTCCCGTCGTATCCCTAGCTCTTACACCATACTCCCTCCGTCCGGATTACATGTTGCCGAAATGGATAAAAAAGGATGTATCTAGGACTGAAATACGCCTAGACCCATCCATTTTTTTCCGGATGGAGGGAATACATGTCAATATGTCATGCCTTTCTATTCTTCAGTACCTATTCCATCTCTCTGTTGTCGCATGTTTTATAATTAAAGCACCATTCTTCTATAGAAGGCATGCAAGGGGAAGACGACTATGTTAGAATCTAAAGGGTTACAAACTAGGCCTTTGCAAAAGATCCAAACGCCAGGAGATAATAAACCAACTCCAGTTTTTATAGATACCGCCCAAAGACAGAGAAACCCAACTCCTACGATAATAAGCAGATTCCAAAGTGGCCAAAGAACTAGTCCACTCATGTCGAGCTAAAATATGTCAACTCAATTCTAAGAAGCGTGTGCGTATCCTTGCATCATGAAATTTTATAGCATGCTGATCATATTTTCTACATGTTTCTTACCCATCTCTCTTTTAGAAAATAAGCTTAAGAGATAGAAGAATTTCTGCAATGGTATCGTTTATGAGGAAAGGTTCTTGCAGGAATTCTCTGTGCTCCAATGTAGATATAAGTACCTGTTGTATATCACTATATTTTTACATCAGCATGTATTTTGTTAATCGGCGTGAATCCAACCTTTATCTGATCTAAATTTAGTTGTAGCAAAATGTATGATTAAAGGCCACAATGTTGATTTTTCTAAGGAAAACTGCACAGTAGTTTTGCATCCCGAAATGCATGAGTGTACTATCTCATACCAAAGTGGGTTTGAATACTTGGTTCTGCAGTGGGTTTTGGTGTTTTTCTCTGTGTTGTCTGTCAGATCCCTAGCTCTTACATCATACTCCCTCCATCCGGATTAAATGTCACAGAAATGTATAAAACTGGATGTATCTAGAACTAAAATACGCCTAGACCCATCAATTTATTTCTGGATGGAGGGAATACATGTCAATATGTCATGCCTTTCTATTCTCCAGTACCTATTCCATCTCTGCTGTAGCATGTTTTATAACTGAATTACCATTCTTCTATATAAGGCATGCAAGGGGAAGACGGCTATGTTAGAATCTGAAGGGTTACAAACCAGGTCTTTGCAAAAGATCCAAACGCCAGGAGATAATAAACAAACTCCATTTTTCAAACATACTGCTCCAGCACAGAGAAACCCAAGTCCCACTGAGAATAAGCAGATTCCAGTGGCCAAAGAACTAGTCCGCTCCAGTCCAGCAAAAGAATGTCAACTCCATTCTAAGAAGCGTGTGTGTATCCTCGCATCATGAAATTTTCTAGCATTCTGATCATATTTTCTACATGTTTCTTACCCATCTCTCTTTTAGAAAATAAGGTTAAACGACAGAAGATTTCCTCCATTGGGATCGTATTCGAGGAAAATATCTTGCGGGATTTCTCTGTGCTCCAATGCTGATGTAAGTACCTGTTGTATATCACTATATTTTTACATCAACATGTATTTTGTTAATCGGCATGAATCTAACCTTTATCTGATCTAAAATTAGTTGTAGCAGAATGTTAAAGGCGCCAATGTTGTTTTTTGTAAGGAAAACTGCCTGGTAGTTTTGCATACCGAGCTGCATGAATGTACTATCTCATATCACGCACATTCCTGAATTGTAGTGCTTCTCTGGTTGCCCATTCATTCATTGTGTCAATGTTGCTTTCGTACTACCTTACCTGGCTGATGATAGCTGTGCCATATTGTGTTAATTTGGTGTAGGCTAGTTGCCCAAACGTTCATTGTGTCAATGTTGCTTTCCTATTATCTGACTTGGCCAATGATAGCAATGCTAGTGTGTTAATTTTGTGCAGGTTGCTGAAGATAAGAAGACAAACTCTGAAAATAGAAAGGCAACCCCATTGTTTCTTTCCATTAAATCTAGGCCAGGTAATATGGCAATAACTCATGATTAATCTGTTTGGTTCTCGTCCTAATTTATGTTATGATGCAGTGGTCGCGACACTCTCCACTATCAATAATACAAGCCTGCCAAAATCGCCGTCTGAATCTGTTCAGTATTCTCTGTCTCGAATGCAACGGAATAAATGTATGTTTGTGAACCAATTAATGGCTGAAGCAATGATGAAAATGGTGGATGAATCAGAGGTGCAGAGTCCTGAGACACAACAACTGATCAATGTTTTCAGAGAAAGTGTAGCAAAGCAGAAAGAACTTGCCAACGTGCTTGTGGGCGTCATCTGTGCTGAGGTTGCAGATTGTGACGTTGTAGATGGTTAGGTTCTGCTCATTTATTTGCACTGACATCAATCTTTGATTGCCCAATGGATGTAATTTCCTGTAGTATATGCTGGATGTGCAACGTTATTCCCTCGTATGTCGTACCTTTGCGTGATCGGTTTTGGTCCTGCATAATTGCTCGTCGTAATGGGCTCAAATTATCTAATTTGGCCTAAAGACATGTAAGAACTTTAGTGGGCCCATTAAGTTAATGGGCCGTTACTAGGCCGAAAGTTAATGGTCGGCCCTCTTACCTCCCGGGTCGTTAACAGGCCGACATCGAAGCGAGCAACAGGTGGCCCCAGTTTATTTCACGGGCCTTTAACAGGCCGTTACTAAGTTTGGGCTACATATGGCCCAAATATCGTAGAGGCCTTTAGCAGCCGAAGAGACAATGGGCTTGTATCGACCATGAAGACCATGGGCCGCTAAGAGGCCGAAAGTCAGGTCAGATTGTAAATGGCCCAATCAGGTTGTGGGCCTTTAGCAGGCCGAAAGAGAAACCGGGCTGGTATTGGACCATGAAGGCCATGGGCCGTTAAAAGGCCAAAACTAAGGTCCGACTACAAATGGCGCAACTCATTTATGGTCCGTTAACAGGTCGAGAGGCACACAGGGCCGGGAATTGGCCCAACACTTAAATGGGTCGCTAAAAAGCCAAAACTCAGGTCGGACTACAAATGGCCCAACTGATTTATGGGCCGTCAACAGGCTGAAAGTCACACCGGGCCAGAAAATTGGCCCAACACTTAAATGGGCCGCTAAAAGGCCGAAACTCAGGTCCGACAACAAATGGCCCATCAAATTTATGGGCCTTCAACAGTCGAAGACACACCGGGCTGTAAACTAGCCCAATATTTAAATGGGTCGCTAAAAGACAAAAGATGTACATCCTGAAAATTGGCCCATCCATTAAATGGGCCGTTAACAGGCCGAAATCTCATCGGGCCGATATTGAGCCCAAATATATAGCGGGCTGTTAACGGGCTCGAACCGACGATGGGCTGCAATGGTGTCAAATCTTTGACGGGCCGTTGACGGGTCGAATTGGCACATCTCGTATGGGCCGTGGGCTTAAATGGACCTGACACAAGTAGGCCTTATATGGGCTGGCTCACACTTTTTTACTAGGCCGGCCTTTTCACAGGACTGGGCCTCTGTTGGGCCATGCCACGTGTCGACGTATCATAGGTGCCTTCCGTCCAATGAGTGGATGACATCTGTCCCAACGATGAGCCGACACGTGTTTCCTCCAGCCAATGATGATTTTACACATGGAAAATCCCCATTGGTCGGGTTGTTAACGGGTTATCGGATCCAAAACCCGACCCGATAGCTTAACGGCGTTCCGTTACGGTGGATGCCACGTGCCGGTCACCCTTGATGAAAGCACTTCTGTGACGCGCGATTTATCGTCATGGAAGTGGACATTTCGGTGATGATAATTTTGGTTATGTCATGGAACACTTCTACGACATCACAAGTATGACTATCTTGATTCTGTCATGTCATGGATGTACATGCATGACAAAAACGCGACCTACTGTGACAAACACGTATCATCATGGAAGTGTTTTTTTTGTAGTGTAAGTACCCGGACACAATAGTATTTCCGGTATGTTCACTTTATCGCTTCTTAATGTGCCAAACGTGCACCTGCAGTCTGGACAAATCCAGCATCGAGATATCCTCCTCTTCGGAGGGATCGCTGGACCCGTCGGCGATGAACAGCGGTTCTCTTCCGACAGCCTCCTCCCCCAGGGCCGCGGACGACACCGAGGTGTTGTCTCGAAGGATACCAGGCCAAGGGGAGACAGTTCCGGAGACGCCTCCAGGCGAAACCCCGGTCGTCGGACATATGGGGGGAAAGACCCCCATGGACTCCGATAATGGGGGCCGCAGCCAGTTTGGCCCCCAGCCGAATACGGCTCCGGAAACCCATGTGGTTCCGGATTAAGGCAGGCAGCCTCTCCCCAAGGAGGGAGAGCCTCCTGTACCAATGACCTTTGTCCATCTGGAGGCACCGGACAACCTGCTGGAAACGCTTCGCAGCGCTTCCATTGATGAAGAACACCGTATTCTCATGAGAATGGTGATTGAGAAGGCCCGGTCTGCCAAAAGCGGATTGACCGAAGCCTGCACTAGCCTTCTAACAGGCTTTGAGGTAAGTAATAAAATTGTGAGAGAATATCACAGTGTAGACAGTAGCCCCTGATGCTCTGTTTGGTGTTCGGAAAGAAAAGCCGAACAGAGGATCAAAATAATAGTCGTAGGAGTCTAACATAAGATGTCTATGTAAATAAGCAGGCATCGCTGCTGGCCGCTGCCGCTCGTACTGTAGAGGTCTCCGTACTAAAGCGGGACCTGGAGCGGACCGAGGGAGAGCTCGTCCTCGTGAAGAGGCAGCTGGAGGAGAGTCAAGGTATGTAATACCCTGGCTGTATACTTATGAAGGATAAATAGTTTCTGCTGATAAAAGCGTCATGAACTTTTATAGGGGCCACGATCGAAGTGGCGACCCTTAAGAAGGCGCTGGCCGAGGCCGAAGACAAAGCGGCCAAGGAGCGCGCCGCGTGCGAGAAGCAAGAGGCCCGGGTTAGTGAGCTCCAGCAAGAGTTCCAGGATTTCGTCCAGAAGTACAAGTCCTTGGAGCGTGACTCTAAGACTCAAGAGTCCGAGCTTGCCAAGGCCCTCCAGAGCGCACAAGACGCCAAAGCGGAAGCCCAGAAGGCCCTCCAGGAGATCCAGGCAGCCAAGAAGATTGCAGCGAGTAAGGCATTTGTTATGCAAAGCAAGCATGTGAAGGAGACATTCTTTTTACTTACCCGAATTTGGAGTTCTCCAGGAGCGTTTGTGGATCTGCCACGCAACATATCAGATGCCGCAGAGTTCTACCGAGCCGAAGAAGGGAGCTCAACGGAGAAGTTGTTCTGGTCTCAATATCTTGGGACAGAACATCCGATGCCCTTGAGCGACCAGCTGAAGCAACTGGTCGAGCTGCACAAGGCAGCCAAACTGGCCATGAAGGACCTCATAGTCCGGTTATGGCCTGCCAAGCCTATGCCCAGCAGATAATTCGGACTCATGAAGTGGCTTGTGAGTGTCTGCCCATGAGTTGAAGTCATAAAGCGGTCGGTTTGCATTGTTGGCGCGGATGGCCTTTGCCCATGTGAAGATGCATTGGGCGAAGATGGACGCCACGACACTGATGACCGAGGGGCCCCCAAAGGGCAAGGAGCACCGCCGACCCAAACAATATTATGACAGTGTCCTGAAGGGATCCCGCCTTGTGGCGGAGCAATGTACAAAGGATGTAATCTTTGAATGAATGCATTCGTTTTATCCTGTAATATGAAACAAGTTCATTTTCACAATATAATGCTTGTTGATTTAAAATTTTAACTCCTGTGCGGCCGTTTATAAAATATGAGAGTTGGCCAGTCGTCGGCTTCTGCCCCCATGTAACTAGTACATGGGTGTTCGGGATAAATCTAAACACTCTTTATCCAAGTTTTTGGTCCTTTAAGGAGGTGTCTAGCGCAACGAACAAGGCAATCGGACTATACAGCTTTATCACCCCCACTTAGCCATAGGAGTTCTATAATTTTAAATTTTGGCGGAAGGCCGAACTTGGGGTGCTATACACGCCTATATCGGACAAAGACCGATTCCTTGCATAAAGCGGAAAAAATCTTTAAGGATTTGAAACCTCTTGAACAGCGACCAACTCTCGCCGCATCATGACAGTTAGTTTTCAGCTTTCTCTACTAAGGTGCTCATCCGGAAGAACCGGGACACAATCGCAGTAGTTCTCCCTTTACTACCCTAGCCGATATAGCAAAACGTAGGGTAGCAAGCACAGGAGCCGGGCAACCCAACTATTGACCCAAGACATGATTCAGAGCTGATGCATATAATGCTATAAGTTCAGGGTGCCGCACTGTTGAAGGTGTTCGGACTTTCTTGCCGTGTTATGGGGTACACTTAAGCCCCTGGCGAACTGAACGTACCAGAATGTATGGGTGCGATTTGTAATAAATAAACATTCAAGGAAAAAATAATGAAGTAATAAGCTTACGTTGCAAATTATTTTCCATTGTTATTTGAGTAATACGTCAAGGCGTATGTATACAAGTAGTGTGATAAGCAAATAGGGCTATTTGACATGCCCTAACCAAGAGCGAGCTACGTGTGGGTATGTAAAACAGGTATAGCGATTGTTAGCAGAGACCACCTGGGGATTCCCTTGTACATCAAAGCTCCTTGCTTCCTTGGTGTATCCCTCCCGTGATGGGTCTGATGATTAGGTTACTGGAAGAGCCTCAAGAAGAGAAGATCCTGAAAGAAAAGAAAAAGGTGAAGGTATGCGGATCACGGGGCGGTTGAGCCGCATTGGGGACCGCAGTCTAGCTGTGCCTCCGTCTATGTCCATTGTATTTTAAGTGTGTAATTATGCACGTGCGGCGCGAATTTCACCGCTTGGCTGGGACTAGGACGGAGGCCGAATTTCTAGGCGAGCTCTGGACGGGCCAGACGATCCTATTGCAGAGTAGTTCGGACTCGCTTGACGGTGTCCGAGGGCTTTATTGCCAAATTGAGGGTCTGACTAAGGAGGTTGCTCTGTACTTCGGCTGCTAGAGCCGCAGTGTGCTCCTCCGTACGGAGGGAGCGCTCTGTATTTCCATTGACTGTTATAACACCGCGGGGTCTGGGCATCTTGAGCTTGAGGTGTGGAACCGCATTGAATCGAGCGAATGTGGTTCATCCTAGTAGTGCATGATAACCACTGCGGAAGGGGACGATATCGAAGATTAACTCCTCGCTTCAGAAGTTGTCCGGGGATCCGAAGACCACTTCCAGTGTGATTGAGCCTGTTTAACAGGCCTCTACACCTGGTATGACACCTTTGAAGGTGGTTTTGGTGGGTTTGATCCTTGAGGGATCGATACCCATTTTGCACACTGTATCTTGATAAAGAAGGTTCAGGCTGCTGCCACTGTCCATGAGGACTTGTGTAAGGTGGAATCCATCAATAATAGGGCCAAGGACCAGTGCGGCTGAGTCGCCATGACGAATACTGGTTGGATGGTCCCTGCGATCAAAGGTGATCGGATAGGAGGACCATGGGTTGAACTTTGGGGCGACTGGATCCATCGCGCAGACGTCCCTTCGTGCGCGCTTCCGCTCCTGCTTGGGAATACAGGTGGCGTATATCATGTTTACCATTTTGACTTGGGGGGAAATTTCTTCTGTCCCCCTGTGTTCGGTGGCCGGGGCTCCTCGTCGTCATCACTATGTGCCCCCTTTTCCTTGTTTTCGGCGTTTAATTTGCCGGCCTGTTTAAATACCCAACATTCTCTGTTGGTGTGGTTGGCTGGTTTATCGGGGGTGCCGTGGATTTGACATGAACGATCGAGTATGCGGTCCAGACTGTACGGGCCCAGATTGTTTCTTTTAAATGGCTTTTTCCACTAACCGGACTTGGAGCCACTGAATCTGGCATTGACGGCCGTGTCTCCGGCGTTATCACCATTATTGCGGCGCTTGTGTCTGTTGCGTCGTGGTTTGCCATTGTCATCTCTGGATGCAGAAGTTCCCCGCTTGCTTGAGGCGCTGTTGCTACGAGCTAACCAGCTATCCTCGCCCGCACGAAAGCGGGTCATAAGTGTCGTAAGGGCTGCCATGGACTTCGGCTTCTCTTGGCCGAGATGTCGGGCTAGCCACTCGTCACGGATGTTATGCTTAAAGGCCGCTAGGGCTTCAGCATCCGGACAGTCGACGATTTGGTTCTTTTTAGTTAAGAACCGAGTTCAGAATTTCCTAGCTGACTCTCCGGGCTGTTGGGTTATGTGACTTAAGTCATCAGCGTCCGGTGGTCGCACATAAGTGCCCTGAAAGTTGTCAAGGAATGCGTCTTCCAGGTTCTCCCAACTGCCAATGGAGTTTCCCGACAGACTATTCAACCAGTGCCGAGTTGGTCCCTTGAGTTTTAGTGGGAGATATTTGATGGCATGGAGATCATCACCACGGGCCATGTGAATGTGGAGAAGGAAATCTTCACTCCATACCGCGGGGTCTGTTGTCCCATCATATGGTTCGATGTTCACGGGTTTAAACCCTTCTGGGAATTCATGCTACATTACTTCGTCAGTGAAGCATAGGGGGTGTGCGGTGCCTCTATGCCAACCTACATCGCGACACAGTTCGGATGAAGCTAGTCTGCTGTATTTGGCCCAGCCGGATTTGTATTTAGTATATCCGGTGTGGCGGTCATCTTCACGTGTTGGGGCGCGCCTCCGTGATCCGTAGATCGATCTTGATTGTCCTACTTTGTTTTCCAATTCGTCTCGTAGGTCATGCGTGTAGCCCCGGGCCTTCGTGTTTCCATTTGTTCGACGACGGGGTGTGGGCTGGTGTTCGGACTGATACACCACTTTGTCTCGGCCACGAGGTGGTCGGTCAGCCGCATCCTGCGCTGGTAGTATAGGCTCTAGTGCCTCGTCCTCCAATTGAGGTAACAACCTGCGCCTCGGGTAAATTTTGGTTGGGCGCTCGAGTCCGTATTCCTCGACTGCAAGGACCTCAGTCCATCTATCCGTGAGAAGATCTTGATCAACTTGAAACTACTGCTGTTTTTTCTTTAGGCTCTTTGCAGTGGCTATAAGCCGGCGCTTGAAGCGCTCCTGCTCGACGGGATCCTCAGGCACGGTAAATTCTTCGTCGCTGAGGCTCACCTCATCTTCGGAGAGGGGCATGTAATTGTCATCCTCCGAATCTTCGTTCATGGCATGTTCATCGGGGCTAGCTTGCCCGTCCTCCCGTCTGGCCTGTTCAAAGCTTGTTTGGGCGGGATTGTTTTCGTCTTCGTCATCATCTGGAGTGTTATTATCTCTTGTGCCGGTGTCGCTGTTTCTACCCTGGCTGGTTTAGAGCGGCGCCACTGACGTCGGTGCTTTGGCTGCTTCTCAAGAGGATTATCCTCCGTTGCATCCTTTTGATCCTCGCCATTGTTTTTTGGGTGTGTCCACCATATATATGCCATATGATGAGGTGGCAGTCCAGCGCCCGGCGAGCGGTGGTTCCTGTCCTTCTCCGGCATCGTCGTCCATACCGTTGATATCTTCAGAGTCGAAATCAAGCATGTCGGTTAAGTCATCGACAGTGGCTATTAAGTGGGTGGTGGGTGGGTAACGAATTATTTCGTCGTCCGCTTCCCACTCAAGCCGGACATAGTTCGGCCAAGAGTCTCCTGACAAGGAGAGATATTTTAATGAGTTTAGCACGTCACCCAAGGGCGAGTGCTGAAAGATATCCGTGGAGCTGAAATCCAAGATCGGCACCCAGTTAGATCCGATGGGCGCGGATACACGCGGTTCGAAGCCTATGGTCGGAGACGAGTCCGAGGGTCCGATGACACACACCTCATTGGAAGTGAAGTCTGTGTTCGGCTCTATCACCGTTGAGTGTTCGGCTTCTGTGGTGGGGTCCATCCTCCTGTCCTCGGATGGCACGATCTACACTGGATCTAAAGCCAGGGCAGCTGCAGGTGAGATCTCTTGAACATCGTCCGATGGCAGATCTAGGTCATGCTCATCGTGGCTATCGGGTGCACCTGTCATGGGCTCGAATCCGTCGAAGATCAAGTCTCCGTGGATGTCGACAGTATAGTTCAGGCTTCCAAACCTGACCTGATGGCCAGGGGCGTAGCTATCGATCTGCTCCATATGGCCAAGCGAGTTGGCCCGCAGTGCGAAGCCGCCGAACACGAAGATCTGTCTGGGGAGGAAAACCTCACCCTTGACCGCATCGTTGTAGATGATTGAAGGAGCCACCAAGCCTTATGGTGACGACGCAGTGGATCTCTCAATGAAGGCACCAATGTCAGTGTCAAAACCGGCGGATCTCGGGTAGGGGGTCCGGAACTGTGCGTCCAAGGCTAATAGTAACAGGAGGTGGGGGACACGATGTTTACCCAGGTTCGGGCCCTCTCTATGGAGGTAATACCCTACTTCCTGCTTGATTGATCTTGATGATATGAGTATTACAAGAGTTGATCTACCACGAGATCGTAGAGGCTAAACCCTAGAAGCTAGCCTATGATTATGATTGTTGCTGTCCTACGGACTAAACCCTCCAGTTTATATAGACACCGGAGGGGGCTAGGGTTACACAGAGTCGGTTATAGAGAAGGGAATCTACATATCCGAATTGCCAAGCTTGCCTTCCACACAAAGGAGAGTCCCACCCAAACACGGGACGAAGTCTTCAATCTTGTATGTTCATAGTCCAACAGTCCGGCATAAGCATACAGTCCGGCTGTTCGAGGACCCCCTAATCCAGGACTCCCTCAACGGGCTTAATTGTACTGGAGGTAGTATTCGGCTCCCCAGATAACTTTCGCAGCAAATAGTTAATCTTCGACATCGTCCCTTTCCATGATGGCTACCATGCCTTTGCCGGACGAATCGCCGCTTTGGTTTAATGCAGTCCCGCACTATGCATACTTGAAGCTCAAAATGCTTGGACCTCGTGGCGTTATTACAGTCAATGGTAATATGGAGCGCTCACTTCGTATTGAAGAGCACACAGTGGCCCTTGCAGCCAAAGTGTATAGCAGCCTTATCAAGCCGAATAGTTCACCGGCCAATAAAGCCAATGACGTATCCAAACGAGTCTGGTCCGCGCATAATAGCGATAAATCAACGGATCCGGACATTTATTAGCAGTTTGCCTCCGCCGACCGCCCTACCAGGTTGCGGCTTATGCACTACACGTACACAATTATGCACTAAAAATACCTTGGGTGGCGCCGGAGGCACACAACAGAAGAGGTCCATTGCACGGCTTGACCATAAGTGGACCGCATATATCTTTTTTCCCTTTTAATGTAGGTTCATCAAGAGCCCTACTTGCAGGATGGTTGTCGCTGGAGATCGTCTTGAGGCTGGCGCGTCTCAACCATCAAATACTCCTCTCAAAGGACTCACTAATAAGGATAAAAGGCACAGACATGCGGCAGGGCATCATCAGAGTTTCTTTTCTGAACCATGATTTTTAGGCCCTATGTTAGACTTTCCCTTGTGTAAAATCTTTTCTTTTTTCTCTCTGGGTATGTAACTGATACATCTCCAACGTATCTACTTTTCCAAACACTTTTCCCTTGTTTTGGACTCTAACTTGCATGACTTGAATGAAACTAACCCGGACTGACGCTGTTTTCAGCAGAACTGCCATGGTGTTATTTTTGTGCAGAAACAAAAGTTCTCGGAATGACCTGAAAATCCACGGAGATTATTTTTAGAAAATATAAAAAATACTAGTGAAAGAATCAAGGCCAGGGGGCCCACACCCTGTCCACGAGGGTGGGGGGCGCGTCCCCTCCCCCTGGGCGCGCCCCCTGCCTCGTGGGCCCCCTGGATGTCCACCGACCTCAACTCCAACTCCATATATTCTCTTTCGCGGAGAAAAAATCAGAGAGAAAGTTTCATTGTGTTTTATGATACGGAGCAGCCGCCAAGCCCTAATCTCTCTCGGGAGGGCTGATCAGGAGTCCGTTCGGGGCTCCGGAGAGGGGGATTCGTCACCATCGTCATCATCAACCATCCCCCATCACCACTTTCATGATGCTCACCATTGTGCGTGAGTAATTCCATCGTAGGCTTGTTGGACGGTGATGGGTTGGATGATATTTACCATGTAATCAAGTTAGTTTTGTTAGGGTTTGATCCCTAGTATCCACTATGTTCTGAGATTGGTGTTTCTATGACTTTGCTGTGCTTAATGCTTGTCACTAGGGCCAGAGTGCCATGATTTCAGATCTGAACCTATTATGTTTTCATGAATATATGTGAGTTCTTGATCCTATCTTGCAAGTCTATAATCACCTATTATGTGTTATGATCCGACAACCCCGAAGTGACAATAATCGGGATACTTCTCGGTGATGACTGTAGTTTGAGGAGTTCATGTGTTCGCTAAGTGTTAATGCTTTGGTCCGGTAGTCTATTAAAAGGAGGCCTTAATATCCCTTAGTTTCCATTCGGACCCCGCTGCCACGGGAGGGTAGGAGAAAAGAAGTCATGCAAGTTCTTTTCCATAAGCACATATGACTATATTCGGAATACATGCCTACATTACATTGATGAACTGGAGCTAGTTCTGTGTCATCGTATGTTATAACTATTACATGAGGAATCACATCCGACATAATTATCCATCACTGATCCAATGCTTACGAGCTTTTCACATATTGCTCTTTGCTTATTTACTTCATCGTTTCTACTGTTACTTCCATACTACTTTGCTACTAAATACTTTGCTCCACATACTAAGTTATCCAGGTGTGGTTGAATTTACAACTCAACTGCTAATACTTGAGAATATTCTTTGGCTCCCCTTGTGTCGAATTAATAAATTTGGGTTGAATACTCTACCCTCGAAAACTGTTGTGATCCCCTATACTTGTGGGTTATCAGTAACATGACCTTAATTTTGAACAACATCGCCTGTCATCGACATATCAATAAAGATATAAAGGGCAAAGATAATCATCACCTCCTTGGTTGTGTCGGATTTCGGGTTCCGGCAGACCCTTGAGGTTCGAACTCTGGGGTGCGCACGGAGATCTTTCCCCTACCAGCTCACGAATTGATGGTTTGCAAGGGATCTAATCTAGGAACGATGAACATCACAAGAGACACAAGATTTATACTGGTTCGTGCCACCGTTGTGGTGTAATACCCTACTCGAGTGTGTGGTGTGGTGGATTGCCCCCGGGGCTGATGAAGAATAATACAAAGGAAGAACAGCCTCGCGAGGGGCTGTTCTTGAGCTGGTGTGATGGACTGCTTGGGTGAGTCCAGTCGCTCCTCTCTCTCTCTCTCTCTCTCTCTCTCTCTCTCTCTCTCTGTAGGTTCCACCCGTCCCCTCTCTCTGTGGTGGCTAGTCCTATTTATAGAGGGAGACCGTGGGCCTCTTCCCAAATAATGAGCGGGAAGGGCGCCAACAATTGGCCATTTTGAAGGGGAACGTCTAGTACACTTATCCTGACTAAAGTTGGTCTTCAGCTGCCAAAGGCTCTGATGGCGACGCCGTCCTGGGCTCCACGATGACCTCCGTCATGCCGCTCTGCTGGTCTTGGTCTTATTGCACCGAAGCAGTAACCTTTGCCTGATGCCTTGGCCTGTGCTTGCCTCCTTTGCGCCAAAGGGGAAACGAGGACATCATGGCTGGGCGCCGCCTTGATCTCGATCGTCATGGCTTGCGTCACGGGGCACCCTCGTGAGGTACCCTGCCTTGATCTCTCCGCCTCCTCGTGAGCCTGCCTGACGAGGCTGCTCCTGAGGAAAGTTCCTGTCGTCCGCCCCGCGAGGCTTGGCCCCTCGCGAGGGTCTTGAGCTTGAGCTGATGAAGCTGGGCCGCGCTGGGCCCTACTTGAGCCACGCCGCAGGCCGCAGGCAGGCAAGTCTGGGGACCCTCGTTCCCAGAACGCCGACAGTAGCCCCCGGGCCCAAGGCGCGCCCGGACTTGGCTTAGCAGGGAAGCGAAGGGGCAAGTGCGAAGCGCCGCGGGCCCCAACAGCCTGCGGCCTTGGGCGCCACGCGATTGATTGGACTTAGGCGTCTCCGCTTCCCCACGATCCCTCGGCAACCGCATGACTTGACAAGTCCCTGCATACAGAAATGGGTCATGATTACCTGTGATCATGGAGGCCGACGGTTGGCCTCCTCCAGCTATAAGTACGGAACGGCGCAAGCCCTTCCAGTCCATCCCCTCTTGCTACTCCTTTCTCTCCATGGCTCTGTCGAAGAGGTTCTCGGCCGCGGAGAAGGGAAAGGCCCGCCAGGTTGGGCCTGACTCTCCCCCAACCAGCGCGGTCGAGGCCGTCCTCGCAAGCATCCCGTGGCTCCCGTAGCGGCTTCCCGCGGTCGTGGAGGCGATCCCTTGTGCGGTGATGGGCGCAAGGTTGTCGATGGAGGGCACACCATGACTGCACGACCCCCTAGGTCGCGCTTCCAGTCGGCGGAGGTGCTGCCGGAGTTCGTCGTGTGGTCGGTGGAGCCGACCAGCACCTGGCTCCAGCTTCCCTGCTTCTTTGTAGGTGAACTTCCGGCCGGTGCTCCGGGCGGCCTCTGGCTTCAGGCGGACGGTTGTTGCAGCCGGGCCTCCTGGGCTTCACTGGAGGTCTCCGCCGCCGGGAATGTGGCCCTGACCAGCGGCTGGCAAACGTTTGCCCGCGCGCGTGGCCTGAGCCGGCGGTGCACCCTGCACTTCAAGTTCGACGACGACGCCACCCTCTACGCGAGGGTGTTCGGAGAAGACGGTTGTCGTGCCGGGTGCTGCCCCGAAGATGATGACCGCGGCCGTGTACCCAGCCCCGGTGATGATCGAGATGAAGATGACAGCAGGCGCGTGGTCGGTGGTGCTCGGGGCTTGTCGAGCTTCGGCGGCTCTCCTTCGGACAGCAGCTCCTCCAGCGGTGGCCGCGACCAGCCCCCGTGCCGTCGCGCCCGCCTGGAGGGAGGTAGCGGGTCAGCCCGCCGTCGCGCCTCGGTGAAGCAAGAGGATGAGTCTGACTGAGCTCCAGAGGCAGCACGAGCCTTCGCCGCGAGTTGGCGCCGAGCAAGTCGTGCCTATTTTGTTTTTCTCCCTTCCCTGCGCAAAGAGAAAGTAGTGTAGGACCCCGTGGGGGCGTGCTGAACTGTTGCCGTTAATTATCATGCTGTTTCCACTATTCCTGTGCTGCGCTTTTGTGCCGCATGCCCGCGTGTAGGAATTACTTAACTCGGGGGGACTTGTCGCGGTCTTCGCTTCCCGAGGCTGAGGCCTCGCCGTGCGCTTCGTGTCCTGCAAGGATTAGTCAGGAGGGGTAGCTGCCGGTCTCGGTTGTGGAGGCGACCGATCCAGGTTCTGTGTTCATGTCGCGATGCCCGTGGGGCACGGACTGGGAGGGGTGCTCCCGTAGTGGACCCAGATAGGAAAGCTTCAAATGACAGGGGCAGAAAAACACTCGCGTGGGTGCCCGCGTTGCTCCCTCGCGAGAATTGCGCGAGAGAAAACGAGGCAAGTGAGCGAAAAAGACAAAGAGTCACAAGCCAAGGACGACAACAACTTCAATAAAACTTCAAATAGGAATGAACAAGCCAACTGCAGAAAGCAAATGAAAAAGCCGTGTCCGGCACCTAATCTAGTCTTCGACGTCTTCTCACCAGCACGGAGCTAAGTGCTGCCACTGGGCGTGGGCGGGAGCCCCCGAGGCCCGAGGGCGGCTCTCCGGAGACTCCGGGGTTTGTACAGCCCCAACTCATTATTACGTGAGAGTGTCACGGGCGGCGAGCTTCACAGGCATTGGCCTTCTTCACAGGCTCCGGGCCTTTCTCGGTGAAATGAGCTTCACAGGCGTTGGCCTTCTTCACAGGCTCCGGGCCTTTCTCGGGGAAATGAGCTTCACTGGCGTTGGCCTTCTTCACAGGCTCCGGGCCTTTCTCGGGGAAATGAGCTTCACAGGCGTTGGCCTTCTTCACAGGCTCCGGGCCTTTCTCGGGGAAATGAGCTTCACAGGCGTTGGCCTTCTTCAAAGGCTCTGGGCCTTTATTCAAGGGTAGAACTTCCGGAGATGCTGGATGTTCCACGCGTTCGGGATGGGCACCCCCTCCCGAGTCTCCAAGCGTGCGGAGCCGGGCCTGGAAACATGAATAACCTTGAACGGGCCCTCCCACATGGGAGAAAGCTTATGCAACCCTTCCGTGGAGAGGACCCGTCGAGCACGAGGTCCCCTACCTCAAGAGTCCTGGGCGGATGTTGCGGCGGTGGTATCGCCGCGGCGCTGTTGATACCTTTCATGCCGCGACCTCTCGACGATGTTCCTCCCCCAGCACAAGATCCGTCCCCCGTATAGCGTTCTGCTGCGCCTCGTCGAACGCCAGGACCCGTGCGGAGCGACGCCTGACCTCGTGAGGGAGGACGGCTTCTGCTCTGTAGACGAGGAAGAATGGGGTCTCGCCAGTCGGCTTGGCCGCTACTTCCTCTTGAGCATCGCGTTGGATTTCCCCGAAGAGGAGAGGATGATGCAGCAAAGTAGCGTAAATATTTCCCTCAGTTTTTGAGAACCAAGGTATCAATCGAGTAGGAGGCCACGCACAAGTCCCTCGTACCTGCACAAAACGATAGCTCCTCGCAACCAACGCGATTAGGGGTTGTCAATCCCTTCACGGTCACTTACGAGAGTGAGATCTGATAGAGATGATAAATAGTATTTTTGGTATATAGATGCAAAGTGAAAAGTAAAAGGCAAAGTAAAAACAAAGCAAGTATTAAAGTGATGGAGATTAATATGATGAGAATAGACCCGGGGGCCATAGGTTTCACTAGTGGCTTTTCTCAAGAGCATAAGTATTCTACGGTGGGTGAACAAATTACTGTTGAGCAATTGACAGAATTGAGCATAGTTATGAGTATATCTAGGTATGCTCATGTATATAGGCATCACGTCTTAGACAAGTAGACCGAAACGATTCTGCAGATTCATCGCTATTACTCCACTCATCGACCGCTATCCAAAGATGCATCTAGAGTATTAAGTTAAAAACAGAGTAACGCCTTAAGCAAGATGACATGATGTAGAGGAATAAATTCATGCAATATGATAAATACCCCATCTTGTTATCCTCGATGGCAACAATACAATACGTGCCTTGCAACCCTTTTTGTCACTGGGTAAGGACACCGCAAGATTGAACCCAAAGCTAAGCACTTCTCCCATTGCAAGAACTACCAATATGTTGGCCAAACCAAATGGATAATTCGAAGAGACTTGCAAAGATAACCAATCATACATAAAAGAATTCAGAGAAGAATGAAATATTATTCATAGATAAGCTGGATCATAAACCCACAATTCATCGGTCTCAACAAACACACCGCAAAAAGAAGATTACATCGAATAGATCTCCACGAGAGAGGGGGAGAACATTGTATTGAGATCCAAAAAGAGAGAAGAAGCCATCTAGCTACTAGCTATGGACCCGAAGGTCTGAAGTAAACTACTCACACTTCATCGGAGGGGCTATGGTGACTATGTAGAAGCCCTCCATGGTGGATGCCCCCTCCGACGGAGCTCCGGAACAGGCCCCAAGACGGGATCTCGTGGACACAGGAACTTGCGGCGGTGGAATTAGGTTTTTGGCTCCTCCTCTGATCGTTTGGGGGTACGTAGGTATATATAGGAGGAAGGAGTACGTCGGTGGAGCAACAGGAGGCCCACGAGGTAGGTGGCGCGCCCTAGGGGGGGCACCCCCACCCTCATGACCGCCTCTTTCATTCCTTGGAGTAGGGTCCAAGTCCCCTGGATCACGTTCGGTGAGAAAATCACGTTCCCGAAGGTTTCATTCCGTTTGGAGTCCATTTGATATTCTGTTTCTTCGGAACACTGAAATAGGCAAAAAACAGCAATTCTGGGCTGGGTCTCCAGTTAGTAGGTTAGTCCCAAAAATAATATAAAAGTGGAAAATAAAGCCCAATATAGTCCAAAACAGTAGATAAAGTAGCATGGAGCAATCAAAAATTATAGATACGTTGGAGACGTATCGCATCCCAAGCTTAATTCTTGCTCGTCCTCGAGTAGTTAAATGATTAAAAGATAATTTTTGTTGCGGTGTACTTTGGCATAATTTCATTGTAAATCTTCTTAATTGTGGTATGAATATTCAGATCCGAAAGATTCAAGACAAAAGTTCATATTGACATAAAAATAATAATACTTCAAGCATACTAATCAAAGTAATCATGTCTTCTCAAAATAGCATGGCAAAAGAAAGTTCATCCCTACAAAATCATATAGTTAGGCTATGCTTCATTTTCGTCACACAAAGATGTTCCCAACTTCTATACCCCCGATGACAAGCCAAGCAATTGTTTCATACTTAAAATAATCTCAAACGTTTTCAACCTTCACGCAATACATGAGCGTGAGCCATGGATATAGCACTATGGGTGGAATAGAATATGATGACGGGGATTGTGTGGAGAAAACAAAAAAGGAGAAAATATCACATTGACGAGGATAATCAACGGTCTATGGAGATGCCCATCAATTGATGTCAACATGAGGAGTAGGGATTGCCATGCAACGGATGCACTAGAGCTATGAATGCTCAACAAAAGAAAACTAGTGGGTGTGCATCCAACTTGCTTGCTCACGAAGACCTAGGGCATTTGAGGAAGCCCATCATAGGAATATACAAGCCAAGTTCTATAATGAAAGAAATTCCCACTAGTATAAAAAGACAACTTATGAGACTCACTATATGAAAAACAAGGTGCTACTTTGAAGCACAAGTGTGGTAAGAGGATGGTAACATTGCCCTTTTTATTTATTTTCTCTTTTTTGGGCCTTTTTTTTCTTTTTGTCCTTTCTCTTTTTTTTGGGCAATGCTCTAATAATGATGATCATCACACTTCTATTGATTACAACATAAGGATTACAACTCGAAACTAGAACAAGATATGACTCTATATGAATGACTCCGGCGATGTTTGGGATGGTGCAATGAATCAAGAGTGACATGTATGAAAAATAATGCATGGTGGCTTTGCCACAAATACGATGTCAACTACATGATCATGAAATGGCAATATGACAAAAGTAAAGTATGTCATGATGATGATGAACGGAACGGTGAAAAGTTGCATGGCAATGTATCTCGGAATGGCTATGGAAATGCCATAATAGGTAGGTATGGTGGCTGTTTTGAGGAAGATATAAGGAGGTTTATGTGTGATAGAGCGTATCATATCACGGTGTTTGGATGCACCGTGAAGTTTGCACCAACTCTCAAGGTGAGAAAGGGCAATGCACTGCATCCGAAGAGGCTAGCAAAGGCGGAAAGATAAAAGTGCATATAATCCATGGACTCAACATTAGTCAAAAGAACTCATATACTTATTGCAAAAATTTAGAAGTCATCAAAAATCAAGTACTACGCGCATGCTCCTAGGGGGATAGGTTGGTAGGAAAAGACCATCGCTCGTCCCCGACCGCCACTCATAAGGATGCACAAGCCAGGTACACTTCATGTTTCAAATTTGTTACACAACTTTAACCATACGTGCATGCTACGGGACTTGCAAACTTCAACACAAGCATTTCTCAAATTCACAACTACTCAACTAGCACGACTTTGATATTATCACCTCCATATCTCAAAACAATTATCAAGCATCAAAATTTTCTTAGTATTCAACGCACTCAAAAGAAAGTTTCACATATCTTGAATACCAAGTATATTAATATTAAGCAAATTACCATGCTATTAACGACCCCCAAAATAATCTAAGTGAAGCATGAGAGATCAATAGTTCTTTAAAACAAATCCACTACCGTGCTCTAAAAAAAATCTAAGTGAAGCACTAGAGCAAAAATTATCACGCTCAAAAGATATAAGTGAGGCACTATGAGCAAAACTATCAAGCTCAAAAGATATAAGTGAAGCACATAGAGTATTCTAGCAAATTCCAATTTATGTATGGCTCTCTCAAACGTGTGTACAGCAAGGATGATTGTGGTAAACTAACAAGCAAAGACGCAAATAATACAAGACGCTCCAAGCAAAACACATATCATGTTGGTGAATATAAATATAGCTCCAAGTAAATTACCGATGGAAGTAGACGAAAGAGGGGATGCCTTCCGGGGCATCCCCAAGCTTTGACTTTTTGGTGTCCTTTGATTATCTTGGGGGTGCCATGGGCATCCCCAAGCTTAGGCTCTTGCCACTCCTTTTTCCATAATCCATCAAAACAATTTACCCAAAACTTGAAAACTTCACAACACAAAACTCAATAGAAATCTCGTGAGCTCCGTTAGAGAAAGAAAACAAAAGACTACTTTAAGGTACTGTAATGAACTCATTCTTTATTTATATTGGTGTTAAACCTAATGTATTCCAACTCTATGGATTATAAACTATTTTACTAGCCATAGATTCATCAAAATAAGCAAACAACACACGAAAAACAGAATCCGTCAAAAACAGAATAGTCTGTAGTAATATGTAACTAACACAAACTTCTAGAACTCCAAAAATTCTACCACAATTAGACGACCTATACAATTTGTTTATTGATCATCAGCAATTGGAATCAGTATTTTATCACGTTCTGGTGATTTTTAATAATTCGAGCACTGAGCGCATAGTTTCTGGAAATTACAGCAAGATCAAATAACTATCATCCAAGAAGATCCAATAGGTCTAGCTTGGCACAAACACTAATTAAAACATAAAACCACATCTAAACAGAGGCTAGATGGATTATTTATTACTAAGCAGCAAGGAAAAATATTGGGTTGTCTCCCAACAAGCCCTTTTCTTTAAAGCCTTTTTAGCTAGGCATTGAGATTTCAACGATGCTCATAAGAAAGACAAGAATTGAGGCACAAAGAGAGCATCATAAAACATGTGACAAACACACTTAAGTCTAACATACTACCTATGCATAGGCATATTATAGGCAAACAAATTATCGTAGCAAGCAAAAACTAGCATATGCAAGGAAGCGGAAAGGAACAATAGCAATCTCAACATAACGAGAGGTAATTTAGTAACATGAAAATTTCTATAACCATATTTTCCTCTCTCATAATAATTACATGTAGGATCATAGGCAAATTCAACAAAATAGCTATCACAAAGTATATTTTCAACACGATCCACATGCATGCAAAGTTGATACTCTTCCAAAATAGTGGGATTGTCATTAACTAAAGTCATGACCTTTCCAAACCCACTTTTATCAAAAACTTCATAAGATTGAACATTCTCCAAATATGTGGGATCTAAAGTTGACACTCTTCCGAACCCACTTTCAATATTATTGCAAACAATATTATCAATCTCATATTCATCATGGGGCTTAAATAAATTTTCATGATCATAAGAAGAATCACCCCAATCATGATCATTGCAACAAGTAGTAGACATAGCAAAACTAGCATCCCCAAGCTTAGGGTTTTGCATCTTATTAGCACAATTGACATCAAAACAATTTATAATAAAATCACTGCAATCATGCTTTTTATTCAAAGATCTATCGTGATTCACTTCACGGATTTCAGGCAAAACCTTATAAAGATAATCTAGTGCATCCAAATCACTAGGAATTGGTTCATCATAATTGGATCTCTTAAAAAGATTGGCAAGCGGATGAGGATCCATAGATATTAGATTCTCTGTTTAAGAATGAATACTCAACTAATTCAACCAAGCGAGAAAACGAGCCAAGAAAGACATCAAGGAGAACGGAAAAAGGGCGAACAAAACGGCAAGGGTGAACTGGGGGAGAGGAAAACGAGAGGCAAATGGCAAATAATGTAATGCGGGAGATATGGATTGTGATGGGTACTTGGTATATCTTGAATTGCTCTTGCGTAAGCCTCCCTGGCAATGGCGCCAGAAATTCTTCTTGCTACCTCTTGAGCACTGCGTTGGATTTCCCCGAAGAGGAGAGAATGATGCAGCAAAGTAGCATAAGTATTTCCCTCAGTTTTTGAGAACCAAGGTATCAATCTAGTAGGAGGCCACGCACAAGTCCCTCGTACCTGCACAAAACGATAACTCCTTGCAACCAACACGATTAGGGGTTGTCAATCCCTTCAAGGTCACTTACGAGAGTGAGATCTGATAAAGATGATAAATAGTATTTTTGGTATTTTTGGTATATAGATGCAAAGTGAAAAGTAAAAGGCAAAGTAAAAACAAAGCAAGTATTAAAGTGATGGAGATTGATATGATGAGAATAGACCCGGGGGCCGTAGGTTTCACTAGTGGCTTCTCTCAAGAGCATAAGTATTCTATGGTGGGTGAACAAATTACTATTGAGCAATTGACAGAATTGAGCATAGTTATGAGTATATCTAGGTATGCTCATGTATATAGGCATCACGTCCTAGACAAGTAGACCAAAACGATTCTGCATCTACTGCTATTACTCCACTCATCGACCGCTATCCAGCATGCATCTAGAGTATTAAGTTAAAAACAGAGTAACGCCTTAAGCAAGATGACATGATGTAGAGGAATAAATTCATGCAATATGATAAATATCCCATCTTGTTATCCTCGATGGCAACAATACAATACGTGCCTTGCAACCCTTTTTGTCACTGGGTAAGGACACCGCAAGATTGAACCCAAAGCTAAGCACTTCTCCCATTGCAAGAACTACCAATATGTTGGCCAAACCAAACGGATAATTCGAAGAGATTTGCAAAGATAACCAATCATACATAAAAGAATTCAGAGAAGAATGAAATATTATTCATAGATAAGCTGGATGATAAACCCACAATTCATCGGTCTCAACAAACACACCGCAAAAAGAAGATTACATCGAATAGATCTCCACGAGAGAGGGGGAGAACATTGTATTGAGATCCAAAAAGAGAGAAGAAGCCATCTAGCTACTAGCTATGGACCCGAAGGTCTGAAGTAAACTACTCACACTTCATCGGAGGGGCTATGGTGATGATGTAGAAGCCCTCCATGGTGGATGCCCTCCGGCGTGAGCTCCTAACAGGCCCCAAGATGGGATCTCGTGGACACAGGAAGTTGCGGCGGTGGAACTAGGTTTTTGGCTCCTCCCGATCGTTTGAAGTGCGTAGGTATATATAGGAGGAAGGAGTACGTCGGTGGAGCAACAGGGGGCCCACGAGGCAGGGGGCGCTCCCTAGGAGGGGGCGCGCCCCCACCCTCGTGACCGCCTATTTCGTTCCTTGGAGTAGGGTCCAAGTCCCCTGGATCACGTTCGGTGAGAAAATCACGTTCCCGAAGGTTTCATTCCGTTTGGAGTCCGTTTGATATTCTGTTTCTTCGAAACACTAAAATAGGCAAAAAAAACAGCAATTCTAGGCTGGGCCTCCTGTTAATAGGTTAGTCCCAAAAATAATATAAAAGTGGAAAATAAAGCCCAATATAGTCCAAAACAGTAGATAAAGTAGCATGGAGCAATCAAAAATTATAGATACGTTGGAGACGTATCAGCCACGGTCGTGCGGATGGAACACAGCACGGACTGGAGCTCGTCGTGCCAGCCCGTGCCGCAGGCCTCCAGCTTCTTCTTGAAGGTCCTGGTTTTGAGGCCCTTCAGGACCTCCGCGTCGGCTCGCTCAGCCTGGCCGTTACTCCGGGGGTGCGCCATCGAAGCGTAGCATATCTGCGTTCCAAGGTTAGCACAATACGTTTTGAAGAGATTGCTGGTGAACTGCGAACCGTTGTCGGTGATGATGCGGTTAGGCACCCCAAACCGGCTCACGAGGCCTGATGAACTTGACCGCAGAGCCCGCTGGGATGGTGCGGACAGCTTCCACCTCAGCCCACTTGGTGAACTTGTCCACGGCGACATAGAGGTAGCGATAGCCCCCTGGCGCCCGAGGGAACGGGCCTAGAATGTCCAGCCCCCAAACTGCGAAGGGCCATGAGAGGGGTATAGTTTGCAGACTTCCCGCCGGCTGATGGATCTCCTTGGCGCGAAATTGGCAGACCTCGCAAGCCTTTACCAGCTCAACAGTGTCGCTGAGTGCTGTGGGCCAGTAGAACCCGCTGCGGAACGTCTTGCCAACGAGGGTTCATGACGATGAGTGATGCCCACAGTCTCCGTCGTGTATGTCTTCCAGCAATTCCTTCCCTTGCTCTCTGTAAATGCGACGTAGGGACACGTCATTCGGTCGCCTCCGGTAAAGCTCTCCGTCCCTGATGCAGTAGGCCGTTGCTTGCCGCGCCACACGCTCCGCCTCATCCTCCTTCTCCGGCAGGGTCCCCCGCGTCAAGTAGCTCTTGAGCTCTGTGATCCAGCACCCTTCCTGGGGCTCCAACGCCAGGAGCAGGCGTGCCCCTGAGGCCGGGCCGCAGACCAGGGCTCCCGAGGGAGGCGGCTGGGGGAGCTCCTCCCGAGGTTGCGCCGCGCTTGATAGTGATGGTGCTGCTGAGGGCTTGAAGAGTCGCTCTTCGAAGACGCCAGGCTCCTGAGGCAGCCGCCTGGACGCCCTCTTGGCGATGTCATCCGCCTCTTGATTGGTGCCGCGAGGCACATGCTGCAGCTCCAGCCCCCAGAACTGTTTCTCCATCCTGCGAACCTCCGCGAGGTAGGCTTCCATGTGCTCGTCCTTCGGCTCGTATATCTTGTTGGAGAAATTTACTAGGAGTTGCGAATCGCCCTTGATGATGAGGCGCTTTACCCCCAAAGCGACTGCGCTGTCGAGCCGGCTATCGAACCTTCATATTCTGCTATGTTGTTGGAGACCTTTTCCCGTCTTTGAAAGCAGAGCTGCAGGCGTAATAGAGCTTGCCTGAGTAGGGGATACGAGCCTTCTTGGCCGCCAGCGCCATGTCGGGAGAATGCCTGTCGAAGTACATGACCCAGCCGTCCTAGCGCCTCGCTCCCGGAGAAAGTGATCGGTCTTCGCCGCCGAGGCCGGGTGCCTCCGTCCATTCTACCACGAAATCTGCCAATGCGGCCCCTTGATGACTCTGGTTGTGCTGAATTCTAGCTGAACGCTTGCGATTCGATGTTCCACTCGGCGACTCTTCCAACTAAGTTGGGGCTCTGAGCACCCTCTCCGGAGGGTATCTTGAGACGACCTTGATGGGATGACCTTGGTAGTAGTGTCGCAGCTTGCGTGAGGCTACCAATAGCGCGAGGAGGAGTTTTTGGGGCATGGGGTACCGCGCCCTCGCGTCCCGTAGCACCGTGCTGATGAAGTACACGGGGTGCTCGACGAGGCTGTGAGCGCTGGCGCTGTTCGCGTCCTCCGTAGGTTGGGGTGCCTCCCGAGACGGCGGAGCCCCCAGCGCCTGGTCGCTTGGTGGGGCCTCTTCTGCTCCGGGCGCGCTTTCCTGCTGTGGCTGATCCCCTTCGGCCGCGGCCGCTGTCTTTGTGAGGCTCTCTTGGCTTCGCTTCGCTCCTGTCCGGAGGGCAGTTGCGGCCTTGGCCTGATGCTCCTCCCTGACCACTACCAGGGCTGCGTTGGCGGAGTAGGGGGTGGCTGCGAGGTAGAGCACCAGGGGCTCCCGGGGACGTGGAGCTACCATCACTGGAGGGCTGGTAAGGTACCTCTTGAGTTCTTGGAATGCCTTGTCGGCCTCTTCAGTCCATTCGAAGGGGCCCTTCTTCTTCATCATCTTGAAGAATGGCAGTGCTCGTTCCCCCAGCTTGGAGATGAAACGTCCTAGCGCGATCACGCGCCCGGTGAGTTTTTGCATTTCTCTGAGGGTCTTTGGCGGGCTCATGTCTTCGACTGCTTTGACCTTTTCCGGGTTGGCCTCGATGCCCCTATGGGACACGAGGAAACCCAGGAGCTTGCCCGAGGGGACTCCAAATATGCACTTCTCCGAGTTGAGCCTCAGGTCCACTTTATCGAGGCTCGCGAAGGTTTCTTCCAAGTCCTGTATCAGGGTTTTCTCCTCCCGAGACTTCACTACAATGTCATCGACGTACGCCTCAGCATTCCTCCCGAGCTGTAGTCCCAGGGCGATGTGCATCACCTTGAAAGGTCGCTACGCTGCATTGCGCAACCCAAACGGCATGCAGGTATAGAAGTACACTCCGCACGGCGTCAGGAAAGCCATTGTTTCCACGTCTTATACCGCCATCTTGATCTGGTGATAGCCTGAGAAGGCATCCAGGAAGCCTGACAGTCACACTCGGCGGTGGAGTCGACGATCTGGTCAATGCGAGGAAGCGGAAATGGATCCTGTGGGCAGGCCTTGTTGAGGTTGGTGAAGTCGACACACATCGTTCCTTTCCCCCCTTTTTGGCACGACAACCGGGTTGGGCAGCCAATCCGGGTATGACCTCGCGAATAACCCCTGCTGCCTCTAGCTTGCGGGTCTCTTGGACGATAAAAGCTTGTTTCTCTACGGATTGTCGCCATATACGCTTCACGGGGCGCACGTTGGGGCACACGTTGAGGTGATGCTCAATCACGCCCCTCGGGACCCCCGCCAACTGATCAGGTCCCCACGCGAACACCTTCTTGTTTGCGCGCAGGAACTTCACCAAGGCTTCCTCCTGCTCGGGTTCGAGGTTTGCACCTATGGTGAAGGTGGCGTCAGTGGAACCATCCTCGTTGACTGGTACCTGCTTGGTTTCCGCCTTGTTTTGAGTGAATAGATGCTTCTTCTTGGACGGCGTGACCCGCTTGGGCTCGGGGGCGTCAGCGCTGGCGGGCCGTGCCACCGCAGCCGCCTTGAAAACAAGATTGAGCGCCTGCAGTGTATCTCCGGTGTTTCCTGACACGGTAAGGACGCCGCTGCTCCCGGGCATCTTCATGAGGTTGTACGCCGGGTGAGTTGCTGCCATGAACCAGGCCAAGGCCGGGTAGCCGAGGATGGTGATCTGGCGGGTGCACGGCTTGACGTGGCGGCTCGAAGGTGGCACCAGTGAACCGCCCAGGAGAGCTGCGACGACCAGGGGCGCCGGCCCGGGGCGATGGGCGAGGCAGAGGTCGCGGCTCGCCCCAACAGGCTTGCTGCTCGTTCCCCGCAGGGCCGGTGGGGGCGTTGGCGGCAGGCAACGGGGAACGACGGGGGAATCCGCCAACGGGAGCCGTCCAGGTGACTTGAGCGGCGCGAGCAACCCGACGCTCCGTGCAGGCTCGGCGAGCATTAGCCATGGACATGACAGAAGATCACACGCGACCAGCGGAAGAAAGATTCTGGCGCACCCCTACCTGGCTTGCCAAATGTCGGATTTCGGGTTCCGGCAGACCCTTGAGGTTCGGACTCTGGGGTGCGCACATAGATCTTTCCCCTACCAGCTCACGTGTAGATGGTTTGCAAGGGATCTAATCTAGGAACGATGAACAACACAAGAGACACAAGATTTATACTGGTTCGGGCCACCGTTGTGGTGTAATACCCTACTCCAGTGTGTGGTGTGGTGGATTGCCTCCGGGGCTGATGAAGAACATTACAAAGGAAGAACAACCTCGCGAGGGGCTGTTCTTGAGCTGGTGTGATGGACTGCTTGGGTGAGTCCAGTCGCTTCTCTCTCTCTCTCTCTCTGGTAGGTTCCACCCATCCCCTCTCTCTGTGGTGGCTAGTCCTATTTATAGAGGGAGACCCTGGGCCTCTTCCCAAATAATGAGCAGGAAGGGCACCAACAATTGGCCATTTTGAAGGGGAACATCTAGTACACTTATCCTGACTAAAGTTGGTCTTCGGCTACCAAAGGCTCTGACGGTGATGCCGTCCTGGGCTCCACGATGACCTCCATCCTGCCGCTCTGCTGGTCTTGGTCTTATTGGACCGAAGCGGTAACCTTTGCCTGATGCCTTGGCCTGTGCTTGCCTCCTTTGCACCAAACGGGAATTGAGGACCTTTGCAGAGGTGGCGCCTACCGATCTCGATCGTCATGGCTTGCGTCACGGGGCACCCTCGTGAGGTACACTGCCTTGATCTCTCCGCCTCCTCGTGAGCCTACCTGACGAGGCTGCTCCAAAGGAAGGTTCCTGTCGTCCGCCCCGCGAGGCTTGGCCCCTCGCGAGGGTCTTGAGCTTGAGCTGATGAAGCTGGCCCGCGCTGGGCCCCCACTTGAGCCACGCCGCAGGCCGTAGGCAGACAAGTCTGGGGACCCCCGTTCCCAGAACGCCGACAGGTTGGGTTTTGGATTTTTCCTTGTCATATGCGCTTTTCCTTACGTTCGACTGACATACATGGCTTGACACGGTCTTCATACCAGGGGCTGTATTCGGCCCTGCAAAATTCTTATTTCTGAACACCTATAGGGAACTCTTCGGCATCCTGGATATGGCATTATATGCAGGAGCTCCGAATCATGTCTTTGGTCTATAGCTGGGTCGCCCGGCTTCTGTGTTTTCCAGCTTACGTTCCGGAAGTTTGGCTAAGGTGGTAAAGGGAGAACTACTGCGATTGTATTTCCGGTTCGTCCGGCCAAGTACCTTAGTAGAGAAAGCCGAAAACTGTCATGATAAGCGAGAGCGGGTCAGCGATCCTGTGACTTAGTGTTATACTAGGAATCGTTCGCGATTTATGCCATGTTATACAAGGGGCTGTGTCTTTTGACCAGACGCGTTGCAAAAGCGCCGCACTCTGGATTGCCGATCATGCAATGAGGGGATAGTACTTAGCGCCACCAATGGACTCTTATGGCTAAGTGAAAGTACTAAAGCCGCATAGTCTCATTGCCTAGTTCACTCTACAGCGCGCCTCCTATATCGGACCAAGATGTTGGATTAAGTGTTGTCATGCGTTCCCGAATACCTCTGTATTATTTACGTGGCGACTGAAGCCGACGACTGGTAAAGTTTCAGACATATAAACGGCCAAAATAGGAGGATAAACTAATCATAAAAAGCATAACCATTTTTTACATTATGAGGTCATTGCGTGACTCTTACAAACTGGACACAACTACTCATATATTGTCCTTGGAGCACTGGCCTTCTACAATACGGGCTCCCTCGAGGACCTCATCGAAGTACCTCTTTGTCCGGCCGGTGCTCCTTTGATGTCTACTACGCAACTTTATTCTTGTAGACACGTGTTGGGCCTCCAAGCGTAGAGTTTTGTAGGACAGTAGCAATTTTCCCTCAAGTGGATGACCTAAGGTTTATCAATCCGTAAGAGGTGTAGGATGAAGATGGTCTCTCTGAAATGAGCCTCCAACCAAATACAAGAAATCTCTTGTGTCCCCAACACACCCAATACAATGGCAAATTGTATAGGCGCACTAGTTCGGCGAAGAGATGGTGATAAAAGTGTAATATGGATGGTAGAAATATATTTTCATAATCTTAATAAATAAAAACAGCAAGGTAGCAAATAGTAAACAGGCGCACAAAAATGGTGTTGCAATGCTTAAAAATGAGGCATAGGGTCCATACTTAAGCTAGTGCAACCTCTCAACAATGCTAACACAGTTGGATCATATGATTATCCCTCAAAGTGCAATAAAGAATCACTCCTGAGTTCCTATTAGAGGAGAATAAAAGATAGGAATTGTTTGTAGGTCACGAAACCACCTCAAAGCTATTCTTTCCGTTCGATCTATTCAAGAGTTCGTACTAAAATAACACAAAGCTATTTTTTTCGTTTGATCGATCCTAGAGTTCGTACTAGAATAACACCAAAGAAAATTCATATTCATAATACTCAATCCACACAAAAAACTATAAAGAGAGCCCAAAGTTTCCGTCGGAGAAAAACGTGCATCAACCCCTATGCATAGATTACCCCAATATCACCGCGGGAATCCGCGAGTTGAATGCCATAACACATATAAAGTGAATATATAAGATACCTCATTGTCACCTCAAGTATTCATATTGCAAGATATATATCATGTGTTTTCATCTCTGAATATTCAATCCGACAAGACAAAACTTTGAAGGGTAAAGATTCAATTCATCATAACAAGATTATAGAGGGTAGAAACATCATATGATCCGACTATGTTAACAAAGCCCATGATATAGATCAAGATAGAGAGAGACCAAACACATAGCTACTGGTAAAAACCCTCAGCCCTGAGGGTGGACTACTCCCTCCTCATCGTGGTCGCTGCCGAGATGATGAAGATGGCCACCGGTGATGATTCCCCCCTCTGGCAAGGTGCCGGAACGGATTCCAGATTGGATCTCGTGGATACAGAGGCCTTGCGGCGGCGGAACTTCTGATCAAGGGTTATTTCTGATGGTTTCTCTATTTATATGAATTTTTGGTGTCGGTCTCACATCTAGATGGGCCTCGAGGTGAGCACGATACACTAAGGCACGGGCAAGGGACCAGGCGCGCCCCGGTGGTTTGTGCCCTCCTCGTGGCCCTTCTGGCCCTCCCATGAAGCTTCGGGGGTCTATTTTGTTCCAAAAAAATGGTCAAAAAGTTTCAGCTCATTTGGAGAACTTTCTTTTCTGCACAAAAAACAACACCACGGTAGTTCTGCTGAAAATAGCATCAGTCCGGGTTAGTTCCATGCAAATCATACCAAAACCATATAAAATTATTGTAAACATGGCATGAATACTTCATAAATTATAGATACGTTGGAGACGTATCAGCATCCCCAAGCTTAATTGCTACTCGTCCTCGAGTAGGTAAATGATAAAACAAATAATTTATGAAGTGTGAATGCTAGCAAAGTGCACAAGTTTGATCACTGAAAATTTCAATCACTTTTCGTAGCATCATAATACCAATTCTTTCTTATAAAACTTATCATGACCAAGTAGCAACCAATTCACATGTTAAGGTTCAAACAATGAATTCTCCTGAAACTCAACAACCTATATTCTTAGTCACCAAACAATTGCAATTCAACTTATTCAATAGAGCTAAGTAAGAGCTCCACATACTCAACCATCATATAGTCTTATATGATTTCTAACACTCACTGCATACACATGAGCAAAACGTTTCAACCGGACACATAGAAAGATAGGGGCTTATAATTTCGCCTCCCAACGTATTCACCTCAAGGATGATGTCAAAAATAATAACTCATGCTACCCATATCCAACTGGATATATGTGCCTAGATCTTTCCTCACCACATGATGCTTGCCAAAAGAGAAAAATAAAAAGGAATAGAGAGAAAAACTTTGACTCTTAGATAGGCCCTTCGTAGAGGGAAGCAGAGGTTGCCATGCGCTTATTTATTTGTATGCTCAACCGCTTAGTGCAAAAGAACATCACGTTATATTACCCCTTATGATAGCAACCTTTATTATGCAGTCTGTCGCTTTTATACTTTGCCATCACAAGTTCGTACAATGCTCAATTTTCTCTTACACTAAATGATCTAACACTTTTAGAAGCAATTTTTATTGCCTTATTGTAGCGACCCGGCCCGAATGGATCAAGTCTCTGTGCTCAGGCGTCATCCCTGGATCAGTAATGCTGACACCACACAGTACTTTGAAGGATTTATAACAGAGTAGCAATCACACACTTATTACATCGTTGCCCCAAAAGAGGACTTATTACAATAAATATGGCTTAAGGCCATCTAATAACGATAACAGCGGAAGACTTGGAAGATAAGTGAGTCCATCAACTCCAGCGGCATCACTGAGTATAGAACCATGACCTAAAGCACCTTACTGTAAATGCGAAAAGTCTGCAACATGAAAGTTGCAGCCCAAAACGGGTCAAGACACATGGAATATGCTGGCAATGTAACACATAGAGAGTAATGAAGGAATAAGCCTATACTACATGCATATATGGCTGGTGGAAAAGCTCTCTGATTCTGGGTTTGCATAAAGCCAGTTTTCCCTCTTGCAAAGGAATAAATTTGTTTAACTATCATGGTGGTTGTTAAACATTGAGAATGGTTGACAGCATCCTCAATCCCAATAAAGAGTACTCATAAAAACCCAATAATATTAATTAGAGTAACATGTTGAGATTCACATGATATTCAAGTACTAGATACTCAAGATGTCCATAACCGGGGACACGGCTAATCATGATTAGTTTATACACTCTGCAGAGGTTTGCGCACTTTTCCCCACAAGACTCGATCGCCTCCGTTTGGTTTCTCGCACTACATGGTGGTTGAGGCGGATGACCGAGACATAGTCTTTCGAGCGTTTGCACCTTACGATGGGTAGACCGTACCAGCTACAACCCTACATCAGCTAGTCTACCACTGTAAGAGTTCACACGACTTAATCAACTATGCGAGCCCATAATGGCTTGTGGCTGCACACGGAAGTTACTAGCATGAATAATCTTATGATCCCTTTGAGGGTGGCGGTCCGAAGAAAAACAGGCAAGTCCTGATAGAAACCAGGTGCCTCAATCCACCCAGATGTGTGTTTAAGTTGCCACCTTAAATAAACCATTAATTTAACAATCTCACATCTGTCATGGAATACACTCACCCAATCCACGTCTACTAGCATAGCATAATAAACAAACGTAGAAGTAACTCCCAAGGTTTCATAAGTAAAACAGGTAATAGGTACTACCTCAATATACTTCCCATCCCACAATTTAATTAGATCCTAATCATGCAAGTGTTTGAGGAATAGATCTAATGCATAAAACTGGGTAGTAGAGAAAATATGATCAAGTGTTACTTGCCTTGTCGATGATCCATGAAACCTAGAGACTCGAAGTAACAAAAGGCGAACTCCGGGTGATCTATCGCAGACAAACAACAAGCATACAATAAGTACACATCTAATGAACAGGTAAATCTCGAATAAAAGATCTGACCAGAAATTTCAACTTAAGAACCACAGTTTGCAAAAGAAAACGAATCCAACAAAACACCGGAAAACATTCGGCGGAAGAAAACAGCTCGGTTCTAGCAAGTTGAAACTAGGCCAAATTTTACAGTAGCAAAACTTTGTTTAAGTTGATTAGTCGAAACGGCGGTTTCGAAACGAAACTCCAGGCGCTTGAATCACCTGATTCCGATAAACGAGCGAGAAGATAAACTATAACGAAAATAGGATCTGAAATCGCTATCAGAAAATAGCGGAAATAAATCCGATGAGAAAGAAAACAACGAACGGTTGAACGAACGAACGTTCATTAACCGAAGAAAACCGGTGATCTCGTTCGTTAGGATGAACGGTCCGGCGAACGCTTGCTAAACAAAACCGGAAAGTAAAACCGGTGAGAAAAACAGATCTAGGGTTTCGGAAAGAAAACCGAAACGAAAAACCGATCTAGAAAATCGGAACGGAAACCGGAACGATTTACGAAAAACCGAACCGAGGAAAAGAAAAGGTGACGCGGCGCGGGGCTAGTACCTCGAAGAGGCGAGGGGCTCCGGCGGCGGCGGCGGTGGTGTGGCGGCACTTGGCGGCGGCGCGGCGGGCGTAGGGCGCGGCGGCGGGGCAAGTGTAGGCGGGCGGGCGGCGGTGTTCTTCGCGGAGGAGGAGAGGAGAGGTGTTGGTTTGATGTGTTGGAGGGGTGCTTGGGTATTTATATTGGGGAGGAGGGTTTTTCTGGGAGTAGGGGACAAGAATTAGAGTAGGATTAGGAATCCTAGGAATAAAAAACGGAATAACGAAACGGGTCCAAATCCTACTAGGATTTGTAAAACAAAAGGAAACCGGGGCGGCTTCCCTGGCTCCCTGGCGCGCGCGTGCTAGCGATGGCCTTGGCCTCCTGGCCGGCCGGCTGGCTTGGCGGCTTGGGCCTTTGGCCCAAGGCGCTGCAGCTTTTTTTTTAAACGGTTTCGCGCGCAGAAAAATACAGAGAAAAAATCTAAACGAACTCCAAAATTAATAAAGTAAACTTTCCCCGACTCCTAAAAATGAGTCGAACAAATTGAACTTTTACTCGGGGCCTAAAATGCAATTTTTTTTGAAAACACGCATTTTTCCCTAAGGCAAATAAACTCCGAGAAAAATCCAAAATTTGATTTATTTATTAAATCTTCATTTTTCCTAAATTTTGGGAAAGTCATATTATTCCCTCTCTTATTTTTGATATTGGAAAAATATTTGAAGATAAAATAAATAAAATCAAATGATCCTATTTTCAAAATTTGAGAAAACTCAATTATGAAAATAATGAAATCTCCAAGTCTCTCCGAGGGTCCTTGAGTTACGTGAAATTTCTAGGATCGGCAAAATGCAAGAAAATATGTAATGCATGATGACTTAATGTATAACATTCCAAATTGAAAATTTGGGATGTTACAAAACCTACCCCCCTTAAGATGAATCTCGCCCTCGAGATTCGGGTTGGCTAGAAAATAGGTGAGGGTGATCCTTGAGCAAATCTTCTTCTCTTTCCTAGGTGGCTTCATCCTCAGTGTGGTGGCTCCTTTGAACTTTGCAAAACTTGATAACCTTGCTGCGAGTAACTCTGCTAGCATATTCGAGAATCTGTTGGTCTCTCCTCATATGTCAAATCATCCTTCAACCGAATTGTTTCAAGTGGCACTTTGTATCTCTTAACGGTACCTCTGCCATCTCGGCGTGACATTTCTTCACCGAGAAACATGGAATACATCATGAACTCCCCGACAGTCCCTCTGGCAATTCCAGCTTATAAGCAACTTCTCCCATACGTTGCAAGATCCTATACGGTCCAACGAAACGTGGTGCTAATTTTCCTTTAACTCCAAAACGCTTAACTCCTCGTAGTGGGGATACTCTAAGTTAAACTCTGTCTCCAACTTCATATTCTATCGCCTTGCATTTTGAATCCGCATAGCTTTTCTGTCTGGACTGGGCTACCTTGAGCCTATCGTGAATCAACTTAACCTTCTGTTCAGACTCCTTAATCAAATCTGGTCCAAACAACTGACGGTCTCGGCTTAGTCCCATGATAGCGGTGTCCCTCACCTCCTTCCGCATTACAAAGCCTCGAAATGTGCCATCTTCAAGCTTGTTTGGTAGCTGTTGTTATAAGAAAACTCTGCATACGGCAAGTTATCATCCCAACTAGATCCATAATCTAGTGCACAAGCTCTCAGCATATCCTCCAAAATCTGATTGACTCTCTCAGTCTGTCCATCGGTCTGTGGGTGGAAAGCTGTACTGAATTCCAGCCTGGTTCCCAATGTTTCGTGCAACTGATTCCAAAACTTTGAGGTAAATTGGGTTCCTCTATATGATCGATACTCCTCGGAACTCCGTGTAAACACACAATTCTGGTCATGTATATCTTTGCCAACTTAGCACTGCTATAGGTAGTCTTAACTGGAATGAAATGAGCTACCTTCGTCAAGCGGTCGACTATAACCCAAATTGAGTCATAGCCAGCACGAGTCTTTGGCAATCCTGTGATGAAATCCATGCCTAGTTTATCCCACTTCCATTCGGGTATCGGCAATGGTTGCAACAATCCTGCTGGCTTCTGATGTTCTGCCTTCACCCCTTGACATACATCACAAACTGCTACATACTCTCCAATATCCTTCTTCATTCCGGTCCACCAGAAAGTATTCTTCAAATCCAAATACATGTTGGTATTTCCAGGGTTAATCGAATATGGTGAATCATGTGCCTCTTGCAGAATCAACTTCCTGATCTCCGGGTCATTTGGCACATACACACGGTCCTCAAACCATAGGGTATCGTGCTCATCCTCACGAAATCCCTTAGCTTTTCCTTCGCTCATTTTCTCCTTTATAGAGGCAACTTCCTTATCTGCCTTTTGAGCTTCTCAGATTTTGTCCATCAACGTAGACTGAATCTCCAATGCTGCTACATAGCCTCTCGGAACTATTTCCAAACATAGCTCTCGAAGGTCCTCGGCTAACTCCTTGGGTATTCCTCCCACCATTAGTGTATTGACGTGGCTCTTACGGCTCAATGCGTCTGCTACAATGTTAGCCTTCCCGGGGTGATAATGCAATCTCATATCATAATCCTTAATAAGCTCCAACCATCTCCTGTCGAGATTTAATTCCTTCAAGGTGAAGATGTACTTCAAACTCTTGTGATCCGTGTACACCTCACAATGATTTCCAATGAGAAAATGTCGCCATGTCTTCAATGCATGCACAACGGCTGCTAACTCCAAGTCATGTGTGGCATAATTCAACTCATGAGGCTTTAGCTGTCGTGAAGCATACGAAACAACTCTTCCTTCCTGCATAAGCACTGCTCCAAGTCCTCGACGTGAAGCGTCGCAATACACCTCATAATCCTTGGTCTGATCTGGCAAAATTAACACTGGTGAGGTAACCAATCTTTTCTTCAACTCCTGAAAACTTGCTTCACAATCCTCAGTCCATATGAACTTGGTATCCTTTTTCAGCAATTCCTTCATAGGATTTGCAATCCTTGAGAAATTCTCAATGAATCTTCGGTAGTATCCTGCGAGTCCAAGGAAACTCCGGATCTCTCCAACTGTTGTTGGTGCTTCCCATTTGGTTACGGTCTCAACCTTTGTGGGGTCAACTGCTATCCCTTCTCCGGATATAACATGTCCAAGAAATCCAACTTCCTTTAGCCAAAACTCACATTTGCTGAACTTGGCATATAACTGATGTTCCCTTAGTTTCTCCAAAACCAACCGCAAATGTTCCTTATGTTCCTCTTCATTCTTCAAGAACACCAAAATATCATCTATGAACACCACGACGAACTTATCCAAAAACTCCATAAACACTTTGTTCATCAGGTTCATGAAATAGGCAGGCGCGCTAGTCAGTCCAAATGACATAATGGTATATTCATACAGTCCATATCTCGTGGTAAAATCTGTCTTGGGTATGTCCTGCTCTCGAATCTTCAACTGATGGTACCCAGATCGCAAATCGATCTTGGAAAACACTCTAGCTCCTTGCAAACGATCAAACAGATCATTTATCGTTGGTAGTGGGTACTTGTTCTTGATTGTTACTTCATTTAAACCACGATAGTCAACAACCATCCTTAACGATCCGTCCTTCTTCTCTACTAAAAGTACGGGTGATCCCCAAGGCGAAGAACTTGGGCGTATATAACCTTTATCCAATAGCTCCTTAATCGCTTCTTGATTTCCGCCAAATCACATGCGGGCATCCTGTATGGTCGCTTCGATATTGGGCACATGCACTGCAAAAGTTCAATCAAAAACTCAATGTCTCTATCCGGTGGCATTCTGGCAATTCCTCGGAAATACATCGTGAAATCCTTCACCACCGGCACCTCTTCTGCACAACTCCTGATAAGGAATTTACTTGATTCCTATTTGGTCCATGTCGCGATACATACTTAATCCTTCTTCCTTCTGGTGTGGTGAGCAAAATCGTTTTACTTGCGCAATCGATGTTCCCTCCATACTTCGATAACCAATCCATGCCTAATATCACATCCAATCCTTGGGATTCCAGAACTATTAGGTCCGAGGGAAAAACATAGTGTCCAATCCTTAATGGCACTCGATCACACCATATAATAGCCATGTATTCTGCTCCGGGTGAGGTTACTAGCATGGGTGACCTAAGGGCTTGGGTTGGTAATTTGTACTTATCCACAAATCCCCTTGATATGTATGAATGCGTTGCACCGGTATCGAAAAGAACTAGTGCAGTAAATGACTTAACCAAAAACTTACCGATTACTGCATCGGGCTGATCTTGAACCTCTTCCACAGCAATGTGGTTCACCTGTCCCCTGTTGAAAGGGTTTGCCTTCTTTCCAGAGCTTCCATTTCCACCTTGGCCTTCGGGACAGTCATTTGCATAATGTCCGGTCTTGGAACACTTGTAACAGGTGACATGACTCAAGTCTTTCTTGGTTGGGGTTGATGGTGTGGTCCGGTTTTGGCCGTTGCTTCCTCCATTCCCATTTCCATTTTTGTGGCCATTATGGTAGTGCGAACTACCTCCTCCATGGGTATGCTGAAACTGAACTCCTGTTTAGGGGTATAACGGGCTTCTTTGGGCTTGAGTTATACTTCCCCTGTCCATACTTCCTCTTGCGATTTTCAATTTGCTGTTGCTTTCCTTCAATCATGAGGGCACGGTCTACCAATTCCTGGTAGTTATTGAAACTTGCTACCATCAACTGCATGCTTAGCTCATCATTCAGTCCTTCCAGAAACTTCTCCTGCTTAGCAGCATCTGTAGCAACGTCATCTGGGGCATAACGTGCTAACTTACTAAAATCACCCACATACTGGCCAACAGTCCTTCCTCCTTGGCGTAAGTTGTGAAACTCACGCTTCTTCATGGCCATAGCTCCTGCTTTGAGACATGGGCAGTCTTGAAAGCTTGTTGAAACCGATCCCATGTGGCGGTGTCTACAGGTGGTAAGTGGCTGTAAAATTCTCCCACCATGCTTTATGCGGGTCCTTGAAGCTGGTGTGCAGCAAACTCCACCTTTTCTCCATCAGACATCCTGCAGTGGTCAACTCCCTCCCTACCTTACGGAGCCAATCATCTGCTACTATCGGCTCGGTGCTCTTTGGAAAACACCGGCGGGTTCAGCCTTAAGAAACGAGCGGATGGTCAACTGGTGGTGGTGGCGGTGGGTTGTTGTTGTTGTTGTTGCCTTGATTACGTACTAGTGTTTGGATCAAAGTGTTACGCTGCTGAATTAACTGGGTGATCTCCGTGGAAAAACAAACCCGGGTCGCGTCTCGGAGGCATCGATGGGTTTAGAAAAGACGAGAAATTAAGAATAGAGTGGGGTCTAAGGAGAAACACTACCCAATGTATATGAGCAAATGCACACAAAATCACTTCATTCAATTCAAACAAAGGGCTTACAACGGTCTAACTATCGCAAAGTGCGTGAACTAAAATGTTACATGGAGGAATACTACTAATATGTGGGGTCATCTATTAATTTGAACCGTGGAAGACTCCATGATGTCTGCTCCACTTCGTCTTCAAAGTCGGGTTCACTTGGATCCGAATCGGTGTCGTCGATGATGATGTAGTTGCTCGGACAGTCGACGTACTTGTCTTCATTCTTGAGCGCCGATTTCTTCTTGAGTTCTTCAATCTCATACTTAAGATCGTTATTGTGTCTTGCTACAGCTATGTCGGTGTACTAGAGTAGGGGTACCCTAGTATCCCGTGCTAGATGCACTGCACGATTCTTGACACCCAGCGGGGCTTGCTCGGTCACCGCTTAAGATCCTCCATGGCTCCTTTGGAGCCATTCAAGAACAAAGTATTCGACCAAGAAGACAAGGCCCGGCAGAGGAGCTTGCCGGGAAGGCCACTCAAGGCATGCAGAAGACAAGGCCCGGCAAGAGGAGCTTCTTTGGGAAGGCTCGGGCCAGCAAGCCTCCCCGACGCGACAAGGATTCAGCCGCGGCAAGGCACTTGCCGGGGCAAGCAACCTCTCTTCATCTCCGCTCCAGCTCATCCATCAACGTGTCGCCATGGGACCATTCCATGCGCACGTGTCGAGAGGCTGTGCAGCCAGCGGAGAGCAGCGATAAGCGGTGCTGACAAGCTTGCCATCGTGGCGAGCGGTGGCGCACCTGACGGTCTCTGTTGCCTTTGTTTAGGCGACCTGACGGGCATTTATTGCTTTTGTCCCTTGCCGTCGAGTTAGGTATTTTTGCACTGTACACTGTTCAAGTAGGTGTACCAACTACTGTTTTTACATTTGTACCCTCATCTACGTTGCCACCCGTCGGAGCCCCTTTGCGCACATAAAAGGAGGCCCATACGCAACGTAGAAAGGGTTCGACACGTTCGACTCATTCGAGACCAGAGACACTCATGCTAGGTTTTGTAGCTCTCATCGCTCCCTAGCAAGAACACAATACATCAGACAAGCAGAAGTAGGAGTTTTATCTCTCCGGAGAGCTCCGAAGCTGGGTAAACTGCTCGTGTGCTTCGCCTCGATCCGCTCTTCGTGCGATCTCCGCCCCCCTCCGAACCAGAAGGGGCCTGGTCCGCCGGCCCCATAGGTGTTCGTGGGTCCGATCAACCTCCTCGACATCTTTGGCGCGCCAGGTAGGGGGCATCGAGGCTGTGTGAACCTGATCCGGCGTTCACACGAGCAGCGTCTTCATCATCTTCAACATCTTCATCAACATGCCACCGAAGAAGAAGGCTTCGCGGCTGAAGCCGTCGCGTCGTACCCACCATCACCGCAGCAAGCGGGTGGTGGGATGACAATGGCGGAGGAACGGGCGCCGACGAAGGAGTTCGTGACGCTGCCAAGTCCAAGGACAAGGCCCCGCAAACCTCGGCGTCCGCACATCCCCCGCGCCCATCTCAGGAGACGCGGGACCAACAGCGTCATGTCGTTCACAATGCCATACGCTCGTTGGATCGACACCCTCAAGACCAGCATGCGCGCCAACATGCTGGCACGAGTGAGATACGGTCGCCTGGATGGGGTGCTGCTCCTTCTAACATAGTTAGAAGTCCGAGCATATCCCGCTCCTCGCACCGTTCACCAATGCCACCCACTACTCCAGCAGAAGCTCTGGCGAGAGCTCAACTTCTCCTCGACTACCCTCCAACGGCCGACAAGGTCGACGAGTGGAGGGCCACTATCTGAGTCTCATCGGCCGCTTAACGGCGCGCTCACGCCCGGCAACCGGGTGCGTCGCTGCAGCGTGAATGCCAAACGCGAGCGATGGCGGCGAGACTGTTGGAGGTGCAACTACCATGCACTCTCCGCCCGAAGGCCAAGATCGCCGACTCACCGGATCCACCTCGGCGACTCCACCGCGTCATTGGATCCACGAGCTTCGCCGCGATCAGCGCCAAGTTCTTCATGAACGACGACAAGAGGGCGCTTTCGAACTTCGCATCGCGCGGGAGAAAGCAGCCCGTCGATCCGACAAGCGCCGGGCCTTCCCCATTGACATGCAGCTAGGAGGAGCCAGGCGACTTGCCGTCTGTGTAGGTTGCCCTGCGGTCACTCGTGAGCTGCGGCAAGTCCAGTGGCCCAGCCAGAAAAACTTCAAACCAGATGTGCCGGAGAAGTACGATGGCAGCACACATCCGTCAGAGTTCCTCAGCATCTACACCATCGCGGTGCAAGCTGCGGGGGGACGGGACGACAAGATCCTCGCCAACTACTTCCCGCTCGTGCTCAAGCCCAACGTCAGATCTTGGCTCATGCACTTGCCGGACAGCTCCATATCCTCTTGGGCAGATCTATGCCATCAGTTTGTTGGCGCCTTCACAGGCGGCCACAAGCCTCATGGCCAAGAGAGTGACCTTCATCTGCTCGCCCAGAAGGAAGGAGAGTCCCTGCGCAAGTTCATTCAGAGATTCAGCCGTGTGCACTACAACATCCCGGATGTCCACCCTGCCGCGGTGATCAGCGCGTTTCATCAGAACGTGCGGAACCGCAGGATGAGGAGGAGATGGCGATGTGCAAAGTCAAGGATGTCGATGAGCTGTATGCCTTGGTCGACAAGTGTGCACGCCGAGGAAGGGGGAGACTCGTGAGAGAATCTGAAGCAGGATCTCGGCGGTGAGGAGATCGCCCGGCAAAGAAGAGCGGCGCAGGCAACAGGAAGAAAAAGGCAGAGAAGTGCTAGCTGTTGAGCAGTCCGCAACGGAGGTGGCGACAAGAACGCCAAGGCTGGTGGCTCCGGCAAGGAGGTTGCAGCGACGCCAACCACCAGTCTGTGGCGGCACCGACAAGGTGACGGCTCCGCAAGATATTACAAGATCCACCGCACCAAGGGCCACGACCTCCGGAGCTGCAAGAAGGTCGAGCAGCTTGTCGAATAGCAGAAGGCTGAGTATGAGCGGCGCGACAAGGAGAAGGCCCAGGAAGGTGCTGGGGGAGCAAGCAAGAAACGTCCCGGCCGGGGAGGACGTCGCGGCAAGGCCAAACAGCGGCAAGGAGATAGGCCTCCCCGCGGCCGCGACAAGGATGAAGATGACGACGACAATGAAGACATGGAAGACGACGACGCCGATGAGCAGGAGTTTCAGAAAGCAACGGAGGTCCTCTGCGTTAACGGAGGTGCTTCCCTGCATACTTCCCACCGCCAACTCAAGCAGTGGATGCGGGAGGTCAATGCAGCGGAACCATCCGTAGAGTCACGCAAGCCCCTGAAGTGGTCCAAAGACGCCTATCATCTTTGATATTGAGGACCACCACGATCGCATAACTGCGGTCGGGTGCTTGCCGATGTTGGTCTCACCAACTATCCGCAACCTCAAGGTCACCAAGATGCTAGTTGTGGCGGGGCGGCTTGAATCTGATCTCCTCCGCGGTGCTCGAGAAGCTTTAGATCCTGACAACAGCACGAAGGGCGGCACTTTCCAAGGAATCAATCCGGGAAGGAGCAAGCGAAGGGAAGATTACGTTGCCGTTAACATTTGGCAGCGTGAGCTGAACTTTAGGATCGAGAGGGTCACATTCGACGTTGCTGATTTCCCATTGCCTTACAATGGGATACTTGGCCGCCCAAAGACTCGCCAAGTTCATGGCAACCTCTCACTACGCCTACAACTTACTCAAGATGCCAGGCCGATAAGCGTCATCTCTGTCCATGGCGACAAGAAGGATGCTCTTATCTGTGCCGACAAGATCTACCGGGATGCAGCAGCGACAGATTGCCCGGACACTTGCCGCTGAAGCTCCCGGGGAAGAAGACCAAGTCCAAGTCCGCAAGAGCTCGATGCCCACTCCGGCAAGCGCACCTCTTCGAGTGCTGCGCTACCGTCGAGGACGCACCATCGAGCTCCACCGCAAGTGCAAGAAGAAGATGACAGCTCCGCCAAAGACCAAGAAGGTGCCCGCCAAGGAGGACGGCCTCGGTGGTACCTTCACCATCAGTGCCTCTCTCGACCCTAAATAGGAAGGCGCGCTCGTTGCTTTCTTGCGGGCGAACGTCGACGTGTTTGCATGGCAACCGTCTGACATCCTCGGTGTTCCCAGGAAAGTGATTGAGCACCGCCTGGCCGTTTGTCCTCATGCGCGGCCCGTCAAGCAGAAAGTAAGGAAACAGGCAGTGGAGCGCCAAGAATTCATTGCAGAAGAGATCAAGAAACTGGAAGCAGGCCTTGTCGAGGAGTGCTCCATCCTCGTGGTTGGCCAATCCTGTAGTTGTGCAAGAAGGCAAATGGAAAATGGAGACTTTGTATTGACTTCACGGATGTTAATAAAGCTTGTCCCAAAGATCCATTTCCCTTACCGCGCATCGACCAGATTGTTGACTCCACGGCTGGATGTGATTTGCTTTTGTTTCTTGATGCATACTCAGGATACCATCAGATCTTCATGGCTGAAGAGGATGAGGAGAAGACCGCATTCATTACTCCATGTGGCACATACTGTTTCATACGGATGCCTTTCGGTTTGAAGAATGCTGGTTCAACATTTGCAAGGGTAGTCCATGACGCTTTTGAGCCGCAGATGCACAGAAATGTAGAAGCCTACATGGATCACATAGTGGTCAAGAGCAAAGACAAAGCAACTCTGGTTCAAGATTTGGATGAAACCTTTGCAAATCTGCGCAAGATCAACCTCAAGCTCAACCCCGAGAAGTGCGTGTTTGGAGTCCCTTCCGGCAAGCTTCTCGGGTTCTTCGTGTCTCAGTGGGGAATTGAAGCCAATCCCGACAAGATCAAGGCCAGTGAGCAGATTGAAGCACCAAAGAGCGTTAAGGATGTATGAAGACTTGCCGGTTGCGTGGCTGCTCTCAGCAGGTTTATCTCTAGGTCTGCTGAACGCGCCCTGCCATTTTTCAAGATTTTGAAAAAGGCAGGTCCAATGAAATGGACTCCCGAAGCGGAGGCTGCGCTGCAGGACTTAAAGAGATACCTGTCCTCCACTCCAACACTTGTCGCACCTAAGCCACAAGAGAAGTTGCTGCTATATATAGCGGCAACCAATCAAGTGGTTAGTGCTGCGTTAGTAGCGGAGAGGGAGGCGGATGACGAGCCAGCGACCACGGCAGACACATCCAGCGACAAGCGGGGGCTTCACGACAAGCTCTGGTCCCGACAAGGACGGATCTCAAGGCAGACGCATGAACAGATGCAGAAAAGGATGGTGCCGCGCGCAGTTTACTTTGTCAGTTCCCTCCTGCAGGGGGCTAGGTCAAGGTACTCTGGTGTGCAGAAATTGCTTTTCGGCCTCCTCATGGCCTCGAGAAAGCTGCGCCATTACTTCCAAGCACATGACATCACGGTTGTCACTCGCTTTCCACTAAAGAGGATACTGCAGAATCCAGAGGCAACAGGCAGGATTGTCGAGTGGGCACTAGAGCTGTCAAGATTTGGCCTCAAGTTTGAAAGCACTTCAACTATCCAAAGCAGAGCATTGGCAGAATTCATAGCAGAATGGACGCCAACGCCCGGATGAAGAGATTCCAGAGGCGAGCATTCCCGTCAAGGAAGCAAGCAAAGAGTGGCTGATGTACTTTGATGGTGCCTTCTCGCTGCAAAGCGCCGGTCTTTGCGTCTTGCTTGTCGCACCCACCGGAGAGCACCTCAAGTACGTAGTCCAGATGCACTTTCCCAAGGAGCAAGCAACAAACAATACTGCAGAGTATGAAGGTTTGCTTGCCGGTCTCAGGATCGCAGTGGACCTTGGGATCAAGAAGTTTATTGTCAGGGGTGACTCGCAGCTTGTCGTCCGCCAAGTGAACAAGGATTATCAGAGTCCGTTGATGGAAGCCTACGTCGATGAAGTAAGGAAGCTAGAAGAGCACTTTGACGGCCTGCAAATGGAACATGTTCCAAGAGCTCAGAATGATATTGCCGATGGCCTGTCAAAGTGCGCTGCACTTAAGTTGCCTGTGGAACCAGGGATTTTTGTGCTCAAGCTGACTCAACCAACCGTAACACCATCAACTGGACAGAACAAGAAGAGGAAGTTGATCTCTGGTGCCTACTTCCCGGCAGAGCTCCCCGAAGCCGCCGCCACGAAGGTCCCCAAGATCGACGCCGACAGAGCTAAGGAGCAGTCTGCTCCGACAAGCCCCAGGGTTTGTTTTGTTGAAGCAGACGCTCCCGACAAGTTTTGCTCCGGCAAGCTTGCCGGGGAACATCAAGCTCCGGCCGGACCGCAGGTTCTTGCCGTGGAAGCTGATGTTCTCGCAGCAGCAGATGTGCCTTTAGTCCTTGTTGTCGAGCCGCAAGCTCCAGCATGGGCGCAGCAGATTGTCCATTTCCTTCAGACAGGAGAACTTCCGAAGAGCAAGAAGAAGCGGAAAGAGTAGCCCGGCGGTCAAGTATGTACCAGTTTGTCGACTGCATACTGCATGTAAGAAGACTCAACGGTGTGAAATTGAAGTGTATTCCCGGGAAGATGGGCGAAGCTGTTGGCGAGAGATACGGAGGCATATGTGATCACCACATTGGCGCAAGAGCACTTGCCGGCAAAGCTTTCCGGCAAGGTTTCTTCGGCCGACAGCCCTCGAGGATGCAACCGCACAAGTAACCAAGTGTGAAGCGTGCGGTTCCATTCCAAGCAGATACACCGGCCAGCCCAAGCTCTCGGGACGATCCCTTTATCACGGCCATTTTGATGCTGGGGCTCGACATCCTCGGCCCCTTCCCCCGAGCTGTCGGGGGCTTTGAGTACTTGTACGTTGCTATCGACAAGTTCACAAAGTGGCTGGAAGTGGAAGCAGTGAGGAAGGTGACGGCACGATCGCCGATCAAGTTCTTGGTCGATTGTTTGTCCGTTTAGGGATCCCTAACAGGATCATCACCGACAACGGCACTCAATTCTGAAGTCGCACCTTCATGCGACGTCCAAGATCTTGTCGCCAAGGTATGCTTTGCTTACATTGCTCATCCGAGAAGCAACGGTCAAGCGAGAGAGGGCAAATGCTTTGAAGTGCTGCGCGGGCTCAAGACCAGAACTTTCGACGAGGCTGCACAAGTGCGGAAGAAAGCTGGATTGAGGAGCTGCCGGTGGTTCTTTGGTCGATCAGACGACGCCAAATCGAGCCAACTGGCGGACACCCTTTGCTCTAGTCTATGGAGCAGAGGCAGTTCTCCCCACGGAACTTCAGATACGGATCGCCTCGAGTGCTCGCTTATGATGAGCTTGAGCAAGAGCAGCTTGTGACAAGATGACGCGCTGCTCCTCGAGGAGGATCGTCTTCGAAGTCATTGTGCGAGCTGCTCGCTTCTGACAAGCTTTGCGTCGCTACCATAGCCGCAAAGTTAGTGCGAGAAGCCTCGAGGAAGGCGACCATGTTCTTCGGCGCGTTCAGTCCGCCAAGAATTCAAACAAGTTGACGCCAGAGTGGGAAGGCCCTTATCGGGTGAAACGAGTCACTAGGCCTAGCGCTGTCCGCCTTGAGACCGAAGATGGCATTCTGGTGAGCAACTCCTGGAACATTGAGCATCTTCGTAAGTTTTACCCATAGGGCGCGGTTGCCGGACCCTGTTCCGGCAACCACCTTTTGTACAAGTCTTGCCGGTGTTGCATGTAATCCTTTGTACAAATCCGGGCGCAGACCCGTGCATCGATAAAGCTCATGTGTTGCGCACAACTTGTCAAATTCATGCTTTCATCATTTTATTGCATGTTTTGGCTAACACTTTGTGCAGCAACCACACCCGGTAAGCAATATCGAGCAGCTGGGCTCCATAACTGTATTTTAACTTCTTTCTCTTTTCTCAAAGAAAGGAAGGCTCCCTCGCGCACAAGTTAACCAGGGGGAAGGAGAAGATAATACCATGGACCAAGCGTCGCTCGAGGAAGTTTCGCCTTATTGGGAAGCAAACGACAGAAAATCTAAGTTGCCAAAGTTTGAGCAATCACTTTTTAAATTTTTAAGTTATCTTCCTCGAACGATAGTACTTTGTATGGAAAACCTGTGCGCAGAGGAACCAACTCTGGCTAGTCGCGCCCTTACTTTGTTTCGAGTCCGCTCGACAACTTAAGTGAGCTGCAGCTAGTCGCGACAAGGTTGCTTGTCGGAGGCGGCATCGCCAGCAGGCTGCTGATGTTCCGCACTCAGCGCTCGCGGCAAAGATGCCTGCGCCGACAAGTCCCCTAAATGCGTAGGGCAGAAACGTACAAAGGAAGGAGCCTAGTAAAGGAAATAACATTGCAATGATCGCCTAAGATAGAGTATATTACAAAATAACTTCTCGCTGATCTAACAAAGTGTTCTAAACATGATCAGAAGCGACAAGGGAAAGATAAAATGGGCGGCCTAGTCTATGCGGTCGCCGTCAATCCGCTTGATCTTGTTCACCTTGTCCACAATGGGTGCGACAAGGGCTTTGAGCTCCTCCACGTTGGCATCTGGCGGCAAGGATCTGAGGACGCCGTTGAGGTTGAGGCCTGGATTGCGGAAGGCCGCCTTTATCAACACCTTCTCGAGGGCTCCTGCACAGATCTGGCGTGATTCCTCGGCCTGCTTTGGGACCTCTTCCGAGTCGCCGGAGGCCCGTCCTGCACGCCCTTGAAGAATAAGCTAAGCTTGGCGCTGGGTTGGAGATGCTCGTCGGAGGAGTATGCAAGGTCCGCCATCCCCAGCTCCATCAGCTCGTTGTGGATGTCGGCGGCAGTATCCACAAGACCTTCGGTCCAGTGCTCCACACTCTCCCTCAAGGCGCTCTGGGTATCAACAACATTCGCCAGCAGCTCCTCCTTGGCCTTGATCGTCTCCAACAGGCCCACCTCCCGCTCTCTGGCACCGTCCAGCATCTGCGTCAGAGTGGTCAGCTTCAGCTCAAGATCCGCCTTGGAATCCTTGGCGGTGTCGAGCTCCTTGCCCCTATCAGCGAGACAGCCCTGCAGCTCGCCAAGAGTGTAAGCGTCCTTCTCGCGCTTGTGCTTGAGCGCGGCAAGCTCCTCGCCGCTCTTCTTGAGGCTGGCCTCCAGCTGTGCCACCTTCACCTTCAACTCTACCTTGGCAGCCTCGGCGGTTGCGGCAGCATCCTTCGCTTCCTTAAGCGCCCCGCCAAGTGACTCTTCGCGCGCGACAAGGTCTTCCTCGTGGCTGTCCAGTTTGACCTTCCGCTGCGCCCATTTCGCTTTCTGGCGGAGAGCTTCTCGGCGGCCAGCCTGCTCCTCCTCACTGTGGCCTTCTCAAGGATGAAGGCCGTGTGCTCTTCTGCAAGTTGCTCCAGCTTGCTACATCCGGAGAGTTTCTTGGTTGGCGCTCGGAGCTCTTCTCTTGGCAGCTTCTCCATATGCACTCCTGCCCTCGCGACAAGTGCTTCCGGGACTCCAACTTGGCTTGCCGGGCGGTAGAGCGACATCAGCTTCTTCAGCTGCTCCTCCTCGACTTCGCCATTGCTGCTTGGCACGTCTACCAAAGATCAGCCCAGTGAGGCGAGTAGCTTCGCCATCGAAGGTCTCTCCTTGACCAGCGTCTGAGCTCGACTCTGTGGGAGCTTGATGAAGACGCCGTCGCCCGGCCTTCAAGTAAGCGCGGGCTGGGGCTCCTCGGGCACGATCTTTATGCTTGACGGGAAGTCATTTGTCGGTGTAGCGCCTGGTGCTCCTGCGGCCTCAGGGCCGTCAGTGCGATCGCCCGACCCCTCGCCGGCTTCTGCGTCGGCAGCCTCGGTGGCCTCCTCGCTGACGGGCTCGTCAGTGACGGCCTCTTCTTCCACAGCGGCGGCTTCTTCAGTGTTGCCGCGCGCTTCCTCCTCCCCGGCGACCTCGACCTCCATCGGCTCTGCGTCAGACAAAGAAAGAACAGTTGAGCAAACGTTCAAAAAGAAAAACAGAAGAAAACAAGCCCAAGGGAAATTTTCGTGTAAGGGGATCACCTGCAACGGGATCTGCAGCCATGGTCTCGACCACTGGAGGATCATTGACGCTGTCCCTTGCCGGGGTAGCCTCCCTTGCCGGAGTAGCCTCCCTTGCCGGAGGACGCTCCCTTGCCGGAGACTCCTCCCTTGGCGGCGCAGTCGCAGCAGACAGGATTTCGGGGGCGGCTTCCGAGCCCTCCTGATGAGGCTGCTCTGCTCCTACACAAACAAACAATCAGATATCAATGAAGAAGGAGCGCCCATGCACACCTAACAGTAAGGAGAAAACCGTACACTTACCCCGGGGGCTGTGCTGGGGGCTGCTCTGAGGAAGGGTTGCCGGGTCCGGCAAGGGGGTCTCAGACGCGTCCCCTGTTGCCACGGGTGGATCGTCCTCAACGACGACCGCCGGGATCTTGGACCTCTTCGACGCTCTCTGGGCTAGCGTCCTAAAAAGGAAAGAGTTCAGAACGAAGCAAATCAGATTCAAGATGAAACAACAAAATTGAAGAAATACAAGCACAATATTGAAGCTTACTCTTCATCTTCCTCCTCGGAGCTGAGCGTCGAGAAGTCAAACTCCGGCTCGCCTCCGGTGCGGCGAGGCGGAGTGGGCTCTCTTGGCCGCTTGGCGGGCGTCAGCGGTGGCTCGGGAGGACCCCGCCCGATTGTCGCAGCGGTGTGGGGTGCTGCGGCAACCTCACTTGCCTTGATGAAGGCGCGTCAGCAGTGCTTCTTGCTGTGGGCCCGTCTGCCGCCCGTCTCGTCTCCGTCCTTGAGGAGACGCCTCTTGGCCAGCCGGGGCTCCGTTAGCGGCAAGTCGCTGGGTGGTGGAGAAGAAGCGCCCTCGGCTGGTCCGCTCGACTCAGCCTCGGTAGCGCGGCAAGCTCTTCCTCGCCGGCGAGCTCCCTTCGCTCGGCAAGGCTTGCCGCCTCGGCTGCGTCCGCCTCCTCCACGGTGTACCCGAAGACGCCAGCGGCGCAGCTGCTGCCGCCTCCTCCAGCCTGGTGGCAATGCGCGCCATCTCCTCGTTAGTGGTGTCACGAGTGAGCCTCTTCTGCTCGGCGGAGCGGATCGACACTTCTTCCAAGTTGTCGAAGAACTGCTGCACGATCTCGTCGGAAGGCTCCTGCCAGGTTGGAACGATCAAATGGGAATCGCTGGCGGCATCATGGCGCGGATGCGGTCGAGAGCAGAGTTGTTGCACAATGGGGCGACCCCTCGGCAACCTAAACCACTCGGGGTGATCGGGGTCATTCTTGAACAGCTCTAGCAGCATCGCATCCAGCTCCAAGGCGGTGAAATTCCAATTGAGGCCCGGCGCAGCCTCATGATGTCTGCGCGTTTTGGAACTCCCAAGCAGGTCTCCTCCTCTCCTGCAAGGGAAGCGTCTGCGGCGAAGGAAGTCTGCGCCAAGCTGCGCCTCTGGTTAGTCCGGCAAGCCCGAGGCGCAAAATCCGGTCACTGACTATCTTCAATCTAGCATCCTCGGCGTAAGTTGCTCCAATCGTTGCCGCGCACTATTGGGGTTTGGCGCACGACAGTGAAGGGCTGCGGGTTCTCCTCTACGATCCAACACCAGTTGGCTCTCCACTCCTCCCACTTGCTATGGAACTCTCCTTCCAGATATGCTTCTTTCTTGCCGACCCTGGAGACCCAAGCTATCCCTCCGGCAAGCGGCTCCCCTCTCTCAACGCGGGGCATGAAGAAGTGGCGGAAGAGGGCTACATTGGGATAGATCCCGACAAAGTTTTCGCAAAGGTGTGCGAAAACTGCCATGGTCAAGACAGCGTTGGGAGTGAAATCAAGGAGGCGGAGGCCATATGTGTTCATGATATCGCAGAAGAACTTCGGAAAAGGGTGGGCAGAGCCATAATAGAAAAAGGGCAAAGAAGGGATACCCAGTTGGGGCCAAATCGAAGCGGAGGCGGGAGTACCTTCGTGCAGCGGATGCGCACGCTGCGTTCCGTCGACCAAAAGAGATAGAAGAGCTCCCTCAGCTCCTTTGCATCGAGCTGAGGGGAGAAGATGGCCCGCTCCTTGCGCAGCGCCGCGAGCCGCTGCGCCTCGGCAGACTTCACGCCCTTCCCCTTGTCGGCCTTCGGAGCCATGGCGGAGGCGGTGGAGGAGGTCGACGGCGGTGAGTGTGTTTGTGGCGAAAGGGGGCGGGGTGCTGCTCTCTTCGCACTGGAGAAGGAGAGAGCGGCGGTGGTTTTCTTGACAAGACAGCAATGGCGAGGTGGACGGCCTGCCCCTGTTTCCCCTGTTTATAAGGAGGGGGAGGGGGCGGACGTTCCGCTTTTCCTAATAAAGAAACCCCCACGACCGTGCCCACGATCTCTCACACGGCGCCACGTTCGGTGCGTGCCGTTAGTGGGGGACGTGGTGGGTCGGGGCAAGTAACGGCGTGATCAAGGCCGCGTGTGTCCGTGCCTTTGTTTTGGGCCTGGCCCAACAACGCTTCGGCACCGTGTGTGGCCCAGCCGGGGCTCCTGTCGGTGTACTAGAGTAGGGTACCCTAGTATCCCGTGCTGCACGCAGCGATTGCAGACACCAGCGGCGGGGCTTGCCTGGTCACCGCCAAGATCCTCCATGGCTCCTTTGGAGCCATTCAAGAACAAAGTATTCGACCAAGAAGACAAGGCCCCGGCAAGAGGAGCTTGCCGGGAAGGCCACTCAAGGCATGCAGAAGACAAGGCCCCGGCAAGAGGAGCTTGCTGGGAAGGCTCGGAGCACGGCAAGCCTCCTGAAGTGACAAGGATTCAGCCGCGGCAAGGCACTTGCCGGGGCAAGCAACCTCTCTTCATCTCCGCTCCAGCTCATCCATCAACGTGTCGCCATGGGGCCATTCCATGCACGCGTGTCGAGAGGCTGTGCAGCCAGCGGAGAGCAGCGATAAGCGGCGCTGACAAGCTTGCCATCATGGCGAGCGGTGGCGCACTGACGGTCTCTGTTGCCTTTGTTTAGGCGACCGCAGACGGGCATTTATTGCTTTGTCCCTTGCCGTCGAGTTAGGTATTTTTTGTACCTTTGTTCAAGTAGGTGTACCAACTACTGTTTTTACATTTGTACCCTCATCTACGTTGCCACCCGTCGGAGCCCCTTTGCGCATATAAAAGGAGGCCCATACGCAACATAGAAAGGGTTCGGCACGTTCGACTCATTCGAGACCAGAGACACTCACGCTAGGTTTTGTAGCTCTCATCAATCCCTAGCAAGAACACAATACATCAGACAAGCAGCAGTAGGAGTTTTATCTCTCCGGAGAGCTCCGAAGCTGGGTAAACTGCTCGTGTGCTTCGCCTCGATCCGCTCTTCGTGCGATCTCCGCCCCCCCTCCGAACCACAAGGGGCCTGGTCCGCCGGCCCCATAGGTGTTCGTGGGTCCGATCAGCCTCCCCGACAAGCTACGATCTCGTTCATGTAATCCTTACGTGTAGACTTTAGTTCTTCTTCAAGTTCGATGATCCTTCCCTTCGCATCCTTCAATTCGATCATATCATTGTACATCTGGTTCTCCTGGCGTCGTTTGTTCTGGTTTAACTACTGGTTGAAAGCTGCAATGGATCTATCCTTCTTGGTTCTGACTATCTCCCATTTTTCATCTCGGCGTCCACAAATCTGATTGATTGCGTCCTTGAGGTCTTCTTGGTAAACTTCTCCAATGCGTCCCATGGTGATATGAGCTGCCATGCTCTTTCCCGGACTCGAGTTGGTGCAATCGAAAACACTATCTATAGGTTTTGGTGATTGGGGCGAATGTCCTTCCCGGAACGTGAGCTTGAATCTTCAGCGCTCCTCTTGAGGCAGATTGGCGTTGAAAGTTCCGGTGAAACTTGGTAGTCCAATGTTCAGGTACTTGGTGACTTCCTTCAAGTGAAATCCAAAAGGTGTGCCTTCATCTGGTTGGGCGTACTTGATCTTCGCGTCCTTCATCCTAAAGTGTAGAAAAAGATGAGGAGTTAGAAAATGCGAAGAGAGTAGTGATCTATGGCTTTAACTTAGTGGTCGTGTCCCTACTGGCGTGTGCTCTGATACCATCTCTGTAGCGACCCGACCCGAATGGATCAAGTCTCTGTGCTCAGGCGTCATCCCTGGATCAGTAATGCTGACACCACACATTACTTTGAAGGATTTATAACAGACTAGCAATCGCACACTTATTACATCGTTGCCCCAAAAGAGGACTTATTACAATAAATATGGCTTAAGGCCATCTAATAACGATAACAGCGGAAGACTTGGAAGATAAGTGAGTCCATCAACTCCAGCGGCATCATTGAGTATAGAACCACGACCTAAAGCACCTTACTAAATCGTCGAAAAGTCTGCAACATGAAAGTTGCAGCCCGAAAGCGGGTGACACATGGAATATGCTGGCAATGTAACACATAGAGAGTAATGAAGGAATAAGCCTATACTACATGCATATATGGCTGGTGGAAAAGCTCTCTGATTCTGATTTTGCATAAAGCCAGTTTTTCCCTACTGCAAAGGAATAAATTTGTTTAACTATCATGGTGGTTGTTAAACATTGAGAATGGTTGACAGCATCCTCAATCCCAATAAAGAGTACTCATAAAAACCCAACAATATTAATTAGAGTAACATGTTGAGATTCACATGATATTCAAGTACTAGATACTCAAGATGTCCATAACCGTGGACACGGCTAATCATGATTAGTTTATACACTCTGCAGAGGTTTGCGCACTTTTCCCCACAAGACTCGATCGCCTCCGTTTGGTTTCTCGCACCACATGGTGTTTGAGAGACGGATGACCGAGACATAGTCTTTCAGAAGCGTTTGCACCTTACGATGGGTAGACAGTACCACCTACAACCCCTACATCTGCTAGTCTACCTCTGTTAGAGTTCACACGACTTAATCAACTATGCGAGCCCATAATGGCTTGTGGCTGCACACGGAAGTTACTAGCATGAATAATCTTATGATCCCTTTGAGCACAGGTGGCGGTCCGAAGAAAACAGGCAAGTCCTGATGGAAACCAGGTGCCTCAGTCCACCCAGATGTGTGTTTAAGTTGCCACCTTAAATAAACCATTAATTTAACAATCTCACATCTGTCATGGAATACACTCACCCAATCCACGTCTACTAGCATAGCATAATAAGCAAACGTAGAAGTAACTCCCAAGGTTTCATAAGTAAAACAGGTAATAGGTACTACCTCAATCTACTTCCCATCCCACAATTTAATTAGATCCTAATCATGCAAGTGTTTGAGGAATAGATCTAATGCATAAAACTGGGTAGTAGAGAAAATATGATCAAGTGTTACTTGCCTTGCTGATGATCCGCGAAACCTAGAGATTCGAAATAACAAGCGGCGCACTCCGGGTGATCTATCGCAGACAAACAACAAGCATACAATAAGTACTCATCTAATGCACATGTAAATCTCGAATAAAAGATCTGACCAGAAATTTCAACTTAAGAACCCTGGTTGCAAAAGAAAACGAATCCAACAAAACAACGGAAAACATTCGGCGGAAGAAAACAGCTCGGTTCTAGCAAGTTGAAACTAGGTCAAATTTACAGTAGCAAAACTTTGTTTAAGTTGATTAGTCGGAACGGCGGTTTGAAAGCGAAACTCGAGGCGCTTGAATCACTGATTCCGATAAACGGCGAGAAGATAAACTAGAATGAAAATCGGATCTGAAATCGCTATCGAAAATAGCGGAAATAAATCCGATGAGAAAGAAAAGCGATGAACGGTTGAGCGAGCGGACGTTCATTAACGAAGCAAACGGTGATCTCGTTTTTAGGACGAATGGTCGTGACGCTTGCTAAACAAAACCGGAAAGTAAAACCGGCAGAAAAAGCAGATCTAGGGTTTGGAAAGAAAACCGAAGCGAAAAACCGATCTATAAAATCGAACGGAAACCGGAACGATTCTGAAAAACCGAACCGAGGAAAAGAAAAGGTCACGCGGCGTGGGCTAGTACCTCGAAGAAGCGAGGGCTCGTGGCGGCAGCGTTAGGTGGCGGCGGCGGCACTTGGCGGCGGCGGCGTAGGCGGCGGGCGACGGCGGTGTAGGGCGGGCGGCGGCGGTGTAGGGCGGCGGCGGCGGCGGTGTTGCTGCTGCTGTGAAGGAGAGGAGAGGTGTTGGTTTGATGTGTTGGAGGGGGGGGTGCTTGGGTATTTATATTGGGGAGGGGAGGGTTTTTGCTTGGAGTAGGGGACAAGAATTAGAGTAGGATTAGGAATCCTAGGAATAAAAAAGCGGAATAACGAACGGGTCCAAATCCTACTAGGATTTGTAAAACAAAAGGAAACCGGGCGGCTTCCACTGGCTCCTGATGCAGCGTGCTAGCGATGGCCTTTGGCCTCTGGTCGGCCGGTGGCTTAGCTTGGGCCTTTGGCCCATTTAAAGCGCCACTTTTTTTTAAACGGTTTCGCGCGCAGAAAAATACGGAGAAAAAATCTAAACGAACTCCAAAATTAATAAAGTAAACTTTCCACGACTCCTAAAAATGAGTCGAACAAAATGAACTTTTACTCGGGGCCTAAAATGCAATTTTTTTGAAAACACGCATTTTTCCCTAAGGCAAATAAACTCCAAAAAATCCAAAATTTGATTTATTTATTAAATCTTCATTTTTCCTAAATTTTGGGAAAGTCATATTATTCCCTCTCTTATTTTTGATATTGGAAAAATATTTGAAGATAAAATAAATAAAATCAAATGCTCCTATTTTCAAAATTTGAGAAAACTCAATTATGAAAATAATGAAATCTCCAACTCTCTCCGAGGGTCCTTGAGTTACGTGAAATTTCTAGGATCGGCAAAATGCAAGAAAATATGTAATGCATGATGACTTAATGTATAACATTCCAAATTGAAAATTTGGGATGTTACACTTATTGCACCGATGGCAACTTACTTGAAGGATCTTGCTCAATCCTTAGGTAGGTATAGTGGACTCTTGAAAATAAGATTTGGGTTTAAGGATTTTTGGATGCACAAGTAGTATCTCTACTTGGTGCGGAATTTTTGGCAAGCAAAGATGGGGGCAAGCACCACATGTTGAAGGATCTATGACAATATAACTTATATGTGAATATGAGCAAACATAAACCATTACGTTGTCTTCCTTGTCTAACATCAACAAATTTGGCATATAATATTTTGATGGGGCTCACAATCACAAAAGATTTCCATGATAGTGTATTTGCATGTGAAAGTTCTCTTCCTTATACTAATTATTCGTGAATTTCTTGTATGGCCAATATTGTGATTGTTGAGCCTCAAAAGATTTCACTTTCTAAACCCAATGTGAAGCTACCACTAGGCATGATATGATTTCAACTTCATGACATTCAATTGATTCAAGAATTTACTCATAGGATATAAGTGAAGCACGAGAGTAAATGACAAACTACTCCAAAAAGATATAAGTGAAGATCGTGCGAATAGTTATGTAAATGGGTAGCTATTTGAGGACTCTCTTTTATCTAAAACTTTCAGATCTAAGTATTTTATTAAATCAGCAAGCAAAACAAAACTACATTCCAAGGATAGCACACATCATGTGAAGAAACAAAAACTTAGGCTCAACCGATACTAACCGATAATTGTTGAAGAACAAAGGTGGGATGCCTAACGGGGCATCCCCAAGCTTAGAAGCTTGAGACTTAATGAAATATTAGCTTGGGATGCCTTGAGAATCCCCAAGCTTGAGATTTTGTGTCTCCTTAATTCCTCTTATATCAGGGTTTCCCTAAATCGCAAGAACTTCATCCAGACAAAACTCAACAAGAACTCGTGAGATAAGTTAGTATAAATCAGTGCAAAACCTTATCATTCTCTACTATAGAAAATCATAACAATTATTATTCAACATTGCATACTAAATGCCTCTGCATATTTAATACTCCTATCCTAAAATAGAATCATTAAAAAAGCAAACATATGCAAACATAATAGCAATCTGCCAAAACAGTACAGTCTGTAAAGAATGCAAGATTCATCATACTTCCCTAACTCTAAAAATTATGAGGAAACTAGTACACTGTAGAAACTTTATCAGATCTTATTTTGCAAAAAGTTTCAACAATTTATCATATTCTTACTTTTCTAGGGAATTTTTGCAACATCGATAAACTTTCTGTTTTCAAAAAGCAACAAGTATACTTGCAAAATAAGCATGGCAAAGGCTGTCATTGGCACTTTTATTAAAATAAAAGATGCAAAACATTATTATAAATAACAGCAAGCAAATCCTATCAAAATAAATTGACGCTCCAAGCAAAACACATATCATGTGAGGAATGAAAACATAGCTGGAAGTGAGGTTACCGATAATGTTGGAGACGAAAGAGGGGATGCCATCCGGGGCATCCCCAAGCTTAGTTGCTTGGATCTTCCTTGAATATTATCTTGGGGGTGCGTCGGGCATCCCCAAGCTTAGGTTCTTATCACTCCTTATTCTCCTCATATCGACATCTCACCCGAAACTTGAAAACTTCAATCACACAAAACTTAACGGAACCTTGTGAGATAGGTTAGTATGATAAAGAGCAAACCATTTCACTTTTGGTACTGCCAAAGACAAGGTTCAAAATTGTTTCCACACAATGCCTACTGTAGCATATCATTTCCACAATTTATATTGAGCAATATAAGCCATAGAAACATCGAAACAAGCAAACTATGCATTGAAAACAGAATCTGTCAAAAACAGAACAGTCTGTAGTAATTTGTACTCAAACCATACTTCTGCTACTCCAAAAATTATGAAAAAATTGGACCACGTGAGAATTTTTTATATTAATATTCTTCAAAAATAATAAACTCAAAAGCACTCTTCTATTAAAAATGAGAGCTATTTTCGTGAGCGCAAGAGTTTCTGTTTTTCAGCAAGATCAAATCAACTATCACCCAACATGATCCCAAAGGCTTTACTTGGCACTTTATTGAAACAAAGACAATAAAACATGATTACTACAGTAGCCTAATCATGTGAACACACAAAAAAAGTAGGTAAAAATGTTGGGTTGCCTCCCAACAAGCGCTTTTCTTTAATGCCTTTTAAGCTAGGCATGATGATTTCAATGATGCTCGCATAAAAGATATGAATTGAAACATAACAAGAGCATCATGAAGCATATGACTATCATATTTAGGTCTAACCCACTTCCTATGCATAGGGGTTTTGTGAGCAAACAACTTATGGGAACAAGAATCAACTAACATAGGAAGTCAAAACAAGTGCAACTTCAAAACAATCAACACATAGAGAAGAAATTTGATATTATTGAGATATGTGAGAGCACAAGTTCCTCTCTCATAATAATCTTCGGAGGCATCATGAATGGATTCAATAATATAACTATCACATACAACACTATTTTCATGATGAACAAGCATAGAAGATTTATTACTCTTTATGGCATACATGTCATCATAATAATCATCATAGATAGCAACTTTGTTGTCATAGTCAATTGAAACCTCTTCCAAAATAGTGGATGTATCACTAAATAAAGTCATGACCTCTCCAAATCCACTTTCATCAATATGGTAATAAGATTCAAGACCCTCCAAAATAGTGGGATCACTACTACCTAGAGTTGACACTCTTCCAAACCCACCTTCATCAATGTAATCATCATAAATAGGAGGCATGCTATCATCATAATAAATTTTCTTATCGAAGTAGAAGGAATCAAAGGATCATAATCATTAAGCAAAGCATCCCCAAGCTTAGGACAATCATTATTTCCAGTCAATAAATCTTCAAACATTTCATACTCATCAAACATAGCATCCCCAAGCTTGTGGTTTTGCATATCATCATAATCATTTTTATCAATAGCATGAATGGCACCAATAGTGTTGGGCCGGGTTACACCTATGAATATTCTTGAAGCCCAAGACCAAGGTTGAAGATGGCGGTTCAGTAAAGGCCCAAAGCCCAGAGGCGACTTAAGGCCCGTAGAGATAAACCGCCATATGTACATGACTTGTATTGTAAGGCAAGAATAGTTAGAGACCGAGCTGGACACTGTTTATGAGCCGGCCGGGACTCTAAGAGCCGCTGGGTGTCGACCTCTGTATATAAAGGGATGACCCGGCGGCGGTTCAGGGCAAGTAACATCAGATCGAGAGCTGGGTCAAGCGATTCCACTCCCTGGTAATCGAGTCTTAAACAATCCCACTCAAAACTGGATCGTAGGCTTTTACCTTCACCGTAAGGGGTTGAACCAGTATAAACCCCGTGTCCTTTGTCCCGATTAACCCCTTCAAGCTTCCTAGTTGCGATGGCTCCACGACTAAGGGGCTGTTTGGATGACTACCAATAGTTGCCTTACCAAAATATTGGTCACGCCCGACCCTTTTGGCCTCCACCTGGATCACGACCAATTTTGGCTCGCCCCAGCGCGCCCGCATCCATTTTTACCAAATCGCGAGAGAAACGGCGGCGCGAAAATCGGCCGCCAAAAAATTGGCAGCGCGCGAACTGGGCGCCGAGTATAAAAGGTAGGCAGCAAAATTTCCTTATCGGTTCCTTCACTTTCCTCTTCTCATCCCAGGCAAACACACAGGAGCGAGTGGAGGGCAAGATCTGCAGCTATCGCCAATGCCGCCGTATTCCTACGACAGTACGAGCTTCTCCGGCCGCCGCCGGTGTTGCTCTGTCTCTCGTTCTCATCTCTCAATCCACCCACGGTCAGCAGCTCAAATCCCCTTCAATCCCATCCCGATCCCCTTTTCTCTTGGCATGATTTGCTTCAATCTGACCTTTTTAATTGGTGATATGCTGCACGTACCAAATCCATGCCCTTTACCCCTGCTCCCAGTCTTAGATCTCCATATGCAGCATCCATGAAGTTATAAGGCATCCAAGACACTAGAAATTAGGACATGAGAAGGATATTTGACACAGAGCTAGTTATGAGTCCATATGACCTCTGTTTTTAGGACATTGTTGTGCACAAATTTCTTAGGAGCCGGCTGGACATATATGATTAATTGTTGATTGGGACTTATTATCTCTGTCTCTTATTTCTGATTCACAAATAGTCAAGCACATATCTGTATTTTTTGTTAATGATTTAGGTGGATCTCTTTATAAGTTACTCATCACTATTATTAGTTATAATAAGCTCTAGTTTTGTACAATGTAAATATGATTTAGATCATTCATATTAATGTACTTGTTATATTGACCCAGATGGACTTGGATCAGCAAAGATATTATTATCTCACCATGTTGTGGCAGAGAACTCTCTCTGTCATTGTTCTTCTCTTGGCTCTTTGCTATAGAAATAAAGGTGGTAGAAAATTTAGAAGTGGAGGAAGAAAGTATGGTCCACTAGTTGAGAGAGACATCTACAAGACTAATGTCCTGGTTAGGCTAATTGACACATCCGATGCAATATGTATCAAGCAACTGTGGATGTCTCGAGCTGTGTTTTACAAGCTATGCATTTGGCTCAGGCAGAAAAAGTTGTTAATTGATACACTACATGTTTCAGTAGAGGAACAAGTAGCAATGTTCCTATACATGATCGATCAGCATCACACAAATTCATCCATTGGATTTTGGTTCTGGCTATCTAGTGAAACAGTGAGCAGATATTTCAATATTGTTCTTCGTGCGATGGGGGAGTTAGCTCGTGATCTCATTTACATTAGATCAACGGACACACACACAAAAATCACTAGCAGCCCGGACAGATTCTACCCGTATTTTGAGGTAACCCTTAGACCGTAGATTTATTACTGATTACAAGATCGACCTAACCCAAGCTTGACATGAACTCTCCTTTCTCATATTCATTGGGATGCATAGGGGCACTAGATGGCACTCATGTTAAGGCTTGTGTTCCTGCCCACATGGTTGACAAGTTTAGGGGCCGCAAGTCATACCCCTCCCAAAATGTGCTAGCAGTTGTTGACTTCGACCTTCGATTCACATATGTTCTAGCTGGTTGGGAGGGCTCTGCCCATGATTCTCTTGTGCTAAAAGATGCCCTCACACGTCCAGGGGGATTAAAAATGCCCGAAGGTACATATACAACGTAACATACATGTTTGTCACTGTTGTGCCAACTTGACTTTAACTCACTGTTAATAAAACATGACTGTAGGGAAATATTTCTTGGCTAATGCTGGGTATGCTGCGAGGCCGGGGATATTACCTCCTTATCATGGTGTGCGCTACCACCTAAATGAATTTGCTGGAGACCGTGACCCAACTACCCCAAAAGAATTGTTCAACCACCGCCATTCATCACTTAGGACCACAGTTGAACGGGCATTTGGGACTCTTAAGAGTCGCTTCAAGATTCTTACTCAAAGGCCCTTCATACCTTCAAAATCTCAAATCAAAGTGGTAGTTGCTTGCTGTGCTTTGCACAATTGGACATAACCTGGACTGACGAGGCGACAAGGTTTATGCTTGAATGGTATATCGACCTTCGTAAGGACAAACCTGCAACTTTCAAGTTCAAGAAACAACACCACTTGCAATGTGCTAATGCTCTAAATGGCAAGTTTTCTCTTGGTGTCACTCAAACCCAAGTGGATCGACACTATCGTCAATGCAAGGAGAAGTGGGGATGGGTGCGTCGTGCCATGGCCAATAGTGGCAATGGCCTTGACAGAACCACTTTCACATTCACACTTTCTGAGTCAGACAAGCAAAGACTCAATGTAAGTTCTTAGTAGTTTTTTCTCTTATTTATATCATGGTCTGATCTAAAAATGCGTGCATAGCTGCTATTGTCTATATATATGTATGCTTCATATTCACTGTCTCTTGTTGTGTTTTTTTATACCTGCAACTTCTCTCATGTTTTGTGTTCGTTACATCATTATTTTACTCTTTTTACCTTTCCTTGTGTGCAGAAAACTGCAGTCAATTATCTTACTAGACCCATTAGGTTCTTTCATCAATTGGAAGAGTTATTCTCAGATCAATCTCATGCTGATGGCTCACTCGCAGTTGACCAAACCACTGTTAATGTGGATGATGGTAGTGATGACAGCGAGGATGTGAGGGAACTTGAAGGAAATCTAATTCCAGCAGACAGTGACGAAGCTGACTCTGACACTATTGATCGCCGCAGTCCTAAAGTCGACTTGGATGGCAATCCATTAAACAAGAAGCACAAGTGTGCATCATCATCACCTTCCAAGAAGCCAACCAAGGGCAAAGCAAACAAGAAGGGCAAGGTATCTAATGATGATATGGTAACCAGTATCAAGAAGCTAGCTAAATCCCTTGCATCCCCTATTGTGTCTGTGCAACCAATGCCACCTGCAGATCCTTATGCAAATCTTTGGAAGCGGATCAATGCCCTTACCATCCCAGCTAAGGATAAACTTGAGATTGTTGCTTATCTATCCAAGCCAGACCAAGATATCTTTCGTAGCTACCTTAACTATGCTGATGAAACAATTCTTTGAGAGTGGGTCATTAGCTACTTTGAGCCTCAGTTTCATGAAGGTGGCAATGATGGATCTGCGGCTGCTCACTGAATTGCCACATGGTTAGATAGAGTTTGTGGCAACCTTTTGTTTATATCGCTAGGAACGCTTTAGCACGTAGTGGGAGCATGGATAACATCATCATGCATATTTTGTCTATATGCAGCAAACTTGGGTGCATCATGTACTGTTTGTATGGAGTGCATTTGGTGCATGGCTGGCTGTTTATGTCCTAGATGGTATGGTAAAGGATGTGAACCTTATTTCGTCTATCATGTATCAAACAATATATGAGTTACTTAATGTATGAGTTTAATTATGTTTTTCTGAAGTTCTGGAAATGCATAGTTTGTGTGCGTATGTGTGTTGGTTAATTCAATTTTTTGTAGCATGTGATATGTGACTGCCTGTTTACACACAAGTGTTCTTTTATTGGCTGGCATGCAATTTTCAAATTTTGAAACCAAACGAAACACATGCCAGTCAAAGGTGCCAAATATTTGGCTTCAAACCAAATGACATCCAATGGTTTTGCCAAAAAATTGGCAAGTACTAATGGCTACAATCCAAACAGCCATGACTTGCCAATTTTTTGGTCATGCCCTAGAATTGGTGATGCCAATCATTTGGTAGGGCAAGATTGGGCTCAAACCAAACAGCCCCTAAGTCCTTTCACTAGGATATCTGACATGACAATTCCACGATAGTTGGCACCCACCGTGGGGCCAGCGCACTGTGGATTTGAGTTCTTGAAGGGAAGCTTCGAAGGGCTCAAGGGATACGCCGTGGGCCGGTTGACCAAGAGTCATCGCGGCAAGCTCTACATCGACGACGCAGGCTGGGGCCCCGACACCGGCTCAATTGAGTACGGGTACCGGGTCCCCTTCGGCGGAATTCACGTCTTCATCGGCAAGATCAGCGAGCCGGGCTCTGAGCCTGACATCTGCACCGACCTCGTCAAGACGGCTCAGCGTGCAAGACCCGCCCGGGCTTTGCCAACCATGAAGCATGCCTTCATGGGATGCATCCACGGAGGACTCTCTGAAGGATCTGGATCTGGCAGTGAGACGACCATCTATTCTGATGGTGAGTCATCCACAGACGAGACGGATTCATTGTATCAACTGCAAGACGGCGGGCTTGGGGGCTGTTTCGATGGCAGCAGTATTCCGGATCTCCTTGAGCCGCCGAGCAGGGTCGGGATCTTCATGGCTGGCACGCAACCTATTCAAGACTCCACAACTACGGCAGCAATAACCTCCGGGTCAGCAGCAGCCGGGGCAGGAGGCCCTGTGCGCTCACCGGCTGAGGTGCTGATGGATCTCACGGATAAGATGACCGCTCTGTTAACTGTCGCGGTCAACCCGGCGGATCAAGCTCAACATGATGCGGAAGTGGCGCAGTTAAAACTAGATATAGTGCAGGCTAAGGAAGATCTGGCAGCGGAAGATGTCAGGATGATCGCAGAGCGGACACTCAGGCTCAGCTGATTCAGGTGCAGACTTTCCGGCTCATGATGGATCAGTTTGCGTCCAATGAGGTCATGAGGAGAAGATACCAGAAGACTCAGTCTCGGCTCCCTCCGGTTTATGATCCTCGAAACCTCTTCCATAATCCCGGTGCAGGGGCCAGTAACCCGCCGGTGACAGACCGGGTTGCGGCACCCAGGGCTGGAACGCCAGTTCAACCATGTATGATGGAGCCTCCCTATACGTCTCCGACGTATCTATAATTTTTGATTGCACCATGCTATATTATCTATTGTTTTGGACTATATTGGGCTTTATTTTCCACTTTTATATTACTTTTGGAACTAACCTGTTAACCGGAGGCCCAGCCCAGAATTGCTGTTTTTTGCCTATTTCAGTGTTTCAAAGAAACAGAATATCAAATGGAGTCCAAACGGAATGAAACCTTCGGGAATGTGATTTTCTCATCAGATAAGATCCAGAAGACTCGAACCCTCCGTCAAGAAAGCCACGAGGCGGCCACGAGGGTGGAGGGCGCCCCCCCTAGGGCGCGCCCCCTGCCTCGTGGGCCCCCCGAGGCTCCACCGATGTACTTCTTCCTCCTATATATACCTACGTACCCCCAATAGATCAGATACGGAGCCAAAAACCTAATTCCACCGCCGCAACTTTCTGTATCCACGAGATCCCATCTTGGGGCCTGTTAGGAGCTCCATGGAAGGGGATTCCACCATGGAGAGCTTCTACATCAACATCATAGCCTCTCCGATGAAGTGTGAGTAGTTTACTTCAGACCTTCGGGTCCATAGTTAGTAGCTAGATGGCTTCTTCTCTCTTTTTGGATCTCAATACAATGTTCTCCCCCTCTCTCGTGGAGATCTATTCGATGTAATCTTTTTTTTGCGGTGTGTTTGTTGAGACCGATGAATTGTGGGTTTATGATCAAGATTATCTATGAGCAATATTTGAATCTTGTCTGAATTCTTTTATGTATGATTGAGTTATCTTTGCAAGTCTCTTTGATGTATCCGTTTGGTTTGGCCAACTAGATTGGTAGTTCTTGCAATGGGAGAAGTGTTTAGTTTTGGGTTCAATCTTGCGGTGTCCTTACCCAGTGACAGAAAGGGTTGCAAGGCACGTATTGTGTTGTTGCCATCGAGGATAACAAGATGGGGCATTTATCATATTGCATGAATTTATTCCTCTACATCATGTCATCTTGCTTAAGACGTTACTCTGTTTTCATTAACTTAATACTCTAGATGCATGCTAGATAGCGGTTGATGAGTGGAGTAATAGTAGTAGATGCAGGCAGGAGTCGGTTTACTTGTCTCGGACGTGATGCCTATATACATGATCATACCTAGATATTCTCATAACAATGCTCAATTACATCAATTGCTCAACAGTAATTCGTTCACCCATCGTAAAATACCTATGCTCTTGAGAGAAGCCACTAGTGAAATCTATGGCCCCCGGGTCTATTTTCATCATGTTAATCTTCCTACGCTTTATTATTTCTTTGCTCTTTACTTTGCCTTTTTATTTTAATTTGCATCTTTATACCAAAAATATTATCTATCATCTCTATCAGATCTCACTCTCGTAACTGACCGTGAAGGGATTGACAACCCCTATTCGCGTTGGTTGCGAGGAGTTATTTGCTTTGTGTAGGTACGAGGGACTTGCGTGTGGCCTCCTACTGGATTGATTCCTTGGTTCTCAAAAACTGAGGGAAATACTTACGCTACTCTGCTGCATCATTTTCTCCTCTTCGGGGAAAACCAACGCAAGCTCAAGACGTAGCAAGAAGAATTTCTGGCGCCGTTGCCGGGGAGTCTACGCAAAAGTCAACATACCAAGTACCTATCACAATCCCTTATCTCTCGTATTACATTATTTGTCATTTGCCTCTCATTTTCCTCTCCCCCACTTCACCCTTGTTGTTTTATTCGCCCTCTATTTTCTGTTCGTCTTTTCGTTTGCCTTGATGTCTTACTTGGCTCGTTTGCTCGCTTGGTTGAAATAGTTGAGTATTTATTCCTAAACAGAGAAGCTAATATCTATGGATCCTCATCCGCTTGCCAATATTTTTAAGGGATCCAATTATGATGAACCAATTCCTAGTGGTTTGGATGCACTAGATTATCTTTATAAGGTTTTGCCCGAAATCCGTAAATCTGAAAATTGTGATGAAGTGCTTTATGAAGTGATTTACGATAGACCTTTGAATAAAAAGCATGATTGCAATTATTTTATTATAAATTCTATTGATGTAAAATATGCTAATAATATGCAAAACCCTAAGGTTTGGGATGCCAGTTTTGCTATGTCCAATAGTCATGATTGGGGAGATTCTTCTTATGATCTTGAAAATTTATTTAAGCCCCATGATGAATATAAGATTGATAATAGTGTTTGAAATAATATTGAAAGTGGGTTTGGAAGCGTGTCAACTTTATATCCCACATATTTGGATAACATTCAATCTTATGAAATATTTGATAAAAGTGGGCTTGGAGAAATCATGACTTTAGTTAATGATAATCCCACTATTTTGGAAGTGTGTCAACTTTGCATGCATGTGGATCGTGTTGATAATATGTTATGTGATAGCTATATTATTGAATTTTCTTATGATCCTACATGTAATTATTATGAGAGAGGAAAATATGGTTATAGAAATTTTCATGTTACTAAATTACCTCTCATTATGTTGATATTGCTATTGTTCCTTTCCGCTTCCTTGCATATGCTAGTTTTTGCTTGCTACGGTAATTTTTTTACCTATAATATGCCTATTAATAGGAAGTATTTTAGACTTAAGTGTGTTTGTCACATGTTTTATGATGCTCTCTTTGTGCCTCAATTCTTGTCTTTCTTGTGTAGCATCATTGAAATCTCAATGCCTAGCTAAAAAGGCTTTAAAGAAAAGCGCTTGTTGGGAGACAACCCAATATTTGTCCTTGCTGCTTAGTAATAAATAATCCATCTACCTTATGTTTAGATGTGGTTCTATGTTTTAGTTAGTGTTTGTGCCAAGTTAAACCTATATGATCTTCTTGGATAATAGTTATTTGATCTTGCTGTAATTTCCAGAAACTTTAGGTTCACGAAAACAATTGTTAGAAATTACCAGAACATGATAAAATAGTGATTCCAATTTCTTATGATCAATAAACAAATCTCCTAGGTCTTCCTATTTTTCTGAATGTTTGGAGTTCCAGAAGTTTGCTTTAGTTACAGATTACTACAGATTGTTCTGTTTTTGACAGATTCTGTTTTTCATGTGTTGTTTGCTTATTTTGATGAATCTATGGCTAGTAAAATAGTTTATGATCCATAGAGAAGTTGGAATACAGTAGGTTTAACACCAATATAAATAAAGAATGAGTTCATTACAGTACCTTGAAGGGGTCTTTTGTTTTCTTTCGCTAACGGAGCTTACGAGATTTCTGTTGAGTTTTGTGTTGTGAAGTTTTCAAGTTTGGGGTGAATTTTTTTTATGGATTATGGAACAAGGAGTGGCAAGAGCCTAAGCTTGGGGATGCCCATGGCACCCCCAATATAATCCAAGTACACCAAAGAGTCAAAGCTTGGGGATGCCCCGGAAGGCATCCGTCTTTAAATCCACTTCACTCGGTTACTTTACTTGGAGCTATATTTTTATTCACCACATGATATGTGTTTTGCTTGGAGCATCTTGTATTATTTGCGTCTTTTCTTGTTAGTTTACCACAATCATCCTTGCTGTACACACCTTTTGAGAGAGCCATAAATGAATTGGAATTTGTTAGAATACTCTATGTGCTTCACTTATATCTTTTGAGCTTGATAGTTTTGGTCTATGTGCTTCACTTATATCTTTTGAGCTTTATAGTTTTGCTCTAGTTCTTCACTTATATCTTTTAGAGCACGGTGGTGGATTTGTTTTAAAGAAACTATTGATCTCTCGTGCTTCACTTAGATTATTTTGAGAGTCTTAAATAGCATGGTAATTTGCTTAATAATAATATGCTTGGTATTCAAGATTTGTAAAAACTTTCTTTTGAGTGCGTTGAATACTAAGAAAAGTTTGATGCTTGATGATTGTTTTGAGATATGAAGGTGATAATATTAGAGTCATCCTAGTTGAGTAATTGTAAATTTGAGAAATACTTGTGTTAAAGTTTGTGATTCCCGTAGCATGCACATATGGTGAACCGTTATGTGATGAAGTCAGAGCATGATTTATTTATTGATTGTCTTCTTTATGAGTGGCGGCCGGGGACGAGCGATGGTCTTTTCCTACCAATCTATCCCCCTAGGAGCATGCGTGTAATACTTTGCTTTGATGACTTCTAAATTTTTGCAATAAGTATATGAGTTCTTTATGACTAATGTTGAGTCCATGGATTATACGCACCTTTTCCCTTCCTTCCACCATTGCTAGCCTCTCTAATACCATGCACCTTTCGCCGGTATCATACATTCGCCGGTATCATACACCCACCCCATACTTCCTCAAAACAGCCACCATACCTACCTATCATGGCATTTCCATAGCCATTCCGAGATATATTGCCATGCAACTTTCCATCGTTCCGTTTATTATGACACGCTCCACCATTGTCATATTGCTAGCATGATCATGTAGTTGACATCGTATTTGTGGCAAAGCCACCGTTCATAATTCTTTCATACATGTCACTCATGAGTCATTGCATATCCCGGTACACCGCCGGAGGCATTCATATAGAGTCATATTTTTTTCTAAGTATCGAGTTGTAATCATTCAGTTGTAAGAAAAATACAAGTGTGATGATCATCATTTTTAGTTCATTGTCCCAAGTGAGGAAAGGATGATGGAGACTATGATTCCCCCATAAGTCGGGATGAGACTCCAAACAAAAAAAAGAAAGAAAGAAAGAGGCCATAAAAAAAGAGAAAAGGCACAAATAAAAAAAATGAGAGAAAAAGAGAGAAGAGACAATGTTACTATCCTTTTACCACACTTGTGCTTCAAAGTAGCACCATGATCTTCATAATAGAGAGTCTCTCGTTTTGTCACTTTCATATACTAGTGGGAATTTTTCATTATAGAACTTGGCTTGTATATTCCAATGATGGGCTTCCTCAAATTGCCCTAGGTCTTCATGAGCAAGCGAGTTGGATGCACACCCACTTAGTTTCTTCTGTTGAGCTTTCATATGCTTATAGCTCTAGTGCATCCGTTGCATGGCAATCCCTACTCACTTACATTGATATCTATTGATGGGCACCTCCATAGCCCGTTGACGCCTAGTTGATGTGAGACTATCTTCCCTCTTTTTGTCTTCTCCACAACCACCATTCTATTCCACATATAGTGCTATATCCATGGCTCACGCTCATGTATAGCGTGAAGATTGAAAAAGTTTTGAAAATTTCAAAAGTATGAAACAATTGCATGGCTTGTCATCGGGGTTGTGCATGATATAAATACTTTGTGTGGTGAAGATAGAGCATAGCCAGACTATATGATTTTGTAGGGATAACTTTCTTTGGCCATGTTATTTTGAGAAGACATGATTGCTTTGTTAGTATGCTTGAAGTATTTTTATTTTTATGTCAATATGAACTTTTGTCTTGAATCTTTCGGATCTGAATATCCATACCACAATTAAGAAGAATTACATTGAAATTATGCCAAGTAGCACTCCGCACCAAAAATTCTCTTTTTATCATTTACCTACTCGAGGACGAGCAGGAATTAAGCTTGGGGATGCCTGATACGTCTCCAACGTATCTATAATTTTTGATTGCTCCATGCTATCTTATCTATTGTTTTGGACTATATTGGGCTTTATTTTCCACTTTTATATTAATTTTGGGACTAACCTATTAACCGGAGGCCCAGCCCAGAATTGCTGTTTTTGCCTATTTCAGTGTTTCGAAGAAACGGAATATCAAATGGAGTCCAAACGGAATGAAACCTTCGGGAACGTGATTTTCTCATCAGATAAGATCCAGGAGAGTTGGACCCTCCGTCAAGAAAGCCACGAGGTGGCCACGAGGGTGGAGGGCGTGCCCCCCTGCCTCATGGGCCCCCCGAGGCTCCACCGACGTACTTCTTCCTCCTATATATACCTACGTACCCCCAACAGATCAGATACGGAGCCAAAAACCTAATTCCACCACCGCAACTTTCTGTATCCACGAGATCCCATCTTGGGCCTGTTTTGGAGCTCCGCTGGAAGGGGATTCCACCATGGAGGGCTTCTACATCAACATCATAGCCTCTCCGATGAAGTGTGAGTAGTTTACTTTAGATCTTCGGGTCCATAGTTAGTAGCTAGATGGCTTCTTCTCTCCTTTTGGATCTCAATACAATGTTCTCCCCCTCTCTCATGGAGATCTATTCAATGTAATCTTCTTTTTGCGGTGTGTTTGTTGAGACCGATGAATTGTGGGTTTATGATCAAGATTATCTATGAGCAATATTTCAATCTTCTCTGAATTCCTTTATGTATGATTGAGTTATCTTTGCAAGTCTCTTCGAATTATCCGTTTGGTTTGGCCAACTAGATTGGTAGTTCTTGCAATGGGAGAAGTGTTTAGCTTTGGGTTCAATCTTGCGGTGTCCTTACCCACTGACAGAAAGGGTAGCAAGGCATGTATTGTATTGTTGCCATCAAGGATAACAAGATGGGGTATTTATCATATTGCATGAATTTATTCCTCTACATCATGTCATCTTGCTTAAGGCGTTACTCTGTTTTCATTAACTTAATACTCTAGATGCATGCTGGATAGCGGTCGATGAGTGGAGTAATAGTAGTAGATGTAGGCAGGAGTCGGTCTACTTGTCTCGGACGTGATGCCTATATACATGATCATACCTAGATATTCTCATAACTATGCTCAATTCTGTCAATTGCTCAACAGTAATTCGTTCACCCACCGTAAAATACCTATGCTCTTGAGAGAAGCCACTAGTGAAATCTATGGCCCCCAGGTCTATTTTCATCATATTAATCTTCCTACACTTTATTATTGATTTGCTCTTTAGTTTGCCTTTTTATTTTACTTTGCATCTTTATACCAAAAATAACAATACTATTATCTATCATCTCTATCAGATCTCACTCTCGTAAGTGACCGTGAAGGGATTGACAACCCCTATTCGCGTTGGTTGAGAGGAGTTATTTGCTTTGTGTAGGTACGAGGGACTTGCGCATGGCCTCCTACTGGATTGATACCTTGGTTTTCAAAAACTGAGGGAAATACTTACGCTACTCTGCTGCATCATCCTCTCCTCTTCGGGGAAAACCAACGCTAGCTCAAGACGTAGCATCTCCCCGGATGAATACTGCTCCACCTCAGTATGTACCAACACCACCGTGTCATTATTCTAACCCGTTGGAGAACATGATCACTGCAGCGGCACGACTGGTGGCTCTCCCGGTGGAGGGCGACTCTCCGACGGCGGTTGAAACCCGCAGGATCAGAGAACTTCTTCAGACGGCTTTAGCACAGCACGAGGCGTACTCATATAGTCGGGACATGATTCATTCAACTCCTCGTCCAAGCCGGAGCCTGAGTTATAGCAGGCACATGGACTCAGCGGTCGTTCCAAGCAACGCCAGGCGCCGTAACCAGCCAGGCGGGCATGACCCGGCGCGCGATGGAGCCTTTAACTTGGTCGATCAGGACAAAATACCTCAAGAGGCTGAGCGGGCAGCTCAGCAGGCGGCTGAGCAGGCGGCTCAGCTGGTGGCTTACCAACCTTTCCCGGTTTATCCGACGGCTTCTACTGAGGCAGGCGCAACAATGAGGACCGGAGGTGTCCCCTGTCTGGTGCCGGCTCTATGTAACGAGCGTTTGCCCAAGGATTTCAAAGGACCTAGAAAGGTGCCTAATTATACAGCCGACTTATAGCGTGGGGCATGGATTGAAAGCTATGAGATGGCTATGGAGTTACTGGAGGTCAGTGACGCTGTGATGGCCAAGTACTTCACCATGATGTTGGATGGGACTGCCCGCACTTGGTTGAAGGCGCTACTGCCTAATTCCATCGGTTCATGGGCAGAGTTAAAAGCCCGGTTCTTCTAGAACTTCAAAGATACATGCAAGCAACCCATGTCAATTGTGGATTTGACTAATTGCAAGCAAGAGGAGGGTGAGTCCACGACCCATTGGGTACGCCGTGTTAAGGCCATAATACATTCATCTGATAAGATGGATGCCGGCTCTGCAGTCTTAATGTTGGAGAAAAATTGCCGTTTTTTTCGTTTGAAGATGAAGCTAGGGTGGCTCAAGCGTAATTGTAATGACATGGGTCAGCTGATGGTGGCTCTGGTCAAGTACGCCGACTCTGATAGTACCAAGGATCCCGAGTCTGATGATGAAAAGACAGGGAAGGGAAAAAAGAATGGCAACGACAAGGGCCCTCAGCATAACCCGGCAAATCAAGGAGGCAATAATAAACATAAGGCTGATGGTAGCTTGGAGTTTGTGGCTAACACCAATGCGCAGGGCAACAATCAACGATGTAAGGGGAGGCCACCCCCTCGGTCCGGCGGGTCAAGCCCCACACTTGAACAGTTGCTGAATGAGCCTTGTCCGAGACATGGCACCCTGCAGAAACCGACCACTCACCTATGGAAGGACTGCACAATCATGAAGGCTTTCAAGAATTCCAACATGTTTGACGGTAATCATGGGTCGGGCGGCGGCTCAGGTGGTGGCGGCATTCATGGACCGGGCGGTGGTTCAAATTCCAATTTTCCAAACTCTCAGGGCAATCAAGGTGGTTATAAGCAACAATCTGGCCAGGGAGGTCAGCAGCAGCAGCAGGGTGGATACCAGAGTCATCCAAAGTAGCTAAATAGTGGACAATATCATGTGTTTACCACCAGTTTGTGCAAATGGGACCAGAAGCTTCATAAGAGGGATGTGAACGCTGTTGAGCCGGCAGTACCTCGTTATTTGAGATGGTCTGAGCAGCCTATTCTGTGGAGTAGGGAAGATCACCCTCCCCGGCTTGATAATCCGGGTCACTTGGCCTTGGTGGTGGCACGTCAAGTTCGCGGATATAAATTCACTAAGGTGCTCATGGATGGAGGCAGTAGCATCAACATCCTCTATTATGAGACTTTTCGTCGTATGGGTTTAACTGACAAAAACCTCAAGACTTCCAACACTGTTTTTCATGGAGTGGTCCCTGGTAAATCGGCATACTCAGTGGGTAAAATTGAGCTCGAGGTAGCCTTTGGAGATGAGTATGATTCTAGGGCTGAGAAGTTAACCTTTGAGGTGGTCAAAATCAAAAACCCATATCACGCCCTGTTTGGATGGTCGGCTTATGCCAAGTTCATGGCATGGCCGTGTTATGTTTATCTGCAGCTCAAGATGTCGGGTCATAAGGGCACCATCACAGTACATGGGAGCTGAAAAATAGCCTTGGAATGTGAGGAAGGCGATGCAGCTTACGCTGAATCTGTTTGTGCAACAGAGGAGTTGAAGTTCTACAAGGACAATGTTGACCCGGCGGACATGACGTCTTTGAAGAAGCCAACCATAGAGCATGAGCCGGTAATGAAGTTTAAGTCGGCTGATGATACCAAGCTTGTCGATTTTGTTCCACGCGACTCGTCTAAACACTTCAGTATCAGTGCCAATCTAGATCCCAAATAGGAAAGCGCGCTCATCGAGTTCATCCGTGAGAACCAGGACATCTTTGCATGGAAACCTTCTGACATGCCGGGTGTACCGAGAGAACTCGCTGAGCAGACTCTTAATATTGATCCAAAATTTAAGCCGGTCAAGCAGTTTCTTCAGCGATTCAATGAAGAGAGGCGAAAGGCCATTGGTGAGGAAGTGGCCCGGCTCTTGGCGGCCGGGTTCATCATCGAAGTTTTTTATCCCGAGTGGTTAGCTAACCCGGTGCTGGTGCTTCAGAAGAACGGCACTTGGCGTATGTGTGTGGACTACACAGACTTAAATAAGGCCTGCCTGGCTGATCCCTTTGCTCTCCCTCGTATTGATCAAATCATTGATGCTATGGTGGGTTGTGAGCGTTTGAGTTTTCTGGATGCTTATTCTGGTTCATCAGATCAAGATGGCAGTTAAGGACCAGGAGAAGACGGATTTTATTGCTCCATTTGGAGCCTTCTGTTATGTATCTATGCCTTTTGGGCTCAAGAGTGTCCAAGCGACTTATCAACGGTGTGTGCAAAATTGTCTTCACAATCAGATTGGGCGCAATGTTCACGCTTACGTGGACGACATTGTGTTGAAATCCAGAGTGAAGGAGACCTTGATAGATGATCTAAAGGAGAACTTTGGTAATCTCCGGGTCTACAAAATGATGCTTAACCCGGCCAAGTTTGTTTTTGGTGTACCTGCAGGCAAGCTTTTGGGTTTTCTGGTTTCCAACAAGGGCATTGAAGCTAACCCGGAGAAGATCAAGGCAATCACCTCTATGGCTAAGCCGGCATGCATCAATGATGTCCAGCGTTTGGTGGGTCGTATTGCTGCTCTAAGCCGGTTCATAAGCCGGTTTGACGAGAAGGCTATACCACTGTATCAAATGATGAAGAAGACAGATAACTTCGGTTGGAGTGATGCTGCTAACGCTACCTTTAAAGATTTGAAGAGACAGCTAGCCGAGCTGCCGGTCCTTGCTGCTCCCATTGATAAGGAGCCATTATTATTATATGTGGCTGCTAACACGCGGGCTGTCAGTATGGCCATCGTGGTGGAGTGCAAGGAGGCTGGCAAAGAGCATCCGGTTCAACGGCCGGTTTATTACATCAGTAAGGTACTCATTGAGTCCAAGCAAAGGTATCCACATTGGCAGAAACTCGTTTATGGGGTATTCATGGCAAGCCGGAAACTTAAGCAATATTTCCAGGGTCATCCCATCACTATGGTCAGTTCTGCTCCTTTAGGGGATATCATCCAAAATAGAGAGGCCACAGGACGAGTCGCCAAGTGGGCCATTGAACTTGGGCCTCATGGTTTAAAATATGTACCACACACAACTACCAAGTCCCAAGCACTGGTGGACTTCATCAACAATTGGACAGAACTGCAGATGCTGGAAGAGAAGCCAGACAACACGTATTGGACTATTCACTTTGATGGGTCCAGGCAATTGGAGGGCTCGGGGGCTGGAGTTGTTTTAGCTTCCCCTCGAGGTGACAAATTTTTTTATGTGCTATGATTGATGTTTCCCTGTACTAACAATGCAACTGAGTATGAGGCCTTACTCCATGGTCTTCGGATGGCTAAGGAGATGAGCTTAAGCCAGGTAAGATGTTTTGGCGACTTAGATTTGGTGGCTCAACAAGTATCAGGCAAGTGGGATTCCAAGGATCCTCTCATGGCGGCTTATCGTCGTGAAGTTGATGCCATTGCTGGACATTTCAAGGGTTACCAAGTGGAGCACATTGACCGCAGAAAGAACGAGGCGGCTGATGCCTTAAGCCGGCTGGGCTCTCAGCGTAAGCCGGTGTCGCCTAATACTTTCTTGGATATTCTGCATAACCCTTCTGTCAAGTTACCTACAGAGGAAGACTTGGTTGTTCCTGACCCGGAAGTGCACCTGGTGGCGGCTCTTCACGTCATCCCAGATTGGACAGTGCCATACTTGGCTTACATGACCCAGGGTGAGTTGCCTGAGGATGAAACTTTGGCCAGGCAGATAACCCGGCGGACTAAGTCAATGATAATTGCCGATGGCGAGTTGCACCATCGCAGTGTCACTGGGGTGTTTCAGCGTTATGTCTCTCCTGAAGAAGGCCAAGAAATTCTATGTGAGATTCATGAAGGGGATTGTGGCCATCATGCCGGGTCAAAATCCCTTGTGGCCAAGGCTTTATGTCATGGATTTTATTGGCTGACGGCTCATGCTGATGTAGAGGACCTGGTCAGTAAATGTGACGGTTGTCAGAAGTTCTCGAGACGTGCTCACGTGCCGGCTCAAGAGTTGAGGATGATTCCAAATTTCCAATTACTTGGCCGTTTGCAGTCTGGGGGCTTGACATGGTTGGGCCTTTCAAAAGGTCCAAGGATAAAAAGACCCACCTCTTGGTGGCGGTTGACAAATTTACAAAGTGGGTTGAGGCAGAGCCAGTTAGTAAGTGTGATGCAGCCACGGCGTTTCAATTCATGAAGAAGGTGATATTTCGCTTTGGCTTTCCACACAACATTATAACTGACAATGGTACTAATCTGTCTAAAGGCTCCATGGAAGAATTTTGTCAACGTGAGCATATTCGGCTTGATGTTTCATCAGTGGCTCACCCCAAATCCAATGGTCAAGCTGAGAGAGCCAATTAGGAAATCGTGAAAGGCATCAAGCCCCGGCTTTTGGTCACTTTGTAACGTACGCCGGGTTGTTGGGTTGAGGAATTACCCTCTGTGATATGGAGCATCAACACTACTCCTAACAAGTCTACGGGTTACACGCCTTTCTTCATGGTTTACGGAGCTGAGGCGGTTCTCCCTAGTGACATCCGTCATGACTCGCTCCATGTGGCGGCTTATGCTGAGGCGGACAATGAGCAAGCGCTTCAGGATGCCCTCGACCTGTTAGATGAAAAGCGTGACTTGGCAGCAGCTCATTCGACGATTTACCAACAGGACCTGCACCGCTACCACAGCCGCCGGGTTAAGTCCAGAACCTTTCAGGAAGGTGATTTGGTGCTCCGGCTCATCCAGGATCAAACTGATGCACACAAGTTATCCCCACCTTGGGAAGGGCCCTTTGCGGTCAGCAAGAACTTGAACAACGGGTCATACTACCTCATCAATGTTCAAGAGCACAAAGACTCACGTAAGTCGGAGGAAGAGACCCGCCGACCATGGAATATCGCTCATCTTCGGCCTTACTACACTTGAGCCACCGGCTCTCATGATGTACATATTTTGACAATGTATATATTATGATAAGTAATAAAGCAGGACCTCTATCTTTTTTTCATCCTCAAAGGTAATATGTCATTGTCATTGTCATCTCAAATGATCACTTGGGGGCTGATCGCATCCGAATCTAGCCATTAAACCTTATGATCATTAGGGGGCTTCCTGTTCATACATAGGTCGTATTCGAACCAAAGAGAACATAGCAGTCGGTACCCTCTTGATTGGCACACTGCCGAGCTCACTAGGGGGCTTCTTGATCGTATTCAAATCATAGCTCAACCCCTTTTGGGAACCGACTTTGATCGTATTTGAATCAGAGTCGTTAAAAAACTCTCAAGGTCATTAGGGGGCTTCCTGTTCAAACATAGGTCGTATTCGAACCAAAGAGAACATAGTTGTCGGTACCCTCTTGATCGGCGCAACGCTAAAGCCACTGGGGGCTACATGATCGTATTCGAATCCTAGCTTAACCACTTTGGAACGGTTTAATGATCGTATTCGAATCAGAAGCCTAGAATTTTTTATTTTCCATTATGTTTAAGTTTTATTTTAAGGCAACCTTTCTTTGACTTGAGACTTTTTGTTTAAAAGATTTAAGTACCAGCATGGTTAAAATTTAACCCGGCTTGATTTTTGGATGATAAGTCATCAACATATGTGAATCATCATATCCTTTGGAAGTGTTGGTTTCCAAAGATTGGGTTATCACCCTTACTGTTCGGGTCATATAAGCCGGCAGTACAAATCAAAAGATCACAGGTATGAGATTATAATTGTTTCAACATTATATGTTACAACTGGCTTATATGTGATTCTCTTTTTATCTCAATGGTAATACGTCAAGATATTATGACCCGCCATGCGGTAAGCCGCCAAGGGATCTTGTGATCTATTTCTATGTACAGGGCAGTTAAAAGACTTGGTCAAGCATAAGGAAAGAAGATGATAAGTGTAAAACGGGTGAATATAATATGGCGGCTTAATAGTATTAAACACCAAAAACGTGCACGATGGCACAACAAAAGCAAAGTAATTTTATTCTATTACACGACTCCCCGAGTCCAAATGATTCATATTGTTTTTATCACATCACAGGTATGAGCCGCCACGGCGGATTAACTCTCGTGTTGGCCTGAAGCGTCCGGGTTAGCCCTCTCTGCTTCTTTGCCCTGTTCCCTTTCCTGGAAGGTTGATGATGACCAGTCAATGCCATTCAAAGCTTCAAATTCAGCTTCATCATCAACTAGTCCGGCCGGGTCAACTTCAGGGGCGAAGGTATGCTTACGGAGTGGGGGGATCAGGCTGGTCACTTTATAATGAGGCGTTGGAATTCTCCGGTTCTCCGCATCATAGCCCGGCTAGTACTTGGAGAGATCTGCTTCATCAGCTATCAGGGTGGCTAGAGGGTGTATCTCCTTCACACAAGCGGCAAAGTCTTCCTGTTCAAAGGGAGTGCCATCCTCCTTAAAGCTTGGATAACCAATGGCGAGGTCTGCGCGGGTCTAACTCCGGTAGCCAAGCTTTGGCCCGACTTAAGGCAGCCACAACTCCGACTCTTACAGACGATCGTCTTAATTCAGTAAACCGCTGGGGCAGTACAGAGAGTTTCTTTAGCACATCCGCCAGAAGGGCGGGTACTTCATTTGACATGGCCACTTTGGCTAAGGCGCGTTGTGACCCGGTGTAGAGTTGTTCCACCAGTGTGTAAACCGCCTTTAGCTTGATTAGCATATCTTGGTTCAGATTTGAACTCCTAGGGCCTGCATAAACATTGTCAGGTGAGTTAACTACAATTTATGTGATCAATAGAAAGATTCAAGTATTTAACGCTTGCAGGGAGACTTACCAAAGATTGCTGGGACCATCTGAGAGACATGGCGTTTTAAGCCGGATAATTCACCTGTTGCCTCTTCAAGAGCCGCCTCCGCCTTCTCAGCACGATTGATCAAAGAAATTTTTTCGTCATCCCGGGCCTTTTTCTCCATTTCATAATTTTTGTTCAGCTTTTCTTGTTCAGAAACGCTGAATTTAAACTTGGAGTCAGCTTGTTGGGTTTCCGTCTCTTGGGCCTCAAGGCGGTTCTTCAAATCAGATACTTCTGATTCAAGTTGACTAGTGGTGGCCTGTAAAAATACCGGGTCAAAATCAGGACAATCATGATGCAATATTAAAGTCCCAAGCCTTTTGCAAGCAACAACACTTGGCACTTGGGGGCTAATGTCTACCAAAGAAATTTACTTAAAGTGGCAGTTCATGACAGTAAGTCCCAAGCACTTTGCAAGCAACAGTACTTGGCACTTGGGGGCTAATGCATATTGCTGTTCAAGCTTTTCAAATACTTTATTCTATACAACCATATGAAGTACCGGCTCAAAACATGCTGGTTAAGCCACCCCTTGGGGACTAAGCCGGATTTCTTCTATATGTTATCCAAATATGTTACTAATGCCACTAAGTTTGTTTCTAAGTCTACAGCGTATTCAACATAAGAAATAGACTTGGGGGCTGGCATAGTAAGGATAAATGAGTACAGAGAAAGGATTGTACCTCAAACTTCTGGTGCATCTATTTCACCATGTCAATTTCAATGTCACGGCTGCTGTGCACTTGACTCATATAGCCCGAAAAGACTTCTCCAATACTCATGTGAGTATAGCCAGCGACATCAAGCATCACCCGGTGGTGTTCTAGAAGCTCCTCCTTGGCAGAACACTTAGCCAGCACGGTTGGCCTCCCCGGCTCAACAAAACCGGTCTTGGTGATCTCGACATCAGTGTCCTGAGGATCATCCGTCCTGGCCGGGCTAGGAACTTCCGGGTTTTCTGAGCCATCGGCGGCTCGCTCGGCAGGCGGGTCATCAGTTGGCGTTGGCATGTCATGTGCTGGCTCAGGTGGCGGCTCATGAGTGGAGGTTTCAGGCGCGGCTGTTCCAAGTTCCGGCTCAGTTAAAACCATTTCTTTGGCCGACTTATTCTTCTTGACCCTTTTGCGGGGCTTTGCTTTTCCACTGCATAAAATCAATAGGTTAGGGAAAATACAACGAATTGAAATGAATACAGGATAAGCAGGTTATCATTACCCTAGAGCGGTCTTGAAAGCCGGCAGATTGGACTGCATTGAGTCGCCGGAGGAAGAGGAAGTTTCCTGATAATCCGAGTCAAAAGAATTGAGTGGTTGACGAGTGAGACCCGCCAAAGGATAAAAGAGATTTAAATCAGAGGTGACCTCGTTTCGGCGCTTCCTTGGGGTGCTCGGCAAGCCGGAGGAGAGCTTCGCATCCTTCCTGGTCCGGGTTTGCCTCCGGCTCTCATGAAATTGTCGCTTCAAAGGAAATTGAGGATCTTGATAAGCTAAGGGATGTGAAAATCTTACTTTCCGGGTTACTCTGCGGATTTTCTGTCTTGGCAAAGGCTCGGAGTCGGAGGAAATGATAGTCACCTCTTCATCCTTGCTATGGCTTGCTGCTGTGTCCTCCTGCTGATAATCAGTGTCAACAAGATGGTTAAAAAAGGAGCCAATAGAGTTAAGGGCTACCTCTGAATCAGAAGATTCTTCTAGCTGAAGCAACTCAGAGGCGGTGGCTTTCTTACCCTTCTTATTTGCAGCCTCTTTCCTGGCGGCTCTCTTGGCCTTCCGGGCTTTCTTTGCAGCCTCATGATCGTACTTAACCTTCCAAAATTTATCACCAGCCTGTGAAAATAAGCAAAGACATGAGTATAGATAAAAACATCAAAAAAATAAAGGTAATTGGTTCAGGTGGGCGGCTTACCGCTGGAGACGGGTTAGCTTCGCAGAAGGGGCTTAATCCCACCTTACCACAATCTGCTAGGCTCTCGTTCAAGAGCGACTTCGTCGTATCATTGATGACATCTTCAGGCAAGTCATCAGGGCTGTGCCGCAGAGGGTCATCCCTTTTGCCTGTGTAGGTGCTGTGGCACCCTGGCTCAGAGAAAACTGGAACGCCCCGTATTCCAGACCAGAGATCGAGATGAAGTCTTCTGGAATATGGCACTGCTTAGCATAGAACAAACCAACTCTTTATTATTACACGAATATGAATACAAGGTCTCCGATATTACAATGAATAACATCGGCATGGCGACACTACACCATCCTCAGTTGCTCTATGCAAGCAGCAGAACAACTCGAAGCAGCGGAATAACTCTAGCAGCGGAACAACAACGACGATGGTGAACTCCACTCCGCAGGGACTTTGGCAGGAACGCTTATCCCAGCTCGCACGAACGGAAACCACGACAAGCAAGCAATCAAATCCGGCATGACCTGCAAGCTGGCACGACACGCCAGGTCAGTACATTGAATGTACTTGCAAGCTCACAAATAACCAGAAGCATTCAAGACAGACAACAACATGGCAATTACAGGTTAAACAGGAATTATCATGATATCATCAGAACAATATACCATGGCATGACCAATATAAACATGATACAGCTACCACAAAATGAAAACATTAATCCGACAATACTAGCATGCAACATGATGACCCTATATGCACCATTTATTCTGCTCGGGTTACTTCGTAACCAACACATGCATCACTTACCAACCTCGGACATCACACGATCATCTCAGGATCAAATCAAGCTTGGTATAAACAATACCGTAGTAATCATTAAATGACCACAAGGAGCTTGATCTTTACCCATGATTCTCGCACAACATCACGAATATCCAACAACTTGGTATCCTCGATACCATGGTGATCCTTACGGTGATCACAACCACGAAAAACACTTGGTCTCAAACCGTGATCCTTATGGCAATCACAACCAACTTATCTCATTGTTATTAAGCACATTATTCTTATTACTGTTGACTCATGGTGTGACCTACTTTCGACTTGGGCCCTTATCCGCGGGCGCGGCTATCGATAGATTTAATATACACTCTGCAGAGGTTAGTACACTGTACCCACACTACGGAACCCAAGGCCTCGCACTCCCATTCGGGTGGACCAACGGCGTTCCAACAAAACCGATCTACTGCCATGACACTCTCCCGGCCACTCCGACTCACTCCCCTCTGGGCTAAGTCATGGGTGGCCCCGTGTCTACCTCAAGACACCTCAAACCACCGTCATGGCCCAAAACAATAAACCGTCCCAAACAGGGACATGTGCACATAATAGCAACAACGGGCACACAAGGCTTAGGTCCGCCTACCTGATCAGGGTAGCACGCGCCCATAACCTTCCCTCGTTGGAGGCATCGCCGAGAGGCACAACAATAAACCCAGTTAGGACCGTCTCATACCAGTATCGTGGTTGCACTGGTCAGCATCGTTTCAGCGGCACCATGACTCAACCAACAGATGTTCAAGTTCAATTTAATACGATTAACTTGAATGCAAATATGCTGAGCCATGACAAAATGCATGAACATGATATCAACATAATCATGAGGGTATCACATAACTATCCACCATATCAACAATAAATCATATCCACTGAGCATGGCATACTGACTAGCATGACCATCACCAACATCAACATGTACTACTAGCAAGCATAAACATATGAAAGGAAATACTAGCAGGTAGAACATGATAACAGAGTACAAGACAACAAAGCACAAAAGTGAACTTACAAATCTAAATATCACCGGTGCAACGATAACCATCTTTTCAACAAGCAAACATTTTATAAAGATTCAAGTTGAAAACCATGGCGACTGCATGACTATCGTGCAAGTGGGTATTGTGGCTTGCCTGGGGATGAAGAAGGCACCGGGGAGAAGTGCGATAAACTTGCGGAACGAATCGCCGGAAAACATTCTCTCTCGGAGGGGGATGAATAAGGGCAAGGGCAAAAAGGTCATTTTCAAAGTGTCAAACCATAGTGCAAAAGAAACCAACAGAACAGGCTCGACGAAACGAAGAAGTGGGCTTTGGAATCACCTCATTTGGAGTTATGGTTAAAAAGATATGAAGTGTTTTTTGCTAGGGACCTTTCTATAATTAAAATATATTCAAACAGGGCCTGGACACAAAAACAGAAAGCGCCTTTCGACAGAATACGCTTCCCGACTGAGAAAACGTAAACTGGACCGCAACAGAGCCCGAGTACGCTTTCGGATAGGGAAGACGTATTCTAGCGGAATACGCTTCCACTTATCCTAGTCAACAGAGGCGGGGCTGGCTCCTGTCTCGCTGACTGGTGGGGCGCGCCCATAACCTTCCCTCGTTGGAGGCACCGGCGAGAGGCACAACAATAGACCCAGTTAGGACCGTCCCATACCGGTAAACGTGGTTGCCTTTAGTCAAGCATCGTTTCAGTGACACCATGACTCACCCAACAGATTTCCAAGTTCAATTTAATCCGGTTAACTTGAATGCAAATATGCTGAGCCATGATAAAATGCATGAACATGATATCAACATAATCATGAGGGTATCACATAACTATCCACCATATCAACAATAAATCATATCCACTAAGCATCGCACACAGACTCGCATGACCATCACCAACATCAACATGTACTACTAGCAAGAATAAACATATGAAAGGAAATACTAGCAGGTAGAACATGATAACAGAGTACAAGACAACATAGCACAAAAGTGAACATACAAATCTAAACATCAGGAACAACGATAACCATCTTTTCAACAAGCAAACATTTAATAAAGCTTCAAGTTGAAAACCATGGCTACTGCATGACTATCATGCAAGTGGGTATTGTGGCTTGCCTGGGGATGAAAAAGGCACCGGGGAGAAGTGCGATAAACTTGCGGAACGAATCGTAGGAAGCGTTCTCGCTCGGAGGGGGCTGAATAAGGGCAAGGGCAAAAATGTCATTTTCACAGTGTCAAACCATAGTGAAAAAGAAACCAACAGAACGGGCTCGACGAAATGAAGAAGTGGGCTTTGGAATCACCTCATTTGGAGTTATGGTTAAAAAGATATGAAGTGTTTTCTGCCAGGGACATTTACGTAATGAAAATATTTTCAAACAGGGCACGGACAGAAAAATGTAAAGCGCCTTTCTCAGTAACACGCGACTGAGAAAACGTAAACTAGACCGCAACAGAGCCCGAGTACGCTTTCAGATAGGGAAGACGTATTCCAGCGGAATACGCTTCCACTTATCCTAGTCAGCAGAGGCGGGGCCGGCTCTTGTCTTGCTGACTAGTGGGGCCGTGGGGTCCACGCGCTGGTCAACTCCCTCCTCCCGCCTCCTCCTTCTTCTCCCCCGACGCCGCACGTAGAGCAGAGGAGAGGCCGCCGGCTGGTCGAGGGGCACGGCCCTGGAGGGGCTCCGGCGACGGTGAAAAGGGCAGGGAGACTCTCCGGAGTGTGGGGAAGGCGATGGTGGTGGCTAGAGGTGGAGGAGGGCTCGGCTTCGGCCGAATTTGAGTGGAGCACCGAGGCGAGGCTTCGGCCATGGGAGGGCAACGGGAGCTCCTCGAGCTCGGGGAAGTGGCTAGGCAGGTCTTGGGAGGTGGGTGAGGCGAGTGGGGTGCTCGGACGACCTCGGGGTGACTTAAATAGCAGCGGAGGAGCAGCCACTGTTGTCACCGGCTAGCAGACAGCGTGTCCGGCGCCGCGGACGCGTGCTCGTGCGCATGGACTCGGGGGCAAACGACGGGGAGGGCACAGTGGGGGCTCTCACGGAGCAGAGGAGGCCAAGGGGGTGTAGGGAGGAAGCGGCCGAGGAGAAAGATGACAGCCGGTGCACTGTGCTCTCGTGGGCGCTCATCTGCGAGCGTCAGTGAGGAAGCCGCCGAAGGGGGAGGGGGTCCATCGGAGCGGCGACGACGAGATGCATCCACTGGACAAGCTCACGGGCGCGAAGACAGTGAGAGGGGGAGGGGCCCGAGCAAGAAGACGCTCAGGGCGCGGCCATTAAACACCAAAACAGTGGTCACCGCGTGCACTGGTGCACACAGTGCCACAAGTGATGCCAAACCATGTCTGTGGGTTAGTCCCTCCTGGGTAAGTTGTAACTATGGTGGTAACTAGGTGAAAGAGGCTCTGGTTAAATAGTTATCACCCTCTGAAGTTTACTGCAGTAAACTTGGGTGAGCACTTGTGATCAACAGAGATATACTAGGGGCCAAATAAGTTGTCTGGGGTGTTAAGCTATGGAGGGACTATGATCCTGGAGGTTTTGAGGGTAAATGGATCAAGATTTACTGCAGTTGCTTAACAACTGCATATTTGGTCCAGAAGTGAAGATCAACAAGATGCACTCACATGGAGTTATGGAATGGGATGAAACTTGGCAAATCCTCATGATATGGACATATAAAGATGTTGTAAAAAGATCATGCTAAATGGACAAGCCAAAATAGCACTTTCTTCACAAACATCATTTCTTTCCAGAAACTTGGAATAATATTGGTGATCAAATGGCTCATTCTAATGATTCCAAAATTGGTTGAGAGATGTTTCATGGGTATAAGAATGATCTGGTAATTTAGCAGGATTTTTGAAGCAATATAAAATATACTTGCTTCACAACCTGAAAATATTGCCAAAAACAAAGATTTGCTCCTGTGTTCACATAGATAATTGGATGGGGCTGAAAATGGGTGGATGGGGTTAAAAACTTGTGCATGGGGCAGTTATTTGGACATACAAACATTCCCAAAAAGGTTGGGAGTCAATAGGAGAAATATAAATGACACTTCCTTCACAAAGTGCCATTCAGGGCAGAATAGAAAAAGGAGTATTGGGGAATTATTTTTGAACATGTCAATGAAAAGTTTTGCCATATTTGATAAAGATATGACCCAAACAATTTATGATAATTATTTGGGAATTTTAGGAGTGAGGGAAATATAGGTTGCTTCACAACCTAGGGCAATTTGAGTTATTCCTTTAATAGAAAAGGAATATTCCCAATAAAAAGAATATTGGGATTTGGGCTAGGATGCAAGTGACAGGGTCTAGAGAAGGATTTGGGAATGACAAGCCACTCTGGAAGCAAAGAAGAGGTCATCTTCTTCAGCCTGCACCACAAAGCTACGGAAAAAGAAAACTTCGGCAAAAACCTCGAAACAAAAAAAAGAAAAAGAAAGTGCCAAAAATCAGAAATTTGTCACAAACCTTACCCCCTTAAAGAAATCTCGTCCTCGAGATTTGGTTGCTCAGGGAACTAGTATGAATATTCTGACTTAAGGAAACTGTTTCCAACTCGGGTATCCTTTTTCCTTTATTGTTTTTCCCACTAAATTTTTATTTGACTGGCCCCAGGTGGGTTGCTTTACTGTATCCACATTCTGACAGATCTTTCCTGGCTTGCTCATTCTTATATAGGCTCCAATTTCTTTTTAGATCTGCTGACTAGCTGAGTGTGATTTAATTATCACGACTGAAATATAAGTCCGTCTCACAAATCCAAAAGTAATTTCCGCTGGGTGTGCCACCCGGCACTGACAACCTTTTCATGTAATGATGATCAGATTTTTCTGATGAAAACTCAAGCTCTGACTCTTGCATTGGGTTTCTCCACTAAATGCAGGTCCTTTGGGTTCCAAACAGGGAGTTGAAGCATAACCGTTTCTTGACAGATTCTGACTCATCGCAGAAGTTTCTGAATCATCTTAACCGGTTCCACTGTCGTGAGTATCGGATCCATACCAAATATTAGATTGTCTCCTGTCGCGGCCAGCATAAAGGGTTTGGCCTGTATGATAATATCTGCAGACTTGACTGACTGTGGTTCTGACGTAAACATTTTGTTCACGTCATGCTATCCATGATGATTCATATAAGTGAGGACTCAGGCTTCCAGACTGTTATTCCTCATGCCGATTACTCATGCTGTAGGCATATCCATGTGGATCAATACTGACTTAGACGGTCCGGGGAATCTACACCATGGGGGTCGTGTACAATTTTCATACCTGCCTCACTGGTCTTGCTCCTTCATTATTGTTTTCTTGGTCTGGATCCTTGGCTGAAAGAGCGGGGTCATATTGCTTCTTCGTATGACCATTGGTATTGTCGGTGCAATTTTTCGGCAATTGTAGTTTATCCTCATTTTTCTGATAAGGTAACCCATTAAATGGCAGGTTCAACACCTCTCAAGTTCTGATTGTTGGGAAATGATCATCCGAAACCCTTGCAAGAAATCGACAAATCAATCAGTAGCCACCAGAATGGTCTTTGCCACTCAGATCTGGGACATTACTGAAATAACTCAACCACGGCTCAGGACGGTCAAAAAGCAGCTCAGAGCACGAGACCGGGTCGATAAGAAGAAGGTGGCAGCTCCCTAAAATAGCCAAAAAGCAGCTATAGGGCTACTGTCACAAAAATAAACTCAATAGTTGTACGAGACGGCCAAAAAGCAGGTCAGACTTTTGACAGTTGTTGAAGAGAGAAACAAAAATCGGCATCCACCCCGGATAGCTAGAAACAGCACAGATCACGGGCGTGGTGCCGTCATTGGAGAAAAGGGGATAAGGGCTCATCAGGATCATTTTCCAGTTCACCAGTATGGATCTTATTGATGTCATCAATGCTCATAATCCTTTGTCACACTGTGGTGTATACTGGGTTTATTCTCGTAACCATTCTCACGTGGTTGTCAGATCCTCATCCGAGTGACTTGTAAGATCTTGATGGTATGCTCATTGCATATATACGAGGACCTGATTCCAAGACTGACGTGTATTCTGGCTGATTCTTGATTCTGACCAAAATGTTGCGGATCTGATTCTTGGGATTCACTACCATATGCTGTCAATTCACAGTGTATTACCTCTTACCAATGTCTTACTGAGGAATATTTGCTGGCTTGTGCTCGAAACTTTCATCGGACAGCTTGCTGAAGAAGACTGGGTATCGTGCTTCAGAAGCTTACCCCCTTAAAGACTTTGCTAGGGAAAGACTCAGTACCTTATGCCGAAAGCTTTTGCGGTTGCTTACTGAAGAAGGCAGAGTACCTTTGATAATATTTTGTCAACCTTGCACACAATTTATCTTCTTGCTGGTTTAATCATTTTGTGGTGATGAGTGCATGCTAATGCAAACTTGATACTGACGGTCCATCCAGGATTTTTTTGCATCTAGACAAGATATTCCCAATTTTACTGTAGTTAGCTGACAATTCCATTATGTTTAGTTGAGTTTCCAAATATATGCATTTCTTGCTGACTCTTCGGGTCCAGTGTCGGCTGACGAGCAACTTTAATAGGGAAAAAATTTGTAACACCGAAGGCCCATGGAAAGGAACAACAGAAACGACTAAAACAAAAGCACACAAGCATTCTACTAATATAATTAATCAAGCAATCATCACATATTACTGCTATGCACCCAATAATATGCATGCACACCTAAGCACATAAATTTCGCGGAATCTCCGGTATTGCGGTCTAATAAGCTGTGACGATGTGCACGAGGACGAATAAATGTGTGGAAGAATTGGTGTAATCAGCGCTACACCAAGTGCTAGCTTAGCCAGATAGCAACCTGGACTAGCTCGGAGGCGAGGACGTACTCGGCAATCATGCGGTAGGACACGAAGGTCGCAACCACATTATTATCAAGCGGACGGAAAAAGATCTGTACTCGTCCAAAAAATAGGATTGCGGGGAAAAACTGAGGCTGCTGACATTGCCCTTTCTTGATAACTAAGATCATTAAGGGTTGCCAACACGACAAAATAAAAGAAGAACGATCCGGGATAGAAGCATTTCTATCACCGAAACGATAGATGGGACTGAAAGAAGGACATCAGCGCGATACCTGAGCACCATTTTTGCAAATAGTGTCGGGATCACTTGGCATCACTCTGTTGGGACAGAAATGACACCAAACACCGAAGGAAAAGGAATTGGAGAAACGCAAAGGTTGAGCTGTAGTGGATCTGAACCGATGCCAACTACACTCACCAGATAAACCGTTAGAGACTAAATAATAATCTATATGCATGCTATGCGACAAACAAATGCTGCAATCAAGTGCAACAAACCAACTGGGGTCTATACTACCGCTTTCTAACGTTCGCGTGGTCTAGGGCGTCCTACAGCCAGACCTGCTCTGATACCAAGCGCTATGGCACCCCGGCACAGAGAAAACCGGAACGCCCCGTATTCCAGCCCAGAGATCGAGATGAAGTCTTCTGGAATACAACATTGCTTAGCATAGAACAAACCAACTCTTTATTACTACACGAATATGAATACAAGGTCTCCGATATTACAATGAATAACATCGGCACAGAGACACTACGCCATCCTCAGTTGCTCTATGCAAGCAGCAGAACAACTCGAAGCAGCGGAATAACTCTAGCAGCGGAACAACGACGATGGTGGTGAACTGCACTCCGCAGGGACTCTGGCTGGAACGCTTATCCTAGCTCGCATTTAACGGAAACCACGACAAGCAAGCAATCAAATCCGGCATGACCTGCAAGCTGGCATGACACGCCAGGTCAGTACATTGAATGTACTTGCAAGCTCACAAATAACCAAAAGCATTCAAGACAGACAATAGCATGGCAATTACAGGTTAAACATGAATTATCATGATATCATCAGAACAATATACCATGGCATGACCAACATAAACATGATAAGGCTAACACAACATGAACACATTAATCCGAAAATACTAGCATGCAACATGATGACCCTATATGCACCATTTATTCTGCTCGGGTTACTTTGTAACCAACACATGCATCACTTACCAACCTCGGACATCACACGATCATCTTAGGATCAAATCAATCTTGGTATAAATAATACCGTAGTAATCATTAAATGACCACAAGGAGCTTGATCTTTACCCATGATTCTCGCACAACATCACGAATATCCAACAACTTGGTATCCTCGATACCATGGTGATCCTTACGGTGATCACAACCACGAAAAACACTTGGTCTCAAACCGTGATCCTTATGGCAATCACAACCAACTTATCTCATTGTTATTAAGCACATTATTCTTATTCTTGTTGACTCATGGTGTGACCTACTTTCGACACAGGCCCTTATCCATGGTAGCGGCTATCGATAGATTTAATATACACTCTGCAGAGGTTAGTACACTGTACCCACACCACGGAACCCATGGCCTCGCACTCCCATTCGGGTGGACCAACGGCGTTCCGACAAAACCGATCTACTGCCATGACACTCTCCCGGCCACTCCGACTCACTCCCCTCTAGGCTAAGTCATGGGTGGCCCCGTGTCTACCTCAAGACACCTCAAACCACCATCGTGGCCCAAAACAATAAACCGTCCCAAACAAGGATATGTGCACAAGGCTTACGTCCACCTACCTAATCAGGGTAGCGCGCGCCCATAACCTTCCCTCGTTGGAGGTACCGGCGAGAGGCACAACAATAGACCCAGTTAGGACCGTCCCATACCGGTAAACGTGGTTGCACTGGTCAGCATCGTTTCAGCGGCACCATGACTCAGCCAACAGATTTCCAAGTTCAATTTAATCCGGTTAACTTGAATGCAAATATGCTGAGCCATGATAAAATGCGTGAACATGATATCAACATAATCATGAGGGTATCACATAACTATCCACCATATCAACAATAAATCATATCCACTAAGCATGGCACACTGACTCGCATGACCATCACCAACATCAACATGTACTACTAGCAAGAATAAACATATGAAAGGACATACTAGCAGGTAGAACATGATAACAGAGTACAAGACAACATAGCACAAAAGTGAACATACAAATCTAAACATCACCGGAACAACGATAACCATCTTTTCAACAAGCAAACATTTAATAAAGCTTCAAGTTGAAAACCATGGCTACTGCATGACTATCATGCAAGTGGGTATTGTGGCTTGCCTGGGGATGAAAAAGGCACCGGGGAGAAGTGCGATAAACTTGCGGAACGAATCGCCGGAAAACATTCTCTCTCGGAGGGGGCTGAATAAGGGCAAGGGCAAAAATGTCATTTTCACAGTGTCAAACCATAGTGAAAAAGAAACCAACAGAACGGGCTCGACGAAATGAAGAAGTGGGCTTTGGAATCACCTCATTTGGAGTTATGGTTAAAAAGATATGAAGTGTTTTCTGCCAGGGACATTTCTGTAATGAAAATATTTTCAAACAGGGCCTGGACAGAAAAACAGAAAGCGCCTTTCGACAGAATACGCTTCCCGACTGAGAAAACGTAAACTAGACCGCAATGAGCCCGATGCACGCTTTCAGATAGGGAAGGCGTATTCCAATGAATACGCTTCCACTTATCCTAGTCAGCAGAGGCGGGGCCGGCTCTTGTCTTGCTGACTAGTGGGGCCGTGGGGTCCACGCGCTGGTCAACTCCCTCCTCCCGCCTCCTCCTTCTTCTCCCCCGACGCCGCATGCAGAGCAGAGGAGAGGCCGTCGGCCGGTCGAGGGGCACGGCCCTGGAGGGGCTCGGCTGACAGGGGAAAAGAGGCGGGGAGACTCACGGAGTGTGGGGAAGGCGATGGTGGTGGCTAGAGGTGGAGGAGGGCTCGGCTTCGGCCGAATTTGAGTGGAGCACCGAGGCGAGGCTTCGGCCATGGGAGGGCAACGGGAGCTCCTCGAGCTCGGGGAAGTGGCTAGGAAGGGTACTAGGAGGTGGGTGAGGCGAGTGGGGTGCTCGGACGGCCTCGGGGGTGGCTTAAATAGTCATGGTAGGAGCAGCATGTTGTCACCGCCGTGAGCAGCGTGCTTTCAAGCGCATGGACTCGGGGGCAAACGACGGGTAGGGCACAGTGGGGGCTCTCACGGGGTAGAGGAGGCCAAGGGGGGTGCAGGGAGGAAGCGGCCGAGGAGAAAGACGACGGCCGGTGCACTGTGCTCTCGTGGGCGCCCGTTTGCGAGCGTCAGTGAGGAAGCCGCTGGAGGGGGAGGGGGTCCATCGGAGCGGCGACGACGAGATGCATCCACTGGACAAGCTCACGGGCGCGAAGACAGCGAGAGGGGGAGGGGCCCGAGCAAGAAGACGCTCAGGGCACGGCCATTGCACGCCAAAATGGTGGTCACCGCATGCACTGGTGCACACTGTGCCACAAGTGATGCCAAACCATGTTTGTGGGTTAGTCCCTCCTGGGTAAGTTGTAACTACGATGGTAACTAGGTGAAAGAGGCTCTGGTTAAATAGTTATCACCCTCTGAAGTTTACTGCAGTAAACTTGGGTGAGCACTGGTAATCAAGAGAGATATGCTAGGGGCCAAATAAGTTGTCTGGGGTGTTAAGCTATGGAGGGACTATGATCCTGGAGGTTTTGAGGGTAAATGGATCAAGATTTACTGCAGTTGCTTCACAACTGCATATTTGGTCAAGAAGTGAAGATCAGCAAGATGCACTCACATGGAGTTATGCAATGGGATGAAACTTGGCAAATCCTCAAGATATGGACATTTAAAGATGCTGTAAAAAGATCATGCTAAATGGACAAGCCAAAATAGCACTTGCTTCACAAACATCAATTCTGTCCAGAAACTTGGAGTAATATTGGTGATCAAATGTCTCATTGAAATGATTCCAAAATGGGTTGAGAGATGTTTCATGGGTATAAGAATGATCTGGTAATTTATCACGATTTTTGAAGCAATATAAAATATACTTGCTTCACAACCTGAAAATATTGCCAAAACAAAGAGTGCTCCTGTGCTCACATAGATAATTGGATGGGGCTGAAAATGGGTGGATGGGGTTAAAATGAGCACATTAAGGAGTGTGCAAAATTTCAACTCATTTGGGTACTCCTAGCTAGTACTTCCTTCAGAAAGCCTTCTGTTTGACAGAAACTTTGAAAAGTTCACTGAGGAAGATTAGCTAGGCAAATAAATTCTAACTTGTGCATGGGGCAATTATTTGGACATACAAACATGCCCAAAAAGGTTGGGAGTCAATAGGAGAAATATAAATTACACTTCCTTCACAAAGTGCCATTCAGGGCAGAATAGAAAAAGGAATATTGGGGAATTATTTTTGAACATGGCAATGAAAAGTTTTGCCATATCTGATAAAGATATGACCCAAAAAATTTATGAGAATTATTTGGGAATTTTAGGAGTGAGGGAAATATAGGTTGCTTCACAACCTAGGGCAATTTGAGTTATTTCTTTAATAGAATGGGTCTTTTACATCTGTGTCCCTAACTCGAACCCACTACTCATATTTGCCCCTAATGTCGAAGCCTGCTCAAATTTACCCCTCCGCCGTTAGGTGCACTTATAGAAATGCCCTTCCGTGCCGTTACCGTCCAGTCAAAGGGCTTTGACCGTTTTCAGGGCGTTATTTGGACATCTTTGCCCCTCTTTGGATGAGCCACTTACATGTGGGCCCGTTCTTAAGAAAAGGAAAAACTCTCTCTCACCCCTCTATCTCACTTACAGGTGGGCCCAACAAAAACAATTAAATACTCTATCTCTCTCTCTCTCTCAGCCCCATTCTCTATCACTTACATCTAGGACCCACCTTAGAAACTAGTAAATAAAAAACAAAATATAAAATCTCTTTTCCTCTCTGTCGCTCTCTCTCACCCCTCGTGGCGGTTCACGCTAACGACGGCTCGCCGGGGTGAGGTGCCCATGACGTCGGCCCCTTCCTACCTCTCTTCCCTCCCGCACCCTCTCTCTCTCTTCCTACCTAATTCCTCCAGGCGAGGTCTGTCCCGAGCTAAAGGAATCGAGCTCATCGTCCGTCTCGGCCGCCGCCTCCGTCAACGATTGCCGCCGGCATAGCCCACCATATGAGCTGCAACCTCGCCACTTGATTCCCCTAGACATGCCTCTCATTTACCCCAAGGGGTCCATCTCCCTCTCTTCTCTGAACCGAGAACGAGCACACGTCAGGGCGCACTGCCATGGGTCGACATTGTTGCTTATGGCCGAAGAGCTCCCGAGGCCCAAGACCATGCTCGGGAGATTCTTCTCGGTCGAATCGTCGCTCTAGAGAATTAATCGAGCCCGAATGGCCTCAATTTTCGCCGTCGCGTTCATCCTCATCGGCTTCGGTGGAGCTCCGCCATGACCTGATCTCCTCCGACGTAGCACCCAGCCCACCATCCTCGCATACCTAGGCTTAGCCAATACCTACCGAAGACTACTGGCGTTGTCCTCCCGATCTCCGCGACCCAGGCGTTCCTACCTCGAATCGGTGCTCGTCGGCCGCCTCCGGCGATGGAGACATCGCTGCGGTGTCTTCACGACGGGCTCGACCACTAACGCGTGTTCCAGATGATCATCCTCTACTTCTCCCTCTCCCTTGGACTCTCTCGCTTGATACGCTGCTCCTTGAGCACCGCCGTAGTCGTCGCTTCCACATCCACGGCGTCGCCATCCGCTGCTATATGCAGGCGCTTCCCCCTCACCGGTGAAGGCCAAGTCGCCATCTTCTGCCATTCGCAGGCGGGCCCCCGCCCCCCTCCTCACCGTGACGGCCTTTGGCCGAGCAGCGCTTCTCATGTCCATCTCGGGGAGGGACAGAGTTGAAGAGAGACAGAGAGAGTTTTTATTTTAATTATTTTCGATTGGGGTCCACGTGCAAGTGAGATAGAGGGATGAGAAAGAGGTTTTTCTTTTATTTGTGAGATTGGGTCCCCGTGTAAGTGGCTCATTCAAAGAGGGGCGAAAATGTCGAAACGTCCCGAAAACGGTCAAACCTCTTTCGACTGGCCAGTAACGACACGGAAGGGCATTTCTATAAGTGAACGTAACGGAGGGGCAAATTTGAGCAGGCTTTCGAATTAGGGGTATATCTGATTAGGTGGTTCGAGTTAGGGACAGAAATGCAAATGGCCCTTAATAGAAAAGGAATATTCCCGATAAAAAGAATATTGGGATTTGGGCTAGGATGCAAACGACGGGGTGTAGAGAAGGATTTTGGGAATGAAAAGCCACTCTGGAAGCAAAGAAGCAGTCATCTTCTTCAGTTTCCAGACCACAAAGCCACGGAAAAAGAAAACTCAGGCAAAAACCTCGGAAAAACAAAAGAAAAAGAATGGGCCAAAAATGAGGCTATCACAGGTGCACATTAAGACGGGGCGGCGGCTCAATGGAATGACCCGCCAGGCGAGCCAGTCCCGGACTAAATCGATGCCAGTTAACCCATTCCCCAGAAGAGCTTTGATTTTAGCTAGGGTGGGAGAGAGTGTTTTGCGTTCGGCGGCTGTAATCTTGTCAGGAAGCTGATGGTTGGACCCAAGACGTAGAGCACAAAAGCCAGGCAGAGGGTTTTCACCAGCCGGAGAGGTGTCTTGGCAATAAAACCATGTCTGGTTCCAGTCTTTGGGATGACTCGGCGGATTGGCATAAGGAAAAAATACGTCTCTCCAACGTTGGATCGAGACACCACCAAGTTCCAAGCTCTGACCATTGGCACATTCTTTCTGGTGGTTCAAGTAATATAGCTCTCTGAAGAGTAATATGTTGGGTTCTTCTCCAAGGTATACTTCACTGAACACTTGGAAATTGCAGATGTTAGAAACGGAATTGGGTCTGATGTCTTGAGGGCGGAGGTCAAAGAAGTGCGAGACATCTTTGAAGAATTTTGAGCCGGGTGGAGAGAAAGCCCGGTTCATGTGATCCGTGAAAACAATAACCTCCCCCATTTTGGGTTGAGGAAATTCCTCCTCCGGGTTAGGAGCACAATAGGACATGATTTCCTTCTTCAGCAGATAGCCGGTCTTCACAAAGTCGTCAAGTGTGTTGTCTGTGACGATAGATTTGACCCAGTTGCAGGAAGTGGGTGCTTTCGGTGCCATTGTGATGAAAGCCTAAGACAGAGTAAAAATTACCGGTTCAAATTTAAGCCGGAGAGAAAAACATTACAGTGCGTATTCAAGATGGCGCCTTATAAAAGGGGCCTAATGGTATAAGGCTGATTATGTCAGATTATTTAAGCCGCCATGAGCGTCATAAGCAGTTAAGTTATTTAAAAGCCGCCATGGGCAGTCAGGACTATCAATTGAGCATTGCCTTTTAAGACGGTGATGAGACTCGCCATGGCTAGGTGGATCTAACAAATATAGTTTTTGCCTAAGTGTTGCATAAACAAGTTTCACAGGTCGCAGCTATTATTTTGGATCAAACAGTTGTTCAGAAAAGAAAATATTCTAGACCTAAAAACATGGTACAGAGGAGTTCATGCGTTCTAAAACTCGAGCTCTGGCACCTCTGCAACTCCCTGCTTCCCTCTGCAAAGGGCCTATCTATTTACTTTTATGTTGCATCATCATCCTCTTATAAAAAGCACCAGTTGGAGAGCACCACTTTCATTTTTACGCATTATTATTAATTTACATTGAGTATGACTGTGACTGGATCTCTTTTTCCATGAATTACACTGTCTAGTCAGTCCTTGATCTTCAGGGGTGCTCTACATTTACGTTTTGCAGTCTCAGAAAGGGCTAGCGAGATACCATCTTGTTATATCATATCATGATTGTTTTGAGAAAGGGCTACCGAGATACCATCCGAGATTTATTATTATTACTCGCTAGTTGATTATGCCATTGATATGAGTAAACGTGAGACCTAAATGTTATTGTGAATATGGTTAGTTCGTAATCTTTGCTCAAAACTAGAATGTTGGCTTTAGTTTGTAGAAGTTTTTTTTATCACTTTCAGTTTGTTAACTAAATTGCTTGAGGACAAGCAAAGGTTTAAGCTTGGGGAGTTGATATGTCTCCAACGCATGCACTTTTTCAAACACTTTTGCCCTTGTTTTGGACTCTGATTTGCATGATTTGAATGGAACTAACCCGGACTGACGCAGTTTTAAGCAGAATTGCCATGGTGTTATTTTTGTGCAGAAATAAAGTTCTCGGAATGACCTGAAACTTCACGGAGTCACGTTTTGGAATTAATAAAAAAATACTAGCGAAAGAATCAAAAGAAGGGGGCCCACACCCTGGCCACAAGGATGGGGGCGCCCCCCTAGAGCGCGTCCCCTGCCTCGTGAGCCCCCTGGAGCTCCACGGACCTCAACTCCAACTCCATATTTTCATGTTTGGGGAGAAAAAAATGAGAAAGAAGGATTCATCGCGTTTTCCGATACAGAGCCGCCGCCAAGCCATGTTCCTCCTCAGGAGGGCTGATCTGGAGCCCGTTCGGGGCTCCGGAGAGGGGAATCCGTCGCCATCATCATCATCAACCATCCTCCATTACCAATTTCATGATGCTCACCGCCGTGCGTGAGTAATCCCATCATAGGCTTGCTGGACGGTGATGGTTTGGATGAGTTTTACCATGTAATCGAGTTAGTTTTGTTAGGGTTTGATCCCTAGTATCCATTATGTTCTATGATTGATGTTGCTATGATTTTGCCATGCTTAATGCTTGTCACTAGGGCCCGAGTGCCATGATTTCAAATCTGAACCTATTATGTTTTCATGAATATATGAGTGTTCTTGATCCTATCTTGCAAGTTATAGTCACGTACTATGTGTTATGATCTGGCAAACCCCGGAGTGACAATAGTCGGGATACTTCCCGGTGATGACCGTAGTTTGAGGAGTTCATGTATTCACTAAGTGCTAATGCTTTGGTCCGGTACTCTATTAAAAGGTGGCCTTAATATCCCTTAGTTTCCATTAGGACCCCGCTGCCACGGGAGGGTAGGACAAAAGATGCCATGCAAGTTCTTTTCCATAAGCACGTATGACTATATTCGGAATACATGCCTACATTATATTGATAAACTGGAGCTAGTTCTGTTTCACCCTTGTTATAACTGTTGCATGATGAATTACATCCGACATAATTATCCATCATTGATCCAATGCCTATGAGCTTTTCACATATTGATCTTTGCTAAGTTACTCTTCCGTTGCCACTGTTACGATTGCTACAAAACTGCTACTGTTACTTTTGCCACTGTTACCGTTAATTCCATACTACTTTGGTACTAAATACTTTGCTGCAGGTATTAAGTCTTTCAGGTGTGGTAGAATTGACAACTCAGCTACTAATACTTGAGAATATTCTTTGGCTCCCCTTGTGTCGAATCAATAAATTTGGGTTGAATACTCTACCCTCGAAAACTGTTGCGATACCCTATACTTGTGTGTTATCAGCCTTATATCAATTGTGAGCATTTTTCTGCGATCTACATGTTAATATCACTTTTATCCATATTAGAGCTCATTAGCTTGATCATCAACAGCTCTAAAGTAGCCATGAAAATAAAGATGTTTTTAGTCCTTCACTTAACATAACTTAGACTTTTGTCATTTTCATAGCAATTAAACCTCACACCTTTTGAATTTGGTCCAATGAAATGTTTTGAACCATGTCAAGTGTACTACATATATGTATAATTTTTACCCACATTGGGGAAAGTTTTTTGTTGTTTTGCTGTTGTACAAATTGTCATCCATTGTAGATTTGCAAAAGCTAGTATGCGCTACAGTGCACACACCAAACACACATCACGCACACACATCACACACACATGCATGGGTGCTGGCCATGTTCGGCCACAGCAGCGGTGTAGAGCAGTAGTAGCATAGGGCAGCAACAATGGCAGCTAGCAAGGGTCGGTGGCACAAAGAAGCAAAGAAGGCGTGATAGCGCACAGAGCAACAAGGAGCAGCGACAATGGTAATAACGGCAAAGAACGCTGGCGAAGGCAGGGTGGCACGGCTGGTCACAGATGCGTCGCTAGGCACGGCCGTAGTGGCCAGTAGCAGCGGGGCGCACGTGGATGGCACGGACCAGGCAGAGGCGTGCGAGCGCGGCCAGGGGTGCGCGCGTACGTGGTGAGCGCGGACTCCAGGAGTAGAGGCCTCAGTGAGTACAGGCGGCTATGGCGACGGATCGAGGAAGTAAGTAGGGGGGATAGAGGAGGAGCTCACAACGAGGCCGATGGTGAGGTTGGGGAGGCCGGGCCTGGACCGGAGCGTCGAGGACGAGGCGGGGCAGAGGAGCACGCACGCGGGGGAAGACGGCAAAGATGGCGAGCTGCAGGGCGGTCCGGCTTGTCCCTGGGCATCGGAGAGGATGAAGGAGAAGGTGGCGGTCCCCCGACCATCCCCAGGCGGCGGGGGCTGGTTCCTGGCCTCGCGGTCGACAGCGGAGTGGCACCAGATGTGCTCGGGAGAGAGCGAAGGGGAGTGAGGGAAGGGTTGGTTGGCGCTTAGGTTTAGGAGGGGATCGAAGGGGTCCTTCTTATCCATCGGGGAAGGCAGCGGATGGCCGCCATGTGTGGCATCTACGCCACGGATGACGTACGAGCGTCCACGGCGCTCTGGATGAACAGGGGAGGAAGATGACCTCTCCATGGGTTGGACTGCCTACTGTAGCTGTGGGCTACATTGTACATTGTTTCTCTTTTTTATACCTTTTCTGTTTTAGTTTTTGCTTGTTGTTTTCTATTTATTTTGATATCCAAATGATTATAGCTATGAGTGGATCTTTGCACAAATTGACTATGCAATACAACAGTGCCACACACACAAGTTGTTGGAATATTTGGACATTTACAAACATTGGTTCGAATTTTATATGGATGATTAAATGTTGATGGCCCACTTTATAATTTACTAGGGATTATTTGGTGAGTCAAATGATGTGGTTTCAACATGAAAAATGATCGGGGAACTTTATAGAATAATGTGAACATTTTGTTTTATCGTTTGAAGAAATAATAATTTTGACTTGTAATTTAAATTTGAATTTAACTTGATTTTGGATAAGTGGCAATTGGCTTAATAAAACAAGATGACATGGCACATTCGGGTGAGGTTACTGTAGCATGACACTCGGGGTGTTACAAACTTAGTGTTTTACGAGAGTTCTTCGGGTTCATGTTAATCGGAAGTGATTGTTAATAAGACTTGATCAACCTTATTAATGGATTATTTTCAAGAGGCATGTGGTCAATGAATTTAGTAAGCAAAACCTTATGTCCCTACTTTTAGTTTTCTGTTTTTCTTAGTTAACTAAAATAAAATGTCGTGTTTATCCTGTTTTCTGAATTTTCTGTGCAATAAAAAATGGTCAAAAATAAAAATGCTTAAAATGACCTGAAATTTTAACACGATTTTTTCTGAATATTTAAGAATTTTTGGTACAAATAACCACACGAGGGGGTGTACCTTGTGTCCAAAATACACCAGGGCGCGCCAGCTACCCCAGGCACGCCTTGGTGGGTAGTGGGCCCCATGTGGCCACCCTCACTTATCCCTTTAGCCCATGTCATCCCCTTTCAGGAAAAAAAATCACTCCAGCTCTCTCTCTCTCTCTCTCTCATGTTCTTGCTCTCAAACCCGTAGATTTCGATCTCTTTGCTCAAAACTCCGTTTCCGAAACTGTTTTGGGGGATTGCTAGTTGGTATGTGACTCCTCCATTGCTCCAATTAGTTTTTGCTCTAGTGGTTTAATTTATGAGTATTTAGCTACTCTTGGTGTTGCTATAAATGAGCTTTCATGTTGAATTATTTGAGTTCCAAGTACTTTGAATGCTTGATTTGGCCTCTAGCCATCCATATGAGTAGTTGCTATCAATCTTGTGAAGTTTTGTTGACAATATTTTGTGGCCCAAAAATTTCAGAATTTTGTTCATAGAAGAAGATGAGTATCTTTCGGAAGATTTGCTCCCATAAAAATACCAAGGGAGTCATTGGGGAATCTTCGGACAGTGACCTCCACACTCCGAGAATGGCGGGGGTGCGGCTGTTCGAATGGCCACATAATGCCTTCATGGACAAAGCCGGGTTCCATCAAGAGTTTGCCCAATTCATTGCCAATGCCGGGCTAACCGACTTCCTCGCAGATGAGTGTGACCCACACCACCTCCTCACGAACTCCTTTGTGCAAAAAAATTATTTTCTGAATAGGCATGATCCTCCGGCGGTGCAATTTAATTTATATTCTGAAACCCGTCAGATACCGCTTACTAAGTTCTGTGAGATATGTTTAATTCCCTCTGACGAGGATTTGAGAGAGCCTAGACCGGCAGATTTTGATGACTTCCTCCTCACTTCGATAGTGGGTGAAGAAAGATGAATGTCAAAAGCCACTGCCACTAGTTTGCAGTTTCCTTTTGTGCATTACTTTTCTTTATTCAACGCAAAGTGTTTAATTGCTAAGGAGAAGGCCGATATACTTAGTGCTCCTGACCTTGCCATTTTACGCCATGCACTACACAGTGATCACACTGTTAGCCTAGGGGCTATTGTTGCACGTCGTCTGCACCTTAACAGAACTAAGGGCAAAATCCATGGTGGTATTTATGCCACTCGCCTAGCGAGTCACTTTAATGTTCAGATACGCCACCATGACTATCATTTGTCCCGAGTTTATCTAGATCACCAGGCGATGGAGGCTCACCAGTTTACAAATGTTGTTGATTCTTTTAACAACAGTCCTTATAACTTCGTATTCGGTGAGAATACCCGTGATATTATACCGTTGCCTGCACCTAGTTTGTTTGATTTTTTTTGCCAACAATGGATACAGGATTATGCCAGTGGACATTGTTGCCTACCGGAACAACCACGCAGCGGCAGAGGAGGAGCCCCAGGAGTGGGACGCTCAGGTGCCACCGCCTCAGCACTTTCACATGGGACCGAATGGCTACTATGGATGGTGATTACCAAGCTAGGCCAAAATTCTAAGCTTGGAGGGAGTACGTATTTCCACCGACATTATATTCATGCTCACACACTTCATTCCATTTGTCAGTGTTCACACTTTTTCACTGTATTATCCATGTTAGATTTAATTTTCTCGCTTTCTTCTTGTGTGTTTGAAAAACTTTTAGAAAATCCAAAAATATTTCTTGCTTCTTTTTTATTTTTCATTCTAGTTTAATTTAGTTGTAGTATTAAAATAAAACCCAAAATATTTCTCATTTCTTCTTTTGCTTGTTAGGAGCTTTCCCGTATAAATAGTTTTTCTCGTTTTTCGTTTTCCTTCTTTTGTTTCCTTTTCAAGAAAAATTAATACTCCAAAAATATTTCAGTATGTTTCTCTGATATTCTTTTCCTTTTTTTGAGCCATACCGAGGAGAAGACCACAAAGAAAATGTTGAGTGGCTCTCATATGCATTATTTTTGATCTAACGAAGAACCCATATTATTTTTTCTTCTCCTCTAAATAAAATATTGCATATTCCAGCTTAGTCCACAACACTCTTGCACTATTATTGTCTTCATATCATTCAGTTGAGCAAGTGAAAGGCAATAATGACGATATTTGATGAAGTGACTGTGGCAGGGAAAAGCGGGTATGAACTCAGCTTGTTTTTGTTTTTATAAATATGTTTAACTCAGTATCCACCATTCAGCATATTATGATCAAACTTGTTTGCCATGACAATTAGAGATTATAGTTGATCATGCCATGCTTAAGTACCTAGGAGTGGATAATGATTTATCTTAGATGTCAACATGCATTAAAATGATTGTGATGTAGTATGATGATATGGTATCCTCCTCTGAATGTTTCAAGTGGCTTGACTTGGCACATGTTCACGCATGTCGTTGAATCAAAACCAACATAACCTCCACGATATTTATATTCATGGTGTTTATATCCTACTCATGCTAATATTCAGTGTTGATTGTTCATAATGCATGTTCATGACCGTTTTTGCTCTCTAGTTGGTCGCTTCCCAACCTATTTGCTAGCCTTCGCCTGTACTAAGTGGGAATACTGCTTGTGCGTCAAAATCCTTAAACCAAAGTTATTCCAGATGTGTCCACCATATCTACCTATATGTGGTATTACCCTGTCGTTCCAAGTAAATTTGCATGTGCCACCTCTAAAATTTCAAATGAACATATGTTTTGTGTGCTCGGACCGCTCATTGGAGCGACAGGGGGTGGTTAGTATCTTCCATTCTAAGAAGGTTATTCTCATGATGCGTGTTTATTCGCTCGTCCTTGCACGAGAGGGGCTGGTAATAGGGATGCCTAGTCCCAAAATCAAAAATTGCAAATAATTAAACAAAACTCCCCCGGGCTGTTGTTGGTATGGTAGGCACCCGTAGATTCAGTTATCCATGGCTTGTGTTTGTTGGTGGAGGGGAGTAAACTTTACTTTTACCGCTTGGGAACCGCCGCTAATTTGTTTAGCATGGAAGATATTGAAAACTCTTGGTCGTAACGTTGACAGGAAGGATATACCTCGCAAAATTATATTTATCTCTGATTTAAGCGTTGAGCTCTAGCACCTCTGCAAATCCCTGCTTCCCTTGGTGAAGGGCCTATCTATTTACTTTTATGTTATTTTACTTTTATTTTGAGTCGTCACCTTCTCAAACAAGCACCAGACCTAAGAGCACTATTCTCATCCTCATGCATTGTGTATAGTTAATGTTGAATGCATCATGACTGGGTCTGTTCTACCATGAATTACAATGTTTAGTCGTTGCTTGAACTTTGGGGGTGCTCTGCATTTATGTTTTGCGGCCTCAGAAAGGGCTAGCGACATACCACTGTTATCATATTATATCATGATTGTTTTGACAAAGTATTGGCATTTGAGACATCTTATTATTGCTCGCTAGTTGATTATGCCATTAATATGAGTTAATATAATTTCTAAGAGTTATTGTTGACATGGTTAGTCATAATTTTTGTTGAAAACCTGGGTGCTATTTAAGCATATATATGTAAACAAGAACAAAAGATTTCGTAAAAGTTTTTCTTTATCACTTTCAGTTTGTCAACTGAATTGCTTGAGGACAAGCAATAGGTTAACCTTGGGGAGTTGATACGTCTCCATCATATCTACTTTTCCTAATGCTTTTGCTCTTGTTTTGGACTCTAATTTTCATGATTTGAATGAAACTAACCCGGAATGGCGTTGTTTTCAGCAGAACTACCATGGTGTTGTTTTTGTGTAGAAATAAAATTTCTCGTATTTGGAGAATTATTTTGGAATAAATAAAAATACTGGAACCAAGACCCACTGGAGGGGGGCAGCTGCCCACAAGGCACCAGGGCGCGCCACCCCCCTCTGGTGCGCCCTGGTGGGTAGTGGGGTCCACGAGGCTTCGCTGACCCTAATTCCAATGTTGTAAAATCCTATTTTCCAGAAGAAAAAAATAGGAGACAAAGTTTCATCGCATTTTACGATACAGAGCCGCCGCCACCTCCTGTTCTTCATCGGGATGCCAAATCTGGAGCCCATTCAGGGCTCCGGACAGGGGGTCTTTGGTCTTCGTCATCATCAACCATCCTCTGTCACCAATTTCATGATGCTCACCACCGAGAGTGAATATTTCCTACGTAGGCTCGCTAGTCAGTGAGGAGTTGGATGACATTCATCATGTAATCGAGTTAGTTTTGTTAGGGCTTGATCCCTAGTATCCACTATGTTCTGACATTGATGTTGTTATGACTTTGCTATGCTTAATGCTTGTCACTAGGGCCCGAGTGCCATGATTTCAGATCTGAACCTCTTATTTTATATGATACATCTCCAATGTATCTCCTTTTCCAAACACTTTTGCCCTTGTTTTGGACTCTAACTTGCATGATTTGAATGGAACTAACCCGGACTGACGCTGTTTTCAGCAGAACTGCCATGGTGTTATTTTTGTGCAGAAATAAAAGTTCTCGGAATGACCTGAAAATCCACGGAGACACGTTTTGGAATTAATAAAAAATAATTATCAAAATAATCAGCATCAGGGGGCCCTCACCTTGTCCACGAGGATGCAGGGCGCCCCCCTGGGGCGCGCCCCCTGCCTCGTGGGCCCCCTGGGACTCCACCGACCTCAACCCCAACTCCATATATTCACTTTCGGGGAGAAAAAATCAGAGAGAAGGATTCATAGCATTTTACGATATAGAGCCACCGTCAAGCCCTAATCTACCTCGGGAGGGCTGATCTGAAGTCCGTTCGGGGCTCCGGAGAGGGGAATCCATCACCGTCGTCATCATCAACCATCCTCCATCACCAATTTCATGATGCTCACCGCCGTGCGTGAGTAATCCCATCGTAGGCTTGCTGGACGGTGATGGGTTGGATGAGATTTACCATGTAATCGAGTTAGTTTTGTTAGGGTTTGATCCCTAGTATCCATTATTTTCTAAGATTGATGTTGCTACGACTTTGCTATGCTTAATGCTTGCCACTAGGGCCCGAGTATTTCAGATCTGAATAGTTTTCATGAATATATGTGAGTTCTTGATCCTATCTTGCAAGTCAATAGTCACCTACTGTGTGTTAGTATCCGGCAACCCCGAAGGTGACAATAATCGGGACCACTCCCGATGATGACCGTAGTTTGAGGAGTTCCTGTATTCACTAAATACTAATGCTTTGGTCCGGTACTCTATTAAAAGGAGGCCTTAATATCCTTAGTTTCCAATAGGACCCTGCTGCCACGGGAGGGTAGGACAAAAGATGTCATGCAAATTCTTTTCCATAAGCACGTATGAGTACATTCGGAATACATGCCTACATTACATTGATGAACTGGAGCTAGTTCTGTGTCACCCTATGTTATGACGGTTACATGAGGAATTGCATCCAACATAATTATCCATCACTGATCCATTGCCTACGAGCTTTTCAAATATTGATCTTTGCTTAGTTACTTCTCCGTTGCCACTGTTACGATTACTACAAAACTGTCACTGTTACTTTTGCCACCGTTACCGTTACCTCCATACTACTTTGCTACTAAATACTTTGTTGCAGATATTAAGTCTTTCAGGTGAGGTTGAATTGACAACTCAGCTGCTAATACTTGAGAATATTCTTTGGCTCCCCTTGTGTCGAATCAATAAATTTGGGTTGAATACTCTACCCTCGAAAACCGTTGTGATCCCCTATACTTGTGGGTTATCAAGACTATTTTCTGGCGCCGTTGCCGGGGAGCATAGATCTATTCTTTGAGTCACTTGGGATTTATATCTGCTGATCACTATGAGGAACTTGAAAGATGAAAGAACCAAGATTTTTCCCTCAACTACGAGGGGAGGTAAGGAACTGCCTTCTAGCTCTGCACTTGATTCACCTTCTGTATTGAGTAAACTTGCGACACCTGCACCTGCTATTGATTCTGATATGTCGCATGTTATTGATAATGCCACTTCTACTATGCATGATGCTTATGATGAAACTACTTCTATGCTTAATAATATTGTGCCATTAGGTTAATTTGCTGATGAACAACTTGTTAGGGTTAGAGAAATGAAATTATTGAAACTGATAATATTGATGAAAGTGATGATGAAGATTCTTCCCCTAGATATGAATTGCCTGATGTGCCTGAGGTTTATGTTATGGATGAAGAAACTGCTAGAGACCTTTTTGCTTGCAAACATAGATATGATCTTAAGAAGTTGTTAATTAAGCTGAAAGAAATGTCTCTAAATGCTAGTATGAAATATGACCCTGCTTTCGCTACTTCACCTATATGTATTTCTGATAAGGATTATGATTTCTCTGTCGATCCTAAGTTAATTACTTTGGTTGAATCTGATCCTTTTTATGGCAATGAATCTGAAACTGTTGTGGCACATCTTACTAAATTGAATGATATAGCCACCCTATTTACTCATGAGGAAAAAATTCGTTATTATTATATCCTTCAGTTATTTCTGTTCTCATTAAATGGTGATGCTAAGATATGGTTTTGTTCTCTTGCTCCTGGTTGTGTGTGTAGCCCCCAGGATATGATTTATTTTGATAAGAAACAAGTTGTCTTTAGGGAAATATATTATTTTGTGCAAATTGAAGAAGAGAGTCTCCCACAAGCTTGGGGGAGGCTTCTCCAATTACTTAATGCTTTGCCTCATCATCCTCTCAAGAAAAATGAAATACTTGATATCTTTTATAATGGACTAACCGATGCTTCCAGAGACCACCTAGATAGTTATGCTGGTTGTCTTTTCAGGGAAAGAACTGTTGAGCAAGCTGAATTGCTATTGAATAATATATTGCGTAATGGTAATGATTGGACACTTCCTGAACCAACTCATAAGCCAACTCTGAAGAAAAGGGGTATTCTATTTCTCAGTCCTGAAGATATGCAAGAGGCAAAGAAATCTATGAAAGAAAAAAGGTATTAAAGCTGAAGATGTTAAGAATTTACCACCTATTGAACAAATACATGGTCTTGATAACCCGACACAGGTAGTAAAGTAAAATTCTCTCTATAGATTTGATGAAGGTGGTATCCCTCGTTATAAGTCTGCTAGCCAATGCTTGGATGAGTTCGATAATTTTATTGTTAAACAAGAAAACTTCAATGCTTAAGTTGATAGACAATTAAAACGTAATGCTTATATGATTGAACACTTGAGTGATTATATGTCTAGAGTTAAAGGTTACCTTAAGCTTATTAGTAAATATGCATCCATGGTTACCACTCAAATAGAACAAGTACTTAAGGCACAAGATGATTTGCTCAATGAATTAAATAATTAGAAAAATGATAATGTTGTTAGAGTTATGACTAGAGGTGCTAGAATGACTCAGGAACCTTTATATCCCGAGGGCCACCTTAAGAGAGTTGAGCAATATTCTCAAAGAACTAATGTTGATACACCTAGTCCTTCTAAGAAGAAGAAAAAAAAATGATAGGACTTTGCATGCTTCTAGTGAACCTGTTATAGACCCACCTGAGAATCCCAATGATATTTCTATTTCTGATGCTGAAACACAATCTGGTAATGAACATGAACCTAGTGATAATGTTAATGATTATTTTCATGTTGATGGTCAACCTAGTAATAATAATGATGTAGAGACTGAACCTGATGTTGATCTTGATAACCCACAATCAAAGAATCAACGTTATGATAAGAGAGACTTTGTTGCTAGGAAGCACAGTAAAGAAAGAGAACCATGGTTTCTGAAACCCATGCATTTTCCTCCTAAACCATCCAATAAAAGGATGATGAGGATTTTGAGCGCTTCGCTGAAATGATTAGACCTATCTTTTTACGTATGCATTTGACTGATATGCTTCAAATGAATCCTTATGCTAAGTATATGAAAGATATTGTTACAAATAAAAGAAAGATACCGGAAGCTGAAATTTCCACCATGCTCGCTAATTACTTTTTTAAAGGTGGAATACCAAAGAAACTAGGAGATCCAGGAGTACCAACTATACCATGCTCCATTAAAAGAAACTATGTTAAAACTGTTTTATGTGATCTTGGAGCCGGTGTTAGTGTTATGCCTCTCTCTTTATATCGTAGACTCGATTTGAATAAGTTGACACCTACTGAAATCTCTTTGCAAATGGCCGATAAATCAACAGCTATAACTGTCGGTATTTGTGAGGATGTGCCTGTTGTGGTTGCAAACGTTACTATTTTAACGGACTTTCGTATTCTTGATATTACCGAGGACGACAGTATGTCGATCATCCTTGGTAGACCCTTTTTGAATACTGCAGGGGCTGTTATTGATTGTAACAAAGGCAATGTCACTTTTCTTGTTAATGGTAATGAGCATACCGTACACTTTCCGAGGAAACAACCTCAAGTCCACAGTACCAATTCTATTGGAAATTTTTCAACTATTACTATTGGAGGTTTTGAATTTCCACTTCCTACTGTCAAAAATAAATATGATATTCTTATTTTTGGGGACATGCATATCCCCGCTGAGGTAACCTAGTGTTATTTGAAAATTCTCCGGTTTCGTGTTATTCGGAAGAGGTTTGTTAACAAGACTTGATCAACCTTGTTAGTGGATCCCTTTTGATGAGCACGAGATGGATGAAGTTAGAAAGCACAACTCTCTGTACCCTCCTTTTAATTTCTGTTATTTAGTTTAAATAAAGAAAAAATAGTATTTTCTGTCTGTTTTCTGAATTATCCATGCAATATAAAAATACCCCAAAAATAAAAGTTCTCCAAATGCCCTGAAAATGAAGTATGATTTTTTCTAGACTATTTAAGAATTTCTGGCACTCAGAACACACTAGGGGCAGCCACGAGGGCACAGGGCGCGCCCACCCCCTGAGGCGCGCCCCCGTGCCTCATGGGCCCTACGTGGATCCCCTCCACTTATTCTAGCACCCATTCACTTCGTCTTCCTCCAGAAAAAATCCTCCCATAGCTCAAACCCGTGTTCTAGCTCATCTTGTTGCCATTTTTGATCTCCTTGCTCAAAGCTCCATTCACAAAACTGTTTTGGGGATTGTTCTTCGGTATGTGACTCCTCCAATGGTCCAATTAGTTTGTGTTCTAGTGCTTTATTTATTACAAAATTTTGCTGCTTAGGTGACCCTGTTCTTGAGCTTGCATGTCAAATTTATATGGTCCAAAGTAGTTTTAATGCATGATATAGCCTCTAGGCATTTGTGGGAGTAGTTGCTGTCAATCTTGTTGAGTTTGGTTCACTTTTATTTTGAGTCACTAAAAATTTCAGAAATTTTTTAGAGAAGGAAAAATGCAAAGGAAAATGTACCAAGGTGGTTCCTCAAGGAAGCAAGGACCAAGGCTTGCGATACTGTAGCGACCCGACCTCAGATGGTCAAGCCTCTGTGTTGCTGTGCCATCCCTGGATCAGTATGCTGGCACACACAGTACATCAATGTATATATCAAAGTGCAATCACATGTATAATTAACGTAAAACTGATATATACCTCTTAATTCTCAGCGGAAACAAGTAATCGGGTGTGGAGTCCCATCAACGCCATCGGCAGGTTGAGTGTAGACCGTAACCTCGCACTGCCGTACTCTTACTATCGGAGTAAATATACGCAACATGATACGTTGCAGCCGTGTAGGTCAATTACATTGAATGTACCGGCAAGATCACAACATGAGAAAACAGATGATAAAACTATACTATATGCAATATGGCTTTGTGGCTCTGTGTCTGAGTTTTGTTTGCGTAAAAGTTGATTTATTTTCCCTATATCAAAGGAATAACTGGAGTCTGTACTATGGAGTTTTCTATCATGACATGGTTCCGCCAACCAATGTCCCATAGCCCAAAATCATCATATGTTGCCCACAATTAAGTTATCAATCCGGTGTTGAGAGTGCCGAGATAGATCCAAGTCCAGATGCTCAAATTGTCCGTAACCGGGGACACGGCTAATCGATTAGGTTTTAACCCTCTGCAGAGGTTTGTACACTTTACCCGCAAGATTCGATCCCTCTGTTTACGTTCTCGCACTTGAGGTGTTTGAGAACAAGATGACCAAACATGGTCTTAGAAGAGTTCCTCGACCACCGTCGGTGCTCATCCAATCCTACCGTAGTTCTACATCTGCTAGCACCGTCCCAGCCAGAGTCACAACTAAGGTCAACCAAGCGAGCCCATATTGACTTGCGGTTGCACAGGTAAGCTTCCGGGCATGAAGTATTCTTCCGTCTCTTTGAGTCTGGGTGAAGCTTTCCGCAAGATGTCATGGCGCTTCTCCATGCATCCCGGCCAACCACTGGTTTTTCCAGGGTGCCCGTCAACCATCCTTCACCCAGTAGTGTGTATTGAATTCTTGTCTCGAGTCTTGAAGTCTTGAGGCCTTGAAGATGCAGTCCTTGCAGATGCCATCATGGAGTTGTCGTCATTGACGTAGATCCTCCATTCTCACACCACTCCCGAGCACTCATACCAACCCGTCTACTATAGCGTAGCATTAAAATAAATAACGTCCCGGGCTTGGTAACAGGGTGATGGGTTCCTACCTCATGCATACTATTCAACTACAAGGATTCAATATCACTACTGGAGGGATTGTTGCGGAGATGACACTAGATGCAATAAAACACATAGGTATGAAAAACATGGTCAAAGTGAACTTGCCTGGTAAGTTGATGAAGATAACAACATTCTCGAATAATGACTTGGTAGAACTATTCGTCACTCCGTTGAAAATCTATATAGTCATAGCATTCATATAAGCAAACATCCTAGCAAACAATTCTAACACTCATAATAAAATCAACAAATAAAAATGCAAATCAAGGGACACCAAATAAAAACAAAGGAAAACTACACAACAAAATTACCAAAGAAAAACTCGGAGAAAACAATTCAAGGTTTTCCTACATCAAGCAACAATTAAAAACAGTTTTGCACTACAAATTTTTTCTTAACAGAACCTAAGCATGGGTTTATGCTACCTAACAGAAAAGAATTCATCAAGCAACTAGGAGCAAAAGAATCACCTTAAAATCTATTATAAAACTCCTATTAGGCCTAAAGCAAATTCTAGGAGGAAAAATAAAATAAAAGTTTCATTTATTATAAATAAAAGTTCATGCTCTAAAGTTACAGAAACTAACCTAGAATAATCTCTCACATAGGAAAAATAAATTTATTTGCTAATTAAAACAATAGGAAAACAGTAGCTAGTTAAATAATTAGGAATAACATGATCCTGGTTAAAACTATTTTTTTATTAATCCTAAAATGCCCAAATAAATTCCTACGGTTAAGCAATGTCAAAACAAAGTTGTGACAAAAAGAATCATTAAAAAATGATATCATAACTCCTTTTATAGCAGATTTACTATTCTGTCAAAATCTAAAATAAAGCAATTTTAAATAATTTTAACATGACTAATTATATTTTTTGCAGAAACTATAAGAAATTTGCAAACCAACAAAAAAAGAATCACTTAAAAATATTAAGTAGATTAAAAGATATGAATTTTTCAAATCTGAAACTATTCTGTTAAAACAGAAAACGAAAAATAAAGAAAAACGGGCTAATGGGCCTATCTAGCGCTCAGGCGCTAATTAACTAAAACGTGCTCGCGGCTAACTGGAAATAACCCGATCGGGCCGGTCTAACTAAACCGCTAACTTAAAAAAAACCGTAACTCGAACCGGCCTTTTGAAATAAGACCGTACCCCTTCGGGGGGATCTAATCTAGCGCGTAGATTATAGATCGGACGGCGGAGGGGGTTTCCGGCGGCTTACCGCGGTGGTCGACGGCGACGGCGGCTCGGGCGACGACGGGAAGGCTCCGGTGGTCCGGGGCGACGGCGGAGGCGTCCGACGGGTGCGGCGGAGCGAGGGGGAGGTCGAGGTGGAGTCGGTGGAGCCTGGGGTCGGAGGCGGCGGGCAAGCAGGCAATGGGCGGCGGCGGCCGGGCTCAGCGAGGATTGCGGCGAGGAGAGGTTACGGGTCGGGGAGGCGGAGCAGGGTGAGGAGGGTATATAAGGGGGTCGGGTTGGTGGAGGGGGCGAATCGGGGAGGATCCCGGGATCCGCGGGATTCCGGCGGCGTCGGCGGTGGCGTGGCGTGGGCGTGGAGTGGGCGAGGGGAAGGAGAGAGGTGGGGTCGGGGCGTCAGCGAGAGAGGGGAAGAGACGGGCGAGCGGGCGACCGAGGCGAAGGGGGTTCGGGTGCTTCGGCTCGGGGGCAGGCCGGCTCGGGGCTGGCTGGGCCTGGGGCTGGGCCTGGTGGGTGCCTCGGCGCTGGCTGGGCCGGTTGGCCTGGCTGGCGCCTGGGGTTTTCTTTTCCTTTTTTTTGAATTAGGGAGATGGGGGATATATATTTAATATATATTTTTTTATATAGGACATATATATATCAAAATTATCAGAAAAATAAATCCTACAACGTGAACATATTTTCAGAGGCAAATAAAATATACAAAAATTTAATAAAGCAAGTAGTGATACTGTTGCATTAAAACCCAACAAAAATCATTTTTAAAATACCAAAATGATTTCAAATTTATTTTCTCCTAACTTTCCATTGAAGGGAATCATTTTACCCATATTTCCATTTATTTATTTTTAGGAGAAAAATAATTTGAATAAAATCCAAATAATTCCAAATTTGAAAGGGAGTTTCAAAATACCTTCAATTGACTTTCAATTTGATTCTTTTAACTTCCAACTCATATTTCATATAATTGAAGAAGTCATTTTATCTTCTCTCATGAAAATCATTAAGTTGCATAAAGTTTCTAAAATTTGAAATATTCTCAAACAGAATTCAAATCTTTTCAAAACCCTTTTCATTTATTCAAATGGAAGAAGTCATATCATCTTCTCTCTAGGGTTTTGTGTTTGAATTGAATTTGAATTCATGGATATAAAAAGGCAAAGTGAAAGTGAGGGAAAGTCATTTCATTCCCTCTCATTCAACTTTCAAAAAGTTTCAAATTCCACTCAATTTCACTCAATCAATCACACAACAAACAATCAATCAATCAAAACTATTTATTTATTATAACATTCCAAAATTTAGAATTTTGGGATGTTACAAATCTACCACACTTAAAAATGAATCTCGCCCTAGATTCAAGAGGCTAACAAGAAAGGGTTAGAGTTTGGGGTCTTCCGGCAATTCCATCGATCGGAATGGTCTAGTGTGCTACCACACTTAAAAGGTGGTTATGGTTCCGGACGAACTCAGGTACTCCATCCCTTTGGGTTGTGATTAGTCGCTCCGGTTTCACCGAGGCTCTTTCGGTAGGGTATAACCTTTTCTCAACACGTGTCCTTTCATCCTGGTGAGGTTCTTCCGAGACCGGGTCTTCATCTCGGACCAGGTGCTGCCGCCAATACTAAACAACTATCGAAAATCTCATGGTGGTCGACAATTCATGGTTTCTCCCGCAGGAATATGGTCGGGTTGGATCTCACCGTATATCTTACGATTGGTATCGATCGCTGTAAGGGTTCCATCGCCCTACCATTCTATGGTTTTACGGCTTGACGTGTCGACACTCTTCTAAGGTTTTCAAGGCTCTACGATTTTCCATCAACATATGATAGTTCATGATAGAAGTCTCCGGTATGGGGGCCAATCCATCCCGTGCATTTGAACCATTACTATATATGCAGACATCGAATCACGTATTCTAACACTTGGGCATACTCACAAGCATTGCGGAATTTCTCTTGTTGACGAACTGAGTTCGAGTAAATCCATGGTTTCTGCAAGCTGAACAAGACATCTAACGTGTCTTCACAACCCTCGGGTTTTTCGTATCCTCCTAAAAATGTCGGATGATTAACTCAGAGTTTTCTTCCGAAATATCTTCCTTGACAAGAGTGTGCTTGCTTCTTATTAACTCCTGGGCCTGTGGGTTATGGCCCACTTCAACACTAATGCAGCTTTAACTCATCCTTGGAGTAACTCCCTTGTTCCATATTATACCTCCTTTAAATCTAGTAGTACTCTGTTTCTTCATACTCTTGTGGTGACGATCATACAAAACTCCAACTTATTTGGTCCAGCTCCCTTCTATGGACCGTCATGAATAACACGTTTCTTTCTTCATTGATCTTGTATGCTTACGGAGTACTACCACACTTAAAATGAAATGCACTAGTTTATCCATAAATCATATTATTTTTCATATCAAATCTTTTATTACATCCTTAACCATTTTTCAGAAATCCAAATTCCAAAAGTTTATTACCAATGCTGCCACCCACATGGTTCGGTATGGTCGAGACATTACTTCCAACTTTATTCATTTTCCTCCTTGAGGATTCTTGATCCAAGCTGGAATTGTGCGACAAGCGCCTTGAAATCTTCAATCTTACTGTTTCATCGCGGTGGCCTTGAGCTTCACCTCCACCATCTCTGCATGCACTTCTACGAGGTATTCCTGAGTATAACGGAGTCTTGCTTCAAGTATTTCTCCGATCCGGCGTATGGCTTCCATGGCTGCTTCACGAACAGCGTCGAAGAAAGTTGCTTGTGGTACACGTGAGATGAAAAGTACTGCCCCATCATCTTTGGGCAAACTCCTTTCAAGCGGTGGAGGTGTACCTCCACATACCAAAGTTCCACTCCCTTTTGCATGAAGGGGTAGCCTTTGTAAACTGCATCTCCTTCAAGGTGAATATGCTTCATCATGTCCTTCAGGATCTTGGGTAATCATGATCACTTGTCGTGGTCATGATCGTTTGAGGCCCTTAAGGAAAGACTCATAAAGGGTTGTCATCTGCATGTGTAGGATAAGAGAATTTTCGAGAACAAAGAATGTATCTCCATGGGGAAATTGCAATTGTCTCCGAGAAAAGTTTGGTGTTCGATTGTCCATGGGTTCAAGATTTCGGGTCCGGTTGAGATAGAAAGAGAAAGCAAATACCCACCCATCAACAAAAGAATCCTAGCTCAAAAGTACCGCTTTGTAATGGGCCGTTCTACTAGGGTTTCGTTTCTAAGTCCTCATTTCTTGGTCTTCAATGCTCGGAGTTTCCGATTCACGATGCTTTTCCCATATGAAGGCCTTCTACCATTCTTCCGTAACTTACGTCTCTCAAGGTTGACATAACAAGCCTCACGAATATTGCATCTATCCAACCATTCAATAAACACGTAAAATAATAGCAACCAAGCATTCATTTATTCAATCAATTCTTTAGTATCGCCACCCACATAAGTTGGTATGGTCAGATACTTAAATCGAGAAATCGTTCATCTTTATTTCTCTCATGGTGGGCTACTACTAAGCTAATTTACCGGGAACTTGATCATTGTCCCCATTGGGGCTTCTTCTGTGTGGACTTAATCTCCTCCAATTTTTCTGCTAGATTTTCCCTGTCGATGCGGAGTTTCTTGTGACGACCCTGTACGTCTGAAGTTGTTCCTTGAGCTCGGATCTCAACGTCCTTGGCATGAGACATGGTCCTGCTGTTTTTCAGTTCCTGACGCGTTCTCGGGATCTCGAGGTTCTCCTCCTCCAGGTTGTTTACCTTCAGTCTCTGAGTCTCAACTTCTTCTCGTAGTGCTTCATTGTCAAATAGGGCTTCCAGGAGGTCCATCTGAAAATTCTTGATGTATTGTTCTAGATCCTGATTGTATACTAACAGTGGGGAGAACTTCATCTTTTGCACTTCCGTCAAGGCAATAGTTGCTCCATCAAACTTCTGCCATCCAATCCTTCCAAAGAAGTGTGGGTTTAGTGCAAAGACGATGACGATAGCATAAGCGTGCAATAGCATCATGGACGGCGGTGTTGATCCCCATATCACGATCACCATTTATGGTCTTTGAAGCTGATGTCTGCCAGTCTTGGGGTCTTCTTTACGGCAAAAACTTGGGTCTTGACTCCCCATGATCTAGACTTCCTCTTAGTTGCCTTGATCTCGTGTATCGGTAACTTCAAAGCCTGACTAGCTCCACAAGGAAGGGGCCTCCAAGAACCTTCTCGTAGTGTTCTCTTTTGTTCAGAATGTAGCTCTCCATCTATAGTTTTGAAATAAGGAAGGTTTAGTAAAAGGAATCAGGTGTTACGAGAGTAGTAACAAAAACAAAGGTCATTCCTGTTGGGGTCTTCATATTACTAAGTCATTTCCTAGGGTCACGTCCTACAGTCAACATGTGCTCTGATACCATATCTGTAGCGACCCGGCCTCAGACGGTCAAGCCTCTGTGTTGCTGTGCCATCCTCGGATCAAGATATCTTTGGCACACACAGTACATCAATGTATATATCAAAGTGCAATCACATGTATAATTAACGTAAATCTGATATATACCTCATAATTCTCAGCGGAAACAAGTAATCGGGTGTGGAGTCCCATCAACGCCATCGGCAGGTTGAGTGTAGACCGTAACCTGCACTGCCGTACTCTTACTCGTCGGAAGTAAATATACGCAACATGATACGTTGCAGCCGTGTAGGTCAAGATTACATTGAATGTACCGGCAAGATCACAACATGAGAAAACAGATGATAAAACTATACTATATGCAATATGGCTTTGTGGCTCGTGGTCTGAGTTTTGTTTGCGTAAAAGTTGATTTATTTTCCCTATATCAAAGGAATAACTGGAGTCTGTACTATGGAGTTTTCTATCATGACATGGTTCCGCCAACCGATGTCCCATAGCCCAAAATCATCATATGTTGCCCACAATTAAGTTATCAATCCGGTGTTGAGAGTTCCGAGATAGATCCAAGTCTAGATGCTCAAATTGTTCAGAATCGGGACACGGCTAATCGATTAGGTTTTAACCCTCTGCAGAGGTTTGTACACTTTACCCGCAAGATTCGATCCCTCTCTTTACGTTCTCGCACTTCGTGGTGTTTGAGAACAAGATGACCAAACATGGTCTTCCGAAGAGTTCCTCGACCACCGTCGGTGCTCATCCAATCCTACCGTAGTTCTACATCTGCTAGCACCGCCCCAGCCAGAGTCACAACTAAGGTCAACCAAGCCAGAGCCCATATTGACTTGCGGTTGCGGGTAAGCTTCCGGGCATGAAGTATTCTTCCGTCTCTTTGAGTCTGGGTGAAGCTTTCCGCAAGATGTCATGGCTCTTCTCCATGCATCCCGGCCAACCACTGGTTTCTCCAGGGTGCCCGTCAACCGTCCTTCACCCAGTAGTGTGTATTGAATTCTTGTCTCGAGTCTTGAAGTCTTGAGGCCTTGAAGATGCAGTCCTTGCAGATTCCATCATGGAGTTGTCGTCATTGACGTAGATCCTCCATTCTCACACCACTCCCGAGCACTCATACCAACCCCGTCTACTATAGCGTAGCATTAAAATAAATAACGTCCGGGCTTGGTAACGGGGTGATGGGTTCCTACCTCATGCATACTACTCAACTACAAGGATTCAATACCACTACTAGAGGGATTGTTGCGAAGATGACACTAGATGCAATAAAACACATAGGTATGAAAAACATGGTCAAAGTGAACTTGCCTGGTAAGTTGATGAAGATAACAACACTCTCGAATAATGACTTGGTAGAACTATTACGTCACTCCGTTGAAAATCTATATAGTCATAGCATTCATATAAGCAAACATCCTAGCAAACAATTCTAACACTCATAATAAAATCAACAAATAAAAATGCAAATCAAGGGACCCCAAATAAAAACAAAGGAAAACTACACAACAAAACTACCAAAGAAAAACTGGAGAAAACAATTCAAGGTTTTCCTACATCAAGCAACAATTAAAAACAGTTTTGCACTACAAATTTTTTCTTAACAGAACCTAAGCATGGGTTTATGCTACCTAACAGAAAAGAATTCATCAAGCAACTAGGAGCAAAAAGAATCACCTTAAAATCTATTATAAAACTCCTATTAGGCCTAAAGCAAATTCTAGGAGGAAAAATAAAATAAAAGTTTCATTTATTATAAATAAAAGTTCATGCTCTAAAGTTACAGAAACTAACCTAGAATAATCTATCACATAGGAAAATAAATTTATTTGCTAATTAAAACAATAGGAAAACAGTAGCTAGTTAAATAATTAGGAATAACATGATCCTGGTTAAAACTATTTTTTTATTAATCCTAAAATTCCCAAATAAATTCCTACAGTTAAGCAATGTCAAAACAAAGTTGTGACAAAAAGAATCATTAAAAAATAATATTCCTATCTCCTTTTATAGCAGATTTACTATTCTGTCAAAATCTAAAATAAAGCAATTTTAAATAATTTTAACATGAATAATTATATTTTCTACAGAAACTATAAGAAATTTGCAAACCAACAAAAAAAAGAATCACTTAAAAATATTAAGTAGATTAAAAGATATGAATTTTTCAAATCTGAAACTATTCTGTTAAAACAGAAAACGAAAAATAAAGAAAAATGGGCTAATGGGCCTATCTAGCGCTCAGGCGCTAATTAACTAAAACGTGCTCGCGGCTAACTGGAAATAACCCGATCGGACTGGTCTAACTAAACCGCTAACTTAAAAAAACCGTAACTCGAACCGGCCTTTTGAAATAAGACCGTACCCCTTCGGGGGGATCTAATCTAGCGCGTAGATTATAGATCGGACGGCGGAGGGGGTTTCCGGCGGCTTACCGCGGTGGTCGACGGCGACGGCGGCTCGGGCGGCGACGGCGGGAAGGCTCCGGTGGTCCGGGGCGACGGCGGAGGCGTCCGGCGGGTGCGGCGGAGCGAGGGGGAGGTCGAGGTGGAGTCGGTGGAGCTCGGGGGGGTCGGAGGCGGCCGGGGCAGTGGCAATGGCGCGGCGGCGGCGTCGGGCTCCGGCGAGGGATTGCGGCGAGGGGAGAGGGTTCCGGGGGTCGGGGAGGGGCGGAACGGGTGAGGGGGTATATATAAGGGGGTCGGCTTGGAGGAGGCGAATCGGGAGGATCCGGGATCCATGGATTCCCGGCGCGGCGGTGGCGTGGCGTGGGCGTGGAGTGGGCGAGGGAAGGAGAGAGGTGGGGTCGAGGCGTCGGCCGAGAGAGAGGGAGAGAGCAGGCGGCCGAGGCGAAGAGGGGTTCAGGTGCTTGGCTCGAGGCGAGCCGGCTCGGGGCTGGCTGAGCTGGTGGGTGCCTCGGCTGGTGGGCAGTTAACTGGCTGGCGCTTGGGGTTTTCTTTTCCTTTCTTTTTTTTGAATTAGGGAGAGGGGGGATATATATTTAATATATATATTTTTATATAGGACATATATATATCAAAATTATCAGAAAAATAAATCCTACAACGTGAACATATTTTCAGAGGCAAATAAAATATACAAAATTCTAATAAAGCAAGTAGTGATCTTGTTGCATTAAAACCCAACAAAAATCATTTTTAAAATACCAAAATGATTTCAAATTTATTTTCTCCTAACTTTCCATTGAAGGGAATCATTTTACCCATATTTCCATTTATTTATTTTTAGGAGAAAAATAATTTGAATAAAATCCAAATAATTCCAAATTTGAAAGGGAGTTTCAAAATACCTTCAAATGACTTTCAATTTGATTCTTTTTAACTTCCAACTCATATTTCATATAATTGAAGAAGTCATTTTATCTTCTCTCATGAAAATCATTAAGTTGCATAAAGTTTCTAAAATTTGAAATATTCTCAAACAGAATTCAAATCTTTTCAAAACCCTTTTCATTTATTCAAATGGAAGAAGTCATATCATCTTCTCTCTAGGGTTTTGTGTTTGAATTGAATTTGAATTCATGGATATAAAAAGGCAAAGTGAAAGTCAGGGAAAGTCATTTCATTCCCTCTCATTCAACTTTCAAAAGTTTCAAATTCCACTCAATTTCACTCAATCAATCACACAACAAACAATCAATCAATCAAAACTATTTATTTATTATAACATTCCAAAATTTAGAATTTTGGGATGTTACAGATACGTGAGCCAGATGATGAACCATCGAGGGAAGCTCAAGTGCGGCCTTGTGAATGGCCATCAGAAGAGTTTATGGCCCAAGACGGTTTCAAGGACGAATTTGACGTGTATGTACGTAATGCTGATCTTGAGGACTTCGTGTCAGATAAGTGCCTACAGTACCACTACCTCACTGATTCCTTTGTGAGGAGGTTTAAATTTACATCCTCGTGCAATTCTCACACTATTTTATTTGAACTTTATAATAAATCATATACCATGGACCTAGAAGATTTTAATACTGCTTGGAAACTCTGGCAGTGGGGCAATGTTAGTGAACCTCGCAAATCTGAATATAAAGACTTTCTTGCTAGTATCACTGTGGGGGGAATCTAAATAAATCACACAAGCTACCATAGGGAGCATTCATTTTCCTTTTATACATTATTTTCTCTCTTTATAGGTAGATGCATTAACGGTAAAGATGAGGCTTCTCACATGTGCGTTCCAGATCTTAGTGTCCTAAAGAGTGCAGTATTAGGTGACAAACAATATAACTTGGGGGGCCATTGTTGCATGAAGGCTGCATCTTAATGGTACAACTGGAGATTTGTTTGGTGGAATTTATGCAACTCGTGTTGCTAATTATCTTGGTGTACCCATACATGGAAATTATATGGAGTTGCCTCCTGCTTATCTAGATTATAGAGCTATGGTTCGCCATCAGTTTCTTGAGAGGAACAAACAGTTCCTCCAGTACCAACTAATCTTTGACAGACCGCGTACTGTCCATGTTGCCCTCCCTGCTCCTACTTTCTCTAACTTTCAGGAAAAAAGGAGATATGTTATAACCAGGGAGGAGGCGAACGAATATGAGAGGAGGATGGAGGCAGCTCGCCTCCAAGCTGCAGCTCTTCAGGCAGTAGCTGCTGCATCTAGTACAACCCCAGCTACGACTTTGGATATCCGCCAGGCTAGCAGTGGCCATAGACCAACTTAGGCCAAAAGCCGAAGCTTGGGGGAGTACTTATCTCTCACCGACATTACATTCATGTTCACACACTCATGCTAGTTGTCGGTGCTCATACTTTTTCATTGTATTATCCATGCTAGCTTATTTTCTTTTCTTGCTTTCTTCTTGTGTGTTTGAAAAACATTAATAAAAACCAAAAAAATTAGTTGTAGCTTTTAGCTAGTTTACTTTCCATGCTTGTAGTAGTAATATTAAAAGAAAACCCAAAAAGATTTCTCGTTCTTCTTTTGCTTGTTGGGAGCTTTCCCGTGTAAATAGTTTCTTTTCTTTTCTTTTCTTTGAGGGTCGAGAGGAGAAGACCACGATGAATATGTTGAGTGGCTCTCATATGCATTACTATTGATCTAACCTAGAGCCCATATTACCTTGTCTTATCCTTTGCATTATATGCTTGCAGATTCCGGCTTAGTCCAATGCACGTGCACTATTATATTATCCATATCGTTCGATCGTGCGAGTGAAAGGCAATAATGATGATATATGATGGACTGGTTAAGATGAGAGAAGCTAGTATGAACTCGGCCTATCCTGTTTTTGTAAATATGATTAGTCCACTGTTCCTGATTTAGCCTATTATGGATGAAACATGTTTGCAATGACAATTAGAGATTATAGTTGCTCATGCCATGCTTAATTAGCTAGGAGTTTATAATGGTTTACCTTGCGTGCCAACATGCTATTAAAACGGTTGTGATGTGGTATGATAGGGTGGTATCCTCCTTTGAACGATTCGAGTGGCTTGACTTGGCGCATGTTCACGCATGTAGTTGAAACAAAACCAACATAACCTCCACGATATTTATGTTCATGGTGATTTATATCCTACTCATGCTTGTACTCATTGTTGATTAATCTTAATGCATGTTCATGACTGTTGTCGCTCTCTAGTTGGCCGCTTCCCAATATCTTTCTAGCCTTCACTTGTACTAAGAGGGAATACTGCTTGTGCATCCACTTCCATAACCCCAAAGTTATTCCGTATGAGTCCACCATACCTTCCTATATGCGGTATTTACCTGTCGTTCCAAGTAAATTTGTATGTGCCAAACTCTAAACCTTCAAATGAAATTCTGTTTTGTATGCTCGAATAGCTCATGTATCAACTAGGGTTGTCTATATCTTCCATGCTAAGTGGGTTATTCTCACGATGAGTGGACTCCGCTCATCATTCACGAGAAAATGGCCGGTAATCGGGATGCCCAGTCCCATGCTTAAATAAAATCAAAATAATTGCAAACAAAACTCCCCCAGGATTGTTCTTAGTAAGACGGCACCTGTTGTTTCGGACAAGCCATGGATTGATGTTTGTTGGTGGTGGGGGAGTATAAACTTTACCATTCTGTTTGGGAACCGCCTATAATGTGTGTAGCATGGAAGATATCGAGATCTCTTGGTTGTTATGTTGACAATGAAAGTATGCCGCCCAAAATATTATTTATCTCTGTTTCAAAACTTGAGCTCTGGCACCTCTGCAAATCCCTGCTTCCCTCTGCGAAGGGCCTATCTATTTACTTTTATGTTGAGTCATCATCCTCTTATTAAAAAGCACCGGTTGGAGAGCACCGCTGTCATTTGCATGCATTGCTATTAATTTACATTGAGTATGACTGTGACTGGATCACTTTTGCCATGAATTACAATGTCTAGTCAGTCCTTGGTCTTCAGGGGTGCTATGCATTTATGTTTTGCGGTCTCATAAAGGGCTAGCGAGATACCATCTTGTTATATCATATTATGATTGTTTTGAGAAAGTGTTGTCATCCGAGATTTATTATTATTGCTCGCTAGTTGATTATGCCATTGATATGAGTAAATGTGAGACCTAAATGTTATTGTGAATATGGTTAGTTCATAATCTTTGCTGAAAACTTGAATGATGGCTTTACATATTTGCAACAACAAGATCAAACAGAGTTTGTAAAAGTTTTTCTTTATCACATTCAGTTTTTCAACTGAATTGCTTGAGGACAAGCAAATGCTTAAGCTTGGGGGAGTTGATACGTCTCCAACATATCTACCTTTCCAAACACTTTTGCCCTGGTTTTGGACTCTAACTTGCATGATTTGAATGGAACAAACCCGGACTAACGCTGTTTTCAGCAGAACTGCCATGGTGTTATTTTTGTGAAGAAATAAAAGTTCTCGGAATGACATGAAAATCCACAGAGACACGTTTTGGAATTAATAAAAAATATTGGCAAAAGAATCAGCATCAGGGAGGCCACACCCTGTCCACGAAGGTGCAGGGCGCCGCCCCCCTGGGGCGCATCCCCTGCCTCGTGGGCCCCCTGGACTCCACCGACCTCAACCCCAACTCCATATATTCACTTTCGGGGAGAAAAAATCAGAGAGAAGGATTCATCACGTTTTACGATATAGAGCCGCCGCCAAGCCCTAACCTTCCTCGGGAGGGCTGATCTGGAGTCCGTTCGGGGCTCCGGAGAGGGGAATACGTCGCCATCATCATCATCAACCATCCTCCATCACCAATTTCATGATGCTCACCGCCGTGCATGAGTAATCCCATTGTAGGCTTGCTGGATGGTGATGGGTTGGATGAGATTTACCATGTAATCGAGTTAGTTTTGTTAGGGTTTGATCCCTAGTATCCATTATGTTCTAAGATTGATGTTGCTATGACTTTGTTATGCTTAATGCTTGTCAATAGGGCCCGAGTGCCATGATTTCAGATCTGAACCTATTATGTTTTCATGAATATATGTGAGTTCTTGATCCTATCTTGCAAGTCAATAGTCACCTACTATGTGTTATGATCCGGCAATGTTGGGGAACGTAGCAGAAATTCAAAATTTTCCTACGTGTCACCAAGATCTATCCATGGAGAGACTAGCAACGAGGGGAAGGAGAGTGCATCTACATACCCTTGTAGATCGCTAAGCGGAAGCGTTCAAGAGAACGGGATTGAAGGAGTCATACTCGTCGTGATCCAAATCACCGGAGATCCTAGTGCCGAACGGACGGCACCTCCGCGTTCAACACACGTACAGCCCGGTGACGTCTCCCATGCCTTGATCCAGCAAGGAGAGAGGGAGAGGTTGAGGAAGACTCCATCCAACAGCAGCACAACGTGGCGTGGTGGTGGTGGAGGCGTGGCAATCTGCAGGGCTTCGCCAAGCACCTCTGGGAGAGGAGGAGGTGTCACGGGAGGGAGGGAGGCGCCCGAGGCTCATGTGTGGATGCCCTTCCTCCCCTCCACTATATATAGGGGCAAGGGAGAGGGGGGAGGCGCAGCCTTGCCCCTTCCTCCAAGGAAGGGGTGCGGCCAACAAGGGGGGAAGGAGTCCATCCTCCCCAAGGCACCTCGGAGGTGCCTTCCCCCTTGAGGACTCTTCCCTCCCCAAGTTTCCTTGGCGCATGGGCCTCTTGGGGCTGGTGCCCTTGGCCCATATAGGCCAAGGCGCACCCCTACAGCCCATGTGGCCCCCGGGCAGGTGGACCCCAGTGGACCCCGGACCCCTTTCGGCACTCCTGGTACAATACCGATAAAGTGCGAAACTTTTCCGGCGACCAAAATAGGACTTCCCATATATAAATCTTTACCTCCGGACCATTCCGGAACTCCTCATGACGTCCGGGATCTCATCCGGGACTCCGAACAACATTCGGTAACCACATACAAGCTTCCTTTATAACCCTAGCGTCACCGAACCTTAAGTGTGTAGACCCTACGGGATCGGGAACCATGCAGACATGACCGAGACGTTCTCCGGTCAATAACCAATAGCGGGATCTGGATACCCATGTTGGCTCCCACATGTTCCACGATGATCTCATCGAATGAACCACGATGTCAAGGACTCAATCGATCCCGTATACAATTCCCTTTGTCTAGCGGTATTGTACTTGCCCGAGATTCGATCGTCGGTATCCCGATACCTTGTTCAATCTCGTTTCCCGAAAGTCTCGTTAATCGTTCCGTAACACATCATCCCGTGATCAACCCCTTGGTCACATTGTGCACATTATGATGATGTCCTACCGAGTGGGCCCAGAGATACCTCTCCGTCACACGGAGTGACAAATCCCAGTCTCGATTCGTGCCAACCCAACAGACACTTTCGGAGATACCTGTAGTGCACCTTTATAGTCACCCGGTTACGTTGTGACGTTTGGTACACCCAAAGCATTCCTACGGTATCCGGGAGTTGCACAATCTCATGGTCTAAGGAAATGATACTTGACATTATAAAAGCTTTAGCATACGAACTACGCATCTTTGTGCTAGGCTTAGGATTGGGTCTTGTCCATCACATCATTCTCCTAATGATGTGATCCCGTTATCAACGACATCCAATGTCCATGGTCGTGAAGCTGTAACCATCTATTGATCAACGAGCTAGTCAACTAGAGGCTTACTAGGGACATGGTGTTGTCTATGTATCCACACATGTATCCGAAGTTTCCTATCAATACAATTATAGCATGGATAATAAACGATTATCGTGAACAAGGAAATATAATAATAACTAATTTATTATTGCCTCTAGGGCATATTTCCAACAGGCAACCCCGGAGTGACAATAATCAGGACCACTCCCGGTGATGATCGTAGTTTGAGGAGTTCGTGTATTCACTAAGTGCTAATGCTTTGGTCTGTTACTCTATTAAAAGGAGGCCTTAATATTCGTTAGTTTCCAATAGGACCCCGCTGCCACGGGAGGGTAGGACAAAAGATGCCATGCAAGTTCTTTTCCATAAGCACGTATGACTATATTCGGAATACATGCCTACATTATATTGATGAACTGGAGCTAGTTCTGTGTCACCCTATGTTATAACTGTTACATGAGGAATCGCATTCGACATAATTATCCATCACTGATCCATTTCCTACGAGCTTTTCACATATTGATCTTTGCTTAGTTACTTCTCCGTTGCCACTGTTACGATTACTACAAAACTGCTACTGTTACTTTTGCCGCCGTTACCTCCATACTACTTTGCTACTAAATACTTTGCTGCAGATATTAAGTCTTTCAAGTGTGGTTGAATTTACAACTCAGCTGCTAATACTTGAGAATATTCTTTGGCTCCCCTTGTGTCGAATCAATAAATTTCGGTTGAATACTCTACCCTCGAAAACTGTTGCGATCCCCTATACTTGTGGGTTATCATTATCACCATTATATCTATGTTCGTGATCCGATCTTGCAAGTCATATCCACCTATTACGTGTTATGATCCGTAAACCCCAAGGTGACAACAATTGGCATACTTTCCGGTGATGACCGTAGTTTGAGGAGTTCATGTATTCACTATGTGTTAATGCTTTGTTCTGGTTCTCTATTAAAAGGAGGCCTTAATATCCCTTAGTTTCCTTATGGACCCCGCTGCCATGGGAGGGTTGGACAAAAGATGTCATGCAAGTTCTTTTCCATAAGCACGTCTGACTATTTATGGAATACATGCCTACATTATATTTATGAACTGGAGCTAGTTTTGTGTTGCCCTAGGTTATGACTGATATATGATGAATATTATCCATCGTAATCACCGATCCAATACCTACGAGCTTTTCACATATTGTTCTTGTTAAGTTACTATTGCTATTGCTACTGGTACAACTGCTACAAAACTGTTACTGCTGTTATTGTTACCACTGCTAGTGTTACTACTACTACCAAACTATCATATTACTGTGCTACTGATCACTTTGTTGTAGATATTTAATCTCCAGGTGTGATTGAATTGACAACTCAACTGCTAATACTTACAAACATTCTTTGGCTCCTTTTGTGTCGAATCCCTTATACTGGTGGGTTATCAGTGGTTTAGTGGAAAACTCGTATGCACATGTGAATGATAAACGGTTAACAATAGGTTCCCGGTCTCGCCTCTATGACTGGCTCAAGTGTTGTACGTGATCTGGTCTTTCGAATCTTAGGATATCGTTAAGTGTAATGATCGTCTTAGAACAACATTGAGGGTATGACGTTAGAAGAATGACCATATTGAATCGACCCAATACTTGTTTGTTATACACGATGATTATATCGTCTAAAATTATCTGTTATAACATGGAGTGTTAGGATGTGTTTTAGTTCCTTAGACCATGAGAGTGTCTCGGTCACTTCCTACCAGACAGTGGGCGGGGTTGCTCAAACTTCATTTGTAACAACGTGATCATGACGACAACTTTCAGGCTCACCGAAAACTGTGACAAGTGACCAGATAGCTCGAGAGTGGGATTTTCGCCTCCGACGATGGAGGGATATTCTTAGGGACCTCTCAGTGTGACGGCATCCATCACTGTCTGGCCAGACACAGCTGACTACGTCACGGGAATGCCAGAACACGTCAACAAGAAAGAAGAATAAAACCGGTAACATGAGTAACATTATATTGAGCATGGTGATGACTAAGGAGGATATCGATGCACACCGAGTTTTGTAAAGTATCGCGAAGCAAAGGGAACATCACATGATAACCAAAGGTTCACTTGAATATCATTCGTGTAATCATAGGTACCGATATGGAAGTCCATGGTTCCGCTATTGGTCATTGAACGAAGGGGTTTTGTTCATGTCTATGATTTACCGAACCTATGGGGTCACAATCTTAAGGTAATCACAATATGTTGAGTGTTAGTAGGATGGGAGTGATGACAATATATTTGTGGAATTGTTTCATTAATATCCGGAATAGTTCCGTGAGGTTCCAGAAGCGTTTTGGGGTCACCCGAAGGGTTTCGGTGAATATCGGGTAATACCGGGTATTACCGATTAATTATATATAGGTGGAAAATGTTTCCGGGGATGTTAAATTATATATATATATATATATATATATATATATATATATATCATTCTCTGATTTTTTTAAGAACATTTTATATTTAATTTAAATATCGATGGGCCTTAAAAGGCCAAGATGTGGCAGGAGATATGAGCCCCAAAGGCCCATATGGAAGTGGCGCGCCCCCCCCCCCCCCCCCCCTTTCCTTGTGGAGGGGTCGAATCCTACTTGGGAGGGGAGTGGAACTCCGCCCCAAGGCTGGCGCACCAAAGGGGACCCTTCCCCTTTGGTGGCTGCCCCTCCCTCCCCTCCAACCTATATATACTAGGGGATTTTGCTCTATTGGGTACAGAAGTTTTGGAGCCTCCTCTAGTTGATCTAGTTCTAGTTCTTGTTGGTCCTATTTGACTAATTAGAGTGAGCCCTAGCCACCTCTAATCCTCATAATTAGAAGCCCATGTGGTTCTAAACTCCTCCCTTTAATTCTCTGGGTCGATTAGCTCCGGACGACGAAGCGCTGCCAGATAGTGAAGACTGTACGCTTGCAACCAAGTAGAGAGGTCGTGCTCTCGGTCTTCTGTTTGAGGGATCATTCGGGGGCGGTTCATGGGATCGTCATCGACGTTCGAGGGACTCCATGTACGATACACTAACTCGTCTACTTCCGGTGCACTCCCAGAGTCGGTTACGATCGTTGATCCAAACCCGTTATGTATCTTCATATTGTTCCCGAGTGATTGTGCGGCGATTTTTTTGTTTTCTACTATGTTTCCCAACACCCACCGGCCTAAATGTTCATTAGAACAAGATGTTCCGTGGCCATTGTGGGCAGTCGTGGAGACCAACACCACGTTCATGCAACATGGCGCCAGAATGCCTATCTCTTCCTAGTCTTTTGTCATGCAAATGTCAACCCATTTACCATGTGGTATTTTTGTCTTTTATTACTGTTGGGGAACGTTGCAGAAAATTAAAATTTTCCTACGGTTTCACCAAGATCTATCTATGAGTTCATCTAAGCAACGAGTCAAGAGAGAGAGAGTTTGCATCTACATACCACTTGTAGATCGAGTCCGGAAGCGTTCGAGGGAGTGGTGATGATGAAGACGTTCTCAACGTGATTCCGATCACCGATGACCAAGTGCTGAACGGACAGCACCTCCGCGTTCAACACACGTACGGGACGACGGCGTTTCCTTCGTCTTGATCCAGCAAGGAGGAAGGAGAGGTTGAGGAAGACAACTCCAATGGCAGCACGGCGGCATGATGCAGATGGAGTGACTGTTCTCCGGCAGGGCTTTGCCAAGCCTATGCGGAGGAGGAGAGGTGTTGGGGAGGGGAGGGGCTGCGCCTTCAATGGTGTTTGCAGCCCTCCCCTCACCCCTCTATTTATAGGGGAAGGGAGGATGGGGCGGCCCCTCTAGATGCATCTAGAGGGGCGGCGGCCAAGGAGGGGGCTTGCCCCCAAGCAAGGGGGGCGCCTTAGGGTTCCCCCTCAACCCTAGGCGCATGGGCCAAGGGAGGGTGCGCCCAGCCCACTAGGGGCTGGCTGCCTCCCACGCAGCCCAAGTGGTCCCCCAAAGGGTGGCCCCTCCGGTGGTCCGCCGGAACCTTTCCGTGGACCCTCCATAATACCGATATGACCCGAAACTTTTACGGTGTCCGTAAGACGACAACCCATATATAAAACTTTACCTCCGAACCATTCATGAAATCCACGTCACGACCGGGATCTCATCCGGGACTCTGAACAACATTAGGTAAAAACATACAAGTCTTCCTATTAACCCTAGCGTCACCAAACCTTAAGTGTGTAGACCCTACGGGTTCGGGAGACATGAAGACATGACCGAGATGCTCTCTGGTCAATAACCAACAGCGGGATCTGGATACCCATGTTGGTTCCCACACGCTCCTCGATGTTGTCACGGATGAACCCGCGATGTCGAGGGTTCAAGCAACCCGTATGCTATTCCCTTTGTCGACGGTATGTTACTTGCCCGAGACTCGATCGTCGGTATCCCAATACCTCGTTTAGTCCGTTATCGGCAAGTCACTTTACCCGTGCCGTAATGCATGATCCGTGACCAGACACTTGATCACTTTGAGCTCATTATGATGATGCATTACCAAGTGGGCCAGTGATACCTCTCCGTCATACGGAGTGACAAATCCCTGTCTCGATCCGTGTCAACCCAGCAGACACTTTCGGAGATACCTGTAATGCACCTTTATAGTCACCCAGTTACGTTGTGACGTTTGGTACACCCAAAGCATTCCTACGGTATCCGGGAGTTACACGATCTCACGGTCTAAGGAAGAGATACTTGACATTGGAAATGTTGGGGAACGTAGTAATTTCAAAATTTTCCTACGATCACGCAAGACCATGGTGATGGCATAGCAACGAGAGGGAAGAGTGTCCGTCCACGTACCCTCGTAGACCGAAAGCGGAAGCGTTATAACAACGCGGTTGATGTAGTAAATGACGTCTTCACGATCCGACCGATCCAAGTACCGAACGCACGGCACCTCCGAGTTACGCACACGCTCAGCTCGATGACGATCCCGGACTCGATCCAAAGAAAGTGTCGGGATGAGTTCCACAAGACGACGACGTGGTGACGTTGTTGATGCTCCACCGACGCAGGGCTTCGCTTAAGCTCATGACGATATGACTTCTCGGCGCGAGGCTTCGCCTAAGCTCTCTGACGATATGACCGAAGTGGAATATGGTGGAAGGGGCACCGCACACGGCTAAGGAAAGATCCGTAGATCAACTTATGCATCTTGGGGTGCCCCCTGCCCCGTATATAAAGGAGACAAGGGGAGGTGGCCGGCCCAATAGGAGGCGCACTAAGGAGGAGTCCTACTCCCACCGGGAGTAGGACTCCCCCTTCTCCTAGTTGGAGTAGGATTGGGGAGGGAAAGGGGAAGGCGCCGCCCCTCTCCTTGTCCTATTCGGACTGGAAGGGGAGGCGTGCAGCCCACCTGGCCGGCCCTTCTCCTTCTCCCTCAAGGCCCAAGAGGGCCCATAAACCCCCCGGGGGGTTCCGGTAACCCCACGGTGTTCCGGTAATATCCTGTTATCACTCGGAACCATTCAAGTCCAAACATAGGCTTCCAATATATCAATCTTTATGTCTCGACCATTTCGAGACTCCTCGTCATGTCCTTGATCACATCCGGGACTCGAACAACCTTCGGTGCATCAATACTTATAAACTCATTATGAACTGTCATCGAAGCGTTAAGCGTGCGGACCCTACGGGTTCGAGAACTATGTAGACATGACCTAGAACCATTCTCGGTCAATAACCAATAGCGGAACCTGGATGCCCATATTGGTTCCTACATATTCTACGAAGATCTTTATCGGTCAAACCGCATAACGACATACGTTGTTCCCTTTGTCATCGGTATGTTACTTACCGAGATTCGATCGTCGGTATCCAATACCTAGTTCAATCTAGATTATCGGTAAGTCTCTTTACTCGTTCCGTAATACATCATCTCACAACTAACTCATTAGTTGTAATGCTTGCAAGGCTTTAAGTGATGTGCATTACCGAGAAGGCTCGAGATACCTCTCCGACAATCGGAGTGACAAAACCTAATCTCGAAATACGCCAACCCAACAAGTACCTTTGGAGACACCTGTAGTACTCCTTTATAATCACCCGATTACGTTGTGACGCTTGGTAGCACCAAAGTGTTCCTCCGTGGCGGGAGTTGCATAATCTCATAGTTATAGGAACATGTATGGGTCATGAAGAAAGCATTAACATACTAAACGATCAAGTGTTAAGTCGACGGAATGGGTCATGTCAATCAGATCATTCAACTAATGATGTGACCTTGTTAATCAAATAACAACTCCTTGTTCATGGTTAGGAAACATAACCATCTTTGATTAACAAGCTAGTCAAGTAGAGGCATACTAGTGACATCTGTTTGTCTATATATTCACACATGTATTATGTTTCCGGTTAATACAATTCTAGCATGAATAATAAACATTTATCATGATATAAGGAAATAAATAATAACTTTATTATTGCCTCTAGGGCATATTTCCTTGATCTCCCACTTGCACTAGAGTCAATAATCTAGTTCACATCATCATGTGATTCAACACTAATATTCACATCTGTATGTGATTAACACACATAGTTCACATCGTCATGTGACCAACACCCAAAGGGTTTACTAGAGTCAATAATCTAGTTCACATCGCTATGTGATTAACACCCAAAGAGTACTAAGGTATGATCATGTTTTGCTCGTGAGAGAAGCTTAGTCAACGGGTCTGTCACATTCAGAGCCGTATGTATTTTGCAAATACTCTATGTCTACAATGCTCGCACGGAGCTACTCTAGCTAATTGATCCCACTTTCAATATGTATCCAGATTGAGTCTTAGAGTCATCCGGATGCGTGTAAAAATCTTGCATCGATGTAACTCTTTCTGACGGGCTCTTTTATCACCTCCACAATCGAGAAATATTTCCTTAGTCCTCACTAAGGATGTTCTTGACCAATGTCCAAAGTGATCTACTCCTAGATCACTATTGTACTCCTTGCCAAATTCAGAGCAAGGTATACAATAGGTCCGGTACATAACATAGCATACTTTATAGAACCTATGGCTGAGGCATAGGGAATGACTTTCATTCTCTTTCTATCTTCTGCCGTGGTCGGTCTTTGAGTCTTACTCAATTTTACACCTTTGTAACACAGGCAAGAACTTTTCTTTGACTGTTCCATTTTGAACTACTTCAAAATCTTGACAAGGTATGTACTTATTGAAAAACTTATCAAGCGTCTTGATCTATCTCTATAGATCTTGATGCTCAATATGTAAGCAGCTTCACTGAAGTCCTTCTTTGAAAAACTCCTTTCAAATACTCCTTTATGCTTTGCAGAATAATTCTACATTATTTCCGATTAACAATATGTCATTCACATATACTTATCAGAAATGTTGTAATGCTCCCACTCACTTTCTTGTAAATACAGGCTTCTCCAAAAGTCTGTATAAAACCATATGCTTTGATCACACTATCAAAGCGTTTATTCCAACTCCGAGATGATTGCACCGGTCCATAGATGGATCGCTGGAGCTTGCACATTTTGTTAGCTCCTTTAGGATTGACAAAACCTTCCGTTGCATCATATACAACTCTTCTTTAATAAATCCATTAAAGAATGTAGTTTTGACATCCATTTGCCAGATTTCATAAAATGTGGCAATTGCTAACATGATTCGGACAGACTTAAGAATCGCTACAGCTTTGAGAAAATCTCATTGTAGTCAACACTTTGAACTTGTCGAAAACCTTTTTGTGACAAGTCGAGCTTTGTAGATAGTAACACTACTATCAATGTCCGTCTTCTTCTTGAAGATCCATTTATTTAACATGGCTTGTCGATCATCGAGCAAGTCAATCAAAGTCCATACTTTGTTCTCATACATGGATCCTATCTCAGATTTCATGGCCTCAAGCCATTTCGCGAATCTGGGCTCATCATCGCTTCCTCATAGTCCGTAGGTTCATCATGGTCTAGTAACATGACTTCCATAACACGATTACCATACCACTCACAGTGCGGATTTTGCTCGGAAGACCTACGAGGTTTGGTAGCAACTTGTTACGAAGTTTCATGATCATCATCATTAACTTCCTCACTAATTGGTGTAGGAATCATCGAACTGATTTCTGTGATGAACTACTTTCCAATAAGGGAGAAGGTACAATTACCTCATCAAGTTCTACTTTCCTCCCACTCACTTCTTTCAAGAGAAACTTTCTTCTCTAGAAAGGATCCATCTTAGCAACGAAAAACTTGCCTTTGGATCTGTGATAGAAGGTGTACCCAATAGTTACCTTTGGGTATTCTATGAAGACGCACTTCTCCGATTTGGGTTCGAGCTTATCATGTGAAAACTTTTTCACATAAGTATCAAAACTCCAAACTTTTAAGAATCGACAGCTTAGGTTTCTTTGTTAAACCATAGTTCATATGGTGTCGTCTCAACGGATTTAGATGGTGCCCTATTAAACGTGAATGCAATTTGTCTCTAATGCATAACCCCAAAACGATATTGGTAAATCAGTAAGAGACATCATTGATCGCACCATATCAAAATAAAGTACTGATTCTGACGTTCGGACACACCATAACGTTGTGGTGTTCTGTGGCGTGAGCTGTGAAACTATTCCACTTTGTTTTAATTGAAGACCAAACTCAGAATCTCAAATATTTTTCCTCTGCGATCATATCGTAGAAACTTTTATTTTCTTGTTACGATGATTCTTCACTTCACTCTGAAATTCTTTGAACTTTTCAAATGTTTTCAGACTTGTGTTTTATCAAGAAGATATACGCATATCTGCTCAAATCATCCGTGAAGGTCAGAAAATAATGATACTTTTACGAGCATCAACACTCATTGAATCGCATACATCGGTATGTATTATTTCCAATAAGTCAAGAGCTTGTTCCATTGTTCCGGAGAACGGAGTTTTAGTCATCTTGCCCAAAAAGGCACGGTTCGCAAGCATCAAATGATTCATAATCAAGTGATTCCAAAAGTCCATCAGTATGGAGTTTTCTTCATGCGTTTTATACCAATATGACCTAAACGGCAGTGCCACAAATAAGTTGCACTATCATTATTAACTTTGCATCATTTGGTTTCAATATTATGAATATGTGTATCACTATGATCGAGATCCAATGAACCATTTTCATTGGGTGTGTAACCATATAAGGTTTTATTCATGTAATCAGAACAACAATTTATTCTCTTACTTAAATGAATAACCGTATTGCAATAAACATGATCAAATCATATTTATGCTCAACACCAAATAACACTTATTTAGGTTCCACACTAATCCCGAAAGTATAGGGAGTGTGCGATGATGATCATATCAAACTTGGAACTACTTCCAACACTCATCGTCACTTTCCCTTCAACTAGTTTCTGTTCATTTTGCAACTCCCGTTTCAAGTTACTACTCTTAGCAAGCGAACCGGTATCAAAATACCGAGGGTTTGCTACGAACACTAGTAAAATACACATCAATAATCTGCATATCAAATATACCTTTGTTCACTTTGCCATCCTTCTTATCCGCCAAATACTTGGGGTAGTTCCGCTTCTAATGACCAGTTCCATTGCAGCAAAAGCACTTAGTCTCGTGCTTAGGTCCAGACTTGGGCTTCTTCACTCGAGCAGCAACTTGCTTGCCGTTCTTCTTGAAGTTCCCCTTCTTCCCTTTGCCTTTTTCCTTGAGACTAGTGGTCTTGTCAATCATCAACACTTGATGCTCTTTCTTGATTTCTACCTTCGTTGATTTCAACATCATGAAGAGCTCGGGAATCGTTTCGTCATCCCTTGCATACTATAGTTCATCACGAAGTTCTAGTAACTTAGTGATGGTGACTAGAGAATTACGTCAATCGCTATCTAATCGGGAAGATTAACTCCCACTTGATTCAAGCGATTGAAGTACCCAGACTATCTGAGCACATGCTCACTAGTTGAGCGATTCTCCTCCATCTTTTAGCCATAGAACTTGTTGGAGACTTCATATCTCTCAACTCGGGTATTTGCTTGAAATATTAACTTCAACTCTTGGAACATCTCATATGGTCCATGACGTTCAAAACGTTTTTGAAGTCCCGATTCTAAGCCGTTAAGCATGGTGCACTAAACTGTCAAGTAGTCATCATATTGAGCTAGCCAAACGCTCATAACGTATGTATCCGCTTCCTGCAATAGGTCTGTCATCACCTAGCGATTGCATTAAGGACATAATTCTTCTCAGGCAGCAATGAGGATAAACCTCGGATCACGGATCCAATCCGCATCATTGCTACTAACATTTTCAATACAATTTTCTCTAGGAACACATATAAAAACATAGGGAAGCAACAACGCGAGCTATTGATCTACAACATAATTTGCAAAATACTACCAGGACTAAGTTCATGATAAATTAAAGTTCAATTAATCATATTACTTAAGAACTCCCACTTAGATAGATATCTCTCTAGTCATCTAAGTGATTACGTGATCCAAATCAACTAAACCATGTCCGATCATCACGTGAGACGGAGTAGTTTCAATGGTGAACATCACTATGTTGATCATATCTACTATATGATTCACGCCGACCTTTCGGTCTCCGTGTTCCGAGGCCATATCTGTTATATGCAAGGCTCGTCAAGTTTAACTCGAGTATTCCGCGTGTGCAACTGTTTTGCACCCGTTGTAGATGGACGAGAACTTATCACACCCGATCATCACGTGGTGTCCGGGTACTACGAACTTTGGCAACGGTGCATACTCGTGGAGAACACTTCTTGATAATTTTAGTGAGAGATCATCTTATAATGCTACCGTCAATCAAAGCAAGATAAGATGCATAAAGGATAAACATCACATGCAATCAATATAAGTGATATGATATGGTCATCATCATCTTGTGCTTGTGATCTCCATCGCCAAGCACCGTCATGATCACCATCGCCACCGGCGCGACACCTTGATCTCCATCGTAGCATCGTTGTCGTCTCGCCAATCTTATGCTTCCACGACTATCACTACCGCTTAGTAATAAAGTAAAGCATTACATCGCGATTGCATTGCATACAATAAAGCGACAACCATATGGCTCCTGCCAGTTGCCGAGAACTCGGTTACAAAACATGATCATCTCATACAATAAAATTTAGCATCATGTCTTGACCATATCACATCACAACATGCCCTGCAAAAACAAGTTAGACGCCCTCTACTTTGTTGTTGCAAGTTTTACGTGGCTGCTACGGGCTTAAGCAAGAACTCATCTTACCTACGCATCAAAACCACAACGATAGTTTGTCAAATAGACTGCTTTTAACCTTCTCAAGGACCGGGCGTAGCCACACTCAGTTCAACTAAAGTTGGAGAGACAGTCTTCAGAAGCCATCTATGTGCAAAGCACGCCGAGGAACCGGTCTCGCGTAAGCGTCTGGCGTAAGGTTGGTCCGGATCGCCTCGGCCCAACAAGCATCACGAACCAAAGTATGACATCTGGTAGGCAGTATGACTTGTATCGTCCACAACTCACTTGTGTTCTACTCGTGCAAATAACATCAAACCATAAAACCTAGGCTCGATACCACTTTGTTGGGGAACGTAGTAATTTCAAAATTTTCCACGATCACGCAAGACCATGGTGATGGCATAGCAACGAGGGAAGAGTGTCCGCCCACGCACTCGTGAGACCGAAAGCGAAGCGTTATAACAACGCGGTTGATGTAGTCGTGACGCCTTCACGATCCGACCGATCCAAGTACCGAACGACGGCACCTCCGAAGTTCTCACACGCTCAGCTCGATGACGATCCCCGGACTCGATCCGGCAAAGTGTCGGGATGAGTTCCACAAGACGACGGCGCAGGACGCGTTGTTGATGCTCCACCGACGCAGGGCTTCGCCTAAGCTCCGCGACGATATGACTTCTCCGGCGCAGGCTTCGCCTAAGCTCTACGACGATATGACCGAAGTGGAATATGGTGGAAGGGGCACCGCACACGGCTAAGGAAAGATCCGTAGATCAACTTGTTCATCTTGGGGTGCCCCCGCCTCAGATATAAAGGAGACAAGGGGAGGTGGCTGCCCTATAGGAGGCGCGCAAGGAGGAGTCCTACTCCCACCGGAGTAGGACTCCCCTTCTCCTAGTTGGAGTAGGATTGGGGAGGGGAAAGGGGAAGGCGCCGCCTCTCCTTGTCCTATTCGGATCGGAAGGGGAGGGGCGTGCAGCCCACCTGGCCGGCCCTTCTCCTTCTCCCTCAAGGCCCATGAGGGCTCATATACCCCTCGGGGTTCCGTAACCCACGGTGTTCGGTAATATCCTGTTTTCACTCGGAACCATTCAAGTCCAAACATAGGCTTCCAATATATCAATCTTTATGTCTCGACCATTTCGAGACTCCTCGTCATGTCCTTGATCACATCCGGGACTCGAACAACCTTCGGTGCATCAATACTTATAAACTCATTATGAACTGTCATCGAAGCGTTAAGCGTGCGGACCCTACGGGTTCGAAAACTATGTAGACATGACCTAGAACCATTCTCGGTCAATAACCAATAGCGGAACTCGGATGCCCATATTGGTTCCTACATATTCTACGAAGATCTTTATCGGTCAAACCGCATAACGACATACGTTGTTCCCTTTGTCATCGGTATGTTACTTACCCGAGATTCGACCGTCGGTATCCAATACCTAGTTCAATCTCATTATCGGTAAGTCTCTTTACTGCTCCGTAATACATCATCTCACAACTAACTCATTAGTTGTAATGCTTGCAAGGCTTTAAGTGATGTGCATTACCGAGAAGGCTGGAGATACCTCTCCGACAATCGGAGTGACAAAACCTAATCTCGAAATACGCCAACCCAACAAGTACCTTTGGAGACACCTGTAGTACTCCTTTATAATCACCCGATTCACGTTGTGACGTTTGGTAGCACCAAAGTGTTCCTCCGGTAAACGGGAGTTGCATAATCTCATAGTTATAGGAACATGTATGGGTCATGAAGAAAGCATTAACATACTAAACGATCAAGTGTTAAGCTGACGGAATGGGTCATGTCAATCAGATCATTCAACTAATGATGTGACCTTGTTAATCAAATAACAACTCCTTGTTCATGGTTAGGAAACATAACCATCTTTGATTAACAAGCTAGTCAAGTAGAGGCATACTAGTGACATCTTTGTTTGTCTATATATTCACACATGTATTATGTTTCCGGTAAATACAATTCTAGCATGAATAATAAACATTTATCATGATATAAGGAAATAAATAATAACTTTATTATTGCCTCTAGGGCATATTTCCTTCAGGAAAAGCTCTAGCAAAACGAACTACACGATCTTTGTGCTATGCTTAGGATTGGGTCTTGTCCATCACGTCATTCTCCTAATGACGTGATCCCGTTGTCAATGACATCTGATGTCCATAGTCAAGAAACCATGACTATCGTCGACCAACGAGCTAGTCAACTAGAGGCTCACTAAGGGACGTATTGTGGTCTATGTATTCACACGTGTATTACGATTTCCGGATAATACTGCTTATAGCATGAATAAAAGACAATTATCATGAACAAGGAAATATAATAATAATGCTTTTATTATTGCCTCTAGGGCATATTTCCAACAGTCTCCCACTTGCACTAGAGTCAATAATCTAGTTTACATTGTGATGAATCGAACACCCATAGAGTTCTGGTGTTGATCATGTTTTGCCCGTGAGAGAGGTTTAGTCAACGGATCTGCGACATTCAGATCCGTGTGCACTTTACAAATTTCTATGTCTCCATCTTGAACATTTTCACGGATGGAGTTGAAGCGACGCTTGATGTGCATGGTCTTCTTGTGAAACCTGGGCTCCTTGGCAAGGGCAATAGCTCCAGTGTTGTCACAGAAGAGTTTGATCGGCCCCGACGCATTGGGTATGACTCCTAGGTCGGTGATGAACTCCTTCACCCAAATTGCTTCATGCGCTGCCTCCGAGGCTGCCATGTATTCCGCTTCACATGTAGATCCCGCCACGACGCTTTGCTTGCAGCTGCACCAGCCATCGCTTCCACCATTCAACATATACACGTATCCGGTTTGTGACTTAGAGTCATCCAGATGCGTGGTCGAAGCTAGCGTCAACGTAACCCTTTACGGCGAGCTCTTCGTCACCTCCATAAACGAGAAACATGTCCTTTGTCCTTTTCGGTACTTCAGGATATTCTTGATCATTGTCCGGTGTTCCTTGCCGGGATTACTTTGGTACCTTCCTACCAAACTTACGGCAAGGTTTACATCAGGTCTGGTACACAGCATGGCATACATAACAGATCCTATGGCTGAGGCATAGGGGATGACACTCATCTCTTCTTTATCTTTTGCCGTGGTCGGGCATTGACCTGAGCTCAATTTCACACCTTTCAAAACAGGCAAGAACCCCTTCTTGACTGATCCATTTTGAACTTCTTCAAAATCTTATCAAGGTATGTGCTTTGTGAAAGACCTATGAGGCGTCTCGATCTATCCCTATAGATCTTTATGCCTAATATATAAGCAGCTTCTCCAAGGTCCTTCATTGAAAAACACTTATTCAAGTAGGCCTTAGTGTTGTCCAAGAATTCTATATCATTTCCCATCAAAAGTATGTCATCTACATATAATATGAGAAATGCTCTGAGCTCCCACTCACTTTCTTGTAAACGCAGGCTTCTCCATAAGTCTCAAGATAAACCCAAACGCTTTGATCATCTCATCAAAGCATATGTTCCAACTCCGAGATGCTTGCACCAGCCCATAAATGGATCGCTGGAGCTTGCATACTTTGTTAGCATTCTTAGGATCGACAAAACCTTCCGTTGCATCATATACAGCTCTTCCTTAAGATATCCGTTAAGGAACGCTGTTTTGACGTCCCATCCGCCATATCTCATAATCATAGAATGCGGCAATTGCTAACATGATTCGGACGGACTTAAGCTTCGCCACGGGAGAGAAAGTCTCATCGTAGTCAATCCCTTGAACTTGCCGATAACCCTTAGCGACAAGTCGAGCTTTATAGATGGTGACATTACCATCCGCGTCTGCCTTCTTCTTCTTAAAAATCCATTTGTTTTCTATCGCTGGCCGATCATCGGGCAAGTCACCAAAGTCCACACTTTGTTTTCATACATGGATTCTATCTCGGACTTCATGGCTTCTAGCCATTTGTTGGAATCTGGGCCCGCCATCGCTTCTTCATAGTTCAAGGTTCACCGTTGTCTAACAACATGATTTCCGTGACAGGGTTGCCGTACCACTGCAGTGCGAACGTGTCCTTGTGGACCCACGAGGTTCAAAGAGCAACTTGATCCAAGTACCTTGATCATCATCATTAATTTCCTCTTCGCTTGGTGTAGGCATCACAGAACACTTTACCGAGCTGCACTACTATCCTGTTCAAGAGGTAGTACTTCATCGAGTTCTACTTTCCTCCCACTTACTTCTTTTCGAGAGAAACTCTTTTTCCGTAAAGGTTCCGTTCTTGGCAACAAAAATCTTGCCCTCGGATCTTAAGTAGAAGGTATACCCAATGGTTTCTTTAGGGTATCCTATGAAGACGCATTTTCCGACTTGGGTTCGAGCTTTTCAGGTTGAAGTTTCTTGACATAAGCATCGCATCCCCAAACTTTTAGAAACGATAGCTTAGGTTTCTTCCCAAACCATAATTCATACGGTGTCGCCTCAACGGACTTAGACGGTGCCCTATTTAAAGTGAATGTAGCTGTCTCTAGAGCGTATCCCCAAAATGATAGCGGTAAATCGGTAAGAGACATCATAGACCGCACCATATCCAATAGAGTGCGACACGACGTTCGGACACACCATTATTACTGAGGTGTTCCAGCGGCGTTAGTTGTGAAACGATTCCACATTTTCTTAAGTGTGTACCAAATTCGTGACTTAAATATTCTCCTCCACGATCTGATCATAAGAATTTTATCTTTCGGTCACGTTGATTCTCTACTTCATTCTGAAATTCCTTGAACTTTTCAAAGGTCTCGGACTTGTGTTTCATCAAGTAGACATACCCATATCTACTCAAATCATCTGAGAGTGAGAACATAACGATATCCTCCATGAGCCTCAACGCTCATTGGACCGCACACATCGGTATGTATGATTTCCAACAAGTTGGTTGCTCGCTCCATTGTTCCGGAGAACGGAGTCTTGGTCATCTTGCCCATGAGGCATGGTTCGCATGTGTCAAATGATTCATAATCTAAAGACTCCAAAAGTCCATCAGCATGGAGCTTCTTCATGCGCTTGACACCAATGTGACCAAGGCGGCAGTGCTACAAGTATGTGGGACTATCGTTATCAACTTTACATCTTTTGGTATTCACGCTATAAACATGTGCAATACTACGCTCGAGATTCATTAAGAATAAACCATTGACCATCGGAGCATGACCATAAAACATATCTCTCATATAAATAGAACAACCATTATTCTCGGATTTAAATGAGTAGCCATCTCGCATTAAACGAGATCCAGATACAATATTCATGCTCAAATTTGGCACCAAATAACAATTATTAAGGTTCATAACTAATCCCGTAGGTTAATGAAGAGGTAGCTTGCCGACGGCGATCACATCGACTCGAACCATTCCCGACGCGCATCGTCACCTCGCCCTTTACCAGCTTCCGCTTATTCCGCAGCTCCTGTTGTGAGTTACAAATATGAGCAACGGCACCGGTATCAAATACCGGGGAGTTACTACGAGTAATCGGCAAAGTACACATCAATTACATGTATATCGAGATATACCTTTGGCGTTGCCGGCCTTCTTGTCCGCTAAGTATTTGGGGCAGTTCCACTTCCGATGACCCTCCCTTGCAATAAAAGCACTTTCGATCTCGGGTTTGGGTCCATTCTTTGACTTCTTCCGGCAACTTGCTTACGGCGCGGCAACCTCCTTGCCGTCCTTCTTGAAGTTCTTCTTGCCCTTGCCCTTCTTGAACTTAGTGGTCTTATTGACCATCAACACTTGATGTTCTTTCTTGATTTCAACCTCGGTGACTTCAGCATAGAGAACACTTCAGAATGGTCTTTACCATCCCCCGCATGTTGTAGTTCATCACAAAGCTCTTGTAGCTTGGTGGGAGCGATCGGAGGATTCTGTCAATGACCGCCTCATCAGGGAGGTTAATGTTCAATTGGTCATACGGTTGTGCAACCCGGACATCTTCAAGATGTGCTCACCGACAGTAACTGTTTTCCTCCATCTTACAACTATAGAACATGTCGGAGAGGTCATATCTCTCGACCCGGCCGTGAGCTTGGAAAACAAGTTTCAGCACCTCGAACATCTCATATGCACCGTGAAGCTCAAAACGCAGAAGGAGCCCCGGTTCTAAGATGTAAAGCATGCCGCACCGAACGAGGGAGTAATCATCAGTCATGAGTTTGCCAAGCATTCATAATGTCTTGGTTCTTCGGGACGGAGTGTCACCTAGCGGTCCTTCTAGGACATATTGTTTCCTGGCAGCTATGAGGATGATCCTCGGGTTCGGACCCGATCCATTATAGTTGCTGCCGTCATCTTTCAGCTTGGTTTTCTCTAGGAACGCGTTGAAGTTCAAGTTGACATGAGCGTTGGCCATTTGATCTACAAGACATATTATGCAAAAGTTTTAGACTAAGTTCATGATAATTAAGTTCATCTAATCAAATTATTTCAATGAACTCCCACTCAGATTAGACATCCTCTAGTCATCTAAGTGTTACACGATCCGAGTCGACTAGGCCGTGTCCGATCATCACGTGAGACGGACTAGTCATCATCGGTGAACATTCTCATGTTGATCGTATCTTCTATACGACTCGTGTTCGACCTTTCGGTCTCCGTGTTCCGAGGCCATGTCTCGTACATGCTAGGCTCGTCAAGTAAACCCTAAGTGTTTTCGGCGTGTAAATCTGTCTTACACCCGTTGTATGTGAACGTAAGAATCCATCACACCCGATCATCACGTGGTGCTTAGAAGCTTACGAACTTTAGCAACGGTGCACGCTTAGGGAAACACTTCTTGAAATTGTTGTAAGGATCATCTTATTTACTACCGTCGTTCTAAGTAAACAAGATGTATAAACATAATAAACATCACATGCAATTATATATAGTAGTGACATGATATGGCCAATATCATAAAGCTCCATTGATCTCCATCTTCGAGGCTCCATGATCATCTTGTCACCGGCATGACACCATGATCTCCATCATCATGATCTCCATCATTGTGCCTCCATGAAGTTGTCACGCCAACGACTACTTCTACTTCTATGGCTAACACGTTTAGCAATAAAGTAAAGTAAGTTACATGGCGTTCTTCAATGACACGCAGGTCATACAAAATAAAGACAACTCCTATGGCTCCTGCCGTTGTCATACTCATCGACATGCAAGTCGTGATTCCTATTACAAGAACATGATCTCATACATCACAATGTGTCATTCATCATTCATCACAACTTGGCCATATCACATCACATGACAATTGCTGCAAAAACAAGTTAGACGTCCTCTAATTGTTGTTGCATCTTTACGTGGCTGCAATTGGGTTCTAGCAAGAACGCTTTTCTTACCTACGAATAACCACAACGTGATCTTGTCAACTTCTATTTACCCTTCATAAGGACCCTTTTCATCGAATCCGCTCCAACTAAAGTAGGAGAGACAGACACCCGCCAGACCACCTTATGCAACTAGTGCATGTTAGTCGGTGGAACCGGGTCTCACGTAAGCGCACGTGTAAGGTTGGTCCGGGCCGCTTCATCCCACAATACCGCGGAAGCAAGATAAGACTAGTAGCGGCAAGTAAATTGACAAGATCCACGCCCACAACTAAATTGTGTTCTACTCGTGCAATAGAGAACTACGCATAGACCTAGCTCATGATGCCACTTTGTTGGGGAACGTTGCAGAAAATTAAAATTTTCCTACGGTTTCACCAAGATCTATCTATGAGTTCATCTAAGCAACGAGTCAAGAGAGAGAGTTTGCATCTACATACCACTTGTCGATCGAGTGCGGAAGCGTTCGAGGGAGTGGGGATGATGTAGACGTTCTCAACGTGATTCCGATCACCGATGACCAAGTGCTGAACGGACAGCACCTCCGCGTTCAACACACGCACGAGACGGCGGGCGTCCTCCTTCCGTCTTGATCCAGCAAGGAGGAAGGAGAGGTTGAGGAAGACAACTCCAATGGCAGCACGACGGCGTGATGCGGATGGAGGATGTTCTCCCAGGGCTTCGCCAAGCCTATGCGGAGGAGGAGAGGTGTTGGGGAGGGAGGGCTGCGCCTTCAATGGTGTTTGCAGCCCTCCCTCACCCCTCTATTTATAGGGGAAGGAGGAGGGGCGGCCCCTCTAGATGCATCTAGAGGGGCGGCGGCCAAGGGGAGGGCTTGCCCCAAGCAAGGGGCGCCCTTAGGGTTCCCTCAACCCCTAGGCGCATGGGCCAAGGGGAGGTGCGCCCAGCCCACTAGGGGCTGGCTGCCACCCACGCAGCCCAAGTGGCCCCCAAAAGGGGTGGCCTCCCGGTGGTCCTCGGAACCTTCCGTGGACCCTCCATAATACCGATATGACCCGAAACTTTTCCGGTGTCCGTTTGACGACTTCCCATATATAAATCTTTACCTCCGAACCATTCCGGAACTCCTCGTGACGTCCGGGATCTCATTCGGGACTTCGAACAACATTCGGTAATCACATACAAGTCTTCCTATTAACCCTAGCGTCACCAAACCTTAAGTGTGTAGACCCTACGGGTTCGGGAGACATGAAGACATGACCGAGATGCTCTCTGGTCAATAACCAACAGCGGGATCTGGATACCCATGTTGGTTCCCACACGCTCCTCGATGTTGTCACGGATGAACCACGATGTCGAGGGTTCAAGCAACCCCGTATGCTATTCCCTTTGTCAGACGGTATGTTACTTACCCGAGACTCGATCGTCGGTATCCCAATACCTCGTTTAGTCTCGTTATCGCAAGTCACTTTACTCATACCGTAATGCATGATCCCGTGACCGGACACTTGATCACTTTGAGCTCATTATGATGATGCATTACCGAGTGGGCCCAAGTGATACCTCTCCGTCATACACGGAGTGACAAATCCTGTCTCGATCCGTGTCAACCAGCAGACACTTTCGGAGATACCTGTAATGCACCTTTATAGTCACCCGATTACGTTGTGACGCTTTGGTACACCCAAAGCATTCCTACGGTATCCGGGAGTTACATGATCTCACGGTCTAAGGAAGAGATACTTGACATTGGAAAAGCTCTAGCAAAACGAACTACACGATCTTTGTGCTATGCTTAGGATTGGGTCTTGTCCATCACGTCATTCTCCTAATGACGTGATCCCGCTGTCAATGACATCCGATGTCCATAGTCAGAAACCATGACTATCTGTCGACCAACGAGCTAGTCAACTAGAGGCTCACTAGGGACGTATTGTGGTCTATGTATTCACACGTGTATTACGATTTCCGGATAATACAGGTATAGCATGAATAAAAGACAATTATCATGAACAAGGAAATATAATAATAATGCTTTTATTATTGCCTCTAGGGCATATTTCCAACAATTACCCATCGCTTGCAAGAAGAAACGGAAAAGGTCTTTATAAAACTAGCTATGAACCCCTTCGGTGGGATATATAGCCCATCATATGCATGGGGAGACTAGAGAGCTTGGAATCCATACGCACGGTCTTACTCCCCTTGGATGTAAATAACTGCACCAAGGTTCCGCCCTAGATGCAACCCGCCCCATAAGAGAGTCAAACTCACTCATGAGAATCCTCGAGTCAGACTACGACATCCCTAAATACACAACGGGAAGGAGGACAACCTGCAGTTCAAGGTCCCTGCTATTCGTTGCTGCTCATCCTCATAGTACCCTAAAACCTCCACGTCGCTCTTGTATAAGTTGATCTTAAGACCAGACATGACCTCAAAAATGCAAAGAATTTGAGATTGATGATGGCAAGATCAAAACCCTCCACCATAACCATAGTATCATCTGCATACTGAAGATGCGTGAAACCATCCCCGAGAATAAGGTGCCCAACCACCCCAAAGATGTGGATGGACATCCGGTCTTTATCCAGGATGGCTACAAGGGAGCCGACCGCAAGGTTGAAGAGAAGAGGGGCAATAGGGTCCCCCTGTATCACACAAAGACGAAGACCTAAAGAAGGGGCCTATGACGGAGCTAAATCTGGGTAGGGGGTCCCGAACTAAGAGTCTATAGACGATGGTAACAAGGACACGAGTTTTTACCCAAGTTTGGGCTACCTGAGAGATAAAACCCTATGGCATGCTTGTGTTTTATTGCTTTTGGGTGGAGTAAAAAGTAGAGATGGTCTACCTCGAGATTGTTGTGTCTGTTCTACGAGCCCTACCCCTCGGTTCATATAGGTACATGCGGGGGGGGGGGTCTAGAGTTACATCCTAGTCTCTTAAATGCAAAGAGAACGAGTTGTACATGACTTCCAACATCTTGGAGTATATGGCAACTCTTAGGGAGCCTTTCCTTTATACGCAATGGGCTGCTATGATGTGGCCCACTTGTGAAAACACATGGGGGTGCTCAGCCCGGCCCACCAGACCGAGAAATGACATGGTGAGAGACCCCCTAACTAGGACACGTTCAGTAGCCCTTGAACCGGTCTTCAAGTCTGGACACACCTCGGTTCATTCAAGTTGTTCTCCTTCTTCGGTCATTGGTCTTGAAAACCTATTCGATGAATCTATCTTTTGAAACCCTGGTTTATCGGATTATATCTGAGGTGCTCTGGGCCATTTCGTTCACCGATAAGCATCTTGCCATTTCTGCATTGCACCGCACGTCAGAAATTTCCCCGCATAGTCATTCCTTTGCGGCAAAGTATTCATGTGCTCCATTCATAATGATGGCCTATGATGGTGTCCTGGACTAGGGGTTACCCATCATGTCGTATCCCGACCAGGTGGGTTGGGTCGAGGACCCCCATGGCAGTTTACTAATGGGCTTCTTCGGGCAGCCCATGACATATACGAGGAAGATCCCACAAGACTTGGCGATCAAGACTCCTCTACTCTGACGTATCCAACGAGGACTCTTGTTATCCTAGGCCTCCGGTACATTATATAAGCCGAGGCCAGGGTAGTCAATGGAGGATCATGACATCTCATATTCTAGATCATTAGAACACATACGATCTTGAGGTAGATCAAGCTTGTACTCGATACATCGTCATCAATACAATCAAAGAAGGACGTAGGGTATTACCTCGTCGAGAGGGCCCGGACCTGGGTAAATACTGTCCCCTTGTCTCATGTTACCCATCGATCCGAGATCCACAGCTCGGGCCCCCCTACCCAAGATCCGCTAGTTTTTGTACCGACATAGGTGTTTTCATTGAGAGCCCCACTGTGTGATCGCAAAGGATCGATGGCTCGTCTGCGGACTGATAGCAATTTTTTCTGGACAGCGAAGTCGTTTTCGCCGTCCCCTCCTCCTCGAGCGTCACTTTAACAATTGCTTCAGTGGAATTATGCGGAACTGAGTCTGCAACAACCCTGTAAATTTCATCGCGTTCTGATGGAGGAATCTTCGGCAATCTCTAATATACCGGAGCCCTATCTAATCTGGACGGGAATCTGGAATAGTTTGGGGAGAGGAGTCCAGCAGTTAGCTCGGATATCCTTTGGAATATCCAACCATTCATCGGCTGCGGAATTCCTATATCTACCAACATTCAAAATTTCAGCTCGATCCGACTGTTCAAACTCTAGGAAACGTCCGACGAGTACATCAATTTTCGGATCTATTTCCTACGCGAAAATGAATCTGACCCGACTTCATCTTTTTCATGAACGGGTTATCGAGCGTCCTTTTTGAAGGAAATTTTCTCTAGAGTATTGTTTTTGTTCTCAAGCAAATGCCTACAAATTTTAAAGCCTTTTTCAAGGTAATCTTCACTGCCGCGTTTGTGTCAAACCAGCTCGATAACGTTGCTCGACGGCTACCGACCTGCGCTAGACAGGTCATCGATTTATCGAGCCGAGGTCAACCTCATCGGATCATCACCTCGGCGAGCCGGCCAAGAATTTGGCAATGTGAGGGCCACATAATCATCAAGAGAACATCATCGCCCCACGGATTTCACGGGGATGGCACACCGGCATCACCACGCGGTCACTTCGTCAAGCTGGCATCGACCGCGTCACAAATTTTGACCTGCATCGGCATCTCCATGCCACCTCTTCTTCAAGCCGACGTTTAACACGCCAACCTGCTTCGACACGTCGGCTGACATGGAGACCCTGGCGTCTCTCCGCCGACCCTGCTAGACCGGGGGCTTCGCCATCTCTAGGCATGGATTGACCTCTCGGGCTCGGCCACCTCTTTTTCTCTAGAAAAAAATGAGGAGTCATGGGTGACCTTTATGAGAATTCTTCGTTTCTAAAAACAAATCTTTGTGGAAGGCATTTATTGACCTGTGACCTACTTAATGTGTATTGTTCTCTTATTAAACCTAAAAAAATTTAGAAAAGAAGGAGGACCCCCGGCCTCTGCATCCGGGCAATGCCTACAGCCACTTTATTAATTATTCTCACAAGACCTTACAAAGTCATACAACAGTAAGACTAAAGCCATTGTCTAAGCAACAACGGTCGCTACTCCTATCCAATTGATGAAGGGACGCTGATAGTCTGGGCCTAATACCAAACAGACATCGCAGCCAAACCGAAACATCTAAGACCTGAGGTCCCAACCAGGATGCCTGCCGGGTATGGGGCACCTACCAGTCCGGCGCACTCCTCAATCAGGACGCCTGCCGGGTATGAGGCCGCCACAGCCACCTGCCACAAATTCATTTTTAGTGATGTACTGCTGCACCACCTTGACCGGCCTCTCTGCCATCAACGCCACCACGACGCCTGATGACGTCACCCTCCTGCGCGAGTCCCTCGCCACACATCGGGCGCCGAGTCTCCACTGCGCCACGCCGCCGAGAAACGCCACCATTAAACACCGCTCCACCAATTATTCTGTCCACTGATCCCTCAAGCCTTTGTACACCTCCAAGAATGACGCCACAAGAGGGAAACGACACAATAATGCCGCCGTCATCTGATCTACTGATCTAGGGTTTCCCGGAGGTAGCAGATAGTGGCCTGAAACTTCTCAACAGCAATGCCTTCAACAAAGGAACGACACCAAATAGTGCCGCCATCGCCGGCCTCGGCAGCAGCCGCGAGCAGGTCTTCACCCAGATCTGTTCCAATGACCTCCATCAAGCGTCTTGTGCACGGATCTTCCACCACCGTGGCCGCCTTGTCGCCCGTCGCGAGGCCACAGCCGCCGACACATCCTTCGCCGTCCGGGGCCGCCGCCCCGGGACCAGCCCTCGCTGGCCGCCGGAACGAAGCCACCGAGCCCCATCGAGGGCGGCCAACGGAGGCGGAGAAGCTAGATCCGGCCTCTCCCCACGCTATAGCCACTCCCATGGCCTTGCATCTCGCCCGCGCCCGCGACGCAGTCAGCGCATGCGCGCACAACGCGGCGGAGAGGGGAAACGCCGCGCCGCCACCTTCCCTGGGGCGCACGCGGACTTCGTCGGCGGCCCCTCCAGAGGCGGCGAAGCGAGGGAGGGGGCGAGGGGGACCTGGCGGCGGCGCTAGGGTTCCTCCGTGTCGCCCGGGGGCGACGCGGGGCGAGAGGGGGCTGTTTCTGGTCCCTAAGAACTTTGAACATAACCAGGAAGAGTCTATAAATGGTCGGCATATTTTCTTCTAGTTGACCAGCTTCTTTGTCGTCTTTTTTATTTCAATACAAGAGTCTCACTCACGATTATTATGTCAAATATTGGCAGCAGAGGTATAGTCTGAAAGATGGCATCCCTAGTTTCCTAAATAATGTCGCTGCCTTCATTTTGACAACAGGAAAGCATCTCAATGTTATGAGAGAATGTGGGCACAATGTTTAGGTATCTATGATTATATTGCGGTCTAACCATAAAATGCTATGGTATGTTTCTGTAAAAAAAATTGCTATGGTATGTGTGTGATTACAGAAAACACACTCTATGTTGGATTATTTTTTAGTTTTTAGTTTTCCCTGTCAGATAATTCTAAGCTCACGAGCTTCGGTTTGAACCACCAATATCTTTTGACTCTAGTGATTCACTAAAAGAGCAACTAACTAAGATTTCAAGGTCACGCTTGATAGCGAACCAACCTGTGGTTGGATGGTTAGAGGGAATGTAGTATCCCCAGCCCACCAGGGTTCAAATCCTGGTGCTCGCATTGATTTCTGGATTTTCGGTGATGCGTATTCAGTGGGTTCAAATCCTGGTGCTCGCATTTATTTCTGGATTTTTTGATGATGCGTATTCAGTGGGAGGAGACGTTCGACGAGGCGCCTACGGTGACTTCGTAAATCTCAAGATGATATGTCGGCTCAGCCTTTCAGAGGCGTTCATAGAGGTAGGGTGTGCGTGTGTGCGTTCATAGGGGTGAGTGTATGCGCGTGTATATGAGCGCTTGTGTCTGTACTGATGTTAAAAAAAAGGTCATGCTTGATAAGATAAAGAACGCCAGCCTCATGCAGGAACAAGAAGAAACGACACTTGGGTTCCAGCTGAGCCTTCAGAGCAAATGAATTTTCAGAGGGAAAATCGATCCTGTGAACTGACATTGATATGCAGATGAAGCAGAATACACACCGGAAGAGCTCCACGCCCAGCAGCAAAATGTGTTAAGCATGGCAAATGTGGAACACCAATTCAAGCCACAGTATCAAAACTAAACAAGAATTAAAGGCACTACACTGCAGTTTTTTGTGCTATCAATCCACAAAGGCAAAGCATCCGGCTCCCTTTTAGACCCTTGATCATATATGATTCTATCAAAACTCTGTTCATCCTCTGATTTCAGCTGAACCTAGAGGATAATGCACCAGCGACGCGAGGGCACCTCGGCGACCTGTTCAGCCGGCGGCATGCCAGCAGCACCCACGGGAGGAGGAGCGGCTGCATCGGCTTGCGGCAGCAAGCCAGGAGCCGATGGGTCGTTGGCTTGCGGTCGGACGGGGTGCAGCTTCTCCGTAGCGGCGGCGTGGTGGTTGGCCGGGGCACCGCCAGCTTGGATGGGTAACTTCCCATCAACAAACATACGGGTCTTCCTGGCCGATGAGCTGAAGGCACTTTCCTTGATCCTGACCCCCCCTACAGCTCCCTGGATCTTCGGGGGCTTTCCCTCCTTCTTCCCCTTCTTCGCCATGGCTTGCCTAGTGATGTAGGGTGGAACCCTACGTGGATGATCTTTCAGGTTTTGAGTGGATCCTACGGGGAATCACGAAGAACACGCGGAAGAACAAAGGGAAACACGGAGGAAACGAGAGAGAGACCGCTCAACCAACAAGGAATCAATCACACAAGTGCTAGATCACCGAACACAAAGAGGTACATATGATCCACAATCAACAAAGGTAAGGATACACGAGTAGCCGTTCTTCTCCGAGAGGAGGTCTTGATGGGGTCCACCCTAGAAGGGGGTCTTGAATCCGCTATGGGGATCTTCTCCAGAAGAGGTCCTGAGCTCGAGGAGAAGTAACCAAGTGGATGAGCAAGGCTCTCACACAAACATGAGCTAAACCTAAGCTAACCCTAGAAAGAGGAAGGGGATGGAGTATATATAGTCTACGGGGCGAAAGGGTACATGGGCTTGACCCTTCTTTGTTCACACACAGTGCGAGGCCGGATGTCAGGCGTCGGCCTGGATGTCCGGGGCTTGTGGGAGGCGGATGTCCGGGCTGGGGGCCGGATGTCCGGGCTGGCATGGCAAGTTTCTGTGGTCTCTGGATAGGCTAGGCCGGATTTCCCGGCTGGGGGCCGGATTTCCGGGGCTTCGTGGGAGGCCGGATGTCCGGGGCCTGGGGGCCGGATGTCCGGACCCTGTAGCACTTCGATGGCTGGGCTGCTGCTGTTGTTGACATCTTCAGGGGCCGGATGTCCGGCCCGGGGCCGGATGTCCGGCCCGGGGCCGGATGTCCGGGTCCTGTAGCCTTTCTCCGGTTCCTCTCGTCGTGCTCCTTCATCCTTGTACTTGGGGACTTGTCCATCATTCCGAGCATCTCCGAGAGGGTCTCCTTGGTACCTAGGCATGCATAGTGTCCTTGCATTAGGTAGCAACCATGTCTCACACGAATGGAAAGGGGAAGCATTTAGGAACAGGTTCACCTTGTGTCCAATGGCGAATAGTCGAGGTCGCATCTTATGTATCCTTGGGGCTTGGAGAGTAGTCGGAGTGTACATGGGGATGAACGTGGTATGCTCCGCATCACCTCCCCTCCCTTGGGAAAGATCCGACCTCGGATCGAAATCCTCATCACCATGGAAACGGTTGTCGTGGACGGACTTGTAGTCGGACAAAGTGGAAGGCATGGCGCAATCCAAGTACTCCAAGGTGTCTCCGGAGTGGTACACATGTAAAAGAGCAAACACAAAGCGACACTTGGAAATACAATGGTTAGCGCACACAAGGTGTCCATCATGTAAGAATGAGGTCGTCCAAAGGAATTGTTCATGACAAGGCATGAGATGCTTATCCAAATGATGTAAAATGACATGTAAAGCATTAGGTGGAGCAAAAACATTCATTGTGCACACAAATGTATTGTGAATGTGATCAATGCAACCATGGTGCAAAATGATGTCATAGTGAGACGGTTTATCAATAGCATGAATATGGCAATGGATGCTCAATATGATTATGTTATCATGCAATTGATGGTAGGCAATGTGATCATTATGTATGAATATGCCATCAAGAAAGATCACAACAAATTTGCTAAGAAAATGCACAAGCTCATATATCATGGATGACATGGGAATATGTGCAACAAGACAATCATAATGTATGTCAATCCATGCATAGGGTGCAAATTTGTCATGGGAGGTGTTGTACCATAGCTCGATGTCGTGGCACTCCTCAACTTGAAGGTCCATAGGGTCCATCTCCAATGTCGGTCCTCCATCGAATATATGCATCATGTAGACAAGAAGAAGAAACAACAATGAAAGTATGGCCCATCCAATATGCATTTGTGACGAGGGCTCAAATGGAAGGAGTTCACCTTTAGTAGTTTCTCGAGAATGTTGGTGTCGCACATCATGTACGCCGTCACATAACCAATATGTCTCGCGATGGTACCGCCTTGTGAATCCTTCAAAATGAAAGAACATGACAAACACTTGGAAAAACAAATGAGGTTAATGCAAATGCAAGACCTATCATTCGAGTGGTAAGATACCCAACAAGTGTTATCATCATTCTTATCATAAGAAAGGACAAGGGAGCATTTCATAGTATGGAGGCATATGATGCGAGAACAACCAAATACAATATGCTCAATCAACCAAGCATGCATCACAAGTGAAGTGTCCAAGTCTCCAAGATCATTAAGCATAGAGGAAACTATTGGAGACAAGTGACAAGGATCAAGATATATCATGTGAGAGGCATGAACATATATGTCATCAACCCAAGAAAGCAAGTGATAGTGGAACATGGGTGATGCAACATAGCTAGCAATCATAGAGATCAAGTCAAGCAAGCTAGTAGTGCGAAGATGCAACGTACTAGAAGGGATCATGACAAGCATGTCATTGGTGCAAATAGTGGGCATGACTAATTCACATGTCATAGCACAAGCATAAAGGCAAGATATGAGCAAAATAGCATCAATAGCATGGGGCACATGATAAACATGGCAATAGCAACAAGGATCTCCACCAAGCTTGCAAATACACATAGGAGTAGCATAATGGTGAATCATTGGTAGATGCAAGTAAGGGTCACCATTGCATGGCAAAGTCATGTAAAGAGGAATAACATGCAAAGTGAACACGATAGAATGGGCATAAGGTAACAAGTGATATATAGCCCAAAGCCGTGTGATAGACAAGTAAAAGAGATGCGCGTAATCCTTGCACAAAGGGAACGGTGGTAAGGATAGTCCACGGGATCCCAAAGCATCGTTGCTCTCAAGAGCTCGTTTCGTCAACTCATGGGATTGATATGTTGACGAGTATACGTGCGTACCTACAAAAAACAAAGACAAAGAAAAAATTGTGTGTGCGTGGTAGATGTATGCATCATCCATCATGATGCATACGTGCGTGTGTTTGTTAGCACCAAATATCCAATGCTCAAATAAATGAGATGCGTGATATAGAAACATGTCATCCATCATGATAGGTTTGTTGTTATGCATGGCATAATGGAGACTCAAATTGTGTAATGCATCTTGTGAAATATCGAGAGCATTGTTATTCATGGAATGCATATGGTTCACGCAATTATGGGAATCATGGAAAGTATGAGATGCATCAAAATCTCCTAATATGTATGAGGAAACTAGGGGGTCTCCTCATGAGCAAGAGTAGAAACATCACGTGGAGGATATTGAGAACATCCAAAACAATGCATATTCGGAACAATGTGATCATGGCATGACATAGTAGACGAATTGCATAAATCATGTAAAGGAAGCATGGCAATATCATCACAAGAGAAGCAAAAGCCAATGACCATCATCTCGTCATCTATGCCATAAGTGCAAATGGGATTTATTTTAATGGGGCATGCATAGTTACTATGTTGAGATTGAAATGAGGCAATATGGGAGATCTCACTCATAGCATATGACAAGTTCAAAGGATTGTCAAACATGAAGTGACCAATAGAATTTTCACAAGATATCCTATGAAGCATAGCATCACAACTAGGAAACTCAACATGCTCATCATCATATTCATCATAAATAGGTAATTCAAGGCATGAAGAAGTTTCACTAGCATGAAGCATGGTAATAGGTGGATCAACATCATGGGAGCAATCATTGGTAAGATAGTCCTCTAGTGGGACAAGAGAAGCACCGTCACCTATGTTACCTTCGGAGCGTAGCTCATGCGTTGTAGGTGAGGTGTTGAAGATCCAATCATTGTCATCTTCATCTTGATGGAACCATGTGGGGGGTGCATCATCGTCCACCATGGCCATCGTCGTCTCCAATGTAGGGATGGACTCGTCGAGGATAGGCATGTCGTCATGTAGGAGACCTAGCACCAAAGAAGAAAACACACTAGGAGTAGAGGTTAAGTCGTTAGAAATCATAGTGGCCTCATGTGCCGTGTCAACTACCTCACTCACTAAGTGTTGTGGCTCACTCACTCCCTCAAGGATGCTCTCACTGTATGGTGGGTGGAGTCACTCAAATGGCGCTCAACCTCACATAGGATGTGTGGCATGCTCTCATGTGTGGGGCTAGTGGTGGTCACACTCATCCTCTCATAGGAAATGCTCTCAATGTCACGTATGATGGAGTCACTCATGTCACTCATGGGGTGGTGGCTCTCCTCACATGGCAATTGGGGAATCTCGACATATATGGGTGCCGGAGAGATGTAGGTGCAAATGTCTCCATGCGCGGTCGCGTAGCTTGACTCGGAGTATGAGTCCAATGTGGGCGCTGTCTTCATGTTGTTGAAGAGGTTCAAGGCTGTCGCCGTGGTCGAAGGGGATGGCCCTTGCTCGACCGTCTTGTCACCGTCTTGGTGTTGGAGGCCCATATGATGTGGCACCTCATAGCTCGTCTCCATGACCGAAGGGAGTTTCCCATGCTCGGCCATCTTCCTTGAGGGGCTTCCGAAGATGGAAGTGTCGCCCTCGCTCGTAGGGTGGTCGCCTTGGACTTGATGAAGTCGATGTAGGCGTACACGTGGGAAGTAGGCGAAGATGCCGACGTCCAAAGTCGAAGATGTCTTGATTGCACTTGGTGAAGATGCCAAGTGGTTGTTGTAGCCAGAAGCGCCGTCTTGGTGGTGCTCGCCTTCATGGTCTTCTCTTGTGCTTATGAAGCTTCGACTTGGCGTGAAGTAGGGCTTGTTGGGACTTGTGCATTTGCGCTTGTGGAGCATCTTCATGATGATGATGTCGTTGTCGTGCTTGAGCTCCTTGGCGTTCCTCGTCGTCGTGCACATGATGCTTGAGGTGACTTGCCCTTCATGGCGATGTTGATCACGAACGTGATGGTGGTCGCCATGTAGATGTGGACGAGGACGATTTGCACTTGCGTCGTTTCCGGCATTCAAGACTTGTGGCTTGAATGTCGCCGCCTTTGAAGATGACGAAGGGAAGTAGACTTGATCAAGGCTCTAATCTCCTCCATCCTTGCATCTTGCTCCTCTTTATGTGCGGCAAACTTCTTGTCGATGTAGTCCCTTCTCCTTGCTTCGGAGTGATGAATGTCGATGGAGATGTTCTCGATGCACTCTCGCAATCTTGATTGTGTGCCTTGCACTTGTCGTTGTAGATCGAAGATAGACGCTTTGGTGATGTAGTTGTTCACGCCATCATTGTTGTCGAGGACCGAAGAGGAAATGCCTTGCCTATCCATCACATGACTCGAGCAAATATGAGTGGGAGAAAGAGAAGAACTTATACCAATGTACCTTGACCGATGTTGACAATGAATCAAGTTCACTCAAATGCGGACAATGAAATAGCATTATTGGTACCAATCCTTGTCGGTTCTCACACCTACACAAGTAAAGCTTATGGAGGAGCTCGGTGAGGATAGTGGCACAAAAATTTAATGCAAAATGTTAGCAAGAGTCAATAATGTTGAAAGAGATTCACAAATTTGCAAGTGAAACAAATGGACCAATAGCAAAGAATGGCACACGGAAACACACACACGGATAGATAAATGGGGTCGTGCAACCAAGGAATCAGCACAAAATGTGGAATCCACGGAAAACGCTCGTGTTGCACAACTCAATAGAGACGCTAGCACGATTCCTCAATAGGCGGATACGACACTTGTGCACAACCTATAAGATGCAAAATGGATAAACTTCTATCCCAAGTATGCTATGTATGTATAGTTCCCGGTGTTTCTCTCAAGATGATCCAAGATGATCGGATATGACAATCTAATATGCAATGTGGTATGATGCTATGGCACTTGCTTACAAGCTCTTTGCTCTCTTTCTTTTGATTAAAAGCTTTATTTCTTTTTTTTGTATGGCCACTTTGCACAATGCACAAACCAAGATAGCAATTGTGTATATGCGGGAACAAAATTGTGACACAAGATATGATACCAATATATGCACCACAATGATATGGTATATATGCTATGGGAAGTATGATCACTAATGTGCACAAGTAACGTTGTCGGCAATACTCAAATGGCTAGTCTCGATAGGCAAGTAACGCAAAAGTAAGGCTAGGGGTTAACAATGCAATGGCAAGGGGAATATACAATGGAGGGATACCACGATACCAAGATGATATGGAGGTTACCGCTTGGCGATGATGAGTAGCGGTGTTCTTGATGTAGATACCAAGATGATGGAGACTCGCCCTAAGTAGCGAAACACCTTAGGAAACGGAAAAACCGCGAACTCAAAATCTCAAACGTCAAATGTCAAAATGGTGGTAGCGGGAATGCGGTGGTGGTTTGCACTTGGCAATGCGGAAGTGGAATGATGGGCTATACACGTGTCGGAGTTGAAGTTGCCGTCCCTAAGTAGCTGAAACACCTTAGGAGACACAAGCCACAACTCAAACAAGCTCAAACAACTATTGGGTTAAGTTGGGTTGTTGGAAGTGTATGGTGGGCAAGGTTATGTGGAAGTGGTGGTGGTGGTTGATGAAGAAGCAATCGTCCCTAAGTAGCTGAAACACCTTAGGAGACTCGAATCACTACTCAAGCAACCACTAATGCTATGGGGAACAAAATGGGTTAGGTTGCGGAAGTCGGTGGTGGTTATGCGGAGGATGTGGTGGAAGCCCTAGGCAAAGATGCCAAAGTTCCGAAAATTTGATGGAGTCAAATGGTGGTGGTAGTATTTTTATGGGATGGGGGATGTCAATAGCTTCAAAACGAGCTAAAGAACGTCAAAACGGACTCACGATGAATTAGTTATGGACAAAACGGTGAAACGGGAAAATCTGAAATCCAGGGGTTGGATGTCCGGGTGGAGCCCGGATTTCGGGAGTGTCTGACAGAACCGAGCAGATTTGGCGCCCAGAGCCGGATGTCCGGCTTGGGGCCGGATGTCCGCCAGATGGTTCGGATGTCCGCCTGAGGTCGGATGTCCGGCCCGGCGAATCCAGATCTCGTTTAGGCGGAAATTTTGAATTGAAGCGGAAATTGATGATTTCAAGGTCAAAATTGGAGAGATTTCGTGGATGAGAAGTGGGGAAACTTGGGGAAATGCTAGATCCACTCGAAACCGAGCAAATCCATGGATCAAAATCAACAAAACATCATCAAAACTAACAAATCACAAAAAAAAATTGGGCTATTTTTGGTGGGGATTTTCGGATTTAGGACGAAATCAACAAAATCAAGCTAGAAAACACGGGGTAGGGGCTCCAAAAACGTGATCAACGTGGCTCATGATACCAAGATGATGTAGGGTGGAACCCTACGTGGATGATCTTTCACGTTTGGAGTGGATCCTACGGGGAATCACGAAGAACACGCGGAAGAACAAAGGGAAACACGGAGGAAACGAGAGAGAGATCGCTCAACCAATAAGGAATCGATCACACAAGTGCTAGATCACCAAACACAAAGAGGTACATATGATCCACAATCAACAAAGGTAAGGATACACGAGTAGCCGTTCTTCTCCGAGAGGAGGTCTTGATGGGGTCCACCCTAGAAGGGGGTCTTGAATCCGCTTGGGGGATCTTCTTCGAAGAGGTCCTGAGCTCCGAGGAGAAGTAACCAAGTGGATGAGCAAGGCTCTCACACAAACATGAGCTAAACCTAAGCTAACCCTAGAAAGAGGAAGGGGATGGAGTATATATAGTCTACGGGGGCGAAAGGGTACATGGGCTTCGGCCCTTTACTGTTCACACACAGGCGAGGCCGGATGTCCGGCGTCGGGCGGATGTCCCGGGGCTTGAGGGAGGCGGATGTCCGGGCTGGCGTGGCAAGTTTCTGTGGTCTCTGGATAGGCTAGGCCGGATTTCTGGGCTGGGGGCCGGATTTCCGGGGCTTCGCGGGAGGCCGGATGTCCGGGGCCTGGGGGCCGGATGTCCGGGCCCTGTAGCACTTCGATGGTTGGGTTGCTGCTGTTGTTGACATCTTCAGGGGCCGGATGTTCGGGCCGGGGCCGGATGTCCGGGTCCTGTAGCCTTTCTCCGGTTCCTCTCGTCGTGCTCCTTCATCCTTGTACTTGGGGACTTGTCCATCATTCCGAGCATCTCCGAGAGGGTCTTCTTGGTACCTAGGCATGCATAGTGTCCTTGCATTAGGTAGCAACCATGTCTCACACGAATGAAAAGGGGAAGCATTTAGGAATGGGTTCACCTTGTGTCCAATGGCGAATAGTCGAGGTCTCATCTTACGTATCCTTGGGGCTTGGAGAGTAGTCGGAGTGTACATGGGAATGAACGTGGTATGCTCCGCATTACCTAGCCTGCCGCAATCAAATCAAATGAAGATTGGATGAGAAGTTGAGAACCACAACGAAATCAGACAAGTAAGATCAGATTATCAGAACATACTCCATAGGAATGCAACTCATTCGTCCAACGCAAGGCTATGACCCGCACATAGCAATGCACACTTCTAACAAGTTTCTACTCGCATCCATAGACGGAAATCATAGAACAAGCCAAATCAGGATAACGCGTGTATACGAAGGTGCTCAAACGAATTGGGTGGCAACAATATCAACACAAGAGCAACAGAACTGCTAGTCTAGGAACGCATCAACGAACAAGAGATTTGACCAACACACGACGGGATCAAGGCACGAACGCGAGATGGGGGACAAGAGGAAGTCGGTGATCTCTCACCTCTCCTCGTCCAACGTCCAATAATCACGAGGAGGTCGTGGCGGTGCTGCTCCTCGAGGCAGGCACCGTCGTCGCCGCCGGGGTGGACTACGCCATCGCCTGCTGCCAGGCCGCCCGCGTGACGCTCCTCGAGGTCGCGGCGGTGCTGCTCCAGGAGCCTATGAACGCAGCGAAGACAATCTACACTCACTTGCTCGAGGCCGTGTCCCGCGGCATGGATTCGCTCCTCCACGGGCTCGCCGCGCAGATCGTCGACAGCCTCTTCAACTGGCCCGGGCCGCTCGCCGGCGCCATCGACGCCGCCACGGTGCTCGTCCACGACACCTTCTACCACACGGAGCCGGAGGGCGGGCCACTCGACGACGCCCGTCGCGAACTCGGGTACCTCGTCGATGTCGTCCACGCTGACGCCGGGCACCTCTTCAGGCTCTAGGCCGCGACTCTCGGTCTCGATGCCCTCCCCGGCGGTCAAGTCGCGTACAATCTCTGGGTACTCGACCACCTCCACGCCGACGCCCTGGCAAGGGAGGCGCTGCAGACGCTGAACGTCGCCGTCGCGGGTGCGGCCCGGCCCTCGTGCCATCGGCGGCGCATAGGCTACCGCAAACCGTCACCGCGGTCGACGACGCGCTGACGGCGCTGCACGACTTGCGACTTCACAACAAAGTACAACAGAAAAACAAAAAAGCGATGAACGAACTCGCGAACGCGAGGTCCAACGCCTCCTCCTCCAGCAGACGGATCTCAGGGAACACTTCGAACAAGACGAACCAAGACCTGGGAGGAGGTGGAAGGGCACAACACGCGCCGATCGAAACAAATCTCGGCAAGCACAAATCAAACGCGCACCCACAAGCAGCAACTGGGTCGATCCGGTTCAAACCAATCACTAGAACGACGAAAACCCCCTGGCATCCATCGAAGGGACATTGGGATCACGCATGCTCAAACGAAATAGTCGACAACGATATCAACACCAAGAGCAAACGGAGCGACAGCACGGCTAGTCTAGGCACGCATGAACGAGCAACAGATTTGACCAACCCGCGACGGGATCAAGGCACGAATTCGCATATGCATTTGATCTGAACTTGAACAGGAGATGGAAGAGAAGAGGAAGCGGTGATCTCTCACCTGCTCCTCGGTGGTGCTGCTTGCCCTTGCTCGCCTTGCGATGGCGGAGAGGAGAGCGAGGGCGCCGTGGGACAGTGGGATTGCGGAGAGAGAGAGCGAGGGCGCCGTGGGAGAGTGGAATGGCGGAGAGGAGAGTTCTCTTATAGCATTACTAGTAGAACTCTCGAACCCTCAAATCTTTAAAGCACTTTTAAGGGTTGAGAAGTGCCACTTTTGACACTTTTAAGGGTTGAAAAACAGGGGCAAATAATAGAACCCTCAAACCCAACCCGTAAACTGCTTTAAGGATTGGATTTGAGGGTTCTAGTCTTTACCTCAACCCCAACCTTTAAATCTATCATTTGAGAACTTACAATTTATGACAACAAGAACACAATCAACTTCCAAACAAACTACCAAATGACAATCATTGATGCATGGTTTAATAGTTTACATCACAAAATCATCATCTTCCTCCTCTCATCGGCACCATCACCAAAAGTTGCACCTCGGCGCCATCTCCTAGACCACAAGCGGGCTCCATCAAGCATCTCCATCGGCACCGGTGGAGTCGCACACACCGCCATCACCACAACTACTCATCGGAGTGTCACCTCGAAAAGTAGAGGACGCAACACGGAACATCCTCTTCCTCTCCGCGATGTCCTCCTTGTAGTCCTTCCACCATTGCAATTGCTCTTGATCCATGTCCTTCTTGGATATCATCATGTGCTCTTTCTCTTCCACCATGAGTTCTTTCCATACCTTTGCCTCTTTGAGCTTGATCATCCTCTCCTCCAACTCGGCCTTGCGCTTTGCTTCTTCACGTTTTGCTTCAACTTGTGCAAGCTTGACCTCTTTCTTCTTCTCGGTGATAAGAAGCTTCATCTCCAATGTCTTCGTTGTCAATTCCTCTCTTGCCTTCATCATGTGGTCCATCTTCTCCCTTAGGCTTGACGCCTCTTCTTCCATCTTCATCCTTAGCTTGCCCTTCTTGTTTCCCTCGGGCTTGCCCACATTCCTCTCCTCCTCATCTTCACTATCGTTCATCCTTAGCATTGCCGACTTCTTGGGTGCGGTCTCTTGATCCCTCAACTTCCACTTGTCAAAGCCTTGAAGAATTGACCAAACATGCTTAAATGGGAATGGCTTGCCCTTGGAAGCGCCATCTCCTTGTACCTCAAGCCGCAATTGTCTCCTATCAACCACACATAAATCACATAAGAACCCACCAATAGCATAGTGCACACACATAATCAAAATAGTGAAGAAATATGTACTCACATAGTCACTCTCCACGGTTCCACTAGGTGGTGCATCCCTCACTTGGTCCATGGCCGAACTCCAACGAGAACAAGCGGGCTTGATCAACTCCCACCGCCTTGAAGCGACCGGTAAGTGCGATGGATGAACCCACTAGTCTTGGCTTGATCCTACAATAGACGTCCTCGATCCTTTGCCAATAGAGTTTACCGGTTTGATCGGTGCCGGTGGTAGCATCCATTCCCACAGCTGCCCAAGCACGAACCAAGATGACATCTTCCGCCTCGGTGTAGTTTACCGATCGAGCGTGTGGGCGGGAAGCGACGGTGAATGCCTCCACCCCTATCTCGGCCACCTCCTCCTCGTCATCCCCTTCATCCTCCTCATCTTTCTCCTTGTCCTCCAAGTCGTCACCAACCCTAAAAGGGTCTAGAGGCGGAGCCCCGAGGTCCACCTCCGCGTTTTGGAGGAGGTCCATGAACGAGGATGGGGTTGCCATTTCCTCGAGCACCTCGTGCGCGGCGGGAGGAGGTTCGGCGACGGCGGCCGCCGCCGGCTTCTTCCGCGCCGCGGGCTTCTTCCGCGGCTTCGAGGCCGCCCCTCTCGGCCCAAGGGAGGCCGCCTTCTGCCGGCTCTTCTTGATAGCCGGGGCGGGGGCGGGGGCGGGTGCCGGCGCGGGCGAGGTGGGCAGGGCGGTGACAGGGGCGGGCGCCGGCCGGGCGGCAGGAGGTGGTGAGGCCGCCCGCCGCCGCTGGCCCCGACGTGGTCGCCGCCACCACGCCGGGCGACGGCCGTTATGGGCGGGGCGGGCGGCGCGGTGCGGGCGCTGGGCGGGCGACGCGGGCGGCCAGCGGGCGGGACGGGCAGGAGCGGCCACAAGGGAGGGGCGCGGCGGGCGGAGGGGCCTTCCATGGCGGCGGCGAGGAGGAGGGCGGCGGGACACGGGCGGGAGGGCGGTTGCCTCCCGCCAAGGAGGAGGCATGAGGAAGAGGAGTGCGGGTTGGGGCAAGATTTCCCCCTCAACCCTTACATCTACAGATTGCAAATTGGTTTGAGGGTTGGACCTCTAAATTTTTTTACGGGTTTGAGGGTTTAGAGGTTCTAGTCTACGGCGTTTTTCCGGCGAAAATTGTAAAAAAGCGGTTATTTTAAAGGGTTTGAGGGTTTGAGGGCACTACTAGTAATGCTCTTATATGGGCAGGCCGCCCGGGTCGGAGGAAGGCAAGGTGGCCTATCCAACGGACCAGACGCGCCTAGAAGGTTCGCCGCACCGTCGATTCGACCCGCCCCGAGGGCCCACTGGTCAGAGGTTGACCAGGTCCTCGCACTGCACAGAGGCGTCGCCGCCGGTCGGCGGCCGCCTCTCCCCGGACACCCGCACCCGCCGCCGAGCTGCATTGCCCCACGGAGCCCTGCAACCGCCGCCGCCGTCTACGCCTCACGGCCCCCTCATCTGCTCCGGCTGAATTCCACCCTCCCTCGAAACCCTTGCTCGCCGGCTACCAGCCCAACCGAGACCTCACCTCCCTCTGCTCTTCATCCACAGCGCGGGGGCGACAGAGACGCCGGAGATGCGCCGCGTAGGGATCCCCGGGAGCCCTTTGCACGCCGTCGCCGCCGGTCACCCCGATCAGACTTGCTGCATGGCCACCCCAAGCCCCCACCTCAGACACGACGCCGCAAGAATTTAGCGGTACGGGCGATGGCGCCTCCTCTCCCCAATTCGTCCCTCTTAGCGAAGGCGGTCGGAACCCACTCCCCCAGCCAGTAACCCTCCACCCGTCGCCGCCTCGCCGGAGACGGCGGCTCCCGCTAAACGACAGAGCTTCGTCCCAACCCCCCGTTTCCGTGAGACGAGACCCCGCAATGCCAACGCAGATTGGGCTTCAGAACTAAAATGCAACGCGCACGACGGCCTGTAGCGAACTAGATGGGCTGGCTGCGTATATGTACAAAAACATCTTCCTTTTTATATAAGTATAAAATAATTTAGAAAAAAAATGATTCACTACTTTTGTTTTTGTTTTGCAAAAATATCGAAGACCACATATTAAAGTAGGCCATCCTTACAAGGTCATCTTTACAAAAATTAAAATTTACACACATGTCTTTGAGGAAATTGACGTTGCCTTCTTCCTACAATAGCTGGCGGCGGGCCCTGAGCAAAGCCCGAGGCCACCTATGGACCTTCGAAACACCATTAGAGCGAAAAAGACATTGTCGATGCAGCAGCTGAGAAGTTACGGGTCAGAGCCAGAAGAGGTCGGTGATAGCAATCCGGAAACAGAACATCGTCACACAAAAGAAGAAGACGGATAGGGCTAGATGACCATGTGAACCACATGGATCCGAGGCGACTTAACCTCACAAGCTCCCCGATGACACCGAAGTTGGACGAACATCACCGATCAAAGAAGGAGCCAGAGGACCAGGACACTAAGAGGCGGCGTCCACCCCGCAAGGAGACACCTTCGAAGACCACCTACATAACACTAAGGCCACCCCATAGGAGCGGTGACTACATGATTCTCCACCCTCCTCTGTGTCGCTAACAAGACCACTATCGATGAGGTGGACGAGGAGTCAGGGAAACCATATTCTTAATCCGCACGATGGAGCCATCACCATAACACCGTTGATGTCGAAAACGAAACACTAATCCTAAGATACTATAGCACCGCAAGGCAGATAAACGTCGCAACGGCAAGTGGAGGAGGAGGAGACATGTGGCCTAGCTGACATGGAGCGGCGGCGGCTAGAGTTTCTTGAAAGGAGGGCTTGGACAATAACTACTATATGTTTTGATTCCTTATTTTTACAAAAAAAATGTAAAAGTGTAAAGAACCAATATTCTAATAAAAACAATCGCCTTTTTAAAGTGTTCGTGTATTTCCAGAAAGGGTCCATGACTTTTAGATAAAATGATGAAGCAATTATAACAATGTCTCATATATTTGAAAATAGTTCATGCAACTGAAAAAGCGTTCACATGTTTCAAAAATTATGGTTTTTAAAAATGCTTGTGTATTTAAAAAACCATGTAATTACAAAAAAGTGTCCAACCTTTCAAAAATATTCATGCAGGTTAGAAAACATTTCATGCAATTAAAAAATACTTAAAAAATATTCTTTAAATTATAAAAATGTTTGCCCATTTTAAATTTTTATGTAACAAAAAAATGTTTGTATAATTTTTGGAAAATATTCATGTAATTATAAAATGTTCACATGTTTAAAAAATAATCATGCAAAGGTTAAAAGTGGTCACATATTTTACACTGTTTATGTTTTCAATCGAAAAGGTTCATAAAATGTTAAAATAATAAATATTTAATAAACAATAAATTAACCAAGAAAAATATAAGAAAGACATAAGGAGAAATTAGGAAAATAAAATGATGAAAAAAAAGAAAAGTGAGAAGGGAAAAGATGAAAATAAAATAAGATAATAACAACAAACAGTAAACAAAGAAAAATTGTATGAATGGAAAAGTGAGAAAGAAAAACGAAAACTAAAACGAAGATAAATCATTGAAAATGAAACAAAGAGGTTCCCAAAAAGCAACCGAGACAAAAATTGCCCACAAAATCAAGACCAAGAAAACTAGGTGATGCATTGTTAACGCTCACAATAGGCAATAAATAGCCTTTGTGCAACAACTCATGCCGCCAAATAGTGGACTCAAAATAGTTGGGATGTTATGATGCCCGGCACTGGAGTCGGACTCCACTTGGACTCATGACCCATGACAAGCTCGTTGTCAAGCACTAAATAGACACTTGGGCCCATGAGAAGAGCACATGTGAAGGCGACAACATGAAATGACTCTACTGCTTGAGACCCGGCGAGGGTAATTCTCGAGGTACCTAGTTATGATACATAGTCGCTATAGATTTGTTTGGCAGTAGGACGTAACCTCCAGCTATCAAACATACATGATATACAAATTTAGATGTGTTATGTGTGGAACTGTGTTGCATGTTTAAAATGCTTTAAATCGTTCTATAGTGTGAAATGTAACAATTGTTTGGAGTGGATAAGCACAACACACACACACACACACACACAGAGAGAGAGAGAGAGAGAGAGAGAGAGAGAGAGAGATCTAGTTTTAGGCATAGATAACAAATTCGGTTGTGCTATTGGAGATGCTTGTAGGTACTGCTGGTATGTTATATTAATACTACACCATAACATATAATAACTCCTTTAGAGCATCTCCAACAAATCCATATAAAAACTTCGCCTGAAAGTGGTTATACGTGATCTTCATAAATTTTAGGGGAGTTTTGCGCGTGAGATGCTTTAGCAGATCCCCTATACATCTTCCCCTAGAACTTTTGTTTTTCCTATTTCTCTATGTACTAACATACAAATGGCATATACATGTCTATTATATCAGCATAATATAACACACATATTGAACATCATTTCAAAACAAATTTATGAAATTTGATTCAAAATTTATATTCAAATTGAAATTGAAACATAACAAATGGTCCAAACTATTCAAACTAAACATAACAAATGGCCCAAATCATTCGAAGTAAAACATATCATGACGAAGTTTATTCATCAAGGAGCATCCACAAATGCTTAACAAGATCATTACGAAGTTGTTCACACCCGCGCGGTTTTGATTTATCGATGCATTTAAAGAAATTTTTGGAGTCGTTGTGTATCCTCCGTGGCTCAACAGGTAATATATAAATGCTGTCCCCTCATTCTCATAGTGAAAGTCTTGCGGTTGTCCTCTACGGCCATGTTATGCAGGATGCCAGGATCACACATGAGGTCATGATGCGTCAAAAATCCTTTTGGTGCCAGAATCTTGTACAGCCATGAACATGGTAAAGAGAGCTTGAAGAACCCCGAATGCCCACTCGACATTCTTTCTACATGCTTCTTGATGCCTTGCAAAGTGAATATTTCCGTTACTTTTAGGGTTTCATATTGTTTTTCATGAAAGTAGCCCATGAAGGATATGCCATTAGGAAGATAGTGACACATGTGGACGGTCCGGTGAGCCTGGGAAGAGCGGTTGAGAGACGAGGCTAGGAGAGGCCGTCGGCATGAGGGGGCGATGAGCCGAGGCGGGCGGGGTGGCACGGCAATGGAGCGAGGCGGTGGCAGGGTAGCGGGCATCGCCAATGGTGGCATGGGTAGCCATAGGACATGGAGGCGAGCGTGAAAATTCATTGGTTGCCTCCCACCCATTTTAGGGAAATTATGGGAAGGCTTTTTTTCCTGGATAGAGCGTAGTTGGACTAATTATATTTGGGTCCCTAAAGAAAAAAGCATGTATGAGAACTGGTAAACCAGTTTTTTTTTTCAATCCTCCTATACCATTTTTTAATAGGAGAAAGGGGACATTTTGGAGATGCTCTTATCTGGGTGGTGTTTGATGGCATATCACAACAAAAACCTTCTGTAGAAATAGCGTTAGTTGTAAAATGGAGTTTGCAAGTGAAATTTCACAATGGCAATAACTCAGCCTGCAGCGGAGCTAGAGTTTATTTTGTTTTATTTCTCCCGATTAGGAAGGTGCATGCACACGCTTCTTCTTTTTACTAGTACTACGAGGGATGCACTTAATTAATGAGCGGTGCATTGGAGGAACTAGTATACACATGCTCTTCATTAATCCTGGACTTTGTCGACGAGGGTCCAATAAACTCGTGACGGACCCTAAATGTTTTTTAAGAACCACGGATCCAAACTGGTAATTAGTCATGCAACGTCCCATCCACTCTAATGCACGACGTTCGTGCTGGTTAGACAGGATACACGATGAGAAAGGTGCGCGGTGAAAACAGCTAACTATTTATGGCGTTGGCATGGCACGTCCCCAAGGTAAAGCCATGAATGGAGCAGCGGGTTTAGTTTTGCCTCCTCCTGTTCTGGACACAGCCGGCACTCGCTGTCTCGCCCTGCCACATTTTGATTCTCCGGGCCTACGTCACTTTCTGTTTGATGAGAGAGAGTCTCCAACAAACTCCTCATGCCGCTAATGGATAGCAACGGGAACGGAGCGATCAGGATTTTTCCAAGTGTGTCTAGGCGGGTCAAGTGAAATTTCGCGAGTTTTTTCATCTCGCGTTGCATGGGCCATTTCTCCTCTCTCTCTCACACACACACCTAGCCTAATTTTCAGCAAATCAAAAAAGAAAATGTGGCTTGTTGAGCTCCGGTGCACAGTTTGCGCCTTTGTTGCCGCGCCATTTCCCTGTCATGTGTGTAGGGCTGCAAATGAGTCGAGTTCGAGCCGAGTTGGGTAGAAAATTTCGGTACATTAACTCATCTAAAATTGAAATGAGCTCAAATTAAGCGAAGCTCGCCGAGTCAGTAGAAAGTGGCTCGTGCTCAGCTTGTAATGATCTCGAGTCGATCTCGAGTTAGTTTCGAACTAAATAAGATGATTTTTTTTGAATAATTGAGACAAATTTTCACATAAGATTGGCCACAGCATAAGAAGTCACTGTAAATTTTGACTTAATCTTTCTCAGTTGGATATAAGATATCATGAAGGAACTAGCAAGAGAAGAAAACAAAGGTGCATCTGCTCTCAGATTTTGGCAAAAATAACAAGATATTCAACATACGACTGATCACGCACCATATTAAGGCTAAATTTTCTTCGCTCTTAATTAAGTTTCCATGTATGTTAGTAAGTAAAATGAAGAAAAATTCGCAGATAACATATATGGTAATAAATTAATCATTTCTTTGTAATAAACATGAAAATTATTTATAATATACTTATATGATATCGAGCTAAAATCGAGCTAGCCAATACTGGCTCAAGATCAGCTTGTTTCTCGATTGAGCTGCATAAAGTGCTCATACTTTTTCATTTTTTTCTTTCAAGTCGATCTCGAATGGTAAAATGATGTCGATCTCGAGCAAATTTCACGAGCCTCGAGCTTTTCTTGCAGCCCTACATATGTGTGCTCTCCTTCTGTTGCTGCTGCGTTTTAGTGGGTTAAGCTTGGTGAAGAAATATGCAATATCAAGACGTATTTTGATTTATGCCATGCCCATAAGGAAACCGGTCGTCTAACACTACATCTCAAATGCCCGCCTCTACTATCAGATTAGAAAGGAAAATGTTTATTTTCCACCGAATGATCTTTCTCTCGCTTAAACCGCGCGCTACGACTGCCACCCGTCCTGGTGGGGCCAGCCCACCTGCCCGGCCTTATCTCTTCATCTCGAGCGAGAACCAGTCAAAATCCACCGAGCTCAATCCCCTTTGCCATGGTCTCCGCTCCAAGTCCCGTCTGCCATGGCCTGCCCCGAAGCTGCACCTGCTGCTGCTCATGGTCCCCCCGTCCAAGTCCCGTCTGCCATGGCTTGTCCCCAAACTCCACCTGCTGCTGCTCAAGGTCTCCCGTCCAAGTCTTGTTCGCCATGGCCTGCCCCCAAGCTCTACCACCTGCTGCTCAAGGCCCTCCCGTCCAAGTCCCGTTCGCCATGGCCTGCGCCCAAGCTCCACCACCTGCTGCTCAAGGTCCACACGACGGCACCATGACGAGGTGATTTTTGTCGACGAGAGCTAGTGCTGCAATGCAGCCTCGTCGTTGACTCAGATGCTGCCGGTGCTGCGACCCGACAACTCGACGGTCCCGCCGGCGTCTGGTGTTGCGACCAACGAATCGACGGTGCTGCAGGCGTTGCGATGCAACTCTCGTCGTCGGTGTTGCGCAGGCGCTCGCCGGTGGTGTAACGCAGCACGCATGGGAGGTTGGGCTGCTCGCTGCCAGTGTTGCAACGCAACACGGAGGTTGGAGTGCAGTCGAGCGCCGCTCGTCGCCGGTGATGCAGCGCAGCACGCGAGGGAGGAGGCTGAGCTACGCATCGGTGCTGCATTGGAGCATTTTCCGCGCCGACGGAGTTGCATTGGAGCTCCGCCCCGGGCCTGCAATGGAGCGCCGCCGGAGCTGCATTGAAGCATCGCCGGAGGCGTCGTACGTGCCGCGTTTGATGTTTTTTGCGGCGCTCGGTATTGCAACGGAGCAACATCCCGGTGGCTCCTGATGCTGTCTTGCGGCGGCAGTCTTGGAGCTGCGCTGTAGCAGGGGAGGCTATGGGGGACTCTGCCGAATCTCTCGCCGGAGCTCGCCGCCGTCGGGGTCTTTTCCGCGTGCCCGTGGTGGAAGCGAGCTGCAAGGGGATTCCTCTGCTGTTTTGGTCGCGGGGCAAGGAGGACAAAGCATCCGTCTGATGTGTTGGCGTATCCAACGGTTGAACGCGAGAAGACCAAAACAGAACGAGCGGCCAGCAAGCCGACTGATGATTTGTAGCAGCCGCCATTATTTTAATCAATAGTCTTCTGCGAAATAGCAATAGCTTTCCGTAACAACCTTTCGCCAAATAGCTGCAGTCAGTCAAATATAAACATGGAGTTGGATAAGAGGCAAACATGAAGTGCGTGATTACAGAGTAAGGGCATCTTGAACGAGAACCCGCAAAAACCCATCCGCATCTGTTCGCGGACAGAGGGGACCAATCTGCGGACAGGAATGTGAAAGACAACCATCTAATGCTAGCCGTATACTGCCCGCTACCAAATTCAAATTCAATTATAAGTTGATCCACACAACGCGCCACACTCGCGTTAGATCGCATCCCCGATCACAACCAAAATAAGACAAATATGCTTAGGTTTTACATGCCCGAATCGAAAAGAACATCAGTCTGACAGTCCTTGCATTTCTGCCCCGCCGGACCGGTCATCGCAGCAAGATGCTTCCCGATCAAGGAGGTGTCGTTGCCGCCGCGTAGGCAGACTCCGCCTCCATGTCCACCTCTGCCTCCGCTGCGTCCTCATCTTGCACCGCGGCCAACTCATCTTTATGCTGTTCCAGCATCTGATAGCGAACGGATTGCACGATAATTCTAGTGTCGATATTCAAAGAGTCGATATTTAAGGTCAACATATTGGCGTCCTCCGCATTGGCAGCAATCTTCACCCTCTTTTCCTCGAGTGCGGCCTTCTTCTCCTTAAGCACCGCCTTCCTCTCCTCGATCATGGTCCTCCCGTCGTGGATCATATGGAGCATCTCCCTGTCCCTGTCGTACGCAGGCTCCCCCCTCTCGGCATTGCAGCAAACAGCGTGCAGGCACCCATCTGCTCTCCGACCGCCGTCCTCGCCCGGACGAGCGACAACGAAGAATACTCGGATAAGAGCAGTGACGCGTTTAACAGCGATGATCTAAGGAACCGTACCCGCGGGGTTTGTGAGCTGCTTGGCGGCGTAGTAGTACGGATGCTTGTTAGGCTCCGGCCACAGCGTCGTCAGTACTATGGGTGCGCCTGTCTGGCGGCGTCCACCACGGCCTCACCGTCCGCCCCGTCCACCATGACCATCGCCACCACGAGGCCCGCCGGCGGCCAGACGCTTCCTCGTGTTCTCCTCCTTTGCGGCCTTCGCTTTCACCAAAAGTGGTCCAATCCTTATGTATTCTAAGGACAAGTCGGCGGTGCTTCTTATAGTAGCTACAACGCTCCCGAGGACACATGGGAATATCATCAAATTACTTTCACCATGATTCATTAAGTTATAGTTAATTGATTCGATAAGTTTTGTGTGGGTGGACTGATAACCCACAAGTATACGGGATCACAACAGTTTTCGAGGGTAGAGTATTCAACCCAAATTTATAGATACGACACAAGGGGAGCCAAAGAATATTTGTAAGTATTAGCATCTGAGTTGTCAATTCAACCACGCCTGGAGATTAAATATTTGCAGCAAAGTGATCAGTAGCAAAGTAGTATGATAGTTTTCATAGTAGTGGTAACAACAATAGTAACAATAACAGTGATAGCAATGATTTTGTAGCAAATGTAATAGTAACAGCAGCAGTAGTAACTTAGTAAGAAAAATATATGGAATATTCATAGGCATTGGATCGGTGGATTCGTTGGATGATATTCATCATATAACAGTCATAACCTAGGGCGATACAAAACTAGTTCCAATTCATAAATATAATGTAGGCATGCATTCCGTAAATAGTCATACGTGCTTATGGAAAGTACTTGTATCACATCTTTTGTCCTACCCTCCCGTGGCAGTTGTCACACCCTGATTTTAATGCCACCACACTTAGCTAATAAATCATGATAAAATGTGGTTTTACAAAAACTTTTGAGTGTTTTGGACTTTGCTTGATTAGATTTTTGTTTGCTGTTTGCAAGTGTTCTAAAAATCAAATAAATCCTCCAACACTTATACTCCTCCTCCTTGATCCAAAACTTTCTACAATGATCATGCCATGTGTATAGGATAGAATACTATTTTCTTACAAAAATAATTTGGCCAGAAAGTATTTCCTAAATTAGGTTTTCCAAAAACCCCTGACTTAAGGCTTGAACTACAAGTACTTAATTTGGGATGTGAAAAATCTTTTAAAAATTATATTTGAATCATATTATATATAGGACTCCCTAAAACCACAAAAATATTATTTTAAAAGTTATTTTGCTATTTTATTTAAAGGCCTTTTCTTTAGGCCAGAAATGGTCTTTAATAGGTTAAAATTATTTTAGAGTTTCAAGAGTATTTAAGAAAATTTATGGAAACTCAGTGGACATATATTTTACATATATATGAGTTTCAACACATGGTCATGTTCAAAATATTGGACAAAACTCTCCAAAACCATTTCTGTACATTTCAAGTATTTGAAATATTTCTATAATAAATATTTTCAAATAAATCCAGGAAAATTCTAGCAAGTCACATATGCATAATGTGATGATCTTGAAAAGTTTCATCTCAATAAAAATAATTTTGGTTCACAAAAGTGCCCCAAAACCCTCTCTGTCCAGATCCAAGTTTGAACAACTCTACATTGCCAACTTTCTCCATTTGATCCCAAACTTTGTGGACATGCTCATGTACCCAAATAATGACACTACACCAAGTGGTCCATCAAGGAGAAGAGTTTAGCTTAGCTAGATCTAAGCAAGTCCATTTATGTTGATTTCTAGGGTTTACATAAGTTGCATTGGCAACTTTGCCCAAATGAGCTCAAAATTGGTGGAAGGCCCTAATTATATGTGCCATTTCACCCTGTGGAGTCTCATGCCAAATGGAGTCCATTTTATTGCCCTAACCAGCAACAAACACTTTATGCCCTTTTTCTAAAACAACTACTTTGACCTCTTCCACTAATCCAAATGGGCTCAACTTTTTACCACAGCTACTCCTGACCCTCTTCTACCTCCAGTAACTCTCCCTTGGCCTCATCTCAATGATTGAGGGGTGAAACCTCCTCATTTACCCCTATGGACAGCCACATCACCCTTCTCTCTCACCCCTCCTCTCTCACCAGAGCCCCTCCAGAGCATCCAAGGCTCCCTCTCCTTTCTTTACTCTCTCCCACACCTGCTAGACACCAATGGACGCGCTCACTATGCATATAAAATGGCATGCCGGCCATTTGCATGCTCTGGAGCGCGCTACAGTGTGCTCCCGCACTGTAGACGCCCTTTGCCCAACGCCTACGGCCACCTCGGGCCTCCCCAGCGCGCCCGACGAGGTGCCTCGGCATTCGCAACATGGCAGTTGGTCGCCCCCCTCCTCCTTCTACCTCCTCCTACCTCTGCTCGCACGGGCGCTGGCCTCCCGAGTGCACTAGTGAGCAAGCTCACACACGCGGCGCCCCTGGCCCTCCCTGCTCTCTCTCTTCTCTCCCCTAGCTCTGGACCGAACCCACGAGCACCCCGGACACGCCCACGAGTGCCCCCATGACCCACAGCAACGGCAACGACCTCGCCGGCGCACTGGTCTACGGTGAGCCGTGGCTCGCCTACTTAAAGGCCTCCCTGAGCCTCTCCCTCACCACCACTCGCTCCCTCACACTCCAAATCAACCCCCTACACCACCCGCTCCTCTCCAGAAGTGCTCGAGATCGAGCTCGAGCTCCGCCGCTTCGGCTCGCTGGCGTTTGTGATGTACAGACCTCCTCCGCCGCTCCTCTTCCTCAATCTGGAACCGCAGCGAGCCACTGACTCTTTCCCGTCTCTTCCTCGCTCTTTTTGCAGCCGGAAACGGCCGGAGCCACCGATGCCCGAAGCTCTCCGCCGCGTGACCTCGTCGCCGGCAAACCAAGCCACCCCAGCGACCAACTCCACCACCACCCGAACGGCGACTCCGCACTGAGTCCAAGCCCGTCGTCCCCTCGCCTCGTCGTGCCCTGCATCGCCGTCGGTGAGCTCGCCGGCCGTCTGGACTCAGGGTTAGGGATGACAGGCGGGCCCCGCCTGTCAGCCTCTCCTCTCTCTCTCTCTCACTGGCGCCTGGGCCCCGCCCGTCAGGTTTAAACCTGGCGCGCGCGCCGCTTGGCTCGCCGGGGCCGAATCGCCTCTGGGCCTGTGCACTATGGCTGTTCTGGCCCAGCTACACAGTGGCCTTTTTCCTTTTTCTTTTCTGATGATTTTCAAATAAATCCTCAGGATAAAATATTTATCCAAGTTAATTAACTCCAAGTCCTAAAATCTTGTAATATTCTCACCTATTAAATGGTGTATCTTTCATACATGTTCATGAACCTTTTCTGTACTATTAAAATTTAAATTCAAATTTGAACAATAAAATCTCTGTTTGAAAATCCACTACTCTGTCCCTCTGACTCCAAATCCAAAACTAAGAATTTCCACTTCTTAGTTTTCCTCCTAGTATTTAGCAAAAATTAGTGAACATTTTTAAGAGCACTTCTATTTTTCTGTTTTGTTATTGCCTTATTTTTCTCGTTGTTCTCTTGCGACGATAGATTGCGTTGTTGACGAAGGAGTTAGACCAGAAGACCTTGAAGACCCCTGATACGTCTCCAACGTATCTATAATTTTTGATTGCTCCATGCTATATTATCTACTGTTTTGGACAATATTGGGCTTTATTATCCACTTTTATATTATTTTTGGGACTAACCTATTAACCGGAGGCCCAAATTGATGTTTTTGCCTATTTGAGTTTCGCAGAAAAGGAATATCAAACGGAGTCCAAACGGAATGAAACCTTCGGGAACGTGATTTTAGGAAGATTATGATCCGGAGACTTGGACCCTACGTCAAGAAAGAAAAGAGGAGGCCACGAGGTAGGGGCGCGCCCACCCACCTGTAGCGCGCCTCCACCCTCGTGGGCCCCTGTTGCTCCACCGACGCGTACTCCTTCCTCCTATATATACCTACGTGCCCCCAAAAGAATCAGATATGGAGCCAAAACCTAATTCCACCGCCGCAACCTTACATGCCCACGAGATCCCATCTTGGGGCTGTTCAGTAGCTCATGGAGGGGCATCCATCACGGAGGGCTTCTACATCATCACCATAGCCTCTCCGATGAAGTGTGAGTAGTTTACCTCAGGACCTCCGGGTCCATAGTTAGTAGCTAGATGACTTCTTCTCTTTTTGGATCTCAATACAATGTTCTCCCCTCTCGTGGAGATCTATTCGATGTAATCTTCTTTTTACGGTGTGTTTGTTGAGACAGATGAATTGTGGGTTTATGATCAAGATTATCTATGAACAATATTTGAATCTTCTCTGAATTCTTTTATGTATGATTGGTTATCTTTGCAAGTCTCTTCGAATTATCAGTTTGGTTTGGCCTACTAGATTGATCTTTCTTGCAATGGGAGAAGTGCTTAGCTTTGGGTTCAATCTTGCGGTGTCCTTTCCGGTGTGATGGGGGCAGCAAGGCACGTATTGTATTGTTGCCATCAAGGATAACAAGATGGGGTTTTTATCATATTGCATGAATTTATCCCTCTACATCATGTCATCTTGCTTAAGGCGTTACTCTGTTTTCATGAACTTAATACTCTAGATGCATGCTGGATAGCGGTCGATGAGTGGAGTAATAGTAGTAGATGCGGCAGAGTCGGTCTACTTGTCTCGGACATGATGCCTATATACATGATCATACGTTGATATTCTCATAACTATGCTCAATTCTGTCAATTGCTCAACAGTAATTCGTTCACCCACCGTAAAATATTTATGCTCTTGAGAGAAGCCACTAGTGAAACCTATGGCCCCGGGGTCTATCTTCATCATATTAATCTTCCAACACTTTGTTATTTCCTTTGCTTTTTTACTTTGCTTTTATTTTACTTTGCATCTTTATCACAAAATTACCAAAAATATTATCCTATCATATCTATCAGATCTCACTCTCGTAAGTGACCGTGAAGGGATTGACAACCCTTTATCGCGTTGGTTGCGAGGAGTTATTTGTTTTGTGTAGGTACGAGGTACTTGCGCGTAGCCTCCTAATGGATTGATACCTTGGTTCTCAAAAACCGAGGGAAATACTTACGCTACTGTGCTGCATCATCCTTTCCTCTTCAAGGAAATCCAACGCAGTGCTCAAGAGGTAGCAAGAAGAATTTCTGGTGCCGTTGCCTGGGAGGTTTACGCAAAATTCAACATACCAAGTACCCATCACAATCCCTTATCTCCCGCATTATATTATTTGCCATTTGCCTCTAATTTTCCTCTCCCCCACTTCACCCTTGCCGTTTTATTCACCCTTTTTCCGTTCGTCTTTTCGTTTGCCTTGATGTCTTTCTTGGCTCATTTGTTCGCTTGGTTGAAATAGTTGAGTATTTATTCCTAAACAGAGAAGCTAAGATCATGGATCCTCATCCGCTTGACAATCTTTTTAAGGGATCCAATTATGATGAACCAATTCCGAGTGAATTGGATGCACTAGATTATCTTTATAAGGTTCTTGAAATCCGTGAATCTAAAAATTGTGATGAAGTGCTTTATGAAGTGATTCGTGATAGATCTTTGAATAAAAAGCATGATTGCAATGATTTTGTTATAAATTCTATTGATGTAAAATATGCTAATAATATGCAAAACCCTAAGCTTGGGGATGCTAGTTTTGCTATGTCCACTACCTGTTGCAATAATCATGATTGGGGAGATTCTTCTTATGATCTTGAAAATTTATTTAAGCCCCATGATGAATATAAGATTGATAATAGTGTTTGCAATAATATTGAAAGTGGGTTTGGAAGAGTGTCAACTTTAGATCCCACATATTTGGAAAATATTCAATCTTATGAAATTTTTGATAAAAGTGGGCTTGGAGAAATCATGACTTTAGTTAATGATAATCCCACTATTTTGGAAGAGTGTGAACTTCGCATGCATGTGGATCGTGTTGAGAATATGTTATGTGATAGCTATGTTGCTGAATTTTCTTATGATCCTACATGTAATTATTATGAGAGAGGAAAATATGGTTATAGAAATTTTCATGTTACTAAATTACCTCTCGTTATGTTGAGATTGCTATTGTTCCTTTCCGCTTCCTTGCATATGCTAGTTTTTGCTTGCTACGATAATTTGTTTGCCTATAATATGCCTATGCATAGGAAGTATGTTAGACTTAAGTGTGTTTGTCACATGTTTTATGATGCTCTCTTTATGCTTCAATTCTTGTCTTTCACGTGAGCATCATTGAAATCTTAATGCCTAGCTAAAAGGCTTTAAAGAAAAGCGCTTGTTGGGAGACAACCCAATATTTTTCCTTGCTTATTAGTAATAAATCTTTGTTCTAGCCTCTGGTTAGATGTGTCTTTATGTTTTAATTAGTGTTTGTGCCAAGTTAAACCTATAGGATCTTCTTGAATGATAGTTATTTGATCTTGCTGTAATTTCCAGAAACTTTCTGTTCACGAAAACAATTGTAAAAAATTACCAGGACATGATAAAATAGTGATTCCAATTTCTGCTGATCAATAAACAAATTTCCTAAGTCGTCCTATTTTGGCTGATTTTTTGGAGTTCCAGAAGTTTGCGTTAGTTACAGATTACTACAGACTGTTCTGTTTTTGACAGATTCTGTTTTTCGTGTGTTGTTTTCTTATTTTGATGAATCTATGGCTAGTAAAATAGTTTATAAACCATAGAGAAGTTGGAATACAGTAGGTTTAACACCAATATAAATAAATAATGAGTTCATTACAGTACCTTGAAGTGGTGTTTTGTTTTCTTTCGCTAACGGAGCTCACGAGATTTCTGTTGAGTTTTATTTGGTGAAGTTTTCAAGTTTTGGGTGAATTTTTTTGATGGATTATGGAATAAGGAGTGGAAAGAGCCTAAGATTGGGGATGCCCATGGAAACCCCAAGATAATCTAAGGACACCAAAAATCCAAAGCTTGGGGATGCCCCGGAAGGCATCCCCTCTTTCGTCTACTTCCATCCATAACTTTACTTGGAGCTATATTTTTATTCACCACATGATATGTGTTTTGCTTGGAGCGTCTTGTATGATTTGTGTCTTTGCTTTTTAGTTTACCACAATCATCCTTGCTGTACACACCTTTTTAGAGAGCCATACATGATTTGGAATTTTTTAGAATACTCTATGTGCTTCACTTATACCTTTTGAGTTATATAGTTTTGCTCTAGTGCTTCACTTATATCTTTTAGAGCACGGTGGTGGATTTGTTTTATAGAAACTATTGATCTCTCATGCTTCACTTAGATTATTTTGAGAGTCTTAAATAGCATGGTAATTTGCTTAAATAATCCTAATATGCTTGGTATTCAAGATTTGTAAAACTTTCTTTTGAGTGTGTTGAACACTAAGAGAAGTTTGATGCTTGATAATTGTTTTGAGATATAAAGATGGTGATATTAGAGTCATGCTAGTTGAGTAGTTGTGAATTTGAGAAATACTTGTGTTAAAGTTTGTGATTCCCATAGCATGCATGTATGGTGAACCGTTATGTCATTAAGTCGGAGCATGATTTATTTATTGATTGTCTTCCTTATGAGTGGCGGTCGGGGACGAGCGATGGTCTTTTCCTACCAATCTATCCCCCTAGGAGCATGCGTGTAATACTTTGCTTTGATAACTTGTAGATTTTTGCAATAAGTATATGAGTTCTTCATGACTAATGTTGAGTCCATGGATTATACGCACTCTTCTTCCTTCCGCCATTGCTAGCCTCTCTAATACCGCGCACTTATTGCCGGTATCATACACCCACCATATACCTTCCTCAAAACAGCCACCATACCTACCTATCATGGCATTTCCATAGCCATTCCGAGATATATTGCCATGCAACTTTCCACCGTTCCGTTTATTATGACATGCTCCATCATTGTCATATTGCCTAGCATGATCATGTAGTTGACATCATATTTGTGGCTAAGCCACCATTCATAATTCTTTCATACATGTCACTCTTGATTCATTGCATATCCCAGTACACCGCCGGAGGAATTCATATAGAGTCATATTTTGTTCTAAGTATCGAGTTGTAATTGTTGAGTTGTAAGAAAATAAAAGTGTGATGATCTTCATTTTTAGAGCATTGTCCCAAGTGAGGAAAAGGATGATGGAGACTATGATTCCCCCACAAGTCGGGATGAGACTCCGGATGAAAAAAAAAGAGGCCATAAAAAAGAGAGAAAAGGCCCAAATAAAAAAATGAGAGAAAAAGAGAGAAGGGACAATGTTACTATCCTTTTACCACACTTGTGCTTCAAAGTAGCACCATGATCTTCATGATAGAGAGTCTCCCATTTTGTCACTTTCATATACTAGTGGGAACTTTTCATTATAGAACTTGGCTTGTATATTCCAATGATGGGATTCCTCAAAATGCCCTAGGTCTTCGTGAGCAAGCGAGTTGGATGCACATCCACTTAATTTATTTTGTTGAGCTTTCATATACTTATAGCTCTAGTGCATCCGTTGCATAGCAATCCCTACTCACTCACATTGATATCTATTGATGGGCATCTCCATAGCCCGTTGATACGCCTAGTTAATGTGAGACTATCTTCCCCTTTTTTGTCTTCTCCACAACCACCATTCTATTCCACTTATAGTGCTATATCCATGGCTCACGCTCATGTATTGCGTGAAGATTGAAAAAGTTTGAGAATGTCAAAAGTATGAAACAATTGCTTGGCTTGTCATTGGGTTGTGCATGATTTAAATACTTTGTGTGGTGAAGATAGAGCATAGCCAGACTATATGATTTTGTTGGGATAACTTTCTTTGGCCATGTTATTTTGAGAAGACATGATTGCTTTGTTAGTATGCTTGAAGTATTATTATTTTTATGTCAGTATTAAACTTTTGTCTTGAATCTTTCGGATCTGAATATTCATACCACAATTAAGAAGAATTACATTGAAATTATGCCAAGTAGCACTCCACATCAAAATTTTTGTTTTTATCATTTACCTACTCGAGGACGAGCAGGAATTAAACTTGGGGATACCTGATACGTCTCCAACGTATCTATAATTTTTGATTGCTCCATGCTATATTATCTACTGTCTTGGACAATATTGGGCTTTATTATCCACTTTTATATTATTTTTGGGACTAACCTATTAACCGGAGGCCCAACCTGTAATTGTTGTTTTTTGGCTATTTGAGTTTCGCAGAAAAGGAATATCAAACGGAGTCCAAACGGAATGAAACCTTCGGGAACGTGATTTTTAGGAAGATTATGATCCGGGAGACTTGGACCCTACGTCAAGAAAGAAAAGAGGAGGCCACGAGGTAGAGGGGCGCGCCCACCCACCAAGGGGGCACCCTCCACCCTCGTGGGCCCCCTGTTGCTCCACCGACGTACTCCTTCCTCCTATATATACCTACGTACCCCCAAACGATCAGATACGGAGCCAAAAACCTAATTCCACCGCCGCAACCTTCTGTACCCACGAGATCCCATCTTGGGGCCTGTTCCGGAGCTCCGCCGGAGGGGGCATCCATCACGGAGGGCTTCTACATCATCACCATAGCCTCTTCGATGAAGTGTGAGTAGTTTACCTCAGACCTTCGGGTCCATAGTTAGTAGCTAGATGGCTTCTTCTCTCTTTTTGGATCTCAATACAATGTTCTCCCCCTCTCTCGTGGAGATCTATTCGATGTAATCTTCTTTTACGGTGTGTTTGTTGAGACAGATGAATTGTGGGTTTATGATCAAGATTATCTATGAACAATATTTGAATCTTCTTTGAATTCTTTTATGTATGATTGGTTATCTTTGCAAGTCTCTTCGAATTATCAGTTTGGTTTGGCCTACTAGATTGATCTTTCTTGCAATGGGAGAAGTGCTTAGCTTTGGGTTCAATCTTGCGGTGTCCTTTCCCGGTGTGATGAGGGGCAGCAAGGCATGTATTGTATTGTTGCCATCGAGGATAACAAGATGGGGTTTTTATCATATTGCATGATTTATCCCTCTACATCATGTCATCTTGCTTAAGGCGTTACTCTGTTTTCATGAACTTAATATTCTAGATGCATCTTTGGATAGCGGTCGATGAGTGGAGTAATAGTAGTAGATGCAGGCAAGAGTCGGTCTACTTTTCTCGGACGTGATGCCTATATACATGATCATACCTAGATATTCTCATAACTATGCTCAATTATGACAATTCCTCAACAGTAATTCGTTCACCCACCGTAAAATATTTATGCTCTTGAGAGAAGCCACTAGTGAAACCTATGGCCCCGGGGTCTATCTTCATCATATTAATCTTCCAACACTTTGCTATTTCCTTTTCTTTTTTACTTTGCTTTTTATTTTACTTTGCATCTTTATACTAAAAATACCAAAAATATTATCTATCATCTCTATCAGATCTCACTCTCGTAAGTGACCGTGAAGGGATTGACAACCCCTATTCGCGTTGGTTGCCAGGAGTTATTTGTTTTGTGTAGGTACGAGGGACTCGCGTGTAGCCTCCTACTGGATTGATACCTTGGTTCTCAAAAACTGAGGGAAATACTTACGCTACTGTGCTGCATCATCCTTTCCTCTTCAAGGAAATGCAACGCAGTGCTCAAGAGGTAGCAACCCCGAAGACTTCGCTGAGCCAGGCAAGCATCCGTTTAACCATATCTATGAAACCCTTTATATGCATGTCGTATAGTACCGTATTGTTGTTGCATCAGAGCCATGATGAGGTGGTAACCACTTTGATGGATTGCCTCTGTTACTTCCTTGTTGATACTTGCATTGTGCATGATCCTACCTTCCTATGAGGGTTATGCCAGTGGGAGTAGATAGGCTGTTAATGTAGTTGCTACGCAAATGGGATGGGTCTATGCATGGTGATGGAGACAAAAGTATTTCCAAATATTTTTTGAAAACCCCGTTGGGTGCCACTAATGCCCGAGGGAGATGTTGAGCTAGGAAACCAATTGATAAAGAAGTGGTGTACTGAGGCAAGTGAGTGTGTTGTTTTCGAAAACGGATTGGTTTAAGTTGCGACCGTTACTCCAACCTTACATGCGCAACCACTCTACCCTCATATGGGAAAGGGCATTATTGATTACCCAGGCTAATACTAGCATGGTGCCCACATTACTAGTGACGGGGGTTGAGGGAGTCCTGGATTAGGGGGTATCCGGACAGCCGGACTATATCCTGTGGCCGTACTGTTGGACTATGAAGATACAAGATTGAAGACTTCGTCTCGTGTCCAGGTGGGACTCTCCTTGGCGTGGAAGGCAAGCTTGGAGATACGGATATGTAGATCTCCTCCCATTGTAACCAACTCTGTGTAACCCTAGCCCCATCCGGTGTCTATATAAACTGGAGGGTTTAGTCTGTAGGACAACAAGAATCATACCATAGGCTAGCTTCTAGGGTTTAGCCTCTATGATATCGTGGTAGATCAACTCTTGTACTACTCATATCATCAAGATCAATCAAGCAGGAAGTAGGGTATTACCTCCATAGAGAGGGCCCAACACAGGTAAACATCGTGTCCCCTGCCTCCTGTTACCATCCGCCTTAGACGCACAGTTTGGGACCCCCTACCCGAGATCCGCCGGTTTTGACACCGACATTGGTGCTTTCATTGAGAGTTCCAGTGTGTCGTCACGTAAGGCCTGATGGCTCCTTCGATCATCGGTAATGAAGCGGTCCAGGGTGAGGTCTTCCTCCCCAGATAGATCTTTGTATTCGGCGGCTTCGCACTGCGAGCCAACTCGTTTGGCCATCTGGAGCAGATCGATAGCTACGCCCCTGGCCATCAGGTCAGGTTTGGAAACTTGAATCACATTGCCGATATCCCCGGAGACTTGATCTTCGACGGATTCGAGCCCATGCTAGGTGTGCCGCACGATCACAACAAGCACGATCTCTGCCGTCGGACAGTGTTCGGGAAATCACGCCAGCAACCGCCCCGGCCATTAATCCGGAACAGGTCGCGCCACCCGAGGACGGGCAGATGGACCCCGCCTCAGAAGCCGCACCCTCAGTGGCGGTAGAGCCGAATACTGACCTTACCCTTCATGAGAGCCATGAAGCCGACTCGTCTCCGGCCACGGACTCCGAACCGCCGGCGCCCATGCCTATCGAATCCGATTGGGCGCCGATCATGGAGTTCACCTCCGCGGATATCTTTCAGCACTCGCCCTTCGGCGATGTGCTAAACTCGTTAAGGTTTCTCTCCCTGTCAGGAGAACCTTGGCCGAACTACGCTCGGCTAGAATGGGATGCGGATGACGGAGAAATTCACTCCCCACCCACCACCCACTTAGTAGCCACTGTCGAGGATTTAACCGACATGCTCGACTTCGACTCCGAAGACATCGATGGTATGGACAGCGATGCAGGAGACGAACAGGAACCACCGCCAACAGGGCGCTGGACCACCACTTCATCACATGACATCTACATGGTGGATACACCCAAAGAAAATGATGACGAGGAACGGAAGAAGGATAGCTCCCTCGAGAAGCAACCAAAGCGGCACCGTAAGCGCCACCCCGAATCCTGCCTCGGCGAAAATAGCGATAACAGCGCAAGAATAAACAATACCCCGGTCGACTCCGGAGGAAACGACGACCAAATAGACCCAGCGACAGAGCAGGGTGAGCCAGCGGACGAACAAAGTATGGAGCCGCAGTCCAAACATGGTGACGCCGAGCGTCAAGCTAATCAACCCGTCTCCGGAGAAGAAAACAGTCCGGATGATGATGAACACATCATCCCGGAAAGGCAGCTGGAGCAAGAGAACCTCCGTAGAAGGCTTATCACCACTGCGAGGAGTTTGAAGAAGCAGAAGCAAAGGCTCAAGGCCGCACAAAATACACTCAACAGTAGATGGAACAAAGTGCTCGATACGGCAGAAAAGTATGGTGACAGTCGCCACATGAAAAGCTACCCAAAGCGAAAGCTGCTGCCTGAATTCGACGACGAGGCCTTAGAGCCCCCACAGTCAAAAAATAAAAATGCCGGCCGGTCGGATCGACGACCACGTGGTCGGACATGAGCGGCCAATGAGGCCGCACATAAGTCAGTACATGACACACGCGAGGACTCGCATCAAAAGACCGGCGCAAACAGATCCATCTACGGATCAAGGAAACACGCTCCAGCACCCAACCAAAACCAAATATCACAACCATCCGAACGCCATGGTACAGCTAAGTACAGAGGTGCCGCACACCCCCTATGTTTCACCGACGAAGTATTAGACCATGAATTTCCAGAAGGGTTCAAAACAGTGAACATAGAAGCGTACGACGGGACCATAGACCCTGGGGTCTGGATTGAGGACTTCATCCTCCATATTCATATGGCTCGCGGAGACGATCTCCATGCCATCAAATACTTGCCCCTCAAGCTCAAAGGACTAGCTCGGCACTGGCTGAAAAGCCTCCCCGAAAACTCCATTGGATGTTGGGAGGAGCTCGAGGACGCTTTCCGGGCTAATTTTCAAGGGACTTATGTCCGACCTCCGGACGCTGACGATTTAAGTCATATAATTCAACAGCCCGGAGAGTCAGCCCGAAAGCTTTGGAACAGGTTTCTCACTAAGAAGAACCAAATTTTCGACTGTCCGGACGCTGAAGCCTTAGTAGCTTTCAAGCACAGCGTCCGAGACGAATGGCTTGCCAGACACCTCGGACAAGAAAAGTCGAGAACAATGGCAGCTCTAACAAGCCTCATGACCCGCTTTTGCGCGGGCGAGGACAACTGGTTAGCCCGAAGTAGCACCAGAGACCCAAGCACATCCGAAGTCAGGGTCGGCAATGGAAAACCGCGACGCAGTAAAAATAAGCGCCGGAATAAAGAAGACAGCCTAGCTAACACAGCGGTAAACGTCAGATTTAGGGGCTCCTGACCGGGTCAGCGGAAAAAGCCCTTTAAAGGCAACAGAGATGGTCCGAACAGCCTAAACAAGATCCTAGACAAACTATGTTAGATCCACGGCACCCCCGATAAACCTGCAAATCATACCCATAGAGAATGCTGGGTCTTCAAGCAGGCCGACAAGCTAAACGCCGAACACAAGGGGGAGGACACTCCAAGCGAAGACGAGGATGAGCCTCGCCAAAGAAGGGACCGGGGACGAAGAAATTCCTTTCGAAGTCAAAACGGTAAACGTGGTGCAAGTGATGAGGGGGAGAAGCAAAACCGCACTCCGAGACATACACGTCCTAGAACCCATCACCACCAAGTTCAACCCTTGGCTGTCCCGACCGATCACTTTTGATCACAGGGATCACGCTACAAGTATCCGTCCCAAAGGATTGGTTGCGTTGGTGTTAGACCCAATAATAAACGGGTACCATCTCACACGAGTCCTCATGGAATGGCGGCAGCGATCTAAGCTCGATATATCGTGACACGATCCATAAAATGGGAATAAACCCAACAAAAATCAGCCGCAGTAATGCCACCTTCAAGGGGGTAATACAAGGCACAGAGGCCCGCTGCACGGGCTCTCTAACACTAGAGGTTGTATTCGGCTCGCCTGACAACTTCTGAAGCGAAAAGCTAACCTTCTACATTGCTCCATTGCGAAGTGGCTATCAAGCACTACTCGGATGAGCGGCTTTCGCTCATTTTAATGCAATACCACACTACGCTTTTCTCAAGCTCAAGATGCCCGGTCCACGTGGCATCATCACAGTAAATGGAAGTGTTGAGCGCTTCTTTCGCACAGAAGAACGTACGGCTGCTTTAACGGCCGAACACTAGACGGCCTCACCAACCAGAACAGATGACTGGTCGTTAAGACCACGGACACGGTTCGACGGGTCCGGACAATCATTGGATACACTTGAGATTGGTTTAATGGTTACACCCTCCCAGGCAGTACCAGGGGCTTCCCAGCGATAATACGGCTCAACTTTACCCATCTTGACTCTCAATACAGTTTATTTATAATAGCCAATTTTTTGCACGACGACTTTCAACTAAGTTCCTCTCTTTTACAGATGACAATCATGCTACACCCGTCCAGGATACGGCACAATGGAGAGACAGGCGCAGACGTGCAGCAGGGACCCGTTCAAAGGTTTTTCTTTAGATTAAGACCCTACGTAAACCTTTTTTACTGTCTTTCGTTGTTCACATCCTCCGGATTTTCAATATAACCGAGAAGGATGCTGGCGTTCTTGGCATGTGGCCACGCGTCGAGAATATTACGCGTGCCGGACACTAGGGGCTCATTACCAAGGGCATTGTTTAGCCCGGTATATACTACAAGGACCGAATACCTTAGGGAGTGTTCGGCGTCGTGAGTTTGGCCTTATATGCATCAGCTCCGAATCATGTCTTTGGTCAAATGTTGGGTTTGCCCGGCTCATGTGTTTTGCTACCTTACGTTCCGCTCTATCGGCTAAGGCGGCACCAGGAGAACTACTGCGATTGTTCCCTAGCTAGCCGGACGAGCACCTCAATAGAGAAAGCCGAAAACTGACTGTCATGATAAAGCGAGAGACTGGTCAACCACTCGATTACCTATCGGAATCTTTGGGATTCCTCCGCATTAACGAAGGGCCGTTTCCCGGCCAGGCACTACCGCGCCCCGTATTCAGATGAGTGCGGAGCCACCAGGGGCTATATAGTAGCCCCACTGTCAAACTCCTATGTCTAAGTGAAAGTGTTAAAGCAATATAGTCCGATTTCCTAGTTCGCTGCGCTATCACATCCTTAATGGACCAAGACGTTGGATCAAGTGTGAACACGCGTCTTCTGCGAACACCCTGCATTATATGCGTAAATTTGGGCCGACATTCGCAAACTTTCAGGTTATATACATATATACATAAACGGCTGCACAGGAGGCATCATAACACTTTCAGGAAAAAGTATAAAAATAGCCTTTACAATTAAGTAAAACATTGTTTTTCAATGGGAATACATGTCATTAGAACATAATATTCTTCAAGCACTGAGCTTCTATTCGAGCACCTTCAAGGACCTCGTCAAAGTAGTGCTCGGCAGCCACTCGACCAATGGCCGAACTCGGGGTTGCAATCGCGGTGGCCTCCATCTCTGCCCAGTATGTCTTAACACGGGCAAGTGCCATCCGCGCACCCTCGATGCACGCCGATTTCTTCATAGCGTTGATGCGCGACACGGCACCAAGGAACTGCTGCACCAGACTAAAATAACTATTTGGCCTTGGCCCTTCCGGCCACAAATGATCCACAACATACCTCATGGCGAGCCCGGACAACCTGTGGAGCTCGGCACATTCGGCCATCCGTTCATTCAACGGGAGCGGACACGCCGGAGCATTAAATTGTGACCAGGACAGCTTCTCCACTTCGCGATCTTTTTGATCTTTGAAGTATTCGGCCGCATCAGCGACACTCGCTGCCAAATCGAGATAATCGTCTGCGGAGCTCCACACCCGATAAAGAGGAGCGTACTTAGGATCTACGAAATTCATCCGCAGGATAAAGGGCTTGCCAGCCGCGATATCCCTGGCGTGACGCAGCTCCTCCTTCATCGCTCTAATTATAGAGCGGGCGTCCTTGGCCGCCGCCGTGGCCTTTTCCAGGTCAGTCATCTTCGCTCAATCTTCATTTTTGAGAAGCTCGTAACGGTCGGCGGCGTCCTTCAAATCCACAACCATCTTGGCTATTTCTTCCTTGCTTCGGCCATGAGCGGCCTGTTCGGTTCTCAGCTCTTCGATCGCCTTTAGAGCGGCCGCATCGCTTTTCCTGGCTTGTTCTTTGGCTCGGGCAAGTTCCGCCCGAAGGGTCTCCACTGCCGCAGCTCCATCTGCAGTCACAACATGTTAAAGATACTGGCATCACACTCCTCTTACTATATGTTGATCACCGGAGAAATTACATACCCTGCGCCTCGTCAAGCCGCTTGTTGACAAGCACGATGTCGGCATCTGCCGCGTCAAGTTGCCGCTTTAGCTCAGCAAGCTCACTAGCCGGCTAGCCACCGGACCTCCCGCCACCTGCATATGAAGACGACCGGATTGTTACCTGGGAATACGATCCTCTGTTTGCCGTCGTTTTCAACGGCAACCAGAGTCTTAGGGGCTACTATCTGCACAGGGCACATCTACAACATGTGCGGTACTGTAAAAAATACACGCCATTTCACGTACCTCAAAACCTCTCAGCAGACTCATAAAGGCTTCATGCAACCCGCTTTCGGCGGATGAAATCCTCTCAACCACCATGCCCATTAGTGCATGATGCGCTTCTGAGATAGCCGCCTTCTCTAGCAGATCCTTCAGTGCGTCCGACTGCATAACCGGCGGAGCCGGACTCTTCTGGTTGCTCTCTTCAAGAGCCGGATATTGAGGACTTCGGGTGGCCAAAGGATTACCCTCTGGCCTTGCCGGATCGGGAGAAGCCCTCCGAGACGACACCTCGGGGTCGCCCGCCTCATAAGGCGGGATGGTATGGGGAGGCGTTTCGCTCTCCATCATCTCCGGAATAAGACCCCCCGAAGACGAACTCTGCCGAGAAGGGCTACGATCCGGACTACAAGATAAATGTTTCGGTTATTTTCCTCAGAGGTAAAGTAGGATGTTTTTACTATTAAAGCCATTTCTTACTTACAGCTCGATGGAGGGCTGATCCCCTTGCAGGCATTGTGCGGCAGGGGTATCCCCCGGGGGAGGACCCTCTGGCGAAGATTTCTTCCCCCGTTTGGAGACTATTGGCTCCGGGCCTTCAGAGGCGGTCCTCTTCCTTCCTTGAGGAGAGGGAACTTTGGCTTCTTCTCCCCGGCTATCCTCCTTCGCGGAGGCGTTAGCCTCTTTATTCCCACCTTTATCTTCCCCTGAGGGCACTTGGTAAGGCGCGAGCTCCAACATCCTGGCTAATCTTGGATCGGTGAGTCCTCGGGGAGGGGGGCCAGACACCTGATCATCTTCGCCTTTGCTATCCAGTCCTGGTCAAAGAGCGACTTTTCAGAATAATGTTGTGACGAATAAAAATACAACGTGTTTGGCCACAGGGCGACTTACTTGGGTGTCTGGACGATTGCAGCTCAGACCCGCGTCCTCGGTGGTATCCGGACACATTACTTGTGGTCTAAAGTACAATTTGTACATCTCCTCGAGCGTCACGCCGAGGAAGTGCTGAATAGCTCGCGGTCCCTCCGGGTTGAACTCCCACAGGCGGAGGGGACGACGTTTGCAGGGCAGGATTCGACGAAGTAACATCACTTGCGTTACCGTAACCAGACTAATATCTCTTTCAAGGAGATCTCGGATGCGGCTCTGCAGCATGGGTACATCCTTTACTGCCCCCCAGTCCAGCCCCTTGTTGATCCGTGACGTTAATCATGGAGGGGAGCCCGAGCGAAATTCAGGGGGAGCCACCTATTTGGTACCCCTGGGAGCTGTGACATAAAACCAATCTCGTTGCCATAAGCTAGACACCTCCTGAAAAGAACCCTCGGGCCATGGGGCATCGGCACTTTTGCTTATTACAGCACCTCCGCACTTCACGTGCCTCCCCTCGATCATCTTCGGCTCCACTTGGAAGGTCTTGAGCCACAGGCCGAAGTGAGGGGTGATGCGGAGGAAAGCTTCGTACACGATGATAAAAGACGAGATGTGGAGGATAGAATCCGGAGTCAAATCATGGAAATCCAGCCCGTAATAGAACATGAGCCCCCTCACGAAGGGATCCAGAGTGAGGCCTAGCCCTCGAAGGAAGTGAGATATGAACACGACGCTCTCGCTGGATTTGGGAGTAGGAATGACCTTCCCGCGAGCAGGAAGCCGGTGTGTGATCTCGCCGGTCAAAAACCTGGCCTCTCTTAACTTTTTGACGTCTTCCTCCGTGACGGATAGGGGTGGGCATAAAAACCGACGAACCGAAGACCGAAACGAAGCCGATACCGAAAAACCGAATTTTCGGTTTTTCTTGCTGCTACAGGAAATTTCGGTTTCTAGTTGTATTAACCGAATTAAATTCGGCAGGTTCGATTTTATACCACGTCACCGAAACAAAAACCGAAGTAACCTCAAAGAACAGAACAAAGTCTGCCTTCTTGGTGCCCACGTAGCTAACGACAAAAAGAAACGACGTAGCCAGGCTACGATGGCTCATGAAGTCCCGCAATCACGTGTGGCCGCTTTTCGCTTGGGATGACCACACGTCACGTGGTACTATGAAGGCCCAATTTTCTTGTGCATAGCATCTCCCAGCCCATGTAACTCTTTGCTAAAAAAGCGATTAATGCGTGGGCGTCGGGCCAGCAAGACTTTAGTCCCACATCACACAGCTCTTTGAGAAAACTTGGAGACTTGCGGCTATATTAGAGGGTACTCTGACCACAGTCTATAAAGGCAAGGTACGATCTTTATTAACCGAATACCATACCGAATCAGTCGGTTAACCGAATTTTCGGTTTTCTGATTTATGTTGGCATTTTCGGTTTCTAGTTTTGCAAACCGAATTTGAGTAAAAACCGAATGGTAGAAACCAAAAATTCAGTTTATACCGAACGCCCACCCCTAGTGACGGAGGAGGGCATCCACCGACCTTGAAGGTTGGATCCGGACATGGCTGAAGGTCCGAAGCGCCTGACCTGAGCTTTGGTTGTTGGAACTCGAGGCGGGGGAAGGATTCGATTGAGTTTGAGGAATAAAAAAGATAGGCCTTGGTCTCTTTATAAAGAGGGTGAATACCAAGCGTCCTCCGTGTGACCGTTTGGGACTTGCCTATAATCGAGGAGTCATACCAACGGGCACGATTGGGTTACCCACGTCCGTATTGATGAGAATCCCGTGATAAGGGGACACGATCTCTGCTTCGACAAGACGTGCCAAGGAAACTGTCTCGCGATATGCGCCAAGGCTGGTTGAGAAAAACGGCTCAATAATAACCAGGCCGTGGTATGATGTCATGATATCAAATATGTCAGCAGGTCGGATTTGTGGAAATATTATTCTCTCTACGGTGGTATGTGGAACTTGTTTTGCAGAGCGGACAACATCCTTGTGTTCAAGATCTTCTATGGAGTATTCGGAGGAGGAACCCACCTTGCAATGCCGAAGACAAACTGGCGCCGGACTCATCGTCATTGAAGCCTGGTTCGAGAGACTCTTGAGGAGTCTGGATTAGGGGGTATCTGGACAGCCGGACTATATCCTGTGGCGGGACTGTTGGACTATGAAGATACAAGATTGAAGACTTCGTCTCGTGTGCGGGTGGGACTCTCCTTGGCGTTGAAGGCAAGCTTGGCGATACGGATATGTAGATCTCCTCCCATTGTAACCGACTCTGTGTAACCCTAGCCCCCTCCGGTGTCTATATAAACCGAAGGGTTTAGTCCGTAGGACAACAACAATCATACCATAGGCTAGCTTCTAGGGTTTAGCCTCTACGATCTCGTGGTAGATCAACTCTTGTACTACTCATATCATCAAGATCAATCAAGCAGGAAGTAGGGTATTACCTCCATAGAGAGGGCCCGAACCTGGGTAAACATCGTGTCCCCTGTCTCCTGTTACCATCCACCTTAGACGCATAGTTCGGGACCCCCTACCCGAGATCCACCGGTTTTGACACCGACAGGGGTGACATGAGGTCACTCTCGGGATGGGGCCGTGCTTGGATAGGCGGCCATGACTGTTTTCAGAGGGCACCGAACACACCGTTGGTCCCTGCATGTATGTGAGGTAATGAAAATGGCAGAGTCCCAAGATCTTGATGCTTATACACAAAGGCCGTGTACCAACGAGTGGACCCTATGTTAGTGTCGCCTAGGGAAAGATAGTGATCGGGTGCCTACCCCGGGTACTTGAGGTACCGCGGGTCGTGGATGACACGAAAGTTCCCTGGTTCTTGTGGGTAAAGTGTGCAACCTCTGCAGAGTGTAAAACTATTCGAATAGCCATGTCCACGGTCAAGGACAGTTGGGTAACCGCTCTTGGGCTACGTCCAATGTTTGCGAACCTGGTGTGCGTGTGTATGTGTGTGTGGAGAGAGCTGGTTGAGTCAAGTCAAATGACTCGACGTGTTGACTAAGTTGGAAATAACCCAAACTTGGTTTATGATGATATCTGTAACCTGCTCACATGGATTTCTGGACTCTTATGATGCATGCCTAACAAGTAGGTAGCTCATGACATTGCACTCAAAATTAGCTTTCTGCAAACATTTCCTATTTTGAGCTATATCATGCCTTGTCATACTTGTTCCAAAACATGGGTTGCTTGCGAGTACATTCAAAGTACTCATTGGCTTGCCACTGGTTATTTAATTGGCCAGGCATGGAAGAACATGAGTTCGAAGAATAATTCTTTGGAGACGCACATGTGAACTAGGACACTTCCCAGTCAGAATGCCTATAGGGTTAAGGCAGACGACATGGGTTCTACCTATCAATGAAGATTTCCGCCGCTTAATTTTATTTGGTATTCAGCCCTTGAGGCTTTATCTATGTAAGACTTGACCATAATGGTCATAATTTGTGTAAGACGGTATGTGTGGATGTAAGACTCTTGTTATTCAGCTTCTATGTGTTTAGTGAGCATTGATCTCTGGGATCACTGTACACGTGCATTCAGTGATCACGACTTATGAGTCGGGGTCACCACAACAGTGGGGACCATAAGGAAACTAAGGGATATTAAGGCCTCCTTTTAATAGAGAACCGGAACAAAGCATGAACACATAGTGAATACATGAACTCCTCAAACTACGGTCATCACCGGAAATTATCCCGGTCATTGTCACCCCGGGGTTTACGGATCATAACACGTAATAGGTGAATATGACTTGCAAGATCGGATCTAGAACATAGATATAATGGTGAAAACATAAACGGTTCAGATCTGAAATCATAACACCCGGGCCCAAAGTGACAAGCATTAAGCATGGCAAAGTCATAACAACATCAATCTCAAAACATAGTGGATACTAGGGATCAAGTCCTAACAAAACTAACTCGATTACATGATGAATCTCATCCAACTCCTCACCGACCAGTGAGCCTATGAAGGAATTACTCACTCCCGGTGAGGAGCATCATGGAATTGGGGATGAAGGAGGGTTGGTGATGACGAAGATCGAAGATCCCCCTCTCTGGAGCCTTGAACGGACTCCAGATCTGGCCTCCCGATGAAGAACAAGAGGTGGCGGCGGCTCTGTATTGTGAAACTTCCTCCCTCATTTTCTCTCTCCGAAAATAGGTATTTAAAGAGTTGGAATTAGGGTTTGCGGGGCCACCAGGTGGGCACAATCCACCTGGGCGTGCCTGGAGGGGGTGGCGCACCCTGGTGGGTTGTGCTCAACCAAAGGACCCCCTCCGGTGGTTTTTGGCTCCAGTATTTTTCTTTTATTGCAAAATAATTCTCCAAAAAGTTTCGTTCCATTCCAAAAACTTTTATTTCTACACAAAAATAACACCATGGTAGTTCTGCTCAAAACAACGTCAGTCTCGGTTAGCTTCATTCAAATCATGCAAATTAGAGTCCAAAACAAGAGCAAAAGCGTTAGGAAAAGTAGATATGATGGAGACGTATCATGACCAGAGCTAAGGTACCGTCCTTACTTTAGGAAATACCTACTTAGGATGATACCCTCCATGCAAGCATCTGCACGTACAAGAGAAGTAATTAATATAAATATAACCATAGTATTAAATAATAGGATCCAAAATAGCCCCTCACGAAATAATTCATAAATTGGGGTTTGGGTTTCTACCATTCCCGCAACCCATCATTTACAAAATAATTCCACAATGTATTCCCCTAGGACCAAAGATGGAGTGTCATCTAGTCGACGTTCACATGACATCACTAGAGGAAGAATAACACAACATATCATCAAAACATTAAACGGTGGTCAACTTCACATGATTACTAATACGTCCCAAATGTATCTACTTTTCCAAATGCTTTTGCTCTTGTTTTGGACTCTAATTTAAATGATTTGAATGGAACTAACCTGGACCGACGTTGTTTTCAACAGAATTGTCATCGTGTTGTTTTTGTGCAGAAATAAAAGTCCTCAGATTGAGCTGAAAATTTACGGAGAATTATTTCAGAATATATAAAAAATACTAGAGCAAGAAACTACCAGAGGAGGGCCACAAAGGCGCCACAAGCCCAGGGGCGCGCCCTCAGGCTTGTGGGCCCTTGCCAGCCCCCGCAGCCCTAACTCCAATTCCATAAGTACCTATTCGCCAAGAAAAAGATAAAGGGGGAGGAATCATCGCATTTTATGATACGAAGCCACCGTCACCTCCTATTCTTCATCGGGAGGCCAGATCTGGAGTTTGTTCTGGGCTCCGGAGAGGGGAATTCGACGTCGTCGTCATCATCAACCTTCCTCCATCACCAATTTCATGCTGCTCACCACCGAGAGTGAGTAATTCCTTCGTAGGCTTGCTGGACGGTGATGGTTTGGATGATATTTATCATGTAATCAAGTTAGTTTTGTTAGGGCTTGATCCCTACTATGCACTATGTTCTGAGATTGATGTTGTTATGACTTTGATATGCTTAATGCTTGTCACTAGGGCCTGAGTGCCATGATTTCATATCTGAATTCCTTTGTGTTTTCATGAATATATTTGTGTTCTTGATCTGATCTTGCAAGTTATACGCACCTATTACGTGTTATGATTCACATACCCCAAGGTGACAATAATTGGGATTCTTTCCGGTGATTACCGTAGTTTGAGGAGTTCATGTATTCACGATGTGTTAATGCTTTGCTCCGGTCCTCTATTAAAAGGAGGTCTTAATATCCCTTAGTTTCCATATGGACCCGCTGCCACGAGAGGGTAGGAAAAAAGATGTCATTCAAGTTCTTATTATAAGTGTGTATGACTATGTATGGAATACATGCCTACATTACATTAATGAATTGGAGCTAGTTATGTGTTGCCCTAGGTTATAACTGTTACGTGATGAATATTATCCAACAATATCACTGATCTAATGCCTATGAGCTTTTCACATATTGATCTTTGCTAAGTTACTATCACTATTGCTGTTGTTGCCACTGTCACAAATTGCTACAGAACTATTACTACTGATGCTACTGTTACCATTGCTATCGTTACTACTATCAAACTACCATACTATTGTGCTAGTGATCACTCTGATGCAGATATTTAATCTCCATGTGTGGTTGAATTGACAACTCAACTGCTAACACTTACAAATATTCTTTGGGTCCCCTTCTGTCGAATCAATAAATTTTGGTTGAATACTCTACCCTCGGAAACTATTGTGATCCCCTATTCTTGTGGGTTATTAAGACCTTTTTCTAGCGTTGTTGCCGGGGAGCATAGCTATATTTGTTGAGTCACTTGGGGTTTATATCTGTTGATCACTATGAAGAATATTAAGTGTGATAGAACCAAGATCGTTCCCTGTAAGACGAGGGGACGTACGGAACTGTTATCTAGCTCTGCACTTGATTCGCCTTCTGTTTTGAGTAAGCTTGCGACACCACCACCTGCTATTAATCCTGATATGTCGCAAGTAATTGATGATGCTACTTATCTATGAATTATGCTAGTACTTTTCTTGATGATAATGTGCCACTAGGTGAATTTGTTGAGAATGCTGAAACTGATGAAGCTATTGAAACTGAAAATTATGAAGCACCTACTAGACCCGACCATCCCATATTTGAATTTCCTAAGATACCTAAGGGTTATGTTATGGACGAAGATGTAGATAGGGATTTTCTTGCTTGTAAGGATAGGGATGATCTTAAGAAATTACTATGTAAGCTGAAAGAAAAATCTCTAAATGCTAGAATTAAATATGATCCTAAGTTTTCTCCTTCACCTATCTTTCTGAGTGATAAGGATTATGAATTCTCTATTGATCCCAAGTTAATTACTTTGGTTGAATCTGATCCTTTCCATGGTTATGAAACTGAAACCGTTGTGGCACATCTTACTAAATTAAATGATATAGCCACCCTATTTGCTCATGAGGAAAAAATTCGCTACTACTATATTCTTAAGTTATTTTCGTTCTCGTTAAAGGGTGATTCTAAGATATGGTATAATACTCTTGCTCATGGTTGTATGCGCAGTCCCCAAGACATGATTTATTACTTTTCTGAAAAATATTTTCCTGCTCATAAGAAACAAGCTGCCTTACAGGAAATATTTAACTTTGTGCAAATTGAAGAAGAGAATCTCCCTCAAGCTTGGGGGAGGCTTCTCCAATCACTTAATGCTTTGCCTGATCATCCTCTTAAGAAAAATGAAATACTTGATATCTTCTATAATGGACTAACTAATGCTTCTAGGGATTACATAGATAGTTGTCCTAGTTACGTTTTCAAGGAACAAACTATTGAACAAGCTGAAGATCTATTGAATAATATCGCTGTTCAAATAATCTTCCGATTCAGCGATTTATCATCCGATTTATCGCTACTCTTGGGGTGACCGATAAGATTATGCCTTATCTTCACTGTTTATCGTTTGGGACGATTTATCGCTCCGAGAAGCAATTTATCGGGAATCTATCGATAAATCAGGCCTATTCATAGCACTATGTTTGCAAAGACTACAATTTTTTGTGTTTGGTGGACTTTGTTACGCAATATGTATCTTGTCCTATTTTGTTTGCCATTATATGATGATTCAAAGACTAGGAATCAAGGTAACACTTATGGTCAATATTGTTTTGGTGTTGAATATAGCATATTTTAGTATTGGGAACCTAGGATTTGCAAAAAATGTCCAATTAATATTCGACCAATAAAATCGATTAATCGGCTGATTTCTGATTAATCTCTAATCCCCATCTGACTGAGGCTCTAATGATAAGCGATATCCTCAACATTGAATAATAATATATTGAGGAATGATAATGATTGGACACTTCCTGAACCACCGCCTAAACCTACTCCTAAGAAGAGGTGTATTTTATTTCTTAGTCCTAAAGATATGCAAGAGGCAAAGAAATTTATGAATGAAAAAGGTATTAAAGCTGAACATGTTAAGAATTTACGACCTATTGAAGAAATGCATGGTCTTAACACACCACCACAGGTGGTAGAGGTAAATTCTTTATAAAGTTTGATGAAGGTGATATTCCTTATAATAAATCTCCTAGCCAATGCTTGTATGAATTTGACAACTACATTATCAAGCAAGATCATTTCAATGCTTATGTTATGAAACAACTGAAATGTAATGCCTATATGATTGATCGCTTGAGTGACTTGTTGTTTAGAATTACAAATGATGTTAAAGGTGTAGGAAAACATGCTACTATGTTTCAGATTCAATTAGAACAAGTTACTAAGTCACAAAATGATTTGCTCAATGAAATGAAATGAAATATGAATGGCCATGTTGTTAGAGTAATGACTAGAGGACGTGCTATGACTCAAGAACCATTATATCCCGAAGGTCACCCAAAAAGATTTGAACAAGACTCTCAAAGAATTAATGCTGATGCACCTAGTCCTTCTAAAAGGAAAAAAATAAAAAGAAGAATCATAGGATTTTGCCTCCCTCTAGTGAACCTAAGGTAGAAAAACCTTCTGAAAATAGTAATGGTGTTTCTATTTCTGATGCTGAAACAAAATCTAGTAATGAGCATTCACCTGGTGATAATGAAAATGATAATGATGATGCTCATGTTGATGTTCAACCAGATAAGGATAAAGAATCTGATAATGATGTTGAAACAGAACCTGTTTATTGACCTTGATAACCCACCTCCTAAAAATAAACATTATGATAAGAGAGATTTTGTTGCTAGAAAACATGGTAAAGAAAGAGAACCATGGGTTCAGAAACCCATGCCCTTTCCACCTAAACCATCTAAGAATAAGGACAAAGAAGAATTTGAACGCTTTGCTGAAATGCTTAGGCCAGTCTTTTTGCGTACCCGCTTGACTGATATTTTAAAAATGGCCCCTTATGCTAAGTATATGAAAGATATTGTGACTAATAAAAGAAAAATGCCTGAAGCTGAAATTTCAACCATGCTTGCAAACTATTCTTTTAAAGATGGTGTACCTAAGAAACTAGGAGATCCAGGAATACCAACTATACTATGCTCCATTAAAAGAAACTATGTTATAACTGCTTTATTTGATTTAGGAGTCGGTGGTAGTGTTATGCATTTCTATTTATATAAAAGATTTGATTTGAATAAACTCACACCCACTGAAATATCATTGCAAAATGGAGGATAAATCTACCGCTAGACCTATCGGTGTTTGTGAGGATGTGCCCATTGTAGTTGAAAATGTTACTATCTTGACAGATTTTATTATACTTGATATGCCCAAGGATGACAACATGTTGATTATCCTTGGTAGACCCTTCTTGAATACTGCAGGATTTGTTATTGATTACAATAAAAGCAAGGACACTTTTCATATTAATGGTAATGAGCATACGGTACACTTTCTGAAGAAGCAATTTCAAGTGAATGGTGTTAATGTTATTGAAAAAGGTCCGACAATTACTATTGGAAGTTTTGAACTCCCTCTTCCTACTGTCAAAAAGAAATATGAAACTCTTATTATTGGGGAGATGCATATACCCGTTGAGGTAACCTAGTGTTATACGAAGGTTCTTTGGTTTCATGTCACTCGAAAGTAGTTTGTTAATAAGACTTGATCAACCTTATTAATGGATTCTTTTTAGGGGCATGTGGTCTATGAATTTAGTAAGCACAACTTGTTGTATCCCTTATTTACACTCTGTTATTTAAAGTTAATAAAGTAGAAATGCCATGATTTTCCTGTTTTTGGTATTTTTCCGTGCAATAAAAAATAACCAAAAAATAGAAGTTCTCAAAATTCCCTGAAAATTTAGTTTGATTTTTTGTTGAATATATAAGAATTTTTGGCACAAAACACAACCCAAGAGGATGCACCTGTGAGCCACAAGCTCACAGGCCACACCACCCCCCGTGGGGCGCGCCATATGGGCTTGTGGATCCCACAGGGACCCACTCACTTACCCCATCCACCCATTCCCTTCTTCTCCCTCCAGAAAAAATCACTTGCTTGCTACAACTCGGGTTCTTGCTCATTTGGCTACAATTTTCGATCTCCTTGATCGGAACTCCGTTTCCAAAACTGTTTTCAGAGATTGTTCTAAAGGAAATATGCCCTAGAGGCAATAATAAAGTTGTTATTTATATTTCCTTATATCATGATAAATGTTTATTATTCATGCTAGAATATTATTAACCAGAAACTTAGTACATGTGTGAATATATAGACAAACTAAGTGTCACTAGTATGCCTCTACTTGACTAGCTCGTTGAATCAAAGATGGTTAAGTTTCCTAGCCATAGACATGAGTTGTCATTTGATTAATGGGATCACATCATTAGAGAATGATGTGATTGACTTGACCCATTCCGTTAGCTTAGCATTCGATCGTTTAGTATATTGCTATTGCTTTCTTCATGACTTATACAAGTTCCTATAACTATGAGATTATGCAACTCCCGAATACCGGAGGAACACTTTGTGTGCTACCAAATGTCACAACGTGACTAGGTGATTATAAAGGTGCTCTACATGTGTCTTTGAAGGTACTTGTTGGGTTGGCATAGATCGAGATTAGGATTTGTCACTTCGATTGTCGGAGAGGTATCTCTGGGCCCTCTCGGTAATGCACATCAATATAAGCCTTGCAAGCAATGCAAATAATGAGTTAGTTGCGGGATGATGTATTACAGAACGAGTAAAGAGACTTGCCGGTAATGAGATTGAACTAGGTATTGATATACCGATGATCGAATCTCGGGCAAGTAACATACCGATGACAAAGGGAACAACGTATGTTGTTATGCGGTTTGACCGATAAAGATCTTCGTAGAATATGTAGGAGCCAATATGAGCATCCAGGTTCCGCTATTGGTTATTAAACGGAGACGAGTCTCGGTCATGTCTACATAGTTCTCGAACCCATAGGGTCTGCACGCTTAACGTTCGGTGACGATCAGTAATATGAGTTTATGTGATTGATGAACCGAAGGTAGTTCGGAATCCCGGATATGATCACAGACATGACGAGGAGTCTCGAAATGGTCGAAGCATAAAGATTGATATATTGGAAGCATATATTTGGACATCGGAATGGTTCCGGGTGAAATCGGGATTTTACCGGAGTGTCGGGGGTTGCCGGAACCCCCCCCCCCCGGGGGGTTAATGGGCCTTGATGGGCCCTAGTGGAGAGAGAGAGGGGCCAGCGAGGGCAGGCCGCGCGCCCCCTCCCGTTGAGTCCGAAGAGGACAAGGAAAAGGGGGTCGACGCCCCCCTTGCCTTCCCCCTCTCCCACTCCTTCCTTCCCCCTCCTAGTGGGACTAGGAAAGAGGAGTCCTACTCCCACTAGGAGGAGGACTCCTCCTCTTGGCGCGCCCTGCAAGTGCCAGCCGGCCTCCCCCCTTGCTCCTTTATATACGGGGGCAGGGGCACCCCAAGAGACACAAGTTGATCAGTTGATCCTTTAGCCTTGTGCGGTGGCCCCTCCACCATAATCCACCTCGGTCATATCGTAGCGGTGCTTAGGCGAAGCCCTGCGTTGGTAGCATCATCATCACCGTCACCACTCCGTCGTGCTGACGGAACTCCCCCTTGAAGCTCTGCTGGATCGGAGTTCGTGGGACGTCACCGAGCTGAACGTGTGCTGAACTCGGAGGTGCCATGCGTTTGGTACTTGGATCGGTCGGATCGTGAAGACATACGACTACATCAACCACGTTCTCATAACGCTTCCACTTACGGTCTACGAGGGTACGTGGACGACACTCTCCCCTCTCGTTGCTATGCATCACCATGATCTTGCGTGTGCGTAGGATTTTTTTTAAATTACTACGTTCCCCAACAGTGGCATCCGAGCAAGGTTTATGCGTAGATGTTATATGCACGAGTAGAACACAAGTGACTTGTGGGCGGTACAAGTCATACTGCTTACCAACATGTCATACTTTGATTCGGCGGTATTGTTGGATGAAGCGGCCGGACCGACATTACGCGTACACTTACGCGAGACTGGTTCTACCGACGTGCTTTGCACACAGGTGGCTGGCGGGTGTCAGTTTATCTAACTTTAGTTGAATCGAGTGTGGCTACGCCCGGTCCTTTTGAAGGTTAAAACATCACATACTTTACGAAATATCGTTGTGGTTTTGATGCATAGGTAAGAATGGTTCTTGCTCAGCCCGTAGAAGCCACGTAAAACTTGCAACAACAAAGTAGAGGACGTCTAACTTGTTTTTGCAAGGCATGTTGTGATGTGATATGGTCAAGACATGATGCTAAATTTTATTGTATTAGATGATCATGTTTTGTAACCGAGTTATCGGCAACTGGCAGGAGCCATATGGTTGTCGCTTTATTGTATGAAATGCAATCGCCATGTAATTGCTTTACTTTATAACTAAGCTCTAGCGATAGTCGTAGAAGCAATAGTTGGCAAGACGACAACGATGCTACGATGGAGATCAAGGTGTCGCTACCGGGTGACGATGGTGATCATGACGGTGCTTTGGAGATGGAGATCAAAGGCACAAGATGATGATGGCCATATCATATCACTTATATTGATTGCATGTGATATTTATATTTTATGCATCTTATTTTGCTTAGATCTACGGTAGCATTATAAGATGATCTCTCACTAAATTTCAAGGTATAAGTGTTCTCCCTGAGTATGCACCGTTGCGAAAGTTCGTCGTGCCGAGACACCACGCGATGATCGGGTGTGATAAGCTCTACATTGACATACAACGGGTGCAAGCCAGTTTCGCACACGCAGAATACTCGGGTTAAACTTGACGAGCGTAGCATATGCAGATATGGCCTCGGAACACTGAGACTAAAAGGTCGAGCGTGAATCATATAGTAGATATGATCAACATAGTGATGTTCACCATTGAAAACTACTCCATCTCACATGATGATCAGACATGGTTTAGTTGATATGAATCACGTGATCACTTAGATGATTAGAGGGATGTCTATCCGAGTGGGAGTTCTTAAGTAATATGATTAATTGAGCTTTAATTTATCATGAACTTAGTACCTGATAGTATTTTGCATGTCTATATTGTTGTAGATAGACGGCCCGCGTTATTGTTTCGTTGAATTTTAATGCGTTCCTTGAGAAAGCAAAGTTGAAAGATGATGGTAGCAATTACACAGACTGGGTCCGTAACTTGTGGATTATCCTCATTGCTGCACAGAAGAATTACGTCCTGGAAGCACCACTAGGTGCCAAACCTGCTGCAGGAGCAACGCCAGATATTATGAACGTCTGGTAGAGAAAAGTTGATGACTACTCGATAGTTCAGTGTGCGATGCTTTATGGCTTAGAACCGGGACTTCAACGACGTTTTGAACTTCATGGAGCATATGAGATGTTCCAGGAGTTGAAGTTAATATTTCAAGCAAATGCCCGGATTGAGAGATATGAAGTCTCCAATAAGTTCTCTGACTGCAAGATGGAGGAGAATAGTTCTATCAGTGAGCATATACTCAAAATGTCTGGGTATAACAATCACTTGATTCAACTGGGAGTTAATCTTCCGAATGATAGTGTCATTGACAGAATTCTTTAATCACTGCCACCAAGCTACAAGAGCTCTGTGATGAACTATAATATGCAAGGGATGGATAAGACAATTCCTGAGCTCTTCGTGATGCTAAAGGCTGCGGAGGTAGAAATCAAGAAGGAGCATCAAGTGTTGATGGTCAACAAGACCACCAGTTTCAAGAAAAAGGGTAAAGGGAAGAAGGGGAACTTCATGAAGAACGGCAAGCAAGTTGCTGCTCAAGTGAAGAAGCCCAAGTTTGGACCTAAGCACGAGATCGAGTGCATCTACTGCAAAGGGACTGGTCACTGGAAGCGGAACTGCCCCAAGAAATTGGCGGAGAAGAAGGATGGCAAGGTGAACAAAGGTCTATTTGATATACATGTTATTGATGTGTACCTTACTAATGCTCGTAGTAGCACCTGGGTATTTGATACTGGTTACATTTGCTAATATTTGCAACTCGAAACAGGGACTACAGATTAAGTGAAGATTGGCTAAGGACGAGGTGACGATGCGCATGGGAAATGGTTCCAAAGTCGATGTGATCGCGGTCGGCACACTACCTCTACAACTACCTTCGGGATTAGTTTTAGACCTGAATAATTGTTATTTTGGTGCCAACGTTGAGCATGAACACTATATCTTGACCTTGTTTGATGCGAGATGGTTATTCATTTAAATATGAGAATAATGGTTATTCTATTTATATGAGTAATATCTTTTATGGTCATGCGCCCTTGAAGAGTGGTCTATTTTTGATGAATCTCGATAGTAGTGATACACATATTCATAATATTGAAACTAAAAGATGCAGAGTTGATAATGATAGTGCAACTTATTTGTGGCACTGCCGTTTAGGTCATATTGGTGTAAAGCGCATGACGAAACTCCATTCTGATGGACTTTTGGAATCACTTGATTATGAATCACTTGGTACTTGCGAACCATGCCTTATGGGCAAGATGACTAAAACGACGTTCTCCGGAACTATGGAACGAGCAACAGATTTGTGGGAAATCATACATACTGATGTTTGTTGTCCGATGAATGTTGAGGCTCGCGGCGGGTATTGTTATTTTTCTCACCTTCACAGATGATTTGAGCAGATATGGGTATATCTACTTAATGAAACATAAGTCTGAAACATTTGAAAAGTTCAGAGAATTTCAGAGTGAAGTAGAAAATCATCGTAACAAGAAAATAAAGTTTCTATGATCTGATCGTGGAGGAGAATATTTGAGTTACGAGTTTGGTCTTCATTTGAAACAATGCGGAATAGTTTCGCAACTCATGCCACCCGGAACACCACATGTAATGGTGTGTCCGAATGTCGTAATCGCACTTTACTAGATATGGTGCGATCTATGATGTCTCTTCTGATTTACCGCTATCATTTTGGGGTTATGCTTTAGAGACGGCTGCATTCACGTTAAACAGGGCACCATCTAAATCCGTTGAGACGACACCTTATGAACTGTGGTTTGGCAAGAAACCAAAGTTGTCGTTTTTTAAAGTTTGGGGCTGCGATGCTTATGTGAAAAAGCTTCAACCTGATAAGCTCGAACCCAAATCGGAGAAATGTGTCTTCATAGGATACCCAAATGAGACTGTTTGGGTACACCTTCTATCACATATCCGAAGACAAGACATTCGTTGCTAAGAATGGATCCTTTCTAGAGAAGGAGTTTCTCTCGAAAGAAGTGAGTGGGAGGAAAGTAGAACTTGATGAGGTAACTGTACCTACTCCCTTATTGGAAAGTAGTTTATCACAGAAATCTGTTACTGTGACTACTACACCAATTAGTGAGGAAGCTAATGATGATGATCATATAACTCCAGATTGTCACGACCGGTTTTTCAATCAAATACTTATTGAGAACCGATCTTGTTATTCCTAGTACAGGAGAGTCCTCCTTACTGGTAGATAAATTCTTGATACAGAAATCCAGAAGTGCTAATTATATTACAGGGTTGAGCTGAGGTTGCTCAACAATTTTATTACAAGCACGCCAATAATATACATAAAGGCGGATATGGCACAGGGTTGTGGTGGCATACTACTGACTCGTATTTAAACGTGGTGGTGGATATGTCACGGTGAAGTGGGTGACATTGACTCCTACTCTTGCAGCTCATCGAGCGTCAAAGTAAGGCCCGATGATTTATTCGGGTAGCGGAAGCGGATATGGTACAAGTGATAAATTCCAGGATCACACGGGACTGACTGGGACTCCTCTAGGCGTCTGACTCGCTATCGAACTCTTCATCCATAAGATCGCCTTCGTCAACATCTGGCCAAATCAACAAGCCAGGTGAGTACTTTGAATGTACTCGCAAGTCAGTTCGGACATAAGATATAATAAATGTAAGCATGATGCAACATGAGTAATTTGCAATGCACACTCAAATGATAAACTTGCACGACATGAATAATAAAAGGAAGTCGGGCGGTAGTCCTCCCGAAATCCCAATAGAAATGACTGAAAACCGATCGAGTGTATGCGAAGCAGCGCCTCAAATGGTGAACGAATAAATTAACATGTCAGCGATCGAGCGTCTAAGCGACACCACATAAAGGGTTTATATTGAAATGTAAATGACAATGCGTGCCACAGTCGGACGTCAAAGCGACATCACATAAAGGGCTTATATTGAAAATAAATAACATGAATGCCACAGTCGGACGTCTGAGCGACATCACATAAAGGGCTTATATCAAAAGTAAACAACATGAATGCCACAGTCGGATGTCTGAGCGACATCACATAAAGGGCTTATATCGAAAGTAAACAACATAAATGCCACAGTCGGACGTCTGAGCGACATCACATAAAGGGCTTATATCGAAAGTAAACAACATAGATGCCACAGTCGGACGTCTGAGCGACATCACATAAAGGGCTTATATTGAAAATAAAAAACATAAATGCCACAGTCGGACGTCTGAGCGACATCACATAAAGGGCTCATATTTCATCGTCGTATTCAAGCAGTATAGACCATTCCAAGGAAAAGACTCCGCACATAATAATAACAACGAGTTAGTCCATCCACAGGAGTAATCATATAGCCAAGTTTTTCCACACATGGTTGTTCACCGGAGATCGTCAAGGATACTGACACTGAGATTGACAAGGACAAGTTGGACACCGACTCTGATCATAGATACGGTTACTTGGATGAGTTTGACTCTGCAAAGTTTGTACTATTAAACCACAGCCAACGGATTTCAGTAGTCGCAAGGGACTAGTTCCGTTTACGGTATTTTAGAAGAAACACATCAATCCAAAGACACACCCAATTCCACATTCCTCCGCCAGGAATCACCCTAGGCAACGTTCAAGAAAAACTCTAAGACGGGAGGTCACAACCTCGAATAGCATGGGATCAAATTTATCTCAAGGCGCTCTAAGGGTGCCCCTCTCGGTCCCAACCGGAAACACCCATGCTCCCTGACCGGATGACGAGCTTTAATCCAGGGCCATGGAACCCTCATCCCGGCCCCTCTGTTTGGTGTGTACCAGGAAAGAAGTTTGCAGCTTACTAAACCATATTCCACAAGGAAAACATGTGGTAGTACAAGGAAAAGAACGGGTGTTCACGTGACTTGATTCACGTTGACCCTGGAGTTAAGTTGTTTGGCGTAAGACTGGCATGCTACCACAATACCATCTTACCACCCATTATGCCACCACATGATCATGTAAACTCACATCGAATCACACATCGAGTTTCGAAGCTCACTTGCAACGGCATTGCATGTAATATAACTCTTACCGGTATGCATATAATCATGCCATGAACTGACTACTCAATGCAAACATGCAAAACACTCATCATATCAAAGGTTCAAACATGCTTGCCTGGTTCGGAGTAGTCGGAGTCTAGCTCGGTGAAGTTCGCGGTCCCATCACCTTTTCCGGTATGTACGGTATAAGAAAAAGATACGTACTAACGTAAATACCGTGTGTGCACCAAAAATTGTTCCAAATATTTTTCAAATAAATATGATAAAAAACTAGACATAAAAATAAAGGTGACAGAAAAAGAATCAATCAAAAATCATTTTTTGTTTAAAAGTTATAAAGGTTTTAGTCCAGGGACTTATCTGTAATGAAACAGAAAGTTCCCAGGGGCTAGCTTATAAAAACAGAAAATGGTTCGATTAAAAACCCGCCAACTCCAAAGGAAGACGTATCCTGCCGAAGGCGTTTTCAGAAAAAGTTTCGAAAAGAATAAAAAGCTGATGGGGGTCCCACTTGTCGGGTTTAAACTCTGAAACAGAGTCACGGGCGCCCGAGAGCTGCGGTGGTCGCCGGCGGCGATCCACGGCGAGCCAGGAGGAGTGAGTGGTACCTACGGGTTCCTGGGGTCCTTCCGCACCTGTGGGTGGTGGTGTTGGTCGACGGCGAGCACCACGTCGACGGTGGGCCTCAACTCCAGCTGGTGGTGGTTCGGGCGTGGGTGGATCTCGTCAGAGAGGGCTACACAGAACGAATTGAGGCTCGGGTTAGAACACTGGGTGCACCAGAAGGCTGCTGACGAGGTTTGGGGGTCAGAGGAGGCCTCACCTGAGCGGATCAAGCCGGAGCCCGAGGCAGATCAGGGCGGCCGAAATCAGGGAAGGAGACCTCCTCGGGGTCCTCCTGGTGGCTTGGCGTGGCTCTGGTGAGGTGGAGTGGTGGTGCGGGGTCGAGAACGCGCTCGGGACCTCCTTATATAGATGATCCGAGGCGGTGGCCGTGAACGGGAAATCTACGACGACGATTATGGTGGTGCAACGGTTGGTCATGCGGTTTAGGGGGCTAGGCATCACCGTGGGGGTTTACTGGTTTGGTCTAGGCGCTAAACCTGGCCTGCCTTGGCTGCTACTCCAAGTCCCAAATGGAACGGCGCGCGGAGCATGTCGGCGGCAGGGAGCGCGCTCTGCGCTGCTCGAGCCATGACAAAGACCGCAGCAGGCAAGCTGCACGGCCACGCGGAGGCCTCATGTGGTTTGGGTGGTGCTGGACGGCACCGAAAGCTGGGCTGATCCCTGGTGGCCGCCTCGGTTGGCTCTGCCACCGCAGAAGCTGCCGGCGTCGGCGGGACACGTCACCACCGACGGTGGCGTCCGTCCAAGGGATCGTGCGGCGCTCTGGATAAGAGGGAGGTGCAGTGCGCAAGGCTCCAGAGTGGGCACTGGTGAGATCGACGCCCCGACTCTGAAGAAAACGACACTGTCAGTCGACTGAACACTGAACTTTCTGAAAATGAACAGCAACAGTGCCTGTCAGGTGTTTGATGAAATGATTTTGGCATGTTGGGATTTGGAGCTGATCTTTGGTGGGGTGGCCTCTCAATGCACCTGGGGGCTGCCTGAATTTTGGTAGAATTTTGGAGAAGGAAAAATATGAATTTCACCAAATTTGCCAAATCTGGTCCAAACTTGCGAGTGTGTGAAACTTGAAAATTTTGAACTAAGGAAGAGTGGATCTTGATGGATCTAGGTTGGGGTGCTAGGGACTAGCCAGAGGAGTTGGTTTGAGGTCAAAACTCAAAGGAAATCAAACACTTCCTTTGTAAATTACCTAGGCCCAAAATAAAAGGCAGAATTACTTTTGGGGATAGAATAAATGAATTAAAATTCAAAGATGGGTTGAACTTGTTGGAATAGAATATTTGGCTTGCCCCAAAGTGGAGGGAGGGGTTTTGGAAGAAATTTTGGCATGGGGCATGGTAAAACTATGGGGGTTGTAAAACAAAAGAATAGTCCCAAAACCCATATGGCCCCTCTTTAATAGAAAGTTTAATTTCCAACAATTTATTGAGATGAGTTAAAATCAGAAGGAAGGTTTTTAAAACCAAACACCAAGGTTGAGGGAGATACAAAAATAAAATACTAGTCAAAGGAGAATTTTTTTTGAGAAGGAGGGGTTTTTGGAAGGATTTTAAATGGCCTCCTTCAAATCAAATAAAAGGGTTTTGTCAAAAAGCAAGCAAATTTTTTTGGAGTGTCACAACACCTACCCCCTTAAGAAAAATCTCGTCCCCGAGATTTTAGCTGATCCTCAAATAGGTGTGGGTGTTCTGCTTGGAGAAAATCTTCTCTTTCCCATGTTGCCTCGTCTTTGGTGTGATTGCTCCACTGTACTTTGAAAAACTTGATTACCTTCTGACGGGTTCTCCTTTCAGACTCTTCTAATATCCTTACTGGGCGTTCCCTGTAGGTGAGGTCTGGCTGCACATCAATGTTCTCATGGGATACCTGCTTTTCTGGGTTGCTCACACATTTCCTCAACTGTGAGACGTGGAACATGTCGTGGACGTAGGACAGCTCTTCGGGTTGGTGTAGCTGGTAGGCTACTGTGCCTCTTCGTGCTACTACACAGAAGGGTCCGATAAATCTTGGTGCTAACTTTCCCTTAACTTTGAATCGCTGTAGGCCCCTCATAGGAGATACTCGGAGGTATACATACTCACCGGGTTCAAAACTGACTCCCCGACGTTTCCGATCGTAATAACTCTTACATCGGCTTTGAGCTGTCTTGAGTCTGTCCCTGATTAGCCTAACTTTCTCCTCGGCTTCCTTGAGCATATCAGGGCGAAGATACGGCTATCTCCGGTCTCGACCAATTCAATGGAGTACGACATCTCCGTCCATACAAGGCTTCGAAGGGTGCCATTTGTAGGCTGGCTTGGTAACTGTTGTTGTATGCAAACTCGGCATATGGCAAGCTTTCTTCCCAACTGGTCCCATAGGTGAGGACACACGCTCTCAACATGTCCTCTAGTATTTGGTTTACGCATCAGTTTGTCCATCGGTATGGGGGTGGTATGCTGTACTGAATGCCAGTTGAGTACCCAGTGTTGTTGTAATTGATCCCAAAATCTAGAGACGAATTGAGTGCCTCGGTCAGATATTATGGTCTTTGGGACTCCATGCAGGCAAACTATGCAAGAGAGACAAAGCCTAGCAAGCTTCTGAGTGGTGTAGGTTGTCTTCACGGGAATGAAATGTGCCACCTTGGTTAATCTGTCTGTGATGACCCATATGACATCATTTTCGTGTCATGACCGAGGTAGCCCAACAATAAAGTACATCCCGATCTCATCCCATTTCACTCAGGTATCCTGTTTGGCTGCAATAACCCTACCGGTTTTTGATGCTCGGCCTTAATGCGTTGACACGAATCACAACATGCAATGAAGGTGGCTATATCCCTTTTCATATCGTGCCACCAAAATTTTTCCTGTATGTCTTTGTACATTTTGGTTCCTCCCGGGTGGATTGAATACAGAGCAGTGTGGCCTTCAGCTAGGATTTGCTGTTTGAGGCCTTCTACATTCGGTATGCAAAGTCTGTCTCCGTACCATAGTATTCCCTCATTGTCTATGATGAATTCAGAGGCCTTGCCCAAATTCACTTTCCTTTTTATGCCTTCGATGCTGGGGTGTCCATGCTGAGCCTCCTTAATTTGCTCCATTCAGGTAGGCTGTATATCCAAGTTTTACACGTCGCCTTCGGCGACCATCATCATGTTGAGTTTGGCGAACTCTTGCTGAAATTCAGGTCTCAAGTCTGGTACACAGTCGTTGTCCGAACTGGGGTTTCGGCTAAGAGCATCTGCCACAACATTTGCCTTTCGTGGATGGTAGTGAATACCGACATCATAATCTTTCACTAATTCCAACCAGCGCCGTTGCCGTAAATTGAGTTCCGGTTGTGTGAAAATGTACTTGAGGCTTTTATGGTCCGTGTATATTTCACAACGGTTTCCGAGTAAGAAGTACCTCCACTCCTTGAGTGCATGAATGATCTTGCCGGTTCGAATCATGCGTAGGATAATTTTCTTCATGCTTGCGTAGTTGCCTGGAGGCATACGCGACTACCTTGCCTTCTTGCATTAATACGCATCCGAGGCCCTTCGTGGAGGCGTCACAATATACCTCAAAACTTTTGTGTATGTCTGGCACAACCAATCTTTGGTCTTGTTGTTAATTTCCTTTTGAGGTCTTGGAAACTTTTCTATAAGCTTCCGTCCAAACAAATTTCTTGTCCTTCTTGAGCAAGCTGCGTCATTGGCTTTGCTATGGTGGAGAACCCTTCAATGAACCTTCGGTAATACCCTACCATTCCCAAGAAACTTCTTACATCCGTCATCTTTGGCTGGTGGTTTCCAACCAAATCTGGCCTTGACCTTTTCAGGTCTCTGGCAATACCTTCCTGTGTTAACACATGGCCTAGGAAACCAACTTGTCTCAACCAAAATTCACATTTGCTGAACTTGGCGTATAATTGATTTTTTCCTTAATTCCCTAGTACAATTCTGAGGTGTTCAGCATGCTCTTCTGGTGTCTTGGAGTATACCAGAATATCATCGATAAACACCACCACAAACTTGTCCATAACTCTCATAAACACTTTGTTCATGAGGTGGATGAAATATGCGGGGGCGTTGGTCAGACCAAACGGCATCACTGTAAACTCATACAGCCCGTAACTGGAGGTGAAGGCTATCTTGGGGATATCTTCTGTCCGTACTTTCAATTGATGGTATCCCGACCTTAAGTCAATCTTTGAGAAAACCTTGGCTTGAGCGAGCTGGTCGAATAAATCATTCATCCGTGGCATCGGATATTTGTTCTTGATTGTGACCATGTTGAGTGCTCGATAGTCTATACACAATCTCAGTGTCCCATCCTTTTTCTTGGCAAATAAAACTGGAGAGCCCCAAGGTGAGGAGCTGGCTCGAATGAATCCTTTGTCCAGTAATTCTTTTATTTGCTTCTTTAATTCTACCAACTCGAAGGGTGCCATTCTGTATGGTTTCTTGTAAATGGGGGTGGTTCTAGGTGCTAGCTCAATGCTGAATTCTATCTCTCGGTCTGGTGGCATGCCTGGTAGTTCTTCGGGAAATACGTCTAGAAACTCACATACTACTAGAACTTTGCTTAACTCAGAAATGCCCACCTTGTTCAACCTCGGTTGCCGGGATATTTGTCTCTCTTGAGCTGAAACTTTTATTGTCTTCCCGTGATGGTGGGTAAGAATTACTGTCCGGTTGAAGCAGTCAATAAATCCTTTGTTGGTGGTTAACCAATCCATTCCTAGGATGACATCCAGTCCTTTATTTTCCAATACAATAAGGTTGGCGTGAAACTTCAATCCCCCAAACTCGATAACCACACCTTGGCAGTAACTCTGAGTAACTTGCTTAATCCCGTGGGACTTGATGATCATGGATTTTTCCAGGGGAAGCATCGAAAATCGTTTTGCAAAGCAAATTTCTTTGAAATGAACGAGTGAGAAGCTCCAGAATCAAACAAAACCGTGGCAGGTATTGTGTTGACAGGGAACGTACCGAGTACGATATCCGGGGCATTCTGTGCTTCCACCTTGGTTCAAGTGACCCTTCTTGTGATTATTATTGGGGTTGAAATTGTTACGCTTGGGTGCTGAATTATTCCCACCGTGGTTCTGCGTGGGAGCCGAGTTCCTTGGCTTTGGGCACTGCTTGGCATAGTGCCCTTCTTCTCCACAAGCGTAGCAAGTAACACCTGGGCGGTATGTGAAATCCTTGTCCCTTACATGAAAATTTTTGACCAAGCATGGGATATTGGTTGTGGCCTTGTTTGCTCCACTCTTCTGGAAGTCAGTCTTGCTTCGGTTGTTGCGAGCTTGCATAGTTTGGTCCCTCTTACGCTTGCGAAAATCTTCCAAACTGCGGCGCTCATTTTCCAGGGTAATGGCCTTGTCCACAAGTGTTTTGAAGTCTGGAAAGGTGTGTACAACCAGCTGGCATTTAAGTGCTAGTGCAAGACCGTCCAGAAACTTTTCCATCTTCTTACTTTCCGTCATGCGTTCTTCGTTGGCATAGCGGGATACCTGAGTAAACTGGCTGTTGTACTCAGTCACCGACATGCCTCTTTGCTTGAGGTCGTCAAACTCCCTCTTCTTGATTTTCATAACGCTTTTGGGAATATGCGCCCCACGAAAACCTTCTTTAAATTCCTCCCAGATGATGTTATTCTCATTGGGGTGCATGTGTAGGAAATTCTCCCACCATGATGCAGCTGCTCCTGTGAGGTAGTGAGGTGCATATAATACCTTCTCATGGTCTGAACATTGTGCAATAATCAATTTTCTTTCAATGTCCCGGCTACCATCGGCCTCAAGAGGTTTGTCGATTGTGCGAGAAAGTTGGGGACGCATCTTTTGCGATTCGACAATTTGGATTACTCTGATACGGTCCATGGTGATTTCCCATATTGATGACCTGGTTCATCATTTCTTGGTGCTGTTGCTGGCTTTGCTCATAAAGGCGGCACACTTGAGAAAAAGCTGTCTCACTGCCCTGTTGACTTGACTGTCCCTGTGTGAAGTTGTTGCTGGTTTGGGTGCCATAATTCTCTTCTGGCGGATTTGGCATGGAACGAGTCCAAGGACGAGACATTTTCCACTCTGGGGATATATTTAAAAAAAATTCATAAGGAAAAGAAATTAAGCCACAAAAATAAATAAATACTCAAAGGCGAAAAATTTTAACCACTCCAAGATTTTTTTAAGAAAATACTCGATGGCGCACGGAGAAGGACCGCTCAATACATATTTTACACGCAAGTAGTAATTATACAATACAATACATCACTCAGGATGTGCGTACACAATCCTGACATGTTATTTAGGCTAGTGCACTTCTCCCAGTTCCTACATGTTGCGCATACAGACTACTTCTCACACCCTATATACATATAAACATATCATACAAGTGGCATAGCCTTGAGGTTGCGAGGCGTACTCAGTTGGAGATGGTAAGGACTTCCCTTGGCCTTCCGAGGGTGAGGCCCAGTGACGCTGGGGACTCAACCTCCTCCTCAATAATAGGCTCCAGGCGTGAAGTGCTGCGCTGAGAAGCTGGAGCGGGCGCGAGAGGCGGTGTAACACGGACTGGGGTAGGCGCAATAGGTGGTGCCACACGGACTGGAGTGGGCGCAATAGGTGGTGCAACACGGACTCGAGTGGGCGCGATGACCTAGTCGAACTCCTCAGTGGTAGGCAGGCGACGAGCGGTGGCGAGGATGGCAGGTGAATAAGATGCTGAGGACGAGACGAAGGTCAGTGGTGGTGCGGTGTGTAGGAGCTCCCTCCTGTTGGCGGCACAGCCATGGACCGAGTCCATGCGGGCAGCCACAAGGTCGTCCACAAGGTTGTCGAAGGCTGCCTCCAGAGCCTGGAGGTATTCAACAAGCATCTCAATAGCCTCGTCTCGCTCTCCCACAGGGCAAGCGAATGCATAGTGACACGTGTATGGCACGTGGCATGTAAGGTAGCGGTAGCGGCGAGTCTTCATCGAAGGAAGCACATCCCGGAGACGAGCTATCGCCTCACGGGCAGACATCTGCATGGCATGCCTCTCCGTAGGCATGGCCCTGCCAACAAATCGGAATTGGCGTGAATCTGAACGTCCTCCCTTGAACTGTACAGCGGCCTGTGAAGGAAATATGCCCTAGAGGCAATAATAAAGTTATTATCTATTTCCTTATATCATGATAAATGTTTATTATTCATGCTAGAATTGTATTAACCGGAAACATAATACATGTGTGAATACATAGACAAGCAGAGTGTCACTAGTATGCCTCTACTTGACTAGCTCGTTAATCGAAGATGGTTATGTTTCCTAACCATAGACATGAGTTGTCATTTGATTAACGGGATCACATCATTAGGAGAATGATGTGATTGACATGACCCATTCCATTAGCCTAGCACTTGATCGTTTAGTATGTTGCTATTGCTTTCTTCATGACTTATACATGTTCCTGTAACTATGAGATTATGCAACTCCTGTTTACCGGAGGAACACTTTGGGTGCTACCAAACGTCACAACGTAACTGGGTGATTATAAAGGAGTACTACAGGTGTCTCCAAAGGTACATGTTGGGTTGGCGATTTCGAGATTAGGTTTTGTCACTCCGATTGCTCGGAGAGGTATCTCTGGCCCTCTCGGTAATGCACATCACTATAAGCCTTGCAAGCAATGTAGCTAATGAGTTAGTTATAGAATGATGCATTACGTAACGAGTAAAGAGACTTGCGAATTAGATTGAACTAGGTATTGGATACCGACGATCGAATCTCGGGTAAGTAACATACCAATGACAAAAGGGAACAAAGTATGTTGTTATGCGGTTTGACCGATAAAGATCTTCGTAGAATATGTAGGAGCCAATATGAGCATCCAGGTTCTGCTATTGGTTATTGACCAAGAATAGTTCTAGGTCATGTCTACATAGTTCTCGAACCCGTAGGGTCCGCGCTTAACGTTACGATGACAGTTTTATTATGAGTTTATAAGTTTTGATGTACCGAAGGAGTTCGGAGTCCCGGATGAGATCGGGGACATGATGAGGAGTCTCGAAATGGTCGAGACGTAAAGATCGATATATTGGACGACTATATTCGGAGTTCGGAAAGGTTCCGAGTGATTCGGGTATTTTTCGGAGTACCGGAGAGTTACGGGAATTCGCCGGGAGTATATGGGCCTTATTGGGCCATACGGGAATAGAGGAGAGAGGCCAAAAGGAAGGAGGCCTGCGCCCCCCCTGGTCCGAATTGGACAAGGGCGCAGCCCCTTTCCTTATTCTCTCCCCTCTTTCCCCTTCTCCTACTCCAACAAGGGAGGTGGAATCCTACTAGGACTAGGGAGTCCTAGTAGGACTCCACACTTGGCGCGCCCTCCTAGGGCCGGCCTCCTCCCCTTGCTCCTTTATATCTGAGGCAGGGGCACCCCATGACACACAAGTTGATCTACGGATCGTTCCTTAGCCGTGCGGTGCCCCCTCCACCATATTCCACCTCGGTCATATAGTCGCGGAGTTTAGGCGAAGCCTGCTTGATAGAGCATCATCATCGTCACCACGCCGTCGTGCTGATGGAACTCATCCCCGACACCCTGCTGGATCGGAGTCCGGGGATCGTCATCGAGCTGAACGTGTGCAGAACACGGAGGTGCCATACGTTCGGTACTTGGATCGGTCGGATCGTGAAGACGTCGACTACATCAACCGCGTTGTCATAATGCTTACGCTTTCGGTCTACGAGGGTACGTGGACACACTCTCCCCTCTCGTTGCTATGCATCACCGTGATCTTGCGTGTGCGTAGGAATTTTTTGAAATTACTACGTTCCCCAACAGTGGCATCCGAGCCTGGTTTTATGTGTTGATGTTATATGCACGAGTAGAACACAAGTGAGTTGTGGGCGATACAAGTCATACTGCTTACCAGCATGTCATACTTTGGTTCGGCGGTATTGTGAGATGAAGCGGCCCGGACCGACATTACGCGTACGCTTACGCGAGACTGGTTTCACCGCTGCGAGCACTCGTTGCTTAAAGGTGACTGGCGGGTGTCTGTCTCTCTCACTTTAGTTGAACCGAGTGTGGCTATGCCCGGTCCTTGCGAAGGTTAAAACAACACCAACTTGACAAACTATCGTTGTGGTTTTGATGCGTAGGTAAGAACGGTTCTTGCTCAGCCCGTAGCAGCCACATAAAACTTGCAACAACAAAGTAGAGGACGTCTAACTTGTTTTTGCAGGGCATGTTGTGATGTGATATGGTCAAGACGTGATGCTATATTTTCTTGTATGAGATGATCATGTTTTGTAACCGAGTTATCGGCAATGGCGAGAGCCATATGGTTGTCGCTTATTGTATGAAATGCAAATGCCATGTAATTGCTTTACTTTATCACTAAGCGGTAGCGATAGTCGTAGAAGCAATAGTTGGCGAGACGACAATGATGCTACGATGGAGATCAAGGTGTCACGCCGGTGACGATGGTGATCATGATGGTGCTTCGTGGATGGAGATCACAAGCACAAGATGATGATGGCCATATCATATCACTTATATTGATTGCATGTGATGTTTATCCTTTATGCATCTTATCTTGCTTTGATTGACGGTAGCATTTTAAGATGATTTCTCACTAAAAATTATCAAGAAGTGTTCTCCCTGAGTATGCACCGTTGCCAAAGTTCGTCGTGCCCAGACACCACGTGATGATCGGGTGTGATAAGCTCTACGTCCTTCTACAACGGGTGCAAGCCAGTTTTGCACACGCGGAATACTCAGGTTAAACTTGACGAGCCTAGCATATGCAGATATGGCCTCGGAACACGGAGACCGAAAGGTCGAGCATGAATCATATAGTAGATATGATCAACATAGTGATGTTCACCATTGAAAACTACTCCATCTCACGTGATGATTGGTTATGGTTTAGTTGATTTGGATCACGTGATCACTTAGATGACTAGAGAGATGTCATCTAAGTGGGAGTTCTTAAGTAATATAATTTATTGAACTTAAATTTATCATGAACTTAGTCCTGGTAGTATTTTGCAAATTATGTTGTAGATCAATAGCTCGCGTTGTTGCTTTCAAATGTTTATTTTGATATGTTCCTAGAGAAAATTGTGTTGAAAGATGTTAGTAGCAATGATGCGGATTGGATCCGTGATCTGAGGTTTATCCTCATTGCTGCACGTAAGAATTATGTCCTTAATGCACCGCTAGGTGACAGACCTATTGCAGGAGCAGATGCGGCGTTATGAATGTTTGGCTAGGTCAATATGATGACTACTTGATAGTTCAGTGCACCATACTTAACGGCTTAGAATCGGGACTTCAAAGACGTTTTGAACGTCATGGACCATATGAGATGTTCCAGGAATTGAATTTAATATTTCAAGCAAATACCCGAGTTGAGAGATATGAAGTCTCCAACAAGTTCTATAGCTAAAGGATGGAGGAGAATCGCTCAACTAGTGAGCAAGTGCTCAGATTGTCTGGGTACTACAATCGCTTGAATCAAGTGGGAGTTAATCTTCCAGATAAGATAGTGATTGATAGAATTCTCTAGTCACCATCACCAAGTTATTAGAACTTCGTGATGAACTATAGTATGCAAAGGATGACGAAAACGATTCCCGAGCTCTTCATGATGTTGAAATCGACGAAGTGTAGCGACCCGACCTCAGACGGTCAAGCCTCTGTGTTACTGTGCCATCCCTGGATCAGTATGCTGGCACACACAGTACATCAATGTATATATCAAAGTGCAATCACATGCATAAATAACGTAAAACTGATATATACCTCATAATACTCAGCGGAAACAATCAAACGGGTGTGGAGTCCCATCAACGCCATCGGCAGGTTGAGTGTAGACCGTAACCCTGCACTGCCGTACTCTTTCTCGTCGAGGAAATATACGCAACATGATACGTTGCAGCCGTGTAGGTCAAGACATTGAATGTCTTAAGGCAAGATCACAATATGAGAAAACAGATGATAAAACTATACTATATGCAATATGGCTTTATGGCTCTGTATCGAGTTTTGTTTGCATAAAAGCTGATTTTATTTTCCCTACATCAAAGGAATAGAATGAAGTCTGTACTATGGAGTTTCCTGTCATGACATGGTTCCGCCAACCGATGTCTCATAGCCCAAAATCATCATAAGTTGCCCAAAATTAAGTTATCAATCCGGTGTTGAGAGTTCCGAGATAGATCCAAGTCGGATGCTCAAATTGTCTCAGAATCGGGACACGGCTAATCGATTAGGTTATAACCCTCTGCAGAGGTTTGTACACTTTACCCGCAAGATTCGATCCCTCTCTTTACGTTCTCGCACTTCGTGGTGTTTGAGAACAAGATGACCAAACATGGTCTTCCAAAGAGTTCCTCGACCACCGTCCGGTACTCCATCCAATCCTACCGTCATTCTACATCTGCTAGTACCGTCCCAGCACTGAGTCACAACTAAGGTCAACCAAGCGAGCCCATAATGACTTGCGGTTGCATGGTAAGCTTAAGGCGTGAAGTATTCTTCCGTCTCTTTGAGTCTGGGTGAAGCTTTCCGCAAGATGTCATGGCGCTTCTCCATGCATCCCGCCAACCACTTTGGGTTCTCCAGGTGCCCGTCAACCGCCCTTCACCCAAAGAGTGTGTATTGAAAATCCTGTCTCGAGTCTTGAAGTCTTGAGGTCTTGAAGATGCAGTCCTTGCAGATTCCATCATGGAGTTGTCGTCATTGACGTAGAGTTCTCCTTCTTCACACCACTCTCGAGCACTCATACCAAACCCCGTCTACTATAGCGTAGCATTAAAACGAAAAACGTCCCGGGCTTGGTAACAGGGTGATGGGTTCCTACCTCATGCATACTACTCAACTACAAGGATTCAATAACACTACTGAGGGGTGGTTGCAATGGTGCCACTAAATGCAATAAAACATAGGTAAGAAAAGCATGGTCAAGTGAACTTGCACGGTTGACGATCTTGAAAAACTAGGGTTTCAGAGTAGCAATCTTCGCACTCCGGAAATTCTACCGAGGCAAACAATAACTATAATAAGCACATAGCAATAGGATCACATAACACAACATAACAAAAGTAACATAACACAACAAACAACCAAAACTCAAATCCAAAAGAAAAACTCAAATAAAGGCCACTCAAGTTTCCTACTTCAACAAATAACAAAATAATTTTATATAATAAAAATTTCTTAATATAACCTAATCATGGTTTTAGGTTAACTTAACAGAAAAGGTTTCACTAAGCAACTAGGAGCAAAAAGAATTAATTAAAAAGCTATTTATAAAACTCATTTTAGGCCTAATCCAGTTTCTATTAAGAAAAATAATTTAAAACTCTTATTAACTATAAATAAAAGTTCATCTACTAGAATGACGAAACTAACCTAAAATAACTAATCACAAGTTAAAAATAAATTAATTTACTAATTAATTTAATAGGAAAACAGAACTAGTTAATTAATTAGGATTAATAGGATTCTGCTTAAAACTAATTATTTATTAATCCTAAAATACCCAAGTTAATTTCTAGGGTTTGGCAATGTTAAAATAAAGTTGGGACAAAAAGAATTATGCAAAAATAATTTTTCTAACTCAAGCTATAGCAGATTTACTATTCTGACTAAAACTAAATTAAAGCATTTTAATTATTTTTAACATAGCTAAATATATATTCTACAAAAACTACATAAAATTTGCAATCCAACAAAAAAGAATCACTCAAAAATATTAAACAGAATAAAAGATATACTTTTGAAAACTGAAACTATTAGGCTAAAACAGAAAATCAAATAAAAGAAAAAGGCCTAATGGGCCTATCACTGCACTAGGCGTAACTTAGTCTAAACGGGCCTAGGTTTAAACTAAACTAACCGCCTAAAATAAAACCTAAACTAAAACTAAACCGATCGGACCGGCCGGTTTTATAAATAAAACCTACCCCTTCGGGGCTTCTAATCGGGGTCGTCGATCTAAGATCGGACGGGGGAGGGGGATGCCGGGGGCTTACCGGAGTCCGGCGACGGGCGGGCGGCGGAATCGGCCGGAGCTTCGAAGGCCGAGGAGCTCAGTCGCCGTCTTGGTGCGGGGGAGGCCGGTGAGGAGTTCGGTGGGGTCGGGGTGGTCGGGAGGGCTGAGGCGCCGACGGCGGGCGATAATGGCGGCGGCGAAGCCGGGCTCCCATGAGCACGAGCGGAGGGAGAGGAGGTCCGCGAGGGGGCGAGGGGGAAACGGGTGCGGGGAGGGGTTTTATAGGGCGGGGCCTCGTCGGGAAGGAAGGGATCGGGAGGGAATCGGCATCCCGGATCCTTCGGATCCGGCGATCCGCGCGGCAGCGTGGCGTGGGGCGGGGAGGAAGAAGAAGCGGGGCCCGCTGGCGATGGGGAGAGGGCGCGGTCTCGGTCGGTCGACCGAGCCGGAGAGGTTTCAGGCGAGGGAGGAGTCGGTCGGCTCGGCTGGCTCGGGCTGGCAGTTGGCCGCTGGTGGGCGGTGATGGGGGCTTGGTAAGGCTGGGCAGGGGGCTGGCTGGCGCCTGGGGAGTTTTTCTTTATTTTTTTTAAATAAAACTAAAACAGAAATAAAACAATATCTATAAATATTTTATATAGGGTATATATATACCAAAATGATCAGGGAAATATTCCCTTTCATCTGAACATTTTACCAAAGGCAAAATCCAAACTTTATAAAAATCCATTTTTTCAAATTCTAATAAAATTCAGATTTGAATTCCAAAACTTTTGGCATAGTTTCTTCTGATATTTTTGGAGTGTCATGTTTGCTCCTCTCATACTTTGGTTCAAGTATTTATCAGGCATAGTTTTTGAAATGTTTCCCACATGCCAAAGTTTGAATTCAAATTCAAAACTCAAAATTTTGAAAGAGGGTTTCAAAGCACTTTCAAATGACTTTCAACTTGATACTACTCAACTTCCAACTCATATTTCATATAATTGAAGAAGTCATTTTATCTTCCCTCATGAAAGTCATTGAGTTGCATAAAGCTTTGAATTTGAAATATTCCCAAATGAAATTTAAATCTTTTCCAAAACCCTATTCATTTCAAAATGGAAGAAGTCATGTCATCTTCACTCTAGGCTTTGGTGTTGGAATGAATTTGAATTCATTGAGATTCCAAAAGGCAAAGGAGAAAGTTTTGGGAAAGTCATTTCATTCCCTCTCATTCAACTTTCAAAAGTTTTCAGATTTCACTCAGTTTCACTCATTCAGTCAAACCAACAATCAGACAACAAGCATAGTTATTTATTATATATAACATTCCAAAATTTAGAATTTTGGGATGTTACAAACCTACCACACTTAAAATGAATCTCGTCCTCGAGATTCGAAGAGGCTAGCAAGAAAAGGTTAGGGGTTGGGGGTCTTCTAGTAAATATTTTGGTCGGGAAGGTCGGGGTGCTACCACACTTAAAAACAAGGTTACGGTTCCAATAAACTCAGATATTTCCTCCGGAGGGCTGACAATGTATGTCTCTTCACATATCTTACAATAGCTCCTTCATTAAAGCTCTTCCGCCGGAAGCATAGAGTTTTCCTCAAAAGCTTGGGTCGGTTCGTCAAAGTTGAAGTTCGTCCGAGACCGGATCTTCTTAGCTGATGGGTCTGTGTCCATTCTAAACAACTATCGAAACACTCATGGTGGTCTACCATTAATGGTTTCTCCTGTAAAACGGGTGCAGGTTGAACTTCACCGTATATCCTACGATTGGCAACGTTTGCTGTAAAGGGTTCCATCGTACTACCATTCTATGGTTTTATGGCTTATCGGCGTCGACACTCTTCTAAGGTTTTCAAGGCTCTCGATTTTCCATCAACATATGTTAGTTCATGATAGAAGTCTCCGGTATGGGGCCAATCCATCCTGCATTTGAATCATTACCACATACGTAAATATCGAATCACGTATTCTAACACTTGGGCATTCTCACAAGCATTGCAGAAATTTTTCTTGTTCCCGAACTGGTTTCGAGTAAATCCATGGTTTCGCAAGCCAAACAAAACATCTATCGTTACTTCACCACTCTTAGGTTTTTGCGTAACCTCCTACGGAACGTATGCTGATTTGATCACTGCTTCTTCCAAGTGTATTCCTTTATCAAGGTTACATCTGTTCCTTATCAAAATCCTGGGCCTGTGGGTTATGGCCCACTTCAACACTAGTGCAGCTTTAACTCATCCTTGGAGTAACTCTCATCTTACACCTCCTTTAAATCCAATAGTACTCTGTTTCTTCATACCATCATATCAAAAAGCAAAACTCCAACTTATTTTGTCCGACTTCCTTCTATGGACCGTCATGAATAACACATTTCTTTCTTCATTGATCATGTGGCTTTATAGAGTACTATGACCAAAAGAAGTGCACAAGTTTATCCATAAAATCTCATTATTTTCATATCAATCCTTCATTACATCCTTAATCATTTTCGTAAATCCAAATTCCAAAAAGTACTTTGTTGCAAATGCTGCCACCCACATGGTTTGGTATGGTCAGACATTACTTCCAACTTTATTTATTTATCCTCCTCGGGGATTCTTCAGTCCCACTGGAAGTGTGCGACATGAGCCTTGAAATCTTCAATCTTCTGTTTCATCATGGTGGTCTTGAGCTTCATTACCATCATCTCTGCACGTACTTTGCGTAGGTATTCACGAGTATAACGGAATCTTGCTTCAAGTATTTCTCCGATCTGGCGTATGGCTTCCATGGCTGCTTCACGAACAGCATCGAAGAAAGTTGCTTGTGGCACACGTGAGATGAAAAAGTAATGCCCCATCCTCTTTGGGCAAACTCCTTTCAAACGGTGGAGGTGTACCTCCACATACCAAAGTTCCACTCCCTTTTGCATGAAGGGGTAGCCTTTGTAGACTGCATCTCCTTCAAGGTGAATATGCTTCATCATGTCCTTCAGGATCTTCGGGTAATCATGATCACTTGTCGTGGTCATGATCGTTTCAGGACCTTTAAGTAAAGACTCGTAAAGGGTTGTCATCTGCAGTTGTGAAACAGGAATGATGCTCAGAATCAGGTACTTATCTCCTGGGGCACACATTCATATCATCCAAACAAAACTTCAAACTCAATTTCCAATTTCCTGTTTATGCATCACAACTCACTTTCTTCCATGTTCATCCAGAATATTAATTTCCAAGATAAAATATAACAACTCCTTAAAGCTTTTCAACATGTGACATTACAACTTTATTGAGTCATGAACTATTACAATCTACGAGTAATCTATTACATAACTCAACTCATCGAGCTCATGAAAATGAGATTGCTTTCTACTACTCTTATTATCCATATCAAAATTCCAACTACTCAACTCCAGCTTTCATCTTGTCGGGACATTTAATAGCATAATGCCCTGCTTCCTTGCAGCGAAAACAAATGACTTCCGACATGTCTCGGGGCTTCTTTGTGATTATGCGGGCTCCTTGGATTCTTGGCTTCTTTTATGGGCATTTACTAGCGAAATGACCTAAATCCTTGCACCTGTAACAAGTGATATGACTTAGGTCCTTCTCTGCAAAAATTGCGTTGTTCTCAGGTTGCCTTCTTTTTCTCTTCTGGAATTCTCTGTAATGATCGAGTTTCTATCTCGGAGGGTCAAACTTCACTTGCTGTCGGGAAATATCCCGGATACTCTTTTCTTCCCTTGGGGCAATCATTGAATAATGTCCTTCTTCTCCACATGAATAGCAGGCATTGGAGTAAAATCTGTTGAGACCTTCTCCATCCAGGTCTTCAACACTTTCATTCATTCTTGGTTCTTCTAGGTCTTCCTTTTGGGCTTCTTTCATGCAATCTTCCTGCTTCGTAATAGTTTGTTGCACCGTGGAGTAAATGTGACACTGCACGGGTAGTGGGTGGTTCCTTCACACAGGAAGCAAGTCACCTGGCTAGTTGGGCATTCCTCAGCTGGGTGTTTCTCCTCACAATGAGGGCATCCATCTTTGTGTTCCTCCTGGGTGTGTCCTATTTCTCCGCAAATCTTGCAGGCACAAGGTTTACTTCTTGGTGTATCATTGTGCTTCCGGATAAGACGTGATCTCATCAGGGTCTTCTTGAATTCCTCCCAAGTTCTTGCTCCTTTAAATCCTTGTATGGATTGATGCATTCTCCACCAGGTTGCAGCACTTCCTTCAAAATCTTGAAGAGCGACGATACTTCATTCTTCCTTGAAACCAAATTGCTAGAAGTTATTCTCCATGTTACGAATCCATAGCTACGCCTCGGCTGGGTTTTCGGTCCAGAGAATACCAGTCCAACTTCAATCATCATCTATGGGGTCCAAAAGTTTTGGGATGAGATATGAGAGAGGTGGGGAGGGATATACACACAATACAAACAATAGTTTTTGAAGAAACAAGTTTTACTTTGTGGCTGTCGGAAAACATCAAACAAATGACAGCTCACAAATCGCCGCATCTAACGTAAGTGTGTAACAGGGGTTTGGTCTTCTAAAGGTCAAATAATTCTTCTGATTCTTCAAGTCGTCTGAGTCTTCAACTGGTGTAGCTTCAACTCTTCTAATGCATGGTAAAATCCTCTTTACACTGAAGAGTCCATCAGTTATCCGATATCTTGTCCTTCTTGGAGCGGCTTGATTGATTCTTCATGTGATCAAAAGGAAAAGGGTATATTCTAACTATTTGAGGTGAGAGTGTCTATTTGATAAAATCGAGAAGAGATGAGAAGTAAGAGTCTTTTTGAAAATAAAGTTTTAGAGATTTCCTGTCCTAGGGCTTTCCGGTTTCTAGGGTCACGTCCTCTGATCAACATGTGCTCGATACCATATCATTAGCGACCCGACCTCGACGGTCAAGCCTACGTATTCTGTATGCCATCCTCGGATCAGTATCTTTGGCACCTACAGTACATCAATGTATATATCAAAGTGCAATCACATGCATAAATAACGTAAAACTGATATATACCTCATAATACTCAATGAAACAATCAAGCGGGTGTGGAGTCCCATCAACGCGCCATCGGCAGGTTGAGTGTAGACCGTAACCACACTGCCGTACTCTTTCTTGTCGAGGAAATATCTGCAACATGATACGTTGCAGCCGTGTAGGTCAGTACATTGAATGTACCGGCAAGATCACAATATGAGAAAACAGATGATAAAACTATACTATATGCAATATGGCTTTATGGCTTTGTATCTGAGTTTTGTTTGCATAAAAGCTGATTTTATTTTCCCTACATCAAAGGAATAGAATGAAGTCTGTACTATGGAGTTTCCTGTCATGACATGGTTCCGCCAACCGATGTCTCATAGCCCAAAATCATCATAAGTTGCCCAAAATTAAGTTATCAATCCGGTGTTGAGAGTTCCGAGATAGATCCAAGTCCAGATGCTCAAATTGTCTGTGAATCGGGACACGGCTAATCGATTAGGTTATAACCCTCTGCAGAGGTTTGTACACTTTACCCGCAAGATTCGATCCCTCTCTTTACGTTCTCGCACTTCAGGTGTTTGAGAACAAGATGACCAAACATGGTCTTCCAAAGAGTTCCTCGACCACCGTCCGGTACTCCATCCAATCCTACCGTCATTCTACATCTGCTAGTACCGTCCCAGCCAGAGTCACAACTAAGGTCAACCAAGCGAGCCCATAATGACTTGCGGTTGCGGAGTAAGCTTCCGGCGTGAAGTATTCTTCCGTCTCTTTGAGTCTGGGTGAAGCTTTCCGCAAGATGTCATGGCGCTTCTCCATGCATCCCGGCCAACCACTTTGGGTTCTCCAGGTGCCCACAACCGTCCTTCACCCAGTTGTGTGTATTGAAAATCCTGTCTCGAGTCTTGAAGTCTTGAGGTCTTGAAGATGCAGTCCTTGCAGATTCCATCATGGAGTTGTCGTCATTGACGTAGAGTTCTCCTTCTTCACACCACTCTCGAGCACTCATACCAAACCCCGTCTACTATAGCGTAGCATTAAAACAAATAACGTCCGGGCTTGGTAACAGGGTGATGGGTTCCTACCTCATGCATACTACTCAACTACAAGGATTCAATAACACTACTGAGGGGTGGTTGCAATGGTGCCACTAAATGCAATAAAACATAGGTAAGAAAAGCATGGTCAAGTGAACTTGCCTGGTTGACGATCTTTGAAAAACTAGGGTTTCGTAGTAGCAATCTTCGCACTCCAGAAATTCTACCGAGGCAAACAATAACTATAATAAGCACATAGCAATAGGATCACATAACACAACATAACAAAAGTAACATAACACAACAAACAACCAAAACTCAAATCCAAAAGAAAAACTCAAATAAAGGCCACTCAAGTTTCCTACTTCAACAAATAACAAAATAGTTTTATATAATAAAAATTTCTTAATATAACCTAATCATGGTTTTAGGTAACTTAACAGAAAAGGTTTCACTAAGCAACTAGGAGCAAAAAGAATTAATTAAAAAGCTATTTATAAAACTCATTTTAGGCCTAATCCAGTTTCTATTAAGAAAAATAATTTAAAACTCTTATTAACTATAAATAAAAGTTCATCTACTAGAATGACAGAAACTAACCTAAAATAACTAATCACAAGTTAAAAATAAATTAATTTACTAATTAATTTAATAGGAAAACAGGAACTAGTTAATTAATTAGGATTAATAGGATTATGCTTAAAACTAATTATTTATTAATCCTAAAATACCCAAGTTAATTTCTAGGGTTTGGCAATGTTAAAATAAAGTTGGGACAAAAAGAATTATGCAAAAATAATTTTTCTAACTCAAGTTATAGCAGATTTACTATTCTGACTAAAACTAAATTAAAGCATTTTAATTATTTTTAACATAGCTAAATATATATTCTACAAAAACTACATAAAATTTGCAATCCAACAAAAAAGAATCACTCAAAAATATTAAACAGAATAAAAGATATACTTTTGAAAACTGAAACTATTCGGCTAAAACAGAAAATCAAATAAAAGAAAAAGGCCTAATGGGCCTATCATGCACTAGGCGTAACTTAGTCTAAACGGGCCTAGGTTTAAACTAAACTAACCGCCTAAAATAAAACCTAAACTAAAACTAAACCGATCGGACCGGCCGGTTTTATAAATAAAACCTACCCCTTCGGGGCTTCTAATCGGGGCCGTCGATCTAAGATCGGACGGGGGAGGGGGATGCCGGGGGCTTACCGGAGTCCGGCGACGGCGGCGGCGGCGGCGGAAGTGCGTCGGGAGCTTGAAGGCCGAGGAGCTCCGAGTCGCCGTAAGGGTGCAGGGAGGCGGTGAGGAGTTCGGTGGGGTCGGGGTGGTCGGGAGGGCCGAGGCGTCGACGGCGGGCGATAATGGCGAGGCGAAGCTTGAGCTCCCATGAGCACGAGCGGGAGGGAGAGGAGGTCCGCGAGGGGCGAGGGGAAACGGGTGCGAGGGGGTTTTATAGGGCGGGGCCTCGTCGGGAAGGAAGGGGATCGGGAGGAATCGGCATCCCGGATCCTTCGATCCGGCGATCCAGCGACAGGCGTGGGCGAGGAGGAAGAAGGCGGGGCCCGCTGGCGATGGGGAGAGGCGCGGTCTCGGTCGGTCGACCGAGCCGAGAGGTTTCAGGCGAGGAGGAGTCGGTCGGCTCATTGGCTCATTGGTCAAGTGATTGGGCACGCTGGTGGGCCGGTGATGGGGGCTTGGCTGGGTCAGGGGGGCTGGTGGCGCTGGGGAGTTTTTCTTTATTTTTTTAAATAAAACTAAAACAGAAATAAAACAATATCTATAAATATTTTATATAGGGTATATATATACCAAAATGATCAGGAAATATTCCTTTCATTTGAACATTTTACCAAAGGCAAAATCCAAACTTTATAAAAATCCATTTTTCAAATTCTAATAAAATTCAGATTTGAATTCCAAAACTTTTGGCATAGTTTCTTCTGATATTTTTGGAGTGTCATGTTTGCTCCTCTCATACTTTGGTTCAAGTATTTATCGGGCATAGTTTTTGAAATGTTTCCCACATGCCAAAGTTTGAATTCAAATTCAAAACTCAAAATTTTGAAAGAGGGTTTCAAAGCACTTTCAAATGACTTTCAACTTGATACTACTCAACTTCCAACTCATATTTCATATAATTGAAGAAGTCATTTTATCTTCCCTCATGAAAGTCATTGAGTTGCATAAAGCTTTGAATTTGAAATATTCCCAAATGAAATTTAAATCTTTTCCAAAACCCTATTCATTTCAAAATGGAAGAAGTCATGTCATCTTCACTCTAGGCTTTGGTGTTGGAATGAATTTGAATTCATTGAGATTCCAAAAGGCAAAGGAGAAAGTTTTGGGAAAGTCATTTCATTCCCTCTCATTCAACTTTCAAAAGTTTTCAGATTTCACTCAGTTTCACTCATTCAGTCAAACCAACAATCAGACAACAAGCATAGTTATTTATTATATATAACATTCCAAAATTTAGAATTTTGGGATGTTACACGAAGGTAGAAATCAAGAAAGAGCATCAAGTGTTGATGATTGACTAGACAACTAGTTTCAAGAGAATGACAAAGGGAAAGAAAGGGAACATCAAGTAGAATCACAAGCAAGTTGTCACTCCCGCGAAGAAGCCCAAAGCTAAACCTAAAGCCTGAAACTGAGTGCTTCTACTACAAAGGAAATGGTCACTGGAAGTGGAACTACTCCAAATATTTGGTGGATAAGAAGGATGGCAAAGTGAACAAGGGTATATTTGATATACAGATTATTGATGTGTACCTTACTAGTGTTTATAGTAGCCCCTGAGTATTTGATACTTGTTCTGTTGCTAATATTAGTAACTCGAAACAGGAGTTACAGAATAAACATAGACTAGTTGAGGGTGAAGTGACGATGAGTGTTGGAAGTAGTTCCAAGATTGATATGATCATCATCGCACACTCCCTATACTTTCGGGATTAGTGTTAAACCTAAATAAATGTTATTTGGCGTTTGCGTTGAGCATGAATATGATTTGATCATGTTTATTGCAATACTGATTATTCATTTAAAATCAGAGAATAATTGTTGTTCTGTTTAAATGAATAAAACCTTCAATGGTCATACACCCAATGAAAATAGTTTGTTGGATCTCGATCGTAGTGATACACATATTCATAATATTGATGCCAAAATATGCGAAGTTAATAATGATAGTGCAACTTATTTGTGGCACTGCCGTTTGGGTCATATCGGTGTAAAGTGCATGAAGAAACTCCATGCTGATGGGTTTTTGGAATCACTTGATTATGAATCATTTGATGCTTGCGAACCGTGCCTTTTTGGCAAGATGACTGAAACTCCGTTGTTCGGAACAATGGAACGAGATCTTGACTTGTTGGAAATAATACATACCGATGTATGCGGTCCAATGAGTGTTGATGCTCGTGGTAGGTATCGTTATTTTCGACCTTCACAAGATGATTTGAGGAGATATGAGTATATCTACTTAATGAAACACAAGTCTGAAACATTTGAAAAGTTCAAAGAATTTCAGAGTGAAGTGGAGAATCATCGTAACAAGAAAATAAAGTTTCTACGATCTGATCGTAGAGGAGAATATTTGAGTTACGAGTTTGGCCTTCATATAAAACAATGTGGAATAGTTTCACAGCTCACGCCACATGGAACACCATAACGTAATGGTGTGTCCGAATGTCATAACCGCACTTTATTTGATATGGTGCGATCAATGATGTCTCTTACCGATTTACCAATATCGTTTTGGGGTTATGCATTAGAGACAGCTGCATTCACGTTAAATAGGGCACCATTAAATCCGTTGAGACGACACCATATGAACTATGGTTTAGTAGTAAACCTAAGCCGTCGTTTCTTAAAGTTTGGAGTTGCGATGCTTATGTGAAAAAGGATTTCAACCTGATAAGCTCGAACCCAAATCGGAAAAGTGCGTCTTCATAGAATACCCAAAGGAAACTGTTGGGTACTCCTTCTATCACAGATCCAAAGGCAAAACATTCGTTGTTAAGAATGGATCCTTTCTAGAGAAGGAGTTTCTCTCGAAAGAAGTGAGTGGGAGGAAAGTAGAGCTTAATAAGGTAATTTGTACCTTCTCCCGAATTGGAAACTAGTTCATCACTGAAATCAGTTCCGTGATGCCTACACCAATTAGTGAGGAAGCTAATGATGATGATCATGAAACTTCAAGATCAAGTTACTACCAAAACCTCAGAGGTCAACCAGAGTAAGATCCGCACCAGAGTGGTACGGTAATCCTATTCTAGAAGTCATGTTACTAGACCATGATAAGCGTCACGAACTATGAGGAAGCGATGATGAGCCCAGATTCATGAAATGGCTTGAGGCCATAAAATCTGAGATATGATCCATGTATGAGAACAAAGTATGGACTTTGATTGACTTGCTCGATGATCAGCAAGCCATGTTAAATAAATGGATCTTCAAGAGGAAGACAGATGTTGATAGTAGTGTTACTATCTACAAAGCTAGACTTGTCGAAAAAGGTTTTTGACAAAGTTCAAGATGTTGAATACAATGAGATTTTCTCACTCGTATCGATGCTTAAAAGTCTGTCCGAATCATGTTAGCAATTGCCACATTTTATGAAATCTGGCAAATGGATGTCAAAACTGCATTCCTTAATGGTTTTCTTAAAGAAGAGTTGTATATGATGCAACCAGAAGATTTTGTCAATCCTAAAGGTGCTAACAAAATGTGCAAGCTCGGCGATCCATCAATGGACTGGTGCAAGCATCTCGGAGTTGGAATATACGCTTTGATGTGATGATCAAAGCATATGGTTTTATACAGAATTTTGGAAAGGCCTGTATTTACAAGAAAGTGAGTGGGAGCACTACAACCTTTCTGATAAGTATATGTGAATGACATATTGTTGATCGGAAATAATGTAGAATTATTCTGCAAAGCATAAAGGAGTGTTTGAAAGGAGTTTTTCAAAGAAAGACCTCGGTGAAGCTGCTTACATATTGAGCATCAAGATCTATAGAGATAGATCAAGACACTTGATAAGTTTTTCAATGAATACATACCTTGACAAGATTTTGAAGTAGTTCAAAATGGAACAGTCAAAGAAGGAGTTCTTGCCTGTGTTACAAGGTGTGAGATTGAGTAAGACTCAAAACCCGACCACGGCATAAGATAGAAAGTGAATGAAAGTCATTCCCTATGCATCAACCATAGGTTCTATAAAGTATGTTATGCCGTGTACCAGATCTATTGCATACCCTACCACTAAGCCTGGCAAGGGAGTGCAATAGTGATCCAGGAGTAGATCAATGGACAGCGGTCAAAATTATCCTTAGTGGAATAAGGATATGTTTCTTGATTATGGAAGTGAAAAAGGTTAGGTAAGTAAAGGGTTACGTCGATGCAAGTTTTAACACTAATCTAGATGACTCGAGTCTCAATCTGGATACATATTGAAAGTGGGAGCAATTAGCTAGAGTAGCTCCGTGCGAGCATTGTAGACATAGAAATTTGCAAAATACTTACGGCTCACGAATGTAGCCAGACCCGTTGACTAAAATTATCTCACAAGCAAAACATGATCACACCTTAGTACTCTTTGGGTGTTAATCACATAGCGATGTGAAGTAGATTACTGACTCTAGTAAACCCTTTGGGTGTTGGTCACATGTCGATGTGAACTATGGGTGTTAACCACATATAGATGTGAACTATTGATGTTAAATCACATGGCGATGTGAACTAGATTATTGACTCTAGTGCAAGTGGGAGACTGAAGGAAATATGCCCTAGAGGCAATAATAAAGTTATTATTTATTTCCTTATATCATGATAAATGTTTATTATTCATGCTAGAATTGTATTAACCGGAAACATAATACATGTGTGAATACATAGACAAGCGAGTGTCACTAGTATGCCTCTACTTGACTAGCTCGTTAATCGAAGATGGTTATGTTTCCTAACCATAGACATGAGTTGTCATTTGATTAACGGGATCACATCATTAGGAGAATGATGTGATTGACATGACCCATTCCGTTAGCCTAGCACTTGATCGTTTAGTATGTTGCTATTGCTTTCTTCATGACTTCTACATGTTCTGTAACTATGAGATTATGCAACTCCGTTTACGGAGGAACACTTTGGGTGCTACCAAGCGTCACAACGAATCGGGTGATTATAAAGGAGTACTACAGGTGTCTCCAAAGGTACATGTTGGGTTGGCGTATTCGAGATTAGGTTTTGTCACTCCGATTGTCGGAGAGGTATCTCTGGGCCCTCTCGGTAATGCACATCACTATAAGCCTTGCAAGCAATGTAGCTAATGAGTTAGTTACGGAATGATGCATTACGTAACGAGTAAAGAGACTTGCCGATGTGAGATTGAACTAGGTATTGGATACCGACGATCGAATCTCGGGTAAGTAACATACCAATGACAAAAGGGAACAAAGTATGTTGTTATGCGGTTTGACCGATAAAGATCTTCGTAGAATATGTAGGAGCCAATATGAGCATCCAGGTTCCGCATTGGTTATTGACCGAGAATAGTTCTAGGTCATGTCTACATAGTACTCGAACCCGTAGGGTCCGCACGCTTAACGTTACGATGACAGTTTTATTATGAGTTTATAAGTTTTGATGTACCGAAGGAGTTCGGAGTCCCGGATGAGATCGGGGACATGACGAGGAGTCTCGAAATGGTCGAGACGTAAAGATCGATATATTGGACAACTATATTCGGAGTTTGGAAAGGTTCCGAGTGATTCGGGTATTTTCGAGTACCGGGAGAGTTACGAGGAATTCGCCGGGAGTATATGGGCCTTATTGGGCCATACGGGAATAGAGGAGAGAGGCCAAAGGAAGGAGGCCTGAGCCCCCCTCTGGTCCGGTGGACAAGGCGCAGCCCTTTTCATATTCCTCTCCCCTCTTTCCCTTCTCCTACTCCAACAAGGGAGGTGGAATCCTACTAGGACTAGGGAGTCCTAGTAGGACTCCACACTTGGCGCCCCTCCTAGGGCCGGCCTCCTCCCCTTGCTCCTTTATATCTGAGGCGGGGGCACCCCATGACACACAAGTTGATCTACGGATCGTTCCTTAGCTGTGTGCGGTGCCCCATCCACCATATTCCACCTCGGTCATATAGTCGCGGAGTTTAGGCGAAGCCTGCGCAGTAGAGCATCATCATCGTCACCACGCCCGTCGTCTTGTGGAACTCATCCCGACACCTGCTGGATCGGAGTCCGGGATCGTCATCGAGCTGAGCGTGTGCAGAACACGGAGGTGCCGTGACGTTCGGTACTTGGATCGGTCGGATCGTGAAGACGTCGACTACATCAACAGCGTTGTCATAACGCTTCCGCTTCGGTCTCACGAGTGCGTGGACACACTCTCCCCTCTCGTTGCTATGCATCACCATGATCTTGCGTGTGCGTAGGAATTTTTTTGAAATTACTACGTTCGCCAACAGCCTGGTGCATAGACAGACTGTCGCTGATCTTGTGCTGGTAGAGAGTGAACACTGGGCGAACCGATGGCCCAATCGCGATCTTGACGATGTATTCAAGCAGTATAGACCATTCCAAGGAAAAGACTCCGCACATAATAATAACAACGAGTTAGTCCATCCACAGGAGTAATCGTATAGCCAAGTTTTACCACACATGGTTGTTCACCGGAGATCGTCAAGGATACTGACGCTGAGATTGACAAGGACAAGTTAGACACCAACTCTGATCATAGATACGGTTACTTGGATAAGTTTGACTCTGCAGAGTTTGTACTATTAAACCACAGCCAACGGATTTCAGTAGTCGCAAGGGACTAGTTCCGTTTACGGTATTTTAGAAGAAACACATCAATCCAGTACACACCCAATTCCACATTCTGCTGCCAGGAATCACCCTAGGAAACGTTCAAGAAAAACTCTAAGACGGGGAGGTCACAACCTCGAATAGCATGGGATCAAATTTATCTCGCGCGCTCTAAGGGGTGCCCCTCTCGGTCCCAACCGGAAACACCCATGCTCCTGACCGGATGACGGGCTTTAATCCAGGCCATGGAACCCTCATCCGGCCCCTCTGTTTGGTGTGTACCAGGAAAGAGGTTTGCAGCTTACTAAACCATATTCCATAAGGAAAACATGTGGTAGTACAAGGAAAAGAACGGGTGTTCACGTGACTTGATTCACGTTGACCCTGGAGTTAAGTTGTTTGGCGTAAGACTGGCATGCTACCACAATACCATCTTACCTCCCATTGTTACACCACATGATCATGTAAACTCACATCGAATCACACATCGAGTTTCGAAGCTCACTTGCAACGGCTTTGCATGTAATATAACTCTTACCGGTATGCATATAATCATGCCATGAACTGACTACTCAATGCAAACATGCAAAACACTCATCATATCAAAGGTTCAAACATGCTTGCCTGGTTCGGAGAGGTCGGAGTCTAGCTCGGTGAAAAAGTTTGCGGTCCCGTCACCTCTTCTGGTATCTACGGTATAAGAAAAAGATACGTACTAACGTAAATACCGTGTGTGCACCAAAAAGTGTTCCAAATATTTTTCAAATAAATATGATAAAAAACTAGACGGAAAATAAAGGTGACAGAAAAAGAATCAATCAAAAATCATTTTCTGTTTAAAAGGTATAAAGGTTTTAGTCCAGGGACTTATCTATAATGAAACAGAAAGTTCCCAGGGGCTAGCTTATAAAAACAGAAAACGGTTCGATTAAAAACCCGCCAACTCCAAAGGAAGACGTATCCTGCCCGAAGGCGTTTTCAGAAAACGTTTCGAAAAGAATAAAAAGATGACGGGGGTCCCATTTGTCGGGTTTAAACTCTGAAACAGAGTCACCGGCGCCCGAGAGCTGCGGTGGTCACCGGCGGCGATCCACGGCAAGCCAGGAGGAGTGAGTGGTACCTACGGGTTCCTGGGGTCCTTCCGCACCTGTGGGTGGTGGTGTTGGTCGACGGCGAGCACCACGTCGACGGCGGCCTCAACTCCGGCGGGTGGTGGTTCGGGCGTGGGTGGATCTCGTCGGAGAGGGCTACACAGAACGAATGGAGGCTCGGGTTAGAACACTGGGTGCACTAGAGGGCTGCTGACGAGGTTTGGGGGTCGGAGGTGGCCTCACCTGAGTGGATCAAGCCGGAGCCCGAGGCAGATCGGGGCGGCCGGAGTCGGGGAAGGAGACCTCCTCGGGGTCCTCCTGGTGGCTTGGCGTGGCTCTGGTGATGTGGAGTGGTGGTGCGGGGTCGAGAACGCGCTCGGGACCTCCTTATATAGATGATCCGAGGCGGTGGCCGTGAACGGGAAATCTCCGGCAACGATTACAGTGGTGCAACGGTAGGTCAGGCGGTTTAGGGGGCTAGGAATCACCACGGGGGTTTACTGGATTGGTCTAGGCGCTAAACCTGGCCTGCCTTGGCTGCTACTCCAAGTCCCGAACGGAACGGCGCGTGGAGCACGTCGGCAGCAGGGAGCGCGCTCTACGCTGCTCAGGCCACGACGACAGCGCCGCAGCGTGCGCAGGCAAGCAGACGGCCACGAGGAGGCCTCGGGTGGTTTGGGCGGTGCTGGACGGCGCCAAAAGCTGGGCTCATCCCTGGTGGCCGCCTCGGTTGGCTCTGCAACCGCAGAAGCTGCCGGCGTCGGCGGGACACGTCACCACCGACGATGGCATCCATCCAAGGGATCGTGTGGCGCTCTGGATAAGAGGGAGGTGCAGTGCGCAAGGCTCCAGAGTGGGCACTGGTGAGATCGACGCGCCGACTCTGAAGAAAGCGACCTTTGTCGATCGGTGAACACTGAACTTTACGAAAATGAGCGACAGCGATTACTGTCGGTGTTCATTGAAATGATTTTGGCATGTGGGGATTTTATCTGGAGCTGATCTTTGGTGGGGTGGCCTCTCAATGCATCTGGGGGCTGCCTGAATTTTGGTAGAATTTTTGGAGAAGGAAAAATATGAATTTCACCAAATTTGCCTAATCTTGTCCAAACTTGCAGTGTGTGAAACTTGAAAATTTTGAACTAAGGAAGAGTGGATCTTGATGGATCTAGGTTGGGGGTGCTAGGGACTAGCCAGAGGAGTTGGTTTGAGGTCAAAACTCAAAGGAAATCAGACACTTCCTTTGTAAATTACCTAGGCCCAAAATAAAAGGCAGAATTACTTTTGGGGATAGAATAAATGAATTAAAATTCAAAGATGGGTTGAACTTGTTGGAATAGAATATTTGGCTTGCCCCAAAGTGGAGGGAGGGGTTTTGGAAGAAATTTTGGCATGGGGCATGGTAAAACTATGGGGGTTGTAAAACAAAAGAATAGTCCCAAAACCCATATGGCCCCTCTTTAATAGAAAATTTAATTTCCAACAATTTATTGAGATGAATTAAAATCAGAAGGAAGGCTTTTAAAACTAAACACCAAGGTTGAGGGAGATACAAAAATAAAATACTAGTCAAAGGAGAAATTTTTTTGAGAAGGAGGGGTTTTTGGAAGGATTTTAAATGGCCTCCTTCAAATCAAATAAAAGGGTTTTGTCAAAAACCAAGCAAATTTTTTTTGGAGTGTCACACAGATCAAGTTACTACTGAACCTCGTAGGTCAACCAGAGTAAGATCCGCACAAGAGTGGTACGGTAATCCTGTTCTGGAGGTCATGTTACTTGACCATGACGAACCTACGAACTATGAGGAAGCGATGATGAGCCCAGATTCCGCAAAATGGCTTGAGGCCATGAAATCTAAGATAGGATCCATGTATGAGAACAAAGTGTGGACTTTGGTTGACTTGCCCGATGATCCGCAAGCCATAGAAAATAAATGGGTCTTCAAGAAGAAGACTGACGCTGACGGTAATGTGACTGTCTACAAAGCTCGAGTTGTTGCAAAAGGTTTTCGACAAGTTCAAGGGGTTGACTACGATGAGACTTTCTCACCCATAGTGATGCTTAAGTCCGTCCGAATCATGTTAGCAATTGCCACATTTTATGATTATGAAATTTGGCAAATGGATGTAAAGAATGCATTTCTGAATAGATTTCTGGAAGAAGAGTTGTATATGATGCAACCTGAAGGTTTTATCGATCCAAAGGATGCTAACAAAGTGTGCAAGCTCCAGCGATCCATCTATGGACTGGTGCAAGCATCTCGGAGTTGGAATAAACGTTTTGATAGTGTGATCAAAGCATATGGTTTTATCTGAGACTTTTGGAGAAGCTTGTATTTACAAGAAAGTGAGTGGGAGCTCTGTAGCATTTCTAATATTATATGTGGATGACATATTGTTGATTGGAAATGATATAGAATTTCTTGATAGCAGAAAAGGATACATGAATAAGAGTTTTTCAATGAAAGACCTCAGTGAAGCTGCTTATATATTGGGCATCAAGATCTATAGATATAGATCAAGACGCCTAATTGGACTTTCACAAAGCACATACCTTGATAAAGTTTCGAAGAAGTTCAAAATGGATTAAGCAAAGAAAGGGTTCTTGCCTATGTTACAAGTTGTGAAGTTGGGTCAGACTCAATGCCCGACCACTGCAGAAGATAGAGAGAAAATGAAATATGTTCCCTATGCTTCAGCCATAGGCTCTATCATGTATGCAATGCTGTGCACCAGACCTGATGTGTGCCTTGCTGTTAGCTTAGGAGGAAGGTACCAAAGTAATCCAGGAGTTGATCACTGGACAGCGTCAAGAACATCCTGAAATACCTGAAAAGTACTAAGGATATGTTTCTCGTTTATGGAGGTGACAAAGAGCTCATCGTAAATGGTTACGTCGATGCAAGCTTTGACACTGATCCAGATGACTCTAAGTCACAAACTGGATACGTATTTATACTAAACGATGGAGGTGTCAGTTGGTGCAGTTCTAAGCAATGCGCCGTGGCGGGATCTACGTGTGAAGCGGAGTACATAGCTGCTTCGGAAGCAACAAATGAAGGAGTCTGGATGAAGGAGTTCATATCCGATCTAGGTGTCATACCTAGTGCATCGGGTCCAATGAAAATCTTTTGTGACAATACTGGTGCAATTGCCTTGGCAAAGGAATCCAGATTTCACAAGAGACCAAGCACATCAACGCTTCAATTCCATCCAAGACCAAGTCAAGGAGGGAGACATAGAGATTTGCAAGATACATACGGATCTGAATGTTGCAGACCCGTTGACTAAGCCTCTCTCACAAGCAAAACATGATTAGCACAAAGACTCCATGGGTGTTAGAATCATTACTGTGTAATCTAGATTATTGACTCTAGTGCAAGTGGGAGACTGAAGGAAATATGCCCTAGAGGCAATAATAAAGTTGTTATTTATATTTCCTTATGTCATGATAAATGTTTATTATTCATGCTAGAATTGTATTAACTGGAAACTTAGTACATGTGTGAATATATATACAAACTAAGTGTCACTAGTATGCCTCTACTTGACTAGCTCGTTGAATCAAAGATGGTTAAGTTTTCTAGCCATAGACATGAGTTGTCATTTGATTAATGGGATCACATCATTACAGAATGATGTTATTGACTTGGCCCATTCCGTTAGCTTAGCATTCGATCGTTTAGTATATTGCTCTTGCTTTCTTCATGACTTATACAAGTTCCTATAACTATGAGATTATGCAACTCCCGAATACCGGAGGAACACTTTTTGTGCTACCAAACGTCACAACGTAACTGGGTGATTATAAAGGTGCTCTACAGGTGTCTCCGAAGGTACTTGTTGGGTTGGCATAGATCGAGATTAGGATTTGTCACTCCGATTGTCGGAGAGGTGTCTCTGGGCCCTCTCGGTAATGCACATCACTATAAGCCTTGCAAGCAATGCAACTAATGAGTTAGTGGCGGGATGATGTATTATGGAACGAGTAAAGAGACTTGCCGGTAATGAGATTGAACTAGGTATTGAGATACCGACGATTGAATCTCGGGCAAGTAACATACCGATGACAAAGGGAACAACGTATGTTGTTATGCGATTTGACCGATAAAGATCTTCATAGAATACATAGGAGCCAATATGAGCATCCAGGTTCTGCTATTGGTTATTGACCGGAGACGAGTCTCGGTCATGTCTACATAGTTCTCGAACCTGTAGGGTCCGCACGCTTAACGTTCGGTGACGATCGGTAATATGAGTTTATGTGTTTTGATGAACCGAAGGTAGTTCGGAATCCCGGATATGATCACAGACATGACGAGGAGTCTCGAAATGGTCGAGACATAAAGATTAATATATTGGAAGCCTATATTTGGACATTGGAATGGTTCTGGTTGAAATCGGTAGTTTACCGGAGTGCCGGGGGGGTTACCGGAACCCCCCGGGGGTTAATGGGCCTTGATGGGCCCTAGTGGAGATAGAGAGGGCCCGGCCAGGGCAGGCCGCACGCCCCCTCCCCTTTAGTCCAAATAGGACAAGGAAAAGGGGGGCGGCGCCCCCCTTGCCTTCCCCCTCTCCCACTCCTTCCTCCCCCATCCTAGTGGGACTAGGAAAGGGGAGTCCTACTCCCACTAGGAGGAGGACTCCTCCTCTTGGCGCGCCCTGCAAAGGCCGGTCGGCCTCCCCCTTGCTCCTTTATATACGGGGGTAGGGGGGCACCCCAAGATACACAAGTTGATCAGTTGATCCTTTAGCCGTGTGCGGTGCCCCCTCCACCATAATCCACCTTGGTCATATCATAGCGGTGCTTAGGCGAAGCCCTGCGTCGGTAGCATCATCATCACCATCATCACACCGTCGTGCTGATGGAACTCTCCCTCGAAGCTATGCTGGATTGGAGTTCGTGGGACGTCACCGAGCTGAACGTGTCCTGAACTCAGAGGTGCCATGCGTTCGGTACTTGGATCGATCGGATCATGAAGACGTATGACTACATCAACCGCGTTCTCATAACGCTTCCGCTTGCGGTCTACGAGGGTACATGGACGACAATCTCCCCTCTCATTGCTATGCATCTCCATGATCTTGCGTGTGCGTAGGAATTTTTTTGAAATTACTACGTTCCTCAACATGTTCTGAGATATGTGACTCCTCCAATGGTCCAATTAGTTTTTATTCTAGTTCTTTATATATTGCAAATTTTTTCTACTGTGGTGACCATGTTCTTGAGCTTGCATGTCAAAATTATACGGTCCAAAGTAGTTTTGATGTATGATACAACCTCTAGTTGCTTATGGGAGTAGTTGCTACCAATTTTGTTGAGTTTGGTTCACTTTTATTTTGAGTCACTAAAAATTTCAGGAATCTTTTAGAGGGAGAAAATGTTTAGGAAAATGTTCCAAGGTGGTTCCTCGAGCAAGAGCTCTCCGAGGCTTGCTATACGCGAGCCAGACCTTGAACCTCCGCGGGAAGCCCTTGTGCGACTGTGTGAATGGCCGTCGGATTCTTTCATGATCCAAGCCAACATTAAGGAAGAGTTTGACATGTACGTGCATAATGTTGGATTAACGAAATTCGTATCAGATAAGTGCTCGCAATACTAGAATCTTACTAATTCTTTTTTTGCGGAAATTTTCTGATGTGCCACATCAAAATTCTCATATTGTCTTCTTTAACCCATATGAAAAATCCTTTTCGCTTAGACCTTGAGGAGTTTTGCGAAGCATGTAAAATTCCCTTTTGGGGGATATGTACTGAACCTCATAAATCTGATTGCAATGAATTCTTGTTGAGAAACTAGAGGGGAGAAACTAGAGGCATAACACAAGCTACTACAGGGGCATCCATTTCCCTGCTATACATTATTTTGCTATATTCATAGGAAGATGCTAAATGGTAAATAGGAACCTAGCCATCTTTGTGCCCCTAGTCTGAGCAATCTTAAGAGTGTTGTGTTGAGAGATAGAGAAATTAACATGGGGGTTGCTATGATACGTCGTTTACACAACAATGCCTTAGTGGGTGATTACCTTGGTGGAATTTATGCCACTCTCTTAGCCGCTCACCTAGGGATACCTATTAAATAAAATGACAACATGTTGCCACCTAGTTTTCTAGATTATGATGCTATGGTACGCCACCAGTTCCTTGAGGGGGATGACCCTCCGCTCAGATACAGGCTAATATTTAACAGGAGTCGTGTCTTCCATATTACTTTGCCTGCTCCTTCCTTCTTTCATTTCCAGGAAAAACATAGACACTTCAGATTAGAAGAGGAGGCGGAGGAGTACGAGAGGGCGGTAGAGACTACCCGCCTTGAGGAGGCAGCACGCCAAGTAGTGGCGGCTGCATATCAATACAACCCAAACTTCGACTACGGGTATTACCCCGACTACCAGGGACCATAGACCCACTTATGCTAAAAGCCTAAGCTTGGGAGAGTACGTATCTCTCACCGACATTACATTCATGTATTGCACTTTTCATTCCAGTTGTCGATGTTCATCCTTTTTCGTTGTATATCCATGTTAGTTTTTTTTGCTTTCTTCTTGTGTGTCTGAAAATTTCTAAAACCCAAAATATTTCTCTTTTCTTTTTTATTTTATTTCTTGTTTAGTAGTTTGTAGTGTTAAAAGAAAACCCCAAAAGATTTCTTGTTCTTCTTTTACTTGTTGGGATCTTCCCATGTAAATCGTTTTTTCTCGTTTTCGTTTTCCTTCAATTTACTTCCTTCAGAAAAACAAAAACTCCAAAAAATATTTCAGTGTGTTTCTCTTAATTTCTTTTCTTTCCTTTGGGTTGTTGAGCGGAGAAGACCACGATGAAAATTTGAGTCCACGGCAGATTCCAGCTTAGTCCATGCCACACTTGCACTATTATTATTTTCATATCATTCGGTCATGCAAGTGAAACGCAATAATGACGATGATTCAATGAAGTGATTGAGGTGAAGAAAAGCTAGTATGAACTCATTTTGTTTTTGCTTTTGTAAATATGTTAGCTCATCGCTCTTGATTCAGTATTATTACGAGTAAACATGTTTGTGATGATAATTAGAGATGATAGTTTCTCATGGCATGCTTAATTAGCTAGGAGTGGATAATGATTTATCTTGTGTGTCAACATGCATGAAAATGGTTATGATGTAGTATAATAGTATGGTATCATCCTCTGAATGTTTCGAGTGGCTTGACTTGGCACATGTTCACGCATGTAGTTGATTGAAAACCAACATAGCCTCCATAATATTTATGTTCATGGTGTTTGATATCCTACTCATGTTTGCATTCAATGTTAATTACTCTCAATGCATGTTTATGACCGTTTTCACTCTCTAGTTGCTTGCTTCTCAATCTATTTGCTAGCCTTCACCTATACTAAGCGGGGATACTGCTTGTGCATCCAAACCCTTAAACCCAAAGTTGTTCCAGATGAGTCCATTGTATCTACCTATATGCGGTATTACCCTGCCATTCTAAGTAAATTTTCATGTGCCACCTCTAAATATTCAAATGAACATCTGTTTTGTGTGCCCGTACCGCTCGTGGAGAGATTGGGGTGGTCAATATTTTCCATGCTAAGCGCGTTATTCTCATGATGAGTGTTTATTCACTCGCCCTTGCACGAGAGGGGCTGGTAATCGGGATGCCCAATCCCATAATCAAAATTGCAAAAATAATAAAACTAACTCCCCCTGAATGTTGTTGGTATGGAGGGCACCCGAGGATTCGGCTAGCCATGGCTTGTGTTTGTTGGTGGAGGGAGAGTACACTTTACTTTTACCGCTTGGGAACCGTCGCTAATTTGTTTAGCATGGAAGATATTGAAAACTCTTGGTCGTGACTGTCGGATGTGGGGTTCCGGCAAACCCTTAAGGTTCGAACACTAGGGTGTGCGCGAAGTCTTTCCCTCCTACCGATCTACGCCCTAGCTCGCTAAGATCTCGCAGACGAACTCGACGAACACGCAACGCAGAAAGACACGAGATTTATACTGGTTGGGGCCACCGTTGTGGTGTAATACCCTACTCCAGTGTGTGGTGGTGGATTGCCTCTTGGGCTGATGAAGAACAGTACATGGGGAAGACCAACCTCCTGAGGTTGAGGTGTTCTTGTGGCTAGGGTAGGCTCTTGATCAGATTGGATCAAGCTAAGATCCGATGCTCCTATTGTGGTGGCTAGCTCTACTTATATAGGCCATGGTCCTCTTCCCAAATGTTGAGCAGGAAGGGAGCCAACAACAGCGGGAAAATTTGAAGGGGGACAACTAGTACAAGCTATCTTGACAAAAGTGGTCTTCGCGTGTGAAAAGCTCTGGTGGTGATGCCGTCTTGGGCTCCACGATGACCTCTGTCTTGCCCTCCTTCTGGTCTTGGTCTTGTTGCACTGATATGGCAACCTTTGCCTGATGCCTTGGTACTCTTCGCCTGCGCTGGCCTCCTTAGCACCAAAGAGGAAACAAGGACGCTGCATGCGCTGGCGCCCGCCTGGTGCCGATCGTCATGGCTCACGTCACGAGAGCCTCGTGAGGTTGGCCCCTGCCTTGATATCTCCGCTCCTTGTGAGCCTGCCTGACAAAGCCACTCCTGAGGAGGTCTTGCGTCGTCCGTCTCGCGAGGCTTGTCCCCTCGCGAGAGTCTTGGATGCCTTGTTGATGAAGATGGGCTGTACGGTCTGCTGGCTTAGCCTCTCCGTGGGCCGCAGGTAGGCAAGTCTGGGGACCCCCGTTCCCAGAACGCCAACCGTAGCCCCCGGGCCCAAGGTGCACTCAGGCTTGGCTTCGCGGTGAAGCCAAGGGTCAAGTTCGGAGCGCCGCGGGCCCCAAAACTCTACGGCCTCGATTGACGCGTGGCGGTTGATTGGACGTGGGTGTCTCCACTTCCCCACGCTGCCTCGACAACTGCTTGACCTGACAAAAGGCTGGCGCAGGCAGTTCTCGCCTTCATTGCTTCTTTCTCGCCTCGCTCCAGATCCCCTTCTTGCTCCTTGCTACCGCCGCCTCCAGATCCACTCCAATCTCATCCTGCATCTGTGATCCATGGCGCCGCGCAAGGTCAAGACTTCCTCGGCACCAGCTTGGTATGAGCCGGCCCTTGAGGCCCCCACCGTCATGGAGAAGAGCCTCGCCTCCATGCGCCTGCTGACGGCGGGTGAGAGCAATGAGTGGGGGGAAATCGAGCTTCGGCTTGCCTCCAACGTGCCGGAGCCTGAGGGAAGCACCTTCTTCCCCTTCTTCTCGAGCAGCGTTGCCGTCAGGTTGGTTCCTCCCTTCCCTGATTTCTTTTATGAAGTCCTCGACCACTACGGGCTGCAGGCGTTGCATCTCCATCCCAACTCTGTCCTCGTCATGTCCATCTTCGCCTATTACTGTGAGGCGTATCTAGGCGTGATGCCATCTGTGGCGCTCATGCGCCATTTCTTCTTCCTCCGTGTCAGGGAGGTGCACGTTTCCGGATGCGCTAATTTCGTCGCATGCGGAAAGGCCAACTCGATCTCGAGCACCGGGAAGAGGGCCGACAACATTCGATCCAAATGGGTCATGATGGACGCCAAGCGTGCAGATCCGCATCTGGTGCTGCCAACGGCGGCGCCCTCTTCCAACAGGGGGTGGCCCAAGGCAGAGCTTACCGACGAGCGGGCATCGTTAGTGTTGGGGCAGATGATGACCGACTTGAAGTCGGGTAACGCGAGGGCGGCCAAGGTGATGGGTGTCATGCTCCTGAGGGGGTTCTTAACGCTGCGAATTGCTCCGCTACAGGCGCGCGCCCCCCTGTGGGAGCTTGAAGAAGAGGGAAACAAGACCCGCCTGAGGCCGGGGGACCTGCCTGGTGATGAATTGGCCGCTGTCCTGCGCCTCATAGTTGGGGACAACCAGGAGTACCCTCCAAGCGCCTTTGCCCCCTTGTTCCAACGCAGGGACCGGGCGGAATTCGTTGCCTCCAGGCCGACTTTTGACGCGCGTGGCCTGGTGCCGCCGGCGCTCTCGGGAGCCCCTGCAGCACAGAAACCGATGGAGGTGTCCTCCGACGAGTCCCGCGGGGAGGAAGAAGAGGAGGTGGACTCGGAGAAGACCCTCGAAGAGGTGGGGGAGACCTCCCCTCTGCGCAAAGCTGAGATCCTCCGCGCCCTTCCTGACGATGCCGAGGCCAACGCCCGCCAGGAGGAGAGGGAGCAGCCCCTCATTCCGATGAGGGGTAGGTCGTTGCTGGTGGCTCGCGATGCCACCTCCGTCCTGACACCTCCTGGGGCTGGCTCCGGCTCTGCCTCTGCATCGCCTGGCGCCGCCGGAGCCCGAACGCCTGCTCCTCAGGTCCCGATGCTGTCAGGCTTCAAGCTCCCCAAGCGGAAGTATGTTGTAGTGGATCAGTAAGTGTCTCGAGCTTCGCCTTGTCCCTGTTTGCACTCACCATTTCCTGATGCTCGCCCTTGGTTGATCAGGCCGACATCTTCGGCGAAGAAGAGGAAGGAGGACGTGGTGGCCATGCCTCCCTTCACGGAGAAAGGAGGCAGCAGCGCACGCATCTCCCTAGCCTGGTCGTCCTCGCGGGGCCAAGAGGAACGTCGCCGCGTGGAATCAGCCCCCATGGCCCCGTTGGCTCCGGAAGTGCCGGCGCCCGGTGCGGCTGATGAGGTCCCAGCTGCTCCGGAACTCGCGACCTCCTAGGCCCTGGTGATGATGTCGCCTCCTCCCGCTGCTGCACCTCCATTCCCAGGTTCTTCTGCTCCTGCTGCTGCTCTGGAACGTGCTCTTTCGGAGATGACCCAGCTGTAGGCGGATCTCCTGAGCGTGGACCCATGCCTTGTGGCCAGGCGCTTGGAGCTGGCCTCAGGCTGGCTCCACTCCGACTTGGCTGTTCGCGCGGCGCTGAGCCAGGCCGCTGCGGCTTCTGAGAAGGAGAAGTAGAGTGCCGCCAACGCCACAGCCGATCATGAGACGGCGCTAAAAGACGCCAAGGCCGCCTGTGACCGCTGCCAGGTGCTGGAGGACGAGTTGCAGAGCTTGCGCGACAAGCACGCCGAAGAAGCACGCTGCCATCAAGCGAAGGAGGAGGAAATGAAGACTCGAGAGGACGCCATCAAGAACCGTGATGTTGAGCTGGCGGAGTTGGGGAGGACGCAGGCCGCCGAGCGCAACCGGTTGGAAGAGCTGGAGCAGAAGGCGACTGCGAGGGAGGCCGATCTCGACGCCAAGGCGCGAGTCCTGACCGAAGACCGCGTGGCCTTTGCCGACCTCGAGAAGAGATCCCGCAAGGCACTGAAGACGCTCTACGAGCACGGCCTGGAGAAGTCGCTGGCCACCGATGAGGAAGGCTCCGCCCGGCTGCTTCCTCTCTTGGTGATGGCCCTCGAGGAAGTCGTTGATGGCGTTGGTGTTGGAAATATGCCCTAGAGGCAATAATAAAAGTATTATTATTATATTTCCTTGTTTATGATAATTGTCTTTTATTCATGCTATAATTGTATTATCCGAAAATCATAATACACGTGTGAATACATAGACCACAATACGTCCCTAGTAAGCCTCTAGTTGACTAGCTCGTTGGTCAACCGATAGTCATGGTTTCCTGACTATGGACATCAGATGTCATTGACAAGCGGGATCACGTCATTAGGAGAATGGCGTGATGGACAAGACCAGTCCTAAGCATAGCACAAGATCGTGTAGTTCGTTTTGCTAGAGCTTTTCCAATGTCAAGTATCTCTTCCTTAGACCATGAGATTGTGTAACTCCGGATCTTTGTAGGAGTGCTTTGGGTGTACCAAACGTCACAACGAATCGGGTGACTATAAAGGTGCACTCTGGTATCTCCGAAAGTGTACATTGGGTTGACACGGATCGAGACTGGGATTTGTCACTCCGTATGACGGAGAGGTATCTCTGGGCCCACTCGGTAATGCATCATCATAATGAGCTCAAAGTGACCAAGTGTTTGGTCATGGGATCATGCATTGCGGTACGAGTAAAGTGACTTGCCGGTAACGAGACTGAACGAGGTATTGGGATACCGACGATCGAGTCTCGGGCATGTAACGTACCGATTGACAAAGGGAATAGTATACGGGGTTGCTTGAATCCTCGACATCGTGGTTCATCTGATGACATCATTGATGAGCATGTGGGAGCCAACATGGGTATCCAGATCCCGCTGTTGGTTATTGACCTGAGAGCCGTCTCGGTCATGTCTGCGTGTCTCCCGAACCCGTAGGGTCTACACACTTAAGGTTCGGTGACGCTAGGCTTATTTGGAAGACTTGTATGTGATTACCGAATGTTGTTCAGAGTCCCGGATGAGATCCCGGACGTCACAAGGAGTTCCGGAAGGGTCCGGAGGTAAAGATTTATATATGGGAAGTTGTCAAACGGACACCGGAAAGTTTTGGGGGCATATCGGTATTGTACCGGGGCCACCGGAAGGGTTCCGGGGGTCCACCGGGAGGGGCCACCCCTCCCGGGGGGCCACATGGGCTGCATGGGGAAGGAGCCAGCACCTGGTGGGCTGGGCGCCCCCCCTTGGGCCCATGCGCCTAGGGTTGGGGGGGGGGCACCCTCGAGGGGCGCCCTTGCTTGGGGGCAAGTCCCCCTCCCTTGGCCGCCCCCCTCTAGATGCCATCTAGAGGGGCATTACTGTCCCTTCCCCTATAAATAGAGGGGTGAGGGAGGGCTGCAAGACACTTGAAGGTGCAGCCCTCCCTCCCCAACACCTCCTCCTCCGCTGCGTGTGCTTGGCGAAGCCTGCTTGGGGCTGTCACTCCACCATCATCACGCCGGGCGTCTGCTGCTGGAGCCATCTTCCTCAACCTCTCCTTCCCCTTGCTGGATCAAGAAGGAGGAGACGTCCGTCTGCACTGCACGTGTGTTGAACGCGGAGGTGCTGTCCGTTCAGCACTTGGTCATCGGTGATCCGAATCACGGCGAAGTACGACTCCATCATCACCATCCCTTGATCGCTTCCGCACTTTTCGATCTACAAGTGGTATGTAGATGCAAACTCACTCCCTTGACTCGTTGCTTAGATGAACTCATAGATGGATCTTGGTGAAACCGTAGGAAATTTTTTAATTTTCTGCAACGTTCCCCAACAGTTGGTCCCATGGCGGAGGCGGAAGCTCGCATCCTGTCTTCAGCTGCATTGACCCGTGTCTTCAGCCACCTGCACCTTCGCGACCCCGGCACTTGTCTTGACGGGCTGCTGGAGCCTGTGGCTGAAGATCAATACGAGGCCGCCGCCGCAGCCGTGCAAGGTCAGGTGGAGGCCTTGTTGAAGAAGTTCCGCGGCTTTGTCTCTTCTCCTTTGTCCGGAGATGTTGCCGATCCTGCAGCTGGTGGTGAAGGTGAAGACAACGTCGCTCACGAAGTAGCACCTTCCGCAGGTGATGGCGGCGTCCGGGAGTGACCTGCGGCTATTCTCCTGTATCGTTCCTGCAACATGCATTAGGCCTCGTGGAGGCATTTAGACTTTTCATTTGGTATCATGAGAACAATGTGTTTGTAATATTTGCTTCGAGATTTTGCGATTTCCTTCCTATTTGCTTTGCGTTCTGTGTCGGCAAAGCCCGGCCCTGCGTATACCTCAATCGCCATTGGGCCGACCGGAGACCAGGACGGACCTGGAGTGAGGGGCTACATGACCAGTTAGGCTCCTGAGTCGCGATGCTCAGGAGTCCCCCTTGACGCGCAAACAACTTATAGGGAGAGTTCGCGAGGATAGATTAATGTTCTACGTCGGCAGAGCCCGGCCCCGGGCATACCTCAACCGCCATTGGGCCGACTGAGACCAGACGGACCAAGGAGTGAGGGGCTACGTGACCGCTTAGGCTCATGAGTCCCGATGCTCGTGGAGTCCCCTTGACGTGCAAACAATTCCCATACCTGCCTCGCCGAGGCCCTCGGAGGGGGCGCTGACGCCAGTGTCCAGGAGACCTGGTTGGGTGGCGTGCGCTTGGGTGTGACCCGAGCGGGTGTGGCCCGAGCACAGTCCCCATGCCCAGCCCCTTCGCGTGGCTCTCCTGAGGGGAGGCATTCCGGTGAGGCTAGACGCTGAGCTTTGGGCTCCCTGAGGTTGGTACGACCGTGGGGCCGCCCTCAGTTGTTTATCACCAGCGTGGAGCATAGTGCTTCCGCTTGTGCACAGGCATAGCCGCTCCTCGGCAGTGTCGACGGCCGCGCGGAGCATGGTGCTTCCACTTGTGCGTGGGATGGGGGCCGCCCTCCGAGAGGAGCCCCTGGGGCATGTACAGCCCTGCCCTGACACGTGGCTTGCACGGCAGGGCTGGAGGTGTATCTGGGCACTCGTGAGCCAGCGCGGGACTCACGAGACCCTACCTCAAGGCGGGTTGCGCCTGGTCTTGAGTCTTGGTGACTGTGTGTTCCTGCAAGGCGGTTAGGTGCAAGCACTCTACGTCCTCAGGTCCCGCCCTCGAGCGAGCTCGGCCTTGTTGGTATGCCAGGTCGCGATGCCGTGGTCAAGGCCAGGGGGTGAGGGCTGGAGAACCAGTAAGAGCTCCTGAGTCACGATGCTCAGGAGCCCCCCTTTTAACGCACAAGCGAATTGCACGGGGTGAATGGACCCGTGGCGGGTGGCGGTCGAGTAGGCGATAACCGTAAGCAGGTTAAGCATGGAAAGCAGATTAGCTTGGGTAAATGTAGGAAGATACATGCCACTGGGTCCGGCCCGAGCGGCTTGGGGACGATGCAGCCCGAGGGGCGCCCCCGGTGAGGTAAGCTAAAGACATAAGAAAAAGGGATACATGCCGCAGGGACGGACCCACGCGGCCTGGGAATAATGCAGCCCGAGGGGCACTCCCGGCTAAATGAGCTTGGAAGATGTCACCTGGTTCTGTAGACGAAGTAGAGTTGGTGTAGCTGAAGGCGTGCGTCGAAGGAATGACTCCTCATGAGCCACCGGAGCCCCGAGCTTCGGGAGGCTCTGGGGGCTCGGGAGGTTCCCTGAAGACTGTCTCCATCTCTTCCAGGATGGCATGGTACCTGGCCTCCTGAGCCGCCAGGACACGCCGCATGTTGCGCTGATAGGCTGACGCCACGCTCGGCAAGCCGAAGGGCATGCGAACGTAGCTGTGTGGCGGGCCCTCGCAGCGGCCCACACGCGAAGGCCAGAAGCGCTCCTGAGATGCGGCCCTGTTGAGCCCTGGGACGTCGATGCAGACCACAGGGCTGTGCCTCGAGAGTGGCTACCGCCGCGCATGGCTCTTGCGTCTTGCAGTTCCTGAGTGGTCTTGGCGGTAAACTCCTGAGTGGTGGGCGCTCCTTGCCCTGTGTTCACCTAAGGGAAACGTGCCACGAAACACGCCTCGAAGTGGTTCCCAAGCGCCTCCCTCGTGAGGTTGGCAAGGTCTAAGGCCCTCCAGAGAGAGCCCGAGACCTGCCCGAGGTGGGCGCAGGGCGCGCCTTCCTATGCGATGGAGGGAGGCGCCCCTGGGACGGACGCTGATCCTGATGAGGCTCCTGCCGTGATGCCATCCTCCTGAGGTCCTGCGCGGCGCAGCTGCTTCTTCTTGGGGATGGTCTCCAAAGGGTCCTTGCTTCTGCTGTCGGGGTCGTCGATTGCTGCAGCCTGGAAGGCGCGCTCGAGGGAGCACACCACATCTCTTTGTTCACATTGGACCGTGATGATTCCGCCGCTTCCCGGCATCTTGAGGACATTGTAGCCGTGGTGGGTGACCGCCATGAACTTGGCCAGGGCTGGATACCCGAGGATGGCGTTGTACGGCAGGCGGATGTGCGCGACGTCAAAGTCGATGAGCTCGGTGTGGTAGTTCTTGCGCTCTCCGAAGGTGACAGGCAGGCGGACCTGCCCTATCGGTGTGGTGGAAATGTCAGTCACTCCTGGGAAAGGTTTGGTAGCCTGGAGCTGCTCATATGGCACTTGGAGGTTGTCGAACATGTCGACGGAGAGGACGTTGAGCCCTGCGCCGCCGTCAATGAGGGTCTTGGTAACCTGCACATTGTTGATGATTGGAGAGCACAGCTGTCGGTGTCAAAACCGGCGGATCTTGGGTAGGGGGTCCAGATCTGTGCGTCTAGGCTGATGGTAACAGGAAGCAAGGGACACAGATGTTTACCCAAGTTCGGGCCCTCTCGATGGAGGTAAAACCCTACTTCCTGCTTGATTAATACTGAAGATATGGGTAGTACAAGAGTAGATCTACCACGAGATCATAGAGGCTAAACCCTAGAAGCTAGCCTATGATGTTATGATTGTAATTGTGATCGGCCTTCTAAGGACCAACCTCTCCGGTTTATATAGACACCGGAGAGGGCTAGGGTTTACATGGAGTCGGTTACAAGGAAGGAAATATAATATTCAGATCGCCAAGCTTTCCTTCCACGCCTAGGAAAGTTCCATCCGGACACGGGACGAAGTCTTGAGTCTTGTATCTTCACGCTTCAATAGTCCGGACGCGGTATATAGTCCGGCTGTCCGGATACCCCCTAGTCCAGGACTCCCTCAGTAGCCCCTGAACCAGGCTTCAATGATGATGAGTCCGGCACGCAGTCTTGTCTTCGGCATTGCAGGGCGGGTTCCATCTCCGAATAATCCAAAGTACCTGTTACGACGAATAGTGTCCGGAACTCCATCAATGTTGTATTCCTTGGCTTCAGTGCCTCAATAATGACCATCTCCACGTGTCGAGCGAATGCGAGGAGCCGAGGTATTTTTCGCATTTGCCACCCTCAATCCTTTGGGCTGACCGCCTATTTGAAGAGACGGGGATTCTCAGATCCAAACCTCACTCCTCCCCCTCGAGCAAGCATCCAACAGAGCGCTCCGAAAAAAACCATTCCAACATGGTCGGTCGTCGCAGCTCCTCTGCTCGCTCTCCCTGATCCAAGCTGGGGGACTGGGAAGAGTGTTCAGTTACCCATAGCCATTTGATCGAGTTACAAACCCAAGGGTTTCTCCCACTAGCATTCATGGTCCCCGTCCGAGCCGGAATAGCCACCTATAATGGCGGGGAACAAGCGGAGAGATCTCCCAATCCATCTCCAGAGGAGCGAATATGCCTCATCTTGCATCTGCTAAGGGGCGTCGGGTTTCCTATCCACCCGTTCCTTCACGGGCTCCTGGAGTTCTATGGCCTCTAGTTACACAATCTTACCCCTGCCTCCATACTACATATAGCAGGGTACATTACCCTTTGCGAGCTATTTTTAGGCTGCGAGCCTCACTTCGGGTTATGGAAGAAGCTGTTCTGCCTTGTCCCCCGCAACCAGGGAGAATCCCTATGTCAGGTGGGCGGGGCCGAAGTATGGCGCATTGCCGAGACCGGATACTTATCCGGCACTCCCAAGAAGGCACCAGAGAACTGGCCTTCAGAGTGGTTCTATATTGACGACGTTCCCCTTCTGGATCCAGTCCGGATAGGTTTCCCCTAGTTCAGCAACGCCCCGCCGAGGGCACGTCTAAGCCGGCGCCCCCGAGGCCCCCAAGAGGAGGATACCAGGGAAATATATTACCTGATGAGCAGGATAAATTTACTGGCCAAATCCGGACTGACGATAGTCGAGGTTATGGCGATATGCATAATACGGGGAGTGCAACCGCTTCAATATCAGGGGAAGCCCATGTGGCACTTCAACGGGGAAGATGATGCCACTCGCTGTGGCCGTAAGGGTCCGGACTCCGCCACTGCTCTGGCAAGAATATTGTCCGATTTATACAAAGGGGAAGAGGAGGAATTCCTTCACATCAAACCATGAGATGGATTCTCCATGTACAACCCCCCAAACCGGGTAAGTTGTCATTCCTTTCCCTACGTCACTTATTGTGGCATTCTTTGCTAAGATCATCTGCCTCGATATTCCCGAGCAGGAACTGAGGAGGGCCGTAGAAGGAATCTCCAGCCCCTCCCCGCAGCCAGAGGACCCCGGAAGGGCCCTAGATCCAGGTCTTGAAGAAGATCCGGATACTACCGTGGAGCTTCTCAACGGGGTATTTTATCAAGCGAGCTGCGATGGCACCTCAGTGGCCATTACCGCCGACTATCCCGGACCGCTTCCTACGTCGCGCGTAAGCCAAGTCGAAGAACCCTACCCTCCGAAGAGGACTCCCTTCAGATGTCATACCTTACCCTTGAAGTGTCGTGTTTTTGCAGAGACGACGATCGGAGCGTGGGGCCGAGCCTCTAGGGACTCGTCAGCCAAGGGCGCCCGGATTGGGAAGGCTCAAGAGGAAGGCGGTAAGTGTCGACTCGCTGCTACAGAGGTAAGGCAAAAACTTGTGCTGTGATTATGGCATTTTTGAAGTATGACAACACCCTTTGTGTCCTGGTAAGAAGAGGAGCAGCCGGACTATATCCGGGGATCCTGCCAACCACGCCTCCACCAGCCGGATTCCGAAACCGGCTTCGAGAACGGAGGCGGGAGCGGGGCTGATGCCACATAGTTCTCCTACAGAGAATGCGGATATGCTCTCGGCCACGAATTCTGAAGTAGAGAGCGCCATGAATCACCTGCGCCGACGGGCCGTACTTCGGAACAACATCTTTTCCGAAGAGGCATTTAACGCCTTCAATTGGGGAGACGCATACATCCGAGCTGCTCAAGGCAGACTTGCCCGAGCGACAAACCAGTATACCCAAGATATACGGGTAAGAAAATTTGATAAGCATGTGTAGCAGTAGCCCCTGAGACTTGAAACGGTTGGAACAACTGTTTTAAGGATCAATTTATGCACAGGTCCTTGTAGATAAGAATGAGCAATTGTCTCGGGGCTGGAGGAGTGCAAGGCCGAGGCGAGGGCGCATGATTGCCAAGTTAGAGGAATCCCAAAATCCCTCATCTGGTAATAGTTGTCTCACTTGTACGAAGATGCACCAGCTAGTAAATGGCTAATATGACAAGTCTAACAGAAAATTTTGCAGACAATCCTGGGGTGAATCCGGAGGGCGTAAGAGAGGATGCATCGCATCTCAAAAGGCAGCTGGAGGTTGGCAAGCGTATTCTTACGCAAGTTAGGCAGGAGAAGAACAATCTTCAAGATGCCAAAGTCCAGCTGGACGGGGAGTTAAAATATCTCCGCGCTCAGCTGGCGGACTCCGTGAAGGAGAACAAAAGGCTTCGACGCGGCATTTACAGTAAGTGCCTAGACGAACTGTAGTATAGTTCGGCACGGAAGTATATTGAAAGAATTTTGCTTGCAGGAATGTTAACGGGTGGCCCTGAGGAGGAGATGCCCTCATCTGCAAGTGATTTACTGCAAGACCTTTACATGGCTGCGAAGCGAGCTCGGCAAGTGATGCAGGGTGTTGCTCAGGCTTTGTGGCCATCAAGCTTGCTGCCGAATGGCATGGGGGAGCTTGTGGATATGCTTTAAGGAGCACGACGGCGCTTACGACTGTGGAAGATGCCCGCTTGCCGGCAAGGCGCAAGAGAAGCCTGGGCTATGGTGAAGACGCGCTACACCAAGCTGGACCCGAACCATATGGCCGAAGTAGGACCGGCGGGGCCCGATGGGCAAGAAATTCCCGTGAGTCTGGTGTATGACCAGGTAGCGTTAGCCGCAAAGTATTCTCAATAGGATTGTAAGCTAGATAGCCTGTTGGATGGTATAGAGGAGGAATATAGTCAGTCCAAGTGACTGTGTAATTCAATGGACATAGTTAGCCCCTAGCCGGATTAAAATCGTTTGTCATGGCGGACCTTTTCGCTTCAGCCCCCGAATCCTATAGTCCGGGGTGTGTCCGAATACTCACTCAGTTATACAAAACCGGGGTATGCGTGGACACCAGGCATAGGGGTCATAAGTGCTTGAACAGACAAGTACCCAACTAGTTATGTTATATTACATGGATAGTAAGAAACATCTTCCAGGGAGAATAGTTCCGTTAGGGGTTCCTTTCCTGGTAAGCATGCTTGACAATGCACATGTCCGGACTGCGAACGATTATGCAGGATACAAAACTTACGGGATTTGCGTTGTAATAAACGAATACATCTTTTGTTCACCGACCGAATATTCTCTTAAGGAAGCTAGCTTTCGGCTTCACCCAGTCTGAGGTACACATCCGGCTGAACCGGCAGTAACAATCACAGAGGTGCTCCCCTTATGCCCTAGCCGAATTAACGAGAACGTAGGGCATAAACACAAGAGCCAGGCAACCCAGCTTGGCAACATCTTAAGTCATATCGATGCATATAATGGTGAAGAAAAGGCACATATGGAAAAAGAATGCATATGTGATGGGCAAAAAGCCAAGTGAGTAATTACTTTTAGCTTCCGTATAGGAAGCCCCCAGGTATTGCTTACACACCTAGTGCGGCCGGAGTGATCCGGGAATCCGCACTGTATTGAATACTTTGTGTGAAGAGAGAAAAATGTCGAGAAAGGAAAAAGGGATGGAGCATAATTAAAAAGGAGGGGTTAGGAGACGAACATTGAGTTCGGCGTTAGGTGTAGAATCTCCGTAGTCTGGCCGTGTTCCATCGGTTCGCCTTGAGTTTGTTATCGGATGCATTACGTAAGCGGTACGCTCCTCCGGTGAGAACTTTGTCAATGATGAAGGGACCCTCCCACTTGGGTTTGAGCTTGTCCTTCTTCTTCTCCTGTAGACGTAGAACGAGCTCGCCAATGTTGTAAGTTTTGGCCCGCACTTCTCTGCTTTGATATCGTCGAGCCTGCTGCTGATAGAATGCGGAGCGGGCTTTTGCGACGTCGTGCTCCTCCTCCAGGGCGTCCAAGTTATCCTGCCGATCTAACTCGGCTTCCTTCTCTTTGTACATGCGTAGTGGCGAATCATGTATTATATCGCAGGGTAATACTGCTTCCGCGCCGTACACCATAAAAAATGGTGTATATCCGGTGGTGCGATTTGGCGTGGTCCGCAGCCCACAGAGTACGGAGTCGAGCTCCTCGACCCAGTGCGTATCCGACTCTGTCAAGGATCGCACTAGTCTGGGTTTGATGCCGCTCATGATGAGACCATTTGCCCGCTCTACCTGGCCGTTTATTTGGGAATGGTAGGCAGGCGTAATCAAGCTTAATGCCCATTTTGCACACCAAGTTTTCACTTAAATGCGTCTGTGAATTTTGAGCCATTATTAGTGATGATCTTTGTGGGGACACCGTATCGATTATGCGACCCCGGATATGAAGTCTATTACTGGTCGGATTCGCCCGTTTTGACTGGTTTGGCTTCTATCCATTTGGTGAATTTGTCCACCATGACCAAAGTATTTTTTCTTATGGCTTCCCCCTTTAAGAGGTCCAACCATATCCAGCCCCCAGACCGCAAAGGGCCAAGTTATGGGGTTGTTTGGAGAGCGATAGTGGGCATATGACTCTGATTGGCGAAGAGCTGGCAACCAACGCAATGTTGGACAAGGTCCTGTGCGTCTGCTCGGGCCGTCGGCCAGTAGAAACCTGTACGGAAGGCCTTGCTGACTAATGCTCGAGCCGCGGCGTGGTGTCCGCCCAGTCCGGCATGGATTTCCGCCAAGAGTTGCCGCCCTTCCTCTTCGGAGATGCATCTTTGGAGTACTCCGGTAGCGCTTTTCTTGTAGAGTTCCCCTTCGTAGACTTTGTAAGCTTTAGAGCACCGGACGATGCAGCGTGCTTCATTTTGGTCTTCGGGGAGCTCCTGCCTATTTAGGTAGGCCAAGAAAGGCTCAGTCCACGGGGCGATTACAGCCATGATTTCATGGGCCGAGGACGTTATTTCGGTGGTAGAACCTCTGACTATGTCTGATAGTACGAAATCTAGGGGTGTATTCAGATCCGTGCTAGTATTGCCGGACTCCCCTTCCCATACTACGGATGGCTTGAACAGCCGTTCCAAGAATATGTTAGGTGGGACAGGGTCGCGTTTAGCACCGATGCGAGCAAGGACGTCCGCCGCTTGATTGTTTTCTCGGGCCACATGGTGGAACTCGAGCCCCTCGAACCGAGCTGACATCTTGAGGACGGCATTATGGTAGGCCGCCATTTTTGGGTCCTTGGCAACGAAATCTCCATTTATTTGCGATATTGCGAGGTTTGAATCCTCACGCACTTCTAGGCGTTGAATGCCCATAGAGACTGCCATCCGAAGACCGTGCAACAGAGCCTCATATTCGGCTGCATTGTTGGAGTCTGTGTGTAATATTTGGAGGACGTACTGGACCGTGTCTCCGGTGGGAGACGTCAGGACTACACCTGCTCCCAATCCGGCCAGCATTTTAGAGCCGCCGAAGTGCATGATCAAGTTTGAGTATTCGCCGTACTCTTTAGGGAGTTTGGCTTCTGTCCATTCGGCGACGAAGTCAGCCAATACTTGCGACTTGATGGCCCGCCGTGGTTTGTAAGTTATGTCGAACAGAAGGAGCTCAATGGACCATTTGGCAATCCGGCCCGTAGCATCGCAGTTATTTATTATGTCATTGAGTGGTACTTTGGAGGCCACCATAATGGAACACTCTTGAAAGTAATGTCGTAGCTTCCGGGATTCCATGAAAACCGCGTATGCTATTTTTTGATAGTGTGGGTATCGGGATTTGCATGGGGTTAGGACCGTGGATACGTAGTAAACCGGCTTCTGGAGCAGGAATTTGTATCCTTCAGCCTCTCGTTCAACGATGAGCACTGCGCTTACAACTTGATGCGTTGTAGCTATTTATAGCAGCATAGGTTCGTCAATATTCGGCGCTGTTAGTACTAGATTACTGGCCAATAAGGTCTTTATTTCATCCAGTCCGGCGGCGGCTGCATCTGTCCACACGAAGTGTTCGGTGCACCGAAGAAGGCGGTAAAGAGGTAATGCCTTTTCTCCTAACCTGGAGATAAAGCGGCTGAGAGCAGCCACGCATCCGGCTAGTTTTGGATGTGCTTGAGGTCAGTTGGTATAGCCAACTGTGACAGAGCTCGGATCTTTGCCAGATTCGATTCAATTCCTCTGTTGGAAACAATGAAGCCGAGTAGCTTCCCCGAGGGGATGCCAAAAACGCATTTTTCTGGGTTCAGCTTGATGTCGTATGTCCGGAGATTGTCGAATGTAAGCCTCAAGTCATCTATTAGGGTTTCGATGTGTCTTGTTTTTATGACCACGTCATCCACGTATGCCTCAACTGTTTTGCCGATTTGCTTTTCCAGGCATGTTTGAATCATGCGTTGGTAGGTTCTTGTGGCGTTCTTAAGCCCGAAAGGCATAGTGTTGAAGCGAAAGGGCCATATGGCGTTATGAAGGCTGTTGCAGCTTGGTGGAGACTCTGCCATCTTTATTTGATGGTATCCAGTATCGTCAAGGAAACACAATGAGTCGTGTCCTATTGTGGCATCAATGATTTGATCGATGCGAGGGAGGGGAAAGGGATCCTTGGGGCAAGCCTTGTTGAGGTCTTTAAAGTCGACACATAGGCACCAGGATTTGTCCTTCTTTGGTACCATTACTAGGTTTGCCAGCCAATCCGGATGCTTGATATCTCTGATGAATCCGGCCTCGAGTTTGGCTAGCTCTACCCCCATGGCCTGCCGTTTGGGCTCTGAAAACCGTCTTAGAGTTTGCTTGACCGGTTTGTATCCTTTTAGTATATTGAGGCTGTGTTCGGCCAATCTGCATGGGATGCCTGGCATGACCGATGGGTGCCAGGCGAAGATGTCCCAATTCTCGTAGAAGAAGTCTCGCGGTCTGGCGTCCATCGAGGCTCAGCTGTGTCCCAACGGAAGCTGTCTTCGTGGGGTCCGTTGGATGGACTTGGAATTTGACTATCTCGTCTGCGGGTTTAAATGAGGTGGACCTGGGTCACTTGTCGAGTATCACATCGTCCCTGTCCACGGTGGCCCGCAGTGTCGTTAATTCTTTGGCTGCTAGGGCCTCGGATAATGCCTCCAGGGCTAGTGTTGCGGTTTGTTTTCGGCACGAAGTGCGACGTCCGGATCACTGGCTAGAGTGATGATTCCATTGGGCCCGGGCATTTTAAGCTTCATGTACCCGTAATGGGGTATAGCTTGAAAGCTTGCAAACGCGTCCCGCCCTAAAAGGGCGTGGTATCCGCTGCTAAAAGGGGCCACTTGGAATGTGATTTCTTCGGACCTATAATTCTCCGGGGTGCCGAATACCACGTCAAGTGTGATTTTTCCCGCACACCGTGCTTCCCGACTAGGGATAATTCCCCTGAAGGTTGTGCCACTTTGTTCAATGAGGCCTTTGTCAATTTCCATCTTGCCGAGTGTCTCTTCATAGATCAGATTTAATCCGCTTCCGCCATCCATGACCACTTTAGTGAGCCGAAAGCCGTCAGCGATTGGGCTAAGAACCAGAGCGGCTGGTGCCCGGACAGTCCGGAATCTAGGTTCATTACTGGCATTGAAAGTTATAGCAGTGTCGTTCCACGGGTTCATTTTGGCCATATGGCAAATTTCTGCGGAGCTTCGATGAGCTCGCTTGCACCTACTGTTTGAGGCAAAAGTCTCGAAGACTGTTAATACCGTATTGTGCTCGTTGGCGGGATGTTGTTCTGTAAGAAGATCCTCGCCACTTTTCGCAACCTGTCGGAGTATCCAACATGCCCTAAGGCTATGAGTTGGTGTTGTGTCCGGAGTCTTTGTGGAGTTTACATGGCCCATTGAGCCATTTTTCCAATACGGTTCCCCGCCCTGGGGTGGGCTTTGGTTTCTTGGGGATTGGATCGGACAACGTACGAGAGTTTGCCCGTTTAGTTCAGACAAAGGTTTTGGTGAAAGCCGGATTGTCCCAAAATTCAGTTTGAGTTTTCCAGACGCTTTCCATCGCACAGTACTTCTGTACTATGATTGCTAAGTCCGCAAAGGTACTATGTCACGGTGACTTATAGTATTAAGGATTCCTTTGTCCGTGCAGTTTTTGCAGAAGAGCGAGACTACGTCCTCCTCGTGGCAGTTCTCGACCTTGTTTAGCGCAAGGAGGAATCTGGCCCAGTAATTATGTACTGTCTCCCGGGGCTCTTGCCTTATATGGGAGAGACGATTTAAGTCCGCGTGGGTGGTTATAGCTGAATCCGTATTCTGATCTGATCTAGCACCCCGGGGCATGGAAGCTTCCGAGTTCAACAGCTCGGGATTAGGGACGCTGCCCAATTTTTCCGGCCCCGTGCCCAGTTCTAAGTCCGGGACCCGGGTCATATCCTCCCCCGGGCGAGTGTCCGGCTCAGGGAGCTCGGCGATCCGAACATAATTCGTCCTCAAAATAGAGGGATACTCCTTGTGTGGTTCCTCCACTACCGCTATCTCATGGGTGGCTGGCGGGGATTTAATGTCCCTTTGGTCGGGTTTAAGCCCGATATGGTCATAGTACGTTGCGACTCCCAGAGCGGCGATGCGATCCAAGAGCTCATTAAGGGAAGAGAGCTCTATCGGATCCATCTGTTCGGCGAGTTCCGAATTGATGCGAAGTTTATGCGTGATGACCCGGGAGGCCATCGTCGGTATGACGGACCGATGGGGCGGCCATGACGAGGCCGCCTAGTCGGAGAGTTTGGCCTACAGCCAGGCTCCCCAGCGGTAATGTTGTCCCTGACAACGAGACGAGCCATCGAGCCTTGCAGCGACGACACAGAGGAACTCTCAGTGAAAGCACCAATGTTGGTGTCAAAACCGGCGGATCTCGGGTAGGGGTCCCGATCTGTGCGTCTAGGCTGATGGTAACAGGAAGCAAGGGACACAGATGTTTACCCAGGTTTGGGCCCTCTCGATAGAGGTAAAACCCTACTTCCTGCTTGATTAATATTGAAGATATGGGTAGTACAAGAGTAGATCTAACACGAGATCGTAGAGGCTAAACCCTAGAAGCTAGCCTATGATGGTATGATTGTAATTGTGATCGGCCTTCTAAGGACCAACCTCTATGGTTTATATAGACACTGGAGAAGGCTAGGGTTTACATGGAGTCGGTTACAAGGAAGGAAATATAATATCCGGATCACCAAGCTTGCCTTCCATGCCAAGGAAAGTTCCATCCGGACACGGGACGAAGTCTTGAGTCTTGTATCTTCACGCTTCAATAGTCCGGACGCTATATATAGTCCGACTGTCCGGATACCCCCTAATCCAGGACTCCCTCAACAGCATTGGGAGGGCGCCAGTGGTGGCCGTGCACTTGAGCTGATCTGCCGACTTGAAAGTGATGGAGCATTGGGACCACTTGAGCGAGCGCGTGGCCTCGAGCTTGGGGAGCACCGCGTTCACCTCGTGAGCGAACTGTTTGAAGATGCACTGAGATGCTGGGGCCTGGGCGTCGCCCAAGATGCAGGCGATTGCATGCGGCTCCTAGAAGCCCCCAGCCCCCTCATCCTGATGGTGGTCGTCGTTCCTACTTGGTGGCGGCAGTGGGGGAAGACCGGCGTTGCCCTGAGGGCGATCCTCACGAGGCTTGTCCCTCCAGGCGCCCTCGCGAGGATGGTCCTGCCAGCGGTCCTCGCGAGGCCTGTCGCGCCACTCCTGGTGCGGGCCGCGGTCGCCCCAGCATCAGCCTCCAGGTCCTCCTCCTCCTCGGCCGTAGCCCCGGTCTCTACGCTCGGGGCGTCGACCAAAGCATCCTTCTCGTATGGCTCTGAGCTCTTGGCAGTCACTGGTGTTGTGGTTGTTCAGGTTGTGGAAGGCGCAGAATGGTCGGCTGTTCTTGGATGACTCGGGCTGATCTCTGCCCCGCTTGGTGTCGGGCTCCGCTGCTAGCACTGCCGCTTCCTTGCGCTTCACGTCCTTGGCCTTTGCTTTCTTCTCCTCCGCTCCCATGGCTGGCAGCTCGAGGATGGAGAGGCGCCCCTCCTTAGCTCTTGCGCACTTGGTCGCCAAGTTGTAAAGCTCCTGAGATGTGCAGAGCTCCTCGTGGATAGCGAGCTCTTCCTTCATCTTGACGTCACGGACGCCGTCGGAGAATGCAGAGATGATGGCCTCATCCGTGACCTTTGGGATCTTGAGACGGGTGTTGTTGAAGCTCTGGATGTACTTCTGAAGGGTCTCTCCTGGTTGTTGCTTGATGCGGCGCAGGTTACCCGCAGCCGGCGGGCGGCCGCGAGTGCCCTGGAAGTTGGCGACGAAGCTGTCGCGCATCTCGTCCCAGGAAGAGATTAAGCCGTGCTGCAGGTTCAGGAGCCAGGAGCGGGCTCCATCCTTGAGATCCATGGGAAACCAGTTTGCCATGACTTCCTCATCGCCATTGGCCGCATCGATGCTCAGCTCATAGAGCTGCAGGAACTCCGTGGGGTCAGCGGTGCCGTTGTAGCGAGGAGGCAAATCCGGCTTGAACTTGCCTGGCCAGGCGACGCTACGCAGCTCGGGGGTGAAGGCGCGGCAGCCGGCCGTGGTTGCTCGGGCCCACTTCGGAGGTGGAGCTTGGTCTTGATGAGGTCCGCGCGGTGCCGCCGCGGGCGGTGCGCAGTGTTGACACGGTGGCGCGGGAAGCGCGGGTGCAGCTTCTCGCGGCTGAGGGACTTCTTGGCAGCTTCTTTCTTCGCGCGCGGGCACCGGGTGTGGCGGATCATGCCGCGGGGCCGCGCGCCGTGGTGCCAAGGCACCGTCTTGGGGCAGAGGTGGCGGAGGTGCGCCACGAGCCTCGTCGCCCGTGGCTGGCTGAGGGTGAGGTAGAGAGAGGGACAGCGCCGGAGATCCCCCTGCAGAACGGACGAGCTCGGCGACGCGATTGAGCCACTCCTCGTAGAGGTCGTTGACTAGGCGGTAGCGCAGGAGTTCGTTTGCGGCGAGGAGTGCGGCCTGCGCCTCCATGGGAGCGCGGCGTGCGTGAGACGAAGAACCGGCCAGGGTCAGCGATGGAGTGGCGGTGCGGCCGTCCTGCCGCACCGATGGATGCAGCAAGGACGCCTGCTGCTCGTTCCCCGCCGGTCCGGTGGCAGCGTTGGCAGCGAGAGACGGAGAATGACGAGGTAGCCCATCGACGGGAGCCGTCTGAGCAACGCGGGCGGTGAGGGCAGCCCGACGCTTAGCTCGAGCATGGCGAGCGTCCGCCATGAGGACGACAGAGCGATGGAGCGACGAACTGATGAAAGGGAAGCTACGGCGCACCCCTACCTGGCGTGCCAAATGTCGAATGTGGGATTCCAGCAAACCCTTAAGGTTCGAACACTGGGATGCGCGTGAAGTCTTTCCCTCCTACCGATCTACGCCCTAGCTCGCTAAGATCTCGCGGACGAACTCGACGTACACGCAACACAGAAAGACACGAGATTTATACTGGTTTGGGCCACCATTGCGGTGTAATACCCTACTCCAGTGTGTGGTGGTGGATTGCCTCTTGGGCTGACAAAGAACAGTACAGGGGGAAGAATAGCCTCCTGAGGTTGAGGTGTTCTTGTGGCTAGGGTAGGCTCTCGATCAGATTGGCTCAAGCTAAGATCCGATGCCCCTACTGTGGTGGCTAGCTCTACTTATACAGGCCCTGGTCCTCTTCCCAAATGTTGAGCTGGAAGGGAGCCAACGACGGCGGGCAAATTTGAAGGGGGACAGCTAGTACAAGCTATCCTGACAAAAGTGGTCTTCGCGTGTGAAAAGCTCTGGTGGTGACACCGTCTTGGGCTCCACGATGACCTCCGTCTTGCCCTCCTTCTGGTCTTGGTCTCGTTGCACTGATATGGCAACCGTTGCCTGATGCCTTGGTACTCTTCGCCTGCGCTGGCCTTCTTAGCACCAAAGAGGAAACAAGGACATTGCGCGCGCTGGCGCCTGCCTGGTGCTGATCGTCATGGCTCACGTCACGAGAGCCTCATGAGGTTGGCCCCTGCCTTGATATCTTTGCTCCTCGTGAGCCTGCCTGATGAAGCCACTCCTGAGGAGGTTTTGCGTCGTCTGTCTCGCGAGGCTTGGTCCCTCGCGAGAGTCTTGGATGCCTTGTTGATGAAGATGGACTGTACGGCCTGCTGGCTTAGCCTCGACGTGGGCCGCAGGCAGGAAAGTCTGGGGACACCCGTTCCCAGAATGCCGACAATGACGTTGATAGGAAAGGCATACCTCCCAAAATTATATATATCTCTATTTTAAGCTTTGAGCTCTGGCACCTTTGCAAATCCGTACTTCCTTGTGCGAAGGGCTTATCCATTTACTTTTTTTGTTGAGTCTTAACCTGTAAATTAAGCACCAGCTAGGGAGCACTATTGTCATTCTTATGCATTGTGTATAGTTAATGTTGAGTGCTAGCATGACTGGATCTTTTGTACCATGAATTACAATGGTTAGTTGCTGCTTGAACTTCAGAAGTTCTCTGCATTTATGTTTTGTGGTTCTAGAAATGGCTAGCGAGATACCATGTTATCATATTACATCATGGTTGTTTTGACAAATTGTTGGCATCTGAGATATCTTATTATTGCTCGCTAGTTGGTTATGTTATTGGCATGAGTAAATGTGAGACCTAAATGTTATCATGAATATGGTTAATTCATAATCCTTGGTGAAAACTTGAACATTAGTTAAACATGATGACAACAAGAACAAAAAGAGTTTGTAGAAGTTTTTTTTATCACTTTCAGTTTATCAACTGAATTGCTTGAGGACAAACAATGAGTTAAGCTTGGGGGAGATGATACGTCCCAAACGTATCTACTTTTCCAAACGCTTTTGCTCTTGTTTTGGACTCTAATTTGCATGATTTGAATGGAACTAACTCGGACTGACGTTGTTTTCAGCAGAATTGCCATGGTGTTGTTTTTGTGCAGAAATAAAAGATCTCGGATTGAGCTGAAAATTTAAGGAGAATTATTTCAAAATATATAAAAAATACTAGCGCAAGAAACTACCAGAGGAGGGCCACCAGGGCGCCACACGCCCAGGGGCGCGCCCTCAGGCTTGTGGGCCCTGCCAGGCCCCGCAACCCTAACTCCAATTCCATAAGTACCTATTAACCAAGAAAAAAAGGAGAAGGTATCAATGCGTTTTACGATACGGAGCCGCCGCCACCTCCTGTTCTTCATCGGGAGGCCAGATCTGGAGTCTGTTCTGGTCTCCGGAGAGGGGGATTCGACGTTGTTGTTATCATCAACCTTCCTTCATCACCAATTTCATGATGCTCACCGCCAGGAGTGAGTAATTCCTCCATAGGTTTGTTGGACGGTGATGGGTTGGATGATATTTATCATGTAATCGAGTTAGTTTTGTTAGGGCCTGATCCCTAGTATCCACTATGCTTTGAGATTGATGTTGCTATGATTTTGCTATGCTTAATGCTTGTCACTAGTGCCCGAGTGCCATGATTTCAGATTTGAACCCTTTATGTTTTCATGGATATATTTGTGTTCTTGATCCGATCTTGCAAGTTATACACACCTATTACGTGTTATGTTTCGCATACCCCAAGGTGACAATAATTGGGATTCTTTCCGGTGATTACCGTAGTTTGAGGAGTTCATGTATTCACTATGTTCTAATGCTTTGTTCCAGTTCTCTATTAAAAGGAGACCTTAATATCCCTTAGTTTCCTTATGGACCCTGCTGCCACAGGAGGGTAGGACAAAAGATGTCATGCAAGTTCTTATTATAAGCACGTATGACTATATACGGAATACATGCCTACATTACATTGATGAATTGGATCTAGTTCTGTGTCTCCCTAGGTATAACTGTTACATGATGAGTATTATCCAACAGTGTGACCGATCCAATGCCTACGAGCTTTTCACATAGAGATATTTGCTAAGTTACTGTCACTATTGCTGTTGTTCCCTGATACATCTCCAACGTCTCTATAATTTTGGATTGTTCCATGCTATTATATTATCATTCTCGGATGTTTTACATGCATTTTATAGCAACTTTATATCATTTTTTGGGACTAACCTATTGACATAGTGCATTGTGCAAGTTGGTGTTTTTGCTTGTTTTTTACTTCGTAGAATATCAGTACCAAACGAAGTCCAAATGCCACGAAACTTTTTGGAGATTTTTTTCTGCCCAGAAGACAACTTGGGAGCCAAGAAAGTGCGAGAGGGGAGGCCAGCGGGGACCACGACCCACCAGGGCACGCAAGAGGCCCCTGGCGCCCAGGTGGGTGGTGGGGCCCACGAGAGTCCTTTCAATTCGCCTCTCAACTCTATAAACACCCAAATATTCCATAAACCCTAGGCGAGTCGAAGACACGCAATTCTAGCCGCCGCAAGTTCCAGAACCATGAGATCCAATCTAGAGCCCTTTGCGAGCACCTTGCCAGAGGGGAACACGATCACGGAGGGGTTCATCATCCTCATTGGTGCTCCTCCGATGATGCGTGAGTAGTTTACCGCATACCTACGGGTCCGTACACAGTAGTTACATGGTTTCTTCTCTCTTTTTGATTCTCAATACAATGTTCTCCATGATGTTCTTGGAGACCTATTCGATGTAATGACTTTTTGCGGTGTGTTTATTGGGATCCGATGAATTGCGAGTTTATGATCAAATCTATCTACGAATATTTTTTGAGTATTCTTTGATCTCTTATATGCATGATTATTATAGCCTCATATTTCTTCTCTGAAACTTTCATTTGGTTTGGCCAACTAGATTGATTTTTCTTGCAATGGGAAGAGGTACTTTGTGATGGGTTCGATCTTGCGGTGCTCAATCTCAGTGACAGAAGGAGACATGACACGCATGTATCGTTGCCATTAAGGATAAAAAGATGGGGTCTAATCCCTATATGAATAGATCTTGTCTACATCATGTCATCATTCTGATTGCATTACTCCGTTTCTCCATGAACTTAATACACTAGATGCATGCCGGATAGCGGTCAATGTGTGGAGTAATAGTAGTAGATGCACGAAGGAGTCGGTCTACTAATCTTGGACGTGATGCCTACATACATGCTCATTTCCTTGTATATCATCATAATTATTTGCTCTTCTATCAATTGCCCAACACTAATTTGTTTACCCACCGTATGCTATTTTCTTGAGAGAAGCCACTAGTGAAATCTACAGCCCCGGGTCTATTTTCTATCATATTATTTTCAGATCTATTATTCCAAAAACCAAAAAATACCTTGCCACACTTTTTCTTTATTTATGTTTGTGTGTCTTTTCGCTAGATCTATTTATCCAACCTCATACAATTTAATATATCTCAATACCGAGGAGGGATTGACAACCCCTCTTACGCGTTGGGTTGCAAGTATTTGTTCTTTGTGTGAAGGTACCGTTTACATAGTGTTGCTTGGTTCTCCTACTGGATTGATAACCTTGGTTTCATAACTAATGGAAATACTTATCGTTACTTGATACGTCTCCAACGTATCTACTTGTCCTAACGCTTTTCCTCTTGTTTTGGACTCTAATTTGCATAATTTGAATGAAACTAACCCCGGACTAACGCTGTTTTCAGCAGAACTACCATGGTGTTGTTGTCGGCGTTCCGGGAACGGGGGTCCCCAGGCTTGCCTGTCTACGGCCCACAGCGTGGCTAAGCCAGCAGGCTGTACATCCCATTTTCATCAACAAGGCATCCAAGACCCTCGCGAGGGTCCAAGCCTCGCTAGGCGGACAACGCAAGACCTCCTCTGGAGTGGCTGAGCCAGGCAGGCTCACGAGGAGCGAAGATATCAAGGCGGGGCAAACCTCATGAGGCTCTCGTGACGTGAGCCATGACGAATGGCACCAGGCGGGCGCTAGCGCGTGCAGCGTCCTTATTTCCTCTTTGGTGCTAAGGAGGCCAGCGCAGGCGAAGAGTACCGAGGCATTAGGCAAAGGTTTCTATATTGGTGCAACGAGACCAAGACCAAAAGGACGTCAAGACGGAGGTCATCGTGGATCCGAAGACAGAGTCACCACCAAAGCTTTTCGCAGGCGAAGACCACTTTTGTCAGGATAGCTTGTACTAACTGTCCCCCTTCAAATTCGCCCACCGTTGTTGGCTCCCTTCCCGCTCAACATTTGGGAAGAGGACCAGGGCTTATATAAGTAGAGCTAGCCACCATATTAGAGGCATCTCATCTTAGCTTGATCCAACCCGATCGAGAGCCTACTCAAAAGAACACCTCAACCTCAGGAGGCTGTTCTTCCCTTGTACTGTTCATCATCAGCCCAAGAGGCAATCCACCACCACCACACTGGAGTAGGGTATTACACCAAAACGGTGGACCGAACCAGTATAAACCTCGTGTCTTTCTGTATTGCGAGTTCGTCGAGTTTGTCCGCAAGATCTTAGTGAGCTAGGGCGTAGATCGGTAGGAGGGAAAGACTTCATGGGCACCCCACTGTTCGAACCTTAAGGGTTAGCCGGAACCCCACATCCGACATTTGGAATGCCAGGTAGGGGTGCGCCGGAGCTTCTTCTCCACCAACCAGCTCGCCGACGCTCCACAGCCACGATGTCCGGCGACTCAAGGGCCGGCTCCGATCGCTGGGCAGCCTGGCCGGCAGCCCGAGCGCCGCCATACTCCGCCGGGCGCGGGCAGCGCGGCCAGGCGTCGTCCACCCTCACCCCGCGGCAAGTACGAGCCACGACAAGAGTGGCGAGCCATGCAGCGGCAACGACACCACACTCACGGCGGGAGCAAGCAAACATGCGGGTTGCACGTGGCAAGGGAGCTACTGCGATGCAGAGTGATGGAGAGCGGCCGGGATACGCTGCTGGAGCATGTTGCCGAGCTGTTGGATGCAGCGACGTCGGGACCACCACCCTTCTGCTATCGACTTCCTCCTCAGGCCACTACAGGGCCGCGCAGTGAACTTCACCACATCCGCGCGCCATCAACTACGCCCGGGGGCTTCATCAACATCAGCACGGCCAGCGGTGTAGGGGGCTCCGACTCCCCTATGCCGCCCGCGACAAGCACGAGCGCAAGCGTCGCCCTTCATGGTCCTAGCCGCATGCCACGCTACCATCCTCAGGACGCCACCCTGGGCCGAGCGACATGGAGCGTGGGGCACCACGGCGAGGTGTTCGGGGTGACGTCCCCGGAAGCCTATGTGCCTCGCATGATGGACCAAGAGTACGCACCAGAGGACGACCCCGGCTCATTCATTGGAGAAGATTGGGGAGAAGGGGCGCTAGGAGCAGAAGCCTTCCAAGAACCAACGGAGAACCACAATGACCGCGCCGACAATGGCACCTATAGGGTACCGCTAATCTCTCAGGAACAGGCTTATGCTAACCATGGGCTGCAGATGAATCAGGTTGCAGCGACGATCGACAACCCTGGCACGGCAGCACCCGTTCCAACAAGGGAGACACATTGGGGGCCGCCGGGAGGGAGCCAGGAGCAAGGCCCCTCCCCGCGGCGCGCGATGCCTGGCGACACCCGGAGGTAGGCCCTCTGCCGGGGAGGCCTCGACAACCCTTCCCCCGGAAGAGGACCTGTGGTCGCGGGGGGCACCGCTGGCATCCCCTTTCCCTCCTTTGTGTCGTCCCGGTGACCGGTCGGCTCAAAGGAGGTCAAGGGTGGCGCAAGGCGGGGCCCTCGTCTGGCGATATGAAGCAAGGCCGGTACCTGTGAAGAAGGCCCAGTGCCTGTGAAGCTCGCCACTCGTGACACTCTCACGTAATAATGAGTTGGGGCTATACATGCCCCGGAGTCTCAGGGGTGCCGGCCTCAGGCCTTGGTGCTCCCTCCCACACCTAGTGGAAGCAATTAGCTCCGCGCTGGTGAGAAGACTTGAAGACCAGAGGACTAGACTAGGTGCCGGACGCAGCCTTTTGCTTTGGATCTCTCTCTCTCTGCAGCTTTGCTTTCTGGATCTAGTTATGAGTTGAAGCTGAATTTTTATTGATGTGCGCGGGGGGAGCCTTTTCTTATTCGAACAATTTCTTGCCTTCTGGATCTCATTTTGACAGGGACTCATGTCCACCGCCTTCCCCTCACGAGCTCCTCACGAGCGGGGCAGCGCGAAGCGCGCACGCCAAGTGCACGCTAGCACTACAACTGGTGCTCACCTCTAGTGGGGCCCCTTCTGACGGGGCGATGAGCTCCACAGGTTTCTCAGAAACTCGACGCGTCGTGACCCAGCTCAAAGCTGGCACTGAGTAAGGTAAACCACGATAGAGAACTCGCACCTGGATTCATGAGCTCATGAAGACACAAACTCGCATTGCATAGGAAAGTAAAAACTGCAGTTTGCTTACATGAGGGCCCCCCTCTCAAAATGCTCTTACAAGTTTTCCAAGGGCCACGCCCGAGTTTGTGCGCAGGATGAAATGACAGGAGAACAAGGGATCAGCCAGAGATGTCGCTCGCTGCGTCACCCACGGATGCGTCACTCGCGGCGTCGTCGTCTTCATCGGCATCGTCGCCGCCATCGGTGACGCCCCCGTCGCCGTCGTCAACCACGTCGCCTTGTCTGCGACGACCACCACCGCGTCATCCTCCGAAGTGAAGGCCCTGATCAACGCATCCACATTGTCCTCGACCCAACGCACTAGGTCACCCCGGACAGCCATGGGTACGGGGGCAATGGCGTCGTCGAAATCAAAGTTGGGGTCGGCATTCAGGAGGTGGCTGAAGACACGGGAGAAAGCACGCTCTAGCAGGCCCCTACCCCTTTCCTCCACAAGCTAGCGAGCTCTGGCAGACCGAGCCTCCAGGCGCGTCACCACCTCGGTGAAGAAGGTCAGGTGGCTGGCATAATCATTCGAGTGAGGGGCTGGCGCCTCCACGTCGCAAATATGGCCCAGGGCGATATTGGCCCTGTTCCGGAGATCCTGAAGCATAGGGGCATGCTCGCGCTCCAGCGTTCGTTGCTGGAGCACTTCCTCCGTGTTTTGCCTCGCGACGGCCTCTGCATCATCAACCCACCTCCGGAGGGAACGCAGCTCGGCGCGGGCAGAGGCCAAGTCCGCCTGTGCCGCAACCAGGGCGGCAGCCATGGCTTCCGCACGCCTCTCAGCCTCGTCCAACCTGGGCCTAAGGGTAGCGGCCCTGCCCTCATCCTCCGCGGCTGCGAGCTTCAGCTTCAGGTCGTACCTACCCTCCAGATCTGCGCGAACCTCGGCCACCTGGCGACCAACCTCCTTGTCGACTCTGGACTCGCGAGCCCCGAGGCATCTTCTGCTTGGGCAACTTGACGCTCCCTCGTCTCCAGTTTCTCGAGCTCGAGGCTGCACTCCACGACCTCCAGGGCCAGCGCCTCCTCACGCTTCCGGACCTCCTCTTCCTCCGCGGGCGTCCCCCTCAGCAACACAAGAGCGGCCCTGCGCGCCCCACTTGCTACTCAAGAGACGCGCTCCAGGCCTGGAGCTCCCACGCGCGCTTCTCTGCAGCCTTGCGGCGACGGTCAGCCTCGCGAGCCTCGTCCAAATCTCGTGAGCGGGATTCATGGGAAACCTTGAGAGACGCCTCGACCTTCATGTTCTCAAGGTCGCGCTGATAGCGGCCAAGGTTGATGGCCATATTCAGCTTGTGCCGCTCCTCCGCCAGCCGGAGACCTTCAGCCTCAAGACACGAATCGACGCTCGCGAGCTCTTCACCCAGTCGACACATCGCGCCCATCGCCTCCTGGAAGAGCTCGTGATGAACCACGCTCCGCCCGCGCTCGAGCTCGAACACTCGGCCCACCTCGTTCACCGCCTCGGGGGCTACAGGCGAGGCGCCAAGTGGTGTGCCCCCCAAGTAGGGGGCTGGGGGCTGACGTCAACCAGTCCACGCGAGGGGCCCAAGCTGACCTGGGCCCGCTGCTTGAAGAGGAGCCGAAGATCGAAGCCAAAAAATTGTCGTCCATGACCAGCGGAGGAGCCTTGGGCACACCTGCCAAGCTCCACGCCAAACCGGGTTGGGGGAAGAGAGACAGGGCCGCAGGTTCAGCACGCCAAGAAGGCAGGAGTGCCCCTTCAACCAACCCTGCTCCGGGGACGACAAGCGGACCGGGAGCGCTTGAGACCAGCAGACGAGTTGAGGAAGAAGGAGGCCGTTTCTCAGGAGACTTGGCAGCCTCGGTGGAAGGAGCCCTGAAAGACTGGCGTCAGAAGAAGAAAGCAGCGCGTAATAAGCTATGGCAGCGCGGTACTTACACGTCGACGGCGATATACTTCCTTCGCTTCAACGGCCCGGAGATATTGCTGGCTCCAGGGGACCCTTTCCTCTTGCGGAGCTCTTCGAAAGTCCACGCAAAGATGACCAAAGCGCTGGACGTGACGGCCGATGCGCGGCGGAGACAAAGAAGAGCGTGGAAAGATGTCTTCAAGGGTGCACGGTTGCAGTGAATAGCCAGGCACCGTTTCACCACAACCTCCCAAGGCCCTTGAAGCCTTGCCTCGGGAGTCGCATGCTGCGTCTCCTCAGCAACCGACACCTCAGGAGGAGGGCGGCAGGCTCCAGAAGACGATGCTTCGGGATCACCACTCGACATGTGCTCCTCAGCACTCGAGCCACCGATCTCCGTCGGAGCTCGCCCACCTGCACCGTCGCTTGGGGCGAGCTCAGCACCAGCAACAAGGAAGGGAACCATGATGACAGGGTTCTCACGAGGCCCCTCTAGGACGATTGGCCGCGGCCCCCATTCATTGAAAGGAGGCATGTTCTCTGCAAATTCATCCTTGTTCTTGCAGCGGTACTGTTGGGGATATTACTACTGGGTGTAAACCGGCCAGGACAGGCTGGGTTAACTTCGTCAGTAGTTGAGTATGTTAAAGCCCATATAGGCAGATGAGGGCTCAAGGCCCATAGTCGGTTCAAGGCACATGGCCGTAAACCGGCGTCGGTATGTAACTTGTATTGTAAGTTAGGAATAGTGGAGACCGAGCCGGATACATCTATGAACCGGCGTCGGGACTCTGTAAACCGACGGACGACACCCATGTATATAAGGGGACGACCCGGTGGCGGTTCAGGGACAACAGACAACAACTCGAGGCTTAGGCGAAGCTTGTTTGCTCCCTCGTCATCGAAACCCCATCAATTCCATCACAACTAGACGTAGGCTTTACTTTCACCGAAGGGGCCGAACTAGTATAAACTCTCTTGCGTCCCTGTGTCCGCTTTAACCTCTTCAAGCTAACCCGTAGCGATGGCTCCACGACTAAGTCCTTTCATGAGGACATCTGCCGTGACAAAACCATGACTGTTGGCGCCCACCGTGGGGCTATCGCACGATGGTTTTAAGTTCTTGGAGGGCAACTTCGAAGGACTCAAGGGCTACGTTGTGGGCCGGATGACCAAGAGTCATTGCGGCAAGCTCTACATCGACGATGCAGGGTGGGGCCCCGAGGCCGGCTCGATTGAGTACGGGTACCAGGTCCCCTTTGGTGGCATACACGTCTTCATCGGCAAGATCGGTGAACCGGGCCCTGAGCCGGACATCGGCACCGACCTCGTCGAAACGGCTCAGCATGCGCGATCTGCCCAGGTTAAACAGGCCGTGAAGCGTGCCTTTGTGGGAGTCATCCACGGAGGAGAATATGAGGGTGGATCGGAATCTGGTAGCGAGACCGTCGTTTATTCCGGTGACGAGTCCTCAACCGGAGAAACCGAATCGTTGTATCAGTTACAAGACGGCCGGATTGGGGGCTGTTCCGATGACGACAGTATTCCGGACCCCTCTAATCTGCCCTATCGGGTTGGAATATTCATGGCCGGTACACAGAAGGCGATCCACTCTTCGGCCGCAACAGCAATGATCTCCGGGTCAGCAGCGGTGACGGCTGCCAGGGCAGGAGGCCCTGTGCACCCGCCGGCTCAAGTTTTATCTGATATGTTTGATGCGTTGGCTGCGCTTATGGCAGAGGCTAACCCGGCGGATCAGGACGCCCACAACGCAGAAGTTGCAAAGGTGAGGGAACAGATCACTCAGACCAAGGCCGTCCTGGCAGCCGAGAACGCCAGGATGGTCGCAGAGCGGGCCACTTTGGATGCGCAGGCCTATAGGCTTATGCTGGATCATACCGCGTCGCATGAAGTCTTGAAGAGGAAGCACCGATCTCACTTGCCTCCGGTTTTCGAAGCCAGAAATATCTTTAACACCCCAGGAGCAGGAACTAGTAAACCGCCAGTGATAAACCGGGCGGTAGCACCTGGGACGGGCGGGCCGGTTCAGCCTCGCCTGATGGATCCGCCTCGACAGAACAATGTCGTGCCTCAGCCTGTCCCGACACCTCAGGATCATTATTCCAATCCAATGGACAATCTTGTCACCGCCGCTTCACGACTGGAGGCCATCCCGATTGAAGGTGATTCTCCACAGGCGGTGGAGACACGCCGGGTTAAGGAGCTTCTTCGGCAGCCTTGATTCAACAGGAAGCATATTCATTCAGCCGTGACCGAATTCACTCCACCCCCCGTCCAAGCCGAAGCTACAGCAGGCGTATGGATGAACTGGCCGTATCAAGTAATGCACGGAACCGTGAAGCGCACTGTGGCAATAACCCGACAGGTGGTATTGGTGATGCTCAGGAAGTGGTGGACCGGGCCCGGGCGCCTTGAGGAGGCCGAGTTAAGCGGCGCAAAGATGAGGCTCGTCGACCACGCTGCACGTCCAACCACCTCGGTCGAACCAGGGGTTACTTCTAGTTCTTTGGGGGTGCCCTGTCTTGTCCCCGCCTTATGCAATGTGTGCCTGCCCAAGGATTTCAAGGGCCCGCGCAAGGTGCCAAATTACACTGCCGATTTATCTCCAGAAACATGGGTGGAGAGCTATGAGATGGCCATGGAGATGCTTGATGTGGATGATGCGGCGTGTGCGAAGTTTTTCACCATGATGCTTGAAGGGACGACCCGTACTTGGTTAAAAAGTTTACCGGCCAACTCTATCAGTTCATGGGCCCAGTTGCGAGCCCGGTTCATCCGGAATTTCAAGGATACATGTAAGCAGCCCATGTCGATAGTGGACTTAGCGGCCTATGTCCAGGAGGAAGGAGAGTCAACAACCCGTTGGGTGCGTCGAGTCTTGGAAATTTTGCATTCATCAAACCGTATCAACGCCGATACCGCGGTTATAACTTTGGAAGGCAACTACCGGTTTAAGCCTCTGAAGTTGAAATTGGGACGGATGAAGCGCCATTGCAACGATATGGGGACCCTCATGGCTGCGTTAGTGAAGTATGCTGATTCTGATAGTACCAAGGATCCTGAGTCTGATGATGACAAGACAGGGAAGGGAAAGAAGAACAGCAACTCAAAAGGGCAGCAACACAACACGACAGGTCATGGAAACGGAGGCAAGCGTAAAGCGGATAGCAGCATGGACTTTGTGGCTAATACCAGCGCACAGGACAGGGGCCAACGACGAAAGGGTAAACCGCCGAATCGCAGCGGAGCGCCAAATGCCAACCCGGACCGCCTGACCTATCTGTTAAACCAACCCTGTCCAAAGCACGGGACGAAGGAGATGCCAGCCAACCACCTTTGGAAGGATTGCTACATTATGCCGGAGTTCAAGAATTCTAATGCTTTCCGATATGATCACTGATCAGGTGGTGGCTCAGGATCCGGATCCCATGGGCCGGGTTACGGTGGAGGAAATTCCGGTTCAAAGCTTCAATAGTAATCGGTCGGACATAACAATCAAAGTAATCGAATAGCTGTGGTGGTTACAACCAGCAGCAGCAACGATCGGGTTATCGGAGCAATCCAAGCGGTTGAATAGCGGCAATATCATGTCTTCACCACTAGCTTGGACAAGCGAGACCGGAAGCTTCACAAGCGAGCGGTGAATTCTGTTGAACCGGCCATACCTCGTTATTTATGCTGGTCTAAATAGCCAATCGTGTGGAGCAGAGAGGATCACCCTCCCCGGGTTGACAATCCGGGTCAGCTAGCGTTGGTGGTGGCACCTCAGGTGGGAGGTTATAAATTCACCAAGGTGCTCATGGATGGAGGGAGTAGCATTAATATCCTATACTATGAGACCTTCCGCCGTATGGGGCTAACATACAAAAATCTTAAACCGTCCAATACGGTATTCCATGGTGTGGTACCTGGTAAGTCAGCATATCCTGTTGGCAAGATAGCTCTGGAAGTGGCCTTTTGAGACGATCATGATTCCAGGTCAGAGACATTGACTTTTTAGGTGGTGAAGATCCGGAGCCCATATCACGCCCTATTTGGGCGACCGGCTTATGCCAAATTTATGGCACAACCTTGTTATGTTTATTTGCAGCTCAAGATGCCAGGTCACAAGGGAACAATAACTGTTCATGGAAGTCGCAAGGTTGCTTTGGAGTGTGAAGAAGGTGATGCAGCCTATGCAGAGTCGGTTTGTGCCACGGAGGAGTTGAAATACTACAAGGATAATGTTGATCCGGCAGACATGACTCCATTGAAGAAGCCAACTACAGAACATGATCCGGCCCTAAAGTTCAAATCGACAGCTGTGACTAAACTTGTTGACTTTGTACCCGGCGATAAGTCCAAGAAGTTCAGTATCAGTACCAATTTGGATCCGAAATAGGAAAGCGCGCTCATCGAGTTCATCTGTGAGAATCGGGACATTTTTGCATGGAAGCCTTCTGACATGCCAGGTGTACCGAGGGAACTCGCTGAGCACACTCTTAATGTCGATCCTAAGTACAAACCGGTGAAACAGTTTCTCCGTCGGTTGAACGAAGAAAGGCGCAAAGCTATTGGAGAGGAGGTGGCCAAGCTCTTATCCGCTGGCTTTATTGTTGAAGTTTTCCATCCTGAATGGCTGGCTAATCCGGTGCTGGTCCTTAAGAAAAACGGCACCTGGCGCATGTGTGTGGATTACACAGACCTTAACAAGGCTTGTCCAGCAGATCCTTTTGCCCTGCCCCGCATCGATCAGATTATTGATGCTACTGCGGGTTGTGAGCGTTTGAGTTTTTTGGATGCATATTCTGGTTATCATCAGATCAAGATGGCAGTTAAGGACCAGGAGAAGACAACATTCATAACTCCCTTTGGAGCCTTCTGCTATGTATCTATGCCCTTTGGGCTCAAGAGTGCCCAGGCAACTTATCAACGGTGTGTACAGAATTGCCTTCGCAAATCGGCCGTAATGTACATGCCTATGTGGATGATATTGTGGTAAAGTCAAGGGAGAAGGAGACTCTGGTTGACGATTTGAAGGAAACCTTTGATAACCTGCGGACATACAAGATGATGCTCAACCCGGCCAAGTGTGTTTTTGGTGTACCGGTAGGCAAGTTATTGGGTTTTCTGGTATCCAACAGGGGAACTGAGGCTAATCCGGAGAAAATCACAACTATCACCTCCTCGCTAAACCGAAGTGTATCAATGACGTTCAACGCTATGGCGGGCGGATTGCGGGTTGAGCCGGTTTATCACCGCCTTGGCGAGAAGGCGATCCTTTGTATCGGAATCTTTGAAGAAAGCGGATCAATTAAATGGAGTTCAGCCATCGATAAAGCGTTTGAGGATTTAAAGCGGCGGCTAATAATCCGCTGTTCTTGCTGCTCCGATTGACAAGGAACCATTGCTGCTGTATGTGGCATCTAATGCTCGTGTAGTCAGCGTGGCTATTGTGGTGGAGCGCAAAGAGGCGGGCAAGGAGTATCCGGTTCAGCGTCCGGTTTACTATATCAGTGAGGTGCTTATTGAGTCCAAGCAAAGGTACCCGCATTGGCAGAAGCTGGTGTATGGAGTTTTCATGGCAAGTCGGAAGCTTAAGCAATACTTCCAGGGACATCCCATCATAGTGGTCAGCTCTGCTCCTTTGGGAGATATAATTCAGAACAAGGAGGCAACTGGTCGGATTGCCGAGTGGGCTATAGAGCTTGGGCCGCACGGACTGAAATACGTGCCTCGTACGGCGGTCAACTCAAGAACTTGTAGATTTCATCAATGATTGGACGGAACTACAAGCACCCGAAGAAAAGTCGGATCACACTTATTGGACTAATCATTTTGATGGGTCCAGGCAATTGGAGGTCTCGGGGGCTGGAGTCGTATTAACTTCCCCACGAGGTGATAAGTCCTGTTACGTTCTCCGCTTAATGTTCCCTTGCACTAACAATGCAGCTGAGTACGAAGCTTTACTCCATGGTCTCCGGATGGCTAAGGAGATGACTCTCGGCCGAGTTAAGTGCTTCGGTGACTCGGACCTGGTGGCCCAACAAGTGTCTGGCACTTGGGATTCCAAGGATCCGCTCATGGCAGCATATCGTCGTGAGGTGGATATTGTTGCAGGTCACTTCAAAGGATATCAGGTGGATCACGTGGACAGACGGAAGAACGAAGCGGCGGACGCTTTAAGCCGGTTGGGCTCTCAACGTAAACCGGTCCCGCCTAATGTCTTCTTGGATGTTCTGCATAATCCGTCATCAAGCTCCACGGTGAAGAGGATTTGGCTATTCCTGATCCGGAGGCTCAATTGGTGGCGGCTCTTCATGTCATTCCGGATTGACGGTTCCTTATCTTGCGTACATGAACCGGGGCGAGTTACAGAGGATGAGACTACGCCAGCAGATAATCCGGCGATCCAAGTGCATGACTATTGTCAATGGCGAGCTGCATCATTGCAGTGTGTCAGGGGCGTTTCAACGTTGTGTGTCTCCCGAGGAAGGCTGTGAAGTCTTGCGTGAAATCCACGAAGGGGATTGTGGTCACCACGCCGGTTCAAAGTCTTTGGTGGCTAAAGCGTTTCGTCACGACTTCTATTGGTTGACTGCTCATGCTGATGCGGAGGACCTGGTTAGGCGATGTGATGGCTGTCGAAGTTCTCAAGACGCTCATGTACCGGCTCAAGAATTGAGGATGATTCCAATTACTTGGCCGCTTTGCGACTTTGGGGCTGGATATGGTTGGGCCTTTCAAAAGGTCCAAGGAGAAGAAGACCCACCTTTTGGTGGCGGTTGACAAGTTTACAAAGTGGGTGGAGGCGGAGCCGTTAGTAAGTGTGATGCAGCCACGGCGGTTCAATTCATCAAAAGGTGATTTTCGGTTTGGCTTTCCACACGGCATCATTACTGATAATGGTACCAACCTGTCCAAGGGTGCTATGAAAGAGTTCTGTGAACGTGAGCACATTTGGCTTGACGTTTCATCAGTGGCCCACCCGCAGTCCAATGGCCAGGTAGAGAGGGCTAACCAAGAGATCTTACGAGGCATCAAACCCCGGCTTGTGGTTCCTTTGAAGCGGACGCCGGGTTGTTGGGTTGAGAAGTTACCATCTGTATTATGGAGCATCAATACTACACCCAACAGATCGACAGGATACACACCGTTCTTCATGGTCTACAGAGCGGAGGCGGTTCTTCCCAGTGACATCCGTCATGATTCACCCCGTGTAGCAGCTTATGTTGAAGTGGACAACGAGGTAGCACGGCAAGATGCTTTGGACCTGTTGGATGAGGAGCGTGACATCGCAGCTGCCCGATCGGCGATTTACCAGCAGGATCTTCGTCGCTATCACAGTCACCGAGTTAGAACCAGAACCTTTCAAGAAGGAGATTTGGTGGTTAGGCTCATCCAAGACCAAACTGATATGCACAAGTTATCCCCACCTTGGGAGGGACCTTTAGTGGTCAGCAGGAATCTGCATAACGGGTCATACTATCTGGTCGATATTCGAGAGCATAAAGACTCACGTACATCAGAGGAGGATACCAACAGGCCGTGGAACATAGCTCATCTTCGGTCTTACTATACTTGAGCCATGGGCTCTACTTATGTACATATTATGACAGTGTATATGTTATGATCAATACAATAAACCGGAGCCTTAGATAAAGCAGGGTCTCTGTTATTTTTACATCATGCGTGGTTACACGGAGTTTTTGTCTTAAAGCGGCCTCCGGTTTACCCCTTGAGTTAGCTTTTTCAAAAAGCTTTGTATCATATCACTTGGGGGCTTGGTCGTGTCCGAACCAATGCAACACCTTTTGATAGGCGAAAGCCACAGAATCACTTGGGGACTTGGTCACATCTGAACCAGTCACGCCTCTTGATCGTCCTAAGGCCACAGAATCACTTGGGGGCTTTGGTCGAACCTGAACCATCGCTACACCTCTTGATCGGCGTAATGCCACTGCATCATTTGGGGACCTGGCTGACTTGAACCATAGCTACGCCTATTGGGGGCTTGGTCGTGTCCGACCATGGTAATGCCACTTGATCGGCTCAACAACCTCTTTTTGCAAATGATTTTATCTGTCTTTGCTTGCATTTTGTCTCTCTTTCGATGCATATTTCTTTTGTTGTGTTTTTAAATCCACAATTATTAAACCGGTTCGACTGTCAGTTGATGGAACACGGTCCACTCTTAATCCGGAGACTTTTGCCCGGTTTGATTTTTGTTAACATCCTATTATGGAGTAACACGGTGTTCATCGTAACCGGAATAGTTTACAGTAAACCGACCTTATATACACAGGAGCTGTTTTCTCCTCCGGTGAGTGGGTTTCTTAAAACTCCGTTTCAAGATTGGCACAGCCAACTTCATGCCCTACGATGGCAGGTATCATATATTTCCATATTTTTAAATCTAAGATATTATCTTTGATTTCATATACATAGATATTATGACCCGCCTGGTGATACAACCACGGCGGCGTTTTAAGCTTGTTGGCTACAGACAACAGTATAAGATTGATGATTCAACGGAAGCATAAGTTGCAATAAGTATGCACGAAGGCATATCAAAACCAAGTGTGGCTGCTAGCCTATTACATGGCAACACGGAGCCCAGATAAGATAATTGTTTTCTGCGTAACATAAAAGAGCAGGAATTTAAACCGGCTTCCTGTTCATGCTTGGTCACCAGTTTGGCCTGAAGGTTGCGGGTCATCTCACGCCGCTTCAACCTCTGCTTCCCTACCCAGCGGCTGGAAATCAAAAGTTGTCCAGTTGATTCCCGTTAATGCTTGAAAGACAGCTTCATCATTGATCAGCAACGACGGTTCAATGTCAGGAGCGTAAGTATGCTTACGGATTGGAGGTATAAGGTTCTCCGCTTCAGGAATTGGTGCAGCTACTCGTTTGTTTTGTCCATCATATTGAGCTTGATAGTGAGACAAATCTGCCTCTTCAACCAATTGACAAGCCAAAGGGCGCACTTCCCGGTTTATAGCTCGGAGATCTTCTTCGCTGAACTCTGTCCCGTCTTTCTTCAAGCTCGGGAAGCCCTGGGCTGCTTCAACAGGATCAAAATCCGGCACCCATTCTTTTGCCCGGATTAAGGCGTTTATAGCACCGGTTCTAGCAGCAGATTTCTTTAACTCCTCAACCCGGGCAGGAAGCATCGACAACCTTTTAATAGTGTCCTGGATCAAGGTGGGCGCCGGGCTGTTGTGAGAAGCAGTACAGATGATCCTTTGCACACCAGTATACAATTGTTCTATCAATGTATAGGCGGCTTTCAATTTCTTCCGCACATCTGATCCAAGTGACCAATACGTGTCCCTGTATCACTCAAAAGGTTAGTAAACCGGCAGTTACATGAGAAGGCCTTATTGCTTCATAAATCAAGAAGGCTTACCAAAGACAGTAGCGGTCATGGCATGCACTTGCCGTTTTACATTGTCAATTCATCCACCACCGGTTTGAGTGCAGCCTCGGCCTTCTCTGCTCGTTGAGTTAAAGCGGCTTTTTCAGTGGCCCAATCCGCCTGCTCCTTGTTGAAGCCCTCTTTAAGCTTTTCCATGACGCTTAAAGCTGGTTAATTCCTTTTTGCATTAGAGGTTTCAGCTTGCTGGGACTTCAGATTTTCTTGCAGATCGGCGATTTGACTTTCTCTCTTGCTCAGATCAGCCTACATACAGATAATCATTTGATAAAGATTACGGTGCAGAGTTGAAGTACCAACCACATAACAAGTTATGCCCTTGGTACTTGGGGGCTAATGCATATTTGTTTTTCATCATACAATTTCTATATAAGTCCCAAGCTCAATACAAGTATTCAACTTGGCACTTGGGGGCTAATGCCTATTTGCTCTGTCCTTCAGTGACACGGGAATTCTTACTATATAAAGGCCCGGTTTAACTGCATCAAGTTGAACCGGCTGCATTAAAGTTCACATTGGAAAGTCCCGGTTTAAGTTGATATCTTAAAACCGTCACTTGGGGGCTATTGGAGTTGATGATTAAAATATACAAGCGAGAGAGTCATATGGAAATTACCTCATATTTGTCCTTCATCATATTTACCAGACCGGCTTCATAATCACGGCTGGTATATAGCCGATTCAGATAGCCGGAATGAAGATCTTGGGTGTTTAGAGCGGCATAAGTGGCCAAGTCGGCGTTCCATTTGCCTTTGCCAAATGCAGCAGGTTCATCTTTGGCTGGGTGCTTAGATAAAGCGACATGATTGCTTGGCTCGGAACGACCAACGCTAGTAATAAGAACATCATCATCTTTGGCTTCATCGGTCTGCACTGGGGTCGCCGGTTTACCAGTATGCTTTGATGAGCTCATTGCTTTGCCAGTCTGGATAGGACTTGTGGGCTGATTAAAAGGGCTGTGGCATCAACAAGTGCCTCTTCAGCAATAGCATCATGATCTTGTGATGGTGGGTCGTTCAGCACATCGTCGCGGATGTGTACTTCGGGATCTGGTATTTTGTCCGGTTCAGGAGCGTCATTTTTCTTCTGCCGCTTTGTCCAAACCAGCTTTCTTGCTTGGCCTAGGCTTGGCCCTAAAAGGAAGAAGACGGATCAGTCCAGTGAATATTGAAAGTGATATATCAAACAACATTATAAGGAATATGGCTCACCCAAGCACCGTTTTGAGTGGTGGAAGCTGGGTGGCTGATGACTCGCCAGAAGAAGAATGAGAAGTGCCCTGATAATCGGAGTCAGATGGATTAAGAGGTTGGCGAAAACGACCCGCTTTCGGATAAGCATTGACGAAAGAGTTAGAGACCTCTGAACGGTGTTTCCGAACCGGACTATTCGGTAAACCGGCGGAGGTAACTACCTGGCGCTTGTGCGGGTTGTGCGGCGAAGCCAGGTTGTTGTGTCTTCATAAGAAAGTTTTGGTCCAAATAAGCAAGAGGATGAGAAAATTTAACTTTCCAGTTTGCCCGACGGATTTTTAGTGAGGGCAAAGGGTTTGAATCAGAAGAAAGAACGATTACCTCTACAACATCAGCATGACTGACTTCAATGTCGTCCTGGCAATAATCATTATCAATAAGGCGTGTGAAAAATAAACCAAGTGAGTCAAGCTCTACCTCAAGGTCCGGATTACCCACATCATCGTCAGCCGGTGGATCGGAGGATGAAGTGGTTCTCTTCCTATTAGCTGGTTTCTTCACAACTCTGGTTTTGGGCCGGGTTGTTTTCTCCGGTTTCTCTTGTGGAGCTTCTTGCTCCAAAAGGGATCATCACCCTGTTTGAAAGATGTTAATGTCAACAAAGGGTGCTTAAACATAGTTAGATTCCATGAAAGCATAAGATATGAGTCTTACGGCTGGCAGTTTGTTAATGGCACAAAAGGGAGGCATGCCGGTTTGAGCGCAAGCAGCTTCCGGTTCATTTAATATCTTCTTCACAACTTCAGTAACCTCGTCATCTGTCAGCTGGATCTCAATATGCCGTAGAGGGTCTTTTACATCTCCTGTGTATTCGCACATCAAACAGGAGCGCAGGCTTAAGGGCAGTATACTCCAAGAAATCCAGCAGCGAGCAAGGTCAAACCCTGTCAACCCGTTAGCCATGAAGGCCCTGAGTTTGAATAGTTGAGGAGCATATTTGCTTCTTTCCTTAGCAGTCAGTCTCTTGGGGAAGGGATGTGTGTTGCTTAGCCGCTCCGGACAGTAACCCGGCAAGGGATTTTCTCCATCAGGAGAGGTATCTTTACAGTAAAACCATGTTTGATTCCACTCATTGGGATGGCTGTGCAGTTTGGCGTGAGGGTAAGTGACCTCTTTCCTCTTTTGAATCGCCATACCGCCTAACTCTGTATTGGGACCGTCAGTAAACTCGGTGCGGCGGTTCAGATGGAAGCAATCTCTGAATAATTCAACTGTGGGCTCCTCTTGAAAGAACACCTCATAGAGCACTTGAAAGTGACAAATGTTGGTTACGGAGTTGGGACCAATATCTTGTGGACGCAGTTGGAAGTTGGCCAAGACATCCCGATAAAACTTTGAACCGGGCGGACTGAAGCCCCGGGCTAGATGGTCAGCAAAGACAACAACCTCTCCATCTTTGGGTTCTGGAGGACATTCCGGGCCAGGGACCCTCCAGTGAACGGCATCTTGTTTGGTTAAAGCGACGTTTTAGACTAGGTTATTCAGTTGAATTTCGGTCACTCGAGAAGGGGCCCAGTTGCACTCGTACACTTGTTTGGCCATGGCGCAATCTACAAAATAGCAATACCGGTTCAAGAGTATGTTGGAAGAGTATACATTCATGCAGTCATTGCTAAACCGGGAGCAGTTACTTACAAACCGGAGTTCTGCAAAGTGGCAATACTTAGCTAAGGAATTCTGGCGGTTCAACAAGGGGACTAATGGTATATACCGAGTTATCAATTTTTCTACAAAGTTAAACCGCCTGGTCTAAAATATTGAAGAGTCAAGATTGCAGATGAGTAGGTGTGCGAGAACAGGTTTCACAAAATTACATCACAGTTTTGGATCTGGAACATGTTCAGAAAAAGAGATAAATATTCAAGGTCCAAAAGGGAGCAGATGCCGAATCAATGAGCAAAGATATAGAGAGATCTATGGTCTTGAGATGCGCAAGTGAAAACAGATAATAAAAACTACCGCTACGCAGAACAAAGATTTACAGTCTCATCTAAAGTTTATCATATGAACAAGAAGCAAGTGATGAACGCTGAAGAACATGGAAACCTAGAACAGATCTATGATGAAAAAGATAGAAGACTTACCAGAGCCGAGGAAGAAATGGAAGATCGCCGCGAGGCTCTGGTGTATTCAGGGTGATGCAGCAGCCAAGGTTGGTGCAGAAGTCGACGGCGGCGGCGGAGCTCCGAAGCTGGGCGACACGAGGAAGACAAAGCAGAAGGGCATGAAGGGGGAAAAAGAAATGACCCTTCGGTCTTATTTATAAAGCAAGGGACATGTGTCAGGCACGAAATCAAGGGGTCGCGAGTTTGGAAACGGAGCTGTCGCCTCGATTGTCGCAGATCTATTAAACAAAAAAGGTATAGTGTATAACTTTTATGACAGGTGATGTCACGCCGGTTTACAATGACCAGAGAAGATGACGTTATGGCGATTCACCAAACTACACAAAGATGCTGAAGATGAAGTTTTGGCTAAGGATTGACATGAACCTGTTCAAATCAATCGGGGGCCTAATGTTGGGGATATTACTACTGGGTGTAAACCGCCAGACAGCCGGGTTAACTTCGTCAGTAGTTGAGTATGTTAAAGCCCATGTAGGCGGATGAGGGCTCAAGGCCCATAGTCCGTTCAAGGCCTGTAACCGTAAACCGGCGTCGGTATGTAACTTGTATTGTAAGTTAGGAATAGTGGAGACCGAGCCGGATACATCTATGAACCGGCATCGGGACTCTGTAAACCGACGGGCGCCACCCATGTATATAAGGGGACGACCCGGCGGCGGTTCAAGGACAACAGACAACAACTCGAGACTTAGGCGAAGCTTGTTTGCTCCCTAGTCATTGAAATCCCATCAAATCCATCACAACTAGATGTAGGCTTTACCTTCACCGAAGGGGCCGAACTAGTATAAACTCTCTTGCGTCCCTGTGTCCGCTTTAACCTCTTAAAGCTAACCCGTAGCGATGGCTCCATGACTAAGTCCTTTCATGAGGACATCTGTCGTGACAAAACCACGACAGGTACAGTAAGCAGTTCTTCCCAGGCAGATCGGCCGGCAAAGGGACACCCGTCAGGATCTTGAGCACTGTCTGCCGCGTCCCGAGAAGGAGCCCAAACTCCTGAAACCTAATGTGGTCCTGGCTATTGAGTAAGGTCCACATTGGGCGAGAATGGCGCTGAACCGGAGCAACCCAACGCTTGACAAATTCCTTCACCACCATCGGCACGGTCACGCTGCGATCCTTCAGCAACCTCGACCTAAGCCAGATGTGGGCGAGGCGGGGGCTCGTGAGCCTCTGATGGCTCCAGCCGGAGTTAGGAACAACGGGCCCTGGCGGAGCCTGGAGCAGAGGACTGAGCACGCCTGCATCGACGAACACCCATAGTGTCCAAAATTCGCTCGCGGATGGAGGAAGCTCGAAGTCAATCCCCTCGCCCGCCGTCGCGGCCATGGCCTGGAAGCTCACGCACCCTGAGCTTTGCTGAGGGTCAAGCAGATGTAATGAGAAGAAATGGCGGGGGAGGGACACAGAAGGGGCTATGCCAACCATGGCTTCGCACACGAAGGCGAAGATGGCAAGAAGAGTCACAGACTGAGGGTCGAGATGCAGCATGTGGATCTGATAATGCTCAATCACCACATTGAAGAAGGTGGAGAAGGGAGGAATCGGGCTAGCCTAGAGGGACTCTACGAAGATTGGGACCTCGGTGGCCGCCTGAGCCGTGCGAGTGCGAGACGTAGGCCAAGCCACCATCTCCCCCACTCATTGAAGCTGGAAGCAAGCATTGGGCACACCTTGTCCATGGCCTCGTTGTTGAGCACCCGAGACTGGCCGAGCGCCGGCGCAAAGGACAGAAGCGCAGCTGGCAGAGACAAAGGTCTCTTCCCCTTTTCAGTTTGTTTCGGCGCCACGGTGATGGAGCAGGCGGAGCGCAGGAAAGTTTGGAGACGAGAAACATAGTCTCGAGGAAGTAGGGGGATTGGGGGAGCAAGGCGCAGGCGAAGGGGAATAACTGTGTAGGCTGCTGGGGGCCGCATAGCTAGGCGGATTCAAAGGCAGCATGGGGAAGCGGAGACGCCCACGTCCAATCAACCGCAATGCATCAACCGAGGACGCAGGCTTTTGGGGCCCGCGGTGCTCCGAACTTGACCCTTGGCCGGCTGGCCAAGCCCGGGCGCACCTTGGGCACTGGGGGCTCTTGTCAAGATTCGGAAATGGGGTCCCCAGACTTGCTCACTGCCACAGCGTGGCTAAGCCAGCAGGCCGTATGGCCCATCTTCATCAACAAGGCATCCAAGACCCTCGCGAGGGTCCAAGCCTCGTGAGGCAGACGACGCAAGACCTCTGGAGTGGCCGAGCCAGGCAGGCTCACGAGGATCGGAGATATCAAGGAGGGGCAAACCTCACGAGGCTCTCGTTACGTGAGCCATGATGAACGGCACTGAGGGGCACCAAGACGCCGCAATGGCCCTTATTTCCTCTTTGGTGCTAAGGAGGCCAGCAGCGAAGAGTACTGAGGCATCAGGCAAAGGTTGCTATATTGGTGCAACGAGACCAAGACCAGAAGGACGGCAAGACGGAGGTCATCGTGGAGCCCAAGACGGCGTCACCACCAGGGCTTTTCGCAGGCGAAGACCACTTTTGTCAGGATAGCTTGTACTAGCTGTCCCCCTTCAAATTCGCCCGCTGTTGTTGGCTCCCTTCCCGCTCAACATTTGGGAAGAGGACCAGGGATTATATAAATAGAGCTAGCCACCATTGTAGAGGCATCTCATCTTAGCTTGATCCAACCCGATCGAGAGCCTACTCACAAGAACACCTCAACCTCAGGAGGCTGTTCTTCCCTTGTACTGTTCATCATCAGCCCAAGAGGCAATCCACCACCACCACACTGGAGTAGGGTATTACACCACAAGGGTGGCCCGAACCAATATAAACCTCGTGTCTTTCTGTATTGCGAGTTCGTCGAGTTCGTCCGTGAGATCTTAGCGAGCTAGGGCGTAGATCGGTAGGAGGGAAAGACTTCGCGCGCACCCCAGTGTTTGAACCTTAAGGGTTTGCCGGAACCCCACATCCGACAGTTGTTTTTGTGCAAAAATAAAAGTTCTCGGAATGAAATGAAACTTAACAAGGATTTCTTTTGCAATATATGAGAATTTCTAGAGCCAAGAACCACCGGAGGGAGGCACCTGGGTGGGCACAACCAACTAGGGCGCCCACCTCCAGGCGCGCCCAGGTGGGTTCTCCCCACCTGGTGGCCCTGCAGACCCTGAAACCGATCCTATAAAATCACATTTTCCAGAAAAAATCAGGGAGAAAGAATTATCGCGTTTCACGAGATGGAGCCGCCGTCACCTCCTGTTCTTCATCTGGAGGCCAGATCTGAAGTCTGTTTGGGGCTTCGGGGAGGGGGATCTTTGATCTTCATCATCACCAACCCTTCTCCATCGCCAATTCCATGATGCTCCCCACCGGGAGTGAGTAATTGCTTCGTAGGCTCGCTGGTCGATGAGGAGTTGGATGAGATTCATCATGTAATCTAATTAGTTTTGTTATGGCCTGATCCCTTGTATCCACTATGTTCTGAGATTGATGTTGCTACGACTTTGCCATGCTTAATGCTTGTCACTTTGGGTCTGGGTGCCATGATTTCATATCTGAACCGTTTATGTTATCACAATCATATCCATGTTCTAGAGCCGATCTTGCAAGTTATAGTGACCTACTACGTGCTATGATCCAGCAACCCCGGAGTGACAAAAGACGGGACCACTCCCGGTGATGATCGTAGTTTGAGGAGTTCATGTATTCACCGTGTGTTAATGCTTTGTTCCGGTTCTCTATTAAAAGAGGCCTTAATATCCCTTAGTTTCCAATTGGACCGCGCTGCCATGGGAGGGTAGGACAAAAGATGTCATGCACGTTCTTCCATAAGCATGCATGACTATTTATGAAATACATGGCTACATTACATTTATGAACTGGAGCTAGTGTTGTATCGCCCTAAGTTATGACTGTCACATGATGAATGTCATCCAACAAGTTATCGATCCAATGCCTATGATTTCTCTTATATTGTTCCTGCCAAGTTACCACTGCTATCGTTACTATTGCACTTGCTACGAAACTACTGCTATCACTGTTACCGTTACTATTATTGTCGCTACTATTATCAAAACTATCATACTACTTTGCTACTGATCACCTTGTCGTAGATAATTAATCTCCAGGTATGGTTGAATGGACATATCGGCTACTAATACTTGCAAGTATTCTTTGGCTCTCCTTGTGTCGAATCTATAAATTTTGGTTGAATACTCTACCCTCGAAAACTGTTGTGATCCCATATACTTGTGGGTTATCAGGACCTTTTTCTGGCACCGTTGCCGGGGAGCATAGCTATATTTGTTGAGTCACTTGGGATTATTATCAATTTATCACAATGAAGAATCTGAAGGATGCTAAGACTAAGATTTATCCCTCTAAGACGAGGGGAGGTAAGGAACTGCCATCTAGCTCTGCTTTAGATTCACCTTCTGTTATAAGTAAACTTGCCACACCACCACATGCTATTAATCCTGATATGTCGCAAGTTATTGATGATGCTACTTCTACTATTAATGATACTTATGATGATGCTAGTACCTTGCTTGATGATGATGATGTGCCATTAGGTAACTTTCTTGATGAACAAATTGCTAGAGTAAGACAAAATGATATTGTTGAAACTGATGATGAGCTTGAGACCGAAAATCTTGAAACACCTACTAGAACTAGCCCTCCTAGATATGAATTGCTAAAAGTACCGGAAGGTTATGTTATGAATGAGACAACTAGAGATATTCTTGCTTGTAAGTATAGATACGATCTAGAGAAATTATTATGGAAGTATAAAGAAAAATCCTTGAATGCTAGAATGCAATATGATCCTAAGTTTGCTACATCACCTGTCTTCATTGACGATAACGATTATGAATTCTCTGTTGACCCAGAGTTAATTACTTTGGTTGAATCTAATCCTTTCCATTGTTATGAAACTGAAACTGTTGTGGCACATCTTACTAAGTTGAATGACATAGTGATACATCTCCAACCTATCTACTTTTTCTCACGCTTTTCCTCTTGTTTTGGACTCTAATTTGCATGATTTTAATCAAACTAACCCCAGACTGACGCTATTTTCTGCAGAACTACCATGGTGTTGTTTTTGTGCAGAAATATAAGTTCTCGGAATGGAACGAAACTTCACGGGGAATTTTTATATAATAAATAAGAATTTATGGAGCCAAGACCTGCCGGAGAGGGGCACCTGGGTGGGCACAACCCACTGTGGCGCCCCCTCTCTGGCGGCGCCAGTGGGTTGTACCCACCTGGTGGCCCCGCAGACCTCAACCCTGACACTATAAATTCCTATTTTTGGAGAAAAAATCAAGGACAAAGAATTATCACGATCCACGAGACGGAGCCACCGTCACCTCCTGTTCTTCGCCGGGAGGCCAGATCTGGAGTCCGTTTGGGGCTCCGGAGAGGGGGATATTCATTCTTCGTCATCACCAATCCTTCTCCATCGCCAATTCCATGATACTCCCCACCGGGAGTGAGTAATTACTTCGTAGGCTCGCTGGTCAGTGAGGAGTTGGATGAGATTCATCATGTAATCGAGTTAGTTTTGGTAGGGCTTGATCCCTAGTATCCAGTATGTTCTAAGATTGATCTTGCTATGACTTTGCTATGCTTAATGCTTGGCCCGGGTGCCATGAACTCAAATCTGAACCGTTTATGTTATCACCATTATATCCATGTTTTAGATCATATCTTGCAAGTTATAGTCATCTATACGTGTTATGATCCGGCAACCCCGGAGTGACAATAGTCGGGACCACTCCCAGTGATGACCATAGTTTGAAGAGTTCATGTAATCACTATGTGTTAATGCTTTGTTCCGGTTCTCTATTAAAGTTAGGCCTTAATATCCCTTAGTTCCAATATGTACCCCACTGCCATGGGAGGGTAGGACAAAAGATGTCATGCAAGTTCTTTCCATAAGCATGTATGACTATTTACGAAATACATGCCTACATTATATTGACGAACTAGAGCTAGTGCCGTATCGCCCTAGGTTATAACCGTCTCATGATGAGTCATTGATCCAATGCCTATGAATTTATCTTATATTGTTCTTGCTAAGTTACTACTACTGCTGTTACTATTGCACTTGCTACAAAACTACTGCTATCACTGTTACTGTTACTGTTGCTACTGTTACCTTTATCAAAACTATCATATTACTTTGCTACTGATTACTTGTTGCAGATAATTAATCTCCGGGTGTGGCTGATTTGACAACTTAGCTGCTAATACCTTCAAATATTCTTTGGCTCCCCTTGTGTCGAATCTAAATTTGGGTTGAATATTTTACCCTCGAAAACTATTGCGATCCCCTATAGTTGTGGGTTATCAAGACCTTTTTCCGCCGTTGCCGGGGAGCATAGCTATATTTGTTGAGTCACTTGGGATTATTATCAATTTATCACTGAAGAATATGAAGGATGCTAAGACTAAGATTTATCCCTCTAATACGAGGGGAGGTAAGGAACTGCCATCCAGTGCTGCTTTAGATTCACCTTCTGTTATGAGTAAACTTGCAACACCACCACATGCTATTAATCCTGATATGTCGCAAGTTATTGATGATGCTACTTCTACTATGAATGATGCTTATGATCATGCTAGTACCTTTCTTGATAATGTTGATGTGCCACTTGGTGAATTTCTTGATAAACAAATTGCTAGAGTTATACAACATGATGTTGTTGAATCTGATGATGAGCTTGAAACTGAATCTCCTGAAACACCTGCTAGAACTAGTGTTCCTTGATATGAATTGCCTAAGGTACCGGAAGGTTATGTTATGAGTGAAGAAACAACTAAATATATTCTTGCTTGCAATGATAGAGATGATCTAGAGAAATTATTACACAAGTATAAAGAAAAATCTCTGAATGCTAGAATCAAATGTGATCCTATGTTTGCTACTTCACCTATCTCTATTGATGATAAGGATTACGAATTCTTTGTCGACCCATAGTTGATTACTTTGGTCGAAGCTGATCCTTTGAGTGGTTATGAAACTGAAACTGTTGTGGCACATCTTACTAAGTTGAATGACATAGCCACCCTTTTTACTCATGATGAGAAAACTCATTATTACTTTATTCTCAAATTATTTTTTTCTCATTAAAGGGTGATGCTAAAGCTTGGTACAATACTCTTGCTCCTGGTTGTGTGCGTAGTCCCAAGGATATGCTTTATTACTTCTCTGAAAAATATTTTCCTGCTCATAAGAAACAAGCTGCCTTACAGGAAATATTTAACTTTGTGCAAACTAAAGAAGAGAGTCTCCCACAAGCTTGGGGGAGGCTTTGCCAGTTACTTAATGCTTTGCCTAATCATCCTCTTAAGAAAAATGAAATACTTGATATCTTCTATAATGGACTAACCTATGCTTCTAGGGACTTCCTAGATAGTTGTGCTGGTTGTGTTTTCAGGAAACGAACTGTTGGACAAGCTAAAGAATTATTGAATAATATATTGAAAAATTATGATGATTGGACTCTTCCTCAACGAGGGGTATATTATATCTCAGTCCTGAAGGTATGCAAGAGGCAAAGAAATCTATGAAGGAAAACGGTATTAAAGCTGAGGATGTTAAAAATTTACCTCCTATTGAAGAAATACATGGGCTTAATACACCACCACTGCCTAAGGTGGTAGAGGTAAATTCTCTTATGAAGTTTGATGAAAATGATAATCCTCACAATATGCATCCTAGTCAATGCCTTTATGAGTTTGAAAACTACATTAGAAAACAAGATCACTTCAATGCAAATGTTATGAAACAATTGAAATATAATTCTGATATGATTGCTCGCTTGAGTGACTTGTTATTTAGAATCTCAAATGATGTTAGGGGTGTTGGAAAACATGCTTATATGGTTCAAACTCAACTAGAACAAGTTGCTAAATCAAAAAGAGAATTACTTGATGAAATGAATCATAATATGCATGACTTTGCTATTAGAGTTGCAACTAGAGGAGGTAAAATGACTTAGGAACCGCTTTATCCTGAGGGACACCCAAAATGAATAGAACAAGATTCACAAAGAAATAACACTAGTGCACCTAGTCCTTCTAGAAGGAAAAAGAAGAAGAAATATGATAGGACTTTGCACACTTCTAGTGAACCTGAAATAGAAAAACCTCCTGATAATGAAAATGAAACTATCATCTCTGATGCTGAAACTCAATCTGGTAATGAACACTCACCTAGTGATAATGAAAAATATATTGATGAGGTTCATGAAGACACTCAACCAAATGATAAAGAACCAGATAATGATGTTGAGATAAAACCACCTGTTGATCTTGATAACCCACAACCTAAGAAGAAAAGGTATGATAAAAGAGACTTTGTGGCTAGGAAACACGGTAAAGAAAGAGAACTATGGGTTCAAAAACCTATGCATTTTCCACCCAACTCAACTAAAAAGAAAGATGATGAAGAATTTGAACGCTTTGCTGAAATGCTGAGGCCAGTCTTTTTGTGTACTCGCTTGACTGATATCTTGAAGATGCCTCCTTATGCAAAGTATATGAAAGACATCATCACAAATAAGAGAAAAATACTGGAAGCTAAAATCTCCACTATGCATGCTAATTATACTTTTAAGGATGGAGTACCTAAAAAATTTGGAGATCCAGGAATACCAACTATACCTTGCTCTATCAAAAAGAATTATGTGAAAACTGCATTGTGTGATTTAGGAGCTGGAGTTAGTGTTATGCCTTTCTCTTTATTTAAAATACTTTATTTGAATAAACTCACACCTAGTGAAATATCTTTGCAAATGGCTGACAAATCAACTGCCATACCTATCGGTATATGTGAGGATGTGCCCGTTGTTGTTGCTAATGTTACTATTTTGACTGACTTAGTTATACTTGAGATGCCCGAGGACGACAACATGTCAATTATCCTTGGTAGACCCTTCTTGAATACTGCAGGGGCTGTTATTGATTGTAATAAAAGCAAGGTCACTTTTCATATCAATGGTAATGAGCATATGGTGCACTTTCCGAAGAAACAATTCCAAGTGAATGGTATTAGTGTTATCGAAAAATCTTCGACAATCACTATTGGAAGTTTTCAAATACCTCTATCCACTGTCAAAAAGAAATATGAAATGCTTATTGTTGGGGACATTCATATCCCCATTGAGGTAACTTAGTGATTTCTGAAGGTTCTTCGGTTTCATGCTAATTGAAAGTGGTTCTTAATAAGACCTGATCAACCTTATTAATGAATCATTTTTGAGCGGTATGAATTTGATGAATTTAGTAAGCACTACCTTATGTCCCTATCTTCTAATCAACCTTATTAATGAATCATTTTTTAGCGGTATGAATTTGATGAATTTAGTAAGCACTACCTTCTGTCCCTATCTTTTGTTTTCTTTTTTTACTAGTTAAATAAAATAAAATGCCATATTTTTTCTATTTTCTGAATTTCCCGTGCAATTAAAGAAATGACCCAAAAATAAAAGTTCTCAGAATGCCCTGAAAATTGAAACGATTTTTTTCTAAATATTTATGAATTTTTGGTGCAAATAATACTAGAGGGAGGTGCACCAGGTGGGCACAACCCACCTGGGCGCGCCAGGACCCCCACGCGTGCCCTGGTGGGTTGTGGTCCCCACGTGGGCCCCTCACTTATCTCTTTAGCCCACATCATCACTTACCTCCAGAAAAAAATCTCCATTGCTCTCTCTCCCGTGTCCTTGAGCTTAAACTCGTGGATTTTGATCTCTTTGCTCGAAGCTCCGTTTCTGAAACTGTTTCGGGGGATTGTTGCTTGGTATGTCACTCCACCATTTGTCCAATTAGTTTTTTGTTTTAGAGGTTTATACTTTGAATAATTACCTAGTCTTGGTGCTGCTGTAGATGTGCTTGCATGTTGAATCCTTAGTGTTCTAAGTAGTTTAAATGTTTGATATGGCCTCTATGTATCCCTATGAGTAGTTGCTATCAATTTCATAAAGTTTTGTTGATAAATTTTTTTCACCTCAAAAATTTTTATTTTCAGAAAAATGTACGCGGACATGATGAACCTATTTGGAAGGAGTTCTTCGAGGAGACGATCCTCGGGGGCATCTTCTAGTGACAGTTCTGCTCGCCGGTCTTATGTGGAACTGAGTGAAAGTTCCACGCGAGATGCCACCACCAAAACATGCTTATGGCCTTGCAATGAATATATGGTGCGTGTGGGCATCAAGGAGGAATTTGAGCAATATGTTCACAATGCCGGCCTCGGTCCCTACCTTTCAGATAAGTGTGAACAACGACAACTTCTCACTGAGTCATTTGTCAAAGGGTTTACATTTTTCCCTCATGAGTCTAGGTGTCCTTTATGCTTTATGATAAACCATTTACTATCCCACTGGAGAATTTTGCTTACCATTGCAAACTTCCATTTTGGGGCTCTTTTGATGAGCCGCCCACGGCTGAGTTCGAGTCTTTCTTGACTAGCCTTTGTTACAGTGAAAATAGGGGAGTGAGACAAGGAAGAATAAAGAGCATCCACTTTCCCGCAATTCAGTATTTTTCATGATTTAATGGAAAATGCATAGTAGGCAAGCAAGACTGTAGCATACTTTGTGCGCCAGACTTGAGCCTCATTCACACCGCTCTCATTGGTGAAAGGAATTATAACCTTGGAGCGATTGTTGCACGTAGACTTCAGCATAATGCCAACAGTGGCTGGTTCTATGGTGGAATTTATGCCACGCGTTTAGCACGAGAGCTGGGTGTTTCACCTTTGCCATTTGATCCTATCCTACCTGCGCGGTATTTAGATATTGGCACTTTAAAAGAACATAAGATCCTTAAGGGAAAGGTTGATAATTTCACTTACAATCTAATGTTTAACCAAAAATCTGTTGCGGACACATATTTGCCTGCGCCTGCTCTTTTTGGTTATCACAGCAAGGGGAGATAATTTGTTCTTGAGAGCAAGGCCCGAGCTCATAACATAGCAGTGGTAGCAGCATGGCAGGCCAAGACATCTGCACCAAGAGCCTCCATGAGCTACCATGCCGACTACTACCTTCCAGGCTATGGATCGACTATCAACTTAAGCCAAAAGCCTAAGCTTGGGGGAGTACGTGCTTCTCACCGACATTACATTCATGTCTACATATCATTCTACTTGTCGGTGTTCACACTTGTTCATTGTATCATCCATGCTTAGATTTATTTTCTTTCTTTCTTCTTATGTGTTTGAGAAACTTTAAGAAAACCAAAAAAAACTAGTTGTAGTAATTTACCTTCTATGCATGCTTAGTAGTAGTACTGAAAAGAAAACCCAAAAAGATTTCCTTGTTCTTCTTTTGCTTGTTGGGAGCTTTCTCGTGTAAATAGTTTTTCTCGTTTTTTCTTTTTATTTGCCTGTTCAAGAAAACCAAAAACTCCCAAAATATTTCGGTGTGTTTCTCTGAATTTCTTTTCCTTTTTATTCGAGTTGTACCGAGGAGAAGACCACGATGAAAATGTTGAGTGGCTCTCACATGAATAACTGTTGAACTAATAAAGAGCATATTTTACCTTGTGTTCTCCTGTTGAATAAAATGTTTGCAGATTCCAGCTTAGTCCACGGCATGCTTGCACTATTATTATTTTCACATTGTTCGGTCGTGCAAGTGAAAGGCAATAATGACGACATTCGATGAACTGGCTGTGGTAGAGAGAAACTGGTATGAACTCGACTTGTTTTGTCTGTGTAAATATGTTTAACCTAGTATCCATGCTTTAGCCCATTATGATTAAACATGTTTGCAATGAAAATTAGAGATTATAGTTTCTCATGCCATGCATAAGTAGTTGGGAGTTGATAATGATTTATCTTGGATATCAACATAGCGTTAAAATGATTTTGATGTAGTATGATGATATGGTATCCTCCTCTGAATGTTTGAGTGGCTTGACTTGTCACATGTTCATACATGTAGTTGAATCAAAACCAACATAGCCTCTATGATATTTATGTTCATGGTGTCCATATCCTACTCATGCTAGTGTCCAATGTTACTTACGCATAATGCATAGTTATGACCGTTGTTGCTCTCTAGCTGGCCGCTTCTCAATCTAAATTGCTAGCCTTCGCCTGTACTAGGTGGGAATTCTGCTTGCACATCAAAAACCTTGAACCCAAAGTTATTGCAGATGAGTCCACCATACCTACCTATATACGGTATTATCCTAGCCTCCTAAGTAAATTTGCATGTGCCACCTCTAAAAACTTCTAAAAAATTATCCGTTTTGTGTGCCTGGATCATTCATGGAACGACAGGAGGTGGTCGGTATCTTCCATGCTAAGAGGGTTATTCTCAGGTCGAGTGTTTATCCACTCGCCATCACATGAGAAAAGGGTGGTAATAGGGATTCCCAGTCCCGAACTCAAAAATGCAATTAATTAAACAAAACTCCCCCGGGACTGTTGTTGGTTTGGACGACACCTGTTGTTTCGGACAAGCCGTGGAATGTGATTGTTGGTCGAAGGGGGAGTAAACATTTACTTTTATCGCTTGGGAACTGCCACTAGTGTGCTTAGCATGCAAGATGTTGATAACTGATGGTCGTGAAGTGAATAAGAAGGGTGCATGTCTCAAAATATCATTTATCTCTGTTTTAAAATTTGAGCTCTCTCACCTCTGCAAATCACTGCTTCCCTCTGCAAAGGGACTATCTATTTACTTTTATGTTGTGTCACCACCTTCTAAAACAAGCGTCAGAAACTGAGTAGAGCACAACTATCATGATTTATGCATTGTGTGTAGCTAATGTTGGGTGCGTCATGACTGGATGTTTTCTACCATGAATTGCAATGTTTAGTCGTGGCTTGAACTTTGGAGGTGCTCTGCATTTATGTTTTGCGGTCTCAGAAAGGGCTAGCGAGATACCACTTTTGTCATATTATATCATGGTTGTTTTGACAACGTGTTGCTGTTTGAGATATCTTATTATTGCTCACTAGTTGATTATGTCATTGATATGAGTCATTATAATCTTTAAGAGTTATTGTCGACATGGTTACTTATAATGCTGGCTGAAGACCTGGGTGCTGTTTAAGCTTATTTATGCAAACAAGAGCAAAAGAGTTCGTAAAATTTTTTCTTTCTCACTTTCAGTTTATCAACTGAATTGCTTGAGGACAAGCAAATGTTTAAGCTTGGGCGAGTTGATACGTCTCCAATGTATCTACTTTTTCTCATGCTTTTCCTCTTGTTTTGGACTCTAATTTGCATGATTGGAATGAAACTAACCTCGGACTGACGCTGTTTTCAGCAGAACTACCATGGTGTTGTTTTTGTGCAGAAATAAAAGTTCTCGGAATGGAACAAAACTTCACGAGGAATTCTTATATAATAAATAAGAATTTCTAGAGCCAAGACCAACCAGAGAGGGGCACCTGGGTGGGTACAACCCACCAGGGCGCGCCCCCCTCTCCTGGCGCGCACATGTGGGTTGTACCCACCTGGTGGCCCCGCATACCTCAACCCTGACACTATAAATTCCTATTTTCGGAGAAAAAATCAGGGGGAAAGAATGATCGCGATCCACGAGACGGAGCCGCCGTCACCTCCTGTTCTTCATCTGGAGGCTAGATCTGGAGTCCGTTTGGGGCTCTAGAGAGGGGGATCTTCATTGTTCGTCATCACCAACCCTTCTCCATCGCCAATTCCATGATGCTCCCCACCAGGAGTGAGTAATTCCTTCATAGGCTCGCTGGTCGGTGAGGAGTTGGATTATATTCATCATGTAATCGAGTTAGTTTTGTTAGGGCTTGATCCCCTAGTATCCACTATGTTCTAAGATTGATGTTGCTATGACTTTGCTATGCTTAATGCTTGTCACTTAGGGCCCGGGTGCCATGAACTCAGATCTGAACCGATTATGTTATCATCATTATATCCATGTTTTAGATCCGATCTTGCAAGTTATAGTCACCTACTACGTGTTATGATCCGGCAACCCCGGGGTGACAATAGTCGAGACCACTCCCGGTGATGACCGTAGTTTGAGGATTTCATGTATTCACTATGTGTTAATGCTTTGTTCCGGTTCTATATTAAAAGGAGACCTTAATATCCCTTAGTTTCCAATATGGACCCCGCTGCCACGGGAGGGTAGGAAAAAAGATGTCATGCAAGTTCTTTCCATAAGCACGTATGACTATTTGCGGAATACAAGCCTACATTATATTGACGAACTAGAGCCAGTGTCGTAACGCCCTAGGTTATAATTGTCTCATGATGAATATCATCCAACAAGTCACCCATCCAATGCCTACGAATTTATCTTATATTGTTTTTGCTAAGTTAGTACTGCTGCTGTTACTGTTGCAGTTGCTAAAACTACTGCTATCACTGTTACTGTTACTATTGCTACTGTTACCATTATCAAAACTATCATATTACTTTGCTACTGATTACTTGCTGCAGATAATTAGTCGCCACGTGTGGTTGAATTGACAACTCAGCTGCTAATACCTTCAAATATTCTTTGGCTCCCCTCGTGTCGAATCTATAAATGTGGGATGAATACTCTACCCTCGAAAACTTTTGCGATCCCCTATACTTGTGGGTTATCACATAGCCACCCTTTTTACTCATGATGAGAAAACTCGCTATTACTATATTCTCAAATTATTTTCATTCTCATTAATGGGTGATGCTAAAGCTTGGTACAATACTCTTGCTCCTAGTTGTGTGCGTAGTCCCCAAGATATGATTTATTACTTCTTTGAAAAATATTTCCTTGCTCATAAGAAACAAGCTGCCTTACAGGAAATATTTAACTTTGCACACATTGAAGAAGAGAGTCTCCCACAAGCTTGGGGGAGGCCTTGCCAATTGCTTAATTCTTTGCCTGATCATCCTCTTAAGAAAAAGGAAATACTTGATATCTTCTATAATGGACTAACCGATGCTTCTAGGTATTTCCTATATAGTTGTGCTGGTTGTGTTTTCAGGGAACGAACTATTGGGCAAGCTGATGAATTATTGAATAACATATTGAAAAATTATGATGATTGGACTCTTCCTGTACCACCACCTAAACCCACTCTGAAGAACAGGGGTATATTATATCTCAGTCCTGAAGATATGCAAGAGGCAAATAAATATATGAAGGAAAAATGTATTAAAGTTGAGGATGTTAAAAATATATCACTTATTGAAGAAATACATGGGCTTGATACACCATCACCACCTAAGGTGGTTGAGGTAAATTCTCTAATTAAATTCAATGATCATGATAATCCTCACAATATTCACCCTAGCCAATGCCTTTATGAGTTTGAAAATTACATTAGAAAACAAGATCACTTCAATGCAAATGTTATGAAACAATTGAAATACAATTCTGATATGATTGCTCGCTTGAGTGACTAGTTATTTAGAATTTCAAATGATGTTAGAGGTGTGGGGAAGCATGCTTCTATGGTTCAAACTCAGTTAGAACAAGTTGCTAAATCTCAAAGAGAGTTGCTTGATGAAATGAATAATAACATAAGTGACTTTGCTGTTAGAGTAGCAACTAGAGGAGGTAAAATGACTCAGGAACCACTTTATCCTGAGGGACACCCAAAAATAATTGAACAAGACTCTCAAAGAGTTAAACTGATGCACGTAGTCCTTCTAAAAAGAAAAGGAAGAAGAAAAATGATAGGACTATTGGTGTACCAAAGTAGGGGCTCTCCTTTTGACCCCTTTATTTGTGCACGGACAGTCGGAGCTGCGCCCACGACCACAATAAGCAGGGCAGGGAAAGGAAGCCGAGGCACAAGTCGATCAGAGCAGCGCCAAGACCAGAGACCACAAAGAGCAAAGGGACGAGGCAGACCCCCCCGGAAGACCCTTGCCGGGTGGCCTCCGCGGCCCCGGCAAGAGCCTTGCCGAGTCAACCTGCTCGATGCTAGCGGAGCGAGCCGCCCTTGAGCCCAAGGTTTCCAACGCCACCAACTACATTGGAACCAAGGCTCGGGAGGCACCTCCATGGTGGCATGCAGATCTTTGTCAAGATCATAAACACACGGGATCAAATGAGGACCAGAAGACGACGACCCTTGGCGGGATCCTAGCTGAGGAAATCCACAAGACCCCCGGCAAGATCCTTGCCGGGGACGACCACGACACCACGGAAAGACCCTTGCCGGGGCTGCGGCAAGACCCTTGCCGAGGGCATCAGCGGGGCCACACCCAGGCCCGCACCTGCCAAGACTCCGCCGTCGTCGCCATGCAGCTGCTAGCTCAACCAGCTGGGCAGGCGCCTGCATGGAGACGTGCGGCCTCTACACCGACTCACCAAGCACCTGCGTGGTGGCATGCAGACCTTCGTGAAGGCTCCACCACCGTGCCAGCCAGCAGCCAGCCAACGTGGCACAGTAACGCCTCGTCAGCTCAGAAGCGCGTCAGAACCAGGCGAGGCGGCGACAGCTGGGACATGCTTCCTTGCTGTCCCCGATAAAGCGAGGTGGGCACGTCGGCAGCACATTAAATGCATTTTTCCAACGGTGCGAGAGGATAGACTCATCCACTGTACACCTTTCCACCTCCTGTGTGCCACTGTGGCAACCCCTTTTTCTATAAAAGGAGGCCTGAGGCGTCCAGGAGGAGGATTAGGATCTTTTGGGCAAGTCACACCCGGTAGCTAGCTCAAGAACACAAGAACACTCAAATACATCCACCAAAGCAGAACTAGGATATTACGCATCTCCACGGACCAAACCTGGGTAAACGATCTATGTGCTTCCTGTCAGACCCGCTCTTTGCACAATCCCGTGCCGGCCAACCATAGAAGGGATCCCAGTGATTCCATAGGTGTCGATTTCCCCCGACATCTTTGACGCGCCAGGTAGGGGGCGCAGTTGTGAAAATCGAGTCTTGCAGTTAGCCTAGCAGTTCCTCATCGCCATGGCTACGAGGAAGAAGAAGACCAAGCTTGACGGCACCATCTGCAGATGCCGTGGACGCCCGTGCAATGACAGAAAAGCTAAGTCGTGCAAAACTTTAAGAAATTTCTTTCTATATATAAAGTTATTGTCCACTATTGGCAACACCCTTGCTCTGTTCCGAGTCTGCTCAACAACTCAAGTGGCCGCGTCGAGAATGGCAGGGTAGCCTTCCGCAATTGATAACACTCTCGATTCTGACTCGAGTCAAGCTCGACAGTTCGAGCGGCCGCGTTGAGAGTGGTAAGGTGGTTCGCCTGGCAGAAAGCACACCCGGCAGGCCATTGGGGATCCATCCTCAAGGCGCCACGGCCTGGGTTACGCGCCGACAAGCCTACCCGATTAATGTAGGGTGAACATACAAAAGAAGATCAAACAGGAAGATAACATGCATCATTTCCAGAAGTACTGCAGAGTTATATTACATCAATTGTTGCTGCGGTTCTAACTAAAGATAAACATTGTCTTGGTCATGAACCTGCAGCGATGATAAGAAACGGGGTGCCTAATCCCGGCGTTGGCCATCCACCCTCTGAATTCCGTCGATGCGGCTGATGACGGGCTCGATACGCTCCTTGAGCGTCGCGAGGTCCACACCCTCTGGCAAGCTCTCCAGAGCGGCGTCGAAGTCGAGGTTGGGGTTCCAGTACACCACCTTGTTGAGGACCTTGGTCATGGCACCCCGGCAAAGCCTCCAGGCCTCATCGGCCAAAGAAGCCGCCCTGCTGGAGCGAAACTGCTCCAGGGCCCCAAGAACACTCTCGAAGAATAGGGTAAGCTTGGCATTGGGACTCACGTTGCGCTCTGGGGTGTACCTTACATTTGGCATCCCCATGGTAGCCAGCTGCGTGGTGATCCTGCCGGCGACGCCTTCGAGGCGGCTGATCTAGCGGTTCTCGCCCTCCACGAAATCCTTGTGGTTGGCGGCTTCGTTCTTCCGCAGCTGCTTCTCAGCCTCCAAATCTTTGGCCAGGGTCTCCTCCCGGGCCTTGGCCTCTAAGAGCGTCCCCTCAAGGCCCTCCCGGGCCTTGATGGACTCATTGGCCGTGGAGAGTTGCTCAACCTTGCCGAGGACTGCGACCTGCGCATCAGCCAAGGCGCCCTTGGCCGTGTCCCTCTCCTCCGCCAGCTCCAAGGCCTGCTTCTTCAGCCCGTCCCTCTCCACCTCCATCTCCTTCACCTTGCTGGCGTGGACATGAGCATGGGCATTGAGCGCCTCCTTGTTCCTCTGCTCCAGCTCATGGGTCCGCTGCAGGACAAGCTTCTCGACCTCCTCGTCCTTGTCGTGGAGTGTCGCGCGAGCTTCTCCTCACGAGCGGCAAGGTCCTTGATACGTCTCCGTCGTATCTACTTTTCCAAACACTTTTGCCCTTGTTTTGGACTCTAATTTGCATGATTTGAATGGAACTAACCCCGGACTGACGCTGTTTTCAGCAGAATTGCCATAGTGTTACTTATGTGCAGAAACAAAACTTCTCGGAATGACCTGAAACTTCAGAGAACATCTTTTCGGAAATAATAAAAAAATCATTGCAAAAGATGAAGGCCAAGGGGCCCACCACCTGTCCACGAGGGTGGGGGGCGCCCCCCTAGGGCGTGCCCCCTACCTCATGGCCCCCCTGAGGCTCCTCTGATGCTAACTCCAACTCTATATATTTGCTTTCAGAGAGAGAAAAATAAGGGAGAAGAAATCATCGCGTTTTACGATAAGGAGCCGCCGCCAAGCCCTAAAACCTCTCGGGAGGGCTGATCTGGAGTCCGTTCGGGGCTCCGGAGAGGGAGATTTGTCGCCATCCTCATCATCAACCATCCTCCATCACCAATTTCACGATGCTCACCGCCGTGCATGAGTAATTCCATCGTAGGCTTGCTGGACGGTGATGTGTTGGATGAGATTTATCATGTAATTGAGTTAGTTTTGTTAGGGTTTGATCCCTAGTATCCACTATTTTCTGAGATTGATGTTGCTATGACTTTGCTATGCTTAATGCTTGTCACTAGGGCCCGAGTGCCATGATTTCAGATCTGAATCTATTATGTTTTCATGAATATATGTGAGTTCTTGGTCCTATCTTGCAAGTCTATAGTCACCTAGTATGTGTTATGATCCGGCAACCCCGAAGTGACAATAATCGGGACCACTCCCGGTGATGACCATAGTTTGAGGAGTTCATGTATTCACTATGTGCTAATGCTTTGTTCCGGTTCTCTATTAAAAGGAGGCCTTAATATCCCTTAGTTTCCATTAGGACCCCGCTGCCAAGGGAGGGTAGGACAAAAGATGTCATGCAAGTTCTTTTCCATAAGCACGTATGACTATATTCGGAATACATGCCTACATTACATTGATGAATTGGAGCAAGTTCTATGTCACCCTATGTTATGACTGTTACATGATGAACCGCATCCGGCATAATTATCTATCACCTATCCAATGCCTACGAGCTTTCCATATACTGGTCTTCGCTTATTTACTTTCCCGTTGCTATTGTTACAATCACTACAAAACACCAAAAATATTACTTTTGCTTTTGTTACTCTTTTATTACCGTTACCACTACTATCATATTACATTGCAACTAAACACTTTGCTGCAGATATTAAGTTATCTAGGTGTGGTTTAATTGACAATTCAACTGCTAATACTTGAGAAATATTCTTTGGCTCCCCTTGTGTCGAATCAATAAATTTGGGTTGAATACTCTACCCTCGAAAGCTGTTGCGATCCCCTACACTTGTGGGTTATCAAGACTAATTTCTGGGGCCTTTGCCGGGGAGCATAGCTCTATTCTTTGAGTCACTTGGGATTTATATCTACTGGACACTATGAAGAACTTGAAAGACGCTAAGACAACAATTTATCCTCAAATACGAGGGGAGTTAAGGAACTGCCATCTAGCTCTGCACTTGATTCACCTTCCGTTTTGAGTAAGCTTGCGACACCTAAACCTGCTTCGGCTATTCTTTCTGATATGTCGCATGTTATTGATGATGCCACTTCTGCTATGCGTGATACTTAGGGATGAAACTACTTGTATGCTTGATACTACTGTGCCCCTTAGTGAATTTTTTGATGAACAAATTGCTAGGGCTAGAGAGAAAGAAATTATTGATACTGATTATATTGATGAAAGTGATGATGAAGATATGCCTATTATTCCTGAGAGTTATGTTTTTGATATGGAAGCTTCTGCAGCTATTTTTGCCTACAAAGGTAGATCTGAGCTCAAAAGGCTATTAGTTAAATGGAGTAAGGAATCTCTTAGAGATAGAATGAAACCTGACCCTGCTTTTGCTACTTCACCTATTTGTGTTGCTGATAAGGATTATGAATTCTCTGTTGATCCTGATATAATTACTTTGGTTGAATCTGATCCTTTTCCTGGCTATGAATCTGAAACTGTTGTGGAGCATCTTACTAAATTAAATGATATAGCCACCCTGTTCACTAGCTAATGATGAGAGATCACGCTACTTTTATATTCTTAAAATATTTCCGTTCTCATTAAAGGGTGATGCTAAGATATGGTTTAATTCTCTTGATCCTGGTTATGTGCGTAGTCCCCAAGATATGATTTATTACTTCTCTGGTAAATATTTCCCTGCTCATAAGAAACAAGCTGCTTTAAAGGAAATATACAACTTTGTGCAAATTGAAGAGGAGAGTCTCCCACAAGCTTGGGGGAGGCTTCTCAAGTTACCTAATGCTTTGCCTGATCATCCTCTTAAGAAAAATGAAATACTTGATATCTTTTATAATGGACTAACCGATACTTCCATAGACTACCTGGATAGTTGTGCTGGTTCACTTTTCAGTGAAAGAACACCGGATGAAGCTGAAATACTATTGAATAATATGTTGGCAAATGAAAATAATTGGGCACCTCCTGAGCCAGCTCCTGCTGCAATTACTAAGCCTATTCCTAAACCAACTACGAAGAAGAGAGGTGTTCTATTTCTCAGTCATGAAGATATGCAAGAGGCAAAGAAATCTATGAAAGAAAAAGGTATTAAAGCTGAAGATGTTAAGAATTTACCTCCTATTGAAGAAATACATGATCTTAATTTACCGCCTGTTGAAGAAACATATGATATTAATCCATTACCTATTGAAGAACCTCCTGATCCTGATAACCCGACACAGGTAGTAAAGGTAAATTCTGTCTATAGATTTGATGAAGGTGATATTCCTCATTATAAGTCTGCTAGACAATGCTTTGATGAGTTTGATAATTTTATTGTCAAACAAGAAAATTTCAATGCTTATTTTGGTAGACAATTAAAACAAAATGCTTATATGATTAAACACATGGGTGATTATATGGCTAATATTAGAGGTGAACTTAAACTTGTTAGCAAACATGCTTCTATGGTTACCACTCAAGTAGAACAAGTACTTAAAGCTCAAAATGATTTGCTCAATGAAATGAATAGTAAGAAAAATGATTATGCTGTTAGAGTGGCTACTAGAACTGGTAGAATGACTCAGGAACCTTTGTATACTGAAGGCCACCCTAAGAGAATTGGGCAAGATTCTCAGAGAAATAATATTGATGTACCTAGTTCTTCTAAAAGGAAGAAAAAGAAAAATGATAGGACTTTGCAAACTTCTAGTGAACCTATTGCTGAACCACTTGAGAATCCCAATGATATATCTATGTCTGATGCTGAAACACAATCTGGTAATGAACATGAACCTAGTGAAAATGTTAATGATGATGTTCATGATGATGCTCAACATAGTAATGATAATGATGTAGAAGTTGAACCTGTTGTTGATCTTGATAACCCACAATCAAAGAATCAACGTTATGATAAGAGAGACTTTGTTGCTAGGAAACATGGTAAAGAAAGAGAACCATGGGTTCAGAAACCCATGCCTTTTCCTCCCAAACCATCCAGGAAAAAGGATGATGAGGATTTTGAGCGCTTTGCTGAAATGATTAGACCTATCTTTTTGCGTATGCGATTAACTGATATGCTCAAAATGAATCCTTATGCTAATTATATGAAAGATATTTTCACTAATAAAAGAAAGATACCGGAAAATGAAATTTCCACCATGCTTGCTAATTATACTTTTAAGGGTAGAATACCAAAGAAACTTGGAGATCCAGGGGTACCTACTATACCATGCTCCATTAAAAGAAATTATGTTAAAACTGCTTTATGTGATCTTGGAACCGGTGTTAGTGTTATGCCTCTCTCTTTATATCGTAGACTTGATTTGAATAAGTTGACAACTACTGAAATATCTTTGCAAATGGCTGATAAATCAACTGCTATACCTGTAGGTATTTGTGAGGATCTGCCTGTTGTGGTTGCAAACGTTACTATTTTAAGGGACTTTGTTATTCTTGATATTCCCGAGGACGATAGTATGTCTATTATTCTTGGAAGACCTTTTCTGAATACTGCAAGGGCTGTTATTGATTGCAACAAAGGCAATGTCACTTTTCATGTTAATGGTAATGAGCATACGATACACTTTCCGAGGAAACAACCTCAAGTTCATAGTATCAACTCTATTGGAAAAATTCCATCGATTATATTTGGAGGTTTTGAATTTCCTCTTCCTACTGTCAAGAAGAAATATGATATACTTATTATTGCGGATGTGCATATCCCCGTCAAGGTAACATAGTGTTATTCGAAATTTCTCTGGTTCCATGTTATTCGGAATGAGTTTGTTAACAAGACCTGATCAACCTTGTTAGTGGATTCCTTTTGATGAGCATGAGATGGATGAAACTAGAAGGCATAACCTTCTGTGCCCTCTTTATACTTTCTATTATTTAGTTGAAATAAAGTAAAATTAGCATTTTTCTGTCTGTTTCCTGATTTATCCGTGCAATATAAAAATACCCCAAAAATAAAAGTCCTCCAAATGCCATGCCAATTTAATATGATTTTTTCGGGAATATTTCAGGATTTATGGTCTTGAAAACAACTGGGGGAGCTGCCACCTGGCCACGTGGGTGGAGGGCGCGCCCCCTGCCTCGTGGGCCCATGGTGGCCCTCCTCCACTTATTCCTGCACCCATCCTCTTCTTCTTCCTCCCACAAACACGGATATCTGGTTCAAGCACGAGTTCTAGCTCACTTTGCTGTGATTTCCGATCTCCTTGCTCAAAGCACCTCTCACAAAACTGCTTGGGGAGATTGTTCCTTGGTATGTGACTCCTCCATTGGTCCAATTAGTTTTTGCTTTAGTGCTTTATTCATTGCAAATTTGTGCTGCATAGGTGACCATGTTATTGAGCTTGCGTGACAAATTTATATGGTTCCAAGTAGTTCTAATGCTTGATATAGGCTCTAGGCACTTGTAGGAGTAGTTGTTACCAATTTTGTTGAGCTTGGTTCACTTTTTGAAGTTACTAAAAATTTCAGAATATTTCAGAAAATTATGAAGAGACTTTTGAGGGGCTCATCGAGCCAAAGCTCGAGGGAAAAGCAAAATGAAGAAGCACAGAGGCCCAAATATAATTTGCCTCGTACCGCGGAGGTCCGGCCGCGTGAATGGCCTTCCGATGACTTCTTTAGACAAGCCAGGATTTATGAGGATTTTTATTTATTGGCTGGGGATGCTGGCCTCACCGACTTCCTCCGCGACCAACGTCCTCAGTATCTCTTACTCACTAATACTTTTGTGCAAAACTTCTACTATTTTCCTAAGGAATCACCTCCTTCAGTAGAGTTTCATTTATATTACGTTGTTGAGAAAATGCCATTAGCTGAATTTTGCAAGGTTTGCAAAATACCCTTTGAGGGTACCTTAGATGAACCACACCGAAAAATGTGGAAGAATTTATTGACACCATCACTGTGGGAGAAACCAGAAAGGTTTCTGATGTAAGGATCACTAGCATACATTTTCCTGTTTTACGCTACTTTGCCTTATTTGCTAGTCGTTGCTTGATTGGTCGCGGGAACTGTGGAAACCTCAGTGTTCCTGATATTATCATTTTGTTCCATGGTTTATACCGCGACAACACTGTTAGTATGGGCGGAATTATTGCTAAATGGTTAAGTTTGAACCGTACTAAGGGCCCCATCTTTGGAGGTATTTATGCTTCACGCCTAGCTGCACATTTTAACATACCTATTAGGCTCTATGAGTGCTCTATAAGAGTATGCTAGCGCATGATTTTATTGTTAAGGGCAGAGAAGGGGAGCTTAAATATAAATTGTACTTTACTAAACATCATCCTGAGACTATTACTTTGCATGCTCCTTCCTTGTTTAATTTGTCTGAAGGTCCTTACCTCGTTCCGTGGGCGGCCGTTCAAGCCTACCGGAACCCTACACCAGCCCCGGAGCCGGAACCACAAGATGAGCCTCCACGACAGTCTGTTTATTCTTGGGATCCAGAGATGGCTGCCAGCCAGTGGCAGTCAGAGTCCTCTTCGTCGCAGTACGACCCCAGCTACACTTACGGATATCTGCCAGGCTATCCCTGGCAATGAACCAACTTATGCCAAAAGCCTAAGCTTGGGGGAGACGTATTTCTCACCGACATTACATTTATGTTCACACACACTCTTTGCTAGATGTCGGTGCTCATACTCTTTCACTGTAATACCCATGCTAGTTTATTTTCTTTTTCCTGCTTTCTTCTTGTGTGTTTGTTAAACCTTAAGAAAAACAAAAAAAATAGTTGTAGCTATTAGTAGTAATTTACTTTTCTTGCTGTAGGAGTAATAATTGAAAAGAAAACCCAAAAATATTTCCCGTTCTTCTTTTGCTTGGTGGGAGCTTTCCCGTGTAAATAGTTTTATTTCTTTTCTTTTCTTTGGGGGTCGATAGGAGAAGACCATAATTAAATTGTTGAAGTGGCTCTTATATGCATTATTGTTGAATTAACCAAGAGCCCATATTGCCTTGTCTTCTCCTGTTTATTGAATGCTCGCAGATTCCAGCTTAGTGCAATGCACGTGCACTCTTATTATTATGCACATCGTTCGGTCGTGCAAGTGAAAGGAAATTATGATGATATATGATGGACTGACTGAGATGAGAAAAGCTGGTATGAACTCGACCTCTTTTTTTTGTAAATATGATGAGTTCATTGTTCTTGATTCGGCTTATTATGAATAAACATGTTTGCAATGACAATTAGAGCTCATAGTTGCTCGTGCCATGCTTGATTAGCTATGAGTTATAATGGTTTACCTTGCGTGCCAACATGCTATTAAAATGGTTGTGATGTGGTATAGTGGGGTGGTATCCTCCTTTGAATGATTTAACTGACTTGACTTGGCACATGTTCACACATTTAGTTGAAACAAATCAACAATAGCCTTCACGATATTTATGTTCATGGTGGATTATATCCTACTCATGCTTGCACCCAATGTTTATTAATTTTAATGCATGTTCATGACTGTTGTCGCTCTCTAGTTGGTCGCTTCGGTCTTTTGCTAGCCTTGATTGTACTAAGAGGGAATACTGCTTGTGCATCCAATCCCTTAAACCCCAAAGTTATTCCATATGAGTCCACTATACCTTCCTATATGTGGTATCTACCTGCCGTTCCAAGTAAATTTGGATGTGCCAAACTCTAAACCTTCAAATAAACATTCTATTTTGTATGCTCGAATAGCTCATGTATCAACCAGGGTTGCCCTTATCTTCCATTTTAGGCGGGTTATTCTCAAGAGGAGTGGACTCCGCTCCTCACTCACGAGAAAATGGCTGGTCACCGAGATGCCCAGTCCCATGATTTATGCAAACTAAATCAAAATTAATTGCAAAAAAAACTTCCCCTGGGATTGTTGCTAGTTGGAGACACTCGTTGTTTCGAGCAAGTCATGGATTGATGCTTGTTGGTGGAGGGGGAGTATAAACTTTACCATTCTGTTTGGGAACCGCCTATAATGTGTGTAGAATGGAAGATATCGCCATCTCTTAGTTGTTATGTTGACAATGAAAGTATACTGCTCAAAATGTTATTTATCTCTATTTCAAAACCGAGCTCTGGCACCTCTACAAATCCCTGCTTCCCTCTGCGAAGGGCCTATCTATTTACTTTTATGTTGAGTCATCACCCTCTTATAAAAAGCACTAGCTGGAGAGCACAACTGTCATTTGCATTCATTACTGTTAATTTATATTGGGTATGACTATGATTGGATATCTTTTACCTTGAATTACAATGTCTAGCCAGTCCTTGATCTTTAAAGGTGCTCTGGATTTCTGTTTTGCGATCTCAGAAAGGCTAGCAAGATACCATCTTGTGATATCATATTATGATTGTTTTGAGAAAGTGTTGTCATCCGAGATTTATTATTATGGCTCGCTAGTTGATTATGCTATTGATATGAGTAAATATGAGACCTGAAAATTATTGCAAATGTGGTTAGTTATAATATTTGCTGAAAACTTGAATGCTGGCTTTATATATTTACAACAACAAGAGCAAACCGAGTTTGTAAAAGTTTTTCTTTATCACTTTCAGTTTGTCAACTGAATTGCTTGAGGACAAGCAAAGGTTTAAGCTTGGGGGAGTTGATACGTCTCCGTCGTATCAACTTTTCCAAACACTTTTGCCCTTGTTTTGGACTCTAATTTGCATGATTTGAATGGAACTCACCCTGGACTGACGCCGTTTTCAGCAGAATTGTCATAGTGTTATTTATGTGCAGAAACAAAACTTCTCGGAATGACCTAAAACTTCACGGAACATCTTTTCGGAAATAATATAAAATCGTTGCAAAAGATGAAGGCCAGGGGGCCCACCACCTATCCACGAGGGTGGGGGGCGCCCCCCCTAGGGCACGCCCCACTACCTCGTGGGCCCCCTAAGGCTCCTCCGACGCCAACTCCAACTCTATATATTTTCTTTCGGAGAAAAAAAAATCAAGGACAAGAAATCATCGCGTTTTACGATACGGAGCCGCCGCCAAGCCCTAAAACCTCTCGGGAGGGCTGATCTGGAGTCCGTTCGGGGCTCCGGAGAGGGGGATTCATCGCCGTCGTCATCATCAACCATCCTCCATCACCAATTTCATGATGCTCACCGCCGTGCGTGAGTAATTCCATCGTAGGATTGCTGGACGGTGATGTGTTGGATGAGATTTATCATGTACTCGAGTTAGTTTTGTTAGGGTTTGATCCCTAGTATCCACTATGTTCTGAGATTGATGTTGCTATGACTTTGCTATGCTTAATGCTCGTCACTAGGGCCCGAGTGCCATGATTTCAAATCTAAACCTATTATGTTTTCATGAATATATGTGAGTTCTTGATCCTATCTTGCAAGTCTATAGTCACCTACTATGTGTTATGATCTGGCAACCCTGAAGTGACAATAATCGGGACCAGTCCCGGTGATGACCATAGTTTGAGGAGTTCATGTATTCACTATGTGCTAATGCTTTGTTCCGGTTCTCTATTAAAACGAGGCCTTAATATCCCTTAGTTTCCATTAGGACCCGCTGCCACGGGAGGGTAGGACAAAAGATGTCATGCAAGTTCTTTTCCATAAGCACGTATGACTATATTCGGAATACATGCCTACATTACATTGATGAATTGGGGCTAGTTCTATGTCACCCTATGTTATGACTGTTACATGATGAACCGCATCCGGCATAATTATCCATCACCGATCCAGTGCCTACGAGCTTTCCATATACTGGTCTTCGCTTATTTACTTTCCCAGTGCTATTGTTACAATCACTACAAAACACCAAAAATATTACTTTTGCTTTTGTTACTCTTTTATTACCATTACCATACTATCATATTACTTTGCTACTAAAGACTTTGCTGCAGATATTAAGTTATCCAGGTGTCATTGAATTGACAATTCAACTGCTAATACTTGAGAATATTTTTTGGCTCCCCTTGTGTCGGACCAATAAATTTGGGTTGAATACTCTACCCTCGAAAGCTGTTGCGATCCCCTACACTTGTGGGTTATCAGTCCTCCTCCTGGGAGTTTAGCGCGGCCTGGTGCTGGGACCGAGCGGCCTCGTCCTTGGCAGCCTAGTTCCTCGCCTCCTCCTCAGCCTTCTCAATGTCGGCCTGCTTGATGACGAGCTCCACCTTGTGCTTGGCCAGCTTGTCCTGGGTGGTCTTCAGCTCCTCACAGGCCTGGCGGAACCAAGCCTACGTCTCGGCAACGCGCCCCTCGAGGTCCGCCTCCGCCTTGTCCACCGCTGCCATCTTGGAGTTGGCCTTGTCCAGGCGGGCGTGGTGGAGCGCCTAGAGCTTCCGAACGCTGGCGCCCATGGCCTGGAGGAGCCGCTCTTCCTGGGAACCGCCGCCGTCGGTGCTCGGCTCATCAACGACTTCAAGCCCGGCGGCGGCAAGCACCTCCTCGTCGAACACCTCTCCCTCGGTGGGCGCCCTGGTGCTCGCCGTGTCTGGGAGGTGGACGAACATGTCGTTGCTCTCCTTTAGGTACTTTCCCAAGCCAGAGGCAGCAGAGGAGGAAGGTTGGTCGTCAACCACCTCCTCCTCGGCAGTGGCCTTGCTGGCCTCCCCGGCAGGCCCCTTACCGGCCTCCTCGGCAGCAGCCTTGCCGGGCTCCCCGGCGGACCCCTTGACGGCGTGCTCGGTAACGCCCTTGGCGGCCTCCTCGGCAGCAATCTTCTCGGCCTCCGCTGCAGCGTCCTTCGCGACATCCTCGATGACGGTGTCTATGTCCTCCCGGTCCGCCGAGGGAGGGTCTGGATATCGAGAAGGGGATGAGGCAGAGCCAAGACCAAGATTCAAAAAGGAGAAGAAACAGCAGGGACAGGAGGCAAGTGACGTACCCGTGCCGGGCTGGGAAGAAGTAGCCCCTTCCCTGCCAAAATCTGGCGTCGAGGCGGAGCCACTAGCGCCCAAGTCTGCCTCCTCCTCCTCTGTGTGCATGGGCTCGGTGTTTGGCGCCCTTGCCGGGGACGCCCCTCGAGGCGACGTGGTCGATGGGGGCTGCGTGTTGGGGGTAGCCCTCGGTGGCTCCTCCTGCTACTGTCCTCCTCCTGCAATCACGACAAGGTCAGCACCAAGGAATCATGCCCCCAACACACGTTGACGAGGGGCGAGTGATGAGCTTACGCTGGGGGCTGCTGTCCAGGCTGCTCAACACCACTAGCGGTGTACCTGAAGTGCCTGCCGGGGGCTGGCCGCCCGCCGAAGCCCTGGCCCTCTTCACCCTCTGGACCAGCGTCTTCGCATCCCTGCAGAAACGAAAACAAATCAAGATAAGAGGCACAGTCTGAGGAGACGGAGGTGACAAAAAGGAACAAGACACTTACTCATCCTCCACCTCCTCTTCTGTTGCCTTCCTCTTCCTTCTTGGGATGAGGGACCCAAAGTCAAAGACGACCTCCGCGTCGACATCTGCCGGAGGAGGGGAAGAAGGTGGAGTCTGGAAACGCTTGGACGAAGAACATGTAGTTTCCTTCTTCTTCGCCACCGCAGCCTTCACCAACTTCCTCACCGCCGCAACCCTTGTCTGGCGCACGGACCCCTCCTGGGTCTTCTGCGGTTGCGCAGCCCTACCGGGCCGAACCGGCTCGCCGGAGCTGGCCCGCCGCAGGACTCGCCCTCTCCCCGTGGCCGGAGGGGCGACAGCCTCGACCTCCTCCTTCGATGACTCGTCGACCACATCTTTGATAAGAGGGGCCCCGATGCCGGCGCTGCTGGCCTCCCCAATAGACTCCGCCCACTGGACGAGCTCATTTTCCTCCGCGGCCGCCGCGGCCTTGTACTCCATGCCGCTGGCGCTGCTGGACTCCCTGGCGAGCTCCGCCTCCTCCACCCTTGCGGCGATGTAGTTTAGCTCCACCTGGGTGGTGTCCTAGACGAGCAGCGGCTTGTCGCGGACGTACTTCTCCACCAAGGTATCAAAGAACTCATGCACTTGATCCGCCGGCGGCTCGGCCCAATTTGGGACGAGGCCGTGCGTGTAGAACTCCAGCATCATGGCAATGATGTCATTTTGGCGCGAGTTACTGCTCAGCGGGACCACCCCGCCCGGCAACCCAAACAAGGGCCCCTTAGCGACCTTGCCGGCCTTCGCGGCCTTGCCGGACTGCTCGACATTGCCGTCGCGGTCCACGTCGAGCTGGAAGAGCCGCTGGAAGAAGTGGGCATGCCCCATCACCATGAGGTTGTGGTCCAAGCCGGGGCGAAGCCTCATGATGTCGGCCGCATTTGCGAAGAGCCAGGCCAGCCTCCCCTTGTTGTGCAGCGGAGCGATTTGGCGGCGGATGAAATCTGCCCCGATCATCTCCAGGGTGAGCCCGGCCTTGGTGAGGCGAAGAATCCTGGTGGTGGCGACCGTGAGCTTCCCATCGTCGGCATTGACATCGCCCCAGTCATTTCTACGAACCGGCGGCGCCTGGCAAACCTAGCAGAATCCCTGTGGGTCCTCCTCCTCAATCTAGCACCATCGGCCCCGCCACTCCTGCCACCTCTCCTTCTGAGCGCCCTCCGGGTATGTCCCCTTGGACCTTGGGATCCAGGCGACAGAACCAGAGATGGCGCCTCCCTTTTGGATTCGAGGATAAAAGTAGTGGCGGAAGAGCGCCGTGTTGGGGAGCACTGCGGCAAAGCCCTCATAGAGGTGCGCAAAAAGAGCCATGGACGCCATGGCATTTGGGGTAAAATCCAGAAGGTAAAAGCCATAGGTGTGCATGATATCATTGAAGAAATCAGAGAAGGGGGGGCAGAGGCCGCAGGAAACGTAGTCGACGAAGAATGTGTACCGATTCGGGCCGGCTTCGGCGAAAGCAGCAGGGATGACGCGCATGGCCGGATGCCCCATCGTCTCCCCCCGTCTTGCATCCCCACAGGTGCTTGAAGTAGTCCTGGAGATGGACCGCGTCGACCGTCGTGGGGAAGTAGGCAGACTGCGTCCGCCGCGCCGCCAACTCGCTCTCCGGCGCCTCCTTCACCCCGGTGTCCTTGACCACTCCCTTGCCTTTACTGGTTTTGGGTGCCATGGCGGATGCGAGAGGCGAAGGGGGAAGGATGATGAAGACGCAGCGGCGGCGGGCAAAGGCAAAGAGCTTGAGAGGGAGGAAGAAGGGGCCGGTGGTTCCGAGATTGGAGAAAGCACAGAGGGTAAATGAGCAGCGCGCCTGTGGTTATTCCTTTTTATGGGGTAGGCGCGGGCCGCCTCTTTACCATTTACTATGATGTGACGCGTGCGTGGGGGAACCGTCCCACGCATGCCCCCCACGTCACGCACGACCCTCCACGACGCGCATTCAACGCGGGTCGTGGGGAAGCGCAAGCGAGCGAAAAAGTACCACGATAAAAATCCGCCCCGCCTGCCCGCGCATCATTCTGGTCCTGGCCCAACAACGTGTCACGCTTATGTGTGGCCCAGGCCCGGGGGCTCCTGTCGGTGTACCAAAGTTGGGGCTCTCCTTTTGACCCCTTTACTTGTGCACGGACAGTCGGAGCCGCGCCCACGGCCACACTAAGCAGGGCATGGAAAGGAAGCCGAGGCACAAGGCGATCAAAGCAACGCCAAGACCAGAGACCACAAGGAGCAAAGGGGCGAGGCGGACCCCCCGGCAAGACCCTTGTCGGGCGGCCTCCGCGGCCTCGGCAAGGGCCTTGCCGAGGCAACCTGCCTGACGCCAGCGGAGTGAGCCGCCCTTGAGCTCAAGGTTTCCAACGCCACCAATTACATTGGAACCAAGGCTCCGGAGGCACCTCCATGGTGGCATGAAGATCTTTGTCAAGATCATAAACACACGGGATCAAATGAGGACCAGAAGACGGCGACCCTCGGCGGGATCCTAGCCGAGGAAATCCACAAGACCCCCGGCAAGATCCTTGCCGGGGACGGCCACGACACCACGGCAAGACCCTTGCCAGGGCCCCGGCGAGACCCTTGCCGAGGGCATCAGCGGGGCCACAGCCAGGCCCGCACCTGCCGAGACTCCACCGCCGTCCCCGTGTAGCTGCTTGCTCAACCAGCTGGGCAGGCGCCTACGTGGCGACGTGCGGCCTCTACACCGACTCAGCAAGCACCTACGTGGTGGCATGCAGACCTTCGTGAAGGCTCCACCACCGCACCAGCCATCAGCCAGCCAACGTGGCGCAGTAACACCTCGTCGTCTCGAACGCGCGTCGGAACCAGGCGAGGCGGCGACAGCTGGGACGTGCTTCCTTGCCGTCCCCGATAAAGCGAGGGGGGCACGTCGGCAGTGCATTAAATGCATTTATCCGACTGTGCCAGAGGATAAACTCATCCACTGTACACCTTTCCACCTCCTGTGTGCCACTGTGGCAACCCCTTTTTATATAAAAGGAGGCCCGAGGCGTCCAGGAGGAGGATTCGGATCTTTTGGGCAAGTCACACCCCGTAGCTAGCTCAAGAACACAAGAACACTCAAATACATCCACCAAATCAGGATTAGGGTATTACGCATCTCTGCGGTCCGAACCTGGGTAAACAATCTGTGTGCTTCCTGTCAGACCCGCTCTTTGCACAACCCCGCGCGCGCCAACCATAGAAGGGATCCCAGTGATTCCATAGGTGTCGATTTCCCCCGACAAGGACTTTGCATGATCCTAGTGAACCTGAAGTAGAAAAACCTCCTGATAATGATAATGAAATTTCTATCTCCGATGCTGAAACTCAATCTGGTAATGAACACTCACCTTATGATAATGAAAAAGATAATGATGAGGTTCGTGAAAATACTCAAACAAATAATAATGAGCCATACAATGGTGATCTTGATAACCCACAACCCAAGAATACAAGATATGATAAAAGAGATTTTGTTGCTAGAAAACACTGTAAGGAAAGAGAAGCTTGGGTTCAAAAACATATGCCTTTTCCACCTAAGTCGACTAAAAAGAAAGATGATGAAGAATAGGAACGCTTTGCTGAAATGCTGAGGCCAGTCTTTTTGCGTACTCACTTGAGTGATATCTTGAAAATGCCTCCTTATGCAAAATACATGAAAGACATCATCACCAGTAAGAGGAAAATACCGGAAGCTGAAATCTCCACTGAGGGAGTCCTGGATTAGGGGGTATCCAGACAGCCGGTCTATATCCTTTGGCCGAACTGTTGGACTATGAAGATACAAGATTGAAGACTTCGTCTCGTGTCCAAGGACTCTCTTTGGCGTGGAAGGCAAGCTTGGAAATACGGATATGCAGATCTCCTTCCTTGTAACCGACTCTGTGTAACCCTAGCCCCCTCCGGTATCTATATAAACCAGAGGGTTTAGACCGTAGGACAACAACAATCATACCATAGGCTAGCTTCTAGGGTTTGGCCTCTACGATCTCGTGGAAAATCAACTCTTGTAATACTCATATCATCAAGATCAATCAAGCAGGAAGTAGGGTATTACCTCCATCGAGAGGGCCCGAACCTGGGTAAACTTCATGTCCCCCGCCTCCTGTTACCATCCGCCTTAGACGCATAGTTCGGGACCCCCTACCCGAGATCCGCCGGTTTTGACACCGACATTGGTGCTTTCATTGAGAGTTCCACTGTGCCGTCACCGTAAGGCCTGATGGCTCCTTCGATCATCGGTGACGATGCGCTCCAGGGCAAGGTCTTCCTCCCCGGACAGATCTTTGTATTCCGCGGCTTCGCACTGCGGGCCAACTCGCTTGGCCATCTGGATCAGATCGAGAGCTAGGCCCCTGGCCACCAGGTCAGGTTCGGAAACTTGAACTACACCGCCGACATCCGGGGAGACTTGATCTTCGACGGATTCGAGCCCATGTCAGGTGCGCCGCACAATCACGACGAGCATGATTTAGCTCTGCCGTCGGACAGTGTTCGGGAGATCACACCTGCAACCACTCCGGCCCTCGATCCGGAGCAAATTGCGCCATCCGAGGACGGGTGGATAGACCCCGCCTTGGAGGCCGCACTATCAGTGGTGATAGAGCCGAATACTGAATTTACCCCTCACGAGAGCCGTGCTGCCGAACCACCGGATTCATCTCCGGCCACGGACTCCGAGCCGCCTGCGCCCATGCCTATCGAATCCGATTGGGCGCCGATCATGGAGTTCACCTCCGCGGATATCTTTCAGCACTCGCCCTTCGGCGATGTGCTAAATTCGTTATCAGGAGAACCTTGGCCGAACTATGTCCAACTAGAATGGGATGCAGACGACGAAGAAATTCGCTCCCCACCCACCACCCACTTAGTAATCACCGTCGACGATTTAACCGACATGCTCGACTTCGACTCCGAAGACATCGATGGTATGGACAATGATGCAGAGATTTAACAGGAACCATCGCCTATTATAATCGGACCGCCACTTCATCATATGATATATACATGGTGGATATACCCAAAGAAGTCAATGGCGATAAGAAAGCAGAGGATGACCCTCCAAGAAGCAACCCAAGCGCCGACGTCAGCGGCGCCGCTCTAAGTCTCGCCATAGCAAAGTAGTGATACCGGCACAAGAGACATTAACACTCTGGACAGTGCCGAAGACGAAGACAATCCCCTCCAGCAAGATTTAGAGCGGGAGGACGAAAAATCCAGACCTTCTGAGCGGGCAGCAGACGGAGAAGCGGAGGATGAGAATTACATGCCTGACTCCGAAGACGAGGTGAGCCTCGGCGATGAAGAATTTATCGTGCCTGAGGATCCTGTCGAGCAGGAGCGCTTTAAGCGCCGGCTTATAGCCACAGCAAATAGCCTGAAGAAAAAGCAACAACAGCTTCGAGCTGATCAAGATTTGCTAGCAGACAGATGGACTGAAGTCCTTGCAGCCAAGGAATATGAACTCGAACGCCCCTCCAAGGGCTACCCAAAGCGCAGGTTGCTACCCCGACTTGAGGAGGAAGCATTGAAACCTACATCACCAGCGTATGATGCGACTGATCGGCCACCTCGTGGCTGAGACAGAGAGGCATTTCAGCCTGAAGCAAAGCCTGCACCCCGCCGCCACTCAAACAAAAATACCAAGGCTCGGGGCAACACGCTGGACCTGCGAGACGTATTGGAAAACTGGGCAAAACACGCAAGATCGATCTACAGATCACTGGGGCGTGCACCTTCGCGGGATAATGACTGTCATGCCGGATACACTAAAAGTAAATCCGGCCGGGCCGAACACAGCAGACAAGACTCATATTAACTGCGTCGTGATATAGCCCAGCACAGAGGCGCCGCACACCCCCTATGCTTCACTGACGAAGTAATGGATCATGAATTCCCAGAGGGTTTTAAACCCGTAAATATCGAATCAGATGATGGTACAACAGATCCCACGGTATGGATTGAGGATTTCCTCCTCCACATCCACATGGCCCGCGGTGATGATCTACATGCCATCAAGTACCTCCCACTAAAACTCAAAGGACCAACTCGGCATTGGCTGAATAGCTTGCCAGCAGACTCCGTTGGCTATTGGGAGGATCTGGAAGATGCATTCCTTGACAACTTTCAGGGCACTTATGTGCGACCACCGGATGCCGATGACTTGAGCCATATTACTCAGCAACCGGGGGAATCGGCCAGGCAATTCTGGACACGGTTCCTAACCAAGAAGAACCAAATAGTCGACTGTCCGGATGCAGAGGCCTTAGCGGCATTTAAGCATAATAGCCGTGACGAATGGCTCACCCGGCACCTCGGCCAAGAGAAGCCAAAATCCATGGCAGCCCTCACGACACTTATGACCCGCTTTTGTGCGGGCGAAGATAGCTAGTTGGCTCATAGTACCAATACAGCAAGCAAACCTGGCATATCAGAAGCCAGGGATAGCAACGGCAAACCGCGACGCAACAAACACAAGCGCCGCAAATATGGTGAAAACGCCGAAAATATGGCAGTTAATGACGGGTTCAGGGGCTCAAAGTCCGGTCAGCAGAAAGGGCCACCCAAAAATAAAAATCCGGGTCCATCCAGTCTGGACCGCATACTCGATCGCCAATGCCAAATTCATGGCACCCCAGAAAACGCCAGCCACCCATACAAACAAAGAATGCTGGGTCTTCAAACAAGCTGGCAGGGCAGGCGCCAAAGACGTAAGAGGGTCTCAAAGCGACGATAGCGACGAAGAGCCCAGACCACCGAACACAGGAGGGCAAAAGAAAATTCCCCCACATATTCAATCGGTGAATGTGGTAAATACCACCCAAACTACCAACTCGAACCGGATATGCATCCTTAGGGATAGCGACTCAACAGAACTAGTCTCCCACAATATAAACTGGGGCCGGTCACCTTCAACTGCACGGATCGTCCGGTTAACGCCAATCAGGGCAATCCAGCCGCACTAGTCCTCGACCCAATAATAGACGGGTTCCACCTCACTCGAGTCCTTATGGACGGCGGCGGCAGTCTAAATCTTTACCAGGACGCAGTGCGCAGGATGGGCATCGATCATTCGGCGATCAAACCCACTAAAGCCACTTTCAGAGGCATTATACCAGGTGAGGAGGCTCGCTGTACAGGCGCCATTACCCTTGAGGTAGTCTTCGGTTCACCAGAAAATTACCGTATCAAAGAGTTAAACTTCGAAATCATCCCTCCGCAGTGATTATCAAGCACTGATCGGACGAACCGCATTCGCTCGATTCAACGTGGTGCCACATTATGCCTACCCTAAGCTCAAGATGCCTGGTCCATGCGGTGTCATCATGGTTAATGGCAAGGCCGAACCTTCCCTCGGCACCAACATATACACCACTGCCTTAGTAGCAGAAACAACGAGCAGCACCTCGCAGCTGAACCTCGAGCGGACGTCCAGGCCTCCGGACACCGTCAAGGGACTCCGAACTACTTCGCGGAAGGATAGCCCAGCCCGTCCAGGGCTCAACTAAAACACTCCGGCGAAGGCCAGGACAGGCCGTACTCAGCGGCTCAACCGCCCTCCGGCACATAAATATTTCTTACATTTCCTTCGCAGGTTCACCTTCACGCCGACCAGGACTAGCTACATGGACGCAGCTTGAACGCGTAAGGGAATCCTTGGACATCCCCCGTAGTGACCGTCCAGCTATATTGCGGATCCGCACTCAGCCTCTTCCCCCTGGACTCAGCAGGTTCCGCAATCATATTCCTTTTTTATCACATTACTTGTGCCCATACGCATAGATGTACTATTCAAATACAACATGTGGATTTATATGACGCTTACCTGCTGTTATTTCTTATTGAAATCATTCTTTCAAGTGGCATCCGTACACAGCGATATGCCTTAAAATATGCCAGGGGCTTCGTTTTACCCATAACACGGCAGTAAAGTCCGAACACCTTCATGGAAGTTCGGCACCCCGAACTTATAGCATTATATGCATCAGCTCTGAATCATGTCTTGGGTCAATAGTTGGGTTTGCCCGGCTCCCATGTTTTGGTACCTTACGTTCCGCTATATCGGCTAAGGTAGCACCGGAGAACTCTCGCGATTGTGTCCCAGTTCCTCGGGACGAGCACCTCAGTAGAGAAAGCCGAAAACTGACTGTCATGATACGGCGAGAGCTGGTCAGCTGTTCGAGAGGTCATAAAATCTTTAAGGATTTCTCCCGCATAATGCCATAACCAATGCAGCGTGCGATGGATCGGTTTTTTCTCCGATCAGGTGCTTATAGAGCCCCTAGTACGGTATTCCGGAAACCAGGGGCTGCGCCGACCATACTAAAGCTCCTATGGCTAAGTGAGTGATAAATCCAACGGTCAGGTGCACGGTTCGTTGTGCAGAGCACCTCCTTGAAGGACCCAAAACTGGGATAAAGAGTGCTCAGTTTATCCGAACACCCCATACTTCATACGTGGGGGCGAAGCCGACCGCCAACTCTCAGATTTAACATATAAAACGGCCGCACAGGAGGGTAATCTTTCATATAACAGGCAGTAAATGATATAACTGACCTTGTTTAAACATTACAAAGGACAACATGATTTGCATTTGTGGAAATATAAAGTCCTTGGTGCATAGCTCTGCGGCAAGGTAAGATCCTTTCAGGACATTCTAATAATATAACTCGGGCTTGCGGTGCTCCTTCCCCTCCGGCGGTCCTTCGGTCATCAGCTTTTCTGCATCCATCTTCCCCCAGTGCACCTTTGCGCGGGCGAAGGCCATCCGTGCACCCTCTATGCAGACCGACCGCTTGATGACGTCAAGTCGAGGACAGGCACCCACAAGCCGCTTCACGAGCCTGAAGTAGCTAGTTGGGATCGGCTCAGCAGGCCATAGCCGGATAATTAAATCCTTCATGGCTAGTTCCACCGCCTTCTGTAGTTCGATTAGCTATTTCAGTTGATCGGCAAAAGGCACCGGATAATTCGGTGCCAAATACTGCGACCAGAAGAGCTTATCTGCAATATCCCTTTCTCCGGCTCGGTTGAATTGAGCGGCATCTAATATGCTGCGAGGTAGCTCGGCAAATACCCCTGAGAAATCCGTATTCAAACTTAGAAACATAAGTCTTCCCCCCAAATACTTACTCTACAGGGAAACAGCCTTACCAGCCGCGATCTTTCTCGCCTCTTGGATCTCTTGTAGGGCGCTTCGGGTTTCCCCCCGGGCACCGCTCGTGGCCTGATGAGCCTTGGTGAGTTCGGATTCTTTCTCCATTAAACTCTGCTCCAAGGTCTCGCATTTCCTTACGGCCTCTTGTAGCTCCTGCTCAGCTTTAATAACCCTGGCCTCGTGCTTCTCATGAAGAGGCTGCTCAGTGGCTGCCTTTTTCTCGGCCTCGGCCACAGCCTTCTTGAGGGCTTCGACTTCGGTCACAATTCCTATCGCAATGTCATAAAGCTCAGTTCATACTGAAAATTCATTCACAATAAATGCGAAGAAGACTTGTGCATACCCTGTTTATCCCTCAATTGCATTTTCAACTGGCCAAGTTCTTACTTGGCCCGCTCCAGACTTTGATTCAGTCCGGAGATTTCCGCAGTATGGGAGGTAGCAGCCGCTACAGACACCTGCTTATAACAGAAGAGAAATAACGGTCATTCAATGAGTCTTCCTGCGAATATATATTTGATCTCTGTCCGGTTTCTTCACCGAACAGTGTATCAGGGGCTATTGTCCATACTATGACACTCTTCGAAAAACATACCTCAAAACCTTTTACAAGGCTGATACATGCTCCATTCAGTCCACTCTCGGTAGACTTAATCTTCTCAGTCACCGCACCCATAAGGGCACGATGTTCATCAACGATGGAGGCGTCTTTCAACGCCACCAACAAAGCATCCGACACTTATGGATAGATAGAGGTCGCCGATGGAACAGGAACGCCCCCTCTTGAAGGAGACTGCCCGCTTGATCTTAGAGCTGTATAGGTCTCTGGGACCGCACCCGGCTGGGAGCCGATCTTAGGATCACTCCCGCCTTCAGCCCCCACGTGTCCGGCCCCTGAGGTTTGACCTCCAGGCACCGCCTTCACGGCTTTTTCCTTTCCTCCTTGGCTGGGGTCCTTCTGGGACGAAGCCTGGGTGTTATGCACCCGTTTGGAGGAAGGGGCCTTTGGGGGCTTCCTGCTCTCCATAGCGTTTGAGCTCAGCAAGTCCTTTGACGAGGATTGTTTGGTACGGGACCTCGCCGGATTGCGAAAAATATGGCTTAGGTTAAAATACTAAGCCGCGATGAGTCCAGACGCCTAAAACATACTCGGATTTTATACACTTACGAGTTCACCAGGGGCTGGGCCCCGATCCCAAAGCCGGGCCGCCGTCGGTGGCAAGAAAGTGGACTCCTTCGGAAGAAGAGCCTTTCCCCTTTTGGGCAGCTCGGACTCCAACTGTGCGGAGGCTATTCTCTTCTTTCTTCCCCCCCCCCCCCCACAGGGGATTTATCCTCCTCCTACTCGTTCTCTTCGGAGGCGAGATGGGCATTGGAGCCTTCGGATATTGTGTCCGAAGTGCCGCGGCGACGAAGGCCGCCCCGGGTCTTTTTTGCTTCCTTCTCGGCCGTCTTCTTCGGCACCTGGTAAGGCGCCGGGACCAACATCTTCGTCAGAAGTTGGATGGCCGGTTCTCCGGGCAGCGGGGCCGAACAATGGATCCACTCCGCCTTCTTCGTCCACCCTGGGAGAGTTGTATAAAACACGTTAAGCTTTTCTTTTGGTTTACGCGGAGAGAAAAGTTTGATAACTCACCGAACTTGCCGGGCGGGACAGTTGGTACCCACGGTCTTCGGCAGAGTCCGACCACGATTTGCTGGACTTGAAAAGCACCTTCCAGATGTCCTTGTGCGAGGAGCTGAAAAGCTCCCGCAAGGTTTGGTGCCGGGTCGGATCGAATTCCCACAAATTGCAAGTCCGGTGCTGACAAGGCAAGATCCGGCGAATCAACATCACCTGGGCCACATTGACAAGCCCAATGTTCTTGTCTCCCATATACTCAACGCACGTCTAGAGCGCCGACAGTTCGTCGGATGAGGACCAGTCCAGGCCTTTCTTGACCCAGGATGTAAGCCGCAGGGGGGCGCCGGATCGGACTCGGGAGAGGCCGCCCACTCTGTGCCACGCGGCTCAATGATATTAAACGACTGCTGTTGCCACTCCTTGACAGAATCATTAAAGGTTCCTGTTGGCCATATGATGTTGGGCATCTTGCTCACCAAGGCACCCCCACACTCGGCGTGCTCGCCGCCCACCACCTTGGGCTTCACATTAAAAATCTTCAGCCATAAACCGAAGTGCGGTGAAATGCGGAGAAAACCCTCGCAGACGACAATGAACGTCGAGATGTTGAGGAAGGAATTAGGGGACAGATCGTGAAGATCGATCCCATAATAATACATGATGCCACGAACAAACGGGTGGGGGGGGGGGAACCCTAGCCCACGGACAAAATGAGGGAGGAATACAACCCCCTCGTGGGGTTCCGGGGTAGGGACGATCTGTCCCACCGTCGGGAGACGGTGGCTGATTTTCTTGGCCAGGTACCCGGCCTTCCGAAGCTTTTTAATATCCTTATCTCGGACGGTGCAGGCCATCCATTTGCCTCCCACTCCGGATACGTACATCTTCGGAGGACCTTTTGTGGGCAGAGAAGAGGAACGCTTGGGCATTGGAGCTTAAGCAGAAGGGAATGAATCGGGAAGAAGGAGTGGGTGGAAAGAGTAGATTCTTGTCCCTTTATAAAGGTGGAAGAGGCGACGTGCCTCCCCACTCCCCTGGTAAAACCTCGTATTTCCCAAGCGCCCTGATTGGTGGCGCGGCTGGGTTACCCACATCCGTATTCATGAGAATCCTGTGATAAGGGGACACGATCTCTGCTTTGACAAGACGTGCCAAGGAAACCGCCTCGCAATATGCACCGAGGCTGGTTGAGAAAAACGGTTCGAATAATGACCGGGCCGTGGTGTGATGTCATACTACGAAATGCGTCAGCAGATTAGATTTGTGGAAGTATTATTCTCTCTACGGTGGTATGTGGAACTTGTTTTGCAGAGCCGGACACTATCCTTGTGTTCAAAATCTTCCATGGAGTATTCGGAGGAGGAACCCGCCTTGCAATGCCGAGGACAAACTGCGCGCCGGACTCATCATCATTGAAGCCTGGTTCAGGGGCTACTGAGGGAGTCCTGGATTAGGGGCTATCCAGACAGCCGGACTATATCCTTTGGCTGGACTGCTGGACTATGAAGATACAAGATTGAAGACTTCGTCCCGTGTCCAGATGGGACTCTCCTTGGCGTCGAAGGCAAGCTTGGCAATCTGAGATATGTAGATCTCCTTCCTTGTAACCGATTGTGTAACCCTAGCCCTCCGTGTCTATATAAACTGGAGGGTTTAGTCTGTAGGACAACAAGAATCATACCATAGGCTAGCTTCTAGGGTTTAGCCTCTATGATCTCGTGGTAGATCAACTCTTGTAATACTCACATCATCAAGATCAATCAAGCAGGAAGTAGGGTATTACCTCCATCGAGAGGGCCCGAACCTGGGTAAACTTCGTGTCCCCCGCCTCCTGTTACCATCCGCCTTAGATGCACAGTTCGGGAACCCCTACCCGAGATCTGCCAGTTTTGACACCGACATCCACCATGCTTGCTAAATATACTTTTAAAGATGAAGTACCTAAAAAACATGGAGATCCGGGAATGCCAACTATACCTTTCTCCATCAAAAGAAATTATGTGAAAACTGCTTTATGTGATTTAGGAGCTGGTGTTAGTGTTATGCCTTTCTCTTTATATAAAAGACTTGATTTGAATAAACTCACACCTACTGAAATATCTTTGCAAATGGCTGACAAATCAACTGCCATGCCTATCGGTATTTGTGAGGATGTGCCCATTGTTGTTGCTAATGTTACTATTTTGACTGACTATGCCCGAGGATGACAACATGTCGATTATCCTCGGTAGACCCTTCTTGAGTACTGCAGGGTAAGTTATTGATTGCAATAAAAGCAAGGTCACTTTCATACCAATGGTAATGAGCATACGGTGCACTTTCCAAAGAAACAATTCCAAGTGAATGGTATTAATGTTATCGAAAAAATCTCCGACAATCACTATTGGAAGTTTTCACTACCTCTACCTACTGTTAAAAAGAAATATGAAATGCTTATTGTTGGGGACATTCATATCCCCGTTGAGGTAACTTAGTGATTTACGAAAGTTCTTCGGTTTCATGCTAATCGAAGGTGGTTGTTAATAAGACTTTATCAACCTTATTAATGGATCATTTTTTAGAGGTATGAAGTTGATGAATTTAGTGAGCACTACCTTTTGTCCCTACCTTTCGTTTTCTGTTTTTAATAGTTAAATAAAACAAAATGCCATGTTTTGTCTGTTTTCTGAATTTCCTGTGCAATAAAAAATTGACCCAAAAATAAAAGTTCTCAGAATGCTCTGAAAAATTAATACGATTTTTTCTGAATATTTAAGAATTTTTGGTGCAAATAACATCAAAGGGAGGTGCACCAGGTGGGCACAACCCACCTGGGCACGCCAGGACCCCCAGGCGTGCCCAGGTGGGTTGTGGTCCCCATGTGGCCCCCTCACTTATCCCTTCATACCACTTCATCACTTACCTCCAGAAAAAATCACCTTTGCTCTTTCTCTCTCTCATGTTCTTGATCTCAAACCCGCGGATTTCGATCTCTTTGCTCGAAGCTCCAGTTCTGAAACTGTTTCAGGGGATTGTTGCTTGGTATGTGACTCCTCCGTTTGTCCAATTAGTTTTTGCTTTAGTGGTTTATATTTTGAATAATTAGCTACTCTTCGTGCTGCTGTAGATGAGCTTGCATGTTGAATTCTTAGAGTTTTAAGTGGTGTGAATGCTTGTTATGGCCTCTAGGCATCCCTATGAGTAGTTGCTATCAATCTTGCAAAGTTATGTTGAGAAAAAATGTTGGACTAAAAATTTCAGAATTTTTGATCATAGGAAAAAGATGAGTATCCTTAGGAAGTTTGCTTCCAAGAAGAACTCCATGGGGGTTATTGGGGAGTCGTCTGATAGTGATCTCCAAACCGAGAAATTGGCGGAAGTACGATCCTGAGAATGGACGCATTCCCCGTTCATGGAAGGGTCCGGAATCATTCAATAGTTTGCACAATATGCTGCTAATGCCGGCCTCACCGACTTCATCACAGCTAAATGCGAACAGTATCATCTCCTCACAAACTCCTTTGTGCAAAGTTTTATTTTTCTTCCTAGGAATAATCCTCCTGAGTTGCAGTTTAAATTATACGCCAAACCCCATCACATACCGCTTACTGAGTTCTGTGAAATATGCTAGCTTCCTTCTGATGGTGGTTTGGTAGAGTCTAGGCCTATGGAGTTTGAAAGCTTTTATCGTACTCTAACAGTGGGTGATGAGAGAGGGGTGTCGAGTATCACCACTGCTGGCTTGCATTTTCCTGCTGTTCATTATCTTACTCTTTTCATTGCAAAATGCTTGCTTGCTAGAGAGAAGGTGGGTGCACTCAGTGCCCCAGACCGTGAAGGCGACAACACTTATAGCTTGGGAGCTATTGTGGCACGTCGCCTTCACATTAATAAATCCAAGGGTAAAATACATGGAGGTATTTATGCCACTCGTTTGGCGGCTCGCTTTAACGTTGAGATACGCTTGCATGATCATCCTTTGCCCAAGGTTTACCTAGATCGCGCGACCATGGAACACCACCAGTTTATTGCTACTGATTACCCTCACATCCCTATTCCGTATAACCTAGTTTTCAGTGTTAGAACTCATGATATTATTCCATTGCCTGCACCTGCTATGTTTGATCCTATTGTCACGGGTGGATACAGGATTATGCCTGCGGATATCATCGCCTACCGGAACAACCAGGCTGCAGCAGCGGAGGAGCCTCAGCAGTGGGATCCACAGGTGCCCGCTCCTCAGCAATTCGACATGGGACCCCATGGTTTCTTCGACTACTGACTGACTACCAAGTTAGGCGAAAAGCCTAAGCTTGGGGGAGTACGTATTCCCACCGACATTACATTAATGTCCACACATTTCATTCCAGTTTTCGGTGTCCACACTTTTTCATTGTATTGTCCATGTTAAATTTATTTTCTTGCTTTCTTCTTGTGTGTTTGAAAAACCTTGAGAAAATATAAAATTATTTCCTGCTTCTTTTTGTTTTTTTCCTTTCTAGAGTAGTTAGTTGTAGCAATAAAAAGAAAGCCCAAAAAGATTTCCTTGTTCTTCTTTTGCTTGTTGGGAGCTTTCCCGTGTAAATAGTTTTTCTCGTTTTTGCTTTTCCCTTTTATTTGCTTGTTCAAGAAAACCAAGAACTCCAAAAATATTTCAGTGTGTTTCTCTGAATTTTTTTATTTGAGTAATACTGAGGAGAAGGCCACGATGAAAATGTTGAGTGGCCCTCATATGCATAATTTTTGATCTAACAAAGAGCCCATAATACCTTGTCTCTTCTGTTGAATAAAATGTTTGTAAATTCCATCTTAGTCCACGACACTCTTCCACTATTATTATATTCACATCGTTCAGTCGTGCAAGTGAAAGGCAATAATGATAATATTTGATGAACTAGCCGTGGCAGAGAGAAACGGGTATGAACTTGACTTGTTCTGTTTTTGTAAATATGTTTAAACTAGTATCCATGATTCAGCTCATTATTATTAAACATGTTTGCAATGACAATTAGAGATTATAGTTTCTCATTCCATGTATAAGTAGCTAGGAGTGGATAATGATTTATCTTGGATATCAACATTGCGTTAAAATGATTGTGATGTACTATGATGATATTGTATCCTCCTCTGAATGTTCGAGTGGCTAGACTTGGCACATGTTCATGCATGTAGTTGAATCAAAACCAACATAGCCTCTATGATATTTATTTTCATGGTGTTCATATCCTGCTCATGCTAGTGTCCAATGTTACTTATGCATAATGCATGTTCATGACCATTGTTACTCTCTAGCTGGCCGCTTCTCAACCTATTTGCTAGCCTTCGCCTGTACTAAGTGGGAATTCTACTTGTACATCAAAAACCTTGAACCCAAGTTATTCCAGATGAGTCCACCAATATGCGGTATTACCCTGCCATCCTAAGTAAATTTGCGTGTGCCATCTCTAAAAACTTCAAATAAATATCCTTTTTGTGTGTCTGTATCGTTCATGGAACGACATGAGGTAGTCGGTATCTTCCATGCTAAGCGGGTTATTCTCAGGATGAGTGTTTATTCACTCACCATCGCACGAGAAACGGGCGGTAATAGGGATTCCCAGTCCCGAACTCAAATTGCAAATAATTAAACAAAACTCCCCCTAGACTATTGTTGGTATGGACGTCACCCGTTGTTTCCGACAAGCCGTGGATTGTGATTGTTGGTGGAGGGGGAGTAAACCTTTACTTTTATCACTTGGGAACCGCCACTAGCGTGCTTATGATGGAAGATATTGATAACTGATGGTCGTGAAGTAAACAAGAAGGGTGCATTTCTCAAAATATCATTTACCTCTGTTTTTATGAAACTTGAGCTCTGGCACCACTGCAAATCATTTGCGAAGGGACTTTCTATTTACTTTTATGTTGTGTCATCACCTTCTAAAATAAGCGCCGGAACCTGAGAGCACTACTGTCATGTTGATGCTTTGTGTGTAAATAATGTTGGGTGCATCATGACTGGATCTTTTCTACCATGAATTACAATGTTTGGTCGCTGCTTAAACTTTGGAGGAACTCTGCATTTATGTTTTGCGGTCTCAGAAAGGGCTAGCGAGATACCACTATTGTCATATTATATCATTGTTGTTTGGATAACGTGTTGCTATTTGAGATTTATTATTGCTCGCTAGCCGATTATGTCATTGATATGAGTTAATATAATTTTTAAGAGTTATTATCAGCATGGTTAGTTATAATATTGGCTGAAAACCTGGGTGCTGCTTAAGCTTATTTATGCAAACAAGAGCAAAATAGTTCGTAAAAGTTTTTCTTTTTCACTTTCAGTTTATCAACTGAATTGCTTGAGGACAAGCAAAGGTTTAAGCTTGGGGGAGTTGATACGTCTCCAACATATCTACTTTTCCTAACGCTTTTCCTCTTGTTTTGGACTCTAATTTGCATGATTTGAACGAAACTAACCACGGTCTGACGTCGTTTTTAGCAGAACTACCATGGTGTTGTTTTTGCGCAGAAATAAAAGTTCTCAGAATGGAACAAAACTTTGCGAGGATTTTTTATGCAATATATGAGAAATTCTAGAGCCAAGAACCACCAGAGGGGGCACCTGGGTGGGCATAACCCACCAGAGCGCCCCCCCTCCAAGCGCGCCTAGCTGGGTTTTCCCCACCTGGTGGCCCCGCAGACCCTGAAACCGACTCTATAAAATCACATTTTTCCAGAAAAATTCAGGGAGAAAGAATTATCGCGTTTCACGAGATGGAGTCGCCGTCACCTCATGTTCTTCATCGGGAGGCCAGATCTGGAGTCCATTTGGGGCTGCGGAGAGGGGGATCTTCGATCTTCGTCATCACCAACCCTTCTCCATCGCCAATTCCATGATGCTCCCCACCGAGAGTGAGTAATTCCTTCGTAGGCTCGCTGGTCGGTGAGGAGTTGGATGAGATTCATCATGTACACTACAAAAAAATACACTTCCGTGATGATACATGTTTGTCACAGTAGGTCGCGTTTTTTGTCATGCATGTACATCCATGACAAATTTATGACATAATCAAGATAGTCATGCACTGTCTTTGTCAGAGAAGTGTTCCATGACATTACCAAAATTATCATCACGGAAGTATCCACTTCCATCACGATAAATCGCGCGTCACAGAAGTGCTTTCGTCAAGGGTGACCAACACGTGGCATCCACCGTAACGAAACGCCGTTAAGCTATCGTGTCGGGTTTTGGATCCGATAACCCATTAACAGCCCCGACCAATGCGGATTTTCCACATGTAAAATCATCATTGGCTGGAGGAGACACGTGTCAGGTCCGCGTTGGCACATGTGTCACTCATCCAATGGGCGAGACGCGCCTATGATATGTTGACACGTGGACTGGCCCATCAAGTTTAAATGGGCCGCCCAATCAAGGCCCACAAGATTTTGCGGACCATAATGGGCCAGCCCAGCTAAAGGCCCACGAGATTTTGCGGACCATAATGGGCTTGCCTAGCTAAACGCCCACAAGATTTTGCGGGCTATAATGGGCCGGCCCAGGAAAAGGCCCACAAGATTTTTGTGTGCCATAATGGGCGGCCGGTAAAGGCCCACAAGATTCTTGCGGATCATAATGGGCCTGCCCGACTAAAGGCCCACGAGATTGGCCGACATTAATGGGCCGGCCCAGCTGTAGGCCCACAAGATTTTGAGGACCCTAGTAGGCCGGCCCATTAACTGGTGCCATGTTTTGGGCCAAATGCTGGCCCATATTTGATCCGGTCCATTAATGGCCTGCCACGCTCCGGGCCTAATAGTGGCCCATATGAGATCCGGCCCGTTAAAAGCCTACCACGTTCTGGGCCAAATTACGGCCCAGATCAGGTCCAGCCCTTTAAGAGGCTTTGGGCTCAACTATGGCCCGTATCAGATTCGGTCCGTCAACTGGACACTATGCTTTTGGGCCCACTTGCTAAAGGCCCACTTAGTAATCCGGCCTGATATTAGTTTCGGCCTGTTAAGGGCCCGTTTAACATTTCGGCCCTATATTAATTTCGGCCTGTTAAAAGCCCGTCATATAGTTGGGCTTAACTACGGCCTGGTTTGCATCCGGCCTGCATGACCGATATCTGATTGGGCCAAACAAGGACCGAGACAATTTTGGCCTGTTAAAAGCCCGTGATTTGATTCGCACAATCATGGGCCGGGGGTCATTTCGGGCTGCTGCCGGCCAGTGAGCTGTTCGACAAGTTTCAGGCCAACCTACATCGTGATTGCATGACGGCCCGATTATGTACCGTAATTTTACGGTTTGGCCGGTTTACTGCGAAGACAGGATATATATACAATAAAATAACTGCAGCATCGTGAATAAGAAAAAACCTAGACTATACAATAAAGAAATTACGGCATATTACATCCACAGGGCATCAAAGTTCGCCACTATGATAATAAAGCACAAGCAGACAGCAGATTACATACACTTTGGGCATCAAAGATCGCCACCGATTGCAAATAAACACGCCAACAAAATAATATACAAAACTGACAGCACTTCAACAGAGTTCAAGAAAGGTTAGCCTATTGGGAGCTGTAAGCGCAAGCGGTGAGCAAGATGATGAGATCAAGGCTTGTTCAACACTTATATCTTCCTCACTCAAAAAGATAAACAAGCGAGACGGATGACAGGTTTTGCACATAAAAGTATCGGTCTTGACAATTCATCACATTTCTTCTTGTGAATAAAGTGACACAGTTTATAATTGCATTAACACAATATGGTATTGTTCAGGTCAAGACATGGCAGGAAATGACATTGTGAAGGAGTTGGCGACTTCACGACACCAATCGGATTACGAGATCAAGAACTCATAAGTATCAATGGTTAGTGTCTTTGTCAATTTATACCATTTCAGATTGGCAAATAAAGAGACGGTTTAAATAACGGTAGAATGATATGACATTGTTCATAGTTAAGGCATTGCAGAATATGACATTGTCTTTGTAGTGGGTAGGTTCACCACACCACTTGGATTCTGAGATGAAGAGCGAAGCATACATGCAGTGCAAAAGAAGATCACTTGCTCTGTATAGTTTAATTTACATGGTATGAAGAAGGAACTTGGTTATACAACTGAAAACTTAAATTGAGAAAGGACAAACTTTTGTTTATGAACTACATAATAAACTTTAAACAAGCAATTTGATGCAAACACCAAAAATAAACAGCTGTTGCAGTCATGCCTAACCAAACATATACAACAAAGTTTGAAGGCTTGAGATGGACAGACTTACATTATTGGTGAAGACATGCTCTATAAAGGCCTTGTCCATGCTAATGGGGGGGGGGCAATTCAAGAAGTATACCATAGAATCTTCTTCAAAAGCATTGCCTTTATTCTACATTTTGTTAAGACTAAATACAGATGTGATAATATATGAAAAAATGGAGAACATTTAAGAGAAGATGAAGAGTGATGCTACATAACCAAGTAGCTATAAATGTAAGTGCAGCGATACAGGCAAAAGGTACAGCCAAGAGCAATGCACAACTAAACTTCTTCAGTACCAACCTTATGGTAAGAGTAAATGTAGATCTGATGTGTAGAAAATGGAGGGCAAAGGAAAATAAGCTGCAGAGTGATGGCACATGAACAACTACTTGTCATTATAAGTACACTGATAAAGGACAACATGTACTTACAAGAACAATGCAGAGCTAAAAACATTGGTATTGGATATATTCTACACTAATGTAACCATTCATACAGATCAGATAATTTGGAGCGAACAATTGATAAGCAAGCTATCATGCATCTTCTTGTCACATAATGAACCAGGTATGTATGCAAGTAATGGATGATACAGGACAACAGTACTAACAAGAGCAAAGCAGCGGGCAGCATATTTGCGATATCACATCGTTCTTGTCAAACCAGAATTCTTCTCCGAGCAGATTTACTGCCAAAAAGAAACGTAAGGCACATGAGGAAAAGTAGAAGTTAAAATTGTCATGTGATTTCATAGGCGATTACCTCATCACAGGAACGAGACCGATTGCATAACAAGGTTTTTCCATTCAATGTCTTCTAAATTTAGCACAGGAGACTTCATCGGAAATTCGTTTATAGACTTGCCATCAAAGTGTGATTTCCTCAGGTAACACCGATACTGCTACAATGCTTCCTTGAAAAGCACAAGCAAGCTCTGCTCATCATGACTATCCAGATTGTCCCTCTCCTAGTTACAATAATGTAATGTAAATCATTGATGTGTTCAACCAGCAGAAAACAGGAAAATAATAACCATGAATAATAGCACTTACACGTAAGTTGGACAGGAAGATGTGAAAATGGTGTTTGTCTTCACAATAATCTTCCCATGATGGGAATATATGCTCGTAGTCCCTAACAACATTGAAAGCATTGTCTTTTAAACTGGTAATAAATGGAATGGGGTTACAATCTGCAGAATTGGCCGTCTCTGCGATCGGGATAGGTCTTGACCGATGGACTTCTTGTACTTTTTGCTGGAGTGGGATTTTTCTGTGGTACAGCTGGTGCTATGGCAAATGAAATTGGTATACCTTTTGCTGGAGTGCAGGTCCTGTGTGGTGGGGATAGTGGTGTGGCCAGTGAAGTATGGGTACAGTCTGCTGGAGTCGGTCCTACGTTTTGTGTCACTGGTTGTACAACCAATATAAGTGGGGTGTTGTCTGATTTCTTCGGCACCACCATGTTTTTCAAGGACTTTGCTGGTGCTCCTTTAGGTTCGGCAATCACCCTCTTCCTTTTTGATTATATGATGCACAAGAACAACATTTGAGTGGAAAAACATGGTATGATTACAGATGGAATATGTATTGATAATGGATGGGCATGGCATCTCGACATATATGATGAGTAAATTAAGCAGATGGCGGTGCAACAAATTATAAGAAATGCAAGACAACATATGCAAGATACCCGCAATCAATAAAACATTGCCAAATTAGAACAGGCACCTTGATGGGTGAACAGGACAGGCCATCTGCCTTTGACTCCTCGAGGTTAGAATGGTCATTAGGATCATATTTTGAACAAGAATCAACAGGTGGGGAGCGTATGCGTTTCATTGCATCCAGAATGGCACTCAATGCCTTGGTGCCAATTTTGTAAGTCATTGCAGTGTTTAGCTTCAAGAGTGGACTGCTGCTAGTGCGACACAAAGCAGCTTCTGAGATCATAGTGTAGATATAACGGGAAAACCTTAAGCATCAGAGTAAAATCAGCAAAGTGGAACTTGCTGGAATATATGTGCTAGTATTGCCGGTACGGCTAGAAAGGCTTCGGATACCAGCTCTCTTCAAGTGAAGGTGCAGTACTGTTAATATCAGTGTAACTCTCAAAGGCGACACAGCTCCCCGCATTTCCTTGCTATTCTTATAGGATTCAAGTGGGCAGGCCACTACAAATCCTATTCCTATGTTTACAGGATCCTACGAATCAAAGAGGCTCAAAGTGTCCATCACAACCGACCGTATAGACCTCTAGAATGCAAATGTCCCTGCTCATCTTCAGTACAAGGAACATACTGTACTACTATCATACTCCCTCCATTCCAAAATATAAGTCTTGGTAGAGATTTCCACTATGGATCACATACAGATGTATCCAGATACATTTTAGAGTGTAGATTCACTCATTTTGCTCCATATGTAGTCCATGGTGGAATCTATACAAAGACTTGTATTTAGGAACGGAGAGAGTACATATTAAAGAAGAACGGAAGAGGAACATGGTAAAGAAGAGCAAGCAGATTTTGGATAATAAAATGTTGGTTGCGCAGTTCCCACACATGATGAACCAGAGCGCATTAAGAATGCAATTCCCAGCTGTCTCTCGACCATTTCATGCGGTTGTATGAAGATCCTATGTCTCATAACCCTTCTTCTTCCTCGTATCTGATTCTTCCCATATTGCATCAAGACGGGTCACGGCCGACCACTGCCCCCACCGCCTGTGTTCCTCCGCCACCCCACCCCACCCCGCCCCAACCCCCACCTGGCCGAAGTTTTCTTAGATTCGTGAGGCCCCACAACCACCCGAGCCCCTTCGATCGCACCGGCGAACTCCGACGAGCTCTGAAAAATTGACTGACCCAATTTTGAAATTTAGTCTACTGTGATTCAACTAGTGTTTAATATAAAAGGGGAAAACCATAAGCATTGGGAGTATAGTGTTGAGCGTGCCATGGCAGATCTGATGGTGCAAACCGGACAAAGGCAACTTCGCAACCAAGACAAGAAATAAGAGTAAAGCAGTGGCGATCTATTTTCTTGTTGTGATAAATAAGTTGAGCAGATACGAAAGAGTACCGCCTGCAGTGCGGCGCTGCTGTGATCTGCTGAGAATTTGACGGTGCTGCGGTAGCGATGGCTGTCGGAGGCGTGGAAGTAGATCTAGGAGGGTAGACGGTTGCGGTGGGGCGCGGTGGACGAGACGGTCGTAGGAGCGGCGTCGGCAAGGTGGACGACGGCGGGGATGAAGCGAGAGGACATGATGCAAGGATCCCCGTCCGAAGCCGTGGATGAGAGAGGTTGATTTCTTGTAATGGACGGCGGCGCCGGGGTATCAGCTCCGGCATGGTGGAGGAGGACGGCGGTGGATGGGGTGGCGGACGGCGGCGGATGGAGGAGGGTGGGGTGGATAGGGTGTTTTGGCGCCCTGAGTCTGAATGGGGAAAAGGGAGGTAGAGAGGAAGGGGAACCATGTATTCAGGCGCTTGTCTCAAATGCGAGGAAATTTACAAACTTAGCCCCCGTTTCAAATTTCTACTACATCACAGCAACATTAGTCGGTTGGGGATAGGACGGTAATCTCGCATACACCCAATATTTGCCGACGAGAGTTTGTTTTTGGCGCCTACCGTGTATGACTATGAATAGGGGAGGGAGTCGATTTCGGCCGAGGACACACTGTGTTTTGGCGCCCACCGTGTATGAATCCAGGTGAGAGGCGGTTACGTCACGTTTGGGTGAAATTACAAAACTGTCCATATCAAAACCTATAGAAATCCAGCAGATAGGCTTTGCGTGGCAGGGATAGGTAGTAGTGATTTCCATCTCGCAAATATTGGTTTCGGGCGGTTACTGCGACTTTCCCCACTTCATTCAAATTTTGCAGAGTGCACGTTTACTGTGCCAACTCAATTCGAATCCCGGTTGTATTCTATTTTTTTCTGGGCGGGATCCATTTTCAATTGGAATTACATTCTATATCCATCATTTTTTATATATACTTTCAAAAGCACAACAAAGAATTCTGCTCCTTTATATGTATAATATGATTTACAAATACAACGATCTCGAAATCTTAAGGTTGAATTCGAAAAAATTAACCAAATTATGTTCTACTAAAATGTATGGATCAGTAATATCTACATATTAAATAACATAGATGTGTGTGAATTCATATGAGTATGCATGTTTGATAGATCAATTAGTATGGATTACATGTATCATCATCTCGAATTCAAATATTTGAATCCCTTTTTTGTTCACTCCTTTCAAGCCCATCTCTCTCGCATGCATGCTCCTTCAGGTAGCTATGACTCTCTTTTCTCCAGCTCACCCGCACGCTCATTTCATGTTTCTCCTATCCTCGCAAACATGGTCTCTCGACGTCTCCCTTGAGAAGTGTCACACTCTCCCTATCATTATACATTACACTGTTTTCATTATCTCTCATGTCTCTATTGTTCTCTGGTATCACTCGGTGCCTAAGCTTTCTTTTTCACCGCCACACACACAGTCTCCACTCGTCTTTCACTTTGTCTTTCTCTCTATGGGATTCTCTCACACACCCTATATTACTTTCTCTGTCTCTCCTGTAGACACAACATTTGTTGCGGTCTCCTTTTCGTCTCCATCCCAGACTGACATTATTCATTTGTTTACCGACCAGACAACCCGACTACTGTCTCCTCTCTCTCTCACAGACACACACACAACTCCTTCTTCCACTCCCCTTCTCAACTACCGTCTCTCTCTCACACACACAAAACTCTCGCTTTCGCACCCCGACTCGTATTTCTCTCACAAACATTTATCGACTAGCTAGCCTCTAGATAGGTTTATACACCCGCACACTCGTGCTTCCACCATCGCATACATGTCTCTCTCCCGCTCCTTGTATCTATGTAGATTTTTCTTCCCTTCTTGAGACACGCCCTCTCGATCGTGCACACACACACTATCGCCTCATTTTAAGCTGATACCTATCTTTTACACTCCTTGTGTCTTCGTCACGCATGCACTCCGTCCTCCTCCACTCTCCCTCTCTGTCACACACACATGGGCTTTTTGCAACAACTAGCAAGATGCCCGTGCGTTGCATGGAACATCAAGATGCATTTGTATGAGTAGTTTATCTTGTGGGCGAAAAGGATGAATGAGGGAAGGCCTTATTTGCAAATGTGGAGAGGGGTGTGGGTATATTTTTGCAAAATTGCCATAGTTTCCTTCATATCCGTCGAGATATAGATCGGACGGCCTATAATGAGATGGCAGGCACACGATCATCACCGACAATGCTTTTTATAAGAGTAGGGATAAAAAATAGAGTTGGTGATGATGGTGGGCCTGCCATCCTGCGATGTAGGTCGTCCGATTTATATCTGACGGATAGGAAGGAAAATATGGCAATTTACCCGCACTCTTACCACGCTTGCAGATAAGGCCTTCCCTCGTACATCCTTTTCTCCCACAAGATCTTGATGTTCCGTGCAACGCACGGGCATCTTGCTAGTAAGACTAGAAATTAGACATATACCACTTCTCGAATCTTGAAACCAACAACATTCCTTCCTTATCTCATCAAAACCGCCAAAGGAATATATTTTGAGTGAAACATAACATATTTTTCGTGATATACATATTTCAAAACTAGACTTTTTTCTATCAAATCGATGAATATGTATTAATCTACTTTGATCGCGTGGCAACGCATTGGCACATTGCTAGTAGTTATTATAATTTTTGGACACCGCATAAACGGTGGAGTACATATCTGAAGAGAGAAGAGGCGACGACGCAATGGCCTCTCGCTGTCTCGCACACTTGAGTGTTACGTAAAGGTGACATTAACAAATAAACCCTAAAACCCTAGGTGCGCGATTGCTGCATTCGCGGGTACGGGGTACGTGGTGGAGCACCTTTATAGGAATAGTTAGCTCGCGTGATAATTTGATCCATAGGAGTTGATGGTCGGGACCACAGGTGAACGACTTGGAGCGCGGTGGCTCACCAGTTGCCACAGATCGATTAGCCACGTTTAAAATATCATTTTTTAGCGGGGTTAAGAGTTCCGATTTTCAATGGCGCGTTATAAGTAGTAAGTAGTTTTTAGAACGATTGGTATGGAGCGAAAATGGAATTCATAGTACTACGTACCTCCTTGGCGTATGGTTGTATGGTTTTTTTGCGATGGAGGTTGTATGGGTTTATGTTACGAGATGTTGAACCTGGTAGTTCTAGGGCAAATACTATGGTTTAGATTTAGATGCTGGTTTTCAAGAATGAAAATCGGAAGGGGAAACCCTTCTTTGATTAAAAAACTACTACCTCCATTCTGGTTTACTAGTCCCCATCGTACTTTTGGGTCAAAGTTTGTCCATGAATTTTACTTGTAAAATGTGAATGGAAAAGCGATATTTTGTTATACCCAAACAAAAAGGACTGGAGGGAGTGATTGCTCGACACGCACGCGACCTCTCATAGCGCAGGCATTGAACCGGCGCAAGACCAGCCAAGAGGGCCGCACTCCTGCAGGCCCGGTGAGCACGCCTCGCCAAGTGCAACCAGCTTAAGACTGCCCCGCCTGCCTTCATTGAATCCGCGCGTGTGCCGGCAACACGTCCTTCCGCGAGCCGGCAGACATTTTAGAACACAAAAAATCACTAAAATACAATTAATTTACGCATGGTATTGACTTGTTGTGCTCATACTGGTAGCCGGAAATAGTAGAGGATTTTCTTTATTTATAACTCTCCTCACATTTTTTTTGGCTTTGAAGTGAATCATGGTTGTGGACATTATGTATGAATGTGCAGATATCTGTGAACATGAGTTTGATGTGCAAGTTGAACTTGGAATGTCGGGCTTGCGCGTGAACTATACCATGTCCAATGCTTCGTCTGTTATTGTTTGGAAAGTAATTGTTGTTATTACGTGACCCAAAAAAACATTTTGTGCCACATCGGTAGAGATGCACGGACATCACAACAGGCATGTTGACCGGATAAACATTTGAACCTAGCTATTATGAAGGAAATTTTGTATTGACAACAGTTTTAGATAGCAGGAGACGCCTAGCCCGCTCTGCCTCGCTAGCTTATTTCTGGCTTCTTCCATCTCTTCTTTGGCTTGGGTGAAGAGAGCATCTGATTGCTCTTTTCGCTTCTTCAGAACTCAACTACATTCTCAAGGGCTGTCAGACGCTTTCTTTCAGCCTTTTCTAATGCCACGAGGACACGAACAGTGACGGCTCCACACGGCTTGTGTGTAATCCAAAGCATCATCCGGGAATTTGCACCTTGTGTCTAATCCAAAGCATCATTAGGGAACTGCACCTTGTGTGTAATCCAGCCTCATTTTGGAAACATGATCTCGAGGTTGACCATACTTCCTCCTCGCAGAACTGCATCTTGACATGAAGTTACTTCTTTTTATATCAATACTCGAGCAACCTAGATCCATTTAGTAGAAGCTTTATAAATGTAACTCAGAGAAGTGAATTCAAAAGGAAAAATAAATAAAAACAGACTACAAGGTGAGAACACCCACTTCCTACATCAAGCTAAAAACGAAAGCATTAGGACGATTAAGACTCTTCTTATTACACATCGAAGAACACCACGCTTAAGAGAAACAGAAACTACAACATATACACATCGAATTTTTTGCCTAACAAGTTGTGCCGTGCAATTGGAATTCCAACTTGAGTACTACTACTAGTAGGAGTACCAGGGGCCAGTCCTTTTAGGCTTCTAGATTAGTAATCCCATAACTACTACATTGTAATCTGTGTCAAATTTTGATCATAAATTTAACTAATGAAATGTTAGTGCATGTCACATGCACTACTCCATCCGTCTAGGTGAGTAAGTCATTTTAGGCTGTGCACCATGACCAAGGAGGAGGAGAAAACGAGAAACGTTAATGTATATTTGATAATTAATAGTATTGCATGCAATGAACTAACCACTGCATGTCGTGTTTGATATCTCAAGTCATTAAAATCATGCACACTCTTTATCTCTTATTGGTTGATATGTCAAGAAACAAGAAACGAGGCAGAAGTTAATGCACCGCGCCTAAGTGTTTTGGGATTATTTGGTTTTCGTAAGATGACTTACACACCTAGACGGAGAAATTACAATGGTGAGGAATAAACCAGTTAAATCTTTGGTCAAAATTTAGCACAAATTACAATGGTGAGGAATAAACCAGGATGGAATAGTAGTTTAGAAGCCCAAATAAATGAGTGAGGCGCCTTATTGTTACTCTCCACTGTGACTAGTCTTGTGGGAAAAGCTGGGGAAGCCGCCAAAAGAACTGGCCCTAGGAGTAGTAGCTAGGGATCGAGTGTGCGAGATGAACTGGACAAAGTAAATGCAGAGAGATGAAATGCAAAAAAGACGGAGGGATGTGATGATTGCTTGTCCGTTTATTTTACCAGGCCACTTATTACTGGGAGTGGTTGGGTCTTGTGATATGACGGCTTTACTGCCGCGCCACGAGTGGGGTGAGAGGTGAGACTCCCGTGAAGCGCCGCCCTCTACACTAGTACTACTACATCGGTCGTGGTTTATCCCCTATTGAATTTGACTGAAGATTTAACCGACACAATGTTAGTGCATGTCAACAAAAACTATATCGTTGGATTCGTATTTGAACATAGTTTTCAATGATATAATTTTAGGTGACATGCATCATCATTTATCATACTATATATAATGTTAGTTCAATTTTTGGTCGTACTAATCTATAGTAAGGTGGCCGTGCATTGCACAGAAGAGTGAAATGCATTGATCGGGGAGTTGTTTATTTTGACAAAGGATGTGGGGGTCATCTCATGTGTAACGAGTATCGATAGGTTTGTTTGGATATTATTTCATCTCTAGAGCTCACAAACATCCAGGTGAAATAGATAAAAAGTATATTTTGCAAACAAAAGCGTTCAACTGTTCAACCTGCAACCTGTGAAGAAATAACTCTTATTGTGCTTTGCAGGAAATGATCTTCAAGAACTAGTTTTTGAGTATCCATTGTTATACATGCTGGCTACAGATGACATGGCACTTTCTTATAGCCAGCAGTTGGCTATACTATTTAAGTATTAACCATGCCCTTATACACCTAGACGGAGGGATTAAATCAGGATGACTTGGGAGGGGGCAGAGGATATGTGAAAAGATGGTTCATCATAAGTCTTTCACCAGTACTGTAGTAAAAATTCATACATGGAAGATTCTAGACTAAACCATAAATGGATACACTTTTATTCATGCGCGATACTCCAATAGAGCAATATCATGCATGTAAGTCTCCACATGCTTAGACATCGGATTACATTGAGCGAAGACTAATGATCAACATTTAACTTGAAAATGCAGATGTCCAGGTGAACCTCCTTAGAGTCCCCGTGCACATTGTTGGAGTTCAAATAACACCATAGGTTTTCCATGTCGACGTCGGCGGGAAGGTCCCAGCTCGGCAGAGTCCAAGTATGCTTGGCGTAGCCAGTGTTGCCGCCCACGTACCTCCGAGGGGTAGTAATAGTGAGCATGCACGCGTACATAGGCCTCGTGTCAGTGTCAGCGTTAGCAGCGTCGCCCCTGAGACACACTACAGAGATGTGGCGGTGGCCTGCGCGGGCCTCGCCGGTGGCCACGATCAAGAGGAAGACGCTGTCGTCCTCCTCCGAGACTAGCAGGCGGCGCTGATCCTCCAGCCACTCTGGCGCGGTGAACAGGTAGCACGTCTCGTACTTGATGTTCTTTCCCAAGGCCCAGTAGTGATTCCCGCACGCCTGCGTCAGGTGATGCACAATGTCCGTCGGTGAGCCCCAAAACGGCACCGGGTACTCATAGCAGTAGACGAAGGGCTCCTTGGAGGCATCGACCAGGCCGTCCATGAAACGGGAGTGGCTGAGGGACGTTTTCGCCAGTTGAATATATGAGCAAGTTACTACGAGATTTACTACAAAATAAATCATGACGGCTATAACAGAGATTAAACTAATCATGCAGACTAGCATACTAGATGAACAGATCGAATCTAGGACACAAACCAGAAACATGAATTCTACCACGATTTCAAACAGGAAGGACAGAAACACATACGGTGCAACAGGAGCAGCACCATCGGTGTTGAGGTTGTCGCCCATGTCGTTGAGGAAGAGGTTGCCGAGGTCGGGGAAGAAGTCGCCGGTGAAGTCGTCATTGCTGCTAGCAATCGAGAGTGCGCTCCCCAAATTTCAACAAATACCGCCGAATGGAGCGCAGGAGGGAGTGGATGTAGGGACGTTATGCGGCCGAATGGAGTGCAAGAGTAGCCCACGAAGTAGTAGATGGTGCTCCTCCCTAGTCTCTATTCTTATCTCTATCTCTACTACTCTTCTTTGTTTTTATAATATACTAGTTGTAGTTGTCAAATTGAATAGTATTGCGCCGTCCACTGCACGCCCGGCTGAACACGCCTCCTCGCCTCCATCAAACCCCTCCGTTAAACCCGCATGCAAACCGAGAAACCTACTCCGGCCCGCGGGAGGAAATTTGCCGGTTGCCATTGGAGAATAATAGAGTCACGTCCAATCCATTTGAGTTAATTGCGTATATGATTCTCCCTCTATAAAAAGTTAATTGCATCCTTAATCTTGTATTCTAAGTACTCAGTGGGTTCCACTGTCAATACAGTGTACATGACTTGCAGGCTGGCTACAGATTCGTACAGAAAGTTAAAAAGAAACAAATCCATGACTTGCAGGATTGGAGTTAGCAACGATGGCGGTTCGTAATCGTTCCACACTTGTGCATTGAAGTTTGTAACTATTTTAGATTAGAACATACTACTCCTCCGGTGCCAGTAGTAGAGTAGAGTCCTACTCCACTACTACTCTACTCAAGCAAGTTAGGGCATAGTCGCAGGTACTATAGGGAGTACCAGTACTGTGATCACTCAAGAAAGTTGTCTGACTTCGATATGACCCTACGCTGCTGGTATGTGTCTCGTAAGTCAAGCGGCGTGCTGTAGTCATCATCACATGTCCACTTCCCACAACACATATTCGCTTCTCCATCTTTGTCCGCTCTTCCATCCCCGCTAAGGCGCCTCCCCCTTCGTCCGAAACCCAAGCACTAACAATGGCAGAACCGAGCAGCATCCGCCGAAAGTATGGCTGGAATTCGCTCCCCACAGAGGTAATCAAGCTCATTGTTTCGCGTGTGGACAATCTCAGTACCATGCCGCTCGCAGCATGCTCGTCGGGGCTATACCGTTTACTCAAAGCCCTCAGGCCGGAGCTTATTAAGATAGCTCCTTGCTTGCTGATGCCGCCTGATCTTCAGAAATGGAATGTCACGCAGCATAACGATCATAGGGTGGCGAGCATCAACGCCCTTGACTGCGAGCCGATCCCCGTCAGCCTCAACTACATTAACGGTATGTACTGGGTTGGCATGAACACGTCTTGGATGGTGCTCGTCGACGGTCGCAGTAGCTGGATGCTCGTGGAGGTCTACACCCGGCGATTGATCCCCCTTCCTTCGATTAACATCACCGCTTTGGCACCGCTGCCCGAATACTAAGAATCTTACAAAGTAGCCAACATGATACCAAGTTTGATTTGCTCAAGGTTGTAATCTGCCAAGTGCCCACAAGATCTGCGAATTATAAAGACTTCAGGCTAATTATGCGTTCTTCAACTGCGGTCTCGCCTATCCGACAGTGTCACTGCGGTAAGTGGATATATCTGCACGTCCATCGCAGGATCATACATCCTCCATGGTTCTCTGATGCCATTGAACACAAGGGCTTCATTTACGTTGTCGACTCCTTCTATGGCTGGATGTATTGCTGGCCTACTCCAGTCATCGCTAGAAACGGCTGTTATAGCAGTATGTTACTTTCCTATGATATCATGATGGCTTGCTTATATTACTGTCAACATTTGCTAAAAAAATATTCATGCTCATAACATGCTGTTCTTAAGATTGAATAAATCAAGAGCCCTTTTTTATTTGACTCCAACTTGATATGATGTTGTAGGTCACTTTGGTGTCCCTACCCTTTCTAATCCCGTAACCTTTCAAAGAAAAGCGGCATGGCAGTTGCATGTGGTTCTGGCTCGATCGACGACGGTGAAAGATTGATGATCGCTCGCACGCACGGACGTGTTGTTTCACGGAATAGAATCACGATCGCAAGGTCTTTGAGCAGGATCCCAGCTACTCCGGGGCCTTCGTGAATTTTTGACCGAGGCTGGTAAGTAGCCTTGGTACACGCTCTCTGTTTGTCGGACTGAATTATCCGATTAACCAGGAGATAACCGATGGAAAGGATCATGATGGCAACGTGGTTTCGTTCATCAGGCAAAACTGTGTGTACACAACGTACCATGCGTCTCTGCATGCACCATACCCTGATATGTGCCGCCACGCTCTGCAGCCCAAAGTAGGAGAGAGGGTCATGTATCGGACTTCAATTGCCGGGCCGGAGTTTCCCCCGTCAGGCACCCATCTGGTTCAAGCCGTCAGCCAATCTCCACAGCTTAATAAATAGTAACGTCTAATTGAGCCAGTTAGATAGATGCGTACACTTGGTGTAGTAGGATCTTTATTTAGTTTGATGCATACACTTATTCTTTTTTGGTAGCCCTTTTGTAATGATGGCTGATGTTTGGTTTGGAAGAGAGATGCATCTTCACTCTTCTCGCCTCGCCATCGCTTCGTTGCACCCCCAGCCCTGGTTGCTGCTGCTGATGTTTTCAATGTACAATCAGTATTATATTTCGTCTGTTAGTTGAATAAATGTGTTGTTAGAACGACAAACACAATGTTTTGGAAGTCGTTGCATCCTTTAGTGCCCCATACCGTACGTAGCGCATCCTAATTTTTGTACGTAACACATTTTCCACTTGTTGATAATATGCAGCCCACTGATGAAGGCCCAATAGAGAAGCCCATAATTAACTGGAAGGGAGGCTCTCACATGAATCCGGCCCAGGTACATGCTCATGGTCCCCTAAACATAAATACATAAGTAAATAAATAAATAAATAAAGCTAAATGTTCATGCACCAGTTCTTTGGGAAAATAGGTAGCCCAATATTTATTTTTGAAGAATACCCAAGCTAGGCCTATTTGTTTTCTCCGAATTACTGGGCAGCAAATCTTTCAAGACGAGGAGGGATGCATTCCGGCCTGGCTTAAGAGTATGGTCAATGTCTGTTAAAAGTAATATCAAAAGGGGTTGAAAATTCGAAAAAATTATAGCAAATGGGATATAAGTTTCTTTTTTGTTTTTGTTCTTCATCGATATCTTATACGTATTTCATTGGATTTAACATGACATAATACTAATTTATTTTTAAATTTGTTTTAGTATGGTTATTAATTTTTGGATTAAGAATATTTCGTTCCCGAGCAAAAATGTGCGAATTTTCAAAATTTCCCAAATATTTAGTTAATTTTTTGACACTGGTACTGACCAGAAAATGGCCAACAATTCTAAAAATGGAAAATGGGCTGCAATAAAGTCCATATGAATTAGAAAATGAGTAAAAATTATAAAAATAATAGCAAATGGGTTGTACACGCCACAGATTTCAAGGCTGACTTGTTTACGCAAGGCTTTCTCAATGAACACGCGATTCTAGCAGCAGTTAGTGTTGGATGTCCATCCAACGGTCGACGTGCTTCTTCAATCTTTGATCTTCCTGCTCCAGCCGCCTAAACTGGCACCGGCGGGACTGCCTGCTCCCTCCTCTTGTGGCCCGCTGTGATGCCGCGCAAGCTTCCCCGGCCCACCCTACTCCCTTCGCTGGCCTGGCCGCACGCAATCAACTGCCTCCTTATTACGCGAAAAAAATGATTCCTCCCACTGACATCTAGGGCGCACTGGTTGGGAGGGTGACCTGTGGGCCTACTAAGTTGACGTGTATGTAGGGCTTGTCAACTTAGTCAACACACGATTTTAGCAGCAGTAACCGTTGGATTTGAATCAAATGGCCCTGCAGCTTCTTCAATCGCTGCTCTTCTTGCACCAGCCGCCCAAACTAGCATCGGGGAGACCGCTGCCTCGCCTCCGGTGGTCGGCTGTCGGCGATGAGCCTCATCGCCCCTTACCATCGCCACCGCTTAGGCCTGCGGCGGCAGCGACCTCACACATTGCCGAACCAGTGAACCCTCGTACTCCTCTCCGCGTGGGCATCCACTATCGCGTCTTCCCCGGCTCTGAGTCGTCCCCTTCCTAGGCCTCGCCGTCGTCCACCGCCTTGGTGCTCTCGGCGCGGCATGGTCAACGTGGTCAAGGCAATTCCATCGAAAGAGTACTGTACGTGGAGAGGCTGACAGCTGGGTCCACGGCCACGGCCCAGTTTTTTTGTGATTTGCCAAGTAAGTCGCTTTGTCAGGCCTGTTGGGCTGCAAATCTTTCAAGAGGAGGAGAGCTTTCATTCGGCTAGCCGAGAAAATGGCCCATCAGTAACGTGAAATGGGTTGTACATTTTTAAAACACATCAAACCGGCAATTAGTTTCAAATATCTTTTTTTCATTTCGAGATTTTAAATTACATTAATTTTTATGCGTGGAGAATTTGTTGGATTTTATATTGATATACATTTATTTTTAAAATCAGTTTGAAGGTGAGTCAAAATTTCGGGATTAAAAACAGTTCGGACCGCACCGAAATATGCAAAATTTCGTATGATTTTTTAACCGTGGACACAATATGGGCTGTAATGCTAACAAAAAGAATATGGGCTCCAAAAAAACTTTAATAATTAGCAAATGGGTTGTAAATTATTAGATATAATGGCAGATGGGTTGTATGCTGTTCTCCACAGATTTGAAGCTTTCCTAAAAAAAGGTTGACGCACAAGCAGTGACTGTTGGATGGCCATCCAACGGCCGTCGTGCTTCTTCAATCTCTGCTCTTCATACTCCAGCCGCTCAAACAAGCGCCGATGGGACTGCCTGCTCCGTCCTCCCGGCCGGCTGGCTCACGCAAGCAGGCCTCACCGCCCCACAAGATTCTCCCATCGCTGGCCTAGCCATCCTCTACTCACCCACACTGCTGTTATTCTCCGGTGACGGCAGCATTTAACCAAGAAAACCCTCGTACAGTTGTACTCCCCTCCTTGTGGGAAACAACTGCTGAGTCTTCCCTGCCTCCGTATCGTTCCCTTCCTAGGCCTCGCCGTCGTCCACCGCCCTGGTGCTCTCGGCGCGGCCTGGTCAACGACTGACATGCATCTGAACTGGATTGTACGTGGAGAGGCCGACAGCTGGGTCCACGGCCGCACGCAAGGAAATGCCTCCTTATTACGCGCAAAATAATGATTCCTCCACGACATCGAGGACCCACCGAAAGGGCCTCAGATTTCGAAAAAACGTTATCATTACCGGCAGCTCGGACCCACCAGCTATACCTTCAGACGCAAGGAAGTTCACGCTTATTACGCACAAAAAATGAATACTCCTCGTTAGCTGGGACCCAGTATACTGGCAGGCTGACTTGTGGGCCTACTAAGTTGACGGGGATGGAGGGCTTTGTCAACTTAGTCAATATGCACGATTCTAGCTCAAGTGACCCTACGATGTCCATCCAACGGCCGTAGTGCCTCTTCAACCTCTGGTCTTCTTGCTCCAGCCGCCCAAACCAGTACCGGTCGTGCCTCGTGCTCCTGCCTCCCGTGGCTGGCTGCGACGCGGCGGAGGCCTCGCCGTCCCCTACTACTCCCACCGCTGGCCAGGCCATCCCTCTACTCACCCACACCCCCTGTTATTCTGCGGCGACGGCAGCCTCACACCGCAGCGAACCAGTGAACCCTCATACTCCTCTACGCGTGGGCATCCACTGCCGCTTCTTCCCCGGCTCCGCGTCGTCCCCTTCCTAGACCTCCCCGTTGTCCACCGCCCTGGTGCTCTCGGCGGGGCGTGGTCAACGTGGTCAAGGAACGGCTTCCATCGGACGTGGATCAGACGTGGAGAAGCCGATTTGGGTCCACGGCCGCAGCAAGGAAGTGCCTCCTTATTACGCGCAAAATAATTATTCCTCCACCTGACAGCAGGGACCCACCGGACGGGCCACCGTATTTCGCGAAAAAAACATTTCCCCCTGACTGCTGGGACCCACCAGCTACATCTTCGCACGCAAGGAAGTGCCTGACAGTCGGGACCCACCTGGTCGAAGCGTACGTAGTGTTGTCATTCTGGTCGCGAACATGTACGTACATATATACTGGTGGATGTAGAGGTGCGCACGTAGCATGTACACGTACGTACAGCGGCCAGGGTGCAAGAAAGAAAATACGGCCACGTATGTGTACATACGGGCGGGGTCCCGAACGCCATCACAAGATAATGCACAGCCGTGGCTCGTGTACATGGCTGGGTCAGAACGAAAAAACAACGTCGTCGTCATGTTCATGGGGAGGCAACCGAATGCGTCCTATTCATGGGAAGGCAACGGAATGCGTCATGTTCATAGGGAGGCAACGGAATGCGTCGTGTTCATCGGGAGGCAACGGAACGCGTGGGAGCCAACCGGCTGGGTCGGAACGAAATGCGTGGTCGTGTTCATCGGGAGGGCTTGGACGGAACAGGCGATGGAAACGAGGCCTAGCATAACGCACAATGGAGGAAACGGCCTTGTGTTCGACCGGCCATGTTTGAAACGGGATCTTGTTCATCGGGAGGGGTCTGGAGTATCGCAAAATGGACGAAACGGACCTCCTACAGTCGAATCGGGGGTCCTGTTGATCGGGAGGGGTGTGGCGTACCGCAAAACAGACGAAACGGACCTCCTACGGTCGAAACGGGGGTCCTGATGATCGGGAGGGGTGTGGCATACTGCAAAACGGATGAAACGGACTTGTGTTGGAGCGGTACGGTCGAAACGGGGGTCCTGCTCATTGGGAGGGGTGTGGCGTACTGCAAAACGGGACTCCACGGGATACTGTTCATCTCCACCGTCGACCTCCTCTAGCCTCCACGGGCTACCCTCGACCTCCTCCAGCCTCCACGTGCTCCTGTTCATCCAACCTCCACCGCGCGCTACTCCAATGGCTACTGTTCAACCACCCCTCCACCGTCTACTGTTCATCCAGCCCTCCACACCACGGGGTCAGTTCAACCACCCCTCCACGGGCACCCCTCCACCGTCTACTGTTCATCCAGCCCTCCACACCACGGGATCCTGTTCAACCACCCCTCCACGGGCACCCCTCCACCGTCTACTGTCCATCCTGCCCTCCACCACACCACGGGGTCCTGTTCATCCAGAGGCAACGCCACCGCTCACTGTTCATCCAAATCCCCCCCTCCCCCGCAACGCTCAATGTTCATCCCAGAGGCAGCATCGATCGGCTTCAGTTAGCAGCAGAAGCGGCGAATCGCCGATCGGGTTCGATTAACGACCATCGATCGATCGCTCGGGTTTAGTAACGCTTAACTGCGGTGCAATCGCCGGGTTCGATTAGAGCCCAACGCCTCGCTTCGGGTTGATTAGAGCCAATGCCTCGCACACACGCCACAGACGCACGTACGAGAAACGCGCATCGCTCGGCCCCCGACCTCCCACCGTAACCTGGAACTCCCCGAAATTTTCCTCCCCCTCGCTTCTACCACGGTTTTTTCCGTCATGGACGGCCCAAAGAATGTCATGCAGCTGCGTCTCCGGCCCGCCCAGGACGAAAAACCCATTTTCTGTCATGATTTTTTGTCATAGAAGTAGGATCCCACCAGATCTATGATGATACCGGGTTTTGTGACAATTATCATCATAGAAGTGTCATATGTATGACAGAAAAAAAATTCTTTCAGCCCAAAATGTCACGGATGTGTCTTTTTTGTAGTGGTAATCTAGTTAGTTTTGTTAGGGCCTAATCCCTAGTATCCACTATGTTCTGAGATTGATGTTGCTATGACTTTGCCATGCTTAATGCTTGTCACTTTGGGCTCGGGTGCCATGATTTCAGATCTGAACCGTTTATGTTATCACAATTATATCCATGTTCTAGATCCGATCTTGCAAGTTATAGTCACCTACTACGTGTTATGATCCGGCAACCCCGGAGTGACAATAGTCGGGACCACTCCCGGTGATGACCGTAGTTTGAGGAGTTCATATATTCACCGTGTGTTAATGCTTTGTTCTGGTTCTCTATTAAAAGGAGGCCTTAATATCCCTTAGTTTCCATTGGACTCCGTTGCCATGGGAGGGTAGGACAAATGATGTCATGCAAGTTCTTTCCATAAGCACGTATGACTATTTACGGAATACATGCCTACATTACATTTATGAACTAGAGCTAGTGCCGTATCGCCCTAGGTTGTGACTGTCACATGATGAATATCATCCAACAAATTACCGATCCAATGCCTACGAAGTTCTCTTATATTGTTCCTGCCAAGTTACCACTGCTATTGTTACTGTTGTACTTGCTACAAAACTACTGCTATTACTGTTACCGTTACTATTGTTGTCGCTACTATTATCAAAACTATCATACTACTTTGGTACTGATCACCTTGCTGCAGATAATTAATCTCCAGGTGTGGTTGAATTGACAACTCAGCTGCTAATACTTGCAAGTATTCTTTGGCTCCCCTTGTGTCGAATCCATAGATTTGGGTTGAATACTCTACCCTCAAAAACTGTTGCGATCCCATATACTTGTGGGTTATCATTGTTGTGCTTCACCATCCTCTCCTCTTCGGGGAAATACCAATGTAGATACAAGCAATCAGGAAGAATTTCTGGTGACGTTGCTGGGGATACATCATCAACATCTATCAGGTACCTGAGACGTCTCCAACATATCTATAATTTTTTTTATTGTTCCATGCTATTATATTATCTATTTTGGATGTTTTATATGCATTAATATGCTATTTTATATTATTTTTGGGACTAACCTATTAACCTAGAGCCCAGTGCCAGTTTCTGTTTTTCCTTGTTTTTGAGTTTTGCAGAAAAGGAATATCAAACGGAGTCCAAACGAGCTGAAAATTTATGGTGGTTTTTTATGGACCAGAAGAAGCCCCCGAAGCACAAGAGTTGGGCCAGAAGAGTCCCTAACAACAAGGGTGGAGGGCGTTGTCACATCCCTAGTTCTAGTATGACCTATACTAGCTAGTCATGTGTGCATCATGTTTAAATTCCTTTTAAATTTGAAATGGGGATTTGTGAAACCCTCAGAATTCATTTCTGGATATGACCCAGATAAAAATTGCTCCCAAAGGGTCCAAGAAAATGTTCATGTCTCTCTCTGAAAATATTGGACAGAGGTAAAAATCAAACCAATATTTTTAGGAGCTCATAAATATTTATTTTGGCCATTTGGAATTAATGCAGTAATTATTTGCTTTGGATATATATTGTTATATATATATATAATATTGTCCAAAAATTATGCTAGTTGATGAGGAGCTCTGGAATAATACCACTAGCTCCTACAAAAATTAGCATAAGAAAATAAAATGATTTAGTATTCTATTAAATCAGAACAAATGTCAGAAAAATAGAAAATAAACAAAAAGGGGAAAACCCTTACCTGGACTTACCTGGGCCACTTGGCTGGCTCTGTCGGCCCCTGACCGGCCAACGCCAGTCGTCCCCCTCCTCGCCCCAGAGGGACAGGGCGCGTGGTCGTTGCACGCCGCGCGCATGCGCGCCACGGCAGCTGCTTGCCTGCCCTCTCCCCTCTTCGACCTGGCCTCGCCAGAAGCGCCCAGCGCTGCCCCGCACCTCTCTCTCTCTCGCTCTCCCTCCTCCCCTAGATTTCTCCCTCTCCCCGCGACGGAGCGCTGCCGTTGTCGCAGCTCGTCGCCGTCGTAGCTACCGCCTTCCCCTCGCCTCCCCTCCTTGTCTGCAAGCTCCACCATCGTCTACTGCTTCACCCCACCTTGGCCCCGAGCGCTGGGACGAGCTGCATCGCCGCCTCCATCGACTTCTTCACCGCCAGCCGCCGCGGATCTCCACCGGCCGCACGTCATTTGCAGGACCTCTCCCGGGCTCGCTGACGCCTCCGCCGGATCCTCTGTGAGCCCCTCCGTCGAACCCCCGTTCTCCCCTGCTCTTCCGACACCCTAGCCTTAGTTCCACCGGAGCCGAACTCTGGCCGTCGCCGCGAGCCTCGCTCCGGCGAGCTCCGGTGTCCCTGCCGCCTCCCACCTGCCCCACTGGGTACGAGAGAGCCCGGGCTACGCCCCGGTGCCCTTAGCCGCCCCCGTGGCCTGTAACGTGGACACCGACGTGTCCCGTGGTCGCCAGCGACGACCTCGCCGGCCTGACAGGTGGACCCTGTCGGCCAGGTGATTAGCCTAAGCTAATCACCAGTTAACTAAACCCGTGACACTGACAGTGGGCCCCAGCGCCCTAATCCTCCAATTAAGATAAAACTAACCTTGTTAGTTAATTGTGACACTGACGTGTGGACCCCACACGTCAGGTTTGACCCGGTCAGTGCCGTTGACCTGCTGCCGCAGGCATGACACAATGCCGACGCAATTATTCTTTTCTGGATTTAAAACAAATCAGGAAATTCTGGAAATTGTTTTAAACTTCAAAAATTCATAGAAATTCAACCGTAGCTCAGATTGAAATAAGTTATATATGAAAAATTATCAGAAAAATTCAATCTATCCACCTGTACCAGTTTCATGCGTGTCAAACGAAGTTATACCTGCTGTATAAGTGAAAACACATGAATGGCATTTATAAAGACTTAACTTGGAGTTGCATTTGAATCTTTGGTTCAAATGGACTTCATGCAAATGAATACTAGCTGCATTAGCTCAAACCACATCACATATTCATACATCATATTGTTGCATATGCTTGTGTATTGATTGTCGACATCGTTCCTTCTCGATGGGTCCTGCTCCGGAGACCGATCCAGAGTACCTGTCTGTGGAGCAGTGCCCCCCTGTTGATCTACCAAGCAAGCAAAACCCCCTTGTTCATTCCGATACAATCCCACTCTCTCGCTCCTTCTCTCTGTTATTGCATTAGGACAACAATGATTCAACTACTACTTTATGCTACGATAGTTGAACCCATTCCTCTACATGACCTGTCATTGCCACAGTAAATAGTTGAAACCCACTAGCATGTGTAGGAGTTGATTGAGCCATGTTGTGTTCCTACCATGCCATGCCTGCTATTTCTTAGAGTTGTGTCAGGTATGGTTCATTGGGAATGAATTTTAGTGTTACGATATGTTCTGGTGTCGAGAGTTAAGTGTGTGAACACGATTTGCTAAAGGTAGCGGTGAGAGGCCATGTAGGAGTACATGGTGGGTTGTCTCACTGGAACCGTCCTTAAGCTAATCGAGTTATGTGTATGTTGTCCAATGACTAGCTACTACCACACATTGGGTTCCGGTAACTCGGCCCCTCTCGACTTATTAACCAACTTGATCTCTGTCCAGGAGTTGCAACTAGTTCATGGTGTTTGTAGGTAGTGCTATTTTTCTACCGAGTGGCACCCGACAGGGTGGGCTTGGGATAGACTAGGAACAGGTGGAACAGTGTACCAAGTGGCACACGGATGGTGGGCTTGGGAACCCTGCTCACATCCTTTGGGGCCGTGAGCGACACCCCGGCCGGATCTCCTTGCGGATGGAACCCGAATAGGCGATAAACCTGGACTAGAGTCTTGTGTGGTTAGTCAGGTCGTGGCCGACACCCTCGCCAGGCTTCCGCTTGAAGGTTGCTGAGATACATGACGTGTACATGGTGATAAGTGGTGAGAGCGTGTGTGAAGAAGTACACCTGTGCAGGGTTATCATGATATATTCGAATAGTCGTGTCCTCAGTTATGGACTTCTTGGATGCTTACGTGGTACATAGACAACTTGAAGTGGATACTCTAATATGCTCTAGAAAAGTGTGAGTGCTATGGATGGCCTTCTCGTAGAGAGACGGGGATGAATCCATAGTAGTGTATTGATGTGGTGATTAGTGGACTCGTGTGCGCTGCCTCACCTCAAAGAAGTTTATAGTAGTCGTAGAACAGGATAGCCACTAAGTCAAAGCTAGCTTGTTGCAACTAAACCCCACATTACCTTCTTGATACAAATGCATGTATGATAGGATCTGATGTAAGTCTTGCTGAGTACCTTTGTACTCACGTTTGCTTTATTTATGTTTTGCAGATGAGACATCTGTCTCACTCGTAGTTCTGCTTGGACTTCGACGAGTAGCTTGTTACCTCAGCTACGATCTTGTACCCTTGAGAGGGTCTTGTAGATAGTCAGACTTCTCAGCCTTTTTCTTTTGTAGTTGTCTGTACTCAGACATGTAATGCTTCTGTTGCTTGTACGCTCTGAATGATGGGTCATGTGACCCTTGTTTGTATTTAGTGCTATGTGGCTCTTCTGGGCCTTTATCTATATGAGTTTGCGTTATGTTGTGATGCCTTGTTGTACAGCACATAGTTGCATGTTATGCGTACGTGTAACGTGTATTGCTATGTGTGGGATCCGACAACCTAGTTGTCTATCCTTGGTAGCCTCTCTTATGGGGAAATGTAGTCTAGTGCTTCCACCGAGCCATGGTAGTCCGCTACAGCCCGGTTTACCGGAGTCATGCTAGCCCAGCACTACTGCTCCAGAACACTTAGACTGGCCGGCATGTGATTCACTTTGTTCCTTTGTCTGTCCCTTCGGGGGAAATGTCACGGGTGACATCCAGAGTCCTGCCTAGCCTGCTACAGCCCGGGTTCCGGAGTCCTGTTAGCCCAGTTGCTATAGCCCGAATTCACACGCTGCTGACCGACATGCTCGATGTTGTTTCATGTATGCCTGTCCCCATAAGTTAGTGCCACTTTGGGTGCACAACTAGTCATGTCGGCCCGGGTTCTCTGTCATATGGATGCTAGCGACACTATCATATACGTGAGCCAAAAGGCGCAAACGGTCCCGGGCCATGGTAAGGCGACACCCATGGTAATACCGTGCGTGAGGCCGCAAAGTGATATGAGGTGTTACATGCTAGATCGGTGTGACTTAGAATCAGGGTCCCGACAGCTTTGGTATCGAGCTGTTGCTGTAGGATTTCCAAGCCAACCTGGTCGAAGTTGAGTCTAGAAATTCTTTAGTTATGTAAGGGAATTGATTGTGGAAGGGAACGTAAGGCTCTTTTTACTCCTTTTACCTCATGCCTTCTGATCTGAGTCATCCTATTTATCCTACGGGGTTAAGGAACTAGGCTTTCTCTTCCGTCTATCAGGATCACGAGTTACTACTCCGTAGTCTCTTAAGATTGGTTGATCAGAGTCATATCCCAGTTCGAGTACCTCTGGTGTAGCCTGTTTAGTAATATCTCAGAACCTTGAGTGATGATGTTGAGTATGGTGCTACCCCGTCTTTTGCAGAATGTCTAATTTTGAGCATTTTATTGCCGTTATGCTGCCGGAATTGTCCTAGGAGTTTGAGAGATACTAAATTCTTGTGCTACCTTCTGCATCCTATAGTTGATGCTGAATGCATCCTTGTTTTCCTTGGTTTCGTTCTTCAGGATGTTACCGGTTAACCGAAGTTCTATTGCTCGTAGCCAGAACCACGGAGATGGTAGGGATGAGGATCCTTCTGACCAGTCTTCGTTGGCAGAGTTCATGTTAGAGATGGAGAGGAACAAGCATGAGTCTAACCGCTTGTTAGCGCGTATCGAGGAGAACACCACATCCTAGTGCAAAGAGTCAGCGACCATCTATGATTTCATTGGTCTGAAACCACCTACCTTCCATCATTCCATTCAGCCACTCGATGCAGATGACTGGCTCCGTAGTATCACACAAAAGCTGCGTTATGCAAACGTAGCTGAAGGTGACAAGGTCACCTATGCTGCATATCACCTGGAAGGTCCTGCTAGTCATTGGTGGCAGAACTATGAGGCTATGCTTCCAGCTGGCCCGATACCTACCTGGAGAGATTTCACTGAGGCTTTTCGTGAGCATCACATTCCTCAAGCCCTCATCGACCGCAAGAGAGAAGAGTTCTGTAGCTTCACCCAGGGTAAGATGGCTATTGATGCTTACAGTAGAGAGTTTGAGAACCTCGACCGCTATGCTATAGAAGAAGTGTCCACGGATGCCAAGAAACAAGCTAGGTTCCTGAAGGGTCTCAACCCCAAGTTGCGTCGTGATCTCCACCTGCATCACTGTGATACATTCCAGGCCCTTGTGAACAAGGCCATTAATGCAGAGACAGCTCAGCTCACTTACGAGGAGTCTCGTAAACACACTCGTGATTTGAGTCCTTCCTCTGGTTCTAGTCCTCAGAAGTGCCGGATCTGGATTCCGAACTCAGCTCTTCCACCCGGATATTCACGGAGGCCATCTTATGTGGCGCCTCACCCAGTTCAGTTACATGCTCCACCCAGGCCTATTGGTAGAACGCCTGTCAATGCGGGTCCACGTCCTACTTCAGGGACTTGCTTCACATGCGGAAAGCCAGGACACTATGAGCGTGGCTGCTGTCAAACCAACTATGCTCCACCCCCGCCTGAGAAGTCTGTAGGCCGTGGTAAGCCATCACGCAAGATGATCACTGTCAAGTCAGCTCCCATTGAACGTGGACGTGTGCATCACGTCTCAGCTAAAGACGCTCATGATGATCCGGATGTCGTTCTTGGTACACACCTTGTCAACTGTCATCCAGCTTCGGTTCTATTCGATACCGGAGCATCTCACTCCTTCATTTCTGAAAGCTATGCTAACTTGCACAACATTTCATTTTGTGATATGCCCTCTCCACTAGTCATTCAAACTCCTGGATCCAAATGGCAAACTTCTAGTGTAAGCCATGGTAATGAAATCCTTGTTGAAAGATTTGTATTCCTTGCATCACTTATAGCCCTCAAGTCTACAGATATTAACATCATCTTGGGTATGGACTGGATGAAGGCTCATTATGCCAAGATTGACTATTACACCAGGTCTGTTCAGCTTACACACCCATCTGGAAAGATAGTCACTGTCTCCACCAGAGTTGCAAAGCGTCAACTCTATTCTCTTAATGCCAGCCCTCTTCCAGACCTTGAAGATATCTCGGTAGTCCGTGACTTTCCGGATGTCTTTCCAGAGGAACTGCCAGGTATCCCACCTGATAGGGATGTAGAGTTTGTCATTGATCTTATCCCAGGAACCGCCCCAATTTCTAGGAGACCTTACAAGATGGCACCCTTAGAGCTAGCTGAGCTTAAGAAACAGCTTGATGAGTCCTTGCAAAAGGGTTTCATCCGTCCTAGTTCTTCTCCTTGGGCTTGCCCGTCCTCTTCATCAAGAAAAAGGATGGTACAGACCGGATGGTTGTAGATTATCGTCCTGTTAATTTGGTCATGATAAAGAACAAGTATCAGCTCCCTAGGATCAACGATCTGTATGATCAGCTCGCTGGATCCTCAGTCTTTTCCAAGATGGATTTGAGGTTAGGGAACCATCAAATCAAGATTAGAAATGGGGACATTCCTAAGACGGCTTTCGTCACTCGTTATGGCCAGTACGAGTACACCGTCATGTCCTTTGGTCTAACCAATGCTCCAGCTACCTTCTCCCGCTTGATGAACTCGATCTTCATGGAGTACTTAGATAAGTTCGTCGTGGTTTACCTCGATGATATTCTTATTTACTCGAAGATCGAGGAAGAGCATGTCGAACATCTTAGACTTGTGTTGGAAAAACTCAGAGAGCACCGCCTTTATGCCAAGTTTTCCAAGTGTGAATTTTGGTTGCCAGAAGTGACTACCTAGGCCACGTGATCTCTGGTAAGGCCATTGCTATCAATCCCGAGAGAGTTCTGGCCGTTCTTGATTGGACTCCACCTAAAACAGTTAAACAAGCTAGGAGTTTCCTTGGTCTAGCCAGTTATTGTCGCCGCTTCATCGAGAACTTCTCTAAAGTGGACAAACCTCTCATGGAACTTCTCAAGAAAGATAAAAAGTTTGAGTGGTCCCCACAGTGTGAGTATAGTTTTCAGGAACTGAAAAGACGCCTGACTTCTGCTCCCATACTTGTGCCACCGGATTCACTAAAGACTTTGTTATCTCATCATGACGCCTCACGACATGTGGACTAGGTTGCATTCTTATGCAGGATCGTCATGTGATTGCCTATGCATCTCGACAGTTGCATCCACATGAGGATAATTATCCTACACATGATCTAGAGCTTGCAAATGTAGTCTATGCACTTAAGACATGGCGACATTACCTTCTCAGAACGCTATGAGATCGACACCAATCACCAGAGTCTCAAGTATATCTTCACCCAACCAGATTTGAACCTTAGGCAAAGACGTTGGTTGGAGTTGATCTCAGATTACAACTTAGGGATTACCTACATCCCAGGAAAGGGCAATGTCATGGCTGATGCGCTAAGTCGTAAGTCCTATTGCAAGAATCTTATGTTGCAGCAGGGCCAACCACTTCTTCATGAGGAATTCTGTAAGCTTAACCTTCACATTGCTCCTCAAGGGTTCCTTTCTACCTTGGTGGCGAAGCCTACTCTTGTGGATCATATCATAGAAGCCCATAAGCATGATATGGGGATTACCCGGATCAAGAGAAACATTGCCAAGGGTATTGCTGGTAGTTTCTCTATAGATGATCGAGGTGTTGTTCTCTTCGAGAACCGTCTGGTGGTTCCCAAGAAGCAACATCTCTGGCAACTGATCCTTAAGGAGGCTCATGAATCTCCTCTCACGATTCATCCTGGTGGTACTAAGATGTATCAGGACCTACGCCAGAGGTTCTGGTGGACTAGGATGAAGAGAGAAATTGCTGAGTTCATTGCTAACTGTGACATTTTTCGCCGCGTTAAGGCAGAGCATCAAAGGCCTGCTGGCACCCTTCAGCCTTTAGCTATTCCCGAGTGGAAATGGGACAAAGTTGGTATGGACTTCATCACCGGCTTTCCGAGGACCAAGACAGGGAATAACGCTATCTTCGTAGTCATTGATCGTCTTTCCAAAGTGGCTCACTTCCTACCTATTTGGGAGAGTATCACTGCTAGTCAGCTCGCTGACTTATATATTTCTCGAATAGTATCACTTCATGAGTTCCACTAGAGATCAATTCAGACTGTGGTAGTCTTTTCACTTCTCATTTCTGGGAGAGTTTCCAAACTGCCATGGGCACCCATCTTTCTTTCAGTACCGCTTTCCACCCTCAGTCGAGTGGTCAGGTGGAAAGGGTCAACCAAATTCTCGAAGACATGCTCAGAGCTTGCGTTATCTCATTCGGTATGGATTGGGAGAAGTGTCTTCCTTTCGCCGAGTTTGCTTATAACAATAGCTACCAATCCAACCTCAAGAAAGCTCCTTTTGAGATTCTGTATCGATGAAGATGTCGAACACCTTTGAACTGGTCAGAAACCGGTGAATGACAATTCTTTGGACCCGATATGATTCAGGAAGCAGAAGAGCAAGTTCGCATTATTTGTGAGAATTTGAAAACAGCCCAATCTCGTCAAAAGAGCCAGTATGATTGTCATCATAAGGATATAACTTATGAAGTTGGCGACAAAGCTTACCTTCGGGTTACTCCTTTGAAGGGTACCCATCGTTTCGGTATCAAGGGCAAGTTGGCTCCTCGTTATATTGGTCCCTTTCTCATTATCGCTAAACGAGGAGAGGTTGCCTACCAGTTGGAACTACCCCCACATCTTTCTCGAGTTCATGATGTCTTCCACGTCTCTCAACTCAGGCGTTGCTTCTCTGATCCCATCCGTGGAGTAGACCACGAAACGCTTGATCTCCAAGATAACCTCACATATCGAGAGTACCCTGTTCGCATTCTTGATCAAGCAGAGCGTGTTACCCGACGTCAGAACATCAAGTTTCTCAAGGTTCAGTGGTCTCATCATTTCGAGAGAGAAGCTACTTGGGAGCGAGAAGATCGTCTTTGACTGGAGTATCCCACTTTCTTTCCGTCGACCCCTGAATATCGGGACGAGATTCTTTCAAGTGGGGGCAAGTTGTCACATCCCTAGTTCTGGTATGACCTAGACTAGCTAGTCATGTGTACATCATGTTTAAATTCCTTTTAAATTTGAAATGGGGATTTGTGAAACCCTCAGAATTCATTTCTGGATATGACCCAGAAAAAAATTGCTCCAAAAGGGTCCAAGAAAATGTTCATGTCTCTCTCTGAAAATATTGGGCAGAGGTAAAAATCAAACCAATATTTTTAGGAGCTCATAAATATTTATTTTGGCCATTTGGAATTAATGCAGTAATTATTAGCTTTGGATATATATATATATATAATATTGTCCAAAAATTATGCTAGTTGGTGAGGAGCTCTGGAATAATACCACTAGCTCCTACAAAAATTGGCATAAGAAAATAAAATGATTTAGTATTCTACTAAATCAGAACAAATGTCAGAAAAATAGAAAATAAACAAAAAGGGGAAAGCCCTTACCTGGACTTACCTAGGCCACTTGCTGGCTCGGCTCTGTCTTGGCCGCCCATTGGCCGCGCCGTCGTCCCCCTCCTCGCGCCAGAGGGACAGGGCGCATGGTCGCCGCATGCCGCGCGCATGCGCGCCATGGCAGCTGCCTGCCTGCCCTCTCCCCTCTTCGACCTAGCCTCGCCAGAAGCGCCCAGCGCCGCCCCACAGCTCTCTCTCTCTCTCTCTCGCTCTCCCTCCTCCACTGGACCTATCCCTCTCCCCGCAACCGAGCGCCGCCATCGCCGCAGCTCGTCGCCGTCGTAGCTACCGCCTTCCCCTCGTCTCCCCACCTTGTCTGCAAGCTCTCCATCGTTTGCTGCTTCGCCCCACCCTGGCCCCGAGCGCTAGGACAACCTGCATCGCCGCCTCCATCGACTTCTTCACCGTCGGCTGCCGCGGATCTCCACCGGCCGCACGTCGCCTGCAGGACCTCTCCCGAGCTCGCTGACGCCTCCGTCGGATCCTCTGTGAGCCCCTCCGTCGAACCCCCGTTCTCCCCTGCTCTTCCAATGCCCTAGCCGTAGTTCCACCGAAGCCGAACTTCAGCCGTTGCCGCGAGCCTCGCTCCGGCGAGCTCTGGCGTCCCTGCCGCCTCCCACCTGCCCCACTGGGTGCGGGAGAGCCCGGGCTACGCCCCGGTGCCCTTAGCCGCCGCCCCTGTGGCCTGTAACGCAGACACCGACGTGTCCCGAGGTCGCCAGCGACGACCTCGCCAGCCTGATAGGTGGACCCCGCCGGCCAGGTGATTACCCTAAGCTAATCACGAGTTAACTAAACCTGTGACACTGACAGTGGGCCCCAGCGCCCTAATCCTCCAATTAAGATAAAACTAACCCTGTTAGTTAATTGTGACACTGACGTGTGGACCCCACACGTCAGGTTTGACCTAGTCAGCGCCGTTGACCTGCTGCTGCAGGCATGACACAATGCCGACGCAGTTATTCTTTTCTGGATTTAAAACAAATCAGGAAATTCCGGAAATTGTTTTAAACTTCAAAAATTCATAGAAATTCAACCGTAGCTCAGATTGAAATAAGTTATATATGAAAAATTATTAGAAAAATTCAATCTATCCACATGTACTACTTTCATGCATGTCAAACCAAGATATACCTGCTGTATAAGTGAAAACACATGAATGGCATTTATAAAGACTTAACTTGGAGTTGCATTTGAATCTTTGGTTCAAATGGACTTCATGCAAATGAATGCTAGCTGCATTAGCTCAAACCACATCACATATTCATGCCATATTCATACATCATATTGTTGCATATGCTTGTGTATTGATTGTCGACATCGTTCCTTCTCGATAGGTCGTGCTCCGGAGACCGATCCAGAGTACATGTCTGTGGAGCAGTGCCCCCCTGTTGATCTACCAAGCAAGCAAAACCCCCTTGTTCATTCCGATACAATCCCACTCTCTCGCTCCTGCTCTCTGTTATTGCATTAGGACAACAACGATTCAACTGCTACCTTATGCTGCGGTAGTTGAACCCATTCCTCTGCATGACCTGTCATTGCCACAGTAAATAGTTGAAACCCACTAGCATGTGTAGGAGTTGATTGAGCCATGTTGTGTTCCTACATGCCATGCCTGCTATTGCTTAGAGTTGTGTCAGGTATGGTTCATTGGGAATGAATTGGAGTGTTACGATATGTTCTGGTGTCGAGAGTTAAGCGTGTGAACACGATTTGCTAAAGGTAGCGGTGAGAGGCCATGTAGGAGTACATGGTGGGTTGTCTCACTGGAACCGTCCTTAAGCACTGAGTTATGTGTATGTTGTCCAATGACTAGCTACTACCACACATTGGGTTCCGGTAACTCGGCCCCTCTCGACTTATTAACCAACTTTATCTCTGTCCAAGAGTTGCAACTAGTTCATGGTGTTTGTAGGTAGTGCTATTTTTCTACCGAGTGGCACCCGACAGGGTGGGCTTGGGATAGACTAGGCACAGGTGGCATGGTGTACCAAGTGGCACACGGATGGTGGGCTTGGGAACCCTGCTCACATCGTTTGGGGCCATGAGCGACACCCCGGCCGGATCTCCTTGCGGATGGAACCCGAATAGGCGATAAACCTGGACTAGAGTCTTGTGTGGTTAGTCTGGTCGTGGCCGACACCCTCGCCAGGCTTCCGCTTGAAGGTTGCCGAGATACATGACGTGTACATGGTGATAAGTGGTGAGAGTGTGTGTGAAGAAGTACACCCCTGCAAGGTTATCATGATATATTCGATTAGCAGTGTCCTCAGTTATGGACTTCTTGGATGCTTACGTGGTACATAGACAACTTGAAGTGGATACTCTAATGTGCTCAAGAAAAGTGTGAGTGCTATGGATGGCCTTCTCGTAGAGAGATGGGGATGAATCCATAGTAGTGTATTGATGTGGTTATTAGTGGACTCGTGTGCGCTGCCTCACCTCAAAGAAGTTTCTTGTAGTCGTAGAACAGGATAGCCACTGAGTCAAAGCTGGCTTGCTGCAACTAAACCCCACATTACCTTCTTGATACAAATGCATGTATGATAGGATCTGATGTAAGTCTTGTTGAGTACCTTTGTACTCACGTTTGCTTTATTTATGTTTTGCAGATGAGACATCTGTCTCACTAGTAGTTCATCTTGGACTTCGACGAGTAGCTTGTTACCTCAGCTACGATCTTGTACCCTTGGGAGGGTCTTGTAGATAGTCAGGCTTCTCAGCCTTTTTCTTTTGTAGTTGTCTGTACTCAGACATGTAATGCTTCCGTTGCTTTTACGCTCTGAATGATGGGTCATGTGACCCTGTTCGTATTTAATGCTATGTGGCTCTTCTAGGCCTTTATCTATATGAGTTTGTGTTATGTTGTGATGCCATGTTGTACAGCACATACCTGCATGTTATGCGTACGTGTAACGTGTATTGCTATGTGTGGGATCCGACAACCTAGTTGTCTATCCTTGGTAGCCTCTCTTATGGGGAAATGTAGTCTAGTGCTTCCACCAAGCCATGGTAGTCCGCTTCTGACCCGGTTTATCGGAGTCCTGCTAGCCCAAAGACTACCGCTCGGAACACTTAGACTGGCTGCATGTGATTCACTTCGTTCTCGTGGTTCTGCCCTTCGGGAAATGTCACGCGGTGACATCCGGAGTCCTGCCTAGCCTGCTACACCCCGGGTTCCCGGAGTCCTGTTAGCCCAGTTGCTACAGCCCGGATTCACACGCTGTTGACCGACATGCTTGATGTTGTTTCATGTATGCCTGTCCCTGTAAGTTAGTGCCACTTTGGGTTCACGACTAGTCATGTCGGCCCGGGTTCTCTGTCATATGGATGCTAGCGACACTATCATATGTGTGAGCCAAAAGGCACAAACCGTCCCGGGCCATGGTAAGGCGACACCCGTGGGAATACCGTGCGTGAGGCCGCAAAGTGATAAGAGGTGTTACATGCTAGATCGGTGTGACTTAGAATCGGGGTCCCGACAGGCGTTCCCACCCCCCTAGGGTGCGCCCCCTGTCTTACCGCTTCCTCCTGGACCCCCTGGCATGAAATTGATGCCAAAAATTTCTATAAATCACGAAACTCCCAGAAAGAAACCTAGATTGGGAGTTTCGCCGCCGCAAGCCTTTGTAGCCATGAAAAACCAATCGGGAGCCTGTTCTGGCACCCTGCCGGAGGGGGAAACCATCACCGGTGGCCATCTTCATCATCCCGGCGGTCTCCATGACGAGGAGGGAGTAGTTCACCCTCGGAGCTGAGGGTATGTGCCAATAGCTATGTGTTTGATCTTTCTCTTTCGTGTTCTTGATATGGCACAATCTTGATGTACCACAAGCTTTGTTATTATAGTTGAATCACATGGTGTTTCTTCCCCTCTAACTTCTTGTGATGAATTGAGTTTTGCCTTTGAGGTTTCACTATTATCAGATTGAATACTATTATGGATTTGAGTACACTTGATGCATGTCTTGCGTGGGATACCTGTGGTGACAATGGGGTGTTCTATTGATTCACTTGATGTATGTTTTGGTAATCAACTCGCGGGTTCCCGAGGTGACATTGGGGTAATCTATGCATAGGGGTTGATGCATGATACGTCTCCAACGTATCTATAATTTTTGATTGTTACATGTTGTTATATTATCATTCTTGGATGTTTTACAATCATTTTATAGCAACTTTATATCATTTTTTGGCACTAACCTACTGACATAGTGCCCAGTGCCAGTTGTTGTTTTTTGCTTGTTTTTTACTTTGCAGAAAATCAATACCAAACGGAGTACAAACGTAGCGAAACTTTTTGGAGAATTTTTCTGGACCGGAAGACACAAGATGGGCTGGAGAAGTACCACATGGGTGCCCCGAGGCGGGCAGAACCCACTTGGGCATGCATGGGGTCCAGGCGTGCCCTGGTGGGTTGTGCCCACCTGAGTGGCTTCCCGCACCGCCTCTTTGCTCTATAAATACCCCCAATATCCCAGAAAGCCTAGGGGAGTCGACGGAAATCAATTCCAGCCGCCGCAAGTTCCAGAACCACCAAATCCAATCTAGACACCATCATGGAGGGGTTCATCATCCTCATTGGTGCCTCTCCGATGATGCATTAGTGGTTCATTGTAGACCTACGGGTCCGTAGTTAGTAGCTAGATGGCTTCCTCTCTCTATCTTTTGATTCTCAATACAATGGTCTCTGGGAGATCTATTTGACTCTTTTTTTGGTGTTTTTGTTAGGATCCGATGACCTTTGAGTTTATGATCAGATCTATGTCTTTATCCATGAAAGTTATTTGAGTTTCTCTTGATCTCTTATATGCATGATTACTTATAGCCTCGTATTTCTTCTTCGAATCTTTGGTTTAGTAAGGCCAACTAGATCGATTTTTCTTGCACTGGAAAGAGGTGCTTTGTGATGGGTTCGATCTTACGGTGCTTGATCCCAGTGACAAAAAGGGAAACGACACGTATGTATCGTTTCTATTAAGGATAACAAGCTGGGGTCTATTTCTACATAAATAGATCTTTTCTACATCATGTCATCGTTCCAATTGCATTACTCCGTTTCTCCATGAACTTAATACACTATATGCATGCTAGATAGCGGTCGATGTGTGGAGTAATAGTAGTAGATGCAGGCAGGAGTCGGTCTACTAATCTTGGACGTGATGCCTATATAATGATCATTGCTTGGATATCGTCATGAGTATTTGAAGTTCTATCCATTGCCCAACTATAATTTGTTTACCCGCCGTATGCTATTTCTCTCGAGAGAAGCCACTAGTGAAATCTACGGCCCCCGGGTCTCTTCTTTATTATATTTGCCTTCACGATCTAGTTTTATTTGCTTTTATTTTCAGATCTATTAATCCAAAAACCAAAAAATACCTTGCTGCAATTTTTATTTATTTATTTTATCTCGTGTCTCCGTGAGATCTATTTATCCAATCTACTACAATTTTACCTATCTTTTTATCCGTGAGGGATTGACAACCCCTCTCTTACGTCGGGTTGCAAGTATTTGTTCTTTGTGTGCAGGAGACGTTTACGTGGTGTTCCGTGGTTCTCCTACTGGTTCGATAACCTTGGTCTCATCAGTAAGCGAAATACCTACCGTAGTTGTGCTGCATCATCCCTTCCTCTTTGGGGAAATACGGACGTAGTTCAAGCCGCATCAAAAGGAATTTCTGACGCCGTTGCCAGGGAGACATCATCAACATCTACCAGGTTCCTAATCATAAATCTCATCTCCTGTAATTTACATAATTTTCCATTTGCCTCTTGTTTTCATCTCCCCCACTTCACAAAGTTTGCCGTTTTCTTCGCCCTCTTTTTCGTTCGTCGTTTTTCTCATCAGATCTGTTTTTGAGTGCAATCTTGTTGTGTAGTCACAATGACTCAAGAGAACACCAAGTTGTGTGATTTCTCCAATACCAACAACAAAGATTTTATTAGCACTCTGATTGCTCCTCCCGCCACTAGTGTGGAGTCTTGTGATATTAATGCCGCTTTGTTGAATCTCGTTATGAAAGATCAATTTCCCGATACTCCTAATGAGGATGTCGCATCCCATCTTAACACATTCATGGAATTATCCGATATGCAAAAGAAAAAAATGTGGACAATGATATTGTGAAGTTGAAATTATCCATTTTCTTTACGAGATCGTGCAAAAATTGGTTTTCTTCTTTGCCTGCAATAGTATCGATTCTTGGAATAAGTGTAAGGATGCTTTTATTACTAAGTATTTTTGATACTTAGGACCCAAATCATGAACTTGAGGCAACTTGAGCATGAACATGTTGCGCAATCTTGGGAAAGAATGAAATTGATACTAAGAAATTGTCCTACTCATGGTTTAAATCTTTGGATGATCATACAAAAAATTTATACGGGATTGAATTTTGTTTCTAGAAATCGTTTAGATTCCGCCGCAGGTGGTACCTTTATGGAAATTACTTTGGGTGAAGCTACTAAATTCCTAGATAATATTATGGCAAATTATTCACAATGGCATACCGAAAGAGCTCCTACTAGTAAAAAGGTTAATTTAGTAGAAGAAATAAATTCTTTGAGTGAAAAAGTTGATGCTCTTATGAAGTTGGTTGCTAATAAAAATGCTCCTATTGATCTTAATGATGTGCCTTTGTCTACTTTGATTGATCAAAATAGTGATGCCATAGATGTGAATTTTGTTTCGTGAAACAATTTTAATAACAATGCTGATAGAGGTAATTTTAATCCTAGACCTTTTTTTGGGAAATTACTCTAATAATGATGGTAATTCCTATGGTAATTCTTCTTATAGTAATAATAGGAACACCTCTCATCTTGAGAATAATATTAAAGAATTTATCAATGCTCAAAAGAATTTTAATACTACGATAGAAGAAAAGTTGAGTAAGATTGATGATATGTCTAGAAGCATTGATAGAATTTCTCATGATGTAGAAAATCTCAAGATGAAACTTTTTGTGCCTAAGGTTGAAGGATCAATAAAAGCTTTATATGTTTATATGGATGAAAGTAAGGAAAGAACCGCTATGCTTAGAACTAGAAGATTTTTTTAGAAAAAGCGTTTCTAGTGATTGCTTTCATAAAAATGATGAAGATCTTGAAATTATTGGTGTTTCTTCTATTGATTATTTGTTTAGTAAAATTAAGATTGATGAAAAAGGGAATGAAGAAGAGTCAACTTTAGTTAGAAGGCGTACCGATAATTTAGAGGGTGAAAATCTTGTTGAGAAAATTGATAAAAGTGGGTTTGGAGATGTCAAAATGTCAACTAGTGATGTGCCCCCTTTTTTGGATTACAAAGACTTTAATTATGATAATTTCTCTTTGATTGATTGTATTTATTTGTTGCAAACCATGATAAATTCACCCCATGCTTATGAACAAAATAAAGCTTTTACTAAACATATTGTTGATGCTATGATGCAAGCTTTGGAAGAAAAGTTGGAATTAGAGATTTCAATTCCTAGAAAATTACATGATGAAAGGGAACCTACTATCAAAGTAAAGATTAAAAATTATGAGTGTTTTGCTTTATGTGACTTGGGTGCTAGTGTTTCTACAATTCCGAAATCTTTATGTGAAGTGCTTGGTCTTACCGATATTGAAGAATGTTCTTTAAATTTGCACTTGGCGGATTCTACTAACTATTAAAAATCCTTTGGGAAGAATTAATGATGTTCTAATTCTTTCAAATAGGAAATATGTGCCCATAGATTTTATTGTTCTAGATATTGATTGATCTCCGTCTTGTCCAATTATTCTTGGTAGACCGTTCTTACGCACTATTGGTGTTGTGATTGATATGAAAGAAGGCAATTTTCAATTTCCACTTAGGAAGGGTATGGAAAACTTCCCTAAAACAATAATTAGGCCACCATATGAATCAATCATGAGAGCATCTTATGGATCTAGAATTAAAAATGACAATACTTGAATCTTTGCATTATGCCTAGCTAGTGGCATAAAACGATAGCGCTCATTGGGAGGCTGTAGCGACCCGACCTCAGACGGTCAAGTCTCTTTGCTTAAATGTCATCCCTCGATCGGTATGCTAACACACACAGTACTCGAGGATTTATAACATAGGTAGATCACATGTATAAAGTAACGTAAATACTATTACATCAATCCAAATAGCGGAAGTAACAACAAGGTTTTGGATTCCCATCAACACCAACGGCAAAGTTGAGTGTAGAAATCGTAACCCTAACGTATCACTAACTCGTCGTAAGAATCCACGGCAAAGTTGAGTGTAGAAATCGTAACCCTAATGGATGACCAAGACATAGTCTTTTAGAAACAGTAACTCTTTACTCTGGGTAGACAGTTACACCTACTTTCCCCTACATCTGCTAGCCTACCACTGAAATAGGTCATGCAACATACTCAACTATGCTAGAGCCCATAATAGCTTGTGGCTGCACATGGAAGTTTCTAGCATGAATAATCATATGATCCCTTTGAGCCTGGGTGGCGAACCATAGGATGATCACACGGGTACCCCGGGATCTCCTAGGACAACACTGGTATATCCCCAGGGTGCCCCAACCAATACCCAGATGTGTATTAAACTGGACACCTTAAGTTAACCATTAATAATAACTCTCACATCTGTCATGGATACACTCAACCAATCCACGTCTATGAGCATAGCATAGCGGTATAAGCATAACGTAGAAGTAACTCCCAAGGTTTTGATAATAAAAGGGCAATAGGTTCTACCTCATCAACTACTTCCCAATACCCACATGTTATCAAATCCTAACCATGCAATGTTTGAGGGATAAGACTAATGCATAAAAACTGGGTAATGAAGGGATATGATCAAAGTGTGAACTTGCCTTGTACTGTTGATGAAGATGATTCGCACTCATACTCCTGATAGTTCTACTCGTCACACTCTGTTCAATCCATCGTGAGCAAGCAATTGCATACATAAGCACTCATGCAAAAGAATCAAAGAAAAGATCTCGGAAAACTTTGAAAACAAGCAATTAACTCTTGCAACAGAAAACAATTTCTAACAATACCAAAATTAGGTGGATTTGGTCTTATCAGAAAGTTTAGGTCAAGGGCTTCAATTTGCAAAAAGAATCAATTAAATCAGAGTTATAAAAATCAAGTGATGAACAAAAGAAGTTCAAATTCAAATCTGTTTGAAATCAAATTTTAAACTTTCAAGAACATGTTTAATTTGATTAAATGGATAGAGGGGATCATAACGAAGAAGTGCGCGTTGGTTTCGTTGTATTTGGATAAACGAGCGAAGAGTTGTGATAGTTTGGAAAACATGGACTAATCTGAAGAAAAAAAACAATCTACAACTAAGTCCCTGGACACGTGTCAGAATACTACTGGCTGAAAACGTCCAGTACAGAACTAATTTAGTGAACTTTTGCTAACTAACGCATACCGGTTCGGAAAAAAAATGACTAGATCTAATCCTAGCCGTCTATCCTAGATCGATCGAACGAGGTGAGAGGGGGGGGGGTTACCGCGGAGGTCACGTCGTCGGCGTCGGAGAAGAAGGCGACAGCGGCGACTCGAACGGGACGACGGCTCGGGGGCTCAGCGGCGCCGATGGATTAGATGGAGAGGCGCGGCTTGACGAGGGGAAGGCGGTGGCGGTGTCGGCGCTTGGCTGCGGAGTCGGAACGACGCGGGCTTGGCGGCGGAGCTCGGCGGATCTCGCGAACTCCGGCGAGTTCGCGCGGGGCGTGGAGAGGGGCTCGGGCGCTGCGGTTTGAGGCAAAACGAGGCCGGGGCCTCGCCTTATAAAGGGGGTCGCCTTGGGCGAGGGGACAAGATGGGGAAGGCGTCCGGCATGAGCACGACATCGGCCGGTGAATCGTGCACGTGAGGGACTCCGGCGGGAGGTCGGTGATGAACCCGACAGGTGGGACCCACCTGTCGGTGGCAGAGAGAGGAGGCGGCCGATCGGGGCTGCGAGCGGGCGAGCGTGGCGGAGGCGATTGGGGCGCGGGGCGCAGGCCGCTGCTGGCCTGGGCCGGCTGGCCTGGTGGAGAGAGAGAGAGAGAGATAGATAGATAGATAGAGAGAGAGAGAGAGAGAGAGAGAGAGTAGTGCTGGGCTTCGTCCTGGCACTGCTCGAAGAGATCTTTTTTTAACATTTTTCCACAGAACAAAATAAAAATAAAACCATATAAAATAAAATATACTATAGGCATATAATATACCAAAATTTTCAAAAAAAGATTTTCTACAACATGAACATTTTTGTAATGTCTAATAAAATCCACAAAAATTTAAATAAAGGAAAGATTTGTTTATTTAAAAACCAAATAAAATATTTTTAAAATACCAAAATAACTTCAAATTCATTTCTCTCCAATTTCCTGATGTAGGGAATCATTTTACCCTAATTCCAATATATTTTAATTTTTGGAGAAAAATAATTTGAATAAAATCCAAATAACTCTAAATTGAAAAATAATTTCAAAATAATTTTAAATTTGAATTCTTTGAAACTTACCACTCATATTTCATATGTTTTGAAGAAGTCATTTTATCTTCTCTCATGAAAATCATTGAGTTGCTTAAAGTTTTTGAATTTGAAATAGTTCCAAATGAAATTCAAATATTTTCAAAAACCATTTTCATTTTAAATGGAAGAAGTCATGTCATGTTCTCTCTAGGGTTTTGTATTTGAAAAGAATTTGAATTCATGGAGATCACAAATGCAAAAATGAAAGTTTGGGAAAGTCCTTTTATTCCCTCTCATTTAACTTTCAAAAAGTTTCAAATTTCACTAAATTTCACTCAAGCAATCAATCAACAATCAAACAAACAATCAAAACTATTTATTTAATATAACATTCCAAAATTTAGAATTTTGTGATGTTACAAACCTACCACCCTTAAAATGAATCTCGTCCTCGATATTCGGAGAGGCTAGAAAGAAATAGGTTAGGTTCGGGGGTCTCCTCTAAATCCATCGATCGTTAGAGGGGGGTCTGAGGTGCTACCACCCCTAGAAGCATGGCTACGGTTCCATCAAAACTCATATAATCCATCCTTATCATTGACAGTGTCCATCTTCTCAGATTTTCAGGAGAATTCTTTCTCTGGGCTCTTCCGATAGTGGCATAACTTTTTTACTCAATCCTTCTGTCCTTTCATCTTAGTAAGGTCCTTCTGTGACTGGGTCTTCTTAGTTGACGGGTCTGGCGCCAAAACTAAACAACTATCAATATCTCATGGTGGTCATCCAACAATTAGACTGGGTCCCTGCAGAAAAACGGGTCTGGGCTGAATCTCACCGTATATCCTACGATTGGCAACAACTGTCTTGTACAAGGGGAAAGATTGTCATAACATTCTAAGGTTCAAACAAGGTTTTGATCGTCGTCTCTCTACTATGGGTAAGTCACTCAGATTTACCATCCCACATAGCAAGCCGAATAATAAGAGTAAGTCGGTATGGTGATCAATCCATCCCGCACCCAAATCATTACCTTGTATATTGTTTAGCGAATCTCGCATTCTAACACTCGATCATCCTCACAAGTATTGCAGAATTTCTCTTGTCCATGAACTAGGTTAGGATAAATCCATTGATTCTGCAAGCCAAACAAACATCTATCGTTCCTTCACAACTCTCAGGTTTTGCGTAACTCCTATAAGATCGTATGTTGGTAAAGGCATATCCTCTTCCAGGGTTTTTCCTTCAGCAAGAGTGTGGTTGCTTCTTGGCAGGTCCTGGGGCCTGTGGGTTATGGCCCATCTCATCACTTGTAAACCTTGAACTCATCATCGGGGGCAAGTGATCATTATTCCAGCATCCAGCTTCCTAGCATTCTTAAATCCATCCAATTGTACTGTCTCCCTTCCTTCTATTGGTACCAAACTAAGACGTGATACTCAGACTCATTATGGAGTTGCAATTGCTCCATATTACCAGCATTATAACTCCTTTATATCCAATAGTACTTCATCCCTTCATATTGTTGGGGTATCCCACATATCGAGACAAAACTCATATTTATTTTGTCTGAAGTCCACTCTGTGGAATATCATTATCTTTTCTAGGGGTCAAGGGTCCTCACAGGGTACTACCACCCTTGAAATGCTCCAATTCTTCCATAGACCATATTTCTCATATGCTCGAAAATGGTCAAAATCTTTCTTCATAACATCCAAATCAGTACCAAGTATGCTAACTTTATCGATTCTCAAATTATTCCAATCTCCCGTGTTTCCATTACATGCCTCAACTCAACACCTCATTATAACAGAATTGTTCCCACTACTACTACTATATTTCTCACAGACTCAACTATTTATCACAAGTCTCCTTCTCTTTGGGACCATCTTTCGCAAAGTGCATGTCGGATTACGGGTTCCGGCGGACCCTTGAGGTTCGAACACTGGGGTGCGCACGAAGATCTTTCCCCTACCAGCTCATGCGTTGATGGTTTGCGAGGGATCTAAACTACGAGCGATGAACAACAAGGGACACGAGGTTTATACAAGTTCGGGAAACCATTGTGGTGTAATACCCTACTCTAGTTTGTGGTGTGGTGGATTGCCTCAGGGGCTGATGATGAACAATATAAAGGGAGAACAGCCTCGCGAGGGCTGTTCTTGAGCCGGTGCGATGAACTGCTTGGGTGAGTTCAGTCGCCTCTCTCTCTCTCTGGTAGGTTCGACCTGTGTCTCGTCGATCCCCCTACCTTTGTGGTGGCTAGTCCTATTTATAGAGGGAGGCCCTGGGCCTCTTCCCAAATAATGAGCGGGAAGGGCGCCAACAATTGGCCATTTTGAAGGGGAACATTTTGTACACTTATCCTGACTAAAGTTGGTCTTCGGCTGCCAAAGACTCTGACCGTGACACCGTCCTGGGCTCCACGATGACCTCCATTCTGCCGCTCTTCTGGTCTTGGTCTTGTTGCACCGAAGCGGCAACCTTTGCCTGATGCCTTGGCATGTGCTTGCCTCCTTTGCACCAAAGGGGAAATGAGGACATCAAGGCTGGCCGGGCGCCACCGGGCGCCCGCCTTGGTCTCGAGTAGTCATGGTTTGCGTCCACGGGCACCCTCGTGAGGTACCCTGCCTTGATCTCTCCGCCTCGCGAGCCTGCCTGACGAGGCTGCTCCTGAGGAAGGTTCCTGTCGTCCGCCCCGCGAGGCTTGGCCCCTCGCGAGGGTCTTGAGCTTGAGCTGATGAAGCCGGGCCGCGCTGGGCCTCCACTTGAGGCACGCCGCAGGCAGGCAAGTCTGGGGACCCCTGCCCTGAACGCCGACAAGAGGCCCGGGCCCAAGGCGCGCCCGGACTTGGCTTAGCCGAGAAGCTAATGGGCAAGTGCGAAGCGCCGCGGGCCCCAAAAGCCTGCGGCCTTGGGCGCCGCGTGGTGATTGATTGGTCGTGGGTGTCTCCGCCTCCCCACGACGCCTCGGCAACCGCATGACTTGACAAGTCCCTGCATGCAGAAATGGGTCATGATTACCTGTGATCGTGGAGGCCGACGGTTGGCCTCGTCCGGCTATAAGTACGGAACGGCGCAAGCCCTTCCAGTCCATCTCTTCTTGCTGCTCCTTTCTCTTCATCCTTGCCCTTGCTCCACATTGCGACAATGGCTCCGATTCGCCGGTTCTCTACAGAAGAGAAGGGAAAGGCCCCTCGAGAGGGTCCCGACCCGCTTCCGCCGAAGAAACGGCTAGCCCTCTGCCGCCGAGATGAGGGCGCCCGGCAGGAGGTGTCAAGGCCCTAGTACGAGCGGCCACCGCTAGGGTTCCCGCTGCCCTTGTAAGCTCGCATTGAGGGCCCTGAAGGAGTAGACACCGAGCGCCACGGGCTACGCCGCCGTCGGCGCGGGCGGGTCACGGCGGTGCGCGTCGTTCCTCCTGGAGTCCATGCCGAGGGCTCCTCCCGAGAGCTTGTGCTCCACGCCGCCATGCCTCCTCAATCTTGGATTCGCCTTCCTCCTTCCTTCGCCTTCGAGATCCCTGCAGAGGGGCTCTCTGGAGCTCTAGTTGCAGCATGCTGGCTGCAGCACCCCTGTGACCGGAGCGAAGGTTGCGGTCGTTGCTACGGGCAAGGTCTACATGACCCGAGGCTGGGGCGAGATCGCCCGGGTCTGCCGGACGAGGGGCGCCCTCGTGATCCATCTGGAATATGATGGCGCTTCCTTGATGTTCTTCAAGGTCTTGACGGAAGGACGCCTTGGTGGAATGCTGCCCCGAGAAGGGCGGCCGTGGCGTCGTCGTGGCAAGGACCAGGCCCGCCGGTCGACCCCTCGGCAGCTCCTCGGGCAGCAGCGAAGGGACAGGAGGGTCCAGCGCCTCCGCCGAGCTTCTGGCGACTCCGGAGACGAGCGACGACAGCTACGAGCGTCCGAGCTCATGTCGCGCCCGGAGCTAGTCGGGCGCTTCAGGCTACCGGCACCGGTGATCTGGATGGGGTTGGCGCCGGCGCCTGGCAGCCCACTGTTGATGATGGCGTCTCCTGCGGAGGCATGCGTAGTCGGCATTCCTTAGGATTAGCACCTTTTATTTCCTGCAAAGAATTGAAGTAGCTCCCCGCGGGGGTATGTAAGGCGCATGCCATGTTTTGTGAATATTATGTCCTTATGATGAATCGGTGTGAGATGCTTGTTCTGCCCCAGCTCAGCTCCGCCTTTCTTTCTTCACGAGGGCTTTGGTGCTCTGCGCTGACAGGTCCCGGTCCCCAGGTAGGCTTCAGCCACTCGCTGGTATGACAGGTCGCGATGCCGTGGGTCAAGGCCAGGAGGTGAGCGGCCCGAGGTCCAGTAAGAGCCCCTGAGTCGCGATGCTCAGGAGGTCCCCTTTAGTGCTCAAGCAGCCTCTGATGAAGTCATGTACCTAGGTAGGGTCATGGACCTGTCCAAGATACCCTCCCCAAGGACATCCTTAGAATAAACTGCCTTCCAGTCGACCTGGTAGGATTCCACTCGACAGACTCAAAGACACTCGACCATGAAGACCCACTCGACCACCTGGAGTTCAAGAACCACTCGGTGTCCAAACGGTCTGTAATTAAGTAGTATTTATGGTCATGATGACACTTTATGTAAGGCGTTACCAATAACGCCTGGCCTTAATGTACCTTTAACCCTCCGCTATGTGGGTTGGTTGTGGTCCTGGCGCACTCTATATAAGCCACCCCCCTCCACAGGTAGAGGGGTTCGCACCCCTGTAATTCATACACATATAATCCAGTCGACCGCCTCCGGGCTCCGAGACGTAGGGCTATTACTTCCTCCGAGAAGGGCCCGAACTCGTAAAACTCGTGCGTATACAACTACTCCATAGCTAGTATCTTGCCTCTCCATACCTACCCCTCATTCTACTGTCAGACTTAGAACCACGACAGCTGGCGCCCACCCTGGGGCAGGTGTTCTAGCGATTTGTTGGAGAAGTTGGGATTCTTTCGATCTCCTACATCATGGTTTCACGTGGAGTTTTGGTCGAGGGCAGCAAGATCCGTCTCGGCGCGCTCACTTTCATCGCCGACGACTCTGCTTGGCTTCAGGAGGCTCCTCTCGACGTCGACGCGCTCCCGTCAGCTGGGCAACGTGACTTCAGCGCGTCGTCGCGGTGTCCTCCTGCGGCAACCGTCGACCCAAAGTATGGGTCGGTTCTTGTGCCGTCCTCACTCCTGGGCCTCCCACGGCGCAAGCGCTCCGGTCGGTCGAGGCTTCAGCGGTGGGTGAGGCATGCGGTGGCTCACCAGTCGGCCACTTCCCAAGTTGTGGCAATCAAGCCCGACGAATCTCTCTACGGCCTGTTCGATCTGTCGACTGGCTCCGCAGAGACCGCATCCGAGTGCGATAGCACCGACGGAGGCGACGGTGGAGGCGATCCGGCGCAAGCTCACGAAGAGTACCAACCCGAGCCCCTCATTTCGCTGCAGAGGGAGGAACTTCGCCGCCGAAACATGGATGTGCTTCACACTCCTATCGTTGGAGAAACCCCCGAGGCTCATGCCTTGGAGGATGCGCGCTTGGCCAACCTGGCCGAGCGCACTCGACTGGAGAACCTCCAACGAGTTCTCTACGAGCACACGCGACCACGGGTTCCAGAATCCAGTCGACGTTAGCTCTTTCCACAACCAACTCAGGTATATCGAACTCCGATTCAGAATTTAGCAGCTGCAGCCCGTATAGCAGAATCGATTCAGCCTTCCCAGTCGGAGGCGGGTAGAGGTTTGCAGCAGATCAGAGATTTACTCCAGGCAGCAGGAGATCAAAATTCAGTCATATCACAACACGGAACAGGATTCACAGCAGATTCGTCGCTGCGAATTCAGTCCAGACGGCCCATAGTCCAAGATCGCCCCCGAGGCGTGAGGAACGTGGAGGCCGGCGCGATGATCAGTACAAGAACCGTGAGCCGTATGAGCACCGATTCGATCGCAATGATCGACGTCGAGTGCCCACCCCTCCCCCAAGGGGTGGATCATACGCCTCGGCAACAAGATGATGACGCCAAAGATACTGGGCGAAGGGTTCCAGTCGACCCCGAGAGCCGTGCTTTGATGCGAGATCCATTATCGTTCAAGGCTTGGTCGACAGGAACAGAGCTCACCGAGAAGGCCATGACAGAGATGTTCCCTCCAGCAGTAGAGTTCATGTCTCAGGGCTAGAGTGATTTAGCAGGGCCATCAGAGCCGCAACGATTCCTCCCAACTTCAGGTTGGCGACTGGAGACAGTAAGTTCACCGGTGAGTCCAAGCCTGACACTTGGCTTGAGGACTACCGAGTGGTTGTCCAGATTGGCGGCGGCAACAATGAGGTAGCTATGAAGCATTTGTCCCTTATGTTGGAGGGTTCGGCCAGAGCATGGTTGAATCAGTTAGCACCCAGCAGTATTTACACTTGGGAAGATCTTGCCCGAGTGTTTGTCAGGACATTTTAAGGGACTTGCAAGCCACCAGCAGGATTGACAGAGTTGCAGTCGTGTGTACAGAAGTCGAATGAAACTTTGAGAGATTACATCCAGAGATGGATTACCTTGCACCACACAGTTGAGAATGTGTCTGATCACCAGGCAATCTGTGCTTTCAAGGAAGGTGTCAAGAACATGGAGTTGAGTTTGAAATTCTGTCAGACAAGAGATATGACCCTGAGTCGGATGATGGAGATTGCCACCAAGTATGCTAATGGTGAAGAAGAGGATCAGCTCCGGAGTGGTAAGTACAAGTCAGCCGCTAAGGAAGCCGGCGGAGGGAACTCGGTCGAAGCGAAGCAAAGCCGAGCCAGCTGCTCCGGAGAAGCCTGGCCGTGACCCTGTGAAAGTTCAAGGGGAAACCCAAGGGTCCGTGGAACCCCAAGAAGGTGAAAGACCAAGATGGGAATGATGTGTTGGACTTGCCATGTCACATTCACACGATGAAAGATGAAGAGGGTAAGCTCATTTACCCGAAGCATACCCCTCGACAGTGTCGGCTCTTGATTCAGCAGTTCCAAGGGAAGCAGCCCAAGGATAAGGAAAAGGAGTCGGACAAAGTTGAGGACAAGGAAGATAGTGATGGTGGATACCCCCAGGTCAATTCCACCCTGATGATTTTTGCTGACGTTGAAAGCAAAAGTCGATTGAAAGTTATCAACCGAGAAGTGAACATGGTCGCCCCGGTGACGCCCAATTATCTGAAATGGTCCCAGACCGCCATCACATTCGACCAGTCCGATCATCCGACACACATTGCCACCCCTGGGAGGCAAGTGTTGGTGGTCGATCCAGTCGTTGAAGGCACTCGACTGACCAAAGTTTTGATGGATGGTGGCAGTGGCCTGAACATCTTATATGCAGAGACGTTGAAAGGGATGGGCATTCCGATGTCCAGACTCAGACCAAGAACATGAGTTTCCACGGAGTCATTCACGGAAAGAAGGCTGAGTCACTCGGTCAAATTTCTCTTGATGTGGTTTTTGGTGATTCGAAGAATTTCCGCAAAGAAAAGTTGACCTTTGAGGTCGTGGATTTCCAGAGCGCTATCACGCTATTCTGGGAATGCCGGCGTATGCCCGTTTCATGGCTCGACCATGTTATGTGTACCTTAAGCTGAAGATGCCCGACCCCATGGGTGTGATCACTGTCACTGGCAATCGGAAGAAAGCGTAAGAGTGTTTCTAGAAAGGCTCTAAGATTGTTGATGCTCAGATGGCAGTGGTAGAATTGCAAGAATATCAGAAGACTGCAGATCCGAGTGATTTGTTGCGAGCTATGAAGCCCGCTACGGAGTCGGCATTTCAGTCGTCCGGTGAGACGAAACAGGTTCACATTCATCCGACTGATCCCAATGCTGCTCCGACTCACATCTCAACAACACTCAACTCCAAATAGGAAGAAGCGCTCATCCAGTTCCTCCGTGAGAACTGGGACATCTTTGCATGGAGGCCTGCTGACATGCCAAGTGTTCCCAGGGAGCTGGCTGAGCATCGTCTGCGAGTCGACTCAAAAGTCAAACCTGTCAAAGAACATCTTCGACGGTCCGCCGTCCAGAAGAGAAAGGCCATAGGCGAGGAGGTGGCTCGGCTCTTAGCAGCGGAGTTTATCCGAGAAATTTACCACTCCGAGTGGCTCGCCAATGTTGTCATGGTCCCTAAGAAGGACAATTCACTGCGCATGTGCATCGACTTCAAACATATCAATCCGGCCTGCCCGAAAGATCATTTTCCTCTCCCCCGCATCGACCAAATAGTCGACTCGACTGCGGGATGTGAGCGGTTGTCTTTTTTAGAAGACGCATATTCCGGGTACCATCAGATCCGTCTGTATGGACCCGACGAGATCAAAACAGCTTTCATCACTCCATTCGGGTGCTTCTGTTATGTCACCATGCCATTCGGCCTCAAGAATGCCGGAGCCACGTTCATGAGGATGATTGAAGTGTTTACTCACTCAAATCAGTCGGAATGTGGAAGCATACATGGATGACATTGTGGTAAAGTCACGGAAAGGTTCCGACCTGTTGACTGACCTTGCTGAAACATTTGCCAATCTCAGGAGGTATGATATCGAGCTTAATCCATCAAAGTGCACATTCGGAGTTCCTGGCGGAAAGTTACTCGGTTTTCTCGTTTCTGAACGAGGAATCGATGCTAACCCAGAAAAAGTTGGCACTATACTCCGAATGAAACGCATACGTGTGTGTGCACGATGTCCGAAGCTTCTTTGGATGCTTGGCCGCTTTAAGTTGATTCATCTCTCGCCTCGGTGAAAAGGCATTGCCTCTTTACCGATCGATGAAGAAGTCGAGACAAGTTCGAGTGGACTCCACGAAGCTGATGCAGCATTTGCGAGCTCAAAGCTCGCTCTCCACCCAGCCGGTGCTTGCTACCCCAATCAGCAAGGAGCCGTTGCTGCTTTACATTGCAGCCACAGGACAAGTCGTCAAGATAAAGATTTACTACGGTCAGCGGGAAGAAGAAGGAAAGGCCTTCAAAGTTCAAATACCAAAGATATTATCTTTCTCAAGTATTGACCCCATCAAAGCAAAGATACCCTCATTGTCGAAGCTTGTTTATGGGATTTATATGACCGCAAAGAAGGTTGCTCATTACTTCTCGATCATTCCATTACGATTAAATCGTGACGCCCCATTATCGAGATTTTGCACAATGTAGACGAATCGGTCGAGTGGCGAAATGGGTGATTGAACTTCTTCCCCTTGATATCAAGTTTGAGGCAAAGAAAGCCATCAAGTCCCAAGCAATAGCAGATTTCATCACCGAGTGGATTGAACAATAGTTACCGACTCAAGTTCACTCGGAGCACTGGACTATGTTCTTTGATGGTTCCAAGATGCTGAATGGTTCCGGTGCTGGGGTAGTATTGGTTTCCCCCCGAGGAGATAAGCTCAGATATGTGCTCCAGACTCACTTTGATTCTTCCAACAATGAAGCAGAATACAAATCACTTTTGTATGGGTTGTGTATGGCCATTTCACTCGGCGTCCGTCGCCTCATGGTCTATGGCGACTCAGATCTGGTGGTTAATCAGGTGATGAAGGAGTGGGATGTCAAAAGTCCAGCCATGGTAGCTCTTGTAATGTCTGATGAGGAAGGTAGAGAAGAAGTTTGAGGGGTTAGAGCTCCATCATATACCCCGACCGAAAAATCAAGCTGGCGATGATTTGGCGAAAATAGGGTCCAAGAGGAAGCCATTCCGTGATGTATTTTTGGAGCACATCCATAACAAATCGATTCAAGAGGATCCTTTCACTAAAGTGGCTCCACAACCAAAAAGTGCCACCGATCCGATCGAATCGGAGGTCCCAGCGGTGGTCGACCTGATCATGGAAGTCGTGGTCATCACTCCCGACTGGACAGTACCGTACATCGCGTATATCCTGAGGAAAGAGCTCCCGGAGAATGAAGAAGAGGCTAGATAGATCGTCCGCCCATCCAAGGCCTTTACTGTGATCAAGGGACAGTTATTCAGAGAAAGCGTGACTGGAGCCAGCCAGAAGTTCATAACGCCAGAAGATGGTCAGATAATTCTTGATGATATCCACTCGGGGACCTGTGGTCACCATGCGTCCTCTCGGACCATCGTGGCTAAAGCATACCGAGCCGGATTTTACTGGCCAAAGGCAAATGAAATGGCAAAGGAAATAGTCGACAAGTGTGAAGGATGTCAGTTCTACTCCAATATGTCACACAAGCCCGCCTCAAAGATTGAAGACCATTCCACTCATCGGCCTTTCGCTGTTTGGGGTTGGATATGATTGGACCACCGAGAAGCTGGCAGGAGTGGTTTCACTCATTTGCTTGTGGCGGTCGACAAGTTTACGAAGTGGATCAAAGCTAAACCTATCAAGAACCTTGATCGTGCCTAATCTTTGTCGGTTTACGGAGAGTTGATATTCAGATATGGAGTTCCACACAGCATCATCGCTGACAATGGGTCAAATTTCAATTCCGACAAGTTCAAAGCCTTTTGCGCCTCTCAGGGCACGCGAGTCGACTATGCTTCAGTCGCTCACCCCTAGTCGAATGGACAAGCAGAACGAGCAAATGGTCTAATTCTCAAAGGACTGAAACCTCGACTGATGCGTGATCTCAAGCATGCAGCAGGAGCGTGGGTTGATGAACTTCCGTCGGTTCTTTGGGGATTGAGGACCACTCCTAATCGGTCGACTGGGAGAACTCCATTCTTTATGGTCTATCGAGCTGAAGTAGTTCTGTCGAGTGACCTGCTTCACAATGCGCCCCGAGTCGAACTCTACTATGAAGCTGAAGTGGAGCAAGCCCGGCAAGATGCAGTCGACCTCCTTGAAGAGGAGAGAGAGATGGCCCTGATCCGCTCGACCATCTATCAGCAGGACTTGTGTCGATTCCACGCTAGAAATGTGAAGAGCCGAGCCTTTCAAGAAGGGGATCTAGTCCTCCGAGTGGATCAACAGAAACCACACAAGCTCGCTCCCACTTGGGAAGGTCCTTCATCGTCACGAGTTCTCCACAATGGAGCTTACCATCTTTACAATGTCGAATGCCGATCGATGAGCCTCGAGCACGGAATGCGGAGCTGCTCCGCCCCTTTTACACTTAAGAGCTCACTTGGGTGAGATGTAATAAAAGTACCTCTGTAGTTTGTTTATCTAAATCAAGAAGATTATAACTTTCCCAGTGATTGTTATTACTTTTTGTTAAAATTCCCACACAGTGGGTGACTTAGCTGCGAATCCGTTTCGCCTAAGTTTGTAAAAAAAATCCTTACCGAGTGGTGAGCCAGCCTCTCAGTCGGGGGCTTAGCTGCGAATACGTTTCGCCTAAGTGTTTTAAAATCCTACCGAGTGGTGAGCCAGCCTCCCACTCGGGGGCTTAGCTGCAGTCCAAGTACTCGCCTAAGTGTTTTAAAATCCTACCGAGTGGTGAGCCAGCCTCCCACTCGGGGGCTTAGCTGCAGTCCAAGTATTCGCCTAAGTTTGAAAAATCCTACCGAGTGGTGAGCCAGCCTCCCACTCGGGGGCTTAGCTGCAGTCCAAGTACTCGCCTAAGTGTTTTAAATCCTACCGAGTGGAGAGCCAGCCTCCCGCTCGGGGCTTAGCTGCAGTCCAAGTACTCGGCTAAGTACTTAATACAATGTGCACTTTGCAAGGACTGACGAGTGCAGGTCACTGTTGCCTTCCCCTTCAAAGCTATGACACAAAAATCCTCCTTGGAGGCTTAGCTGCAGTCCAGTACTCACCTAAGTTTGAAAAATCCTACCAAGTGGAGAGCAAACCTCCCACTCGGAGGCTTAGCTCTAATCCAGTACTCGCCTAAGTTCAAAAAATCCTACCGAGTGGAGAGCAAACCTCCCACTCGGAGGCTTAGCTGCAGTCCAGTACTCGCCTAAGTTTGAAAAATCCTACCGAGTGGAGAGCAAACCTCCCACTCGGGGGCTTAGTTGCAGTCCAGTACTCGCCTAAGTTTGAAAAATCCTACCGAGTGGAGAGCTAACCTCCCACTCGGGGGCTTAGCTGCAGTCCAGTACTCGCCTAAGTTTGAAAAATCCTACCGAGTGGAGAGCAAACCTCCCACTTGGGGGCTTAGCTGCAGTTCAGTGCTCGCCTAAGTACGAAATCCATCCCGATCCGCAAGGACGACAAGGCGCAGGTCGACTGTTGCCTTCTCCTTCGGAGCTGCGCCACAAGTACAACGTGCGCTCCATCCCGATCCGCAAGGACGATGAGGTGCAGGTCGACTGTTGCCTTCTCCTTCGGAGCTACGCCACAAGTACAACGTGCGCTCCCGATCCGCAAGGACGACGAGGTACAGGTCGACTGCTTCCTTCTCCTGCACCTGCAAGAGCAACAAAGTTTATGTCGACTGGATCCACCTCAGAGTTACATCTCAAGCATTGAAGCATAATCCGAGTGAAGAGCAAAGTTCACTCGAAGGCAAACAAATGCATATTTTGACGATAAGTAAAGTTCGAATAGCATCCTAAGGATACAGAAGTACCCAGGCCTCAAGCCCGTTAAAGTTTATCGGTTACAAAAACCACTCGGCATTCCGAGGCAAATTTAAGGTAGAGCATAAAAGTTTTTTACTCCTCAAGTGGAGGACTGGAAGGAGCCACAAACTGGTCAAGGTCGATCCCATCAGCAATCTGGGTGGCAGCGGCGATGAAAGTCTCCATGAAAGATTGGAAATCATACTTCTTGGTATTGGCAACTTTGATGGACGCAAGCTTTTCCTCCCGCGCCTCCTTGCAGTGGACACGAACCAGAGATAGAGCAAAATCAGCACCGCACTTGGCAGAAGACTTTTTCCATTCTTGCACTCGACTTGGAACCTCATTACCGAGTCATTATGACTTCGAGGTCATTACAGGCGTGCCCGGTCCGGCGAGTGTTGAGTCGATCCGCATCACCGCAGCTTTCAGTCGAGCGAGATAGTCCACCACACCAGCAATGCGAGACTCCAGTCGGAGCACGTTCATAGTGGCTTCATCCTTCATGGGAGAGTTGATGGGGTCTAGGCTTGTCTCCACTGACCGGGTCTCCTCTTCGAAGTTCTGACAGAATTCTGCAAATACGACTCGAGTTCAAGCTAATGGTTCTATGATGAGTCGATGATGACAAGTTAGTCGGATAAGAGGAATTACCTTCAAGCATGAGGAATAGGTTCTTGGCGAGCCCTCCCAGATAAGCCTCCAGATCATTCCTCCTCCCCGCTTGATTCGCCAAATTTTGTCGATCGAGCAAATTTGTCATTCTTCAGTCAGCTAACCTCCTTGTTGGCCGCATCGAGAGCAGCTTCAGTTTGGTATTCTCCTCTTCGAGTTTGCCGACTGAGACCAGTGTCTCTTCCGCGAGCTTTGTTTTCTCCAAAGCCGCCTTTTGTGCCTCTGCAAGGTCGTGGTCTTTCTTCTTCAGAGCCTCCTCGGTTTATACGCAAAATAACAATAAGCCCAGAGTTGAGAATGGGTAGAAAGACAAAGACAGTCGTCAAGTTCTCACCAAAGAATACCTTTTGCTTCGTCTCTCGCCTTTTGCAAGTTCTCCGAGCAAGTTTCAAGTCAAGGTTGAGCTAGATCTGTTTGTTCTCCAATTCGGTATAGCGGGCCACGAGCTCGCAAGATTTCTGCGAAGAGTCAATCGACAAAACATCAAAGACAGGTCACTTCCGAGTGACTAAAGAAAAATCGTAGCATTTCTAAGACTACAGTCGAATCAAAACATTCGACAGTGGTCTCGAGGACTACACCCAGTGGGTGCACTCAGCGTTCCCTTGGTTTTACCAATTCGGTTCGACCAGTCGACCGAAAGAGGCAAAAAGGTTATGATCCTAAAACCATGGCTAACTGTTAGCAGTCAGCCTTAAAAAACAGTTCCTTAGACTATAGTCGACTACCAGCAGTCCACCATAGTCTCGGGGACTACACCCAGTGGGTGCACTCAGCATGCCCCCACCGGTTCCAAAGATCCATTCGACATGGCCCGACCAGACCGAGTGAAGAAGTTCAAAGTATAAAGACTATAGTCGATCGCCTGATCCACCATAGTCTCGGGGACTACACCGTGGGTGCAATCAGCGATGCCCCCACCAGGTACAAAAATTCAATCGACAAACCCACCCAAAGGGTGTACAGATCTGATATGGAAATCTTGAAAGAAGAAATTTCAGGTAGCATATCTTAATGTAACAAGCAGCGACCAACTTACTTGGACATTGCTCACGAAGAGTTTGAGCTTGCATCATAAGCCGCTGGCTGGCCTCCGGACCACCTTCACTTGCTCCATCATGATCCCTGCTGGCGTGATGGCCTCCTTAGCAACACTCACTTGGTATTCCGGGATGTGGTGTGTGGCAAAAGGGAAGGCGGGTCAGCAATCGACGACGAAGGCGGACACTCGTCGCACAAATGAAGGACATGAAGCCCGAGTGGTGTCGCCTCCCTCGTGAACCGTAGTCTCGTGCAGTGATACAACTTGAGTAGCCTTGCCAGCAGGCACCTTTTTTGTCCTTCCTCTTCCTCGGTGAGGTTTCATCGTCATCGTCGTGAGATCAATGACATGAGGTGGAACTACAAGAAAGATTCAAAGGTAAAACAGAATCCAATCGACCATAAAGCTTAAACTGCAGAGATCATACCAAGGTTGGAGGTGGCGGCATCTTCCATTTCCTGATCTTCGTGCTTGGCTGAGGTCTCGGAGGTGGCAGCACTGCAGATTCCAGAAATCAGTTGATCAGTCAAACGAGTCGACCAAAAGTACACCCATGATAAACAGGAAAACACAAGTTCTGCTGATTGCCCAGAAATGGTGGGAATGACCATCCTCATCTTGGGCAAGGCCTTCGTCGGCTTTGATGACGTGGCTCGGGGTTACTTTGGCGGTTTCTCAGTCGGCACTGGATAAGTCGTCCGAGGGCGCTTCGTCGACCGTCCAACGGGCGCGATAGCCTTACCGCGCTTGACCGCCGGATCATGCATCAGCTTGGATCGCCTTTCCGAGTGGGGAGGATCCACGTCTCCCTCCTCTTCCTCCTCCTCCTCCTCTTCATCAGAGCTGTCGTTTTCCTCGGACTCCCATTCCTCCTGGCTTTCGCCTCCGCTTCCTTCTTCTTCTTCGACTTGTTCTTGTGCCCTGTTGGGCATCGAATACATCTCAGTGGTGGCCTAGAAGACAGCAAAACAAGACGAAAGTCAGTCAGCCGATTCGCAGCGGAACAGAGCGAATGCAACAGGATCACAGTCGGAGATAAGTGGTCATACCTTGTCTGGTTCGTAAGATTGGTCGAGTGGTGGGATCCTCCTAGCTCCACGAGGGTTATCCTTGTTCCCTGTGATGGTAGTCGTCCACCTCTCCAATGTGGCGTCGTCGACCTCCTCTGGGTGGACCCGGGTGGTGTCTTCGGTACCAGAGTACATCCACATCGAGTGTCCTCGGTATTGGAGCGGCTGAATGCGCCGTCAAAGGAAAACCTCCAGAAGATCCATGCCGGTCACTCCGTCGCGAATGAGCTGGACTACACGCTCCATCAACAATTTAACCTGTACCTTCTCCTCCGGAAGCACCTTCAGAGAGGACGGCTTGTTCACTCGATCCATGGAGAAAGGAGGGAGTCCAATGACCGCCTCAAGGCCGATTGGTCTTGGCAGTAGAACCAGGTCGACTGCCACCCTCTAACTGAATCGGGAAGAATCATGGCCAGAAAGGCACTTTTACCCCTCATCTGGACCCCAAGACCCCAACACATCTAGATTACTTGGGTTCTTTCATCATTCGGACTAGCCTTTTTCACCGTCTGAGAGAGACAAGTGAATATGTGTTTGAAGAGGCCCAAGTGTGGCCGACTACCCAAGAAGTTTTCGCACAAAGACACGAAAGCGGCGAGATAGGCAATGGAGTTGGGTGTGAAGTGATGGAGTTGTGCTCCAAAGAAGTTCAGAAAACCCCGAAAGAAAAGATTCGGCGGTAGAGAAAATCTGCGAGCAACATGGGTGGCTAAGAGGATGCACTCACCCTCCTGAGGCTGCGGCTGCCACTCCGTCCCCGGAAGCCTTGGTGACTCGTGGGGGATCAATCCCTCGTTGGCCAGGTCGTCGAGGTCTTTCTGGGTGATGGTCGAGCGGATCCAATCTTCCTGGACCCAACCTTGCGGCAGGTTTGGATCATGACGAGGATCCGCCTGATCGGGCGCTCTCCTTCCTTCGTCATTGCCGCTTTCTTCGCTTCGCTCCAAGGCCGCCGTCTTCTCCTTCACCATTGTCGCCGGCGAAGCAGGAACGGAGCAGCAGCGCTGAGCAGGTTACAGGCGTGGCGGATGAATCTGAGGACAGGGGAGGGGAAAATGAGGGCACACTGTTCAAAAGACCCCCGCCCGGTGCCTTATATGAAGTCACTTTCGAGTGGCTGACTGGTAGGCCCGTGCAATCCTGTCAAATCCCGCAACAGTCGCGCGCGCGATACATGGCGAAAAAGGTGGCGCGGAGATGGAGGCGTCCTTGCCTTATCCCATCCGAGTACCGCGGCCTTCTCCGCTTCAAGGCTTCCAAATTCGGATCCCGCTAAATCCGCTAACAGCAGAGCAACTTGTCGACGGCAGAGATTTCCTCCGATCACGCCGAAATCTCCAAGTTCATAAAGTTCACTCGACAGATGTAAAGAATGGATCAAGGCGACTGAAAGAGAAGTTGACAACATCACTAAAAGGTCGTTGCTCCAGAGTAAGACACACTCGCAGCACGAAAAACAGGTTGGAAAGATTATCAACTCCTTCCTCACTCAAACCTCGATCCATTCGGGGGCTAATGATGAAGTCATGTATCTAGGGTAGGGTCATGGACCTGTCCAAGATACCCTCCCCAAGGACATCCTTAGAATAAACTGCCTTCCAGTCGACCTGGTGGGATTCCACTCGACATACTCAAAGACACTTGACCATGAAGACCCACTCGACCACCTGGAGTTCAAGAACCACTCGGTGTCCAAACGGTCTGTAATTAATTAGTCTTTATGGTCATGATGACACTTTTATGTATATGCTACGAACGCCTGGCCTTAATGTACCTTTAACCCTCCGCTACGTGGGTTGGCTGGGGTCATGGCGCACTCTATATAAGCCACCCCCCTCCACAGGTAGAGGGGTTTGCATCCTTGTAATTCATACACATATAATCCAGTCGACCGCCTCCGGGCTCTGAGACGTAGGGCTATTACTTCCTCCGAGAAGGGCCCGAACTAGTGAAACTCGTGCGTATACAACTATTCCATAGCTAGTATCTTGCCTCTCCATATCTACCCCCCATTCTACTGTCAGACTTAGAACCACGACAGCCTCCACTGGGCAAGAAAGGTAGGCAGCTTTGTCGTGACAGAGCAGCAGTAGGCGAGGGTTTAGTGCTGAGTCGGATCAGTTTTTGGCGTGACTTATCTTGAGAGTTTGGAGTGGCATTCGATGAGGTGCCATGTCTGCGCGACGGCAACTGAGGTGTTGCTGGGTTGGGTCCTCACGAGCTTCTTCCCTCTTCCCCGCGCTTTCCTTCATGCTCTACGTCCTCAGGTCCCGGCCCTTGAGCGAGCTCAGTCATCGCTGGTATGACAGGTCGCGATGCCGTGGGTCAAGGCCAGGGGGTGAGGGCTGGAGAGCCAGTAAGAGCCCATGAGTCGCGATGCTCAGGCGCCCCACTTTTAACGTGCAAGCGGATCACGCCGGAGAGGAGGAGAGAAGGCTCATGAGGCCGCCAGCGTTAATCCTGGAGCAGGTCCTGCATACCAATCACGCGGGGAAACAAGGTTCGTCGTTACGGCTGCCAGCTAACCATTGGTCGCTCCGAGGGAGTGATCGGGGGCACTGAGGGCTTGGTGAGGTGGCGCCTTGCAACTTGCCGCGCCGAGCTCAGCCACTCAGATTTATCAGTGTTGCAGGGACGGACCCGTGCGCAAGCACTGTGCCGGAGCGAGCGGCTCCAAAGGTAGGTGCCAATCGAGCAGGCGATGAGGTCAAGCATGTTATGTACGAATAAGCAAATCCGTCTAGATAGGTGCGGAGAAAGCATGCGCCACTGGGTCTGGCCCGAGCAGCTTGGGGATAATGCAGCCCAAGGGGCGCCCCCAACAAGGTAAGTAAAGAACATAAGCAAAACGGATACATGCCGTAGGGACGGACCCACGCAGCCTGGGAATGATGCAACCCGAGGGGCACTCCCAGCTGAAAACGAAACTTGGAAAGGTGTCACCTGGTATGGTCGGAGACGGCGGGGTGTTGAGGTAGCGGATGACGCGTGACGAGGACGCCAGCCCTCATGAGCCCTCCGGACCTGGAGCCTCGGGAGGCTCCGGGGGTACGAGGGGTTCCTCGAGAGCTATCTCCATCTCCGCCAGGACCGCGGCTGCTTGACCTCCTGATCCTCCAAAGCGCACCTCAGCAGGCGCTGATGGGCGGCAACCGCGTTCGGCAGGCCCTCGCAACGCCCCACGTGTGAGGGCCAGAGGCGCTCCTGAGACGCGGCTCAGTTGAGCTCTAGTATGTCGATGCGGATTCACAGCCCAGCATCCTCGCCTGGATGTGGGGCCACGGCGGGCAAGCGGCGACAGTCGCGCATGACTCTTGACTCTGTTAGCTCCTGGGTGCTCCTCGCGATGAACTCCTGAGGGTTTGGCCCTCCTTGCCTCATACCTTCCTGAGGGAAACGTGCCTTGAAGCATGCCTCCAAGTGGTGCCCGAGCGCCTCCCTCGTGACTCCGGCTAGGTCGGTGGCTCGCCATGAAAGAGCCCCCAGAGCCCCGCCTGAGGAGGGTGCCGGGCACGCCTTCCTATGCACCAGAGGGTGGAGCCCCTTGAACGGGCGCAGGTCCTGTTGCCATGCCTCCGGAGGTACCCACCCCACGAGGGCTTGGACCAGGTGAAGCCTTCTTCTTCTTGGGGATCGCCTCGGGAAGTCTCCCGCTCCTGTGATCTGGGTCTTCGATTGCTGTAGCTTGGATGGCACGCTCAAGGGAGCACACTGCATCCCTTTCCTCACAAGGCACTGTGATGACTCCTCCGCTTCCTGGCATCTTGAGGACATTGTAGCCATGGTCAGTCACCGCCATGAACTTAGCCAGAGCTGGGTACCCGAGGATGGCATTGTGTGGTAGGAGAATGTGGGCGACGTCGAAGTTGATGAGCTCGGTGCGGTAGTTGTTGCGTTGTCCGAAGGTGACGGGAAGGCGAAATTGCCCTGTCGGGATGGTGGAGCCATCGGTGATTCCTGAGAAAGGCTTGGTTGGCTGAAGCTGATCGTATGGCACTTGGAGATCGTTGACTGTCTCGACAGATAGGACGTTGAGTCCTGCTCCACCGTCGATGAGGGTCCTGGTGACTTGCACATTGCTGATGACTCGTGAGCAAAGCATGGGGAGGACTCCGGCCGTTGCCGCGCACTTGAGCTGATCCGCTGAACTGAACTTGATGGCGCACGACGACCATCTGAGAGGGCGAGTAGCCTCAGGCTTGGGGAGGACTGTGTTCACCTCGCGAGCAAACTACTTGAAGATGCGCTGAGAGGCTGGGACCTGAGCGCCACCCAGGAAGCAAGCAATCGCACGCGGCTCCTGGAAGCCCCCAGCCCCCTCGTCCTGATGATTGTCTTCGTACCTCCTTGGCGGCTGCGGCAGAGGCGGGAGCCCTGCGTTGCCTTGAGGGCGATCCTCACGAGGTTGGTCTCTCCATCCTCCCTCGCGAGGCTGGTCCTGCCAGCGGTCCTCGCGAGGTCTGTCACGCCACCCCTGGCGAGGGCCACGGTCTTCCCAGCGTCCTGCGCCTCTTCCTCCTCCTCGGTCGTAGCCCCGATCATTACGCTCGGGGCGCCGGCCCATACGCCCTTCTCGCACGGCCCTGAGCTCCTGGCATTCATTGGTGTTGTGGGTGTGGAGGTCGTGGTACACGTAGTACCGGCTGCCCTTGGATGACTCGGGCTGATCCCTGCCTTGCTTGGTGTCTCGTTCTGCCGTGAGCAAGACAGCCCCCTTGCACTTCACGTCCTTGGCCTTGGGCTTCTTCTCTTCTGGATCGGCAGATGGAAGCTCGAGGAGGGAGAGGCGCCCTTCCTCAGCCCTGGCGCATTTGGTCGCCAAGTTGAACAGCTCCAGTGATGTGCACAGGTCTTCATGCATTGCTAGCTCCTCCTTCATCTTGACGTCACGCACGCCATGGGAGAAGGCTGAGATGATGGCCTCCTCAGTCACCTTGGGAATCTTGAGGTGTGCGTTGTTGAAGTGCTGGATGTACTTCTGCAGGGTCTCTTCTGGCTGCTGCTTGATGCGGCGCATGTCGCTCATGGCCGGAGGCCGGTCGCGAGTGCCTTGGAAGTTGGCGATGAAGCGGTTGCGCATCTCGTGCGAGGAGGAGATCGTGCCGGGAGCCAGGTTCAGGAGCCAGGTTCGGGCTCCATCCTTGAGCGCCATGGGGAACCAATTCGCCATGACCTTTTCATCCCCGTTGGCGGCTTCGATGCCCAGCTCGTAGAGCTGAAGGAACTCCGCGGGTTCGGCTGTGCCGTCGTAGCGAGGAGGCAGGTCCGGCTTGAACTTGCCGGGCCATGCGACGCTACGTAGCCCGGCGGTGAAGGCGCGGTAGCCTGCAGTGGCCACCGGGGCTCTCTACTGATGCAGAGCTTGCTCTTGTGGGTTCCCGCGCACTGCTGCCTGAAGCAGCGCGGGGTCTTGACGCGGTGGCGCTGGAGCGCGGTTGCGGCGCTCCGGTGCTGGGAGCACACGAGCACCTTCTTGGGGACGAGGGATCTCCTGGCAGCTCCTTTCTTGGTGCGCGGGCGCCGGACGCGGAGGGTCTCAGCCCGGGGCCACGCGCCTTGGAGCCAGGGCGCCTTCCTGGGAAGGAGGTGGCGGGGGCACCTCCGGCTCCCTGCCTCCCGCGTGGGGTGATGGGCGGGGCAACGAGAGGGGCGGAGTAGGGGAGCCCCCTGCGGCGCGGACGAGCTCGGCGACGCGGTCAAGCCACTCCTCATAGACGTCATCGACATGGTAGTAGCGCAGGAGCTCGTTTGCCGCAATGAGCGCGGCTCGAGCCTCCATGGGAACGCGGTGCGCGCGGGATGAAGAACCAGCAGGGGCGAGCGAAGGAGTGGCGGTGCGGCCTTCTCGCCTCACCGATGGATGCAGGGACGAAGCCTGCTGCTCGTTCCCCACCGAGCCGGTGGCGGTGTTGGCGTCAGGCGACGGGGAACGACGGTGGTGTCCGCCGACGGGAGCCGTCTGTGCGACTAGAGCGGCGCGAGCAGCCCGAGCCGGGCGCGAAGCTCGGCGAAGGCCACCTATGGACACGACGGAAGATCACACGCGACCGGCGGAAGAAAGATTCCGGCGCACCCCTACCTGGCACGCCAAATGTCAGATTTCAGGTTCCGGCAGACCCTTGAGGTTCGAACAATGGGGTGCGCGCGGAGATCTTTCCCCTACCAGCTCATGCGTTGATGGTTTGCGAGGGATCTAAACTATGAACGATGAACGACAAGGGACACGAGGTTTATACTAGTTCGGGCCACCATTGTGGTGTAATACCCTACTCTAGTTTGTGGTGTGGTGGATTGCCTCAGGGGCTGATGATGAACAATACGAAGGGAGAACAGCCTCGCGAGGGCTGTTTCTTGAGCCGGTGCGATGAACTGCTTGGGTGAATTCAGTCGTCTCTCTCTCTCTGGTAGGTTCCACCTGTGTCTCGTCGATCCCCCTACCTTTGTGGTGGCTAGTCCTATTTATAGAGGGAGGCCCTGGGCCTCTTCCCAAATAATGAGCGGGAAGGGCGCCAACAATTGGCCATTTTGAAGGGGAACATCTGGTACACTTATCCTGACTAAAGTTGGTCTTCGGCTGCCAAAGACTCTGACGGTGATGCCGTCCTGGGCTCCACGATGACCTCCATCCTGCCGCTCTGCTGGTCTTGGTCTTGTTGCACCGAAGCAGCAACCTTTGCCTGATGCCTTGGCCTGTGCATGCCTCCTTTGCACCAAAGGGAAAACGAGGACACTGCGCGGGCTGGCGCCCGCCTGGTCTCGATCGTCATGGCTTGCATCACGGGGCACCCTCGTGAGGTACACTGCCTTGATCTCTCCGCCTCCTCGCGAGCCTGCCTGACGAGGCTGCTCCTGAGGAAGGTTCCTGTCGCCCGCCTCGCGAGGCTTGGCCCCTCGCGAGGGTCTTGAGCTTGAGCTGATGAAGCTGGGCCGCGCTGGGCCCCCACTCGAGCCACGCCGCAGGCCGCAGGCAGGCAAGTCTAGGGACCCCCGTTCCCAGAACGCCGACAGTGCCCTGCTTCATTACATCATAAACATATTACTTCTGACAAGTCTTAAGGTTTCCCTGTGGTTACATAGCCTCCTTGGGCCCTTGGCTTCCTTTTAGGGCAACCGCTGAAGTAGTGCCTTGGATCTCTGCACCTAAAACATATGATATGATGCAGGTCCTTCTTGGAATCCAATCTATTTCTCTTCCTGGGCTTTTTCGTTCCAATCAGGGCTTCTATTTCATGTGGGTCACACTCTACTTCCTCTGTCGGGAATTCTACTAGGTCCTCATTCTGACAATTTTGGGAGATGTGTCCTTCTCCACATGAATAATATGACTTGGTGCAGGGTTTAATTAGGTATTCTTCGGGTGTGTCCTCCACCACTTCCTTCATCATAGGTTCTTCTAAAATTTCCCTGAGGGCTCCTTTCATTGCTTCCTTCTTATGCTAGATGGTTATTTGTACCATGGGGTAAATGTGTCATTGAGCAGGGTAGTGTGTAGTCCCTTCACTCAAGAAAACAAGTGATCTGCCTAGTTGGGCATTCTTCAGCTGGGTGACTTTCTTCACAATGAGGGCATTCATCCTTGTGTTCTTTATGGGTGCGTCCTATTTCTCCACAGAGCTTGCATGCACAAGGTTTCTTCATATCTCTTCCATTGGGCTTCAATTTCTGGGACACAAACCGAGACTTTGGCAAAGTCAACTTAAATTCTTTCCAAGTGGTTACTCCTTGCCATCCATTGATGGTTTGGTACATCCTCCACCAAGCAGCAGCACCTTTTTAAAAGTACTAAAGAGCATGTTGGCTGATATCCTTTCCGACTATAGTGTTATTCTCCATATGATCTTCCATGTTCTGAATCCATCAGTCCATCTCCAATTGACTCATTGGTCCAGAAAATATGAGTTCATCTCCATTCATCCTCTATTGGTTCTAAGGGTTTTGGGGTGAGATAAGAGAGATAGAGGGGGGTACACACAATACAAACAATAGTTTTGAAAAGACAGATTTTATTTTGTGGCTATCAGGAAAACATCAAACAAATGACAGCTCACAAACGTCGCATCTAACGTAAGTATATAACAGGGGTTTGGTCTTCTAAAGGTCAATAAATCTTCAACATCGCCAAACTCTTCAAGTCTTGTTCATGTCTCAGAGGGCTTCTTCCGATCGTGCTTGTCTTCCTCAAGTTCTTTTGCCAGATCATCTCTATTGACGTGAAGCCTCCCGTGACGTCCTTTAATATTTCTGGAGTTGCGTTCCAAACTTCTGGGTTTCAACATCCTTGGCATGAACCATTGTCCTACTGTCCTTCAGTTCCTGTCGAAACTCCGGTATCTCGAGGTTTTGCTCCTCCAACTTATCTACTTTCAGCTTCTGGGTCCTGAGTTCTTTGCGAAGTACTTCCCTGTCAAATACGGCTTCATGCAGATCTATCTTAACTTCTTGATGTAACACTCCAGATCCTGGCGATACACCAACTAAGGTTAAAACTGCATCCTTTGTTGACAGATGCTCCATCAGCCTTCTACCATCCAATCCATCCGAAGAAATGTATGCCTAACTCAGTACGGTGGCAATAGCATAAGCGGCCCATTACACCATGGTTAGCCGTGTCTATGCCCATGTTACTGCCATGAGCTTTCATTCCATAACTGTTATCTCCTGTCTTAGGGTTCTCTTGACAAAACTTTGAGTTTGTAACTCTTCCGTGTTCCGGTCATTCTCCAACACACCTTGATCTCGGGTATTGACAGATCCATAGTCTGCCAAGTTCCATAAGGGTAGCCTTCCTAGGTCATACATATCTGGGAATTCTTCAGAGCCTTCAAATTCTCCTCGACTTCGGAGTCTTCAACCGTTGTAGTTTCAATTCTTCAGATGCATGGTAAAATCCTCTTCATTTCGGGGTGGTCTTAGTCGTCTGTTATCTTGTACTCCTTGGAGTGGTCTCATCAGTCGAATCTTTGTGTGATCAAAAGAGGAAAGGGGTATGGTCTAACTAAAAGGGAATATTTGATAAAACTCGGAAAAGAAGAGAGGTAAAAGATCCTTTTGAAAATAAAGTTTTAGAGAAAATCTTTCCTATGGGCTTGCCAGTTTCTAGGGTCACGTCCTATAGTCAACATGTGCTCTGATACCATCTTGTAGCGACTCGACCTCAGACGGTCAAGTCTCTGTGCTTAAGTGTCATCCCTGGATCGGTATCTTTGACACACACAAGACTCGAGGATTTATAACAGAGGTAAATCACATGTATAAAGTAACATAAATACTATTACCTCAATCCAAATAGCGGAAGTAACAACAAGGTTGTGGATTCCCATCAACACCAACGGCAAAGTTGAGTGTAGAAATCGTAACCCTGACATATCACTTACTCGTCATAAGAATCCCGCAACATGAGACGTTGTAGCCACAAAGGGCCAGTACATTGAATGTACTAGCAATTTCACACTTTAGAGCAATGCTGAATAAATGGCTATCACTACATGCATATATGGCTGGTGGAAGCTCTAAGTTTAGTTTTTTGCATAAAGCCAATTTTTCCCTATAACAAAGGAATATATTTAATTTGACTACAAAATTTAATGAAAAATATTGAGAATGGTAAATCCCCATCTCAATCCCAATTAAAAGTTAACAACCCAGCAAATTAATTTAGATTGATGAGATCAAATCAATAATTCAAGTACCGGATACTCAAGATGTCCATAACCGGGGACACGGCTAACCATGATTAGTTTGTACACTCTGCAGAGGTTTCCGCACTTTTCCCCACAAGACTCGATCTCCTCCGTTGGATTTCTCGCACAACATGGTGTTTGAGAAACGGATGACCGAGACACAGTCTTTCAGAAAAACATTAACTCTTTACTCTGGGTAGACAGTTACACCTACTTTCCCCTACATCAGCTAGCCTACCACCAAAATAGGTCATGCAACATACTCAACTATATATGCTAGAGCCCATAATAGCTTGTGGCTGCACACAGAAGTTTCTAGCATGAATAATCATATGATCCCTTTGAGCCTGGGTGGCGAACCATAGGATGATCACACGGGTACCCCGGGATCTCCCAGGACAACACTGGTATATCAACAGGTGTCCGGGCAAGCCACTAGTATATCCCCAGGGTGCCCCAACCAATCCACCCAGATGTGTATTAAAGTTGCCACCTTAAGTTAACCATTAATAATAACTCTCACATCTGTCATGGATACACTCAACCAATCCACGTCTATGAGCATAGCATAGCGGTATAAGCATAACGTAGAAGTAACTACCAAGGTTTTGATAATAAAAGGGCAATAGGTTCTACCTCATCAACTACTTCCCAATACCCACATGTTATCAAATCCTAACCATGCAATGTTTGAGGGGTAAGACTAATGCATAAAAACTGGGTAATGAAGGGATATGATCAAAGTGTGAACTTGCCTTGTACTGTTGATGAAGATGATTCACACTCATACTCCTGATAGTTCTACTCGTCACACTCTGTTCAATCCATCGTGAGCAAGCAATTGCATACATAAGCACTCATGCAAAAGAATCAAAGAAAAGATCTCGGAAAACTTTGAAAACAAGCAATTAACTCTTGCAACAGAAAACAATTTCTAACAATACCAAAATTAGGTGGATTTGGTCTTATAAAAAATTTTAGGTCAAGGGCTTCAATTTGCGAAAAGAATCAATTAAATTGGAGTTATAAAAATCAAGTTATGAACAAATGAAGTTCAAATTCAAATCTGTTTGAAATCAAATTTTAAACTTTCAAAAACATGTTTGAGTTGATTAACTGTATAGAGGGGATCATAACGAAGAAGTGTGTGTTGGTTTCGTTGGATTTGGATAAAAGAGCAAAGAGTTGTGATAGTTTGAAAAACATGGACTAATCTAAAAAAACAATCTACAACTAAGTCCTTGGACACGTGTCATAATACTACTGGCTGAAAACGTCCACTACAGAACTAATCTAGTGAACATTCGCTAACTAACGCATACCAGTTCGGAAATAAAAAACGATTAGATCTAATCCTAGCTGTCTATCCTAGATCGAACGAATGAGGTGAGAGGGGGGGTTTTACCGTGGCGGTCACGTCATCGGGGTCGGAGAAGAAGGCGGCGGCGGCTCGAACGGGATGGCGACTCCAGGGCTCGGCGTCGCCGGTGAAGTAGATGGAGAGGCATGGCTTGACAAGGGGAAGGCAGTGGCGGTGTCGGCGCTCGGCTGCGGAGTCGGAACGGCGCAGGCTTGGCGGCGGAGCTCGGTGGATCTCGCGAAATCTGGCGAGTTCGCGCGGGGCGTGGAGAGGGGCTCGGGCGCTGCGGTTTGAGGCAAAACGAGGCTGGGGCCTCGGCTTATAAAGGGGGTCACCTTGGGCGAGGGGATAAGATGGGGAAAGCGTCCGGCTTGAGCACGACATCGGCCGGCGAATCATGCGCATGAGCGACTCCGGCGGGAGGTCAGTGACGAACCCGACAGGTGGGACCCACCTGTCGGTGGCAGAGAGAGGAGGCGGCCGATCGGGCTGCGAAGCCAAGCGAGCGAGGCGGAGGCAATTGGGCGCGCAGTCATTGGCTGGGCTGGGCCGGCTGGCCTGGTGCGGAGAGAGAGAGAGCGAGAGAGCAATGCTGAGCTTCGGCCGGGCACTGTTCGAAGAGATCTTTTTTAATGGTTTTTATCAGTTTTGCCATCAGTTGTATAATACTACTCAGTTTTGCCACTAAAAATTTTCACTACTCAAAAATGACATTGTTCCCTTGGACACAACCTCAAAAAGACCATTTTTCACCGTTACCGTTAGGTCAATGGACGTTGACCGAAGGTAGATGAAGAAAATACCCCTTTTGACTTGTGGGCCCATCTGTCAGGGCCGCATGAAAAGTGAAAATGAAAATTGGCAGTTCGGGGCTTTGAACGCAAGACTACTGCCTGCACGTCGCGAGAGCTAACCGGCTGAGCTACAGACATCTTCTGATATAAAGGAGATACATCCCTTATATCGTGTAGATGGAATAGTATTCCAACACAACAGCGTGTTGTGTCTTTTCTTGTTTCGCGCTACTACAAATTCTACACAAGAATTTTGACCTCTACAAGCTATATTGAACCACCCACACTAAGAATTAGTATACTCACAATGGAGGAATTTCAGAGCCTATGCCATGTTGGGGCGTCCGGTGGCTGATGGAACCATCCGATTTGGGCCTGCTGTTCGTGACCATTGCCGTGGAACAATTGCACTTCAAGACCCAGGAGGAGCCGCAGAGTCAACCGGGAGAAGCCCTGAGCTGCATGTCGGGCCGGGAGGCGTAGCCGAGCTGCAGTGGCGGCACTAAGTGAGCAGCACGGCGGCGCTCGGCCGGAGGCGCCGCAGCTGCGGCGAGTGGAGGCGCGCTGGAGCTGGGCGGCCAACCCGGCGACCGGTGGTGCCAGGTGAGGGGTTAGGCAGGCAGGTGGCGGCGGCTAGGGATTGTGGTTCCGACTGGGAAAACTGGCATGCTAATCATGCGGCCCCTTCGATAGTGAGGTGTCGGGTTTGAAACCCGACAGGTCTCTTTTTTCTTCAAAATTCTTTACCCTGACGAGTGGGGCCATACTATGGAGAGAGAGAGTGCAAACTGAGATCAGGGGTATTCCCGTCATCTACCTTCGGTCAACGTCCCTTGACCTGACAGTAACATTGAAAAATGGTCCTTTTGAGGTTGTGTCTAACGACACAATGGCATTTTTGAGTAGTGAAAACTTTTAGTGGCAAAATTGAGTAGTGTTATATAACCAATGGCAAAACTAATAAAAACCCTTTTTTTAACATTTTTCCAGACAACAAAAGAAAAATAAAACCTTATAAAATAAAATATACTATAGGCATATAACAAACCAAAATTCTCAGAAAATGATTTTCTATAACATGAACATTTTCTAACATCAAATAAAATCCAGAAAAATTTAAATAAAGCAAAGAGTGCTACTGGTTTATTTAAAAACCTAATAAAATATTTTTAAAATACCGAAATAACTTCAAATTCATTTCTCTCCAATTTTCTGATGTAGGGAATCATTTTACCCTAATTTCCATATATATATTTTTGGAGAAAAATAATTTGAATAAAATCCAAATAACTCTAAATTGAAAAATAATTTCAAAATAATTTTAAATTTGAATTCTTTGAAACTTCCAACTCATATTTCATATGTTTTGAAGAAGTCATTTTATCTTCTCTCATGAAAATCATTGAGTTGCTTAAAGTTTCTGAATTTGAAATAGTTCCAAATGAAATTCAAATATTTTCAAAAACCCTTTTCATTTTAAATGGAAGAAGTCATGCCATCTTCTCTATAGGGTTTTGTATTTGAAAAGAATTTGAATTCGTGAAGATCATAAATGCAAAAATGAAAGTTTGGGAAAGTCATTTTATTCCCTCTCATTTAACTTTCAAAAAGTTTCAAATTTCACTCAAGCAATCACACAACAATCAAACGAACAATCAAAACTATTTATTTAATATAACATTCCAAAATTTAGAATTTTGGGATGTTACAGAGGCAACCCAATGAATAAAATTTATTTTTGTCTTTTTGTTTCTGTTCTTGAGTGTTTGCACAATTATGCTACTGTTATGATTGTGTTTTTTATGTTTTAATTAGTGTTTGTGCCAAGTAAAGCCTTTGGGATTATGTTGGGAGATAGTTGATTTGATCTTGTTGGAAAACAGAAACTTTTGCGTTGAGAAAAACAATTTTGAAGAATCACAGAATTGACGAATTCTTCTAAATTTTCTACAAAAGATTGGTATACAAATTTTCTACATCTTCCTAATTTTTCAGAATTGTTTGAGTTACACAAGTATACGAAGTTTTGAGATTGCTACAGACTGTTCTGTTTTTTACAGATTCTGTTTTCTTTGCATTGTGTGCTTATTTCGATGAATCTATGGACTCTTTCGGGGGTTTGAGCCATAGAAAAGTTGGAATACAATAGATATAATGCAAAAACAAAATATGAATGGGTTTGCAACACTACTTTGAGTAGTGATTTGCTTGGTTATACTAACGAATCTCACGAAGGTTTTGGTTAGTTTTGTGTGATTGAAGTTTTCAAGTTTTGGTGAGATCACGATGGACGAAGGAATAAGGAGTAAGAAGAGCTTAAGCTTGGGGATGCCCATGGAACCCCAAGTTATTATCCAAAGAGAAGCAAGCAACTAAGCTTGGGGATGCCTGGGTGGCATCCCCTCTTTCTTCTAACGACCATCGGTGTTTTACTTGGAGCTATATTTTTATTCGTCACATATCATGAGTTTTGCTTGGGGCGTCTTGTATGATATGAGTCTTTGCTTGTTTTGCTTTTTATTTTGTATCATGAATCCTTGCTAGACACACCTATTTGAGAGAGCCAAAATTATTCTATGACTTGTTAGAATTGCTCTCTATGCTTCACTTAAATCTTTTGAGATATGAAATTGCTCTAGTGCTTCACTTATATCTTTTTGAGCATGGTGTGCTTTTTTTTGAAGAAATGATCTCATGCTTCACTTAGATTTATTTGATATTTAGTAAAAAAAAATAAGAAATTCTCTCTTGCTTCACTTAAGTTATTTTGAGGGAAGAAAATTTTTATGCTCATGTTCTTCACTTAGATTTGTTTGAGCTATCCAAAGAAACACATGAAACTAGTCCCAAAGTGATAGATATTCAAGAGGGATATAATAAAAACTTTCATGAAGATCATTGGACAAAATAAACTTGATTCCTTGTAATAGTTTTCTGATATGATGATATAATATGTGAGTCATGATGATGAGTAATTTTGCTTTAGTAAGAATATTGGTGTTAAGGTTTGTGATTCCCTGTGCAAGCACGGAAGTCAATAGTTATGAAATGAAATTACATCCTACTTGTGGTGCATTATTCGGTGTTAGTTATGCTTAATCCTCACTTATGAGCTTTTTCGTTTCTTGGTTGGATGCTTCTCAATCTTTTGCTAGCCTTCATTTGCACTAAGTATGATCACTACTTGTGCATCCAAAATCCTTATACTAGTTTTGCCACATGAGTCCACTATACCTACCTATATGCGGTATTATTTTTCCGTTCTAAGCAAATTTGTATGTGCCATCTCTAATTTTAAAAATAAATTTCTCTTTGGGTGTGCTCGTACCATCATGAACCGGTAGGGGTGGTTGATATATTTCCATGCTAGATGTGTTATTCTCAAGATGAGTGTTTATTCACTTGTCATTGCACGAGTGTAACATCCCAAATTTTCAATTTGGAATGTTTTACAATTATTAGTTAAGCGTCTATGCATTTTCTTTGAATTGTGTGGCATTTGAAAAAATTTAGAGGCATTTGAGTTTTGTTTGAATTTGGATTCAAATTGGCATTTGAAAATTACTTCAAATATCCGTGACAAATACTTGAGCAAAAGTATGAGAGGAGCTAACATGACACTCCAAAATGTCAAAAGAAATTAATGCCAAAAGTTTTGAATTCAAATTTGAGTTTTATTGGAGTTTTCAAAAAATTGTTTTTTTAGTTTGTCTTTTGCCTCTGGAAAAATGTTCATCTTATAGGTTATGTTTTTCTAAGAATTTTGATATATATATGTCCTATATAAAAGTATAATTTATTTCTCTCTCTCTATATTTTTTCCTTCTGTCTTATTTAAAAAAACGACGCACCAGCCGCCAAGCCAGTTACCTGAGTCAAGGCCCACCAAAGGCCAGCCAGCCAGCCCCAAATTTCAAGACCGCATCTGATGGCTCCTCGATCTCGGTCGCCTGATCGCTTCTTCCTCTCTCTCTCTCTCTCATCGACGCTACACCCCATGTCGCCTCCCTTCTCCTCATAAGCCACGCCACAGATCCCGTGACGCTTTCAAGGCCGCCGAGTCCGAGCCCTTGCCAAAACCCTTGTTCGGGCTTTCCCTTCGCCTAAGTTGGGTGTCCTATAAATAGCTAGCCCCTTCCTCCCTCGACCCCCCTAAAACCCTAGCCCAAAACCCACCGCAGCTCGTGCCCTCGCCGATCGCATCTAGCCTCTGTCACCGCAGTCCATCGCCTCCACCATCATCGGTGAGCTTTCTCCTGCCTCCAAGTTCTGCTAGCCGAACCCCCTCGCCGATCCACACCCACGTGACATCTTTCTTCCGCTAAGGAACCCCCGAAGACGTCGCCTCGAGCTTGACCGCCACGCCATCGGAGTACAGAGCGCTGGACTCTGCACCGCCTTCCCCAAGCCGACCTCGACGTCCTCGAGCACTACCGACCCCACCCTCGACCTCGAATCACTCCGTCGCATCGCCCTGACAACGTCACCGCCATCGCCCCGGACCGCCGGAGCCCCTCCGCCACCGACGCCCAAGGCGCCGTCGTCGTCTCCTTTCGTCGCCGCCGACCGCTGTAAGCCCGAGCTCCTCTCCACTGTTTGATCTCCCGTCAACGTGTTAGATTAGAACTAGTGAAGGGGTATGGTTTTTCTTTAGTAGATCGGTTAGTGTTCGGTTTATTTTGGTTTAGTTTGTTTAATCGAACCGGTAGGTTTTTTGTTATTAAGCTCGTGTACGTTTTAGTTTATATATCGCCCGAGCGTTGTTTAGTTTCTGATCGCACACCTTTCGGCCCTGTAGCGCCCAATAGTTTATCTTAGTATTTTTTCGTTTCTGTTTTTACAAATAGAAAAGTTCCAATCTTGAAAAAATTTATATCTCTTAGGTTATTTAATATTTTTAGTTGATTATTTTTGCTCTAGTTTGCAAATTTCCTAAAGTTTCTGTATAAAATAGTTTCGGCCATGTTTTAGTTTTTAAAAATTGTTTTATATGAGTTTTAGTCATAATAGTATTTCTGCTATAAAATGAGCTAGGATTAAATTTTTTAGCGAATCTTTTTGCCACTTCTTTGTTTCGACATAGCAGTAGGATTAATTTGGGTATTTATAGATTTTATTAAAATTAGTTTTACTCGAAAACATCCCTGTTTTAGTTTATTTCACTTTGTTGTTGTTTTCTAAATTTTTAATTACTTTAAAAATTATTTCCACCTCTGTTGTATTTTATTTTAGATTTGTTTCTATAGTTTTAGAACGTGAACTTTTATTTACTGAAAAATAAAATGTTTTATTTTATTTTCTTACTAGTTTTGTTTTAGGCATAAAAGTTGTTTTATAATAGCTTTTAATGCGTTTCTTTTTCCATGAAATTTATTTTTTTTCTTTCTGTCATTTAATAAAAACCTTATTTTCGCCCTGTTTAAGAAAAATTTTGTAGAAGAAAATTATTTTTGAGAGTGTCTTACTTGTAGTAAAAACCTTGAGTTGATTCTATGACTTTGTTGGTTTTATTGTTGGATTTCTTTGTGTGTATGATTGTGTGTTATTATAATTTACTTGCTATTGTAGTAGAAATTTTATGATGGTATACTTATTTGTGCTATGTTTGACTCGATAGAATTACCGGAGTGTGAAGCTTGCTATCACGAGTCGCTAGCGTTCGAAGACCGTCAGCCAGGCAAGTCATTTGATCATGTTTTACAGTACCTATAATTTGTTGCATTAGAATTATTTCCTCCCCACCATGCATGCAGTAGAAGAAATTGAATAAGTCTTGAGTAGTATCATGTGGTAGGTTGACCCAAAAATCCATTTGTTACCATTGCCCGAGACGATGTAGTTTATTTTGCTATGCTCATAGACGGGGTTGGTTGAGTGATTTCACAATGGAGATGTGAGGGTCAAGATGATGACAACCCCATGACTTCAAGCTCAAGATGGACTTCAAACTCACTACTGGGTGGAGGACGGTTGACGGGCACCCTGGAGAAACCAGCGGATGGCCGGGATGCATGGAGAAGCGCCATGGCATCTTGCGAAAAGCTTCACCCAGCCATGAAGAGACGGATGGATACCCCTTGACCGGAAGCTTACCTGTGCAGCCGCAAGCCATTTTGGGCTCTGGCTTGGTCGACCTTAGGCATGACTCTGGGTGTCGGTGCTACGAGATGTAGAAGAACGGTAGGATTGGATGGGCACCGGCAGTGGTCCAGAGGAACTCTATGGAAGGCCATGTTTCGTTCGTCCCTTCTTCAAACACCAGGCAGTGCGAGGACATAAAGGAGGGAATGATTCTTGCGAGTAAAGTGCACAAGACTCTACAGAGTAGAAACCTAATCGATTAGCCGTGTACCCAGTTACGGACAACTAAGCCTCTGGAATTCGAGTGTTTCAGAAATCTCAACACCGAACATAATTAATTAATTGATGGGTTATTAATAGTTTTGGGTATGAGACACTGGTTGGCGGAACCATCTCATTAACAACCAACATTTTATAGTAATTGCAAGCAAGTCCTTTTGTTGTAGGAAAAATTGGCTTTTCGCAAAAACTCAAACTTAGAGCCCCACAGCCAAATTGCATATAGTGTAAGCATTATTATTGTTGTTCTCTCTATGACTTGCCGGCATATTCAAAATGCTGACCTACACGGCTGCAACGTCTCATGTTGAGAGGAGTTTCCTGACCAGGAGGCTACGATCTACGCTCGATGATTGCCCTATGGAGTCGGATGGACTCGCTTTATCGTCTACGCTACCGCAGCATTTAGTTTTTCTCATGAGTTGGCCTTTGGCCGAATTTATTCTATTGTAATAAAGACTCGATATGAGAATCATGTAATAAATCAGGTGTGATTGAACATTGAATTACTTCATCAATGTATTGTGTGTGCCAGCATGATCTTGGGATGTCACTGATACACACAGACTTGGCCGATTTTGGGCCAGGTCGCTACAACGAGAGTACGGCAAAGGTATTAGGGATGCCCAGTCCCGAAATGAAAAATGAATTTACTTTATGTTGTCAAATAATAAATTCCTTGAAAAGTGTTGGTATGGAAGGCACCGGTGAATACGGCTAGCCATGGAAAGTGAAAGTATGGTTGAAAAACAAATAAACTTTATTTTCTATTTGGGAACCGCCTATGATATATCTACCATGGAAAGTATTGGGAACTACTAGGTTGTTTTCGTTGACAAGAAAGCATGCCACCAAAAATCTTTTTATCTCTATCTTTTTTGCTTTGAGGTCTGGCACCTCTACAAATCTCTACCTCCCTCCGTGAAGGGCCTTTCTCTTTACTTTATGCAATTTTTATGTTGAGTCTCCATCTTTTCTTATAAAGCACCAACTAAGGGGCACTATGATCGTACTTGAGCATTGGGTGTAGCTAATATGCGAGCGTGTTTCATGAATGGATCAATGATTGAGCATGATGGGATAGGAGGGATAACTTGCTTTAGTATTGATATTTTGAAAGACTTGGTTGCTTGTTGATATGCTTGAGTATTGAAATCTTCATGTCAAAACTAGATTATTGCTTTGCATCATATAAAAGTCAAAATGTCCATCCTATAAAGAAAAGACTATGTGATGAACATGTTAGGCAGCATTCCACATCAAAAATTCTGTTTTTATCATTTACCTACTCGAGGACGAGCAGGAATTATGCTTGGGGATGCTGATATGTCTCCAATGTATCTATAATTTTTTATTGTTCCATGTTGTTATATTATCATTCTTGGATGTTTTACAATCATTTTATGGCAACTCCTCATTGGTGCCTCTCCGATGATGCGTGAGTAGTTCATTGTAGACCTACGGGTCCGTAGTTAGTAGCTAGATGGCTTCCTCTCTCTTTTGATTCTCAATACAATGGTGTCTTGGAGATCTATTTGATGTAACTCTTTTTGCGGTGTGTTTGTTGGGATCCAATGAACTTTGAGTCTATGATCATATCTATGTTTTTATAAATGAAAGTTATTTGAGTTTATCTTGATCTCTTATGTGCATGATTACTTATAGCCTCGTATTTCTTCTTCGAATCTTTGGTTTAGTTAGGCCAACTAGATCGATTTTTCTTGCCATGGGAAGAGGTGCTTTGCGATGGGTTCGATCTTACGGTGCTTGATCACAGTGATAGAAAGGGAAATGACACGTGTGTATCGTTGCTACTAAGGATACCAAGATGGGTACTATTTCTACATAAATAGATCTTGTCTACACCATGTCATCGTTCTTATTGCATTACTCTGTTTCTCAGAGAACTCAATACACTAGATGCATGATAGATAGTGGTCGATGTGTGGAGTAATAGTAGTAGATGCAGGCAGGAGTCGGTCTACTAATCTCGGACGTGATGCCGATATAATGATCATTGCCTGGAATTGTCATGAGTATTTGAAGTTCTATCAATTGCCCAACAGTAATTTGTTTACCCGCTGTATGCTATTTTTCTCGAGAGAAGCCACTAGTGAAATCTATGGCACCGGGTCTCTTCTTTATTATATTTGCTTTCGCGATCTATTTTTATTTGATTTTGTTTTCAGATCTATAAATCAAAAAACTCAAAAATACCTTACTGCAATTTTTATTTATTTATTTTATCTCTCTTTTCCGCGAGATCTATTTATCCAATCTACTACAATTTTACCTATCTTTTTACCCATGTGGGATTGACAACCCCTCTCTTACGTCGGGTTGCAAGTATTTGTTCTTTGTGTGCAGGAGCCGTTTACATGGTGTTGCATGGTTCTCCTACTGGTTCGATAACCTTGGTCTCATCACTGAGGGAAATACCTACCGTAGATGTGTTGCATCATCCCTTCCTGTTTGGGGAAATACATATGTAGTTCAAGCCGCATCAATGCACGTTTTCGTCCTTGTTTGTCCGGTAAGAATCTTGGGGCACTCTTTGAGGTTCTTTGTTTTGGATTGAATATTATGAATCTGAAGTTGTTTGATGCATCTCGTATAATTGACCCATGGATACTTGTGGTGCCATTGGAGTCTCTAGGTGACATTAGGGTTGATTGATGTGTATCATATGGTGTTATTTTACTATGAACTCTAGGGTTGTTTGTGACACTTATAGGAATAGCTTAATGGATTGATCGAAAAGGATAACTTTGAGGTGGTTTTGTACCCTACAAGCAATTTCATCGTATCTTCTCCGTGATAGGAACTTTGGAGTGACTTTTGTCGCACGTTGAGGGATTTCCATATGATTTAATTATGTTATCATTGTTGAGAGAACTTGCACTAGTGAAAGTATGAACCCTAGGCCTTGTGCCCAAGCATTGCAATACCATTTTTGCTCACTTTTGTTACTAGTTACCTTGCTGTTTTTATATTTTCAAATTACAAAAACCTATATCTGCCAGCCATATTACACTTGTATCACCATCTCTTCGCCGAACTAGTTCACCTATACAATTTACCATTGTATTGGGTATGTTGGGGACACAAGAGACTCTTTGTTATTTGGTTGCAGGGTTGTTTGAGAGAGACCATGTTCATCCCACGCCTCCCACAGATTGAAACCTTAGGTCATCCACTTGAGGGAAATTTGCTACTGTCCCACAAAACTCTGCGCTTGGAAGCCCAACACGAGTCTACAAGAATAAGGTTGCATAGTAGACATCAGTACCCAATCACAAATCTCATCTCCTTGCAATTTACATTAATAGCCTTTTGCCTCTCGTTTTTGATCTCCCCCGTTACTAAAACGTTTTTGCGAAAAGCACAAAAATATTTGCCTTTTTATTTGCCTTCTTTCTGTTTGCCTTTTTGTTCGCTTGCTATCTTTGCTTGTGTGTCATGTGTCTTCTATTTTCTTGCATCTTCGCTTGCTAAAAATCTATTGATATGGATCCTCATCCACTTGCTAATCTTTTCAAAAGATCCAATTATGATGAACCAATTGCTAGTGAATTGAGTTCACTAGATTATCTTTATGAAGTTTTGCTTGAGATTCGTGAATCTGAAAAGTGTGATGAAGTGTTAAAATAAGAAATTTATAAAGTGATTCATGATAGCTCCTCTATTGAAAAGCATGATTGCAATGATATTGTTATAAATTCTATTAATGTCAGTTGTGTTAATATTATGCAAACCCCAAGCTTGGGGATGATAATTTTGCTATGTCCACTACTTATTGCAATGATCATGATTGGGGTGATAATGCTTCTTACGATCTTGATAGTTTATTTAAGCCTCATGATGAATATGTTTGCAATAATATTGAAAGTGGGTTCAGAAGAGTGTCAACTCTAGGTAAAAATAATCCTACATATTTGGAGAGTGTTCAATCTTATGAATTTTTTGATAAAAGTGAGAGGTCATGACTTTAGCTGATGCTAATCCCACTATCTTGGAAGATTATAAAACTTTTATGCATGTGGATCAAAAAGAGAATGTTTTATATGATAGCTATATTGTTGAATTTGATTATAATCTTACATGTAATTATTATGAGAGAGGAAAATATGGTTGTAGAAATTTTCATGTTACTAAATTACCTCTCGTTATGGTGAGATTTCTATTGTTTCTTTCTTCTTGCTTGCAAATGCTAGGTACTTCACGTCTTGATAATTTGTTCACTTATAAAATGCCTATGCATAGGAAGTATGTTAGACTTAAACTTGTTTTTTGCATGCTATATGATTCTCTCTTTGTGCTTCAATTTTTTTCTTTCCTGTGAGCATCATTAAAATTAGCAATGCCTAGCTAGGGGCATAAAACAATAGCGTTTGTCGGGAGGCAACCCAATGGGTCAAATTTATTTTCGCCTTTTTCTTTCTGCTTTTGTGTTGATACGTCTACAACATATCTATAATTTTTTCTTGTTCCATGCTGTTATATTATCATTCTTGGATGTTTTACAATCATTTTATAGCAACTTTATATCATTTTTTTGGGACTAACCTATTGACATAGTGCCTAGTGCTAGTTGTTGTTTTTTGCTTGTTTTCTACGTCGCAGAATATTAGTACCAAACGGAATCCAAACGCAGCGAAATTTTTTGGAGAATTTTTATGGACCAGAAGGAACAACTTGGGCCAAATAAGTACAAGAGGGGTGCCCCGAGGGGGGCACAACCCACCTGGGTGCGCCTGGGGGCTCAAGCGTGCCCTGGTGGGTTGCCCACCTTGGTGGCCTCCCGTATCGCCTCTTCGCCCTATAACTACCGCAATATTCCAAAAACCATAGGGAGATGTCAAAACACAATTCCAGCCGCCGCAAGTTCCAGAACCACGAGGTCCAATCTAAACACCATCAAGGAGGGGTTCATCATCCTCATCGATGCCTCTCCGATGATGTGTGAGTAGTTCATTGTAGACCTACGGGTCCGTAGGCAGTAGCTAGACGGCTTCCTCTCTCTCTTTTGATTCTCAATACAATGGTCTCTTGGAGATCTATTTGATGTAACTCTTTTTGCGGTGTGTTTGTTGGGATCCGATGAACTTCTATATATCCATGAAAGTTATTTGAGTTTTCTTTTGATATCTTATATGCATGATTATTTATAGCCTCATATTTCTTCTTCAAATCTTTGGTTTAGTTAGGCCAACTAGATCGATTTTTCTTTCCATAGGAAGAGGTGCTTTGTGATGGGTTTGATCGTGTGGTGTTCTTTCCCAATGATAGAAGGGGTAGCAAGAAATGTATGTATCGTTGCTATTAAGGATAACAAGATAGAGCCTATTCCTACATGAATAGATCTCGTCTACATCATGTCATCGTTCTTATTGCATTACTCTATTTCTCCATGGACTTAATACACTAGATGCACGCTGGATAGCGGTCGATGTGTGGAGTAACAGTAGTAGATGTAGGAAGGAGTCGGTCTACTAATCTTGGACGTGATGCCTATATATAGATCATTGTCTGGATATCGTCATAATTATTTGAGGTTTTATCAATTGCCCAATAGTAATTTTTTTACCCACTGTGTGCTATTTCTTGAGAGAAGCCACTAGTGAAATCTACGCCCCCGGTCTCTTCTTTATCATATTTGCTTTGAGATCTATTTTTATTTGCTTTTATTTTCAGATCTATTATTTCAAAAACCCAAAAATACCTTGCTTCATATTTTTATTACTTATTTTATTTTGTGTTTTATCGAGATCTATTTATCCAATCTATTACAATTTTATCCCGTCAACTTGACAATTTCTGGCACCATTACTTGAAGAAGGGTTGACAACCCCTTATACGCGTCGGGTTGCAAGTATTTGTTCTTTGTGTGCAGGTACCGTTTACATAGCGTTGCTTGGTTCTCCTACTGGATTGATACATGGGTTTCATAACTGAGGGAAATACCTACCATAGTTGTGCTGCATCATCCCTTCTTCTTTAGGGAAATGCCGACGTAGTTCAAGCGACATCATGTGTGTTCACACAATTATGCTACTGTAATGATTGTGTTTTTGTGTTTTAATTAGTGTTTGTGCCAAGTAAAACCTTTGGGATCATGTTGGGTGATGGTTGATTTGATCTTGTTGAAAAACAAAAACTTTTGCGCCCAGTAGCAGAATTGTTAAAAATCACAGAAGCATGATAAAATACCGAATTCTTTACACAAGATTGATATACAAATTGCCTACGTTGTCCTAATTTTTTCAAAGTTTTTGAGTTACGGAAGTATGGTCAATGTTTTTGTTCCATTATGTGCTAATTTTGATGAATCTATGGATTGTATTGGAGGGTATAACCCATGGTGAAGTTAGAATACAATAGGTATAACGCGATAATAAAATATTAATGGGTTTGCAATAGTACTTAAAGTGGTGATTTGCTTTATTATTCTAACAGAACTCACGAAGGTTTTGTTGAGTTTTGTGTGATTCAAGTTTTCAAGTTTTGGGTGAGATCACAATGGATGAAGGAAGGAGTGAAAAGAGCTTAAGCTTGGGGGATCCCGTGGCACCCCAAGGTAATATTCAAGGAGAACCAAGAAACTAAGCTTGGGGATGCTCCTAACAACCATCGGTAGTTTTACTTGGAGCTATATTTTTATTAGTCACATATCATGAGTTTTGCTTGGAGCATCTTGTAATATATGAGTCTTTTTTTGTTTTGATTTTTAGTTGTCACAATTATCCTTGCTGAACACACCTATTTGATAGATCCATAATTATGCTATGATTTGTTAGAATTGATCTATGTGCTTCACTAACTTTTTTTAGCTTTGGAATTGCTCTAGTGCTTCACCTCTATCTTTTTTAGCATAGTGGTCCTTTAATTTTTGAAGAAATACTCTCATGCTTCACTTAGATTAATTTGAGAGTTAGTAAAAAAATTGAAGAAATTCTCTCATGCTTCACTTATATTAATTTGAGAGATGAAAATCGTTATGCTCATGTTCTTCACTTAAATTTATTTGAGCTTGTTATAAGCAATGGTAATATATGAATTTGGTCCCAAAGTGATAGATATTCAAGAGGGATATAATAAGACTTTCAAGAAGATCATTGGATATTATAAACTTGATTCTTTGAAATATTTTTGAGATATGATGATAGTAATATGTGAGTCATGTTGGTGAGTAATTATGCTTTAATAAGAATATTGGTGTTTAGGTTTGTGATTCCCTATGCAAGCACTAAAGTCAATAGTTATGCAATGAAATTACGTCCTACTTGTGGTTCATTAGTCGGTGTTAGTTATGCTTAATGCTCATTTATGAGAATTTTCGTTTCTTTGTTGGTTGCTTCTCAATCTATTTGCTAGCCTCCATTTGCACTAAGTAAGAATACTACTTGTGCATCCAAAATACTTACACAAGTTATGCCATATTAGTCCACCATACCTACCTATATGCGGTATTTATGTGTCGTTTCCAATAAATTTGTATGTGCCAACTCAAATTTTCAAAATGAATTTCCTTTTTGTGTGCCAGTACCGCTCATGAAGTGGCAGGGGTGGCCAATATTTTTCCATGCTTGATGTGTTATTCTCAAGATGAGTGTTTACTCACTTGTCATTGCATGAGAGTGTGGCGGTAATAGGGATGCCCAGTCCCAAAATGAAAAAGAAATTTACTTCATGTTGTCAAATAATAAATTCCTTGGAAAGTGTTGGTGTGGAAGGCACCCGTGGATACCGCTGGCCATGGATTGTGAAAGAATGGTGGAAAAAGGAAAAAAACTTTATTTTATGTTTGGGAACCGCCTAAGATATATCTAGCATGGAAAGTATTAGGAACTACTAGGTCGTTTTCGTTGACGGGAAAAGCATGCCTCTCAAAATAGTTTTATCTCTCAATTTAAGCTTTGAGCTCTGGCACCTCTACAATCTCTGCTTCCCTCTTCGAAGGGCCTATCTATTTACTTTTATGCAAATTATATTTTTATTTGAGTCTCCATCTTCTCTTATAAAGCACCGACTACGGAGCACTATGATCATACTTGTTCGTTGGATGTAGCTAATATTCGAGTGTGTTTCATGAATGGATCAACGATTGAGCATGATGGGCTAGGGATAACTTTCTTTAGTGTTGATATTTTGAAAGACATGGTTGCTTGTTGATATGCTTGAGTTTACCTACTTGAGGACGAGCAGGAATTAAGCTTGGGGATGTTGATACGTCTCCAACGTATCTATGATTTTTGATTGTTCCATGATGTTATATTATCATTCTTGGATGTTTTACAATCATTTTATATCAACTTTATATCATTTTTTAGGACTAACCTATTGACGTAGTGCCCAGTGCCAGTTGTTGTTTTTGGGACTAACTTTATATCAGTACCAAACGAAGTCCAAATACCATAAAACTTTTCGGATATTTTTTCCTGCCCAGAAGACAACTTGGGAGCCAAGGAAGTGACAAAGGGGAGGCCCGTGGGGCCCACATCCTACTAGGGCACGCCAGAGGCCCCTAGTGCGTCCATGTAGGTGGTGGGGCCCACAAGAGTCCTTTCCACTGCTTCTCAGCTCTATAAATACCCAAATATTCCGGAAACCCTAGGGGAGTCGACGAAACACAATTCCAGCCGCCAAAAGTTCCAGAACCATGAGTCCAATCTAGAGCCCTTTTCCGGCACCTTGCCGGAGGGGAACACGATCATGGAGGGTTCATCATCCTCATTGGTGCTCCTCCGATGATGCGTGAGTAATTTACCATAGAGCTATGGGTCCGTAGGTAGCTAGATGGCTTCTTCTCTCTTTTTGATGCTCAATACAATGTTCTCCTCGATGTTCTTGGATACCTATTCTATGTAATGACTTTTTGAGGTGTGTTTGTTTGGATCCGATGAATTGCGAGTTTATGATTAGATCTATCTATGAATATTATTTGAGTCTTTTTTTATCTCTTATATGCATGATTATTATAGCCTCGTATTTCTTCTCTGAGACATTGGTTTGGTTTGGCCAACTAGATTGATTTTTCTTGCAATGGGAAGAGGTGCTTTGTGATGGGTTCGATCTTCGATGCTTAATCTCAATGAAAGAAGGAGACATGACACGCATGTATCGTTGCCATTAAGGATAAAAAGATGGGGTCTAATTCCTATATGAATAGATCTTGTCTACATCATGTCATCGTTCTTATTGCAATACTCGGTTTCTCCATGAACTTAATATAGTAGATGCATGGTGGATAGCGGTCGATGTGTGGAGTAAAGCAGTAGATGCAGGCAGGAGTCGGTCTACTAATCTTGGACGTGATGCCTATATAATGATCATTTCCTAGATATCGTCATGAGTATTTGAAGTTCTATCAATTGCCCAACAGTAATTTGTTTACCCACCGTATGCTATTTTTCTCGGGAGAAGCCACTAGTGAAATCTACGACCCCCGGGTCTATTTTCTATCATATTGTTTTCAGATCTATTATTCCAAAAACCCAAAAATACCTTGATGCACTTTTTATTTATTTATTAATTTTGTGTTTTCGCTAGATCTATTTATCCAATCTCATAAAATTTAATCTATCTCAATACCGAGGGATTGACAGCCCCTCTTACGCGTTGGGTTGCAAGTATTTGTTCTTTGTGTGCAGGTACCGTTTACATAGTGTTGCTTGGTTGTCCTACTAGAGTGATAACCTTGCTTTCATAACTGAGGGAAATACTTATCGTTGTTGTGCTGCATCATCCTCTCCTCTTCCGGGAAATACCAACGCAGATGCAAGCAATCATTGCTACTGTCACAATTGCTACAAAACTATTGCTACTGCTATTACTGTTACCATTGCTATCGTTACTACTATCAAACTACCATACTACTATGCTATTGTTCACTCTGCTGCAGATATTTAATCTCTAGGTGTGGTTGAATTGACAACTTAGCTGCTAACTCACTCTATGCATTCGGTTTATTCAGTTTATACGGTTTGTACGGTATTAATACTTCAGTAAATACAGTATGAAATTTACATTCGGTTCGGTTTTGATATATACCAAATTATTTCGGTATGGTTTCGGTATATACCGTATAAACAAAAGTTGACGCGAATTTGAAAATGACTTATAATACTTTGCAAATTTATGACTCAAAACAGATATCTTTTTGTCGGCGTTCTGGGGACGGGGGTCCCTAGACTTGCCTGCCTGCGGCCTGCGGCATGGCTCAAGTGGGGGCCCAGCACGGCCCAGCTTCATCAGCTCAAGCTCAAGACCCTCGCGAGGGGCCAAGCCTCGCGGGGCAGACAACAGGAACCTACCTCAGGAGCAGCCTCGTCAGGCAGGCTCGCGAGGAGGCAGAGAGATCAAGGCGGGGTACCTCCCGAGGGTGCCCCGTGACGCAAGCCATGACGATCAAGGCCAGGCGGGCGCCATCCCGCGCAGTGTCCTCATTTCCCCTTTGGTGCAAAGGAGGCAAGCACAGGCCAAGGCATCAGGCAAAGGTTGCCGCTTTGGTGCAACAAGACCAAGACCAGCAGAACGGCAGGATGGAGGTCATCGTGGAGCCCAGGACGGCGTCACCGTCAGAGCCTTTGGCAGCCGAAGTCCAACTTTAGTCCGGATAAGTGTCCTAGATGGTCCCCTTCAAAATGGCCAATTGTTGGCGCCCTTCCCGCTCATTATTTGGGAAGAGGCCCAGGGCCTCCCTCTATAAATAGGACTAGCCACCACCAAGAGTAGGAGAGAGGAGACAGAGTAGAGGCATCTAGAAGAAACGCGCGGAGAGAGAGAGAGAGAGAGAGAGAGAGAGAGAGGCGACAGAACTCACCCTAGCAGTTCATCGCACCAGCTCAAGAACAGGCCCTCGCGAGGCTGTTCTCCCTTTGTATTGTTCATCATCAGCCCCTGAGGCAATCCACCACACCACACAATGGAGTAGGGTATTACACCACAACGGCGGCCCAAACCAGTATAAACCTCGTGTCTCTGTGTTGTTCAACGTCCCTAGTTTAGATCCCTCGCAATCCGTTCTCGCGTGAGATGTTAGGGGAAAGATCTCCGCGCGCACCCCAGTGTTCGAACCTCAAGGGTCTGCCGGAACCCGAAATCTGACATTTGGCGTGCTGTAGGTGCGCGGAATCTTTCTTCCGCTGGTCGTGTGAGATCTTCGTCGTGTCCATGGTCGACGCCGCCAAGTTCGCGCTGGCCGAAGTCGCCCAGACGGCTCCGCCGGCGGACACCCCATCGTTTCGTCGCCGCCGCTAACGCCGCCACTGCCCGGCGGGAACAAGCAAAGAAGCTTCGTCCTGCATCCATCGGTGAGGCGAGAAGGCTGCACCGCCACTCCTTCGCCGCCTCGCTGGTTCTTCATCCAGCAGCGCGCCCATGGAGGCTCGAGCCGCGCTCATCGCGGCAAACGAGCTCCTGCGCTACCGCCCCGTCGATGACGTCTACAAGGAGTGGCTCGACCACGTCGCCAAGCTTGTCTGTGCCGCAGGGGGCTCCCCCATGCCGTCCCTCTCGCTGCCTCGCCCTGCACCACGCGCGGGAGGCAAGGAGCCGGAGGTGCCCCCGCCACCTCCTTCCCAAGAAGGCGCCCTGGCTCCAAGGCGCGTAGCCCCGGGCCGAGACCCTTCGCGTCCGGCGCCCGCGCACCAAGAAAGGAGCTGCCAGGAGATCCCTCGTCCCCAAGAAGGTGCTCGCGTGCTCCCAGCACCAGAGCGCCGCGACCACGCTCCAGCGCCACCGCGTCAAGACCCTGCGCTGCTCCAGGCAGCGGTGCGCGGGAATCCACAAGAGCAAGCCCCACATCGTCACAGAGCTCCAGTGGCCACTGCAGGCTGTCGCGCCTACACCGCCGAGCTACGCAGCATCGCATGGCCCAGCAAGTTCAAGCCAGACCTGCCTCCTCGCTACGACGGCACCGCCGACCCCGCGGAGTTCCTTCAGCTCTACGAGCTGGGCATCGAAGCCGCCAACGGGGACGAAAAGGTCATGGAGAATTGGTTCCCCATGGCGCTGAAGGACGGAGCCCGAACCTGGCTCCTGAACCTGGCTCCTCGCATGATCTCCTCCTGGGACGAGATGCGCACCCGCTTCATCGCCAACTTCCAAGGCACTCACGACCGGCCTCGAGCCGTGAGCGACATGCGCCGCATCAAGCAGCAGCCAGGAGAGACCCTGCAGAAGTACATCCAGCGTTTCAACAACGCACGCCTCAAGATTCCCAAGGTGACTGAGGAGGCCATCATCTCAGCCTTCTCCGATGGCGTGCGTGACGTCAAGATGAAGGAGGAGCTGGCGATGCATGAAGACCTGTGCACATCTCTGGAGCTGTTCAACTTGGCGACCAAATGTGCCAGGGCTGAGGAAGGGCGCCTCTCCCTCCTCGAGCTTCCAGCTACCGACCCAGAAGAGAAAAAACCCAAGGCCAAGGACGTGAAGCGCAAGGGGGCTGCAGTGCTCGCGGCCGAACCAGACACCAAGCGAGGCAGGGATCAGCCCGAGTCTTCCAAGGGCAGCCGGTACTGCGTGTACCATGATCTTCACACCCACAACACCAACGAATGCCAAGAGCTCAGAGCCGTGCGAGAAGGACGAATCGGCCGACGCCCCGATCACAGTGATCAAGGCTACGGTCGAGGAGGAGGAAGAGGTGCAGGACGCTGGGAAGACCGTGGCCCTTGCCAGGGATGGCGTGTCAGACCTCGCGAGGACCGCTGGCAGGACCAACCTCGCGAGAAAGGTTGGAGGGACCAACCTCGCAAGGATCGCCCTCAAGGCAATGCAGGGCTCCCGCCTCTGCCCCAGCCGCCAAGGAGGTACGAAGACAATCATCAGGACGAGGGGGCTGGGGGCTTCCAGGAGCCGCGCGCGATCGCTTGCATCCTGGGTGGTGCTCATGCCCCAGCCTCTCAACGCATCTTCCAGCAGTTTGCTCGCGAGGTGAATGCAGTCCTCCCCAAGCCAGAGGCCACACGCCCTCTCAGGTAGTCGTCGTGCGTCATCACGTTCAGTTCGGCGGATCAGCTCAAGTGCGCGGCAACGGCAGGAGTCCTCCCCATGCTTTGCTCATTAGTCATCAGCAACGTGCAAGTCACCAGGACCCTCATCGACGGCGGAGCAGGACTCAACGTCCTATCTATCGAGACATTCGACAATCTCCAAGTGCCATACGATCAGCTTCAGCCGACCAAGCCTTTCTCCGGAGTCATCGATGGTTCCACCGTCCCGATAGGGCAAGTTCGTCTTCCTGTCACCTTCGGACAGCGCAACAACTACCGCACCAAGCTCATTGACTTCGACGTTGCCCACATTCGCCTGCCATACAATGCCATCCTTGGGTACCCAGCTTTGGCCAAGTTCATGGCAGTGACTCACCACGGCTACAATGTCCTCAAGATGTCAGGAAGCGGAGGAGTCATCACAGTGCCTTGTGAGGAAAGGGATGCAGTGTGCTCGCTTGAGCATGCCTTCCAGGCCACAGCAATCGAAGACCCAGATCACAGGAGCGGGAGACTTCCCGAGGAGATCCCCAAGAAGAAGAAGGCTTCACCTGGTCCAAGCCCTCCTGGGGTAAGCACCTCCGGAGGCATGGCAACAGGACCTGCGCCCGTTCAAGGGGCGCCACCCTCTGACGCACAGGAAGGCGCGCCCAGCGCCCTCCTCAGGCAGGGCCCGGGAGCTCTTTCATGGCGAGCCACCGACCTAGCCGAACTCATGAGGGAGGCGCTCAGGCACCACTTGCAGGCGTGCTTCAAGGCACGTTTCCCTCAGGAAGGTACAAGGAAAGGAGGACCAAACTCTCAGGAGTTCATCGCGAGGAGCACCCAGGAGCTACAGGAGTCAAGAGTCATGCGCGGCTGTCGCCGCTTGCCCGCCGTGGCCACGCATCCAGGCGAGGGTGCTGGGCTGCGGATCTGCATCGACATACCAGGGCTCAACCGAGCCGCGTCTCAGGAGCGCCTCTGGCCCTCACGCGTGGGACGTTGCGAGGGTCCACCTCACAACTACGTTCGCATGCCTTTCGGCCAGCCGAACGCGGTTGCCGACCATCAGCGCCTGCGAAGGGCGCTCTGGAGGCTCAGGAGATCAAGCAGCGCGCGGTCCTGGCGGAGATTGAGATGGCTCTCGAGGAACCCCCCGTACCCCCGGAGCCTCCCGAGGCTCCCAGTCCGGAGGGCTCGTGAGGGTCGGCGTCCTCGTCACGCGTCATCCGCTACCTCAACACCCCGTCATCCCCGACCATATCAGGTGATACCTTTACAAGTTTCGTTTTCAGCTGGGAGCGCCCCTCGGGCTGCATCATTCCCAGGCTGCGTGGGTCCGTCCCTGCAGCATGTATCCGTTTTGCTTATGTTCTTTACTTACCTTGTTGGGGGCACCCCTCGGGCTGCATTATCCCCAAGCTGCTCGGGCTGCACTCCATGGCGTATGCTTTCTCCATACCTATCTAGATGGATTTGCTTGTTCATACGTAACATGCTTGACCTAATCGCCGCTCGATTAGCAGCTACCTTTTGAGCCGCCGCCCAAGACGGTGCTTGCGCACGGGTCCGCCCCTCGCAACACCGAGCAATCTGAGGGTCTGAGCTCCGCGGCAGCTCGCCATAAGGCGCCACCTCACCAGGCCCTCAGTGCCCCCGATCACTCCCTCGGAGCGACCAGTGGTTGGCTGGCAACCGTAACAACGAACCTTGTTTCCCCTCGTGATTCATACACAGGACCTGCTCCAGGACTAACGCTGGTGGCCTCACGAGCCTTCTCTCCTCTCTCCGGCGCGATCCGCTTGCACGTTAAAAGGGGGGTACCTGAGCATCGCGACTCATGGGCTCTTACTGGCTCTCCAGCCCTCATCCCCTTGCCTTGACCCACGGCATCATGACCTGTCATACCAGCGGCTGCTGAGCTCGCTCGAGGGCTGGGACCTGAGGACGTCGAGCATTAAGGAAATCGTGGGGGAGAGGGAAGAAGCTCGCAAGGTCCCAACCCTGCAACACCTCAGTTGCCGTCGTGCAGACACGTCACCTCATCGAACGCCACTCCAAGCTTGCAAGATAAGTCACGCCAAAAATTGATCCGAGTCAGCGCTAAACCCTCGCCTACTGCTGATCTGTCACGGCAAAGCTGCCTACCTTTCTTGCCATGCGGAGGCTGCTTGAGCGCTAAAGGGGACCTCCTGAGCATCGCGACTCAGGGGCTCTTACTGGACCTCGGGCCGCTCACCTCCTGGCCTTGACCCACGGCATTGCGACCTGTCATACCAGCAACGGCTGAAGCCTACCTGGGGACCGGGACCTGTCAGCGCAGAGCACCAAGCCCTCATGAGGAAAGAAAGGTGCAGCTGAGCTGGGACAGAACGAGCATCTCGCACTGATTCATCATAAGGACATCATATTCACAAAAACATGGCCAACGCCTTACATACCCACGGGCGGTGCTACTTCGATTCTTTGCAAGAAATAAAGGTGCTAATCCTAAGGAACGCCAACTACGTGTGCCTCCGCAGGAGACGCCATCATCAACAGTGGGCCGCCAAGCGCCAGCGCCAACCCCATCCAGATCACCGGCACCGGTAGCCTGAAGCGCCCGCTTGGCTCCGGGCGCGACGCGAGCTCGAGGGCTCGTAGCTGTCGTCGCTCGTCTCCGGAGTCGCCAGAAGCTCGGCGGATGCACTGGACCCTCCGTTCCCTTCGCTGCTGCCTGAGGGGCTGCCGAGGGGTCGACCGGTGGGCCAAGTCCTCGCGACGACGATGCCACGACCGCCCTTCTCGGGGCAGCATTCCAGCCAGCGTCCTTCCGCGTCAAAGACCTTGAAGAACATCAAGGAAGCGCCATCGTACTCCAGGTGGATCACGAGGGCGCCCCTCGTCCGGCAGACCCGGGCGATCTCGCCCCAGCCTCGGGTCATGTAGACCTTGCCCGGAGCGACGACCGCAACCTCCGCTCCGGTCGCAGGGGTGCTGCAGCCAGCATGCTGCAACCAGAGCTCCAGAGAGCCCCTCTGCGGGATCTCGAAGGCGAAGGAGGGAGGAAGGCGAATCCAAGACTGAGGAGGCATGGCGGCGTGGAGCACAAGCTCTCGGGAGGAGCCCTCGGCATGGACTCCGGGAGGAACAACGCGCACCGCCGTGACCCGCCGACGCCGACGGCGGCGTCGTCCATGGCGCTCGGCGTCAACTCCTTCAGGGCCCTCAATGCGGGCATACAAGGGCAGCGGGAACCGTGGTGGTGGCCGCTCGTACCAGGGCCTCGACACCTCCTGCCGGGCGCCCTCATCTCGGCGGCAGAGGGCTAGCCGCTTCTTTGGCGGAAGCGGATCGGGACCCTCTCGGGGGGCCTTTCCCTTCTCTTGTGCAGAAAATCGGCGGATCGGAGCCATTGTCGCAATGCGGAGCAAGGGCAAGGATGGAGCAGAAAGCAAGAGGAGATGGACTGGAAGGGCTTATGCCGTTCCGTACTTATAGCCGGAGGAGGCCAACCGTCGGCCTCCACGATCGCAGGTAATCATGACCCATTTCTGCATGCAGGGAGTTGTCAAGTCATGCGGTTGCCGAGGCATCGTGGGGAAGCGGAGACGCCCACGACCAATCAATCGCCACGCGGCGCCCAAGGCCGCAGGCTGTTGGGGCCCGCAGCCTTCGCACTTGCCCCTTCGCTTCTCTGCTAAGCCAAGTCCGGGCGCGCCTTGGGCCTGGGGGCTACTGTCGGTGTTCTGTGAACGGGGGTCCCCAGACTTGCCTGCCTGCGGCCTGCGGCGTGGCTCAAGTGGGGGCCCAGCACGGCCCAGCTTCATCAGCTCAAGCTCAAGACCCTCGCGAGGGGCGAAGCCTCATGGGCGGACGACAGAACCTACCTCAGGAGCAGCCTCGTCAGGCAGGCTCGCGAGGAGGCGGAGAGATCAAGGCGGGGTACCTCCCAAGGGTGCCCCGTGACGCAAGCCATGACAATCAAGGCCAAGCAGGCGCCAGGTGGGCGCCATCCCGCGCAGTGTCCTCATTTCCCCTTTGGTGCAAAGGAGGCAAGCACAGGCCAAGGCATCAGGCAAAGGTTGCTGCTTCGGTGCAACAAGACCAAGACCAGCAGAACGGCAGGATGGAGGTCATCGTGGAGCCCAGGACGGCGTCACCATTTGAGCCTTTGGCAGCCGAAGACCAACTTTAGTCAGGATAAGTGTACTAGATGTTCCCCTTCAAAATGGCCAATTGTTGGCGCCCTTCCCGCTCATTATTTGGGAAGAGGCCCAGGGCGTCCCTCTATAAATAGGACTAGCCACCACCAAGAGTAGGAGAGAGGAGACATAGTAGAGGCATCTGGAAGAAACGCGTAGAGAGAGAGAGAGGCGACAGAACTGACCCTAGCAGGTCATCGCACCAGCTCAAGAACAGACCCTCGCGAGGCTGTTCTCCCTTTGTATTGTTCATCATCAGCCCCTGAGGCAATCCACCACACCACACACTGGAGTAGGGCATTACACCACAACGGTGGCCCGAACCAGTATAAACCTCGTGTCTCTGTGTTGTTCATCGTTCCTAGTTTAGATCCCTCGCAATCCGTTCTCGCGTGAGCTGGTAGGGGAAAGATCTCCGCTCGCACCCCATTGTTCGAACCTCGAGGGTCTGCCGGAACCCGAAATCCGACACTTTTTATACAAGGAATATATAACTATATGCGAGTGTATATGCATGCATGGATTCGATGGTTATGGACGTGCTTAGCATTCTTTTTAACAGAAGTATGACTATGATTAGAAGAAAAATGGATGCACTTAACACAAAATCTTGCTTATGTACAAAAATGACTACTTGTATGGTTGTTCACTCAAGATATACAAATACAATTTTTTTACTTCGGTTTATTCGGTGAACCGTTCGGTTTTTTGGTGTATACCATAAAAAACAAAATTTGAAACGGTGTGAAAAGTTTATACCATGCTGAAACCATAAAAGCCATAAAATTGGTTGGGTTCGGTTTATTTTTGGTATGGTTTTTTGTTTTGGTTTTAAATGCACAGGGTGACTGCTAACACTTACAAATATTCTTTGGCTCCCCTTGTGTCGAATTAATAAATTTGGGTTGAATACTCTACCCTCGAAAATTGTTGTGATCCCCTATACTTGTGGATTGTCAATTACTAGCAGCAAGACTTCTCCCATGTCATTAGGATCTAATGGATCTGATGACTTGCAAGTGCAATGGGCTCCTGTAGCACTTTCGTGGTAAATAGAGTGTCGAACCCATAGGGAGCGAATAGGAAGGCACCACAAACCCCGCAGCTACGCTGTCACTTAACGAGCTACATATGCATCCAAACCGTAGTCTTGAAAATAGCCTACTTTAGTAAGTTGCTAGCAACACAAATAAAACGGATAGTGTTTATTAAACTACGGACAAGAAATAAAAGATAGAAAATTAAAGAGAATAAATTACGTGAAACGGTGCTTCAGTAGTAAACATTCTCGAGAGATTCGGAGTCATCACCACAAGTATGATGACAACACATGATAAACATGGATCTCTAATTGTATCACTAAGCCACTTGTATATGATCTCGCGTGGCTAGAGCCATATAAAGTATGCATCCCCACTAAGGTTATCACGTACACTCGTGCCACCACCGTGCTTCCCCACTCCGGTTATCACAACAATGATTAAGGGGAGTGAACTCCCCGTGGTCACAGCCTTAAGTTCTATGGTTCTCCACTAATCCCTATTGCAATGATCAAAGAGGAAGTGAGAATAGGTCCTGTCACCACCTACCTTCTACAACTACCCTTCTCACTAACATAAATCACCTCAAGTCCATTAGTGGCTAATGTTGTGTGGGCGCCCTTCACAACACCATGTAACAATCAACGCAATACATATAAAGAGAATATTGGATCACTTATTCAACAAAGTACCAATCATGCAAGGGTTCGTCCAGTTCCTCAAGAACTAACACAACTACTCAAACATCATAGTGGGAGAGGGAAACTTATAAGCCGACATGCAGTCGGTGGAGGAGAGGGGCATGGCGGAGCTGCTGGTGGTGACGATGGCACACCGGCGGTGAAGACCGCACCGGAACAAAGGCCGGTGTGCGTGGTGGAGGCTCCCCTTCTTCTTCCTCTTGGCTTGACCTGTCTCTTATCTATGGAGGTGGTGTCGGTGTCAAAACTAGCAGATCTCGGGTAGGGGGTCCCAAGATGCGTGTCTGAGGATCGATGGTAACAAGGGACAATAGGGACGCAGTGTTTACCCAGGTTCGGGCCTTCTTAAAGGAGGTAAAACTACGTCCTGCTTGATTGTATTCGAAGAGTATAAGAGTTACAAGAGTTGATCTACCTCGAGATCGTAATGGCTAAACCCTAGTTGTATAGCCTATGATTATTCTGATAGCCTCTACGGACTAAACCCTCTGGTTTATATACACAACGAAGGGGCCTAGGGTTGTACAAAGTCGGTTTGCAGAGGAAGGAAATAGTACATCCGGACACCAAACTTGCCATCCAAGCATATAGGAGTCCTACCCGGACACGGGTGATAGTCTTCTGCTTTATCTTTACGGCCCATATAGAATAGACCGAACACCCGAGGACCCCCTAATCCAGGACTTCCTTAGGTGCCCAATTAATGACGGGCAGGAAGCAGGCCAGATGTATAAGGGGCCTAAATTAGGCCCAACACTCTCAAGGGCCTTTAACCGGCCGATAGGCAGTTTGGGCTAGAATGTATCCACGAAGACTACGGGCTATTAAGAGGCCGAAAGTAACTAAGGACCATAGTCAGGCCCAGGTGCAACTCAGGCCTTTAAATGGCCGAAAGTGAAACCGGGCCGAAAGAGGCCCATATGTAGACAGGGCTGCTGACAGGCCGAAACTAATATTGGGTCGAACTGTTAAACGGGCCATTAAGAGGCTGAAGAGCAAATCAGGCCGCCAATGGGCACAATGGCACAGTAGCTGTTAAAAGGATCGTATCTCTTATGGGACGTAATTTGGCCCAAGAAATAAAAGTTAGTTAACGGCCCGGATCAAGTGTGGACCGTAATTTAGCCCAAAACGATTGCAGACTGTTAAGGGGTCGGGTCTGATATGGGCCCTAAACTGGCCCAGTATATTACAGTCATTTAACGACCCGTACCTGATGTGGGCTATAATTTGGTCCAGAAAATGTTAGGTTTTTAACGGGCCGGCCCATTAGATCTGACGAAATCTTGTTGTCTCCTGTTCATGGGCTGGATTTTAGACCTAAATGGGCCTCTATTGGGCCGTCCCGCGTGTCAACGTTTCATTGGAGATTCTTGTCAAATGTACGGTTGACATCTGTCCCAACGCTGAGCCGACACGTGGTTCATCGACGAATGAGAATTTTACACGTGGAAATCGCCATTGGTCTGGTCTGTTAACGGGTTATTGGATCCAAACCGGAATCCGATAGCTTAACAACGACCCATTACGGTGGATGCCACGTGTCGGTCACCCTTGATGAAAGCACTTCTATGACGCGCGATTTATCGTCAAGGAAGTGGACACTTTCGTGATGATAATTTTGGTAATGTCATGGAACACTTCTAGGACAGCACAGGTATGACTATCTTGATTTTGTCATAAAATCGTCATGGATGTACATGCATGACAGAAAACGTGACCTACTGTGACAAACACGTATCATCACGGAAGTGTATTTTTTTGTAGTGAGATCCCTCCTTTTTTTCCCACGCCTGCCTCTAGCTCATGTCTTCCAATCTCCAAACTCCAGCGCCTACAACTCTGACCTCCTCCACCGCCGCCATTCTTTTCAGCAATGGCCGGGTCTGGCTCCAAGGGCAAGTGGGAGGCCCCCTCCGTCACCGAAAAGGACGTCAAGGATCTCCGGAGCACGGGCTATCTGTCCGCGGATATCGCACATAGGCTCCCTGACAAAGGTCAGGTTATCCCTACATCGGAGCATGGTGAGAGGGTCGTGTTCACCCCCCCCCCCCATTTTCTCCAGGGGCTAGGGTTTCCCCTCCAACCCTTCGTCCAAGGCCTTACGTTCTACTAAGGGTTAGATTTCCATGATCTAGCCCCAAATTCCTTCCTCCACATATCAGCGTTCATCTTCGTGTGTGAGGCTCTTCTCCGCATCCCCCCACACTTCGGCGTGTGCCTCAAGGCCTTCAATCTGAAGCCAAAGGTGGTTGATGGACAACATGCAGACTGCGGCGGGGCTATGGTAAGCAAGCACCCCAACACCGTCGGGCCCAAGGGGGCATTCGTAGAGACAATCAAGGTGTGGCAGCAGGAGTGGTTCTACATCACCGAGCCCCGCAACGCCAACTGGGCGGCCACACCTGACTTCAGATCCGGACCCCCCACGAGACTCACCTCAGGACCGCCAAGGGCCTTGATTGGGGGTCCAAACAAGCGGTGCATATGCTACAAAAATGAATCTCCAACATGTTGGGCGCAAACACCGGTCTCACTAACGTGATTCAGGTGATGCTCTTCCGCCGCATCCTTCCCTGCCAGCTCCGGGCCTCCCCCATGTGGGAGTTCAATCTGGAGGAGCCACGGACCCTGAAGCGCTTCTTCGGCACTATGCACGAAGACATATGGAAGCAACTCTTCAAAGCCCAGAAAAATTGGCCGAAGAAGACCGAAGACATCAGACTCAACATTGAGAACCTGGCCTCATCGGTAAGAATAATCTTTCCGAAGTCTTATACGGTCAATACTTTAGATACAACAAAGATTATATTGCCTACTTTCCGTACAGGGCTGGACGACGAAGGTGGAGCGGATCAACTGTCCGGCACCGCTGCCGGAGAATCCGACCACTCCCCAGCTAATGGAGATGCTGGTCCCGGCGCCCTATCAGGCGCCAGAGAAGAAGGCCAAGAAGAAGAAAGGCAAGGAGGCCAAGGGTGGTCCCTGCCACAAAGGTCCTTCAGACACAGTGTCTGGAGAGACCGAAGCCCTCTCTTCCCACGAGGGAGACGAGGAAGAAGAGGAGGAGGTGGTGGAAAGCGACTCCCCTCGTAAGGGGAGGAAGAAGAAGAGGGCGGCCTCCAAAGACCCGGAGGGGGAGGCGCCCAAGAGAGGGAAGGTGACCCTCCCGGACAGTTCGGACTCAGAGTCCGAACTAGTCCCCAAGAGACCTCCCAGGGTGAAGCCCCTGGCCGAATCGTAAGTATTCAGAAACTTACTTGTTTATATCCAGTCTACCTGCTTTCATTATAAAGTTGTTTTGCTATTTGCCTTTCAGCCCTCCTCACGAGCTCCCACAAACTCCATTACCTGAGGGGAATTCTCTGCCGCCCAAGATGGCGGAGAGTAACACGCTGCCTCGAGCCCCTCGGTCTCCGAAGCGTTGTCCCAGAGGACCTCTCCTGGCCGAGAGGGGGCGAGCGAAGCTGTCAAGAGGGCGCCCGAGGTCAATACCTCGGTCTCCGAAGACCTAGGGGAGGCAACCCCTATGACAACTGATGGTGGGGAGCCCGAGCAATTCGGGCCCCAGCTGAACACCATTCCGGAAATCAAGGCGGCTCCGGGATCAGATAAGCAGCCCATTTCGAAATAGGGGGAGGAGCATCAGCTCCATTGGTGGCCTCCACTAATCCGGAGGCGTCCAATGCTCTGGAGGAAGCACTTCAACATACTTCCATCATGGCGGAGCACCGCACCCTGATGGGTGTTGTGGTGGAGAAGGTTCAGTCTGCTAAAAGTGGACTGAACGAAGCCTTCACCAGCCTACTGACAGGCTTTGAGGTATGCGACGTATTGTTGTTAACACTTTTCATATAGAGGAATATACCTGTGTACAGAAAGTAGCCCCTGAGGCTCAGTCCAGTTTAAAAGAAATCGGTCAGAGGATCCACGTAGTTGTCGGGAGAGTAACATGATGTGTTGTTATTGTAACAGGCTTCCCTGTTGGCGGCAACCTCCCAGGTCACAGAAGCTTCAGCTGGCAGATGAGGAAATCGGCCACATTAATAAGCGGTTCGACGAGACGCAAGCTATGCGTATAATGTTAAAAAAATTATTTTTATATCAGAATTGATATGCATATTTAGATATTAACTCATGGAATTCTTTGATTATGATCACAGCTGGCATAGCCGAGGTCGAGAACCTCAAAGGCGCCCTCGCCCAGGCCAAGAAAGAGGCCGAGGCGAATAAGGCAGCCGCTGACAAAGCAACTGCCGAACTAAAGACCGAGAAAGCTGCCTGCCGCCAACACGAAACTCGGGTGGCCGAAGTTGAGCAGGAGCCGAAGGATGCCGTCAGAAAATGTGAAACCTTGGAGCAGAAGACTTCGGACCAGTCGACCAAGCTTGCCAAGGCTCTACATGATGCCAAAGAGGCGCGAAACGAGTCCCGGAGTGCTCGCAAAGAGATCCATCAGGCGAGGCAGATAGCGGCTGGTAAGGCCTTTCTATTGCAGAGTATCTTTGGTGGTCAGAGGTATGCTTTGCTCACCCGAGTGTGGAGTTCTCCAGGCGCGTTTGCGGATTTTCCGAAGAGTGCTGCTGATGCCGCACAGTTCTTCCGAGCCCAGGAGGGGAACTCGACCGAGAAGCTGTTCTGGTCGCAATTTCTTGTGCCAGAGCACCTGACGCCTCTGAACGACCAGCTGAAGCAGCTGCATAAGGTGGCAGGCTTGGCCATGAAGGACCTACTTGTCCAACTCTGGCTGACCGAGCCAATTCCTAGCAGCTACTTCGTTTTGGTAAAGCGACTTGTCGACGTGCGACCTCAGGTTGATGTTGTGAAGCGCTCGGCCTGCATAGAGGGTGCCCGGATGGCCTTCGCCCGTGTGAAGATGCAATGGGCAAATATGAAGGCCACCAAAGTGGCAACTACAGGCCATCCCGAAGGCAAAGATCATTGGAAGCCGGAGAGGTACATTGATGACGTCCTAGAAGGAGCCCGAGTGATAGAGGGTCAATGCTCTAAGGACATAATATTTGATTGAATGTGTTCGGGTTGTACAAACTACATGATGAACCCATGCTGTTTATATATCTATGTTTGTGCCTTTTGTTTCAAGTGATTATTCCTCCTGTGTGGTCGTTTCTATTTCTGAAAGTTCTCAGTTGTTGGCTTCAGCCCCCATGTAGATGCTACAGGGGTGTTCAGCGTAACAGGTGACCACACTTTATCCAACATCTTGGTCCGTAAAGGAGGTGTCCATGAGGTGAACCAGGCAATCGGACTATGCGTCTTTATTACTTTCACTTAGCCATAGGAGTTTAATTGTGGAGCTAAGTACAAGCCCCTTGTGCATGTGCGGCTATTCGGACTACGGTGCCTTTTCCACACGGCTGGACAAAGACCAGCCCCTCGTATAACACGGGGTGAACCGCTAACAATTTGTAGTATAATACTAAGTCGCCGAATCGCCGACCAACTCTTGCCTATCATGACAGCCAGTTTTCGGCTTCCTCTACTGAGGTACTTGGCCGGATGAACCAGAAATACAATCGCAGTAGTTCTCCCTTTACTACCTTAGCCGAACGAGCGGAACGTAAGGTGGTAAGCACAGGAGCCGGGCAACCCAACTATAGACCAAAGACATGATTCGGAGCCGATGCATATAATGCAATATCCGGGACGTCGAAGAGTAATAGGTGTTCAGTCTTTAAGATGTGTAGGGCCGAATATAGGCCCCGGTGTTAAGGTCGGACTAAAGCACTTGTGGCATTCTGAAGAAGGGAGGGAATACAGATGATAATTTAGAATAAATGAGTGCCAAAAAAAGTGGTGATCACCTGCTTCCTTTATACCCTGATTAATATGTAAAACCATGTTATTATAGATAATGCCATAAATATCGAGGCCATTTTACATGCCAAAATTTTACACAAGGGAAAGGTTTACACAGGGCCTAAAAGTAGTGGTTTGAAGATCCCAATGGTGCCCTGTCGCATGTCTGCGCCATTTCTCCTTGGTAGGAAATCCTTTGAGAGGACGAGTCGATGGTCGTCTGCAAGAAAGAGGGACTTAGAAAAGTGCCCCCATACAACCGTAGATCAGGTAGGTTTTTTAACGAACCTATGGTGGAAAAAATATTTGAGGTCTGAATAGGGTCAAGCCGTACTATGGACCTATTCCGCGGTGTGCCTCCGGCACTGCCCAAGGTATTTTAAGTGTGTAGTTATGTACGCGCGATACATATGTTGCAACCTTATGGGGCGATCGACGGAGGCCAAACAACTATTCAAGCTCCGGTTCCACCGAGCTACCGCATTGTAATGCGGGTCAGACTCGCTTAGCAGTGTCATGGGTCTTGATGACCGATGAGTTGTTCGGCTGGATGAGGCTGCCCTATATTTCGGCTGCTAGGGCCGCGGTGTGCTCCTCAGTACGGAGGGAGCGCTCCATATTCCCATTTACTGTGATGACGCCACGAGGTCCAGGCATTTTGAGCTTCATATAAGCATAGTGCGGGACCACATTAAAGCGGGCGAAAGCCGTTCGTCCGAGCAGTGCATGATCTGCGAAAAGGGACGATGTCGAAGATCAAGTCTTCGCTTCAGAAGTTGTCTGAGCAGCCGAATACGACTTCTAGTGTTAAGGAGCCCGTACAACAGGCCTCCACGCCGGGTATCACTCCTTTAAAGGTAGTGTTGCTAGGCTTGATTCTTTACAGGTCGGTACCCATCTTATGGACAGTATCCTGGTAGATCAAGTTGAGGCTGTTGCCGCCGTCCATAAGTACTCAAGTAAGGTGGTATCCATCAATGATAGGATCGAGTACCAGGGCCGCTGAACCTGCGTGACCGATACTAGTTGGGTGGTCCCCGCGATCAAAGGTGATCGGACAAGCCGACCATGGGTTGAATTTTGGGGCGACAGGCTCTATCGCGTAGACATACCTTAATGTGCGTTTGCGCTCCCTCTTGAGGATGTTGGTGACATAGATCATATTCACCATTTTCACCTCGGGGGGAAACCATTTCTATCCCCCAGTGCACAGTGAGCGTGGCTCATCATCGTCCTTGCTTGGAGGTCCTTTACCCTTATGTTCGGTGTTTAATTTACCGGCCTATTTGAAAACCTAGCAGTTTCTGTTGGTGTGGTTGGCAGGCTTGTTAGGGGTGCCATGAATCTGGCAGGGCCGATCTAGTATCTTGTCCAAGTTGGATGGACCATCCCTATTACCTTTGAATGGCTTCTTCCGCTGATCGGGTTTAGAGCCACTGAATCTGCCGTTTTACTGCCGTATCCTCTATTTCTTCGTTGTTGTTCTGACGTTTGTTTTTGTTGCGTCTTGGCCTTCCATTGCCATCCCGGGACTCACAAGTGTCGGGGTCGCTGTTACTGTTGCTTCTACGAGCCAACCAGCTATCTTCGCCCGCGCAGAAGCGGGTCATGAGTGCAGTAAGAGCTTCCATGGTCTTCGGCTTTTCCTGACCGAGGTGTCGGGCAAGCCATTCGTCACAGATGCTGTGCTTAAATGCCGCTAAGGCCTCGGTGCCCAGACAGTCCATGATTTGGTTTTTTTAATTAAGAACCGATTCCAAAGTTTGCGAGCTGATTCTCCGGGTTGCTGGATTATGTGACTCACGTCGTTCGCATCCGGTGGCCGGACATAAGTGCCCTGGAAGTTGTCCAGAAAAGCATCCTCTAAGTCTTCCCAGCTTCCAATGGAGTTCTCTGGGAGGCTGTTCAACCAGTGCCATGCTGGTCCTTTCAGCTTTAGAGGGAGGTATTTAATGGCATGGAGATCATCTCCGCGAGCCATGTGAATGTGGAGCAGAAAATCTTCAATCCATACGGCGAGATTCATCTATCCATCATATTGCTCGATGTTCACTGGTTTGAACCCCTCCAGAAATTGGTGCTACATTACCTCATTAGTAAAGCACATGGGATGAGCGGCACCTCTGTACCAGGCGACATCGCGACGGGGTTCAGATGACATTTGTGTTCGGTGCTGACCCCGGACTTGGTTAGGTTTGTCGTGCCAGGCTTGATGGTCGTCATCTCGCGTGGGGGCATGTCCTCTTGATCCATAGATTGATCTAGTCTGGCCGGTGTCGGTGTCAAAACCGGCGGATCTCGTGTAGGGGGTCCCGATCTGGGCGTCTTAGGCTGATGGTAACAGGAAGCAAGGGACACAATGTTTACCCAGGTTCGGGCCCTCTCGATGGAGGTAAAACCCTATCGCTTGATTAATATTGACGATATGAGTAGTACAAGAGTAGATCTAACACGAGATCGCAGAGGCTAAACCCTAGAAGCTAGCCTATGATGATTATGATTGTAATTGTGATCGGCCTTCTAAGGACCAACCTCTCCAGTTTATATAGACACTGGAGAGGGCTACGGTTTACATGGAGTCGGTTACAAGGAAGGAAACATAATATCCGGATCACCAAGCTTGTCTTCTACGCAAAGGAGAGTCCCATCCGAACATGGGACGGAGTCTCGAATCTTGTATCTTCATGCTTCAATAGTCCGGACGAAGTATATAGTCCGGCTGTCCGGATACCCCCTAATCCAGGACTCCCTCAGTAGCCCCTGCACCAGGCTTCAATGACGATGAGTCCAGTAGCGCGATCTTGTCTTCGGCATTGCAAGGCGGGTTCCTTCTCCGAATACTCCAAAGTAATTATTGAACACTTAGAACGTGTCCGGATCCGCGAGATGATTCTCACATACCATCGTAGGAAACACATCATAGATCTGATCTGCTGGCAATCTTCGTACATCGTGCCTTTGCATCGTGGCCTGGTCCAACACGAACAGGCGTTTCTTGCCCCACCTTGACTCGCGTTGCGAGACGGTTTTATTGGCACGTCCTGCCAAAGCAGAGATCGTGTTCCTCTTATTATGGGATCTTCCATCAATATAGGCGGGCGTAACCCCACGACGACCGATGGCATGACTCTGTGTGTTTTTAGATAAGTCTCAAGCGGTCACACCGAGGACTCTTGATATTCACCCCCTTCATAAAGGGGCCGAGGCCTATGCCTCTTTTCCACCTCCCTCGCGCCTTCTCACACGTCTAGTTCTAACACCCGAGACCTAAGCTCCCACACCCCAGATCCTCCAATATGTCCGGATCCAACCCTCAAGGCCGTGGGTGGCCTCCTCGAGCCAAGAGGAGGATATTGCAAAGCTTAGGGAGGTCGGATATCTGACCGCCGACATCCAGCACAGGCTTCCTGCTCCAGGGCAGGTCATCCCTACACCAGAGTCCAATGAGAGCGTCGTGTTTGTTCCTCACTTCCTCCGCGGCTTGGGCCTCACCCTCGATCCCTTTGTGAGGGGGCTCATGTTCTATTACGGGTTGGATTTTCATGATCTAGATCCAAATGCTATCCTCCATATCTCGTCGTTCATCATTGTGTGCGAGGCTTTTCTCCACGTCACTCCACACTTCGGTTTATGGCTCAAGACCTTTAATGTGAAGCCGAAGATGATCGAGGGGCCACATGTGGAGTGCGGGGGTGCCATAATAAGTAGGAACGCCAATGCCCCATGGCCAGAGGGTTCCTTCCTAGAAGTATCTGATGTATGGCAACAGAGGTGGTTTTACGTCACAGCTCCCAGAGGCACAAAGTGGGTGGCCGCCCCCGAGTCCCGCTCGGGCCCTCCGTCTCAACTAGCATCTTCGACCGAGGTAGGACGGAATTGGGGGCCCACTGGCGATGTACCAGTATTGCAGAGCCGCATCCGGGAGCTTCTTGAGAGGGACATTAACCTTGGCAGCATAATGCAAGTGATGTTAATCCGACGGATGTTGTCGTGCCAACGCCGGCCTCTCCGGATGTGGGAGTTCAATCCAGAGGGTCCGCAGACTGTTAAGCACTTCTTCGGCCTGAAGCTCGAAGGGATGTGCAAATTATTCTTCGGACCAAAAGTAGAGTGTCCGTACACCACCGAGGATGCGGGCCTAAGCTGCAATCGCCTAGATACCCAAGTAAGTAACCTTGATACCGGACACCTTATTTCATATTTGTCATAGTTGTTATTCTGAAAATCATCCGTGGCCAGGAATGGCTCAGCAAGGCGGAGAGAATCAGGTGTCCGGCGCCACTTCCCGAAGGCTCGCCTGGTCCCACCAAGGCCAAGATGCTTGACCAGGTACTCAGCAAAATGCCCTCAGGGAAAGTCAAGGGGAAGAACGAAGAAACCGAACTTCACACGCTGCGCATCCGAACCGGGGGAATTTTTACCTCCCCTGAGGAGGATAGTCGGGAAGGAGAGGCTAAAGCCTCCTTCCCGCGCGGGAAGAAAAGGGCCGCCTCCAAAGACTTGGAGACGGAGATGCCCAAACCAGGGAAAAAGGTATCACCAGGGGGCTCTGCCCTGATGGGCACCCTCACCGCGTCATGCCCGCCAACGGGCCAGCCCTCCACCGAGTTGTAAGTTAGTCGTTAATTCGAAGGTATTGTGTTTCTCCGAGACCAATAACCAGGATTCATCTTTTGTAGTCCGGCAAGCAGCTCTTCTCAACAGAGTTCGTCTTCGGGGGATCTTCCTCCGGAGATGATGGAGAGCGAGACCCCACCCACCTCTCCGCCTCATGAATCGGGCGACACCGAGGTGTCGTCACGGAGGAGTCCGGATCTGCCAAAGCCGGAAGCCAATTCGTCAGCCGCCCTGAGCCCGAAGCGTTTGGCTCCTACGGGGGGCGATGAGAAGGGTCCGGCGCGGTTCGATGCCCAGCCGGACATACTGACAGGTCTTCTGGAGCGAGCTGCGCTCTCGGAGGAGCACCGCTCATTAATGAGCATAGTGCTCAAGAAAATTTCATCTGCCACAAGCGGTTTGAATGAAGAATTTACAAGTCTGCTTAGAGGCTTTCAGGTATGTAGTGAAAAATACACAATTTTTGGCAGTGAGGCACGCGCTACGTGTGCTCCATATGGATAGTAGCCCCTGAGACTCTGGTTGCCCGCCCTAGGCGGCAAATGGAGGATCATATTGTATAAGTACCGATTGCGCTGTACATATGCGCAGGTATCTAAGGATCCGGCTGCCGAACAGTCCGTTGAAGTTGCCGAACTAAGGAGGCAAATTGGATCTATTGATGCCGATATCATGCTGGTGAACGAGCGGCTGAACGAGTCACAAGGTATGTGCTCTGCTTTCCTTATTATGTTGCATAGGAAAATATGAGAGTGGCATAATATTAATGCAATATGCTTGGACTGCAGATGGTGCTGCTGCCGTGGAAGCCCTGAGGGCGGAACTTGCCAAGGCAAAGGAACAAGCCCGGGTTAGCAATGCGGCTGCCCTAAAGGCGGCCGAAGAATTGAGAGCCGAATAGGCTGCTCATCGCCGAAGCGAGGAAAAGATAGCCAAAATGGCTGTGGAGTTGAAAAACGCCGCCGACCGGTATGAACTCCTTGAAAAGGAGCATAAGGCTAGTTCGGCCGACCTGAACAAGGCACTTAATGCCACCAAGGAGATACGGACCGAGGTCAGGGGTGTGCGGGAGGAGCTTCAACAGGCCGGTAAAATCGCGGTGGGGGCTCCTACTATCAGACGAAATTTTTTGATCCAAATCGCTCCCTGGATGGATCTTGCAGTCCCGCAGACGCTGCTTATGGACTTGGCGGCGAGTAAATCTGGTGATGCAGCCAAGTTTTTCAAGGATCAAGGTGATAAAGAAGTGGAGAATCTTTTCTGGTCGCAGTTCAATGCTCCCACTCGCCCGCTGCCGTTAAGTGAGAAGATGGCTGCTGTAGCGGAGCTTCATAGGCTATCCGGGCTGGCAATGCGGCCTGTAATAGACCATCTTTGGCCGAAGGGGCCTAAGCCAGACAGTTACTTTGGTTTGGTGCAACAATTCCTTGGGGCCATGCCTCAGATCGATGCCATGAGGAGGTCGGCGTGAATAGAGGGTGCGCGAATGGCTCTTGCCCCCGTGAAAGCATATTGGACAGATATGGAGGCCATCGTTGTAGCGACCCAGAATCCGGCGGGAGGACAGTATCCGGCCGAGCACTATTTGGCAACAGAAGGTTCCCACTTAATAGAGGTGCAGTGCTCGAAGAATGTCTTATTCGAGTGACAGATCGAACCATTGTAAAAACAATGTTATTTTGGTTGTAAGGCTATATTTATACTATTTGCCTGAAAGTATTATTGTGTTTCCTGTGCGGCCGTTATATATATATATATATATATATATATATATATATATATATATATATATATATATACACACATATATATATATATGTAATCCGAAAGTTAGCAGTCGTTGGCTTCAGCCCCCACGCATACAATGCGGGGGTGTTCTCGAAAAATATGCATAATCACACTTGATCCAACATCTTGGTCCATTAAGGAGGTGATCGCACGTCGAACTAGGCAACCGGATTATATAGTTGTAACACTTTTGCTTAGGCATGGGAGTCTAACGGTGGGGCTACTATGTAGCCCCTAGTACTTTCACGTGCATCCGAATACGGGCGCGGGTGTACATGACCGGGAAATGGTCCTTCATTAATGTGGAGGGATCCTAAAGATTCCGATAAGTCTTCGAGTGGTTGAACAGTCTCTCGCTGTATCATGACAGTCAGTTTTCGGCTTTCTCTACTGAGGTGCTCATCCGGAAAAACCAGCGCACAATCGCACTAGTTCTCCTTTGGCCGCCTTAGCCGATAAGAACGGAACATATTGTGGCAAACCAGGAGCCAGGCAAACCCAATATGTGACCGAAGACATGATTCGGAGCTGATGCCTATAAGGCCAAACTCGTGACGCCGAACACTCAGAAGGTATTCGGACTTTGTAACCGAAAATGGGATGAAGAATGCCCTTTCATTATAAACCCTGTATTTCCAGGTACGTGCGTTAATCTGTCGTGGAGAAATGCCAATAACGGCAGTATCCTTTGTGGGTGCAGTACCCATGGGATGTGTGAACAACAAGAGGCAATATAAAAGGTTTATGCAGGGGCTTAATCTAAAAAGAAACCTTTGAGCGGGGTCCTGCTGCACGTCTGTGCCTTTATCTCCGTTGTGCCGTTTCCTGGAAGGTTATCGCGCGACTGTTGTCTGTAAAAATGAAAACTCGTGTAGGAGAGTACAACATAAGTATGAGATGGACAGTAAAAGTGTAAGATGTTGGCCTGCCAATGAGGTTGAGCCAAGTGTGGGGCTATATTAAATATTTATAGCCCCTGGTGTCCTCTATGGGATTACATATACGGCGCCCTGGTTCAGTTTTATCCGGGCTGCCGGACTCGTCTAACCGTGTTTGTGGTCTTAACGACCAGTCGTAATTTCTGATATTGGAGGCCGCTTATAGTCCAGCCGCTGGGTCCGTCGCGTTTTCCTCTGTGCGTGAAGAGCGCTCTGTGTTTCCGCTAACAGTGATGACGCCACGTGGACCGGGCATCTTGAGTGTAAGGTAGGCATAGTGCGGTATTGCGTTGAAGCGGACGAAGGCCACTCTTCCAAGCAATGCGTGATAGCTGCTTTGGAAGGGGGAGATGGTGAGGAGTAGTTCCTCGCTTCTGGAGTTGCCTGGGGAGCCGAATGTTTCCTCCAGCACGACGGAGCCCCTGCCGTAGGCTTCAACGCCTGGTATTACCCCTTCAAAGGTGGTGTTGTTTTGGCTAATTCTGGATGGGTCTATCCCCATTCTGCGGACAGTGTCCTGGTATATTAAATTCAGACTACTGCCGCCGTCCATAAGGACGTGGGTGAGATGGTATCCGCCGATTATTGGGTCAAGCACCAAGGCCTCTGATCCTCCGCGCCCAATACTAGTCAGGCGGTCCGTATGATCGAAGGTGATCGGACAAGCCATCCAGTAATTAGGTGTTGGTACGATGGGCTCTCTAGCGTACGCGTATGTGAGCGCGCGTTCATGCCTTCTCGTGGATGTGCGAGTCGCGTGGATCATGTTTACTGTTTTAACCTCTGGTGGGAATTTTTTTCTGTCCCCCAGTGTTCGGCTGACGGGGTTCATCCTCGTCTTCACTTGGTGTTTCCCTCCCCTTGTGTTCGGCATTTAATTTGCCGGCCTGCTTGAAGACCCAGCACTCTCTGTGCGTGTGGTTCGCAGGTTTGTCGGGGGTGCCATGAATTTGGCACAGTCTGTTCAGGACCCTGTTCAGACCGGACGGTCCCTCTTTACTGCCTTTAAGTAGCTTCTTTTGCTGATCGGGTCGAGAGCCCCTGAATCCGGCGTTTACCGTTGTGTTGTCCGGGCTCTCTTCCTTGTTTTGGTGTTTGTTTTTATTACGCTGTGGTTTCCCATTGCCATCCCTTATTTCGGATGTGCTCGGATCGCTGGTGCCTTTACGGGCCAGCCAGCTATCTTCACCTGCGCAAAAGCGGGTCATAAGGCTTGTTAAGGCTGCCATTGTCCTTGGCTTTTCTTGGCCGAGGTGTCTGGCAAGCCACTCATCGCGGATGCTGTGTTTGAATGCCGCTAAGGCTTTGGCATCCGGACAATCGACAATTTGATTCTTCTTAGTGAGAAATCTATTCCAAAGCTTGCGGGCGGACTCTCCGGGCTGTTGGATTATGTGACTTAAATCGTCCGCATCCGGAGGCCGGACATAAGTCCCTTGAAAATTGGCCCTGAAAGCGTCCTCGAGTTCCTCCCAACTCCCAATTGAATTTTCAGGGAGGCTCTTCAACAAGTGTTGAGCTGGTCCCTTCAACTTGAGGGGAAGGTATTTGATGGCGTGGAGGTCATCCCCACGAGCCATGTGAATATGCAGGATAAAATCCTCGATCCAGACCCACAGTGCAGCCGTTCCGTCGTATGCCTCTATGTTCATAGGTTTAAAACCTTGTGGGAATTCATGGTCCAGTACTTCTTCGGTGAAGCACAGGTGGTGGGCAGCCCCTCTGTATCTGTACATGGTGTGGCATGCCGTTGGCTGTTGTTGTGTCCGGTGCTTATTCCGAACTGGTATTTGGTAGCTATGATCGTTTTGGTGACCATAGTCCCTCGCCGGGGTGTGTCCTTTAGATCCGTAGATGGACCTGGCCGTGCCGGCTTTCTTATCCAGGTGCTCGCGGAAGTCGTGCGCGGCGTCGGCAGCCGCTCTGTTGCGGTTATAAAGCAGTACGTCTCGCCTCCTGGTCGTGTTATTCTTTGGTGGAACGGCCTCGTCATCGATTTCTGGCAGTAGCTTACGATTTGGATAGCTCTTTGTATGGAGATCGTCGCTGTATCTTTCTTTAGTGTCTAGCACTTTATTCCATCTGTGATTGAGCGTTTCCTGTGCGGCTTTTAGCTGTTGCTTCTTCTTCTTTAGACTTCTTGCGGTGGCCATAAGGTTTTTGTGGAGGTTATCTCGTTCCACGTGCGTTTCTGGGATGATGAATGCGTCGTCATCCGGACTTTGTTCTTGTCCTGGGGCAGTTTGATGAACTCGTCCCTCGGGATCATTGTGATCGGGCGTCCTCTCCGAACTGTGTTCGGCATGACCTGGCTTGTTCTGCTCCATCGCTAGGTCCGTATGGTCATTGTTGCCTTCGGAGTTGACTGGGGTGTCGATCTTTCTGGCGCTCTTGTCGCTATTTTTACTGTTGCTGAACTTTGAGCGGCGTCATATTTGTCGTTTTGGCTTTTGCCTGGGGGTTTTATCTTCCAGATTGTCGCCGTCGTCCTTGGGTGTGTCCACCATGTATATATCGTGTGACGAGGTAGTAGTCCAGCGCTCGAGAGATTCTGAATCTTCTCCTGCATAATCGTCCATACCGTCGATGCCTTCGGAGTCGAAGTCAAGCACGTCGGTTAAATCATCAATCGTGGCTATGAAGTGGGTGGTGGGTGGGCAATGAATTCCTTCTCGCCTGCTTCCCACTCGAGCCGGACATAGTTCGGCCAAGAGCCTCCTGACAAAGAGAGAGACGTTAATGAGTTCAGCATGTCGCTAAAGGACGAGTGCTGGAAGACATCCGCAGCGGTAAACTCCATTACCGGAGCCTAGCCAAGCTCGGCGGCCTCGGGAGCGCGCGGACTAGAACCTACAACCGGATACGAGTCCGGGGGTCTGGAATCACAGGCTTCCTTAGAAGTGAGCCCTGTGTTCGGCTCTACGGCCGATGAGTGTGCGGCCCACGGGGCGGGGTCCATCCCTCCGTCCTTAGGCAACGCAGCCTACTCCGGATTTAGGTCCGGGGCTATTGCAGGGGTGATATCCCGAGCATTGTCCGACAGCAGGTCTAAGCCGTGCCCGTCGTGACTGTCCGGTGCTCCTGGCGTAGGCCCGAATCCGTCGAAGATCAAGTCTGCGCGAATGTCCACCGTGTAGTTCAGGTTTCCGAACCTGATCTGGTGGCCAGGGGCGTAGCTGTCGATATGCTCTAGATGGCCAAGCAAATTAGCCCACAGTGCGAAGCCGCCGAACACAAAGATCTTCGGGGAGAAAAGTTTCACCCTGGACCGTGTCGTTGACGATGATTGAAGGAGCCATTAAGCCTCGCAGCGACGACATAGAGGAACTCTCAATGAAAGCACCAATGTCGGTGTCAAAACCGGCGGATCTCCGGTAGGGGTCCTGATCTGGGCGTCTTAGGCTGATGGTAACGGGAAGCAAGGGACACAATGTTTACCCAGGTTCAGGCCCTCTCGATGGAGGTAAAACCCTACTTCCTTCTTGATTAATATTGACGATATGAATAGTACAAGAGTAGATCTACCACGAGATCGCAGAGGCTAAACCCTAAAAGCTAGCCTATGATGATTATGATTGTAATTGTGATTGGCCTTCTAAGGACCAACCTCTCCGGTTTATATAGACACCGAAGAGGGCTAGGGTTTACATGGAGTCGGTTACAAGGAAGGAAACATAATATCCGGATCGCCTAGCTTGTCTTCCACGCAAAGGAGAGTCCCATCCGGATACGGGACGGAGTCTCGAATCTTGTATCTTCACGCTTCAATAGTCCGGACGAAGTATATAGTCTGGCTGTCCGGATACCCCCTAATCTAGGACTCCCTCAGTTGGCTCTATTGTTCAGGTCCTGATGTAGGTCGTACGTGTAGCCCGGAACCACTGCTTCCTTGCCTCTATGACGAGGGAGTGCGGGCTGGTGTTCGGCATTATTAGCCATTTTGTCCCGTCCATGTGGTGGTCGGTCCTGTTGATCAGCCTAATTATATTTTGATGGTATTGGCTTGAAGGCCTCATCGTTGAATTGTGGTAGTAGCCTGCGCTTGGGATAACTCTTTGTTTGGTGCTCAAAGCCATATCCTTCTTCGGAGGCTAGGACCTTAGTCCATCTGTCGTGGAGCGCATCCTGTTCGGCTTGAATCTACTGCTGTTTTTTTTTCAGGCTCTGTGCGGTGGCGACGAGTCGTCGCTTGAATGGTTCTTGTTTGAGGGGTTCCTCTGGGACGATGAAATCTTCGTTACCGAGGTTGACATCCTCTTCGGAGACAGGTAAGTAGTTACTATCTTCTGAATCCTCGTGATCGGCGGGTTCTTGGGGGTTGTATATTCCCTCTTCCCTCTCATCCTGCTCGAGCGCAGGCTCAACAGGGTGGTCGGGTTCTTCGGCGTCGTCCAGAGTGTCATTATCTCCGGTGCCGGTATGACTTCCCCTTTCCCGACGCAATCCTGAGCGGCGCCACTGACGCCGACATTTTGGTGGCTCATCGACGGGCTTATCCTCATACGGATCTTGAGTGCCATCGTCGTCCTTCTTCTCAGGCGTGTCGACCATGTATACATCGCAGGTAGAAGTGGCCGTCCATCGCCCAGTGATGGGCGGGTTTTGACCTGGTTCGGCTTCGACATCGTCGTCCATGCCATCGATGTCTTCGGAGGCGTAGTCTAGCATGTCGGTTAAATCCTCGACAGTGGCTATTAAGTGGGTGGCGGGTGGGACATAAAATTCCTTACTCTCAGCCCCCAGTTCGAGCTGGGTGTAGTTCAGAGGTGATACTTCTGTGATGGCGAGAGATTGTATTAAGTCCGGTGTTTCGTTTAAGAGCGAAAGCTGGACAAACGTCTGAGGATCTATGGAGTTAGGCTCGGTGATAACCACTTGGTCCAGCTCGAGGGACGCAGACCTCGAGAGTTCGGAGTTGGTATCCAGAGGTGAGTCCAGCTTCCCGATGAGGGGGAGAGTCCCGTTTGGCTCCGGGTCCGCGAACGGCGTGGCCGCATCTAGGTTTCCGGCTAGAAGCTCCATGATGGGAGAGAGTCCGGCGGGGTTCATCCTCCCATCTTCGGACGAAGTGGTCCGTCCCAGATCTAAGGCCAAGGTGGAAGCGAGCATCGACCCCTGGACGGGATCTGATAGTAGGTCCGAAGGGCCACCTTCGTCTGAGTGGGGAGCGGCGGCCGAGGCCGAGATCCCCTCGAAGATCAGGTCTCCTCGGATATCGGCGGTGTAGTTCAAGCTTCCAAACCTGATCTAGTGACCAGGGGCGTAGCTGTCGACCTGCTCAAGGTGACTGATAACCCACAAGTATAGGGGATCAATTGTAGCCTCTTTCAATAAGTAAGAGTGTCGAACCCAATGAGGAGCTAAAGTTAGAACAAATATTCCCTCAAGTTTTATCGACCATCGATACAACTCTACGCACGCTTGACGTTCGCTTTACCTAGAACAAGATAAAACTAGAAGCACTTTGTAGGTGTAACGGGATAGGTTTGCAAGAATATAAAGAGCACGTAAATAAAAACTAGGGGCTGTTTTAAGTAAAGAAGCAATAAGGTTAGTATAGCGAGTGTGGAAAAGTGGTGGTAGGCAAAATTGTCCCTAAGCAATTGACTACTTTACTAGACCGATAGCAAGTTTATGTGGGAGAGGCCACAGCTAGCATGTCATCCCTGACTTGGAATTCTATGCACTTATGATAGGAAATATCAGCAAGCATCCGCAACTACAAACGTTCATTAGGGTAAAACACAACCATAGCATTAAGATATATTGGTCCCCCTTCAATCCCGTATGCATCAATTTCTATGCTAGGTTGAAGCTTCTGTCACTCTTGCCCTCCAATACATAGTCCTACCAACATACAACTAACCCTATGGTGTGATCCACACGCACGCTCATATGATGGGCACCAAAGGACAACAACATAACCACAAGCAAATTAAACCAATCATAGCAATTCACCAATTACCGATGGGACAACGAAAATCTACTCAGACATCATAGGATGGCAACACATCATTGGATAATAATATGAAGCATAAAGCACCATGTTCAAGTAGAGGGTACAGCGGGTTGCAGGAGAGTGGACCGATGTAGATAGATGGGGGAAGGTGATGGAGATGTTGGTGAAGATAACGGAGGTGTTGGTGTAGATGGCGGTGATGATGATTGCCCCGACGGCGTTCCGGCGCCACCGGGAGAGAGGGGGAGAGAGCCCCCCTTCTTCTTCTTCTTCTTCCTTGACCTTCTCCCTAGATGGGAGAAGGGTTTCCCCTCTAGTCCTTCACTTCCATGGAATGGGAGGGGCGAGAGCCCCTCCGGGATTGGATTTGTCTCTCTGTCTCTCTCTGTTTCTGCGCTCCATATTCTGGCCTTTCACCGTTTCTTATATTCCCGGAGATCCGTGACTCCGATTGGGCTGAAATTTGGACACGATTTTTATCCGGATATTGGCTTTCTTGCGGCAAAAGAAGGGCACCAACCACCTTCCAGGGTGGCCACGAGGGTCAAGGGCGCGCCCCCTGCCTCGTGGCCCCCTCGGGCATCATCTCGTGTTGATTCTTCTTCCCAAAAATCACATATATTCCAAAAAAAATCTCCGTCAGTTTTTATCCCGTTTGGACTCCATTTGATATGGATTTTTTGCGAGACAAAAAACATGCAACAATCAAGAACTGGCACTGACACTGGATCAATATGTTAGTCCCAACAATAGTATAAAAAGTTGCCAAAAGTATATGAAAGTTGTATAATATTGGCATGGAACAATAAAATATTATAGATACGACGGGGACGTATCAGTGACCGGTCGAGTTGGCACGTAACAGGAAGCCGCCAAACACAAAGAGTTCACCAGGGAGAAAGGTCTCCCCGGACACAGTATCGTCGTTGATGACGAGGTGAGCCATCGATTCTTTTGTCGACAGCACAACGAAACTCTCAATGAAAGCACCAATGTGAGTGTCAAAACCGCTAGATCTCGGGTAGGGGGTCCCAATCTGCATGTGTGAGGATAGATCGTAACAAGTGACAATTGGGACACAATGTTTACCCAGGTTCGGGCCCTCTTAAAGGAGGTAAAACCCTACATCCTGCTTGATTGTATTCGAAGAGTATAAGGATTACAAGAGTTGGTCTACCTCGAGATCGTAATGGCTAAACCCTAGTTGTCTAGCCTATGATTATTCTGATAGCCTCTATGGACTAAACCCTCCGGTTTATATACACACCAGAGGGGCCTAGGGTTGTATAGAGTCGGTTTGCGGAGGAAGGAAATAGTACATCCGGACACCAAACTTGCCATCCACGCATATAGGAGTCCTACCCGGACACGGGAGATAGTCTTCTAATTTATGTTTACGGCCCATTAGTTCAGCCCATATTGAATAGACCGGACACCCGAGGACTCCCTAATCCTGGAATCCCTCGGGTGGTCTTGGAGCAACAATGGAGATGGATGACGGCTGTGTGGATGAATGAATGTGGATGTGTGATGACCGTGGCTAGGGTTGATGAAAACATATAGAGAGAGTCTCCCTAGCCTCCTCTCTCGATGGGCTTCATCCAAGGGCTCTAGATGAGCCAAATTCTCTCCCAATCTCTTCTTTACGAGCCAAGGACCCATTTGTCAAATGGGGACGAAATCGGTGAAGAATCCCATCTGGAGAGGCAACTTTCGGAGAGTGTGCACGTTAAACAACCGCTCAAACGACCGTGGGCGGTCGTTCGGAACGCCGTCTTTTGGTCTGGACTCCTCTGGTAAAACGACCACCATTTCTTCACACGAACTCGGAATTTGACGTTCTTGGGCTCGTTGGATTCGTATGAACGACGTCGATCCATTTATGGTCCTATATCTTGATTTGGAGCACTTTGGGAATATAACTTTTTTACCTTCAAAATGGTTAAGTCCGACCCCTAGCTGACTCCGTATTGAACCCATCCTTCTCCTTTCATCGTGCTCGGTGCTAGGTTGCTCCAATACACCTATGGACACAAGAAAAGAAGGAAAACTAATAAAAACAAATAAATACACAAATGTGAAATGCTCACAATGAAAAGTGCACAAGCCGGTAATCATGCATAACAGACATATAGTTGGTTCAATGGGACATAATATATGAACAAAACATGCAACATATGAGCTCTAAAAATGCGTAAAATATAGAGCCATCAACCTCCCGACGCTTAAGCCTTGCTCATCCTCGAGTAAGTAGGTTGACTACCAAAAGCACATTGCTACCTGTCGGTGTCAAAACCGGCGGATCTCGGGTAGGGGGTCCCGAACTGTGCGTCTAAGGCAGATGGTAACAGGAGGCAGGGGACACGATGTTTACCCAGGTTTGGGCCCTCTCTATGGAGGTAATACCCTACTTCCTGCTTGATTGATCTTGATGATATGAGTAGTACAAGAGTTGATCTACCACGAGATCGTAGAGGCTAAACCCTAGAAGCTAGCCTATGGTATGATTGTTGTCGTCCTACGGACTAAACCCTCCGGTTTATATAGACACTGGAGGGGGCTAGGGTTACACGGAGTCGGTTACAATGCGAGGAGATCTACATATTTGTATCGCAAAGCTTGCCTTCGATGCCAAGGAGAGTCCCATCCGGACACGAGACAAAGTCTTCAATCTTGTATCTTCATAGTCCAACAGTCCGGCCAAAGGATATAGTCCGGCTGTCCGGATACCTCCTAATCCAGGACTCCCTCAGTAGCCCCCGAGCCAGGCTTGAATGACGATGAGTCTGGTGCGCAGATTGTCTTCGGCATTGCAAGGAAGGTTCCTCTCCAAATTCCGAATACCTATTAAATAGTGTCCGGCTTCTCATAAATGTTGCGCTTCTCGGCTTTCGCGTACAATAATGGCCATCTTCCATGTGTCGAACGAATGCGAGCGGCCAGGGCATTTTTACATTTACCACCCTAGCTGCATGAACAAATTGTCTATTTAAAGAGACGGGGATTCTCAGATCCAAATCACAGCATCCTCTCTCGGCGAGCATTGATTGGAGCGCGCCCGAAAAAATCCATTCCAACATGGCCGGCCAGCGCAGCTCCTCATCTCGCTCCCGTAGCCCTAAGCCCGGAGATTGGAAGAAGTGTTCCGTCCCGCACAGTCAACTAGTGGAGCTACAGACCCAGGGATTTCTCCCTCCAGCATACATGGTCCCTGTTCGAGCCGGGCTTGCCACCTACAATGGCGGGGAGCAGGCGGAGAGCTTTCCTAACCCCTCCAAGGGGGATCGGGTATGCCTCATTCCTTATTTATTAAGGGGGCGGATTTCCCATCCATCCGTTCCTCCGAGGGCTCCTGGAGTTTTATGGCCTCCAGTTGCATAATCTCACCCCTGCCTCCATATTACACATCTCTGGTTATGTAGCCCTTTGCGAGCTATTTCTAGGCTGTGAAGCGCATTTCGCATTGTGGAAGAAGCTATTCTGCCTCGTGCCCCGTACTTAGGGGGCATCAATATATCAAGTGGACATGGCCGAAATATAGCGCATCACCGGGACCGGATACCTATCCGGTACCCCGAAGAAGACGTCTGAAGACTGACCTTCAGAGTGGTTTTATATGGAGGACGTCCCCCTCACGGATCCTATTCGGATCGGCCTTCCTAAGTTTGACAATGCCCCTTTAAAGAAGTGCCTAAGCTCGCGACCACGGAGCCCTCAGGAGCAAGATGACAAAGACGTTTTTTACATGATGGGCTGGATAAAGGTGTTGGCTCAATCAGTACTGACCATAGCCAAGGTTATGTCAATATGCATTATGCAAGGGGTGTAGCCACTTCAATATCGAGGCCACCCCATGTGGGATTTCAATGGGGAAGATGATGCCACCCGCTGTGGTCGTAAGGGGCCGGACTCCATTGCCGCTCTAGCAAAAATACTGTCCGGCTTGTACAAGGGAGAAGAAGAGGAGTTCCTCCGTATCAAGCCGCGGGACGGATTCTCCATGTACAACCCTCCAAGCTGGGTAAGCCACCGCTTTTCATACCCTTCCTTTCCGCATTTTTGCAACAAATATCTTACTTTGCCCGTTCACCGCAGGAGCTGCGTAAGGCAGTAAGGGAGATCAAAAGCCCGCCTCCACAACCAGAGGATCCTGAACGGCCCCTCGACCCCGGCCTCCAAGAGGATTCGGACATATTCGTTGAGCTGATTGACAGTATATTTTATTAATTAAGCTGCGATCAGGCCATGGTGGCTATTATAGCGGACTATCCGGGGCTACTTGTCGTGGTTCTAAGTCTGACAGTAGAATGGGGGGTAGGTATGGAGAGGCAAGATCCTAGCTATGGAGTAGTTGTATACGCAAGGGATTTACGAGTTCAGGCCCTTCTCGGAGGAAGTAATAGCCCTACGTCTCGGAGCCCGGAGGTGGTCGACTGGACTGTATGCGTATGAGTTACAGGGGTGCGAACCCTTCTACCTGTGGAGGGGGGTGGCTTATATAGAGTGCGCCGGGACCCCAGCCAGCCCACGTAGTAGAGGGTTTAAGGTGCATTAAAGCTAGGCGTTACTGGTAACGCCTTACATAAAGTGTCATTAAGGTCATAAAGACTATTTAACTACAGACCGTTTGGGTTCCGAGTGGCTCTTGGACTCCTGGAAGTCGAGTGGGTCTTCATGGTCGAGTGTATTTGAACCTGTCGAGTGGAAACCTACTAGGTCGACTGGAAGGCTGCTTCTCTTGTGAGTGTCCTTGTGGAGGGTACCTTCGGGCAGGTCTATGACCCTACCCCAGGTACATGACTTCATCATTAGCCCCCGAATGGATCGAGGTTTGAGTGAGGAAGGAGTTGATAATCTTTCCGACATGTTCTTCGTGTTGTGAGTGCGTCTTACTCTGGATCAACGACCTTTTAGTGATGGCATCAACTTCTCTTTCAATCGCCTTTGATCCATTCTTCACGTTTGTCGAGTGAACTTTGTGAACACGAGGATTTCGAGCTGACGGATCGGAGGAAATCTGTTATCTGATGAGTTGCTCTGCAGTTAGCGGATTTCGCGGGATCCGAATTTTGGGAAGCGCGCGAAGCGGAGAAAACCACGACACTCGGATGGGATAAGACGATGATGCCTCGATCTTCGTGCCGCCTTTTTCGCCACGTATTGTGCGCGCGCCTGTTGCGGGATTGCGACGGGATTGCCTGGGCCTACCGGTCAGCCACTCAGAAGCGGCCCCATATAAAGCGTTGGACCGGGCATTTGAACAGTGCGACCTCAGACTTCTCCTCTCTCCGCCTCCAAACCTTCTCGCCGCGCTCTTCGTCTGTCCAGCGCCGAAGCTCGGTACTTGCCTCACCGGCGACCATGGTGAAGGAGAAGACTGCAGCCCTGGAACGGGTGAAGAAGGCGGCGGCGAAGGCCAAGGGGAGAGCGCCTAGTCGGGGCGGCTCCTCTTCGCGGTCCAAGCTGCCGCAGGGCTGGGTCCAAGGAGACTGGATCCGCTCGACCATCACCGAGAAGGATCTCACCGATCTGGCCAATGAAGGACTGATCCCCCATGGGTCGGCGAGGCTTCCTGGCAGTGCGGAGTGGCAACCGCAACTGAAGAGGGTGAGTGCGTCCTCCCGCCACCCACGTAGATCGGGGGTTTTCTGCCGCCAAAATCCTTTTTCCAGGGGTTTTGAACTTTTTGGAGCGCAACTCCATCATTTCACTCCAAACTCCATTGTCTATCTTGCTGCTTGCTTTCGCTATGTGAGAATTTCTTGGGTTGTCGACCGACCTTGGGGTCTCTTCAAGCACATATTCACCGTCGCTCTCAGACGGTGAAGAAAGCGAGCCCGAATGACGAGAGGACCCAAGTAATCCAGATGTGTGGGGACTCGGGGTCCAGATGAGGGGAAGAGCGCCTTTCCAGCTATGACTCTCCCGACTCGGTTAGAGGGTGGCGATCGACCTGGTTTTCTTGCCAAGACCAGCCGACGCCTTGAGGCAGTCAGGGCTCCCTCCTTTCTCCATGAGTCGAGTGAACAAGCCATCTTCCTGAAGGTGTTACCAGAGGAGAAGGCCCAAGTAAAGTTGCTGATGGACCATGTAGTCCAGCTTATTCGCGATGGGGTGACCGGCATGGATCTCCTGGAGGTTTTTCTCCGACGGCGTATTCAGCCACTACAATACCGAGGACATCCGATGTGGATGTACTCTGGTACGGATGATACCACTCGGGTCCATCCAGAGGAGGTCGATGGCGCCACGCTAGAGAAGTGGATGACTGCCATCACAGGAAACAAGGACAACCCTCGCGGAGCTAGGAGGATTCCACCACTCGACCAAAGTTACCAACTGCATAAGGTATAACCACTTATCTCCGATCGTGATTACGCTGCATTCATTCTGTTTTGATGCCAATTCATCGACTGAATTTCACCTTGTTTTGTTGTCTTCTAGGTCACCACTGAGATGTACTCGATGCCCAACGGGGCGCAGGAAACAGTCGAAGAAGAAGAAGGAAGTGGAGGTGAAAGTCCGGAGGAATGGGAATCCAACGGCGAGGAGGATGAGGAGGATGATAGCTCAGATGACGAGGAGGAGAAGGAGGAAGACGTCGATCCTCCTCGCTCGGAGGGAAGGTCCAAGTTGACGCATGACCCGGCGGCCGGGCGCGGCAAAGCTGTTGTGCCCACCGGGCAGTCGACGAAGCGACCTAGGACAACTTCTCCCGCGCCAACTGAGAAACCGCCAAGCAACCTCGGCGACGTCGTCAAAGTCGGCGAAGGCCCTGCCCAAGATGCGAATGGTCATTCCCACCATCTCCGTGTAACCAATGAACCTTGTATTTCCTTATTCAACATGAGTGAACTTTTGGTCGACTTGATGACTGATCAGCCGATTCTTGAAATCTCTGATTGCCGCTACCTCCGAGACTTCAGCCAAGCACGAAGATCGGAAATGGAGGATGCGGCCACCTCCAACCTTGGTAAGATCTACGAGGTTTCGCTTTTAGTCGATTGGAGCTTTTAGTTGATTGGACTTCCATGTTTACTACGAATCTTTCTTGTAGTTCTGCCTCACGTCATTGATCTCCCGATGATGACGAGGAAGCGCTCATTGAGGAAGAGGAAGAACAAGAAAGTGCTTGGCAAGGCTGCTCAAGTCGCGGCGATTCACGAGATGCTGATTTCCAAGGAGGCAACCCCACTCGGACTTCTCAGATCTTTCATTTGTGCGTTGACAAGTGCCCGACACACTTCGTCGACTGCTGATCCACCATCTCTCTTTGCTACACACCACGTCCCGGAAGACCAAGTAAGTGCTGCTAAGGAGGCCATACGCCAGGCAGGGATCATGATGGAGTAGGTGAAAGCGGCCCGAGAGGCTAGTCAGGCGGCCTATGATGCTAGTTCAGCTCTCCAGAGCAATGTCCAAGTAAGTCGATCGTTGCTTGCTTTGTTAGGATATGCTACCAAAACTGCTTCCTTCCGGAGATTTCCATATCTGTACACCACCGGGTGTGTGTGTTGATTGAACTTTGTGGGGGCATCGCTGAGTGCACCCACCGGGTGTAGTCCTCGAGATTGTGGTCATCGCGTGCGATCGGCTATAGTCTTTATGCTGTGAACTTCTTCACTCGACCTGGACGGACCAAGTCGAATGGAACCGTAAAACCGGTGGGGGCACGCTAAGTGCACCCACTGGGTGTAGTCCCCGAGACTACTGTCGAATGTTTTGATTCGACTGTAGTCTTAGAAATGCTACTATTTTCCTTAATCACTCGGAAGTGACCTGTCTTTGATGTCTTTCGTTGGTTGACTCTTTGTAGAAATCTTGCGAGCTTGTGGCTCGCTATACTGAATTAGAGAAAAAGCAAATCCAGCTCAACCTCGATTTGAAGCTTGCTCAGGAGAATTTGCAGAAGGCAAAGGATGAAGCAAAAGGTATGGCTAGTGAGAATTTTTGACGACTGCCTTTGTTTTTCTGTTCATTCTCAACTCTGTTCTCATTGTTGCTTTGCAGATAAACTGGAAGAGACTTTGAAGAAGAAGGACCTTGATCTTGTAGAGGCACAGAAGGCGGCTTTGGAGAAAACAAAGCTCGCTGAAGAGAAGCTTGCCTCAGTCGACAAACTCGAAGATGAAAATGCCAAGCTGAAAGCCTCTCTTGACGCGGCTAACAAGGAAGTTAGTCGACTGAAGAACGACAAGATTGTTCTGTCTGACAAGGTTGGCAAACTGGCGGGGAAGCGAAACGACCTAGAGATTTATCTTGGAGGGCTCGCCAAGAAGCTGTTTCTCATGCTTGAAGGTAATCTCTTTTATCCGACTGTCTTGCTCTCACCAGCTCATCACATGATCGTTATTTTGAGTCTAAGCTGTGTTTTCAGAATTCTGCCAAAACTTTGAAGAAGAAACCCGGTCAGTGGAAACCAGCTTGGACCCCATCAATTCTCCCGTGAAGGACGGTTGCTATGAATGTGCTCCGACCGAGTCTCGCGTTGCTAAGCGTGGTGGATTATCTTGCTCGACCGAAAGTTGCAGTGTCGCGGATCGACTCGACTCTCTAGCGAGCAGACTCTTCGTAATGATCTTGAATCCCTGATGACTCGACTGAATGAGATTCCAAGTCGAGTGCAAGAATGGAAAAAGTCTTCTGTCAGGTGTGGTGCTGATGTTGCTCTATCTCTGGTCCGTGTCCACTACAAAGAAGCGCAAGAGGACAAGCTGGTGTCTCTCAAGGTTGCCAATACCAGGAAGCACGACTTCAGATCTTTCATGGAGACTTTCATCACTGCTGCTACCCGTATTGCCGACGGAATCGACCTCGACCAGTTTGTTGCACCTTCCAGTCCTCACGGAGGAGTAAAAAACTTCTAAGTCCCACTTTAAATTTGCCTCGGAATGCCGAGTGGTTTCTGTAACCGATAAACTTTAGCAGGCTTAACGCCTGAGCACCTTTGGATCCGTAGGACGTTTATCCGAACATGATTTTTCCTTTAACATGCTTTGTTTGCCTTTGAGAGAACTTTATTCCTCATTCGGAAGATATTCCGTTGAAATTCCAGTCGACTTGTGCTTCATCTATCCTGCAGGTAGAGATGGAACACAGACTGCGACTGACCTTGTCGTCCTTACGGATTTGGACGAACCGCATGTTGTACTTGTGGCGAAGCTCCGAAGGAGGAGGTAGCAGTCGACCTGCACCTCGTTGTCCTTGCGGATTGAGATGAACCGCACGTTGTACTTGTGGCGAAGCTCTGAAGGAGGAGATAGCAGTCGACCTGCACCTCGTCGTCCTTGCGGATTGGGATGAACCGCACGTTGTACTTGTGGCGAAGCTCCGAAGGAAGAGGTAGCAGTCGACCTGCACCTCGTCGTCCTTGCGGATTGGGATGAACCGCACGTTGTACTAGTGGCGAAGCTCTGAAGGAGGAGATAGCAGTCGACCTGCACCTCGTCGTCCTTGCGGATTGGGATGAACCGCACGTTGTACTTGTGGCGAAGCTCGAAGGAAGAGGTAGCGATCGACTGCATCTCGTCAGCCCCGGGCGGATTGGGATGAACTGCACGTTGTACTTGTGGTGAAGCTCCGAAGTAGGAGGTAGCAGTCGACCTGCACCTCGTCGTCCTTTCGGATTGGGATGAATTTCTTACTTAGGCGGGCACTGGGCTGCAGCTAAGCCCCCGAGTGGGAGGTTTGCTCTCCACTCGGTAGGATTTTTATTACTTAGGCGAACACTAGGTTGCAGCTAAGCCTCCGAGTGAGAGGTTTGCTCTCCACTCGGTAGGATTTTTATTACTTAGGCGAGCACTAGGCTGCAGCTAAGCCCCCGAGTGGGAGGTTTGCTCGCCACTCGGTAGGATTTCTATTACTTAGGCGAGCACTGGGCTGCAGCTAAGCCGCCGAGTGGGAGGTTTGCTCTCCACTCGGTAGGATTTTTATTACTTAGGCGAGCACTGGGCTGCAGCTAAGCCTCTGAGTGGGAGGTTTGCTCTCCACTCGGTAGGATTTTTATTACTTTGGATGTTTAAGGCGAATCCTTGGGCTGTTATAAGCCCCCGAGTGGGAGGCTGGCTCACCACTCGGTAGGATTTGAATACTTAGGCAAGTACTTGGACTGCAGCTAAGCCTCCGGGTGGGAGGCTGGCTCGCCACTCGGAAGGATTTTGAATACTTAGGCGAGTACTTGACTGCAGCTAAGCCTCCCGAGTGGGAGGCTGGCTCGCCACTCGGTAGGATTTTGAATACTTAGGCGAGTACTTGGACTGCAGCTAAGCCTCCGAGTGGGAGGCTGGATCGCCACTCGGTAGGATTTTGAATATTTAGGCGAGTACTTGGACTGCAGCTAAGCCTCTGAGTGGGAGGCTGGCTCGCCACTCGGTAGGATTTTGAATACTTAGGCGAGTACTTGGACTGCAGCTAAGCCCCCGAGGGGGACGCTGGCTCGCCACTTGGTAGGATTTTGAATACTTAGGCGAGTACTTGGACTGCAGCTAAGCCTCCGAGTGGGAGGTTGGCTCGCCACTCGGTAGGATTTTGAATACTTAGGCGAAGCGGATTCACAGCTAAGCCCCCGAGTGAGAGATTGGCTCGCACTCGAAATGATTTTTTTACAAACTTAGGCGAATCGGATTCATGACTAAGCCACCCAATCGGGGAAATTTCAACAAAAAGCAATAACAATCACCGGGAAAATTATAACATTCTTGTCTTAGATAAACTACAAAAGTACTTTTATTACATCTCAACCGAGTGTGTATTAAGTGTAAAAGGGCGGAGCAGCTCCGCTCCAAGCTTCGAGGCTCGTCGACACAGCGATCAACGTTGTAGAGATGATACGCTCCATTGTGGAGGACTCTTGTGACGATGAAGGGACCTTCCCAAGTGGGAGCAAGCTTGTGTGGTTTCTGTTGATCCACTCGGAGGACCAAATCTCCCTCTTGGAAGGCTCGACTCTTAACATTTCTGGCATGGAATCGACGCAAGTCTTGCTGATAGACAGTCGAACGGATCAGGGCCATCTCTCTCTCCTCTTCCAAGAGGTCAACTGCATCTTGCCGGGCTTGTTCCGCTTCTTCTTCAGAGTATAATTCGACTCGAGGCGCATTGTGAAGCAGGTCACTCGGCAGAACTGCTTCAGCTCCATAGACCAGGAATAATGGAGTTCTCCCAGTCGACCGATTAGGAGTGGTCCTCAATCCCCAGAGAACTGATGGAAGTTCGTCAACCCAAGCTCCTGCTGCGTGTTTGAGATCACACATCAGCCGTGGTTTCAGCCCTTTGAGAATGAGGCCGTTTGCACGCTCTGCCTGTCCATTCGACCGAGGATGAGCCATCGAAGCATAGTCGACCAGCGTGCCTTGAGAGGCGCAGAAGGCTTTGAACTTGTCATTATCAAGTTTGACCCATTGTCGGTGATGATGCTATGCGAACTCCATATATGAATATCAACTCTCTGATGAAACTGATAGCATTGCATGCATCGAGGTTCTTGATGGGCTTGGCTTCGATCCACTTGGTGAACTTGTCGACTGCTACTAGCAAATGAGTGAAGCCGCTTCTGCCAGTTCTCAACGGTCCAATCATGTCCAATCCCCAAACAGCGAAGGGCCAAACGAGTGGAATGGTCTTCAAGGCTGAGGCTGGCTTGTGCGACATGTTGGAATAGAACTGACATCCTTCACACTTGTCGACTATTTCTTTTGCCATTTCATTTGCTTTCGCCAAGAAATCCCGCTCGGTATGCTTTAGCCACAATGGTCCGAGAGGATGCATGATGGCCACAGGTTCCCAGTGGATATCCTCAAGAATTATCTCGACCTTCTTTCCGGCGTGATACACTTCGCCGACTCGATCGCGCTTTCTCGCATAATTGTCCCTTGATCACTGTAAAGGCCTTGGATCGACCAGACGATTTGTCGAGCCTCTTCTTCATTCTCTGGGAGCTCTTTCCTTAGGATATATGCGATATACAAAGATCGTCGATCGGGAGTGATGACCACAACTTCCATAATCAGGTCGACCACGGCTGGGACCTCAACTTCAGTCGGATCATTGGCACTTTTTTGCTGCAGGGATTCTTCTATGAAAGGATCCTCCTGCACTGATGGAGCATGAATGTGTTCCAAAAATACATCACTGGGAACGGCTTCCCTCTTGGACCCTATCTTCGCCAAATCATCCGCAGCTTGATTTTTCAGTCGGGGTATATGATGAAGCTCTAACCCATCGAATTTCTTCTCCAGCTTTCTCACTGCATTACAATAACCTGTCATACCTGGGCTTCTGACATCCCACTCCTTCATCACTTGATTAACAACCAGATCCGAGTCGCCATAGACCATAAGGCGACGGACGCCGAAAGTGAAATGGCCATGCTAACCCATACAGGAGTGCTTCATATTCTGCTTCGTTGTTGGAAGAATCAAAGTGGATCTGGAGAACGTACTTGAGCCTATCTCCTCGGGGAAAACCAATACAACCCCGCACGTAACCGTTCAGCATCTTGGAACCATCGAAAAATATAGTCCGGTGTTCCGAGTGAACTTGGGTCGGAAGCATTCGATCCACTCGGCGAGGAAATCTGCTATTGCTTGGGACTTGATGGCTTTCTTTGCCTCGAATTTGATATCAAGGGGAAGGAGTTCAATCGCCCATTTTGCCACTCGACCAGTTGCATCTCTGTTATGAAGAATTTCCGACAAAGGGGCGTCGTTGACGACTGTAATGGAATGATCAGAGAAATAATGAGCAACCTTCTTCGTGGTCATATAGATCCCATAAAGAAGCTTCTGATAGTGAGGGTATCTTTGCTTTGATGGGGTCACACTTCAGAAAGATAATAAACTGGGTGCTGAACTTTGAAGGCTTTTCCTTCTTCTTCCCGCTCGATCGTAAATGCACGGTAATCGACGACTTGTCCAAAGGGCTGCAATGTAAAGCAGCAAAGGCTCTTTGCTGATTGGAGCAGCAAGCACCGGTTGGGTGGAGAGCATAGCTTTGAGCTCGCAAACGCTGCATCGCCTTCTAGAGTCCACTCGAACTTGTCTCGACTTCTTCATCCCCGGTAAAGAGGCAATGCCTTTTCACCGAGGCGAGAGATGAATCGACTTAAAGCGCCAAGCATCCAAAGAAGATTCGGACATCGCACACACGACAGTATGGCGCTTCATTCGGAGTATGGTGCCAACCTTTTCGGGTTAGCATCGATTCCTCGCCGTAAATGAGAAAACCGAGTAACTTTCCACCAGAACTCCAAATGCACACTTTCATGGGTTAATCTTGATATCATACCTCCACGAGATTGGCAAATGTTTCAGCAAGGTCACCAACAGGTCGGAACCCTTTCGTGACTTGACCACTATATCATCCATGTACGCTTCCACATTCTCGACTGATTTGAGTGAGCAAACACTTACGAATCATCCTCATGAATGTGGCTCCGCATTCTTGAGACCGAATGGCATGGTGACGTAATGTATAAGCACCGAATGGAGTGATGAACGTTGTTTTAATCTCATCGGGTCCATACTGACGGATCTGATGGTACCTGGAATAGGCGTCTAAAAAGACAACCTCTCACATCCCGCAGCTTGAGTCGACTATTTGGTCGATGCGAGGAAGAGGGAATGATCTTTCGGGCAGGCCCGATTGATATGCTTGAAATCGATACACATGCGCAACGACTTGTCCTTCTTGGGGACCATGACAACGTTGGCGAGCCACTCGGAGTGGTAGATCTCTCGGATGAACTCTGCTAAGAGCCGAGCCACCTCCTTGCCAATGGCCTTTCTCTTCTAAACGGCGGACCACCGAAGATACTCTTTAACCGGTTTGAATTTCGGGTCGACTCGTAGGCGATGCTCAGCCAGCCCCCTGGGAACACCCGGCATGTCAGCAGGCTTCCATGCAAAGATGTCCCAGTTCTCACGGAGGAACTAGATGAGCGCTTCTTCCTATTTTGAGTCGAGTGTTTTTGAGATGTTGGTCGGAGCAGCATTGGGATCAGTCGGGTGAATGTGAACCTGTTTCGTCTCGCCAGTCGACTGAAATGCTGACTCCGTAGCGGGCTTCTTAGCTCGCAACAAATCACTCGGATCTGCAGTTTTCTGATACTCTTGTAGCTCTACCACTGCCAACTGAGCATCGGCAATCTTAGAACTTTTCTGGAAGCACTCTTATGCCTTCTTCCGATTGCCCGTGACAGTTATCACGCCCTTGGGACCAGGCATCTTCAGTTTAAGATACACGTAACATGGTCGGGCCATGAAACGTGCATAAGCTGGTCTCCCGAATACCGTGATAAGCGCCTGAAATCCACGACCTCAAAGGTCAACTTTTCTTTCCGGAAATGCTTTGAATCACCAAAAACTACATCAAGAGCAATTTGGCCGAGTGACTCAGCCTTCTTTCCAGGAATGACTCCGTGGAAGCTCATGTTGCTGGTACTGAGTCTGGACATCGGAATGCCCATCCCTTTCAACGTCTCCGCGTATAATATGTTCAAGCCACTACCACCATCCATCAGGACTTTGGTCAGTCGAGTGCCCTCAACAACTAGGTCGACCACCAATGCTTGCCTTCCAGGGGTGGCAATGTGCGTCGGATGATCAGACTGGTCGAATGTGATGGCGGTCTGGGACCATTTCAGATAATTCAGAGTCGCCAGAGCAACCAAGTTCACTTCCCGATTGATAACCTTCAATCGACTTTTGCTTTCGACGTCAGCAAAAATCATCAGGGTGGAATTGACCTGGGGATATCCACCATCACTGTCATCTCTGTCCTCAACTTTGTCTGTCTCCTTATCCTTATCCTTGAGCTGTTTCCCTTGGAACTGCTGAATCAAGAGCCGACACTGTCGAGTGGTATGTTTCGGGTAAATGAGTTTACCCTCTTCATCTTTCTTTGTATGAATATGACATGGCAAATCCAACACGTCGCTTCCATCCTGGTCTTTCACCTTCTTGGGGTTCCAAGGACCCTTGGGTTTCCCTTGAACTTTCCTCGGGTCACGGCCAAGGCCTCTCCGGAGCCGCTGGCTCGGCTTTATGCGCTTCGCTCCGGGATCGAATTTCCTCCGCCGCCTCATTGGCGGCTGATTTGTATTTACCACTCCGGAGCCGATCCTCTTCTTCACCATTTTCATACTTGGTGGCAATCTCCATCATCCGACTCAGGGTCATATCTCCGGTTCGACCAAATTTCAGACTCAATTCTCTGGTCTTGACACCTTCCTTGAAGGCACAGATCGCTGGTGATCGGATACATTCTCGACTGTGGTGCAAAGTGATCCACCTCTGGATATAATCTCTCAAAGTTTCACTCGACTTTTGCACACACGACTTCAACTCCACAAACCTGCCGGGTCGCTTGCAAGTTCCTTCAAATGTCCCGACAAACACTCGGGTAAGATCTTCCCAAGTGTAAATACTTTGGGTGCTAACTGATTCAACCACGCCTGGCTGAACCCTCCAACATAAGAGGCAAATGCTTCATGGCTACCTCATCGCTACACCGCCGATCTGAACCGCCACTCGGTAATCTTCAAGCCAAGTGTCGCTTGGATTCTCCGATGAACTTATCGACTCAGCCGCCAACTGAAGTTGGGAGGAATCACTGCGGCTCTGATGGCTCTGCTGAAACACTCTGGTCCCGAGACATGAACTCTGCTGCTGGAAGGAACGTCTCTATCGTGGCCGTCTCGGTGAGCTCTGTTCCTGTCGACCAAACCTTGAACGATAATAGATCTCGCATCAAAGCCTGGTTCCCTGGGGTCGACTGGAACTCTTCGCCCAGCACTGTGTTGGCATCTATCGTCCTGCTGCCGAGGAGCGTATGATCCACCCCTTGGGGGAGGAGTGGGCACTTGACGTCGATCGTTGCGATCGAATCGGTGCTCATACCGCTTTCATGACCCTTGTATTGATCATCACGCCGGCCCCCACGTTCCTCACGCCTCGGGGGCGATCTCGGACTGTGGGCCGACTGGACTGAATTCGCAGAGACAGATCGGCTATGAACCCTGTTCCGCGACTGGGATACAACTGAGTTTTGATCTCCTGCCGCCCGGAGCAGATCCCTGATTTGCTGCAAACCTCTACCCGCCTCTGACTGGGAAGGCTGAATTGACTCTGCTATACGGGCGGCAGCTGCTAAATTCTGAATCGGAGTTCGATATACCTGAGTTGGCGGTTGAAAGAGCTGGCGTCGACTGGATTCTGGAACCCTTGGTCGCGTCACGCTCGTCGAGTACTATTTGAAGATTCTCGGTCGAGTGCGCTCAGCCGTTAATAGCGCACATCCTCCAAGGCGCGAGCCTCACGGGTTTCTCCAACGATAGGAGTGTGAAGTGCATCCATGTTCCGACGACGAAGCTCCTCCCTCTGGAGCGAAGTGAGGGGCTCGGGCAAGTACTCTTCATGGGCTTGCACCGGATCGCCTCCACCGCCACCTTCGTTGGTGCGGGTGAATCTAGGGGGACTGCGTGGTCCATCAACCATCAGAAGCCGGGTCAGTGCTATCGCATTCGGACGCAGTCTCTACGGAGCCAGTCGAACAGGCCGTAGAGAGATTCGTCGGGCTCGATCGCCGCGACTTGGGCGATGGCCGACTGGCGGGCCATCGCATGCCTCACCCACCGCTGAAGCCTCGACCGACCGGAATGCTTGCGCCGGTGGGAGACTGGGAGTGAAGACAGCACAGGAGCCGACCCATACTGGGTCGACGGTTGCCGCAGGAGGACGCCGCGGACACACGCGCGAAAGTGCGTCGCCCCGCGAACGGGGAGCGCATCCATGTCGAGTGGAGCCTCCTGAAGCCAAGCGGAGTCGCCGGGCGCATTTAACGTGAGCGCACCGAGACGGATCTCGTGGCCATCGACCGTAACTCCACTTGAAACCATGATGTCAGAGATCGAAAGAATCCCAACTTCTCCAACAATTCGCTAGAACACCGCCCCACGGTGGGCGCCAACCGTCGTGGTTCTAAGTCCCGACAAGAGAATGGGGGTAGGTATGGGGAGGCAAGATCCTAGCTATGGAGTAGTTGTATACGCAAGGGATTTACAAGTTCAGGCCCTTCTCGGAGGAAGTAATAGCCCTACGTCTCGGAGCCCGGAGGCGGCCGACTGGATTGTATGCGTATGAGTTACAGGGGTGCGAACCCTTCTACCTGTGGAGGGGGGTGGCTTATAAAGAGTGCGCCAGGACCCCAGCCAGCCCACGTAGTAGAGGGTTTAAGGTGCGTTAAAGCTAGGCGTTCGGGTAACGCCTTACATAAAGTGTCATTAAGGTCATAAAGACTATTTAACTACAGACCGCTTGGGTTCCGAGTGGCTCTTGGACTCCTCGGAAGTCGAGTGGGTCTTCATGGTCGAAAGTGTCTTTGAACTGTCCGAGTGGAAACCTACCAGGTCGACTGGAAGGCTGCTTCTCTTGTGAGTGTCCTTGTGGAGGGTACCTTTGGGCAGGTCTATGACCCTACCCCAGGTACATGACTTCATCACTACTCCCTGCCTCTCAGGTAAGTGAGACCAGAGTCCCAACCTTTGAGAAGTATCCCTTTCCACGCACTTCACCCACCGTATCTGTACGACGTTCTATAGGGAAGGTCCTCGGGACACCATGCTGAGCCTGTGGCGAATCGCCAACGAGGGGCGCCGAAGCCGGGCAGGCTGAAACAGAAGGCGGTCCGGACAGAGACGCTGGCATAGAGGTACTTTACAAAACCTCACTCCGCGATCATCATATTTTAAAATGCAGTAATACCCATGTTTCGATGAAGGAAAAGCTCTCGCCGGACTATATCCGGAGAGATCGCCGATCACGCCTCTACTAGCCGGGCTCCAAGGCCGGACACAGAGGCGGAAGCTAACACGGGGCACCCGCCAGATGCTCCTCCGACAGAGGATGCGGATAAAATATCTGCCACAAATTCTGAGGTGGAGAGCTCCATGAATCACAGGCGTCGCCGGGCCATACTCCGCGACGCGTGTTTCTCCCAAGAGGCTTTTGATGCCTTCAACTCAGGAGACGCGTACATCCGTGCTGGTCAAAATGGACTTGCCAGAGCCACGGATCAGTATGTAAAGGATATACGGGTAAGAAAATTTGATGATTATGTATAGCAGTAGCCCCTGAGACTTGAAACAGTTGGCACAACTGATTTAAGGATCATTATTTGCGCAGGTTCTTTCAGAGAAGAATACCCAATTGTCTCATGATCTTGAAGAGTGCAAGGCCCAGCTACGGGCCGCAATTGCCGCATTGTAGGAGTCCGAGAAGGCCTCCTCTGGTAACACTTGTTTCAAAGAATCATAGGTACCATATAGAGTGCGGCATGCCTGCAAATCTGACAATGAAATTGCAGATGACGCCGGAGTGAATCCGGATGAGCAACATGCCATACGACAGCGAAAGGCTGGCGAGCGCGTGCATACGCGCGTCATTCAGGAGAAAAATAATCTCCAAGATGCCAATACCCAGCTGAGTGTGGAACTAAAGGATGTTCGCACCTAGCTGTCGGACTCCGTTAAGGAGAATAAGCGGCTTCGACGCGGCATTTTCAGTAATTGCTTGAACAAACTTTTAAAAAGAGTTCGGCGAAGAAGCCGGCTAACAGAGTTATGTCTGCAGGCGTGCTGATGGGTCGTCCTCGGAGAGATGCCCGGGTCTGCGGGTGATCTTCTACCGGAGCTCTCACAACGGCACGAACAAGTTCGGCAGGTGATGCAAGGTATTGCCCAGGCCTTGTTGCCATCCGCCTCCCTGCCTGAAGGCATTGGAGAGCTTGCGGAGAAGCTCAAGGGAGCGCGGCGGCGCTTCCGATTATGGAAGATATCGGCCTGCCGTCAAGGTGCCAGGGAAGCCTGGGCCATGGTGAAGACGCGGTATACCAAGGCTGACCCAAACCACATGGTCGAGGTCGGACCTGTGGGGCGCGATAGGAAAGAGATCCCCGTCAGCTTGGTGTATCACCACGTAGAATTAGTCATTATATTCCCAACAGGATTGTAGGCTAGACAACCTGTTGGATGGTATAGAAGAAGAATTTAGTCGGTCGAAGTGACTATGTAATTTAAATGACATGTAGAATGTCTCTAGCCGGATTATAAATCATTTGTCATGGCGGACCTTTTTTCTTCGACCGCTGGACCCGATAGTCCGGAGTGTATCCGAATACCCGCTCAGTTATGTAAAAACCGGGGTATGCGTGGAGACCAGGCATAGGGGTCATAAGTTCTTGAACAGACAAGTACCCAACTAGTTATGTTATATTACATGGGTAGTAAGAAACATCTTCCAGGGAGAATAGTTCCGTTAAGGGTTCCTTTCCCTGGGTACGCATGCCCTAATGTGCATGTCCGAACTGCGAGAAGAGACGCAGGAAAAAAAACATCTGGGGGCAAGTGGAAAAAATAAAAAGTCATCTTTTATTCACCGACCGAATATTCCCTTAAGAACGCTAGCTTTCGGCTTCACCCAGTCCCGAGGTACACATCCCGCTGACCCGGCAAGAATAATCGCAGAGGTGCTCCCCTTATGCCCTAGCCGAATTAACGGGAACGTAGGGCATAAATACAAGAGCCAGGCAACCCAGCTTGGCCAAAACTTAAGTCATATTGATGCATATCATGGCGAAAAAAGGTAAATGCGGAAGAATAATACATGTTCGGGGCATGAAGCCCATAAAACAATTAAGCTTCTGTACAAGAAGCCCCCAGGTATAATGAGCGCGGCTAGCGCATCAAGATTGTGTAGATGAGACACAAGTTAGCCTTTTGAGGCCTTGAGGAGAAATAAGAAAAAAGAGAGAGGAGACAGATAACGTATATGCAAAAAATGGACAGGGGAAGGAGACTGTCAGGACCCCGATTCCAAGTCACATCGATCTAGCCGGTAACACCTCATATCACTTTGCGGCCTCACGCACGGTATTCCCACGGGTGTCGCCTTACCATGGCCCGGGACCGTTACCGCCTTTTGGCTCACGTATATGATAGTGTCGCTAGCATCCATATGAAAGAGAACCCGGGCCGACATGGCTAGTCGTGAACCCAAAGCGGCGCTAACCCATGGGGACAGGCATACATGAATCACATCGAACACGTCGGTCATCAGCGTATGAATCCGGGCTGTAGCACTGGGCTAGCAGGACTCCGGTAACCCGGGCTGTAGTAGGCTAGGCAGGACTCCGAATATCACCGCGTGACATTTCCCCGAAGGGACAAACACAGGAACGAAGTGAAACACATGCCGGCCAGTCAAGTGACCAGAGCAATAGTGCTGGGCTAGCAGGACTCCGGTGAACCGGGCTGGAGCGGACTACTATCGCTCAGGAAGCACTAGACTACATTTCCCCATATGAGAGGCTGCCAAGGATAAACAACTAGATTGTCGGATCCCACACATACCAAGCATTTCAAACATACACACAATATGCTCAATATGTGTAAATACAACATGGCATCACAACATAACTCTACGACTCAAATATTTATTCATTAGGCTCCGAGGAGCGAGATATTACAAACATGGGTCTCATGACCCAACACTCGAAAGCATACAAGTCAAAGCACAATCGGAAGCTTAACATGTCTCGAGTACAGACATCTACAAATGAAAAAAGGCTGGGAAGCCCGACTATCTACTACATCTCGCCGAAGGCACAAGATCGTAGCTGAGGTAACAAGCTAAACGTCGAAGTCCAAGCGGAACTACTAGCGAGACTGACGTCTCTCTGCAAAACATAAAATAAGCAAACGTGAGTACAAACGTACTCAGCAAGACTTACATCAGATCTAACTACATATGCATCATTATCAAAAGGGGGTGGTGGAGTTTGACTGCAGCAAGCCAGCTTTGACTCGGTGGCTATCCTGAACTACGACTGCAAGTAACTCCTTGAGGTGGCGCACACGAGTCCACATATTCACCATATCAATACACCACTATGGATCCGCTCCCGTCTCCCTACGAGAACGCCATCCATAGCACTCACGCTTATCTTGCGAGTTTTAGAGTATCCACTTTCACTTGTCTATGAACTGTTATAGGCAACCCGAAGTCCTTTACATGGACACGGCTATTCGAATAGATCATTTATAACCCTGCAGGGTGTACTTCTTCACACACGCTCTCACCACTTATCGCCGCGTTTACGACATGTACTCGGCAACCTTCAAGCGGAAGCCCAGCGAGGGTGTCGGCCACGACCGACTAACCACACAAGTCTTTAGTCCAAGTTTATCGCCTATTCGGGTTCCATCCGCAAGGAGATCCGCCGGGTGTCGCCACGGCCCCAAACGATGTGTGCAGGGTTCCCAAGCCCACCTCGACGGGTGGATCTACGCTTGGTACACCGTGCCACGGTGCCTAGTCCGTCCCAAGCCCACCTGCATCGCGTGCCACTTGGTAGACTACTAACACTACCTACAAACACCGTAAACTAGTTGCAACTCCTGGACAGAGATCAAGTTGATTAATAAGTCGAGAGGGGCACTTAAGCATTCCAATGTGTGGTAGTAACTGTTCATGGATCACAAACACAGAACTCAGTTCCTGAGGACGTCTGCAATGAGACAACCCACCATGTACTCCTACATGGCCTCTCACCGCTACCTTTACCAAATCGTATTCACACACTTAGCTCTCAACAGTAGGATATGTTCACCACATTCCAATTCATTCCCGATGAATCAGACCCGACTCAACTCTAAGCAATAGCAGGCATGACAAACAAGCATGATTGAGTAGGCACATCAGGGCTCAAACAATTCCTACTCATGCTAGTGGGTTTCATCTAATTACTGTGGAATGGTAGGTCATGCAGAGGATAAAGGGGTTCAGCTACCGCAGCAAGTAACAGATGAATTGTTGTTGTCCTAATGCAGTAACAGAGAGCAGGAGCGAGAGAGTGGGATTGTATCGGAATGAACAAGGGGGTTTTGCTTGCCTGGCACTTCTGAAGATATTATAGTTCTTCATCGGTGTCATCGAACTCATCGTTGGAACCACGTCTATCGAGAGGGGACAAACACCGACAAACAAGAAGAAACACAATCAATGCAATGCACAAACAAATGAATGACATGTCATGTTAAGGGACTAAATTGACCTAATGCAGCAGTAAGCCAAGTTAATTGAAGTGGAATTCAAACAAGGTTAAACTCCAACTCCAAATGCTAGTTCATAAATTGCCCTAATCATGATTCATCCTATTCAGTGAGGTTAACTTGTTCAATCATGCATGAAAATGGTACAGATTGATAGATTGGATTTTTCTAATAATTTTTCATATATAATTTATCTCATTTGGAGTTACGGTTGAATTTCTATGATTTTTTGAAGTTTAAAGCATTTTCTGGAATTTCTAAACCTTTCTGATTTATTTTTAATTCCAGAAAGGCTTTAATGCGTCAGCATGACCTCACGGTGACGTCAGCAAGTCAACGGGCGCTGTCCAGGTCAAATCTGACCAGCAGGACCCGCTGGTCAGTCTCACAGTGATGGCTAGGGTCACTGACATGTGGGGCCAGGTCAACAGGTGACGTGGCCGGGTCAAACTGACCTGTGGGGCCTACGGGTTTAGTTTGATCTAAACAAAACTAAAACAGGGTTAATTAGGAAGTGGGGCCCATATGTCAGTGGGTGTGGGTTCAATTAGTGGCGCCATTAGCTGCTAATGACGCTGCCACCTCAGCACGCCGGGGTTTTGGCCGGCGGCGACCAACAACGCGGCGACTTCACGGACTTGCGCTACGAGCGGCGGCTGGACGCGCGGAGACCACCAGGGCATAGCCCATCGTCGTCCGCATCCAGGGAAGCAGGTGGGAGGCTGCGGGGGCGCCGGAGCTCGCCGGAGCGAAGCTCAGGGCGGCGGCCGGAGTTCGGCTTCGACGGCGGGGCTAGCTACAGAGCGCAAAAGACGGCAGGGTTAGGGGGGGAAGTGCGGCGGAGCTCACAGCGGATTCGGCGGAGGTGTCAGCGTGCTCGGGGGAGCTCGGACGGCGGCGAGTCGGCGATGGATATCCGCGGCGGCCGACGATGAAGAAGTAGTCGGGGACAGCGCGTTGGAGCTCTTCCGGCCATGTGAGCTTACGGAGAGGACGAGGGTGGCACAGCGGAGCTCGGGGGCTGGTCCATGGGTCTAGTGCTGGCCGGTGGCCGCGGTGGTGACGAACGGTGGCGACGAACCCGTTCGGTGGTGAGAGAGAGAGGGATCCAGGGGAGGGGAAAGGACGAGGGGAACGAGGGAGAGGAGAGAGGGGCCACCAGGGGGTTCGTGGCATCGCGGTGGCGTGAGGGGGAGGCTCGGTAACGCCTCAGTGGAAGCAGGAGGTGGAGGCCTCCCAGCGAGCGCGTGCGTCATCGCCTCTGCCTACTGGCAGAGGTTGAAGATGGGACGGCTGCCTGGTGGGCTGGGCTGCCTAATGGGCCGACTACATGTAAGGCCAGGTAAGTGGCCCAGGTACTGTCTCTCTCTCTTCCTCTTTTAATTCTTGTTTTCTATTTTTCTGCAGCTTTGTGGCTTTATTAAAAATACTAAATCAATCCCAAAAATCATGCAACTGCTCATGACCACTGTTGGAAATATATCCTACAGTAAACATTTCAGTTTGGGATTATTTGAGCATTTAAATTATTTTATAGTATTTAAATGCCCAAATGTAAATAAGTAATGATTTAATTCAAAAATCCAGAATAGCCTCCAAAAATATGAAACCATTTTTGGCAGAGGGTTTAGCCAGGACCAAAGATGGTGAACATTTATGAAGGGCATTTTGGGTTCATTGAGAATATTTTTATTTGAACCTAGTTGATTTGGTTTGGTGCTTGGGTTTGAGCAATCCCCATTTCAACTTTCAATAAATTTAGACATGATGCAACAACCAAGCTAGCACTAGTGCATTGCAAGGCTAGGGATGTGACAACTCATCCCCACTAAACAAGAATCTCGTCCCGAGATTCAAGACGCGAGGTAAGAAGGCAGAGGGGACACTAGCTAACACGATCTTGTCGATCCAGATGTCTTTCTCGAGGATGTTGATTCATTGCCTCATATTGATCTTGACGTCTTTGCTTTCGAGAACTTCATCCAACACGACAACGACAGAGAGAAACTCTGCAGGAATCGATCTTCTTAAAGATCGAGCAACTCATGATCAACTCACGGAATGAGATGTTGAAACATCTCGAGTTGAGACACAAGACACATCGAGAGGGATGGAAGAACAAACGACGGGGTTTGATTTGGTGGGCAACAATTCCACACTTAGAAAGATGGTGGATGGTGTCAGATGGCGAGGAAATAATTGCCACGATCCCGTAACGGGGCACTTTAGAAAAGGTGACTCAAAGAACTGCTCCCTTAAGTGGCAAAAAGAATTACTTTTGATCCATAGATCATTGACACTCTTCGTACCAGCTTAAGGCAATTTACAATTGATCGTTGAAAGAGTTCGAAGGAATGGCATACCCGGACTAGGATGGATGATGTGGACTACCTTGTTGAAGACAACCAAATGGATGATTTGCTTATCATCGGAAATGGATGGGACCCATGGTAGGATCACCTCTGAAGATGATCCCGAACAACAATTGCTGAGAAGGCAATCCAAGGGAGATTGGCACAAGGCGGTGCAAGCTGGGAACAAAATGCAAATGTCGGAAAGGTTCCAACCATCATATCTGCCTGAGATACAGATCCGGTTGGTGATAGGATACTTCAGATTCAGCATGTCTGAAGGAAAGTTTGCAACACGATTCGACGAGATGGCGCTATGGATTCTCGAGGAATGAACTAAGATAGCAAGCTCCAAAACATGAGCTGGTTCTGCTAAACACATGTGAACACGCTGTCTCAGACAAGCATGACCACATGGTAGTCTTATGATAAAACACTACCAAGTTCAGGTGGGGAACCATCTTCGAGGATATTGGAATCTTGTGCATGAACTAGTATTCGCACAGCAACTCCGTTTCCTCTAACAAACCAATCAGTGGCTTGGTGTGCTAGGAACACATATGGAGTGGAGGCGCCAACCTATCAAACCATAGAGCACTTCGCGTGCATGAATGACTTGGGATGGTACCATAGGAAACAAAACAAACCTTTCTCGAATTCATGGCGGCAACTTACACCTAAAGCACATGAATTCGAGGAAGTCACTTCTTCCATCCAAGCATAGGCTTCATGAACGGAACACGAAGGCATTGCTTATAAATTCCCAACACTAGGTTGATGTTCAACATGACTCATGGGGGAGACAAAATGCTGTTGATGGGCTCAACAACAACTCATCGGAATTTCCATATCACTGGACTTCCACCATCATGTGAACACGGTGATAGCATTGGTCAGACCAAAAGATGTAATGGTATATGCTCGAGGGATCAACCACGAGTAAGACAACATTACGAGCATCGTTGGTACTGAATGATTTGATGATAGCCCACACTCAAATCAAAGGATGGATAAGACAATAGGTCCAAAGAATCGATCACGAGGGACCAATCGATGAAGATATCATCTTTCTTCAACACACACTACACAAGAATATCCCTTTGGAACGAACTAAGTTAGGCAAGCTTTTATCTTCCAACTCTCCAAGTTGTTGTCTAGTTTAACCAACTAGCTCAGGGATATCCAACACAGATTCTTGGAGAAAGGGTGGTTCACAAGAAACCAACTTGATCACGAGCTCAACATAACAGTCAGGAAACAACCCGGTAACACTTCCAAGAAGATATTTGGAGAGTCACGAACCACCGGTATGTTACTAAGCTCGAGAACAATCTTGCTTTTGAGGGCAAGACGATATGATCAAAGGAGTGAGGGATTGACACAATCCTAACTCATTGATCAAAGAGTGCACCAGAAATAAGGACTAGGTAGCACGATCAATCTTAGGATGATGATTTGATAACCAACACGCTAAGAATGATGATACTGTCCAACTACTACCAAGCAACTTGTTGCTAGGAGTATTGATTTCACACATCACGATTCACTTGTCGGCATTCCGGTTGCGACAACACGACACCGAGGAATGAACAATGATGGCGAGAAGTATCACTACGACAAGAATTCATAAGAGAAGGTGCAATTCTCATGATGTTCCTGACATAAAGTGGGTAATACTTCAGGATAGAACAGAATCAAAAGCTGGATGGGCACTTTGATCTGCGGAATACAACTGCTTTGACCCAATCCTAGAAATGGACAAGGTACTAGAGTTTATTTCTCCTAGTCATTCCAGAACAGGATGGCTTGATGGACCACAAGAAAAATGGGCATCGATGAGGACGAGAGCATGACTACTCCTGACTATCAACTGATAGACGGGGATCAGAATACAACTAAGGAGGGACAACTCGAGGAACATATAACTTTTTGAGTTGTGGAGGCATGGATTAGTATATCGAGCTAAGCTCAACATTTCTCCCGGATAACCCATGCAGAGAAGGTAGGACTGGCAGATTCACAACATAGGATAGGAAACTCATTGAGAGCACTCTTGTTGTGATCTTCCGGTTCAAGAGAACTTCTACCAAAATGGTTCATGGTATTTGGAAGAAAGGAATACCACGGACCTCGAGGACTATCGCAAAGTTACTAATATCCTAAAGGAACTAGCAAATACTAACAACATGAAGTAGGGTGAATCTCGGGTTCAAGAACCCAGGAATAGAATGCCTACTAACTAATAACATCGCGGGATGCTTTCAAGAATAATGGCCAGAATCATCACACTAGGGATACAAAAGCATTGCTAAATTTCTAGGTGACTTCCTAAACACCTAGGGTCATAATAATAGCTCCAACATAAACGCCGAGGCAACGGAGTACCTCAACTCACCGATTAGTGTGGTTAATCTGGCCCAAAGGAAAATCAAAACGGGAGGAAGGGATTTGCAAATGCATCAGACTAATTAGAAACCTGGGATGACTCGGACAGCATAACGGCTGTAAATGCTCAAAATGATTTGAGACATCCTGCAAAATAGTGGCATGACCACTCAACATCACAATAACAAGGTTCTGAGACCAGCTATGATCATACGGAAGTAGTAAAACTGAACTGGGATTTGAAACTATCAATACTATAAGTCTATGGATTAGTAACACGTCATCCTGATAGATAGATGAGAAGCCTAGTTCTTAAACCCCGTAGAAGAGAAGAGGATGACTCAGATTAGAAGGCCATGAGGTATAAGGAGTAAAAAGAGCCTTACGTTCCCTTCCACAATCAATTCCCTTATATAACTAAAGCATTTCTAGACTCAACTTCGACCGGTTTGGCTTGGTAATCCTACAGGCAGTCAGGCTCTGATACCAAAGTTGTCAGGACCCCGATTCCAAGTCACATCGATCTAGCCGGTAACACCTCATATCACTTTGCGGCCTCACGCACGGTATTCCCACGGGTGTCGCCTTACCATGGCCCGGGACCGTTTGCGCCTTTTGGCTCACGTATATGACAGTGTCGCTAGCATCCATATGACAGAGAACCGGGCCGACATGGCTAGTCGTGAACCCAAAGCGGCGCTTAACCCATGGGGACAGGCATACATGAATCACATCGAACATGTCGGTCATCAATGTATGAATTGGGCTGTATAGGGCTAGCAGGACTCGGTAACCCGGTCAGTAGCGTGCTAGGCAGGACTCGAATATCATCGTGTGACATTTCCCGAAGGCGATGCATATAGGAACGAAGTGAAACACATGCCGCCAGTCAAGTGTCCAAAGCAGTAGTGTTGGGCTAGCAGGACTCGGTGAACCGGCTCTAGCGGACTACCGTCAGCTCAGAAGCACTAGACTACATTTCCCCATATGAGAGGCTGCCAAGGATAAACAACTAGATTGTCGGATCCCACACATACCAAGCATTTCAAACATACACACAATATGCTCAATATGTGTAAATACAACATGGCATCACAACATAACTCTACGACTCAAATATTTATTCATTAGGCTCCGAGGAGCGAGATATTACAAACATGGGTCTCATGACCCAACACTCAGAGCATACAAGTCAAAGCACAAGCGGAAGCTTAACATGTCTGAGTACAGACATCTACAAATGAAAAAGGATAGGAAGCCTGACTATCTACCACATCCTGCCGAGGGCACAAGATCGTAGCTGAGGTAACAAGCTAAACGTCGAAGTCTAAGCGGAACTACTAGCGAGACTGACGGCTCTCTGCAAAACATAAAATAAGCAAACATGAGTACAAACGTACTCAGCAAGACTTACATCAGATCTAATTACATATGCATCATTATCAAAAGGGGGTGGTGGAGTTTGACTGCAGCAAGCCAGCTTTGACTCGGTGGCTATCCTGAACTACATTTGCAAGTAACTCCTTGAGGTGGCGCACACGAGTCCACATATTCACCATATCAATACACCACTATGGATCCGCTCCCGCCTCCTCACGAGAACGCCATCCATAGCACTCACGCTTATCTTGCGAGTTTTAGAGTATCCACTTTCACTTGTCTATGAACTGTTATAGGCAACCCAGAAGTCCTTTACCGCGGACACGGCTATTCGAATAGATCATTTATAACCCTGCAGGGGTGTACTTCTTCACACACGCTCTCACCACTTATCGCCGTTTACACGACATGTACTCGGCAACCTTCAAGCGGAAGCCCAGCGAGGGTGTCGGCCACGACCTGACTAACCACACAAGTCTCTAGTCCACGTTTATCGCCTATTCGGGTTCCATCCGCAAGGAGATCCGCCGGGTGTCGCCACGGCCCCAAATGATGTGTGCAGGGTTCCCAAGCCCACCTCGACGGGTGGATTCACGCTTGGTACACCATGCCATGGTGCCTAGTCTGTCCCAAGCCCACCTGCAGGTGCCACTTGGTAGACTACTAACACTACCTACAAACACCGTAAACTAGTTGCAACTCCCGGATGAGATCAAGTTGATTAATAAGTCGAGAGGGGCACTTAAGCATTCCAATGTGTGGTAGTAACTGTTCATGGATCACAAACACAGAACTCAGTTCCTGAGGACGGCTGCAATGAGACAACCCACCATGTACTCCTACATGGCCTCTCACCGCTACCTTTACCAAATCGTGTTCACACACTTAGCTCTCAACAAGAGGGACATGTTCACCACATTCCAATTCATTCCCGATGAATCGGACCTGACTCAACTCTAAGCAATAGCAGGCATGACAAACAAGCATGATTGACTAGGCACATCGTGGCTCAAACAACTCCTACTCATGCTAGTGGGTTTCATCTAATTATCGTGGAATGACAGGTCATGCGAGAGGATAAAGGGGTTCAGCTACAGAAGCAAGTAACAGATGAATCGTTGTTGTCCTAATGCAGTAACAGAGAGCAGGAGCGAGAGAGTGGGATTGTATCGGAATGAACAAGGGGGTTTTGCTTGCCTGGCACTTCTGAAGATATTATAGTTCTTCATCGGTGTCATCGAACTCATCGTCGGAACCATGTCTATCGAGAGGGGACAAACACCGACAAACAAGAAGAAACACAATCAATGCAATGCGCAAACAAATGAATGACATGTCATGTTAAGGGACTGAATTGACCTAATGCAGCAGTAAGCCAAGTTAATTGAAGTGGAATTCAAACAAGGTTAAACTCCAACTCCAAATGCTAGTTCATAAATTGCCGTAATCATGATTCATCCTATTCAGTGAGGTTAGCTTGTTCAATCATGCATGAAAATGGTACAGATGGATTGATTGGATTTTTCTGATAATTTTTCATATATAATTTATCTCATTTGGAGTTACGGTTGAATTTCTATGATTTTTTGAAGTTTAAAGCATTTTCTAGAATTTCTAAACCTTTCTGATTTATTTTTAATTCTAGAAAGGCTTTAATGCATCAGCATGACCTCACGGTGACGTCAGCAAGTCAACGGGCGCTGTCCAGGTCAAATCTGACCAGCAGGACCCGCTGGTCGATCTCACGATGGATGGCTAGGGTCACTGACATGTGGGGCCAGGTCAACAGGTGACGTGGCCGGGTCAAACTGATCTGTGGGGCCTACGGGTTTAGTTTGATCTAAACAAAACTAAAACAGGGTTATTTAAGAAGTGGGGCCCATATGTCAGTGGGTGTGGGTTCAATTAGTGGCGCCATTAGCTGCTAATGACGCTGCCACCTCAGCACGCCGGGGTTTTGGCCGGCAGCGACCAACTACGCGGCGGCGACTCGCCGGACTTGCGCTACGAGCGGCGGCTGGTCGCGCGGAGACCACCGGGGCATAGCCCATCATCGTCCGCATCCAGGGACGCAGGTGGGAGGCTGCGGGGGCGCCGGAGCTCGCCAGAGGGAAGCTCAGGGCGGCGGCCGGAGTTCGGCTTCGACGGCGGCGCTAGCTACAGAGCGCAAAAGACGACAGGGTTAGGGGGGGAAGTGCGGTGGAGCTCACAGCGGATTCGGCGGAGGTGTCAGCGTGTTCGGGGGAGCTCGGACGGCGGCGAGTCGGCGATGGAGATCCGCGGCGGCCGACGATGAAGAAGTGGTCGGGGACAGCGCGTTGGAGCTCTTCCGGCCATGTGAGCTTACGGAGAGGACGAGGGTGGCACGGCGGAGCTCGGCGGCTGGTCCATGGGTCTAGTGCTGGCCGGTGGCCGCGGTGGTGACGAACGGCGGCGACGAACCCGTTCGGTGGTGAGAGAGATAGGGATCCAGGGGAGGGGAAAGGACGAGGGGAACGAGGGAGAGGAGAGTGGGGCCACCAGGGGGTTCGTGGCATCGCGGTGGCGTGAGGGAGGAGGCTCGGTAAAGCCTCGGTGGAAGCAGGAGGTGGAGGCCTCCCAGCGAGCGCGTGCGTCATCGCCTCTGCCTACTGGCAGAGGTTGAAGATGGCACGGCTGCCTGGTGGGCTGGGCTGCCTAATGGGCCGGCTACAGGTAAGGCCAGGTAAGTGGCCCAGGTACTCTCTCTCTCTCTCTCTCTCTCTCTCTCTTCCTCATTTAATTCCTGTTTTCTATTTTTCTACAGCTTTGTGGCTTTACTAAAAATACTAAATCAATCCCAAAAATCATGCAACTGCTCATGACCACTGTTGGAAATATATCCTACAGTAAACATTTCAGTTTGGGATTATTTGAGCATTTAAATTATTTTATAGTATTTAAATGCCCAAATGTAAATAAGTAATGATTTAATTCAAAAATCCAGAATAGCCTCCAAAAATATGAAACCATTTTTGGCAGAGGGTTTAGCCAGGACCAAAGATGGTGAACATTTATGAAGGGCATTTTGGGTTCATTGAGAATATTTTTATTTGAACCTAGTTGATTTGGTTTGGTGCTAGGGTTTGAGCAATCCCCATTTCAACTTTCAATAAATTTAGACATGATGCAACAACCAAGCTAGCACTAGTGCATTGCAAGGCTAGGGATGTGACAGAGACGAACATAGAGTCTGGCGCTAGGTGTAGAATCTTCGGAGTCTGGCAGCGTTCCATGAGTTTGGCTCGAGTCGGTTATCCGATGCATCCCGCAGACGGTACTCTCCGCCGATCAGAACTTGGTCGATAATGAAGGGACCCTCCCATTTGGGCTTGAGCTTGTCCTTTTTCTTCTCCGGCAACCGTAGAACTAACTCGCCAACATTATAAGTTTTGGCCCGTACTTCTCTGCTCTGGTATCTTCGAGCCTGTTGCTGATAGAATGTGGAACGCGCTTTTGCCATGTCACGCTCCTCCTCGAGGGCGTCCAAGCTGTCCTGCCGATCGAGCTCGGCCTCTCTTTCTTCATACATGCGCACTCGTGGTGAGTCAAGAATTATGTCGCAGGGCAGAACCGCCTCTGCACCGTACATCATGAAGAACGGTGTGTATCCGGTAGTGCGATTCGGCGTGGTCCGCAGCCCCCAGAGTACGGAGTCGAGCTCCTCTACCCAGTGCGTGTTTGATTCCTTTAAGGACCACACGAATCTGGGTTTGATGCCACTCATGATAAGACCATTTTCTCACTCGACTTGACCGTTAGTTTGTGGGTGATATACAGAAGCGTAATCTAGCTTGATGCCCATGTTGCTGCACCATAGTTTTACTTCTTCGGTAGTGAAGTTCGTGTCGTTGTCAGTCATGATGCTGTGGGGGATGCCATAACGGTGTCAACCCCGGATATAAAGTCTACCACCGGTCTGGATTCGGCCGTCTTAACAGGTTTGGCTTCTATCCATTTGGTGAATTTATCCACCATGACCAGTAAGTATATTTTTCTTATGGGTTCCCCCTTTAAGGGGTCCGACCATGTCCAGCCCCCAGACTGTGAAAGGCCAGGTGATGGGGATTGTTTGTAGGGCAACAGGCGGCATATGGCTTTGGTTTGCAAAAATCTGGCAACCGACGCAGCGTTGGACCAAGTCCTGAGCATCCGCCCGGGCCGTCGGCCAATAGAATCCTGTACGGAAGGCCTTACTTACGAGGGCCCGGGCTACGGCGTGGTGGCCACCGAGTCCCGCATGGATTTCTGCCAGAAGCTTCCGCCCTTCCTCTTCGGAGATGCACCTTTGAAGGACTCCGGTGATGCTTTTCTTATAAAGCTCTCCCTCGTGGACTTTGTAAGCTTTAGATCGCCGCACAATGCAGCGTGCCTCATTTTGGTCCTCGGGAAGTTCCTGCCTGGTTAGGTAGGCCAGGAATGGTTCAGTCCATGGGGCGATGACGGCCATTATTACGTGGGCTGAAGGTGTTATTTCGGTGGCGGAGCCACCGATTATGTCAGAGTGTTCGGTATCTGGCGTTGTAGCCGGGTCCGGACTGTTGTTGCCGGTGTCCCCTTCCCATACCACGGATGGCTTAAATAGCCTTTCCAAGAAGATGTTGGGTGGGACCGTATCGCGCTTAGTGCCGATACAGGCGAGGATATCCGCCTCCTGATTGTTTTCTCGAGCCACATGGTGGAATTCGAGCCCCTCGAACCGAGCTGACATCTTGAGGACGACATTGCGATGAGCCGCCATTTTCGGATCTTTAGTGTCGAAGTATCCATTTATTTGGGATATTGCGAGGTTCGAGTCCCCACGCACCTCCAGGCGTCGAATGCCCATGGAGACTGCCATCCGGAGACCATGTAGCAGGGCCTTGTATTCGGCTGCATTATTGGAGTCCGTGTACAGTATTTGGAGTACATATTGGACTGTATCTCCGGCAGGGGACGTCAGGATGACGCCCCAGACCAGCCAGCATTTTGGAGCCGTCTAAGTGCATAATCCAATTAGAGTATGCACCGTACTCTTTAGGGAGTTCGGCCTCTGTCCATTCGGCGACAAAATCGGCCAATACCTGCGATTTAATGGCTCGCCGAGGTTTATATGTTATGTCGAACGGGAGGAGCTCAATGGCCCATTTGGCAATCCGGCCCGTGGCGTCGTGGTTGTTTATTATGTCATTCAATGGCACTTCTGAGGCCACTGTAATTGAACACTCTTGAAAGTAGTGTCGTAGCTTCCGGGATGCCATGAATACCGCATATGCTATCCTCTGAAAATGCGGGTACCGTGATTTGCACGGAGTGAGGACGGTGGATACATAATATACCGGCTTTTGAAGGGGGGACTTGTGTCCGTCCGTTTCTCGTTCGACGACGAGCACTGCGCTTACAACTTGATGAGTTGCTCCTATGTACATTAGTATTGGTTCGCCGATGCTTGGCGCGGCCACGATTGGGTTGGTGGCCAGAATGGTCTTTATTTCTTCCAATCTGGCCGTGGCCGTGTCTGTCCACTCGAAGTGTTCGGTGCACCGAAGGAGGCGATAAAGCGGTAACGCTTTCTCTCCTAAGCGGGAGATAAAGTGGCTTAGGGCCGCCACGCATCCAGTTAATTTCTGGATTTGCTTGAGGTCAGTTGGGATGGCCAATCGTGATGTGGCTCGGATTTTAGCCGGATTTGCTTCAATTCCTCTACTGGAGACGATGAAACCCAGGAGCTTTCCGGCGGGTACGCCGAAGATGCATTTTTCCGGATTTGACTATTTCATCCGCTGGTTTGAAAGAGGTGGATTTGGATCTCTTTTCGACTATCACATCATCCCTGACAACGGTCGTGCGTAGCACAGTTAACTCATCTGCCGCGAGGGCTTCAGATAGTGCTTCGAGGGCCAGTGCGGCTGTTTTGTTTTCGGCGCGGAGCGCTATGTCCGGATCACTAGCTAGAGTGATAATTCCATTGGGCCCAAGCATTTTGAGCTTCATGTATCCATAATGGGGTAAGGCTTGGAAGATCGTGAATTTCTCCCACCCTAAAAGGGCGTGGTATCCGCTACTAAACGGGGCCACTGTGAATGTGATTTCTTCGGACCTGTAATTTTCCGGTGTGCCGAATACCACATCTAGTGTGATTTTCCCAGCACAACGTGCTTCCCGACTGGGGATGATTCCTCTAAAGGTTGTGCTGCTTTGCTCAATGCGGTTCCAGTCAATTTCCATTTTTTGGAGAGTTTCTTCATAAATGAGGTTTAATACGCTGCCGCCGTCCATGGGCACTTTAGTAAGCCGAAAGCCGTCCACAATTGGACTGAGGACCAATGCGGCTGGTGCCCGGGCTGTTCGGAATTTAGGTTCGTCACTGGCATTGAAAGTAATAGCTGTGTCGCTCCATTGATTTGTTGCTGCCACCTGGCAGATCTCGGCGAGGCTGCGGAGTGCTCGCTTGCACCTATTATTTGAGGCGAATGTCTCGAAGAGTGTAAAAACTGTATTGTAGTCCATGGGATGTTGCTCTGCGGTCTTTTGAATGAGGAGATCCTCACCGCTTTTGGCGACCTGCCAGAGTACCCAACACGCTCTAAGGCTATGTGTTGGTATGGTATCCACCGTACTGTGAATTTTGCAGGGTCCGTTAAGCCATCCCTCCAATACGGTTCCATGCCCTGTAGTGGGCTTTTGCTTTTTTGCAATTGAATCGGGTGACTTACGAGGATGCACCCTTTTAATTCGGACTGGGTGTTTAGTCAGAGCCGGATTATCCCAAAATTTTGTTTCGATTTTCCAAGCACTTTCCATCGCAGAGTACTTCCGTACTATGGCCGCCAAGTCAGCGAAGTTTGCTATGTTGCGGCGGCTTATGGCGTTAAGGATTCCCTTGTCCGTGCAATTATTGCAGAAGAATGAGATTGCGTCTTCCTCGCGACAGTCCTTGACCTTGTACATTACAAGGAGGAATCTGGCCCAATAGTGATGTACTGTTTCCTGGGGCTCCTGTTTAATGTGGGAGAGATCGCTTGTATCTGGGTGGGTGGGCGGATTTAAGTCCGGACCCTGACCCGATCTGAGACCCAGGGGCATGGGAGTTTTCGATCTTGGAAGTTTGGGCTCCGGGATGTCGCCCGATAGGTCTGGCCCACTGCCTGATTCTAGGCTCGAGGCTTGGGCGATGTCCTTCCATAGACGAGTATCCGGCTCGGAGAGCTCTGGAATCCGGACATAGTTTGTCCTCAAGATAGAGGAAGAATTGCCGCATCGTTCCTCCACCAACACTACCTGATGGGTGACCAACGGAGAGTTAATCTCCCTTTGACCGGGTTTAAGCCCAATCCGATCATAGTCCATAGCGACTCCAAAAGCGGCGATGCAATCCAAGAGCTCGTTTAGGGAGGAGAGCTCTATTGGACCCATCTGCTCGGCAAGTTCTGAGATGACGTGGAGGTTCTTTTCGATGACCCGAGAAGTCATCATCGGCGCAGCAGCCGAATGGGCGGTCATGACGAAACCGCCTAGTTGGAGAGTTTGGCTGACAGCCAGGGCTCCCCCAGAGGTGACGCTGTCCTTGAAAACGAGACGAGGCATCCTTCCTTACGGTGACGGCACCGTGGAACGCTCAATGAAAGCACCAATGTCGGTGTCAAAACCGGCAGATCTCGAGTAGGGGGTCCCGAACCGTGCATCTAAGGCGGATGGTAACAGGAGGCAGGGGACACGATGTTTACCCAGGTTTGGGCCCTCTCTATGGTGGTAATACCCTACTTCCTGCTTGATTGATCTTGATGATATGAGTAGTACAAGAGTTGATCTACCACGAGATCGTAGAGGCTAAACCCTAGAAGCTAGCCTATGGTATGATTGTTGTCGCCCTACGGACTAAACCCTCCAGTTTATATAGACATCGGAGGGGGCTAGGGTTACACAGAGTCAGTTACAATGGGAGGAGATCTACATATCTGTATCGCCAAGCTTTCCTTCCACGCCAAGGAGAGTCCCATCCGGACATGAGACGAAGTCTTCAATCTTGTATCTTCATAGTCCAACAGTCCGGCCAAAGGATATAGTCCGGCTGTCCGGATACCCCCTAATCCAAGACTCCCTCACTACCAACTCTAAAGAATACATTGAACCAAACCCCAAGAGTGATATCCATGTTTATCGTGCAAGGATGCAAAAGTGAACTAGCAAGGAGTAATACAAGCTATCCCCTTAGTTCCATTGCCATGGAGGTTAAGAGCGAGGAAAATATTTTTGCGGAGTCCAAATTCACATTGCCAAAGGTTCAGAGAGGAGGTCAATATTATGTTAGGAACACATCAATAACTTTCATAGACAAAAGAAATCAAGCATTAGCGATCGCTTCAAAAACAACCTGAGGCATACCAGGTACAATAGCAAGATCATATGTCTGTGTTATTAAACCACTCGACTACTTATGCAGCACTGAGTGCAAGCCTATGCCTCGCACTTAAGTGAATGATAGAAAATGGTTGTGGTTTTTGAGAAATTAAAAACAAAGAAAATCTTGCATCAATGCATCTGACCATTAAGCAATGAAGAAGGCCCTATGATCGATGTAAGCGCAAGGAGTAGCGATCGCCATGCAACTAGGATGCACACAGAGCTATGAATATGTGAAAGCTCTCCTATGGACTAAGTGGCGTGCATCAACTTGCTTGCTCGTGAAGACCTAGAGCTTTTGAGGATGCTCATCATCAGAATATACAACCCAAATTATTTAGTGTAGGTTTCCCGCTAGTATGAAACATGAAGCTCATGAAACTTTCTATTTGACAATGCATGAAGTGGTGCTATTTTGAAGCACAAGTGTGGTAAAAGGATAGTAGCATGCCCCTTCTCTCTCTTTTTCTTAATTTTGTTTCTTATTTTCTTTCTTTTATAATAGTCTCATGGACCTCATCCCCACTTTTTTGGGGACTCACGAGTCTCCACCATTATTTTTCTCTTTTTAAGAACAGTTTCATGGACCTCATCCTCACTTTTTCGAGGACTCATGAGTCTCCTCCATTCTTTTCCTCTCAAAGGCATGCTCTATTAATGATGATCATCACACTTTTATAATGACTCACTTCAACTGAATGTCATCATAACTCAAAACTACTAGCATGAGAGAAACTCTATATAATGAATGCCTCTGGCAGCATGCCAGTATGTGCAATGAACCGGCATAGCATAGAGATCAAAGAACGTACAAGCCATGAAAATGTCGAGCTAGCCATTGTCGGCGTCCTGGGAACGGGGGTCCCAAACTTGCCTGCCTGCAGCCCATGGCGTGGCTCCACCAGCGGCCCTGTACGGCCCATCTTCACGAGCAAACACTCAAGACCCTCGCGAGGGGCCAAGCCTCATGAGGCGGACAACACAAAGACCTCCTCGGGGGCCGCCTCACCAGGCTGGCTCGCGAGGGGCGGAGAGATCAAGGCAAGGGACACCTCATGAGGTTTCTGTGACGCAAGCCATGACGACTAGAGCTAGGCGGGCGCCAATCGGGCGCTAGCACGCGCAGTGTCCTCGCTTACTCTTTGGCGCTAAAGGGGCAAGCGCAGGCGAGGAGTCCTGAGGCGTCAGGCAAAGGTTTCCATACCGGTGCAATGAGACCAATACGAGCAAGACGATAGGACGGAGGTCACCGTGGAGCCCAAGACGGCGTCACCAGCAGAGCCTTAGGCAGGCGAAGACCACCTTTAGTCAGGATAACTTGTACTAGTTGTCTCCCTTCGAATTTGGCCGTTGTTGGATCCCTTCCCGCTCAATATTTGGGGAGAGGACCAGGGCCTCTATAAATAGGACTAGCCACCACCATAGGAGGGGGGATTGAGATCACCCTCAACCACACAAGTACACCAAGCACAAGAGTAGGTCTCCTCAGGAGGCTGTTCTTCCCTTGTAAATGTTCATCCTCAGCCCAAGGGGAAATCCACCACACCACACTAGAGTAGGGTATTACACCACATCGATGGCCCGAACCAGTATAAACTCTTATATCTCTCTTTCTGCGGGTTCGTGGAGCTAGGCTTTGGGATCGCGGTGAGGATGAGAGCGTGATTAGGTTGGGAGAGATCTTCGTGCGCACCCCAGTGTTCGAACATCAAGGGTTTTGCTGGAACCCGAAATCCAACATTTGACGCGCTAGGTAGGGGTGCGCCGGAGCCTCTCTTCTACCAGTTGATCCGCTGACTCTTCTTGGTTTCGATGTCCGGCAACCCGAGGGCCAACACTGACCGCTGGGCAGCTTGGCCAGCCCGGGCGGCGTAGTCCGCCCAAGAAGACCTCAACCTTGCGCCCCAGGCGGCACGCGCACCACCAAACACTGTGGGGCGCGGGCGGCGCGGTCGAACGCCATCCACCCTTACTCCACGACAAGCGCGGGCTGCTGCAAGGGCCTCAAGCTACGCTGCGGCCACGGCGCCGCACACCTGACGGGAGCAGGCAAACATGAGGGCCGCGCTCATGGTGGCTCGGGAGCTATTGCGATGCCGGCTGATGGAGAGCGGCCGGGATGTGTAGCTGGAGCGCGTCGCCGAGCTACTGGACACCGCGGCCTCGGGAGCACTGCCCTTTTGCTCCCTGCTTACGCCTCAGGCCGCGGCCGGATCGCATGGCAGGCCTCACCGCGCCCGCGTGCTCCCGGGCGCACCAGTAGGCTTCATCAACACCGGCACGACCAGCAGCACCGGGCGCCCAGTCGCACCCGCGCGACCTCCGATGAGGGTGGGCACGAGCGTTGCCGCCCGCGCCCCCACCGGGGTGCCGCCCTACCATCCTTAGGGCGGCACGCTGGGCCGGGCAACGTGGAGCGTGGGACACTTCGGCGAGGTCTTCGGGGCGACGGCCTCGGAGGCCTACGTGCCCCGCATGGTGGACTAGGAGTACACGCTGGAGGACGACCCTGGCCCGTTCCTCGAGCGAGGCTGGGAGGAGGATGCACTAGAAGCAGATGCCTTCCAGTAGCCTCCCGGGAGCCTCGCCGACCGTGCCGGCGACAATAGCTACAGGGTACCACTAACCTCTCAGGAGCAAGATTATGCTAACCATGGATCGCAGGAGGATCAAATCACAGCGGTGGAAGGCGGCCCCAGCTCAACAGCCTCCCTTCCACCAGGAGGAGCGCACTGGGGGCTGCTGGGAAGGGGCTGGGAGCAAGGCCCTTCCCCGCGTCATGCGAAGCGGCGTCCCCTGGAGGTAGGCCCTCTGATGGGGAGGTGCCGGCGAGCCTTCCCCCGGCAGAGGACCCATGGTCTCTGAGGGCGTCGCTGGCGTCCCCTTTGCCCCTTGGTTTCGTCCTGGTTTCCGGACGCCCCAATGGTGGTCAAGGGTGGCGCAAGGCAGGGCCCTCGTCTTGCGATATGAAGTAAAGCTCGCGCCTGTAAAGGTCTCCGCTCTTGACACTCTCACGTAATAATGAGTGGGGCTGTACACGCCTCAGGAGTGCCGCCCTCGGGCCTCAGGGGCTCCCTCCCACGTCCAAGTGGCAGCACTTAGCTCCACGCTGGTGAGAAGACAAGAAGACTAGATTAGGTGCTGGACGCGGCCATTTGCTTCTTATCTCTTTTCTGTAGCCTTGTTTTCTGGTTTTGGATTTAAGTTTGAAGTTGAATTTTCGTCGGTATGCGCGGGGGGTGTCTTTCATCGTTCGTGCGATTTCTTTCGATCTGGTTCCTTGCCCTGATTCGGAGTTCGCACGTGCTACCTCCCCCCTTGCGAGCTCCTCGCAAGCGGGGGCTGGGCGAGACGCACACACACTGCGCGCACGTTCTTCCATGGCCGGCGTTTGCTTCTCGTGAGGCACTCTCGGACGGATTGGCGGGCACCTCAGAAGCTCACGGCCTCACAAGTCAGTTCAGGACCTGTCCTGGCTAAGGTAAATTACAGCAGCAAACTTGCAGCAAGACTGGCAGGCTCATGAAGACACATATCCATCTTGTCCTAAAGAATAGAGGAATTAATATGTTTACATGAGGGGCTTCCCCTCCCAAAATGCTCTTACAACTTCCAGGGCCGTGCCCGAGATTTTGCATGCAGGGTCGATGACAAAGAGGCACGGGCTCAATCGGACATGTCGCTCACCGCGTCCTTCGGGTCACCCTCAAACGCGTCGCTGGCATTGCTGGCGTCACCGTCGCCATCGCCGGTGCCGCCCTCACCATTTTCGACCACGTCACCTTCATCTGCGGCGACCACCACTGCGTCGTCCTCGGAGGTGAAGGCCCGGAATAGAGCATCCACATTGTCTTCTACCCAGCGCGCTAGGTCGCCTCGAGCACAGGGGCAATGGCGGCGTCAAAATCGAAGTTGGGGTAGGTGTTCTGGAGGTGGCTGAAGACGCGGGAGAATGCGCGCCTGAGCAGGCCGCAGCTCCTCTCTTCAACAAGCGTGCGAGCCCTCTCCGATCGATTCTCCAGGCGTGTCACCACGTCGGTAAAGAAAAGGAGGTGACTGGCATAGTCGTTCGGGTGGGTATGGGGGGCGTCTTCGTCGCAGATAGCACCCAGCGCCGCGTTGGCCCTGATCTTGAGGCTTTGGAGCATGGGAGCATGCACACGCTCCAGCGTCTGCCGCCAAAGCGCTTCCTCCCTACTCTACTGCGCGAAGGACTCGGTGCAGGTGGCCCGCTACAGAAGAGAAAGCAGCTCGGCACGGGCGGAAGCCAGCTCGGCTTGCGCCGAGACCAGGGCGGCTGCGGCGGCTTTCTCGCGCTGCTCCACCTCAGCCAACTCTGACCTGAGGGCAGTAGCCCTACCCATAACTTCGGCTTCCACAAGCTTCAGCTTCAGGTCGTACCTGCCCACAAGATCCGCATGAACCACGGCCACCCTGCGGTCGACCTCCTCCTGGGCCTTGTCCTCGCGCGCACCGACAACATCTTCGGCTTGGGAGACTTAGCGCTCCCTTGTCTGCAACCGCTCAAGCTCAAGGCTGCGCTCCGTGGCCTCGAGCGCCAGCGCTTCCTCGCGCTTCAGGATCTCTTCTTCCTCGGCAGGCATCCCCTTCATCGACGCTAGGGCCGCTTTGCGCGCCTCCACTTGCCGCTCCAATGAGGTGCACCAGGCTTGGAGCTCCCAAGCGCGTTTCTCCGCAATCTCGCGGCGACGATCCGCTTCCCTGGCTTCTTCCAAGGCTCGAGTGTAGGCCTCGCACGAGGTTGCAAGAGACGCCTCGGCCTTCGCGTTATCAAGCTCGCGCTATTGGCGCCCGAGGTTGATGGCCACCTTCAGTTTATGCCACTCCTCCACCAGCCTAAGACCCTCGGCTTCAAGGCGCACGTCTACATCCGCGAGTTCTCCTCCGAGTCGGCTCATTGCACCCATTGCCTCTTGAAAGAGCTCTTGGCGGATGACACTCCGTTCGTGTGCAAACTTGAGCACGCGGCCGATTCCGTCCTCCACGGCAGGGGTAGCTGAAGGAGCCCGAAACAGCTCGCTCCCTCCCAGCAGGGGGCTGGGGGCTAGTGCTTCCCGGATCCCCATCTAGGCCATGGCGGAGGCCTGGACGGGTGGGGATCCGCTGCTCCAAGAAGAAACCAAGGCTGAAGCCATCCAGCCGCCACCCACAACCAGAGGAGGCGCCCTTGGCACGCTCGTCGCACCCCGGCGAGGCCGCGAAGAAGGGATTGCAGGAGCTCGGGCTCGAGGCGCCAGGCTAGCATGCCTGCCTCTCCAGCCGACCTCACGCCGGGGGTGGCATGCTGGCTTGGGAGGCTCAAGGCCAGCGAGAGATTCGAGGCCGGATGAGGTTGCTCCCCGTGAGGCTTCACAGCATTAGCAGAAGGGATCCTGAAGAGCCACCGTCAGGAAGGGAAGTAGCACCCGATGAATCGCAAAGATAAGGTACTTACTCATCTATGGCGATGTACTCCCTCTGTTTCAACGGCCGGAAGACGCCACTGCTGCAGCTTGGGGACCCCTTCCTCTTGCGGAGCGCGTCGAAGTCCACGCGGAGCCGGCCGAAGCATTGGGCATGGCGACCGGTGCAGTCCCCGAGGAGACGACCCCAAGAGCGCCGAGCTGGGGAGAACCATCGGGATCCGCCTCGCGACGACCTGCTGGGGCTTCGGGAGCTTCGGCCTCAGGAGCAGCGGATTGCGTCGTCCCCTCAACTGCCACCCTTGGGCGAGAGTCCCAGGCTCCCAGGGATGGCGCCTCCGAAGCCACGGGCGGCATCGACACCTCGGCACCCGCGCCTCCGGCCTCCGGTGGAACTTGCCCCCCTGCGTCCACTCTTGGGGCAAGTTCAGCGCCGGCGACAAGAAGCGAAACCATGGTGACAGGGTTCTCACGGGGCCCCTCAAGGCCAACTGGGCGCAGCCCCCATTCGAGCAGCGTGAACTCCGCTCGAATGGCATGTCAACTCCGTGAACTCCAAAGGGGGGCATCTACCCCGTGAACTCCGCTCTATTCGAGCAGCGGTTCGAGAGACAGCCCTCCAATGGCATGTCGGCTGGTGAAGGGTCGCCTGTCAGGACCTCGAGCACCGTACTTCATGCCTCGAGTGGGAGCCCTGACTCCTGAAGCCTCATGCGATCCTGGCCGATAGACAGGGTCCACATCGGCTGGGAATGGCGCTGGAGTGGGGCGACACGGCGCCGGAGGAAATCCTTCATCACCATGGGTGCTGTCAAGCCTAGGTCTTTCAGCCTCTTCAGCCGGAGCCAGACGAAGGCGAGGCGGGAGCTCGCAAGCTCCTCGTGGTCCCAGCCGGAGCTGGAGATGGCGGGCGCCGACGGAGGCAAGAGCAAAGGGTTGCGCACTCCAACATCCACATATACCCATCGCGTCCGAAATCCGCTCACAGACGGCGGGAGTTCAAAGTCAATCCCCGAGTCGGCCGTCGCCGTAAGGGCCTAGAAGCTTAGGCACCCCGAGCATTGCCGGGGGTCGATCAAGTGCAGCTAGAAGAAATCGCGCAGGGGAGCCACGAAAGGGGGAATGCCCACCACGGCCTCGCATACGAAGGCAAAGACGGCAAGAAGGGCGACGGACTGGGGATCTAGGTGCAGCATATGGATCTGTTAATGGGAAAGCACGGCATTGAAGAAGGCGGAGAAGGGAGGGACCAGGCCGGCCCACAGGGCATCGATGAAGAATTGGACCTCGGTGGCTGTTCTATCAAAAGAAGCTCAGGACGCAGGCCAGGCCACCGTCCCTCCCCATTCGTTGAAGATGGAGGCGAGCGCAGGGCGGACCTTGTCCATGGCCTCCCGATTGAGCACCCACGATCGGCCGACGGCGGGCTGGCTGAGGACAGGGACTTCTTCCCTTTCTCCGTTCGGTCTGGCGCCATGGCGGTGGAGAGGACTAAACTCAGGTCGGATTGGGAGAGGAAGCTGAGGTTCGAGGAAGCAGAGGAGTTGGGGAGTGCGTTGCCAGCAATGTGGAAATAACTGTGTAGGACACCGTGGCCACCTAGCCAGGCGGATATCAAGGCTGCATGGGGAAGTGGGGCCGCCTGAGGGAGTCCTGGATTAGTGGGTATCTGGACTGCCGGACTGTGTACAACGTCCGGACTATTGAAGCGTGAAGATACAAGACTCAAGACTTCGGCCCGTGTCCGGATGGGACTTTCCTTGGCGTGGAAGGCAAGCTTGGCGATCCGGATATTATATTTCCTTGTAACCGAATCCATGTAAACCCTAGCCCTCTCCGGTGCCTATATAAACCGGAGAGGTTGGTCCTTAGAAGGTTGATCACAATTACATTCATACCATCATAGGCTAGCTCTTAGGGTTTAGCCTCTACGATCTCGTGGTAGATCTACTCTTGTACTACCCATATCATCAATATTAATCAAGCAGGAAGTAGGGTTTTACCTCCATCGAGTGGGCCCGAACCTGGGTAAACACCTGTGTCCCTTACTTCTTGTTACCATCAGCCTTGACACACAGATCGGGACCCCCTACCCGAGATCTGCCGGTTTTGACACCGACATTGGTGCTTTCATTGAGAGTTCCTCTGTGTCGTCGCCATCAGGCTCGATGGCTCGTCTTATTGTCAAGGACGACATTACTTCAGAAGGGGCTCTGGCTGTAGGCCAGACGCTCTGGCTCGGTGGCTTTATCATGGCCGTCCCATCGGCGGTGGCACCGATGATGACTTCTTGGGTCATCAATCATAACCTTTGTGTCAGTTCGGAACTTGCCGAACAGATGGATCCAATGGAGCTCTCCTCCCTTAACGAACTCTTGGATCGCATCGCCGCCTCGGGAGTCGCCATGAGACTACGACCGGATTGGGCTTAAACCCGACCAAAGGGACATCAGGTCCCCGCCGACCACCCATGAGATAGCGATAGTGGAGGAACCACACACGGATTGCCCCTCAACTTTGAGGACAAGTTGTGTTCGGATCACCGAACTCCTTGAGCTAAAGACCTGCTCAAAGGAAAACCTGACCCAGGTCCCGGACTTAGAGTCGGGCATCAGGCCGAAGAAATTGGGCACCCCGGATCCTGAGCTGTTTAGCTCGGGACCACCCGCGCCCTTGGGCCATGGATCGGATCAAAATCCGGACCCTAAACTGAACCTAAATTGTCTCTCCCGCATCAGGCAAGAGCCCCAGGAAACTGTACATCGCTACTGGGCCAGATTCCTCCTTGCGCTTAACAAGGTCAGGGACTGCCGCGAAAAGGACATGGTCTCACTTTTCTGCAAAAACTGCACTGATGAAGGACTCCTCAATGCTATAAGCTGCCGCGACAGAGTACGCTTCGCGGACTTGGCAACCATAGTACGGAAGTACTGTGCGACGGAGAGCGCTTGGAAGACCCAAATAGAATTTTGGGATAGTACAGCTCTTGCCAAAACCTTTGTCCGAACTAAACGGACGAACTCTCGTACGTCGTCCGACCCAACCCCCAAGAAACCAAAGCCCACGCAAGGTCAGAGATCCATATTGGAAGAATGGCTCGACGGGCCATGTAAGCTCCATAGTACTCCGGGTACAACACCTACTCATAGCCTTAAGGCATGTTGGATACTCCGGCAGGTGGCAAAAAGTGGCGAGGATCTTCTTGTGGGCCATAAAGCGGAACAACATCCCGCCAGGGAACACAATACGGTACTAATAAAGTATTCAAGACTTTCGCCTCAAACAATAGGCGCAAAGCGAGCTCAAAGCTCCGCTTGAAATTTACCGTGTGGCAAAAATAAACCCTTGGAACGACACTGCTATAACTTTTAATGCCAGTGATGAACCTCGATCCCGGGCTGTCCGGGCACCAGCCGCTCTGGTCCTTAGTCCGATCGTAGATGGCTTTCGGCTCACCAAAGTACTCATGGACGGCGGAAGCGGATTAAATCTGATTTATGAAGAAACGCTCAGCAAGATGGAGATTGATAAAAGCCGCATCGAACGAAGCGGCATGACCTTCAGGGGAATTATCCCTACCTAGGAAGCGCGGTGTTCGGGAAAAATCACACTTGATGCGGTATTCGGTACCCCGGAGAATTATAGGTCCGAGGAAATCACATTCCAGGTGGCTCCTTTTAACAGCGGATAGCGCACCCTTCTAGGGCGGGACACGTTCACAAGCTTTCAAGTTGTACCCCATTATGGGTACATGAAGCTTAAAATGCCCGGACCCAACGGAATAATCACTCTAGCCAGTGATCCGGACGTTGCGCTTCGCGCCGAAAATAAAAACACAGCTCTAGCCTTGGAGGCATTATCCGAAGCCCTAGCAGCCAAAGAATTAACAGCACTACGGGCCACCGTGGACAGGGACGATGTAATACTCGACAAACGACCCAAGTCCACCACATTCAAACCTGCAGACGAGATAGTCAAATTCCAGGTCCAACCAACGAACCCCACGAAGACAGCTTCCATTGGGACACAGCCGAGCCCCGCGATTGACGCCGCACTTCGAGATTTCCTACGCTAGAATTGGGACATTTTCGCCTGGCACCCATCGGACGTGCCAGGCATCCCACGCAGACTGGCCGAACACAGCCTTAATATCCTAAAAGGATATAAACCAGTCAAGCAGACCCTAAGGCGGTTCTCAGAGCCCAAACAACAGGCAATGGGGGAAGAGTTAGCCAAGCTACTCGAGGCCGGATTTATCAGAGATATTAAACATCCGGATTGGCTGGCAAATTTGGTGATGGTGCCAAAGAAGGATAAATCCTGGCGACTATGCGTCGATTTCAAAGACCTCAACAAGGCTTGCCCCAAGGATCCCTTTCCCCTCCCTCGCATCGATCAAATCATCGATGCCACAGCTGGACACGACTCGCTGTGTTTCCTCGACGCATACTCTAGATACCATCAAATAAAGATGGCAGAATCTGACCAAGCTGCAACAGCTTTCATAATGCCATATGGCCCTTTCTGCTTCAACACTATGCCTTTCGGGCTCAAGAACGCCGGTGCAACCTACCAACGCATGATTCAAACATGCCTGGAAAAGCAAATTGGCAAAACAGTGGAGGCATACGTGGACGACGTGGTCATAAAAACAAGACGCGTCGAAACCACGATAGACGACTTGAGGCTTATATTTGACAATCTCCGGACATACGACATCAAGCTGAATCCGGAAAAATGCGTTTTACGCCCCTCGGGAAGCTTCTCGGCTTCATTGTTTCCAATAGAGGAATTGAAGTGAATCCGCAAAGATCCAAGCTCTGTCATAGTTGGCTATACCAATGCACCTCAAGCACATCCAAAAACTAGCGGGATGCGTGGCTGCTCTCAGCCGCTTTATCTCGTGTTAGGAGAAACGACACTACCGCTTTATCGCCTTTTAGGCGCACGAACACCGTATGGGCCGGATGCAGCGGCGGCGGACTGGATGAAATAAAGACCCTATTGGCCAGTAATCCAGTATTAACAACACCGAATATCGACGAACCTATGTTGTTGTACATAGCTGCAATGCATCAAGTCGTAAGCGCAGTGCTCGTCGTTGAACGAGAGGCCGACGGATACAAATACCCGCTCCAGAAGCCAGTCTACTACGTGTCCACGGTCCTAACCCCATGCAAATCCCGATACCCACACTATCAAAAAATAGCATACGCGGTGTTCATGGCATCCCGGAAGCTACGACACTACTTTCAAGAGTGTCCGATTACGGTGGCCTCCGAAGTACCACTCAATGACATAATAAATAACCGCGATGCTACGGCCGGATTGCCAAGTGGGCTATCGAGCTCCTGTCGTTCAACATAACATACAAACCACGGCGGGCCATCAAGTCGCAAGTGTTGGATGACTTCATCGCCGAATGGACGGAAGCCGAACTCCCTAAAGAGTACGGCGCATACTCAAACTGGATCATGCACTTCGACGACTCTAAAATGCTGGTCGGATTGGGAGCAGGGGTAGTCCTGAAATCTCCCACGGGCGACATGGTCCAGTACGTCCTCCAAATATTATACACAGACTCCAACAATGCAGCCGAATATGAGGCTCTGTTGCAAGGTCTTCGGATGGCAGTCTCCATGGGCATTAAACGCCTAGAGGTGCGCGGGGACTCAAACCTCACAATATCACAGATAAACGGAGATTTTGATGCCAAGGACCCGAAAATGGCGGCTTACCGTAATGCCGTCCTCAAAATGTCAGCTCGGTTCGAGGGGCTCGAATTCCACCATGTGGCTTGAGAAAACAATAAAGCGGCGGATGTCCTCGCTCGCATCGGCGCTAAACGCGACCCCATCCCACCTAATATATTCTTGGAACGGCTGTTCAAGCCATCCGTAGTATGGGAAGGGGAATCCAGCAATACTAGCACGGATCCGAATACATCCTCAGATTCCGAACCATCAGACATAGTTGGAGGTTCTACCCCCGAAATAACGTCCTCGGCCCATGAAGTCATGGCTGTAATCGCCCCGTGGATCGAGCCCTTCTTGGCCTACCTAAATAGGCAGGAGCTCCCCGAAGACCAAAATGAAGCGCGCTGCATCGTTCGGCGTTCTAAAGCTTACAAGGTCTACGAAGGGGAACTCTACAAGAAAAGCGCTACCAGAGTACTACAAAGATGCATCTCCGAAGAGGAAGGGTGGTAGCTCTTGGCTGAAATCCACGCCGGCCTGGGCGGGCACCATACCGCGGCTCGGGCATTAGTCAGCAAGGCCTTCCGTACAGGCTTCTATTGGCCGACGGCCCGAGCGGACGCACAAGACCTTGTCCAACATTGCGTCGGTTGACAGCTCTTTGCCAATCAGAGTCACATGCCCCCTACCGCACTCCAAACAATCCCCGTAACTTGTCCCTTTGCGGTCTGGGGGCTGGATATGGTCGAACCTCTTAAAGGGGGAAGCCATAAGAAGAAATACTTATTGGTCATGGTGGACAAATTCACCAAATGGATAGAAGCTAAACCAGTCAAAACGGCTGAATTCGGACCAGTAATAGACTTCATATCTGGGGTCGTACACCGATACGGTGTCCCCCACATGTCACGACCGGTTTTTCAATAAAATACTTATTGAGAAATCGATATCTTGATTCCAGTATAGGAAGAATTATCCTTACTAGTAGACAAATACTTGATACAGAAGGCCAGTAGCATTAAATATATTACAGGGTTGAGCTGAGGCTGCTCAACAATTATTACAAACTCGCCAATATTGAACATAAGGGCGGTTATAATACAGGGGTGAGGTGACATACTACTAACTCGAGATAAAAGTGGTGGTGAAAATATCACAGTGGAGTGGATAACGTAACTCCTAAACTGGCAGCTCATCGAGCGTCGAGGTGAGGATCGATGAATTTATTTGGGTAGCGGAAGCGGTTATAATCTGATGACCAAATCCAGGATCGCACTGCATCGACCGACTCCTCTAGGCGTCGGACTCGCTATCGAACTCTTCATCCATGAGATCGCCTTCATCAACATCTGGCCAAATCAACAAGCCAGGTGAGTACTTTGAAAGTACTCGCAAGACAGTTCGGACATAAGATATAACAATGCACATTCAAATAATAAATATTGCACAACATGATATGTAAAAAGGAAGTCGGGCGGTAGACCTCACGAAGTCCCAACAAAATAACAGAAAACCAATCGGGTGTCTGGAGCGACACCTCGAAGGGCAAACAAATAAAAAAATCATGCCACGGTCGGGCGTCTAAGTGACACCACATAAAGGGATTATATTGAAAAGTAAATGACATACGTGCCACAGTCGGACGTCGGAGCGACATCGCAGAAAGGGCTTATATTGAAAGTAAATAACATGCGTACCACAGTCGGACGTCGGAGCGACATCGCAGAAAGGGCTTATATTGAAATTAAATAACATGCGTGCCATAGTCGGACGTCGGAGCGACATCGCAGAAAGGGCTTATATTGAAAGTAAATAACATGCGTGCCACAGTCAGACGTCGGAGCAACATCGCAGAAAGGGCTTATATCAAAAGTAAACAACAAGTGTGCCACAGTCGGACGTCTGAGCGACATGGCAGAAAGGGCGTATACCAAAAGTAAATAACAAGTGCACCACAGTCGGACGTCTGAGCGACATCGCAGAAAGGGCTTAAATCTCATTATTCATATCTGATAAATTCACGAAGATATAATACTCATAGGAAATATTCAACACATAATAATAAATGGGTTAGTCCATCCACAAGAATAAACATTTGGCCGGACTTAACACTCATGTAGTTCACCGGAGTTTTGTCACTGAGATTGATACTGACAAGATAAGTTGAACATAGTACCCGGTCATGGATAAGATGATTCAAAGGATTTTGACTCTGCAGAGTTTGTACTAATTATCCACAGCCAACGGATTTCCGTAGTCACGAGGACTAGTTCCGTTTACGGTATTTCCGTAGAAACACATCTAACCAGTACATACCCATCCCACCTCACGATGCCATGAATCACCCTAGACAACGTTCAAGAAAAAACTTTGAGACGGGGAGATCACAACCTCGAATAGCATGGGATCAAATTTATATACGCGCGCTCTAAGGGGTGCCCCCCTCTCGGTCCCAACCGGAAACACCCATGCCCCCTGACCGGATGACTGGCTTTAATCCAGGGCCATGGAACCCTCATCACGGCCCCTCTATTTGGTGTGTACCAGGAAAGCGGTTTTCAACTTACTAAGCCATATCCCTTGCGGAAAACATGTGGTAGTACAGGAAGGGAAACGGATGGAAACGTGACTTGATTCACGTTGACACTGGAGTCAAGTAGTCTGGCATAAGACTGGCATGCTACAACACTGCCATCTTACACATTCTCATGCCATCACATGGCCATGCAAACTCATATCCAACAACTTATGGATTTTTGAAACTCACTTGCCTCCACTTTGCATGTAATATAACATTTATCGAAATGCTCATAACATGCCATGAAACTACTTAATGCAAACATGCCAAAGACACTCATCATATCAAAAGTTCAAACAAGCTTGCCTGGTTCAGAGTAGTCAGAGTCTAGCTTGGCGAAGTTCGCGGTTCCATCACCTCCTCCGGTATCTACGTTATAAGAAAAATACGTACTAACGTAAATACCGAGAGTGCACAAAAAAGTGTTCCAAATATTTTTCAGATAAATATGACAAAAAACTAGACAGAAAAATAAAGAAGACAGAAAAAGAATCAATCAAAAATCAGTTTCTGTTTAGAAGTTATGGAGGTTTTAATCCAGGGATTCATCTGTAATGAAACAGAAAGTTTCCAGGGGCCAACTTATAAAAACAGAAAACGCTTCGCCTAAGAAGTCGTCAACTGCAAAGGGAAACGTATTCTGCCCGAAGGCATTTTCAGAAAACGGTTCGAAAAAAGGAAAATACTGACGAGGGGTCCCACCCGTCAGATTTGAAATTTCAAACGGGGAAGAAACAGAGCTCGTCGGCGCCCGAGAGCTGTGGTGGTCGCCGGCGGCGATCCACGGCGAGTTGGGAGGATCGGAGAGTACCTACGTGCTCAGTGTGTCCTTCCGCGTCGGTGGGTGGTGGTGGTGGTCGTCGGCGAGCACCACGTCGACGGCGGTCCTTGCTCCGGCGGACGGCGGCTCGGGTGGAGTTGGATCTCGTCGGGGAGGGCTGCGGAGGTCAAATTGAAGCCGGGGTTAGATCACTGGGTGCTCGAGGAGACTACTGACGAGGTTTGGGCGGCGGGGATGGCCTCACTGGAGTGGATCAAGCTGGTGGCCGAGGCGGATCGAGGCGGCCGGAGTTGGGGGAGGAGACCTCCTCGAGGTCCTCCTAGTGGCTTGGCGGGGTACTGGTGGGGTGCAGTGGTGGTGCGTGCTCGAGAACTAGCTCGGGACCTCTTTTTATAGGCGATCCGAGGCGGTGGCCGCGAACGGGGATCTCCGGCGATGGTTACGGCGGCGCAGTGCTTGGTCGGGGAGTTTAGGGGGTTGGGCATCAACGTGGAGGTCCACGGGCTCCGTTTAGCAGCTAACCTTGGCTGGATTAGGCGTGCTGGGTGGTTTCGACAGAACGGGGCGGCGCGGGCCCGTCGGCGGCAGAGGGCGCGCCCTGTGCTTGCCGGGCCACGGCGACGGTGCTGTGGTGTGCGCTGGCATGCATGAGGCCACGCGGAGGGCTAGGGAGCGTTGGGCGGCGCAGAACGGCGTAGCGAGATGGCGCTGGCTCCGTTGGCCGTCACGGGTGGCTCTGCCACCGCAGAAGCTGCCGGCGTCGGCAATGCTCGCCGCCACCTACACCTGCGTCCGTCCAAGAGGGCGTGCGGTGCTCAGGTTAAGAAGGAGAGGCCGTGCGCAATGCGCCAGGGTGCATTGGTGATCGATGACAAGGCACTGACGAAAAACGACACTGTCAACACTCTGAAACTCTGAATTTTACTGAAAGTGTACATGAACAGTGCCGACCAAGTGTTTGATGAAATGATTCAAGCATGAGAAAAATTTATCTAGTCCGGCCGGTTTCTGGTGCTCGGCCTTGATGCATTGACATGAGTCACAACATGCAATGAACGTGGCTATGTCCCTTTTTATACCGTGCCACCAAAAAATTTCCTGAAGATCCTTGTACATTTTCGTTCCTCCAGGATGGATTGAATACGAAGCGGTGTGGCCTTCAGCTAAGATTTGCTATTTAAGGTCCTCGATATTTGGTACGCAAAGCCTATCTCCGTACCAAAATATTCCCTGCTCGTCGATGACGAATCCTGAGGCCTTGCCCAAACTCACTTTCCGTTTTATGCCTTCAATGCTGGGGTGCCCATGCTGAGCCTCCTTAATCTTTTCCATCAGGGTAAGCTGTATTTCCAAATTCGACACACTGCCTTCGGTGACCACCATTAAGTTGAGTTTAGCAAACTCCTGCCGAAACTCAGGTCTCAGGTTTGGTAGGTTGTCGTTGTCCGAGCTAGGGTTCTGACTAAGAGCATCCGCCACTACATTTGCTTTTCCTGGATGATAGTGGATTCCAACATCATAATCCTTGACTAATTCCAACCAGCGTCGTTGCCGTAAATTGAGTTCCGGTTGTGTGAAAATATACTTGACGCTTTTATGGTCTGTGTATATTTCACAACGATTTCCAAGTAGAAAGTGTCTCCACTCTTTGAGTGCATGGATGACTGCTGCCAACTCCAAGTCATGAGTAGGATAATTTTCTTCATGCTTGCGGAGTTGCCTGGAAACATACGCGACTACCTTGCCTTCTTGCAGTCATAGGCATCTGAGGCCCGTCCGGGATGCGTCACAATACACCTCGAAATTCGTGTGTATGTACGGCACAATTAATCTGGTCTTGTCGTCAATTTCCTTTTTAGCTCTTGGAAACTTTTCTCGCAAGCTTCAGTCCATTCAAACTTCTTGTTCTTCTTAAGTAACTGCGTCATTGGCTTTGCTATGGTGGAGAATCCTTCAATAAATCTTCGGTAGTATCCTGCCATTCCCAAGAAACTTCAAGACGTCTGCTATTACCGGGCTGGTGGTTTCCAGCCAAGTACGGCTTTGACCTTTTCCGGGACTACGGCAATACCTTCTTGGTTCAGTATGTGGCCCAGAAAACCCACCTGTCTTAGCCAAAATTCACACTTGTTGAACTTGGCGTACAATTGATGTTTCCTTAGTTCTCAACAATTCGGAGATGTTCAGCGTGCTCATCTGGTGTCTTCGAGTATTTCAGAATATCATCGATGAATACCACAAAAAACTTATCCATAAACTTCATAAATACTTTGTGAGGTGAAAAAATATGCGGGGGCGTTTGTTAGTCCAAACGACATTACTGTGAACTCATACAGTCCGTATCTGGAGGTGAAGGCTGTCTTGGGGATATCTTCTGTTCGCACTTTTAATTGATGGTATCCCGACCTTAAGTAAATCTTTGAGACGACCTTGGCCCGAGCGAGCTGATAAAATAAATCATCTATCCGTGGCTTTGGTTATTTGTTCTTGATTGTGACCTTGTTAAGTGCTCGATAGTCTATACACTATCTCAGTGTCCCATCCTGTTTCTTGGCAAATAAAATTGGTGAACCCCAAGGTGAGGAGCTGGCTCGTCTATATCCTTTGTCCAGGAATTCTTTTATTTGCTTCTTCAATTCTACCAACTCGGATGGTGCCAGTCTGTATGGTTTCTTGTATATGGGGCGGTTCCGGTGCTAGCTCAATGCTGAATTCTATCTCTCGATATGGTGGCATGCCTGGTAGTTCTTCGGGGAATACGTCTGGAAATTCACATACTACTGGAACTTTGCTTAACTCAGAAACGTCCACCTTGTTCAACCTCGGTTGTCGAGATATTTGTCTCTCTTTGGCTGAAACTTTTATTGTCTTCCCGTGATGGTGGGTGAGAATTATGGTCCGGTTGAAGCAGTCAATAAAACCTTTGTTGGTGGTTAACCAATCCATCCCTAAGATGACATCCAGTCCTTTATTTTCTAATACAATAAGGTTGGCGTGAAACTTCAATCCTTCAAACTCAATAATCACACCTTGGCAGTAACTCTGAGTCACTTGCTTAATCCTGTGGACTTGATGATCATGGATTTTTCCAAGGGAAGCATCAAAAAATTATTTTGCAAAGCAAATCTCTTCGAAATGAACAAGTGAGAAGCTCCAGAATCAAACAAAATCGTGGCAGGTATTGTGTTGACAGGGAACGTACCGAGTACGATATTCGGGGCATTTTGTGCTTCTTCTCTGGTCACGTGGTTCAGATGACCCTTCCTGTGGTTGTTATTGGGGTTGAAATTGTTTTGCTTGGGCGCTGAATTATTGCCACCGTTGTTCGGCTTTGGGGTCGAGTTCCTTGGCTTGGGGCACTTCTTGGCATAGTGCCCTTCTTCTCCACAAGCGTAGCATGTAACGCCTGAGCGATATGTGAACTCCTTGTCCCTTGCATGGAAATTCTTGATTGGGTGTGAAACATTCGTCGTGGGTTTGTGTGCCCCACCTTTCTGAAAATCCGTCTTGCTCCGGTGGTTGCGAGCAAGAGTAGTCTGGTCCCTTTTGCGTTTGCGGAAATCCTCCAAGCTGTGTCGCTCATTTTCCAAGGTAATAGCCTTATCCACCAGTGTTTTGAAATCTGGGAAAGTGTGCACGACCAGCTGGCATTTAAGCCGGTGCGGACCGTCCAGAATTTTTCCATCTTCTTGCTTTCAGTCATACGCTCTTCTTCGTTGGTGTAGCGAGACAACGAGTAAACTGATTTGTTGTATTCGACACCGTCATGGTCCTTTGTTTGAGGTCATCAAACTCTCTCTTCTTGATCTTCATAACACTTTTAGGAATGTGCGCCCCACGAAAACCTTCTTTGAACTCCTCCCAGGTTATATCATTTTTGTTGGGGTGCATGTGTAGGAAATTTTCCCACCATGATGCAGCTGCTCCAGTGAGATAGTGTGATGCATATAGTACTTTCTCACGGTCTGAACACTATGCAATAATTAATTTTCTTTCCATGTCTCAAGCCACCATCGGCCTCAAGAGGTTTGTCAAGATGAGAAAATGTTGGGGACGCGTCTTACGTAGCTCAGACAACTTGGATTGCTGCTGATACTGTCCACGGTGATTTCCCATATTGATGACTTGGTTCATCATCTCCTGATGTTGTTGCTGACTCTGTTCATAAAGGCGGCATACTTGGGAAAATGCTGTTTCACTGCCCTGTTGACTTGACTGCCCCTGTGTGAAATTGTTGCTTGGTGGTGTGCCATAATTTTCCTCTGGCGGATTTGGCATGGAGCGCGTCCAAGGACGAGACATTTTTCACTCTGGGGATATATTTTGTAAAACTCATAAGAAAAGAAAATGAGTCGCAAAAATCAATAAATTCATAAAGACGGGAAATTTTAAATGTTCCAAGATTTTTTTAAGATAATAATCGATTGCGCACGGAGAAGGACTGCTCATTACATATCTTACACGCAAGCAGTAATTATACAATACATCACTCAGGATATGCGTACATATTCCTGACATGTTATTCAGGCTAGTGCACTTCTCCCAGTTCCTACATGATGCACAAACAAGCTACTTCTCACAACCTATGTACATATAAACATATCGTACAAGTCGGTACATCGCATGGCGGCTAAGTGTACTCAGTCGGAGATGGTAAGGATCTCCCTTGGCCTGCCGAGGGTGAGGCGCGGTGAGGCTGGGGACTCAACCTCCTCCTCGCTAATAGGCTCCAGACGTGAAGTGTTGCGCTGAGTAGATGGAGCGGGCGCCATAGGCGGAGCAACACGAACAGGAGTGGGCGCAATGGGTGGTGCAGAACAAACTGAAGTGGGTGCAATGACTAGGTTGAACTCCTAAGTGGTAGGCAGGCGACGAGCAGAGGCGATAATGGTAGGAGAATAAGATGCCGAGGATGAGACGAAAGTCAGTGGTGGTGCGGTGTGCAGGAGCTCCCTCCTGTTGGCGGCACAGCCATGGACTGAGTCCATGCAGGCAGCCACAAGGTCGTCCACCAGGTTGTCAAAGGCTGCCTCCAGAGCCCGGAGGTACTCGACAAGCATCTCAATAGCCTCGTCTCACTCTCCTCTGGGGCAAGCGAATGAGTAGTGACAAGTGTATGGTACATGGCATGGAAGGTAGTGGTAGCGACGAGTCTTCATTGAAGGAAGAACATCCCGGAGACGAGTTATCGCCTCACGGGCAGCCATCTGCATAGCATGCCTCTCCGTAGGCATGGATCTCCTCAAGAAAAGGAAGCGGCGTAACTCAACACGCCCTCCCTTGAATTGCACCGCGGCCTGGTGCATGGTCAGACTATCGTTGATCTTGTGCGGGTAGAGTGTGATGACTGGGCGCACTGATGGCCCCACCGTGACCTGGATGATGAAGGAGAGGAGCTTGACGAACCCCTCAAGCACGTTGGCGAACACCTGTGACTCACAGTTGTTGCCAGCCATCTACAGAAGTAGGCAAAAATTCTGAATGGTCAGATCATAAATTTATGCTGACTGTCAGAAAATGACTACATTTGCAAACATAATAAAATAACTCTATTATGCCAATAATCGATTAGCGATCGCACCTAGTGGCTTCCTACAGTCAGCCTGGCTCTGGTACCAAGTTTGTCACGCCCGGTTTTTCAATAAAATACTTATTGAGAAATCGATCTCTTGATTCCAGTATAGGAAGAATTATCCTTACTGGTAGACAAATACTTGATACAAAAGGCCAGTAGCATTAAATATATTACAGGGTTGAGCTGAGGCTGCTCAACAATTATTACAAACTCGCCAATATTGAACATAAGGGCGGTTACAATACAGGGGTGTGGTGACATACTACTGACTCGAGATAAAAGTGGTGGTGAAAATATCACAGTGGAGTGGATAACGTAACTCCCAAACTGGCAGCTCATCGAGCGTCGAGGTGAGGCTCGATGAATTTATTTGGGTAGCGGAAGCGGTTATAATACAGTGACCAAATCCAGGATCACATGAGACTGACTGGGACTCCTCTAGGCGTCGGACTCGCTACCGAACTCTTCATCCATGAGATCGCCTTCATCAACATCTGGCCAAATTAACAAGCTAGGTGAGTACTTTGAAAGTACTCGCAAGACAGTTCAGACATAAGATATAACAAATGCATGCATGAATGCATCATGAGCAAATAACAATGCACATTCAAATAATAAATATTGCACAACATGATATTTAAAAAGGAAGTCGGGCGGTAGTCCTCCCGAAGTCCCAACAAAATAACAGAAAACCAATCGGGTGTCTGGAGCGACACCTCGAAGGGCAAACAAATAAAAAAAATCATGCCACTGTCGGGCGTCTAAGCGACACCACATAAAGGGCTTATATTGAAAAGTAAATGACATACGTGCCACAGTCGGACGTCGGAGCGACATCGCAGAAAGGGCTTATATTGAAAGTAAATAACATGCGTACCACAGTCGGACGTCGGAGCGACATCAGAGAAAGGGCTTATATTGAAAGTAAATAACATGCGTGCCACAGTCGGACATCGGAGCGACATCGCAGAAAGGGCTTATATTGAAAGTAAATAACATGCGTGCCACAGTCGGACGTCGGAGCAACATCGCAGAAAGGGCTTATATCAAAAGTAAACAACAAGTGTGCCACAGTCGGACGTCTGAGCGACATCGCAGAAAGGGCGTATACCAAAAGTAAATAACAAGTGCACCACAGTCGGACATCTGAGCGACATCGTAGAAAGGGCTTAAATCTCATTATTCATATCTGATAAATTCACGAAGATATAATACTCATAGGAAATATTCAACACATAATAATAAACGGGTTAGTCCATCCACAGGAATAAACATTTGGCCGGACTTAACACTCATGTAGTTCACCGGAGTTTTGTCACTGAGATTGATACTGACAAGATAAGTTGAACATAGTACCCGGTCATGGATAAGATGATTCAAAGGATGTTGGCTCTGCAGAGTTTGTACTAATTATCCACAGCCAACAGATTTCCATAGTCACGAGGACTAGTTCCGTTTACGGTATTTCGGTAGAAACACATCTTACCAGTACACACCCATCCCACCTCACGATGTTAGGAATCACCCTAGACAACGTTCAAGAAAAAACTTTGAGACGGGGAGATCACAACCTCGAATAGCATGGGATCAAATTTATATACGCGCTCTAAGGGGTGCCCCCCTCTCGGTCCCAACCGGAAACGCCCATGCCCCCTGACCGGATGACTGGCTTTAATCCAGGGCCATGGAACCCTCATCACGGCCTCTCTATTTGGTGTGTACTAGGAAAGCGATTTTCAACTTACTAAGCCATATCCCTTGCGGAAAACATGTTGTAGCGACCCGACCTCAGATGGTCAAGTCTACGTATTCGTGTCATCCTCGGATCGGTAATCTTGACACACACGATTACTCGAAGGATTTATAACAGAGTAGCAATCACACACTTATTACATCGAATGTCTCAAAAGAGAACTTATACAATAATATGGTGAAGGCCATCTAATGCGATAACAGCGAAGGCTTGGAAGGTAAAGTGAGTCCATCAACTCCAACGGCATAACTGAAGCTGCACGGCAATGACCTACAATCCTTACTCCTCGTCTGAAAAGTCTGCAACATAATATGTTGCAGCCCGAGAACGGTCAGCACATGGAATATCTGGCAATGTAACACATAGAGTAATGAAAGAATAAGCTATCTGCATGCATATATGGCTGGTGGAAAGCTCTCTGATTCTGATTTTGCGAAAAGCCAATTTTCCCTACATCAAAGGAATAAATTTAATTTAACTATCATGGTGGTTGAAACATCATCGAGAAGGTACCCCCAACTCAGATGATCCCAATTAAGGTAATTAACAACCCAGCAAATTTAGTTAAGAGTGTTGAGATACATGTGAATACTCAAGTACTAGATACTCAGAATCGTCCATAACCGGGGACACGGCTAACCATGATTAGTTTGTACACTCTGCAGAGGTTTGCGCACTTTTCCCCACAAGACTCGATCGCCTCCGTTGGATTCTCGTGACCGCATGGTGTTTGAGAGGCGGATGACCGAGACACGATCTTTCGTAAACATTAACTCTCTACTCCGGATAGATCATACCAAACCTATAAAACCCACTACCTGCTGATCTACCTCTTCGAGAGCTTCACGTAACTTACTCAACTATGCTAGAGCCCATAATAGCTTGTGGCTGCACACGGAAGTTTCTAGCATGAATAATCTCAGTTCCCTTTGAGCCTGGGTGGCGGTCCATAGGAAGATCACACGGGTACCCCAGGATTTCCAAAAAAAAAACAGACAACACTGGGTTCCCCAGGTGCCTCAATCCACCCAGATGTGTTTTTAAGTTGCCACCTTAAAGTAAACCATTAAGTAATAATCTCACATCTGTCGTGAATATCTCTCAAACCCCAAACCACGTCTACGAGCATAGCATGGCAGTATAAGCATAACGTAGAAGTAACTCCCAAGGGTTTGAAAGTAACAGGGCAATAGGTTCCTACCTCATCATTTACTTCCCAACCGACAAATTAATGACATCCTAATCATGCAATGTTTGAGGGTTGAAACTAATGCATAAAAACTGGGTAGGAAAAGATATGATGAAGTGTTACTTGCCTTGCTGACGATCCGTGAATCCTAGAGACTCGTAGTAACACGCTTCGCACTCCAGGAATTCTATCGCAAGCAAACAACACATACATAAGTAAACAAGCAAATATGCACAAACGAAACTTCAACTGAAGAGGTTGACCGGAGAGTTCAACTTAAGAACTCCGATTTGCAAAAAGAATCAAACCAAATGGAACAACGAAACTCAAACGGCGAGAAAAACAAGGTCCGTTTACTAATCTGAACTAGGGTCAAATTTTACAGGGATAAAAACTGGTTTAAGTTGATTATTCGGAAAGAGGGTTTCGATACGAAACTCCAGGCGCTTGAATCGCCTAATTCCGATAAACGAGCGAAAAGATAAACAGGTTTGAAAATTGGATCAGAAATCGCGATCAGAATAACCGCGGAATAATTCCAATAAAAGAAAAGCGACGAACTGTTAAACGAACGAACGTTCGTTAACAGAACTTAAACAGTGAACGCGTTCGTTAAAACGAACGGATGAACGGATGTTCGTTAAATAAATAAACCGACGAAAATAAACCGATCTATATAAAAAAATGATCTTAGGTTTTTATTAAAAAAAACCGAAGGGTTTTCTAAAAAAACGTAATAAACCGGCGGCGGCGGGGTCGGGTACCTCCGGCGAGGCGCGTCCGGCGAGCGGGCGACTCAAGTGGTCCGGCGAGGCGGCGGGGTCGGCGAGGGGCGGCGGCGACGGGCGAAAGGCGGCGGCGACGGCGCTGGGAGGGGCGGTGGCGACGGCGCTGGGCTCCGGGCGGCTCGAAGCGGGCGGGTGGTGGTGGCGGGTGGTGGTGGCGGGTGGTGGCGGCGATATTTAAAGGGGCGGGGCAGCGGTGGCTTGGGGAAGGGTGGGCGGCGGCGACTTGGGAAGGGTCGCCGGGGTGGAGTCCGCTCGGACTCCTCGGCGTCCGTGCCTGCATGACGGCCTTGTACAGAGAGGAGGCGGCGGCCTTGGGCTGGCTGGCTCGGCTGGGCCTTTGGCCCAGGTCGGGCAATCCGTTCGTTTTTTAAACATTCACGAAAGAAAAATTCCTAGAAAAATAAATAAAAATCTAAAAATTCCAAAACAAGTTTTCTCCGTCTAAATAAAATATTTAGAACTAGATGAACTTTTCTTGGCCCCTAAAATGCAAATTTTTAAAGCATGCAAATTTTTCTAGGGCAATTAAAATCCCAAATAAAATCAAATAAAATCCCAAAAAATGATTTTAACATTTTTCCTCCGTTATTTCAATTATTTTGGAGAAGTCATATTATCTCCCCTCATTTATTTATTTAAATTGAAATAATTTTCCGGAGAGAAAATAATTAAAATCCAATATCCTCGTCTTTCATTATTTGACAAAATTCAAATATGAAAATTGAAAAATCCCCAACTCTCTCCGAGGGTCCTTGAGTTGCTTAGGATTTTCGAGGATGGTAAACGAGAATGCAAATAAAATATGATATGCAAGAATGACCTATGTATAACATGCCAAATTGAAAATTTGGGATGTTACAAACCTACCCTTAAGATGAATCTCGCCCTCAAGATTCGGGTTGGCTAGAAAATAGGTGCGGATGGTCCTTGCGAATATCCTCTTCTCGCTCCCAGGTGGCTTCTTCCTCGGTGTGGTGGCTCCACTGAACTTTGCAAAACTTGATCACCTTGTTGCGAGTGACTCTGCTATCGAACTCGAGAATCTTTACTGGCTTCTCCTCATAAGTCAAATTGTATCGCCTCCAGGGGCAATGTATCCTTTAGTGGTATGTCGGCCATCTCAGCGTGGCACTTCTTCAGTTGTGACACATGAAACACGTCATGCACTCCTGACAATCCTTCAGGTAACTCCAGCTTGTAGGCAACTTCTCCCATCCGTTCCAAAATACAGTACGGTCCTACAAATCTTGGGGCTAACTTTCCCTTTACTCCAAAACGTTTCACTCCCCTCAGGGGTGATACTCGCAGATATACTCTGTCTCCAATTTCATAGGTTACTTCCTTGCGTTTTGAATCTGCGTAACTCTTACTGTCTAGGTGAGCAATCTTTAGTCTGCTCTCGATCGCTTTAACCTTCTCCTCGTAGTCTTTGATCAAATCTGGTCCAAACAACCGACGGTCTCCAACCTCATCCCACATCAATGGTGTTCTACATCTGCGTCCATCTGAGCTTCGAACGGTGCCATCTTCAAACCGGCTCGGTAGCTGTTGTTGTATGAGAATTCTGCATCGGCAAATTGTCATCCCAACTAGATCCATAATCTAGCGCATACGGGCTCTCAACATGTCCTCCAAAATCTGATTGACTCTCTCTGCATCCGTCCGTCCGTCTACGTGGGTGGAACGCAGTACTAAACTCCAATCTGGTACCCAAAGTCCGGTGTAGTTGATGCCAAAACTTTGAACTAAACTGTGTTCCTCTATCCGACACGATACTCCTCGGAACTCCGTGCAAACATACTATCCTGGTCATATATATCTTGGCCAACTTTGCACTTGTATAAGTTGTTTTCACTGGGATGAAATGAGCTACTTTGGTCAAACGATCCACTACTACCCATATTGAATCATATCCTGCTTTGGTTCTGGGTAATCCGGTGATAAAATCCATGCCAAGCTTGTCCCACTTCCATTCGGGTATTGGCATAGGCTGCAACAGTCCTGCTGGCTTTTGATGCTCTGCCTTCACTCTCTGACATACATCACAAACGGCTACATACCCGCAATATCCTTCTTCATACCAGCCCACCGTAAACGTTCCTTCAAGTCCAAGTACATCTTGGTGTTTCCGGGTGAATCGAGTATGGTGAGTCATGAGCCTCTTGAAGTATTAACTTCACGATCTCCGAATTGTTGGGCACATAAATCCGATCCTCAAACCACAAGGTATCGTGCTCATCCTCGCGAAAACCTTTGGCTTTTCCTTTGCCCATCTTTTCTTTTATCTCAGCATTCTCTTTATCCTCCTTCTGAGTGTCTCGAATCTTGTCTAACAAGGTCGACTGAACCTCCATTGTTGCAAGAAAACCTCTTGGAACAATCTCCAACTGAAGTTCCATAACATCTTCTGCTAACTCCTTTGGCAGTCCTCTACCTTCAAGGATATTGGCATAACTCTTCCGACTCAAAGCCGCCTGCTACGACGTTGGCTTTTCCTGGATGATAGTGTAGCTTCATGTCGTAATCTTTTATAAGTTCCAGCCATCTCCTCTGTCTGAGATTTAACTCCTTCTGTGTGAAAATGTACTTTAAACTCTTATGATCCGTGTACACATCACAACGGTTTCCCATGAGATAATGTCTCCAGGTCTTTAACGCATGTACTACGGTTGCTAACTCCAAATCATGCGTGGCATAGTTCAACTCATGAGGCTTCAGTTGTCGTGAGGCATACGAAACAACTTTTCCTTCCTGCATAAGAACACATCCAATTCCCAAGCGAGAGGCATCACAATACAATTGAAACTCCTTATGTATATCCGCAATGTCAAGACTGGGGCTGTAGTCAACCGCTTTCTTCAACTCTTGGAAGCTTGTCTCACAATCCTCCGTCCATTTGAACTTGGTATCCTTCTTTAGCAATTCTGTCATTGGTTTAGCAATCTTGGAAAAATTCTCAATGAATCTCCGATAATATCCTGCCGGTCCAAGGAAATCGCGAATCTCACGACCGAAGTGGGTGCCAACCATTCAAAGGATCGACTGAATTTTACTGGGATCTACTGCTATACCTTCTCACGATATAACATGCCCAAGAAATCCAACTACCTTTTAACCAAAATTCACACTTGCTGAATTTGGCGATAACTGGTGTTCTCGAGTTTCTCAAGAACCAAACGAGGTGTTCTCGCATGCTCCTCTTCGTTCTTCGAGTAAACCATAATATCATCGATAAACACCACAACAAACTTGTCCAAATATTCCATGAACACTTTGTTCATCATACTCATGAAATAGGCGAGGCGTTAGTCACAACAACGACATGACCATATACTCGTATAATCCATATCGTGTGGTGAATGCTGTCTTGGGTATATCCTTCTCTCGGATCTTCAATCGATGGTATCCTCGATCGTAGATCAATCTTAGAAAACACCTTAGTTCCTTGCAACTGATCAAATAGATCATTAATCATCGGTAAGGGATACTTGTTCTTTATCGTTACTTCATTCAGAGCTCGGTAATCAACAACCATCCTTAGGGATTTATCCTTCTTCTCCACCAAAAGTAATGGAGCTCCCCAAGGAGATGAACTTCTACGAATGTAACCTTTCTCCAATAGCTCCTTGATCTGCTTCTTAATTTCCTCCAGATCATTTGCGGGCATCCGATAGGGTCTCTTTGCTATTGGCCCTGTACCTGGCATTAGTTCTATCAAAAATTCGATGTCTCGATCCGGTGGCATGCCTGGTAACTCTTCTAGAAAAACATCTGGATAATCCTTCACTACAGGTACTTCTTCTTGTACAACTCCCGTGAGGGTATTCACTTGGCTCCTCCTAGGCACATGCCTAGATACATACTTAATCCTTTTTCCCTCTGGGGTGGTGAGATAGATTGACTTGCTAGCACAGTCGATACTTCCTCCAAACTTCGACATCCAATCCATACCTAATATCACATCCAATCCTTGCGACTCCAAGATAATTAGGTCGCATTTAAAAAACATGTGTTCTAATGATTAGGGGTAACTGGGTGCACCATCTGCTAGCCATATACTCTGCTCCAGGCGAGCTCACTAAAAGAGGGGTCCTAAGGGTCTGGGTTGGTAACTTAAACTTATCCACAAATCCCCTTGATATGTATGAATGTGATGCACCAAGATGTCGAAAAGAACAATAGCGGTAAATGACTGAACCAAAAACTTACCTATTATCAAGATTCTGCTCTTCAACTTCCTCCATGTTAACCTGTTCACTTGTCCTTTGTTGAATGGATTGGGCTTCTTCCCAGCACTCCCATTTTCGTTTCCATTCTTTCCTTCAGGGCAGTCATTAGCATAGTGCCCTATCTTCCCGCACTTAAAGCAAATAACTTGGCTCAGGTCTCTCTTAGCGGGTGTAGCTGGGTTAGAGCGATTCTGATTATTGTTGGCTTCATTTCCATTCCCATTCTTCGCACCATTATGCGTTCCTCCTCCAGTATGGTTATGTCCTCCATGGTTATGAACTAGTCCTCCCGAGTTCGGGGTTAGGCGAGGTTTCTGGTGAGCTCCTGAGTTATACTTCCCTTGTCCATACTTCCTCTTACGACTCTCAATTTGCTGCTGCTTTCCTTCAATCATTAGGGCCTTATCTACCAACTCCTGGTAGTTGTTGAAAGTTGTCACCATCAACTGCATACTCATCTCATCATTCAGTCCTTCCATAAACTTCTCTTGCTTCGCGGCATCCGTGGCCACATCATCAGGGGCATAGCGTGATAACTTGCTAAACTCATCCACGCATCGGGCCACAAGATGGTTCCCCTGGCGTAAGTTGCGAAACTCACGCTTCTTTATCTCGCATGGCTCCAGCTTGAAACATGGGCTGTGCGAAAAGCTTGTTGGAACTGGTCCCAAGTGACATTGGCTATAGGAAAAGTAGCCGTGTAATTCTCCCACCATGCGGCTGCCGGTCCATCCAATTGATGTGCGGCAAAGCGCACTCTCAAAGATCCGTGCATCCTGCGGTGGTTAACTCCTTCCAATACGGCGTAACCAGTCATATCGCAACTATTGGCTCGGTGCTACTTGGAAAACACCGCGGTTGTAACCTCGTAAACGGGCTAAATTGTCCACCGGTGGCGGGTTGTTGTTGTTGTTGTTGTTGTTGTTGGCATTGCTCGGTTCTGAACTAGCAATTGCATCAAGGCATTCTGCTGTTGGATCAATCGAGTGAGCTCCGGTGGGAAAGCAAAACCGGGTCACGTCTCGGAGGCATCCGAGGGTTTAGATGGAAGAGATTAGAAAGAGAAAGAGGTCTAGTGAGAAAACACTACCCATATGCACATGAGGCAAAACACACATTCATTCAATCAAGCAAGCAAGGGCATACAAAGCGATCTATGACTATCGTGACACGTGCTCAACTACTACTAGTTACATGGGGAAAATACTACTAATATTTGGTGGTCATCTAGAAATTTTGATCGATGGAAGACTCCATGATGTCCGCTCCAAATTCGTCTTCATAGTCATCATCACTTGGATCTGAGTCGGTGTCGCCGATGATGATGTAGTTGTTCAGACAAGCGGGTCTTCTTCCTCTTCTTGCTCTTCTTCCTTGGGTGCTGGTCCCCATGAAAACTCCAATCTTCTTGACTAGGTCGCCGCTCTTCTCCAAAGAGTATCTTGATTTCTTCCTCATATCCATCGCGTAGACTTGAGTTCTCCCTCCAATTCGATGATCTTAGTTTTCGCCTTCTTCAAATCCAGCATGTCTGCGCACATCCGGTTCTCATGACGCCGAATGTGCTGGTTGAGCTCCTGGATGTAAGCTGCAATGGATCTATCCTTCTTGGTGCTAATTACTTCCCATTGCTCGCCCTCGGCGCCAACATATTTGGTATATGGTGTCTTTAAGTTCCTTGTTGTAGACTTCTCCGATGCGCCCCATGGTAATGTGAGCTGCCATACTCTTTCCCAAACTCCATGTTGGTGCATTGAAAACACATACTATGGGCTCCGTGCTTGGTGCAAACGTCCTTCCGGGAACTAGGGCTTGAATCTTCCAGCATTCTTCTTCTGGTAAGGTGGCATTGTCCGTCCCGGTAAAGCTTGGTATTCCAATATTCAGGTACCTAGTGACTTCCTTCAAGTGGCGTCCGAAAGGTGTGTCTTCATCCGGTTGGGCAAACTTGTACTTCATCTCCGTCATCCTAAAGAGTGGAAAAATGGAGAGAGGTCAGAAATGAGTAGAGAGGAGTGACCTATGGTTTATCTTAGTGGTCGTGTCCTATACTCGGTGGTGCTCGATACCATCTTGTAGCGACCGACCTCAGATGGTCAAGTCTACGTGCTTCGTCATCCTCGGATCGGTAATGCCGACACACACAAGCATCAAGGATTTATAACAGAGTAGCAATCACACACTTATTACATCGAATGTCTCAAAAGAGAACTTATACAATAATATGGCTGAAGGCCATCTAATGCGATAACAGCCGGAAGGCTTGGAAGATAAAGTGAGTCCATCAACTCCAACGGCATAATCGAAGCCGCACGGCAACGACGCATAATCCTTACTCCTCGTCTGAAAAGTCCGCAACATAATACGTTGCAGCCCGAGAACGGGTCAGCACATGGAATATGCTGGCAATGTAACACATAGAGTAATGAAAGAATAAGCTATACTACATGCATATATGGCTGGTGGAAAGCTCTACGGTTACAGTTTTGCGAAAAGCCAACTTTTCCCTACATCAAAGGAATAAATTTAATTTAACTATCATGGTGGTTGAAACATCATCGAGAAGGTACCTCCCAACTCAGATGATCCCAATTAAGGTAATTAACAACCCAGCAAATTTAGTTAAGAGTGTTGAGATACATGTGAATACTCAAGTACTAGATACTCAGAATCGTCCATAACCGGGTACACGGCTAACCATGATTAGTTTGTACACTCTGCAGAGGTTTGGCATGACTTTTCCCCACAAGACTCGATCGCCTCCGCTGGATTCTCGTGACTGCATGGTGTTTGAGAGACGGATGACCGAGACACGCCTTTCGTAAACATTAACTCTCTACTCGGATAGATCATACCAAACCTATAAAACCCACTACCTGCTGATCTACCTCTTCGAGAGCTTCACGTAACTTACTCAACTATGCTAGAGCCCATAATAGCTTGTGGCTGCACACGGAAGTTTCTAGCATGAATAATCTCAGTTCCCTTTGAGCCTGGTGGCGGTCCATAGGAAGATCACACGGGTACCCCGGGATTTCCAAAAAAAACAGACAACACTGGGTTCCCCAGGTGCCTCAATCCACCCAGATGTGTTTTTAAGTTGCCACCTTAAAGTAAACCATTAAGTAATAATCTCACATCTGTCGTGAATATCTCTCAAACCCCAAACCACGTCTACGAGCATAGCATGGCAGTATAAGCATAACGTAGAAGTAACTCCCAAGGGTTTGAAAGTAACAGGCAATAGGTTCCTACCTCATCATCTACTTCCCAACCCACAAATTAATGACATCCTAATCATGCAATGTTTGAGGGTTGAAACTAATGCATAAAAACTGGGTAGGAAAAGATATGATCAAGTGTTACTTGCCTTGCTGACGATCCGTGAATCCTAGAGACTCGTAGTAACACGCTTCGCACTCCGGGAATTCTATCGCAAGCAAACAACACATACATAAGTAAACAAGCAAAGATGCACAAACGAAACTTCAACTGAAGAGGTTGACCGGAGAGTTCAACTTAAGAACTCCGGTTTGCAAAAAGAATCAAACCAAATTGAACAACGAAACTCAAACGGCGAGAAAAACAAGGTTCGTTTACTAATCTGAACTAGGGTCAAATTTTACAGGGATAAAAACTGGTTTAAGTTGATTATTCGGAAAGAGGGTTTCGATACGAAACTCCAGGCGCTTGAATCGCCTGATTCCGATAAACGAGCGAAAAGATAAACATGTTTGAAAATTGGATCAGAAATCGCGATCAGAATAACCGCGGAATAATTCCAATAAAAGAAAAGCGACGAACTGTTAAACGAACGAACGTTCGTTAACAGAACTTAAACAGTGAACGCATTCGTTAAAACGAACGGATGAACGGATGTTCGTTAAATATATAAACCGACGAAATTAAACCGATCTATATAAAAAACGATCTTAGGGTTTTATTAAAAAACCGAAGGGTTTTCTAAAAAAACGTAATAAACCGGCGGCGGGGTCGGGTACCTCCGCGCAGGCGCTGGCCCAGCGAGCGGGCTCCGCGGTCCGGGCGAGGGGCGGGTCGGCGAGGGGCGGCGGCGACGGGCGAAGGCGGCGGCGATGGGCGAAGGCGACGGCGACGGGCGGGCGGTGGGGCGGCAAGACGGGCTCCGGTGGCTCAGGCTGCCGGCTCCGCGGGCGGGTGGTGGTGGCGGTGGTGGCGGTGGTATTTAAAGGGGCGGGCGGTGACTTGGGAAGGGGCGGGCGGCGGGCGACTTGGGAAGGGGTCGCCGGGGTGGAGTCCGGCTCGGACTCCCCTCGGCGTCTGATGCCAGACGGCGCCTGGAGGGAGGCGGCGGCGGCGCTGGCCAGCTGGCCGGGCCTTTGGCCCGATCAAGCTGGGTCCGCTTGCTTTTTTAAACATTCCGCCGAAAGAAAAATTCCTAGAAAAATAAATAAAAATCTAAAAATTCCAAAACAAGTTTTCTCCGTCTAAATAAAATATTTAGAACTAGATGAACTTTTCTTGGCCCCTAAAATGCAAATTTTTAAAGCGTGCAAATTTTTCTAGGGCAATTAAAATCCCAAATAAAATCAAATAAAATCCCAAAAAATGATTTTAACATTTTTCCTCCGTTATTTCAATTATTTTGGAGAAGTCATATTATCTCCCTCATTTATTTATTTAAATTGAAATAATTTTCCGGAGAGAAAATAATTAAAATCCAATATCCTCGTCTTTCATTATTTGACAAAATTCAAATATGAAAATTGAAAATCCCCAACTCTCTCCGAGGGTCCTTGAGTTGCTTAGGATTTTTGAGGATGGTAAACGAGAATGCAAATAAAATATGATATGCAAGAATGACCTATGTATAACATGCCAAATTGAAAATTTGGGATGTTACACATGTGGTAGTACAGGAAGGGAAACGGATGGAAACGTGACTTGATTCACGTTGACACTGGAGTCAAATAGTCTGGCATCAGACTGGCATGCTACAACACTGCCATCTTACCCATTCTCATGCCATCACATGGCCATGCAAACTCATATCCAACAACTTATGGATTTTTGAAACTCACTTGCCTCCACTTTGCATGTAATATAACATTTATCGAAATGCTCATAACATGCCATGAAACTACTTAATGCAAACATGCCAAAGACACTCATCATATCAAAAGTTCAAACATGCTTGCCTGGTTCGGAGTAATCGGAGTCTAGCTTGGCGAAGTTCGCGGTTCGCGGAGTATCTACGTTATAAGAAAAATACGTACTAACGTAAATACCGAGAGTGCACAAAAAAGTGTTCCAAATATTTTTCAAATAAATATGACAAAAAACTAGACAGAAAAATAAAGAAGACAGAAAAAGAATCAATCAAAAATCAGTTTACATTTTAGAAGTTATGGAGGTTTTAATCCAGGATTCATCCGTAATGAAACGAAAGTTTCAGGGCCAACTTATAAAAACAGAAAACGCCGCCTAAGAAGTCGTCAACTGCAAAGGAAACGATTCTGCCCGAAGGCATTTTCAGAAAACGGTTCGAAAAAACGAAAATACTGACGAGGGGTCCCACCCGACAGATTTGAAATTTCAAACGGGGAATAAAAAGAGATCGTCTGCACCCGAGACCTGTGGAGGTCGCCGTCGCCGATCCACGGCGAGTTAGGATGATCGGAGAGTACCTCCGTGATAACGGTGTCCTTCCGCGTCGGTGGGTGGTGGTGGTGGTCGTCGGCGAGCACCACGTCGACGGCGGTCCTTGCTCCGGCGGACGGCGGCTCGGGTGGAGTTGGATCTCGTCGGGGAGGGCTGCGGAGGTCAAATTGAAGCCGGGGTTAGATCACTGGGTGCTCGAGGAGACTACTGACGAGGTTTGGGCGGCGGGGATGGCCTCACTGGAGTGGATCAAGCTAGTGGCCGAGGCGGATCGAGGCGGCCGGAGTTGGGGGAGGAGACCTCCTCGAGGTCCTCCTAGTGGCTTGGCGGGGTACTGGTGGGGTGCAGTGGTGGTGCGTGCTCGAGAACGAGCTCGGGACCTCTTTTTATAGGCGATCCGAGGCGGTGGCCGCGAACGGGGATCTCCAGTGATGGTTACAGCGGCGCAGTGCTTGGTCGGGGAGTTTAGGGGGTTGGGCATCAATGTAGAGGTCCACGGGCTCCGTTTAGCAGCTAACCTTGGCTGAATTAGGCATGCTGGGTGGTTTCGACAAAACAGGGCGACGCGGCCTGTCGGCGGCAGAGGGCGCGCCCTGTGCTTGCCAGGCCACGGCGACGGTGCTTTGGTGTGCGCTGGCATGCATGAGGCCACGTGGAGGGCTAGGGAGCGTTGGGCGGCGCAGAACGGCGTAGCGAGCTGGCGCTGGCTCCGTTGGCCGCCACGGGTGGCTCTGCCACCGCAGAAGCTGCCGGCGTCGGTGATGCTCGCCGCCACCGACACCTGCATCCGTCCAAGAGGGCGTGCAGTGCTCAGGTTAAGAAGGAGAGGCCGTGCGCAACGTGCCAGGGTGCACTGGTGATCGATGACAAGGCATCGACAAAAACGACAATCATCAACACTATGAAACTCTGAATTTTACTGAAAGTGTACAGGAACAGTGCCGGCCAAGTGTTTGATGAAATGATTCAAGCATGAGAAAAATTTATCTGGGGCTGATCTTTGGTGTGGTGGTCTCTCAAAGCACCTGGGGGCTGCCTGAATTTTTGTGGAATATTTGGAGAAAGTAAAATATGAATTTCACCAAAAATGATGAATCTGGTCCAAACTTGCAGAGGTTAAAACTTGAAAATTTGGAAGAGAGGAAGAGTGGATCTTGATGGATCTAGGTTGGGGGTGCTAAGGACTATCCAGAGGAGTTGGTTTGAGATCAAAACTCAAAAGAAATCAGGTAGTTCCTTTGTAAATCATCTAGGCTTAAAATAATTGACAGAATTGTTTTTGGGGAAATAATAAATGAAATAAAATCCAAAAATGGGTTGGACCTGTTGGAACAGAATGTTTGGGTTGCCCCAAAGTGGAGGGAGTGGTTTTGGGAGAATTTACCACATGAGGCATGGTAAAACAATGGATGGTTTCAAACAAAAGAGTAGCTCCAAAACCCATATGATTTCTTTTTAAAATAAAATAAATTCCAACAATTTATTTGAGAGGTTAAAAAATCAGAAGGAAGGTTTTAAATAACCAAACACCAAGGTTGAGGAAGGAACAGAATAAAATCCTTGCCATGGGGAAAAGTTTTGAGAGAGAGAGGTATTAGGAAGGATTTAAATGACCTTCTTCAAATCAAACAAGGTTTCTGTTGAAAATTAAATAAAAAAATTTTGGAGTGTCACACCACAGCATCATCACTGATAATGGCTCAAATTTTACAGCCGACGAAGTGAAAACTTGGTGCGCAAAAATGGGCATCAAGCTCGATTACGCTTCCGTCTACCATCCACAAACTAACGGCCAGGTAGAGCAGGAAAATGGTCTCATTATGAGCAGCATCAAACCCAGGCTAGTGCGATCCTTGACAGAGTCGAATACGCACTGGGTGGAGGAGCTTGACTCTGTACTCTGGGGGCTACGGACCACGCCAAATCGCACCACCGGATGCACACCATTTTTTATGGTGTACGGCGCGGAAGCAGTATTACCTTACGACATAATACATGATTCGCCACGCGTACGCATGTACGAAGAGAAGGAAGACGAGTTAGATCGGCAGGATAATTTGGATGCCTTGGAGGAGGAGTGCGATGTCGCAAAATCCTGTTCCGCATTCTATCAGCAGCAGGCTCGACGATACCAAAGCAGAGAAGTGCGGGCCAAAACTTACAATATTGGCGAGCTCGTTCTACGACTACCGGAGAAGAAGAAGGACAAACTCAAACCCAAGTGGGAGGGTCCCTTCGTCATTGACAAAGTTCTCACCGGAGGAGCGCATCTGCCACGTAATGCATCCGATAATGACTCGAGCCGAAGCCATGGAACGCGGCAAGACTACGGAGATTCTACGCCTAGCGCCGAACACAGTGTTCGTCTCCTAACCCCTCCCTTTTAATTATGCCCCATCCCCTTTTCCTTTCTCGACCTTTTTCTCTCTTCACACAAAGTATTCAAAGCAGCGCGTACAGCTGCCTTTATCAATTTCTGTAACTCTATTGTATAGCCAATAACTTGCATTGTCTTAGAATTCCCTAGCTGCACACTAGGTGCAAAGGTGCACCTTGTAACTTGGCTGGATGTCATGTCTATGTAAACACCCCATTTATATAGATATGTGAAAAACAGTAGGGGTTTTCCCCCTACTGTCAAGTTTCTCAAAAAAAAACAAAGTATTCAATACAATGCGGATTTCCGGATCACTCCGGCCACACTAAGTGTGTAAGCAATACCTGGGGGCTTCCTATACGGAAGCTAAAAATGATTACTCACATGGCTTTTTGCCCGTCGCATATGCATTCTTTTTCCATATGTGCCTTTTCTTCACCATTATATGCATCGATATGACTTAAGATGTTGCCAAGCTGGGTTGTTCGGCTCTTGTGTTTATGCCCTACGTTCCCGTTAATTTGGCTAGGGCATAAGGGGAGCACCTCTGCGATTGTTACTGCCGGTTCAGCCTGATGTGTACCTCAGACTGGGTGAAGCCGAAAGCTAGCTTCCTTAAGAGAATATTCGGTCGGTGAACAAAAGATGTATTCGTTTATCGTAACATAAATCCCGAAGTCTTGTATCCTCGCGCCATCGCCATAGTCCGGACATGCGATCGCGGATGCGTACTGTGGAAAGGAACCCCTAACGGAACTATTCTCTCTGGAAGATGTTTCTTACTATCCATGTAATATAACATAACTAGTTGGGTACTTGTTTGTTCAAGCACTTATGACCCCTACGCCTTGTTTCCACACATACCCCGGTTTTGTATAGCTGAGCGGGTATTCGGACACACCCCGGACTATAGGATCCGGGGGCTGAAGCGAAAAGGGTCCGCCATGACAAATGATTTTAATCCGGCTAGGGGCTAATCACGCCCATTAAATTACACAGTTATTTGGACTGATTACATTCCTCTTCTATACCGTCCAACAGGCTATCTAGCTTACAATCCTGTTGAGAATACTTAGCGGCTAACGCTACCTGGTCATACACCAGACTAACGGGAATTTCTTGCCCATCGGGCCCCGCCGTCCCACTTCGGCCATATGGTTCGGGTCCAGCTTGGTGTAGCGTGTCTTCACCATTGCCCAGGCTTCTCTTGCTCCTTGCCGGCATGCTGATATCTTCCATAGACGGAAGCGCCGCCGGGCTCCTTGAAGCAAGTCTGCAAGTTCCCCCATGCCATTCGGCAGTAGGTTTGATGGCCACAAAGCCTGAGCAACACCCTGCATCACTTGCCGAGCTCGCTCGTGCAGTCGTGAAAGGTCTTGCAATAAATCATTTGCAGATGAGGGCATCTCCTCCTCAGGGCGACCCGTTAACATTCCAGCAAGCAAAATTCTTTCAATATACTTCCTCGCCGAACTGTACAACAGTTCGTCTAGGCACTTACTATAAATGCCGCGTCGAAGCCTCTTGTTCTCCTTCATGGAGTCCGCCAGCTGAGCGCGGAGATCTTTTAACTCCACGTCCAGCAAGACTTGAGCATCTTGAAGATCATTCTTCTCCCGCCTAACTCGCGTAAGAATGCGCTCGCCAGCCTCTAGCTGCTTTTTGAGATGCCACGCGTCCTCTCCTTCGCCCTCAGGATTCACCCCGGGATTGTCTGCAGAATTTTCTGTTAGACTTGTCATATTATCCATTTACTAACTGGTGCATCTTCGCACAATTGTGATAATTGTTACCAGATGAGGGCCTTTGGGGTTCCTCTAACTTGGCAACTGCGGCCCTCAGTTCGGCCTTGCAGTCCTCCAGCTCCTGAAACAATTGCTCGTTCTTCTCTACAAGGACCTGTACATAAATTGATCCTTAAAACTGTTGTTTCAACCATTTCAAGTCTCAGGGGCTACTGCTATACATACTTATTCAAATTCCTCACCCGTATGTCTTTGGTATACTGGTTTGTCGCTTGGGCAAGCCCGCCCCGAGCAGCTTGGACGTACGCATCCGCCGAATTGAAGGCATTAAATGCCTCTTTGGAAAAGATGTTGTTCTGGCACGCCTGGCCGTCGGCGCCTCTGATTCATGGCGCTCTCTACTTCGGAATTCATGGCTGAGAGCAGGTCCGCACTCTCTGTCAGAGAGCAATGCGGCGCTGGCCCCGTGTCCGCCTCCGCCCCTGAAGCCGGTTCTGCAGTCCGGCTGGTGGAGGCGTGATTGGTAGGGTCTCCGGATATAGTCCGGTTATTCTTCTTCCTGCCAGACACGAAGGGCGTTGTCATATTTTAAATTCTATAATTATAGGACAGGTAATTGTTTTACCTCTGTAGCAGTGTGTCAACCCTCACCGCCTTCCTCTTGAGCCTGCCCGATCTGGACGCCCGTGGTTGAGGAGTCCCTAGGGGCTCGGCCCCTCGCTCCGGTCGTCGTTTCTGCAAATAGAACGACGCTTCAAGGGTAAATTATAACACTTGGGGGGAGTCCTCTTGAAGGACAGGGCTTTCTAGTTCGGCTTACATGAAGAGGGGAGCAGTCCGGTAGTTGGCAGAATGGCCACTAGGGCGCCATACCAGCCCGCCTGATAAAATACCCCGTTGACAAGCTCCACAGTGATATCCGGATCCACTTTAAGTCCCGGATCTAGGGCCCTTCCAGGGTCCTCTGGTTGCGGGGAGGGGCTGAAGATTCCTTCTACGACCCTCCTTAATTCCTGCCCAGAAGCATTGATGCAAGTAATCTTAGCAGAAGAACGCTAGAGCAAAGCGGGAAAAAGAATGGCAACTTACCCACGCTGGGGGGTTGTACATGGAGAATCCTTCCCGCGTTTTTATGCGAAGGAATTCCTCCTCTTCCCCTTTGTACAGATCGGACAATATCCTTGCCAGAGTGGCAGCGGAGTCTGGACCTTTACGGCCGCAGCGGGAGGCGTCGTCTTCCCCGTTGAAATGCCGCATGAGCTTCCCCCGATATTGGAGCGGTTGCACTCCCCGTCTTATGCATATCGCCATAACCTCAACTGTCGTCAGTACGGATTTGGCCAGTAATTTTATCCTGTCCATCAGGAGGAATATTTCCCTCGTGTCCTCTTCTTGAGGATCCCCGGGGGCGCCAGCTTAGGCGTGCCCTCGGCGGGGCGTTGCTGAACTCGTGGAGACCTATCCGGACTGGATCCGGAAGGGGGACGTCGTTTATATAAAACCACTCTGAAGGCCAGTTTTCTGGTGCCTTCTTAGGAGTGTCGGATAGGTATCCGGTCTCGCAATACGCCATACTTCGCCCCGCCCACTTGACATAAGGACTCCCCACAGGTGCGGGGGATGAGGCGAAACAGCTTCGCCATAATCCAAGTGTGGTTCGCAAGATAGAAACAGCTTCGCGACAGGCAACATACCCCTCTATGTGCAGAATAGATCCAGGGTAAGATCGTAACTGGAGGCCGAGAACTCTGTGAGCCCGCGAAGAAACGGGTGGATAGGGAACCCAACGCCCCTCAGCAGATGAGGGATCAGACATATACGCTCCTCCAGAGATGGGTTAGGAGATCCCTCAGCTTGGTCTCCTCCGTCATAAGTGGCTATTCCAGCTCGGACGGAAACCATGAACGCCAGTGGGAGATACCCTTGGGTTTGTAACTTTGTCAAACGGCTATGAGGAACTGAACACTCTCCCCAATCCCCCGACTTGGAACGAGAAGGGCAAGCAGAAGAGTTGCGACGGCCGGCCATGTTGGAATGGCTTTTCGCGGAGCACTCTGTTGGATGCTAGCTCTGGGAGGGAGAGTGAGGTTTGGATCTGAGAATCCCCGTCCCTTCAAATAGGCGGTTAGCCCGGAGGATCGAGGGTGGAAAATGCAAAAATGCCTCGACTCCTCGCATTCGCTCGACATGTGGAGATGGTCATTACTAAGGCTCCGAAGCCGAGGAGCACAACATTGATTGGAGGCCGGACACTATTCGTCGTAACAAGCACTTTGGAGTATTCGGAGAAGGAACCCGCCCTGCAATGCCGAAGACAAGACAGCGCGCCAGACTCGTCGTCATTGAAGCCTGGTTTAGGGGCTACTGAGGGAGTCCTGGATTAGGGGGTATCCGGACTACCGGATTGTGTACAACGTCCGGACTATTGAAGCGTGAAGATACAAGACTCAAGACTTCGGCCCGTGTTCGGATGGGACTTTCCTTGGCGTGGAAGGCAAGCTTGGCGATCCGGATATTATATTTCCTTCCTTGTAACCGACTCCATGTAAACCCTAGCCCTCTCTCGGTGCCTATATAAACCGGAGAGGTTGGTCCTTAGAAGGCCGATCACAATTACATTCATACCATCATAGGCTAGCTCTTAGGGTTTAGCCTCTACGATCTCGTGGTAGATCTACTCTTGTACTACCCATATCATCAATATTAATCAAGCAGGAAGTAGGGTTTTACCTCCATTGAGAGGGCCCGAACCTGGGTAAACACCTGTGTCCCTTACTTCTTGTTACCATCAGCCTGACGCACAGATCGGGACCCCCTACCCGAGATCCGCCGGTTTTGACACCGACACCGCCCACGTCCAATCAATCGCCACGCATCAAGCGGGGCCGCAGGCTATTGGGGCCCATGGTGCTCCGCACTTGCCCTTTGGCTTCGCGTAGAAGCCAAGTCCGAGCATGCCTTGGGCCCGGGGGCTACTGTCGGCGTCCTGGGAACGGGGGTCCCCAGACTTGCCTGCCTGCGGCCCATGGTGTGGCTCCACCGGCGGCCCTGTACGGCCCATCATCACCAGCAAACACTCAAGACCCTCGCGAGGGGCCAAGCCTCGCGAGGCGGACGACACAAGACCTCCTCGGGGGCTGCCTCACCAGGCTGGCTCGCGAGGGGCAGAGAGATTGAGGCAAGGCACACCTCGCGAGGTTTCTGTGATGCAAGCAATGACGACTGGAGCCAGGCGGGCGCCAGCACGCGCAGTGTCCTCGCTTCCTATTTGGTGCTAGAGGGGCAAGCGCAGGCGAGGAGTCCCGAGGCGTCAGGCAAAGGTTTCCATACCGGTGCGACGAGACCAAGACCAGCAAGACGACAGGACGGAGGTCACCATGGAGCCCTAGACGGCATCACCACCAGAGCCTTAGGAAGGCGAAGACCACCTTTAGTCAGGATAACTTGTACTAGTTGTCTCCCTTCTAATTTGACCGTTGTTGGATCCCTTTCCGCTCAATATTTGGGGAGAGGACCAGGGCCTCTATAAATAGGACTAGCCACCACCATAGGAGGGGGGATTGAGATCACCCTCAACCACACAAGTACACCAAGCACAAGAGCACCTCTCATCAGGAGGCTGTTCTTCCCTTATAACTATTCATCCTCAGCCCAAGGGGCAATCCACCACACCACACAGGAGTAGGGTATTACACCACATCGGTGGCCCGAACCAGTATAAACTCTTGTGTCTCTCTTTCTGCGGGTTCGTGGAGCTAGGCTTTGAGATCGCGGTGAGGACGAGGGCGTGATTAGGTAGGGAGAGATCTTCGTGCGCACCCCAGTGTTCGAACCTCAAGGGTTTTGCCGGAACCCGAAATCCGACAGCCATACTATGATCATGCAAGGCAAATGGAAACATGTCTCTAGTCATGTAATTAAAATGATGGTAGTTCATGGAGATATTCTTGGAATGGCTATGAATATGCCATCTAGGTAGGTATGGTGGATGTTTTGTGGAGACGGGTGTCTTATGTGTAGGATAACAAGAGAAAGTCCTCCCACGTGTTTGGTGTACCTACGAAGTTTTCTCCAAGTCCCAATGTGAGAGTGGGCAATGTAAGGTACCGTAGAGACTAGCAATAAAAGATGAGCGGAAGTGCAAAAAGTTTTGAACTTTCCTTACTCATAAAGAACTCAAACACTAGATAAGAGTATCGTGGTGTCATGTTGCATAAGACTCAAAAGTTAAGTACCCCGAGGGGATAGTTTGGCGGAGATAAACCTGTTGTGCATCCCGGATCAACCAAACATGTTGGGTTCATCAGCAAAAGCCTCTACAATCATTAAATCGCTAATCAAGCCACTACTCAAGTTCTCAACTAATGTAATTAGGTGAAAGAACGGCAACGGTTCAAAGGCTCCTTTATTGGGTTTTTGATAAAAGAACATGGCAATGTTTTTCAGAAGATAACAAGATTCCCACAAGCTAAGTTAGACAAGTGCAAAGCAAGCATGTCAAAACAGCGGGACACACTAATGCACACAAACCATATAATGAAGACCATTGCACATGACACTACACATGCAAAAGTAACCTCTCCATGCTTAGAACTAAACTACGGAAAATTACAAAAGTGCAAAGAAGATGTTGTTATTAAAAGATAGAGTGAGAAGTGGTTACCTCCTCTAAGCTTAGTTAAGCAAAGGGTTAGACACTTTTACCGTTGAGGTGCATATGACCTCTCCTCTAATAGACATGGACCTTGCTTCATGTGATCTCCTTGTTGTGGTGCGACGTCTGCCCTCCGATAGAACCTGCTAGAACAAACTAAAAAGAAAAAAGTATGTCTGTGCATTTCAGGGTTTTCATTTTTTGTGGCACAAAGGATTAGCAACACAGGTGATAAAGCATAAGCCTCACAATAAACGGTTCATTAACCTAAGCACCTCGTTTAAGTCAACAAACTAAGTCTAAGAGTGTATTGCCCTTAGGTGTGGATGTAGTGCAAGTGAGACAAAATATAGACACAAGGCCTAATTAAAAAAGGAGATCCTCACATAAGGTGAGAAACTCAACAATAAGAAACTTTTATTTGGGTGACGTTTGTATTGGAAAACGTTGCCGGGCGCCTGTTTTTGAAGTTTGTCATGATGAAGCAACCAAGCGGCTTGTGTGGGTCTTTCATACGGTTGGCACCATACCACACATGTCACCATATAAGGTCCAAGCCCCTGTGAAAATAAAACACGAAATAAAAACATCAGTTCGGTATACGAATAGAGTTCTTATACCCAACCGGCAAAAAGAAATAAAAGAAAACATAGTTGCTACGGAGATCATTGGCTATGGATTTTCACATGTAATTATAATTTATTAGAAAGCAAATAATTGGTTTAAAAATACCCCAGCGACCTCATACATCAAAAATAAATCAAATGGAGGTATATTTGCCCTCATGCGAGCACACATATGACCAGGAGCGGTTGAAAAATACGTCGTCGTTCGCTCTACCGATGTATGTCCAACGTCACCCTTTGATACGGGCGCTCGTACGAGCGCAAGAGCTACTACGGAACACCGTCATTTTATTTGTAATTTCGGCTTCTCGGGGTGGACTTGGCATACAGGCGGACGTACGAGCGCTCGCGCTCGCACGGTATGTCGTCTTTTGCTTTGTGGAGGTGCTCTTCGTGGCTGCTAGATGATACGACCATCCATACGAGCACGTCTGCTTGTACGATAGGTCATCTTTTGCTCTTATCTTCTTCTTTCTTGCGACCAAGAGCTCATAGGGTGCCCAAATGACTAGGACGGCCGTATGGAACGTCGTCTTTTCCCTGGGAGCCGCAGAACTTCACGAAATTTTCTGTGCTTCCTCCTCATGTTAAGCACATAGCAATATTGCAATAAAATGGTAGGAGGTATGCAAAAAAATACAGGTTACCGACATGCTACAATTTTTACCAATGAAAACTATATGAAGCCAACTCAGATAGCAACTACTCAAAATAAATCAGAAGTGCCAATGCAAACATGAATGCAACTAGACACAAGACACAAAACTAAGAAAGACACCTATGGACTTCCGGGTTACCTCCCAGACATTGCTTTATTTATAGCCATATAGCTAGGCTTCGGTGCTCCATACGGTCATCCGCCCGGATCCCAAGGGATATCAACACCAAGCAGGGCTCGGTCGGAGTCGTACTCTCTTCTGGTGCATCAGCATCACATAAGAAAATTCATACTCGCTCCTTGGCGAGCACCGATGCATCTGTTTTAGTGGAGTAGCCTGCAAGGTTAGTAGCTACTATTTGACAATATTTTTATAACTGAGAGGATAAGGAGCTACTAGAAAATCATAAACCTCTTCTTCTTCAGTGTAAGTGAGAATGTTAGTATCCAAATTTGCAAATTCAATACCAAGGCTATTATCATCTATAAGACTTTGCAGTTTACTCTCCAAAGGAGGTCCATGGAGAGCCTACAGAAAATCAGCCGATATATCTTCAAGATCAATTTCAGAATATGCAATTTGGGGTTTGTCCAATATTAACAAATCCACAGGTAGAGAGGAGTGATCGGCACTATGTTGGTTGCATATCTCTTTGATAACTCTCTTTATGCAAGCAACTCACCCTCCTTTTGTGCTATCTCATCCTTAATATGAATTCCAATTGGTGTTTCATCAAAAGGAGTCATCGGAGGCACATCGGGAACAATGCCAATATCTAGTTCATCTCTAACAATAGACTTTGAAACATCGGCCCTCACTATATCGGCTGAGGGAAATATTCAAGCATCACTTCAATAAGATCCATGAAAGCTCTAATAGAACATAGATACGATAAATGATCATCGAGCTGTGCATTAATGATGTCTAGAATTATCATGATTGGTAAGAGTTGTTGGAAGGGTGCCTGTCGTGGTTTTGTCACGACAGATGCCCTCGTGAAAGGACTTAGGTGCGAGGCCATGGCTACGGTGATTAGCTTAAAGGGGTTGAACGGGACGAGAGACACACGAGTTTACCCAGGTTCGGCCCCTCACCAACGAGCGAGGTAAATCCTACGTCATGCTTTGTGTTGTATTGATTGAGTATCGATTACAAGGGAGCGGAATCGCTTAACCTAGCTATCGAATGATCGTAACTTAACTTTCAACCGCCGCAGGGTCTCGCCTTTATATACACAGGTCGAGGCCCTGGGCTTACAAGAGTCCAGGTTGAATCATGCTCCGTGACCGACTCTGGTTCTAGATCACCTTGCCTTGCTAGGCAAGTCGCCATCGGACGGCTTACACCTCCGGGCCTCAAGCCACCTCCAGGTCTTGGGCCTTCAGTCAGCCCGCTTCATAAGCCGCCTCCAGGCTTTATATCTTGGCTTCTTGGGCCTGCTTATGCTTCATCACTGAGTCGCCAACAGTGTAAACTGGCCCCTCCTGGGCGGGTCACGCCGTGGGGTGCTACCTCTTGAGCACTGTGTTGGATTTCCCCGAAGAGGAAAGGATGATGCAGCAAAGTAGCGTAAGTATTTCCCTCAGTTTTTGAGAACCAAGGTATCAATCTAGTAGGAAGCTACGCGCGAGTCCCTCGTACCTACACAAAACAAATAACTCCTTGCAACCAACGCGAATAGGGGTTGTCAATCCCTTCACGGTCACTTACGAGAGTGAGATCTGATAGAGATGATAGATAATATTTTTGGTATTTTTAGTATAAAGATGCAAAGTAAAATAAAAAGCAAAGTAAAAAGCAAAGCAATAAACAAGTGATGGAAGATTAATATGATGAAGATAGACCCGGGGCCATAGATTTCACTAGTGGCTTCTCTCAAGAGCATAAGTATTCTGTGGGTGAACGAATTACTTGTTGAGAAATTGATGTAATTGAGCATAGTTATGAGAATATCTAGGTATGATCATGTATATAGGCATCACATCCGAGACAAGTAGACCGACTCCTTCCTGCATCTAGTACTATTACTCCACTCATCGACCGCTATCCAGCATGCATCTAGAGTATTAAGTTAAAGAAAACAGAGTAACACCTTAAGTAAGATGACATGATGTAGAGGGATAAATTCATGCAATATGATAAAAACCCCATCTTGTTATCCTTGATGGCAACAATACAATACGTGACTTGCTGCCCCTCATCCTTTGGGAAAGGACACGTAAGATTGAACCCAAAGCTAAGCACTTCTCCCATTGCAAGAAAAACCAATCTAGTAGGCCAAACCAAACTGATAATTCAAGAGACTTGCAAAGATAACCAATCATACATGAAAAAATTCAGAGAATATTCAAAAAATGTTCATAGATAATCTTGATCAAAAAACCACAAAACATCGCACACAACAAACACACCTAAAAAGAAGATTACAACGAATAGATCTCCACGAGAGAGGGGGAGAACATTGTATTGAGATCCAAAAACAGAGAAGAAGCCATCTAGCTACTAACTATGGACCCGAAGGTCTGAAGTAAACTACTCACACTTCATTGGAGGGGCTATGATGATGTGGAATCCCTCCATGGTGGATGCCCCCTCCGGCGGAGCTCCGGAACAGGCCCCAAGATGGGATCTTGTGGCTACAGAAGGTTGCGGTGGTGGAATTAGGTTTTTGGCTCCGTATCTGATCATTTGGGGGTACGTAGGTATATATAGGAGGAAGAAGTACGTCGGTGGAGCTTCGTGGGGCCCACGAGGGTGGGGCGCGCCCTAGGGGGTAGGCGTGCCCCCTACCTCCTGCCCACCTCATGGCTTTCTTGATGTAGGGTCCAAGTCTCCTGGGTCATTTTCGGTGAGAAAATCACGTTCCCGAAGGTTTCATTCCGTTTGGACTCCGTTTGATATTCCGTTTCTTGAAACTCAAAGCAGTAAAAACAATTACAGGCTGGGCCTCCGGTTAATAGGTTAGTCCCAAAAATAATATAAAAGTGGAAAATAAAGCCCAATATGGTCCAAAACAGTAGATAATATAGCATGGAGCAATCAAAAATTATAGATACGTTGGAGACGTATCAGGCATCCTAGTGCTTAATTCCTGCTCGTCCTCGAGTAGGTAAATGATAAAAGAAAGAAATTTTTATGCGGATTGCTACTTGGCATAATTTCAATGTAATTCTTCTTAATTGTGGTATGAATATTCAGATCCCAAAGATTCAAGACAAAAGTTCATATTGACATAAAAATAATAATACTTCAAGCATACTAACAAAGCAATCATGTCTTCTCAAAATAACATGGCCAAAGAAAGTTATCCCTACAAAATCATATAGTCCGGCTGTGCTCTATCTTCACCACACAAAGTATTTAAATCATGCACAACCCTGATGACAAGCCAAGCAATTGTTTCATACTTTTGACATTCTCAAAACTTTTTCAATCTTCACGCAATACATGAGCGTGAGCCATGGATATAGCACTATATGTGGAATAGAATGGTGGTTGTGGAGAAGACAAAAGACGGAAGATAGTCTCACATCAACTAGGCGTATCAACGGGCTATGGAGATGCCCATCAATAGATATCAATGTGAGTGAGTAGGGATTGTCATGCAACGGATGCACTAGAGCTATAAGTATATGAAAGCTCAACAAAAGAAACTAAGTGAGTGTGCATCCAACTTGCTTGCTCCACGAAGACCTAGGGCATTTTGAGGAAGCCCATCATTGGAATATACAAGCCAAGTTCTATAATGAAAAATTCCCACTAGTATATGAAAGTGACAAAATGAGAGACTCTCTATCATGAAGATCATGGTGCTACTTTGAAGCACAAGTGTGGTAAAAGGATAGTAACATTGTCCCTTCTCTCTTTTTCTCTCATTTTTTTTTATTTGGGCCTTTTCTTTTTTTTATGGCCTCTTTTCTCTTTTTTTTTTAAATTTTTTCTCGTCTGGAGTCTCATCCCGACTTGTGGGGGAATCATAGTCTCCATCATCCTTTCCTCACTTGGGACAATGCTCTAAAAATGATGATCATCACACTTTTATTTTCTTACAACTCAACAATTACAACTCGATACTTAGAACAAAATATGACTCATTATGAATGCCTCCGACGGTGTACCGGGATATGCAATGAATCAAGAGTGACATGTATGAAAGAATTATGAACGGTGGCTTTGCCACAAATACGATGTCAACTACATGATCATGCTAGCAATATGAAAATAATGGAGCGTGTCATAATAAACGGAACGCTGGAAAGTTGCATGGCAATATATCTCGGAATGGCTATGGAAATTCCATGATAGGTAGGTATGGTGCTGTTTTGAGGAAGGTATTATGTGGGTGTATGATATCGGCGAAAAGTGCGCGGTATTAGAGAGGCTAGCAATGGTGGAAGGAAGAAAAGTGCGTATAATCCATGGAATCAACATTAGTCACGAAGAACTCATATACTTATTAAAAAAATCTACAAGTTATCAAAGCAAAGTATTACGCGCATGCTCCTAGGGGGATAGATTGGTAGGAAAAGACCATCGCTCGTCCCCGACCGCCACTCATAAGGAAGACAATCAATAAATAAATCATGCTCCGACTTCATCACATAACGGTTCACCATACGTGCATGCTACGGAATCACAAACTTTAACACAAGTATTTCTCAAATTCACAACTACTCAACTAGCATGACTCTAATATCACCATCTTCATATCTCAAAACAATTATCAAGTATCAAACTTTTCTTAGTATTCAACACACTCAAAAGAAAGTTTTACCAATCTTGAATACCAAGCATGTTAGCATTTTTTAAGCAAATTACCATGCTATTTAAGACTCTCAAAATAATATAAGTGAAGCATGAGAGATCAATAGTTTCTGTAAAACAAATCCACCACCGTGCTCTAAAGGATATAAGTGAAGCACTAGAGCAAAACTATATAGCTCAAAAGATATAAGTGAAGCACATAGAGTATTCTAACAAATTCCAATTCATGTATGGCTCTCTCAAAAGGTGTGTACAGCAAGGATGATTGTGGTAAACTAAAAAGCAAAGACTCAAATAATACAAGATGCTCCAAGCAAAACACATATCATGTGGTGAATAAAAATATAGCTCCAAGTAAAGTTACCGATGGAAGTAGACGAAAGAGGGGATGCCTTCCGGGGCATCCCCAATCTTTGGCCTTTTGGTGTCCTTAGATTATCTTGGGGGTGCCATGGGCATCCCCAAGCTTAGGCTCTTGCCACTCCTTGTTCCATAATCCATCAAAAGATTTCATCCAAAACTTGAAAACTTCACAACACAAAACTCAACAGAAATCTCGTGAGCTCCGTTACCGAAAGAAAACAAAAGCCACTTCAAGGTACTGTAATGAACTCATTCTTTATTTATATTGGTGTTAAACCTACTGTATTCCAACTTATCTATGGTTTATAAACTATTTTACTAGCCATAGATTCATCAAAATAAGCAAACGACACACGAAAAACAGAATCTGTCAAAAGCATAACAGTCTGTAGTAATCTGTAACTAACACAAACTTCTGGAACTCCAAAAATTCAGCCAAAATAGGAAGACCTAGGCAATTTGTTTATTGATCAGCAGCAATTTGAATCACTATTTTATCACGTTCTGGTGATTTTTAACAATTGATTTCGTGAACAGAAAGTTTCTGGAAATTACAGCAAGATCAAATAACTATCATCCAAGAAGATCCTATAGGTTTAACTTGGCACAAACACTAATTGAAACATAAAAACACATCTAACCAGAGGCTAGATCAAAGATTTATTCCTAAACAGAAGAAAAAGCAAAAAAAAACCAAAAATAAAATTGGGTTGCCTCCCAACAAGCGCTATCGTTTAACGCCCCTAGCTAGGCATAAAAGCAAGGATAGATCTAGGTATTGCCATCTTTGGTAGGCAATTCTTCAATGAGACATCTATCTTCCTTAGGAATTTCTTTCTTTTTAGTAATTATCAAACTTTTAGGCACAAAATCAAAAAATTCATTCGTAGCAAATGGTTCCTTAATGATAGCAAAAAGATTGGGATGAATACTTATAGATTTAAGATCCGCAGTTTCCTTACTAGAGGATTCACCCTTATTTTTTGGAACATACATAACCTTGGCAATTTTAGTAGGGGGACTTGGAGTATTCTTCACGGAAGAAAAAGCGGTTCCCAAGTTGGTAATGATACCCTCAAGTTTATCGATTCTAGTGGAATCTTGGTTTATTCTCTCATTAACTATGGGTTCCTTCTCCTTAATATTTTTCAAAGTTACTCCTACCTTAGATCCATATTGAGTAATTTGATTGTGGATCTTTTTATCTAGTTTTCAATTAACTCAACGGTGGCAACTTTATTTTCAATAATTTCAAGTCTTTGCATTACATGCTCCAAAGTTAACATAGTTCCATTAACCAAAAGAGGTGGTGAGCCAAATAAATCTATCATAGCATTATAAGAATCAAAAGTGTGGCTACCCAAGAAATTCCCTCCGGTAATGGTATCGAGGATATATCTATACGAAGGTATTAGCACCTACATAAAAATTGCGGAGAAGAACTGAAGTAGATCGCTTCCTGGTAGATGTATTTTGAGCATTGCAAATTCTATACCAAGCGTCTTTTATATTTTCTCCCTCCCTTTGTTTAAAATTTAGAACTTCATTCTCGGGAGACAACGGAGAAGATATAAGACTAGACATGACGCCAAGGCAAGCGAGAAAAAGGCAAACGGAAAAGAGAGGGCGAATAAAACGGCAAGGGTGAAGTGGGGGAGAGGAAAACGAGAGGCAAATGGCAAATAATGCAATGCGAGAGATAAGGGAGGGTACTTGGTATGTTGACTTTTGCGTAGACTCCCCGGCATCGGCGCCAGAAATTATTCTTGCTACCTCTTGAGCACTGTGTTGGATTTCCCCGAAGAGGAAAGGATGATGCAGCAAAGTAGCATAAGTATTTCCCTCAGTTTTTGAGAACCAAGGTATCAATCCAGTAGGAGGGTACGCGTGAGTCCCTCGTACCTACACAAAACAAATAACTCCTCGCAACCAACGTGAATAGGGGTTGTCAATCCCTTCACGGTCACTTACGAGAGTGAGATCTGATAGAGATGATAGATAATATTTTTGGTATTTTTAGTATAAAGATGCAAAGTAAAATAAAAAGCAAAGTAAAAAAGCAAAGCAATAATAAAGTGATGGAAGATTGATATGATGAAGATAGACCCGGGGGCCATAGATTTCACTAGTGGCTTCTCTCAAGAGCATAACTATTCTACGGTGGGTGAACGAATTACTATTGAGAAATTGATAGAATTGAGCATAGTTATGAGAATATCTAGGTATGATCATGTCTATAGGCATCACGTCCGAGACAAGTAGACCGACTCCTGGCTGCATCTACTACTATTACTCCACTCATCGACCGCTATCCAGCATGCATCTAGAGTATTAAGTTAAAGAAAACAGAGTAACGCCTTAAGTAAGATGACATGATGTAGAGGGATAAATTCATGCAATATGATTATAACCCCATCTTGTTATCCTCGATGGCAACAATACAATACGTGCCTTGCTGCCCCTACTGTCACTGGGAAAGGACACCGCAAGATTGAACCCAAAGCTAAGCACTTCTCCCATTGCAAAGATAACCAATCATACATAAAAGAATTCAGAGAAGATTCAAATATTGTTCATAGATAATCTTGATCATAAACCCACAATTCATCGTTCTCAACAAACACACCGCAAAAACAAGATTACATCGAATAGATCTCCACGAGAGAGGGGGAGAACATTGTATTGAGATCCAAAAACAGAGAAGAAGCCATCTAGCTACTAACTATGGACCCGAAGGTCTGAGGTAAACTACTCACACTTCATCGGAGGGGCTATGATGATGTAGAAGCCCTCCGTGGTGGATGCCCCCTCCGGCGGAGCTCCAGAACAGGCCCCAAGATGGGATCTCATGGGTACAGAAGGTTGCAGCGGTGGAATTAGGTTTTTGGCTCCGTATCTGATCGTTTGGGGGTACGTAGGTATATATAGGAGAAAGAAGTACGTCAGTGGAGCTTCATGGGGCCCACGAGGGTGGGGGCGCGCCCTAGGGGGTGGGCGCGCCCCCCTACTTCGTGCCCACCTCGTAGCTTTCTTGACATAGGGTCGAAGTCTCCTGGATCATATTCGGTGAGAAAATCACGTTCCCGAAGGTGTCATTCCATTTGGACTCTGTTTGATATTCCGTTTCTTCAAAACTCTGAAATAGGCAAAAAACAACAATTCTGGGTTGTGCCTCTGGTTAATAGGTTAGTCCCAAAAATAATATAAAAGTGGAAAATAAAGCCCAATATGGTCCAAAATAGTAGATAATATAGCATGGAGCACTCAAAAATTATAGATACGTTGGAGACGTATCATGGGGTTTTATCCCCAACATTAGGCCCCAGATTGATTTGAACCCGTTCATGTCAATCTTCACTCCTCGGTTGGCGAGTCTTCATTGGTTCCTATAAAACTTCAACTTGAATAAATCTTGATGACCCGCCATACAAAAAAGGGATGACATCACCTTCATAATTTCAAAAAAAACCTCATGACATCACAACGGATCTTGGCAATAAATAGTCGTTTCAAAAATCGAGGCGCCCCTCATGCTATAGTAATTATTATACCTCCTCGATCTTCGCGCATGCCGTTCATTGTTACCTTATAAATAGGGACGGGGTCTGCCTTCTCACTTTTTACCCCTGTCACCTTCTCTTCTTCTTCCTCACATCGTTCACTACAACCGGAGCTCCGCCGCCCCAGCCAAGCTTCGGCAGCAACTCCGTCAAGGCTGCTCCATCAACCTGTTGGGACCAGAGATCTACGGTGCTCGTCCGCTCTTCATCAATGCCATCAAGTATCATTTTCCCCCCTGCCCAGATCCACATTAGGGCACCCGAGTTCATGGAGTTCATCAGTGTTTATCCAAGTTCATCCAGCCCACACATAGAACCCATAGTTCAATCTGAAAAATGGTATAGGAACAACGCGGTAGCGATTTTGGCCTTCATCTTGTATCTAGAATAGATCCCTTCTTTTTCATAATCAACACGCACCTTTGCTAGTTCTTCCACTGATGCATTCTAGGTTTAGCAATTATTCACCTTTTCTAAACTACTGTAGATCCGTGAATATAGCTGTAGATTGTGAAATATGTTTGTTCCACACTTAGTAAAATCCAGCAACCTTAGATCCATAGACAATTGACCCGCCCTTCACCTTTCAGGTGGCTTAAAACTGAATTTATTACTCGCTAATGAAGTCCAAGAATTGCTTCTTTCAATTAACCCGCCAATATGTTGCCAGCTTATATTTTCATAACTTAACCCGCCATGCTCTCATAGCTTGATAGTCACTTCAATCAATGGCTAGAGCAGCTTATAATTTATTAAATGTTCAGTGTAACACATAGTCCCTAATCATAATTAGCTTATTATTGTTCAAACACCATGTAACCACTTGGGCGGCTTACAACTGTAATTTTGACCCACCATATCTTTTATTCCTCGATCATATCTCTTTAACCCGGCCAACCATGATAAAAAAACCCACTTCCTGTGATTGGGAAGCCTCCCAAGTCTCAGAGCTCATGCTCAATGAGTTTGTGGATATGGGTGTCTTACCTCCCAAATAAGTCGCTCACTCGCAGGTTCCAGGCCCTGAAGTTACTCCACAACCTGGAGAAGGTGAAGTGGTAATCTTTGTAGACCACCTTCTCCGTGGTTTTTCACCGCCCAGGTCAAAGTTTTTCCGGGACGTTTTGAACTTTTATAATCTTCATCTTCAAGACATCGGCCCCAACTCCGTCTCCAACATATGCCAGTTCCAAGTTTTTTGTGAGGTGTATCTACAAGAAGAGCCTACAGTTAACCTCTTCAAGGATTTATTTTATATCAACCGCCACACTGAGATGACAGATGGACCCAGTCTAGAACTTGGAGGTGTTTCCATCCAGCGGCGAAGATATGTGACCTTCCCCGCAGCTATCCTACCAAGCCACCACAAAGGTTGGAACCGTACTTGGTTTTACTGCAGAAATACTGCCCCAGCTGAAGACAACCCCCGACCGAGTTATCGCCCCTACCGGCTCAACACCAACACCGAGCTCCCAAGACGACTCACTGCCGCAGAGCGCGCCCAATATGCGCCAACTTTTTCAAAGATAAGGGCTTTAATTGCCAATGGCTTATCTGGAGTCGATTTGACTCGTTGTTGGGTGTCATGGAGGATCTTGCCTTTGAGCCAGCGCGGCGGCTTAATATGTGAATATACTGGTGATGTAAAGAACCCGCAATGTTACAACCAGAAACCTTTGACTGACAAAGATGTTAATGAAATGGTCAAATCATTGCTTGAATAGCCTCTAGAGAACTGCAATAAGGCGGGGCTGAACCCCTTCTACACTCTTAACCCGGCTCCTCCTGTAAGTACTCTTATTAAACTTTCTTCTCACTCCTTCACCCTTTATACTCTTACTCCTTTTTAAACCATTGTCAACATGTATATGTATATGCAGGCTGGTCACGCCTTCTGGAAGAGGAAGATAGCAGCCATTGTACAGCTTAAGAAAACGAAGGCACTAAAGACTCAAGTTCCGAGTCACCCCAAGAAGCAGACAGCCAAAGAGTTACTCGAGCTAGATGAGTCGGAGGTAGAACTTGACTCCCTTGGTCTTCTTTTCATGCAACTTATTGATGCTGATTCTTCTCAGGACAAAGTGGAGATGAGCCATGCCGACAAAGTAGAGGTAACTACTATCTCCTCCGACTTAGAACCTTTGCCAAGGAAGAAAACACGGCGGGTCATCTGGAAAGTAATATTTTCACACCCTCTTGCTTATTTGGACCCCAACTTTCTTTTGAAGAAACAACATCACGAATCAAGGTGCCAGACTAGGAGTGACGACACTGAAGATCTTGTGGCCAGCTTATCCAACACACCAGCTCCTCGCAAATGTCGTAATGAGGTGCCTCATAGTCCGAATCTATCCCTTCCAAAGGCCGGTCTCATGCGTCAACCTCTTACTCCTTCTGATTCAAACTATCAGGGAATGCCACCATCATCTGGCGACTCAAGTGGAACCCAAATGCCTGTCTTCATTGTTACCCAGGGGTAAGTGTTTTCATTTGTTGATAAAGAACTTGTGGTGATATACTCATAATATTTCATATCTTTGTCACAGCGCCAAGGCCAAGATTGGCAAGAAACAGAAGGTGGGCGGATCTTCCAAAGCCCCCAAAGTTTTTGAGGAGAAGTGTCGTGGTTTTGTCACGACAGATGTCCTCATGAAAGGACTTAGTTGTGGAGCCATCGCTAGGGGTTAGCTTAAAGGGGTTAAAGCGGACACAAGGACGCAAGAGAGTTTATACTAGTTCGGCCCCTTTGATGAAGGTAAAAGCCTACGTCTAGTTGTGATGGAATTGATGGGGGATTCGATGACTAGGGAGCAAACAAGCTTCACCTAAGTCTCGAGTTGTTTTCTGTTGTCCTGAATCGCCGCCGGGTCGTCCCCTTATATACATGGGTGGCACCCGTCGGTTTGCAGAGTCCCGAGACCGGCTCATAGACGTGTTCGGTTCGGTCTCTAGTATTTCTAACTTACAACACAAGTTACATACTAAGGCCGGTTTACGGCTACAACCCTTAAACCGGTCCTGGGCCTTGGGCCCTTATTGAATATCCTCACGGGCCTCAAGCATGCCAGCTCTTGATGAAGTTAACCCGGCCTCTCCCGACCGGTTTACGCCCAGTAGTAATATCCCCAACATTAGGCCCCAGATTGATTTGAACAGGTTCATGTCAATCCTTATTAAAAAACTTCGTCTTCAATCATCTTCTTAGTTGAACCGCCGTGACGTCATATTCTCAGATTGTGGTGAACCGGCTTGACGTCATCTGTCATAAAGGATTATATCTAACATCTTTGGTTAATAGACCTGCGACAATCGAGGCGACAGCTCCGTTTCCAAACTCGCGGCTCCTTGATTCTCGCACCTGACACATGTCCTTTGTCTTTATAAGTAGACCGAAGGGTCATTTCCTTTTTCCCCTTCGTGACCCTCTGCTTCGTCTTCCTCGCGCTGCCCAGCTCCGGAGCTCCGCCGCCGCCGTCAACCTCTACACCAACGTTGGCCGATGCATCATCCTGAACGCACCAGAGCATCACGGCGACCTTCTGCTTCTTCCTCCGCTCCGGTAAATCTTCTATCCTTTCACCGTAGATCTGTTCTTAGGGTTTCCATGTTCTTCGGTGTTCATTGCTTATTTCTTGCTTATATGATAACTGTCAGTTAAATCTATGAATCCTTGTTCTGCGTAGCGGTAGTTTTTTAGCATCAGCTATTACCTGCGCATCTCAAGGTCTTAGATCTCCCTGCGTCTTTGCTCGTTGATTCAGTACTGCTCCGTTTTATACCTTGAATATTTATTTCTTTTCTGAATATGCTCCAGATCCAACACTGTAACAAGTTTTCGTGAAACCTGTTTTCGCACCTCCACACTTAATTCATCCATGTTTTAGATCAGGCGGTTTAACGTTGTAGAAAAACTGACAACTCGTCATATACCATTAATCCCCTTGTTGAACTGCCAAAGTTTTTCCGGTTTATATATTGTCACTTTGCAGAACGCCGGTTTAACAATGAACGCACCAATCTATAGCCTTCCAATATGTTCTTGAACCAGTATTACTGCCTTGCAGATTGCATTATGGCCAAGCAAGTGTATGAGTGTAACTGGGTCCCTTCTCGAGTGACTGAAACCCAACTGGAAAACTTAGTTCGCACCGGCGCTTTAGGCCAGAAAAATGTCATTCACTTGAGGGTCCCTGGTCCGGAAAGTTCTCCAGAACCTAAGGATGGAGAAGTTGTCGTTTTTGCTGACCACCTAGCCCGGGGTTTCAGTCCGCCCAGTTCAAAGTTTTATCGAGATGTCTTGGCCAACTTCCAACTACGTCCACAATATATTGGCCCCAACTCCATAACCAATATCTTTCATTTTCAAGTGCTCTCTGAGGTGTTCTTTCAGGAGGAGCCCTCAGTTGAACTGTTCAGAGATTGCTTCCATCTAAACCGCCTTTGAATTTTCTCGACGGTCCCAACACCGAATTGGGTGGTGTGGCGATTCAAAAGCGGAAAGAGGTCACTTACCCTCACGCCAAACTGCATAGCCATCCCAAAGAGTGGAACTCAACATGGTTTTCTTGCAAAGATACCTCTCTGAAGGAGAAAATCCTTTTACCGGGTTACCGTCCGAACGGCTAAGCAATACACACCTCTCCCTCGAGACCGATTGCTAGGGAAAGAAGCAAATATGCACCCCAACTATCCAAGCTCCGGGCCTTCATGGCCAACGGGTTGATGTGGAGTTGATCTTGCTCGATCTTTGGATATCTTGGAGTATCTGCCCTGAGCCTGCGCTCCGGTTTGATGTGCAAATACACAGAAGATGTAAAATACCCTCTCTGGCATATTGAGATCCAACTGACAGACGATGAAGTCACTGAAGTTGTTAAGAGGAAGTTGAACGAACCGGAAGCTGCTTGCGCACAAACCGGCCTGGCTCCCTTTTCTACCATTAATAAACCGCCAGCTGTAAGATTCATATCTTATTCATTTATAAAATCTGATTCTGTTCAAATACTCCTTGCAGATGTTTAACATCTTTCCAACAGGGTGATGATCCATTTTGGAGCAGGAAGACTCCATAAGAGAAACCGGTGGCAATAACTCGGCCCAAGACCAAAGTTGTGAAGAAACCAGCTTATAGAAAGAAAACCACTGCCTCCTCCGATCCACCAGCTAACGATAATGTGGGTAATCCGGACCTTGTGGTAGAACTTGACTCACTTGGTCTATTTTTTACACACCTTATTGATAATGATTATTGCCAGGATGATGCTGAAGCTAGTCATGCTGATGTTGTAGAGGTAATCAATCTTTCTTCCTATTCAAACCTTTTACCTTCAGTACAAATCCGTCGGGCAAACCGGAAAGTTAAATTTTCTCATACTCTTGCTTACTTGCATCGAAACTTTCTTATAAAGACACAACAGCATGAAGCCCGTTGCGCAACCCGGCACAGCGGCCAGGTAGTCACATCCACCGGTTTACCGAGCAGTCCGGTTCAGAAACGCCTTTCAGAGGTCTCTAACTGTTTCGTCCATGCTTATCCTAAAGCGGGCTGCTTTCGTCAACCTCTTAATCCGTCTGACTCCGATTATCAGGTGACTTCTCATTCTTCTTCTGGCGAGTCAACAGGCACCCAACTACCACCTCTTAAGACAGTGCTTGGGTAAGCCATATTCCTGATAATGCTGTTTGATATAGCACTTTCAATATTTCATTGGACTGATCCGTCTTTTTCCTCTCAGAGCCAAGCCCAGGCCAAGCAAGAAAGCTTGCCTGGATAAAGCGGCAGAAGACGAAGCTCCTGAACCGGCCGAAACACCAAACCCGGAGGAACACATCCAGGAAGATATACTGACAGATCCACCATTGCAAGGTCACGATGTTAAATCTGAAGAGGCGTATGTTGATACCACCGGTCCTCCAAGTCAACCCACAAGTCCTGCCCAAGCTGAGAAGGCAGCGAGTCCACCAAAGTAGAAGGATAAACCGGGGACCCCAGTGCGAGCCGGCGAAGCCAAGGATGATGATGTTGTGATTACTGGCTTTGGCCATTCCGAGCCAGGTAATCCAGTCGCCTTGTCCAAGCATACTGCCAAGGAGGATACTGCCTTTGGTAAAGGCAAGTGGAATGCTGATTTGGCAACTTACGCCGCTTTGAATCCACAAGAGCTTCATTCCGGCTACTTGAACCGGTTATATACCAGTCGTGACTATGAAGCCGGTTTGGTAAACATGATGAAGGATAAATATGAGGTAAACTCCATAACTCTCGCTTGTATATTGCAAACTGTCAACTCTGATAGCCCCCAAGGGCCGGTTCAACTTAATGTAGTTAAACCGGGACTTGAATAACATAAGAATTCTAGCATCATTTAATGATAGAACCAATATGCATTAGCCCCCAAGTGCCAAGTTGAATACTTGTATTGAGCTTGGGACTTTATTTATAAATTGTAGAATGAAAAGCAAATATGCATTAGCTCCCAAGTACCAAGGGCATAACTTGTTGTGGGGTTGGTACTTCAACTCTGCATCTCAATCCTTAAATGATTTTCTGTATGTAGGCTGATGTGAACAAGAAAGATAGTCAAATTGTTGATCTTCAAGAAAACCTGAAATCCCAGCAGACTGAAACCGCCAAAGCAAAAGACGAATTAACCAGCGTTTTAAGCGTCATGGAAAAGCTTAAGGAGTGCTTCAAGAAGGAGCGGGCGGATTGGGCTACTGAAAAGGCCGCTTTAACTCGAGCGAGAACATCTTTGAAGCTGCCCTTAAAGGGTGGTGGATGAACTGACCAGCGTAAAACGGCAAGTACATGCCATGACCGCTGCTGTCTTTGGTAAGTCCTTTTTGATTTCTGCGGTAATAAAGCCTTCTCATAAAATTTCCGGTTTAATAATCCTTTGAATGATATAGGGACACGTATTGGCCACTTGGGATCAGACGTGCAGAAAAAGTTGAAAGCTTCTTATACATTGATAGAACAACTCTATACCGGAGCGCAACGGATCATTAGTACCGCTTCTCACAACAACCCGGCCCCGACCTTGATCTAGGACACCCTTAAAAGGTTGTCAATGCTTCCTGCCCGGTTTGAAGAATTAAAGAAATCTACTGCTAGAACCGGCGCGATAAATGCTTTAATCCGGGCCAAAGCATGGGTGCCAGATTTTGATCCTGTTGAAGCGGCCCAAGGCTTCCCAAGTTTGAAAGAAGACGGGACGGAATTCAACAAAGAAGATCTTCGAGCCATAAATCGGGAGGTGCGCCCTTTGGCCTGCCAGCTGGTTGAAGAAGAAAATCTGTCTCACTATCAGGCCCAGTATGATGGAGAAAACAAACGAGTGTCTGCCCCAATTCCTGAAGAGGAGAACCTTATACCGCCAATCCGTAAGCATATTTACGCTCCTGATATTGAACCATCGTTGCTGATCAACGATGAAGCTATATTCCAACCATTAATGGGAATCGACTGGACAACTGTTGATTTCCAGCCGCTGGGTAGAGAATCAGAAGTTGAAGCAGCGCAGGATGACCCACAACCATCGAGGCCAAAATTTGGAGATCAAGCATAAACCGGAGTCCGGTTTACATTACTGCTTCATGTTGTTAAAACAATTATCCTTTCTGGACACTGTGTTGCCTTGTAATATACTAGCTGCCACACTTTGTGTTGATATGCCTTCGTGCATATTTATTGCAACTTATGCTTTTGTTGAATTATCAACTTCAAACTGTTATCTGCAGCCAAAAAATCTTAAACCGCCATAGTGGTTGTACCACCAGACGGGTCATCATACCCATGTATATGAAACTAAAGATAGTACTTTAGATGAAACATATAATAAAACATGGGAATATATGATACCTGCCATCATAGGGCATGAAGTTTAGCCGTGCCAATCTTGAAGCGGAATCATAAAAAACACGCTCTGCTGAAGGAGAAGATAGCTCTGCTGAAGGTTAAGATGAACACCGGTGTTACTCCATAATAGGATGTTTATTAAAAATCAAACCGGGCAAAATTGTCTCTGGATGAAAAAACAAACCGTATCTCGTCAACTGACAGTCGAAACGGTTTAACATTTTGTCGGTTTAAGAACACAACAAAAGAAATATGCAAAAAGACAAATAAATTGCAAGCAAAGGCAAAGACAAAATCTTTTGCGAACAGAGGCTGCTTGAGCCGATCAAGTGGCATTACCATGGTCGAACATGACCAAGCCCCCAATATGCGTAGCTATGGTTCATGTTAGCCAGGTCCCCAAATGATGCGGATGGCATTACGCCGATCAAGAGGTGTAGCGATGGTTCGGGTTCGACCAAGCCCCAAGTGATTACGTGGCCTTAGGCCGACCAAGAGGCTTGACTGGTTCAGGCGTGACCAACTCCCCAAGTGATCTTGTGGCTTTAAATGCATCAAAAGGTGTTGCATTGGTTCGGACACGACCAAGCCCCCAAGTGACATAATATAAAGTTTTGTTAAAAAGCTAACTCAAGGGGTAAACCGGAGACCGCTTTAAGACAAAACTCCGTGTAACCACTCATGATGTAAAAAATAACAGAGACCCCGCTTTAGCTAAGGCTCCAATTTATTGTATCGATCATAATATATACATTGTCATAATATGTACATAAGTATAGCCTATGGCTTAAGTATAGTAGGGCCAAAGATGAGCTATGTTCCACGGCCTGTTGGTCTCCTCCTCTGACGTACGTGAGTCTTTATGCTCTCGAATATCAATCGAGATAAATACGACCCGTTGTGCAGATTCTTGCTGACCACGAAAGGTCCTTCCCAAGGTGGGGATAGCTTGTGCATATCGATCTGGTCTTGAATGAGCCTGAGTACCAAATCTCCTTCTTGAAAGGTTACGGTTCTAACTTCGGCATTTGTGATAGCGACGAAGATCCTGCTGGTAAATTGCCGAACGGGCAGCTGCAATGTCACGCTCCTCATCCAACAGGTCCAAAGCGTCTTGTCGAGCTACCTCGTTGTCCGCTTCAACATAAGCTGCTACACGTGGTGAGTCATGACGGATATCGCTGGGGAGGACCGCCTCCGCTCTGTAGACCATGAAGAACGGCGTGTATCCTGTCGATCTGTTGGGTGTAGTGTTGATGCTCCATAACATAGATGGTAACTCCTCAACCCAACAACCCGGCGTCCGTTGCAAAGGAACCATAAGCCGGGGTTTGATGCCTCGTAAGATCTCCTGGTTAGCTCTCTCTTCTTGGCCGTTGGACTGTGGGTGAGCTACTGATGAAATGTCAGGCCGGATGTGCTCACGTTCACAGAACTCCTTCATAGCACCCTTAGACAGATTGGTACCATTATCAGTAATGATACTGTGTGGAAAGCCGAACCGGAAAATCACCTTTTTAATGAATTGAACCACCGTGGCTGCATCACACTTGCTAGCGGGCTCTGCTTCTACCCACTTTGTAAATTTATCAACTGCCACCAAAAGGTGGGTCTTCTTGTCCTTGGACCTTTTGAAAGGTCCGACCATATCTAGCCCCCAAGTGGCAAACGGCCAAGTAATTGGAATCATCCTCAATTCTTGAGCCGGCACATGAGCGCGTCTTGAGAACTTCTGACAACCGTCACATCGCCTAACCAGGTCCTCCGCATCAGCATGAGCAGTCAACCAATAAAAACCTTGACGAAACGCCTTAGCCACCAGAGATTTTGAGCCGGCGTGGTGACCACAATCTCCTTCATGGATTTCACGCAAGATCTCACAACCTTCCTCTGGCGATACACAACGTTGAAATGCTCCTGATACACTGCAATGATGCAACTCGCCATTGACAATAGTCATGGACTTGGATCGCCGGATTATCTGTCTGGCCAGCGTCTCATCCTCTGGTAACTCGCCCCGGTTCATGTACGCAAGGTAAGGAACCGTCCAGTCCGGAATGACATGCAGTGCTGCCACCAACTGAGCCTCCGGATCAGGAATAGCCAAATCCTCTTCGCCAGGGAGCTTGACCGACGGGTTATGCAAGACATCTAAGAAGACATTAGGCGGGACCGGTTTTACGCTGAGAGCCTAGCCGGCTTAAAGCGTCCGCCGCTTCGTTATTCCGTCTGTCCACATGATCCACCTGATATCCCTTGAAGTAGCCTGAAATAATATCCACCTCACGGCGATAAGCTGCCATGAGCGGGTCCTTAGAATCCCAAGTACCAGACACTTGCTGGGCCACCAGGTCCGAGTCACCGAAGCATTTGACTCGGCTGAGATTCATCTCCTTAGCCATCCGGAGACCATGGAGTAAAGCTTCGTACTCAGCTGCATTGTTAGTACAAGGGAACATTAAGCGGAGAACGTAACAGAACTTATCACCTCATGGGGAAGTTAATACGACTCCAGCCCCCGAGCCCTCCAATTGCCTAGACCCATCGAAATGAATAGTCCAGTAGGTGTGATCCAGTTTTTCTTCGGGCGCTTGCAGTTCCGTCCAATCATTGATGAAATCCACAAGTGCTTGAGATTTGATCGTCGTCCGATGCACGTATTTCAAATCGTGCGGCCCAAGCTCTATAGCCCACTTGGCAATCCGTTCAGTTGCCTCCCTGTTTTGAATTATATCTCCCAAAGGAGCAGAACTGACCACTGTGATGGGATGTCCCTGGAAGTATTGCTTGAGCTTCCGGCTTGCCATGAAAACTCCATACACCAGCTTCTGCCAATGCGGGTATCTTTGCTTGGACTCAATAAGCACCTCGCTGATATAGTAAACCGGACGCTGAACCGGATATTCCTTGCACGCCTCCTTGCGCCCTGCCCCAATAGCTACGCTAACTGCACGAGCATTAGCTGCCACATATAGTAGCAGTGGCTCTTTGTCAATTGGAGCGATGAAACGGTAGGTTGGCTAGCTGCCGCTTTAGATCCTCCAAAGCTTTATCAGCGGCCGGACTCCAAACAAAGGGATCTGCTTTTTTCAACATCTGATACAAAGGTATTGCTTTCTCACCTAGGCGACTGATAAGCTGGCTTAACGCGGCAATCCGGCCTGCCAAACGCTGGACATCATTGATACACTTCGGTTCGGCCAGAGAAGTGATAGCTGTGATCTTCTCCGGATTAGCCTCAATTCCCCTGTTGGACACCAGAAAACCCAATAACTTGCCTGCGGTACACCAAAAACACACTTAGCGGATTGAGCATCATCTTGTATGTCCGTAGGTTATCAAAGGTTTCCTTTAAGTCATCAACCAGAGTTTCCTTCTCTCTTGACTTAACCACAATATCATCCACATAAGCATGCACATTACGGCCGATCTGCTTATGAAGGCAGTTATGTACACACCATTTATAAGTTGCCTAGGCACTCTTGAGCCCAAAGGGCATAGAGACATAGCAGAAGGCTCCAAAAGGAGTTATGAATGCCGTCTTCTCCTGGTCCTTAACTGCCCTCTTGATCTAATGATAACCAAAATATGCATCCAGAGAACTCAAACGCTCACAACCCGCCGTAGCATCAATAATCTGATCAATGCGGGGGAGGGCAAAAGGATCTACTAGACAAGCCTTGTTAAGATCTGTGTAATCCACACACATGCACTAGGTGCCGTTCTTCTTAAGGACCAGCACCGGATTAGCCAGCCATTCAGGATGGAACACTTCAACAATAAAACTAGCTGCTAAGAGCCTGGCTACTTCCTCTCCAATAGCTTTCCGCCTTTCTTCGTTGAACCGGCGGAGAAACTGCTTCACCGGTTTATACTTAGGATCAACATTAGGAGTGTGCTCAGCGAGTTCCCTCGGTACACCTGGCATGTCAGAAGGCTTCCATGCAAAAATGTCCCGGTTCTCACGGATGAACTCGATGAGCGCGCTTTCCTATTTCAGATCCAAGTTGGCACTGATACTAAACTGCTTGGACGAATCGCCAGGTACGAAGTCAACAAGCTTGGTCTCAGCTGCCGATTTGAACTTTAGAGCTGGATCATGTTCTATGGTTGGCTTTTTCAACGGAGTCATGTCAGCCGGATCAACATTATCCTTATAATACTTCAATTCCCCCATGGCACAAACCGACTCTACATAGGCCGCATCACCTTCTTCACACTCCAAGGCAATCTTGCGGCTTCCATGAACGGTTATGGTCCCCTTGTGACCCGACATCTTGAGCTGCAGATAGATATAACAGGGTCGTGCCATAAATTTGGCATAAGCCGGCCGTCCAAACAAAGCGTGGTACGGGCTCCGGATCTTAACCACCTCAAAAACCAATGTTTCTGATCTGGAATCATGCTCATCTCCAAAGGCTACCTCCAGAGCTATCTTGCCAATAGGATATGCTGACTTGCCCGGTACCACACCATGGAACACCGTATGAGACGATTTAAGATTCTTGTCTGTTAGCCCCATACGACGGAAGGTCTCGTAATACAAGATATTAATGTTGATTCCTCCATCCATGAGCACCTTGGTGAACTTATAACCTCCCACCTGAGGTGCCACCACCAACGCTAGCTGACCCGGATTGTCAACCCGGGGCGGGTGATACTCTCTGCTCCATATGATTGGCTGTTCGGACCAGCGTAAATAACGAGGCACAACCGGTTCAATTGAATTCACTGCTCGCTTGTGAAGCTTCTTGTCCCGCTTATCCAAGCTAGTGGTGAATACATGATATTGCCCACTATTCAACTGTTTCAGATGGCTTTGATAACCCGACTTCTGCTGCTGCTGGTTGTAACCACCCTGGCTATTCTGATTATTTTGATTGTTATGTCCACCCTGATCTACATTGAAGCCTGAACCGGTTTCCTCCACCATGACCCGGCCCATGGAATCCGGATCCTGAGCCACCACCTGATCCATGATCATACCGGAAAGCATTAGAATTTTTAAACTTCTGCATAATATAACAATCCTTCCAAAGGTGGGTGGCTGGCGCTTCCTTTGTCCCGTGCTTCGGACAGGGCTGGTTTAATAGATAAGGCAGGCGGTCCGGATTGGGACTTGGAGCTCCACCATGATTTGGCGGTTTACCCTTCCGTCGCTGACCCCTGTCATGTGCGTTGGTATTAGCCACAAAGTCCATGCTACCATCCGCTTTACGCTTGCCTCCGTTACCATGACCTGCCGTGTTGTGCTGCTGCCCCTTGGAGTTGTCGTTCTTCTTTCCCTTCCCTGTCTTGTCATCATCAGACTCGGGATCCTTGGTACCATCAGAATCAACATACTTCACTAACTTGATCATGAGGGTTCCCATATCGTTGCAATGGTGCTTCATCCTTCCCAATTTCAACTTCAGATGTTTAAACATGATTGCTTTCCAAAGTTATAACCATGAGTCGGTGTTAATCTTGATGCGAGGAGTGCAAAATTTCCGAGACTCGGCGTACCCAGCGAGTTGTTGACTCTCCTTCCTCCTGGACACAGGCCGCTAAGTCCACTATCGACATGGGCTGCTTACATGTATCCTTGAAATTCTGGATAAACCGGGCTCACAACTGGGCCCATGAACTGATAGAATTGGCGGCAAGCTCTTTAACCAAATCTGGGTTGTCCTTCCGCATCATGGTAAAATACTTCGCACATGCCGCTTCATCTACATCAAGCATCTCCATGGCCATCTCATAGCTCTCTATCCATGCTTAGGAGACAAATCGGCCGTGTAATTTGGTACCTTGCGCGGACCCTTGAAATCCTTAGGCAGGCGCACATTGCGTAAAGCGGGGACAAGACAAGGTACTCCCAAAGAACTAGAAGTAACCCCTGGCTTAGTTTTGGTGGTTGGACGAACCGGCGTAAGTTGACGATCCTCATGCTGCGCTGCTAACTCGGCGACCCTGCGTGCTCGGGCCCGGTCCACCACTTCCTGGGCATCACCTGCCGGGTTACAGCCACGGGGCGCTTCACGGTTCCGTGCATTACTGGATACGGCCGGTTCATCCATCCTCCTGCTATAACCCCGGCTTGGGCGGGGGGTGGAATGAATCCGGTCACGGCTATATGAATATGCTTCCTGCTGAACCAAAGCTGTTCGAAGAAGTTCCTTGACCCGGCGTGTCTCCACCGCTTGCGGAGAATCTCCTTCAATTGGGATGGCCTCCAGCCGTGAAGCGGCGGCAATAAGATTGTCTATCCGATTGGAATAATGACCTGGAGGTGTCTGGACAGGCTGAGGCATGATGTTATTCTGTCGAGGTGGCTCCATCAGGCGAGGTTGAACCGGCGCACCCGTCCCCGGCGCCTCTGCCCGGTTTAACCACGGCGGGTTACTAGTCCCTACTCCTGGGGTGTTAAAGAGGTTTCTACCATCAAAGACTGTCGGCAGGCGAGACCGATGCTTCCTTTTCAGGACTTCATGCGACGCGGTCTGGTCTAGCATAAGCCTATAGTCCTGTGCATCCAAAGCGGCCCGCTCCGCGGCCATCCTGTTGTTCTCAGCTGCCAAATCGGCCTTGGCCTGAGTGATCTGTTCCTCACTTTTGCAATCTCCGCATTGTGGGCGTCACGATCCGCCGGGTTAGCTTACGCCATAAGCACGATAGCGAATCAAACAAATCAGATAAAACTTGAGCGGCGGCGACGAGCCTCTGCCCGGCGCCGCCCGGCCGCTGATCCGGAGAACATTGCTGCTGCGGTTGAAGAGTGGACCACCGCTGTGTACCGCCATGAATATCCCAACCCGATTAGGCGATCGGAGGGTCCGAATCTGTCACCATCGGAACAGCCCCCAATCCGGTCGTCCTGTAGCTGATACAATGATTCGGTTTCTCCGGTCAAGGACTCGTCGCCAGAGTAAATAACGGTCTCGCTACCAGATGTCGATCCACCTTCATACTCTCCTCCGTGGATGACTCCCACGAAGGCACGCTTCATAGCCGGTTTAACCTGGGCAGATCTCACACGCTGAGCCGTTTCGACAAGGTCGGTGCAGATGTCCAGCTCAGGGCCCGGTTCACCGATCTTGCCAATGAAAACGTGTATGCCACCAAAGGGGACCCGGTACCCGTACTCAATCGAGCCGGCCTCGGGGCCCCAGCCTGAATCGTCGATGTAGAGCTTGCATAGCGACTCTTGGTCATCCGGCCTGGCGTAACCCTTGAGTCCTTCGAAGTTGCCCTCTAAGAACTTGAAACCATCGTGTGATAGCCCCATGGTGGGCGCCAACTGTCGTGGTTTTGTCACGGCAGATGTCCTCATGAAAGGACTTAGTCGTGGAGCCATCGCTACGGGTTAGCTTAAAGGGGTTAAAGTGGACACAAGGACGCAAGAGAGTTTATACTAGTTCGGCCCCTTCGATGAAGGTAAAAGCCTATGTCTAGTTGTGATGGAATTGATGGGGGTTTCGATGACTAGGGAGCAAACAAGCTTCGCCTAAGTCTCGAGTTGTTGTGTGTTGTCCTGAATCACCGCCGGGTCGTCCCCTTATATACATGGGTGACACCCGTCGGTTTGTAGAGTCCCGAGACCGGCTCATAGACGTGTCCGGTTCGGTCTCTAGTATTTCTAACTTACAACACAAGTTACATACTAAAGTCGGTTTACGACTACAACCCTTAAACCGGTCCTGGGCCTTGGGCCCTTATTGAATATCCTCACGGGCCTCAAGCATACTTGGCTACTGATGAAGTTAACCCGGCCTCTCCCGGCCGGTTTATGCCCAGTAGTAATGTCCCCAACAAGAAGCAAGTGATGGAAACCCCTGAGGCACCTATACAAGACCCTGAAGAGCCTATTAATTACAATGATTTTCCTCTGCAAACTGACGCTGCAGCCCTTGAGCCCATGGACACTGAGGTTAACCTGGTCACTAGCTATGACCCGCCAAGTCCTAAGCCGCCCTCTCCTGCCAAGTCCACTGAGAAGAGCCATGCTCCTGCTGATGTCGACGACATTGTTGTTATCAGGTCAGCCTTTAAGGCGCCCGAGGTCTCCAGAGTGCTAACCATGCACTCCACTAAGGAATAAATACCCTCATTGGAGAAGGGCAAGGCCAAATTGGATCTGGAGAGCTAAAACTCATTCAATGCAAGTGAGGTATATGCAGGCTATTTAAGCCGCCTCTAGTTGATGAAGCAAAAATACAAGGTATGGAGATATCCAACTCCTCTTTAACCTTGCATATATATATATATATATATATATATATATATATATATATCATACCAGCCCCCAAGTCTTAAGTATAGGGATGATAATGAGTGTTCTTTAGACTTTGCGAAAGTTTCCAATATGTAGCCCCCAAGGGTCGGCTTATCTTGATAAAATGAGCCGGGTCTTTAAATCATCATTAAGAACCAAATAGGTAGCCTCCAAGGGCCGCCTTATCTTGATAAGATGAACCGGGTCTTGCAACCATTGCTTTAGAACCAAATCTGTAGTCCCCAAGGGTCGGCTTATGTTGATAAGATGAGCCGGGTCTTATAAATTGAAATGACCTACATTAGCCCCCAGGTGCCAAGCATATTGCTTGCAATGTGCTTGGGACTTGAATACCATTGTTAATATGAACTTAACCATCTTAATCATTTCTTGTCACCCTTGGCAGGAGGCATTGAATGTGGGTGAGTCAAACATCACCGAGCTGAAAAAGAATCTGGAAACTCAACAAAGTGAAACGCGCCAAGGCTGAATTAAGGTTAAAATCATCATTAGAAGATATTGAGAAGATCAAAGCCAAATTTGATGAACAAAGAGCTGCCTTGGAAAGTGAGAAGGCTAATCTTCTAAAGAGAGCAAAAGATGTTGAGGCTCAGCTTAAGCCAATGACTGAACAGCTATCCAGCTTAAAGCAACATATCTCTCAAATGACAGCCGCCATCTTTGGTAAGTTTAACATGCAACTCATCATCTCCTTTAAAGTTCTGTAACCCACCTGGAAACACATAATATATGATTTCTAACCCGCCTGGTGACTCTTGTGCAAAAACTTAACGGAGGCCAGAAGTGCAAGTCTTGGTCAAAACATCGTGTTGAAGCTGAAGGCGGTTTATTGATTGACTGAGCAATTATACACTGGAACTACGTGCAGTCTTGTAGCCTTAACAAGTGGCAAAAAAAACTCCAACCCTCCTCCAGACTGTGTTGGATCATCTTTCAACAGTGCCAAGTAAATTTGAGGAGCTTAAATTATCATCCGCCCGTGCAGGAGCCATTGTCGCTCTAAGCCGGTCCAAAGCTCGGCAAACAGAGCTAGATCCGGAAGAAATGGTTGTTGGGTGTCTAGAATTCAATGACGACGGGTCGATCTTTGAAGAGGAGGACTTCAACAGATGCGTCAGAGAGATGCGGCCCTTGGCATGTAAACTTGTGCAGGAGCTGGATCTGAACAAGTACCAGCCGGCTTTTGATGGCAATAATGCTAAGATTAAGCCGCCATCCCATGATGTTATAGACCTTACTCCACCAAGGTGTAAGCATATATTCGCTCCTGATCTTGATCCTTATCTTGTACTTAACGATGAAGCAACATTTGAAGCTTTAACCGGCATCGACTGGACCTCGGTCAATCTCTAGATGGCCATTGATGAAGAGCCGACACATGATGACCTGGGGGCCTAAAGCTCAAGATGCCATGAAGATGCAGACCCGTCCAGTTCTAACCCGGACGGCACAAAGGCCGGTTTAGAGGGGTGAAAAAACATCTAAGAGAAAAACTCGCAGGCGTAGCTATAGCCTTGTAATAGGTAGCTGAAAAACAATTAGCTGCTCTGCCAGGCCTTCATGCATGTTTTTATCAACTTATGCTTCAACAGCTTGAACTTCTGTGATCTTATCATACATAGCTATTCTTGCAACATTGCCAAAAGACTTTGGCAGCTTATATAATTCGTCAAAGAGCTGTTAGCCCTTGAACTGGCGGCTTATAACCATAATCCAGGGCGAGTTAGATAACTCAACAATCCAGGGTGATTTATAATCATCTCTAGTCTTTGAAAAGATTACTTTGGCGGCTTATAGACGCAGTAAAACCAATATAGAGCGATATATCCCGGATCTATATGACCCTCAGCTTCTCATATGTAAGAACTTCTGTAAAGCAGAAACATAGAGTATGTATAACTCGAAATTTGTTAAGCCGGCTTGTAAGGCACGACCAAAATAGATTGATTTTTGAAAAAGCTCAATTTTTTGCTTCAAAGAAGCTTGGCATGATAGCCTGTAATCCCGTAAGCCGGCTCTCACGTGACATAAATCCGTCGTTTAAACCTTAACCAGTTCAGGGTCTTATTAAAAAGATTGACTGTTAAGAGTACGAATGGGCCACATAACGGAAAGACTACAGCAGACGGGTGAGTTTATCCTAGCTCACAGTAAGCCGGCTCTCACGTGACATAAGCCACCGAAAACCTTGACGAGTTCAGGGTCTTAATAAAAGATTAATTATCAGGAGTACGGCGGATCACCTAGCGGAGTAGCAAGTTGCAAACAGGCAGGTTTAACCCAGTTATGCAATGAAAGTCGGCCAAGTGGGTTATAAAAGCTATACTCAGAGAGTAGGAAGCCACCAAGCAACCTATGGTATGAAAGCCGATCAAGAGGGTTATGAAGCTATGCTCACAGAGCAGGAAGCCCCTAAATGATCTATAACATGGCATAAAAGCCGATCAAGAGGGTTATGAAGCTATGCTCATAGAGCAGGAAGCCCCCAAATGACCTATAACATGGCATAGAAGCCGATCAAGAGGGTTATGAAGCTATGCTCATTAGCAGGAAGCCCCCAAATGACCTTATGATGTAATCAATAATGACTCTTGCTCATAAAAATTGAGATGAAACGACCGAGGCCCTGAAATTGGGGATGCCGGCTTTATTATATTGATCATAAAAAGGTATGTACATGAATGAAGGTATATACAATGATGAGAGCAAATGACTCATGTGTAATAAGGCCGAAGATGAGCATTGTTCCACGGATTGTTGGTCTCCTTCTCAGAACACTACAAAAAAAGACACATCCATGACATTTTGGGCCGAACGATATTTTTTCCTGTCATGCTTATGACACTTCTATAATGATAATTGTGACAAAACTAGGTATCATCATAGATGTGGTGGGCTCCTACATCTATGACAAAAAATCATGACAGAAAATGGGCTTTTTGTCCTGGGAGGGCCGGAGACGCAGCTGCATGACATTCTTTGGGTCGTCCATGATGGAAAAAATCATGGTAGAAGCGAGGGCGAGGAAAATATCGCGGAGTTCCCGGTTATGGTGGGTAGTTGGGCCGAGTGGTGCACTGTGGTTTGCGCGTTTCTCTCGTGTACGAGTGTATGTACGAGGCGTTGGCTAATTGAACCCGAGCAATCGCACATTACCGAACCCGAGCGATCGATCCCTTGGTTGTTAACTGAACCCGAGCAATTCATTCGCTGCTGACTCAACTCGAGCAATTCCTTCGCTACTGCTGCTAACTGAACACGAGCGATCGATCACTCCTGCTGCTTACTGAAGCCGATCAAGCCCCCGTGCGAGACGTAGCCAGCCGGTTTTGGGTTGCCTCTTGATGAATAGTGACTGTTGCTACCGTGCGCACGGTACGTAGAATGAGTCGAGACGTGGTGAGTCAAGCCGGTTTGGTTTGCTGTGGATGAACAGTTCCCGGTGGGGGTTGGATGAACATGACCCCGTGGTAGTAGGCCGTCGCCGCTGGATGAACAGGACCCCGAGGAGGCTGCCGCACATCAGCCGGTTGGGGGTGGATGAATAGGACCCCGTGGAGGCTCTATGAACAACAAGCGGTGGAGGCTGGATGAACAGTAGTCGTGGATAAACAGTGGCCCGTGGAGGCTGGAGGAGGTCGCGGTGGATGAACAGTAGCCCGTGGAGGCAGGAGCGAGGCAGTAGACGGTGGATGAACATGACTCATTTCGGCCGTAGGCACTCCAACACAAGTCCGTTTCCTCCGTTTCGCGGTACGCCAAACCCCTTCCGATCAACAGGACCCCGTTTTGACTGTAGGCACTCAAACACAAGTCTGTTTCCTCTGTTTTGTGGTACGCCAGAGCCCTCCCGATGAACAGGATCTTGTTTTGACTGTGACCGGTCGAACACAAGGTTGTTTCCTTTGTTCTGCAGTACGCCAGACCCCGTTTTGGCTATTCCGTCCAAGTCGGTTGGCTCCCATTGAACAGGACGCATTACGACCCAGTCGGTTGCCTCCCGACGAACAGGACGCTGTTTCGACCCAGCCGGTTTGCTGCCCGATGAATAGGATGCCATTGCTGCCGTTCGTTACCTCTCCATGTACACAAGCCCTGGTCGTCCGTATATATGCGTGAGTACGCGCTCGAGATCCCGCCCTTATGTACGTAAGTGGCCGGATTTTTTCCCTGTGGTTGTACGTATGTGTACAAGACTTAGACGGGACTGCGTGAACTGCTATGTCGGGTGCTCTACAACGACACATGCCGCTACTTACTCGGCCACAGTTCATACTCGCAGAGAGTCCGATCGACCAATATGTATGTACACGTTCGCGACCAAACAGACAACGTACATACGCTTTGACCGGGTGGGTCCCAGCAGTCAGGGAGGATAAGGACGCACTTCCTTGTGTGCGAAGATATAGCTGGTTGGTCCCAGCTGTCAGGGGGAAGAATCATTTTTATTTTGCGAGTAATAAGGAGGCACTTCCTTGTGTTCGAAGGTGTAGCTGGTGGGTCCAGCTGTCAGCCTCACCGCCTAAAGTCCTCTGTCGATGGTCGTCCTTCGTCGACCACGTTGACCACGCCGCGCCGAGAGCACCAAGGTGGTGGACGACAGCAAGGCCTAGGAAGGGAACGATGCAGAACCTGGGAAGACGTGGCATTGGATGCCCACGCAGAGGGGAGTACGTGGGTTGACTACTTCGGCTGCGGTGTGAGGCTGCCGTCGCTAGAGAAAAACAGGAGGTGTGGGTGAGTATAGACGGATGGCATGGCCAGCGGAGGCAAAGACAACCCGGACACGGGAGGCGGAAGCGGTGACGCAGACGATGCTGGTTTGGTAATTTGGAGCAAGAAGACCAGAGGTTGAAGAAGCACGATGACCGTTGGATGGACATCGTACGGTCACTGCAGCTATAATTGTTTATATTGACTAAGTTGACAAAGCCCTTGGTACACGGCAAGTTAATAGGCCCACAGGTCAGCCTCCGAAACGGTGCACCCCAGATGTCAGGGGGAGGAATCATTTTTTTGGGCGGCTGAAGCAAGAATATCCAATATTGAAGAAGAAGCACGACATCCGTTGGATGGACATCCAACGACCACTGCTGCTCGAACCGTGTGTTGACTATAAGTTGACAAAGCCTTGCGTACGCGTCAACTTAGTAGGCCCACAAGTGTGTGGTAGAGAACATATAGCACATTTGCGATTTGTAAGAATGTACATCCCATTTTTGAATTCTAATGGAATTTACTACATCCCATTTACAGTTTGTTAAAAGTATAGCCCATTTTCTAGCTAGGACAATGATTAATAATTTGAACCAACCGCTCCAAACAGAATTCAATAAAAATTTCCCACATTTTGATGGGATCCAAAATATTTTTATCCCGAAATTTCTAGTCAGATTAAATATAATTCCAAAATAAATTTGTATTACGTAAAAATCCAACGAAATATTGCGCGCGCAACAAGTAATGAAATTAAAATTTTCAAAATCCAATAATAATATTTTTTAAAACTAATTACGTGTTTGGTGCATTTTTTATAGTTACTGCCTAGTTTTTATAATTACATCCCATTTATTATTTCTTAAAGCTCATTTTCTTGTTAAGCCTAATGCATCCCTCATAGGAAAGATTTGCAGCCTAGCGGGGCGGAGAATAACAAGTTGACCCGCATATTGTGTACAACTGTCGGCCCAGTTGCATTGGTGATGTTCAAAAAAGGCCTGTGTAGTACAGTACAACTTTACATGGCTACTCAGCCCACATTCAGTGACGCCGGAAAGGCCCAAACAAGGCCTCTGTACATTCACTAAGCTCAATTAATAACTTAAGAAAAAAGTTAGAGTACAGTGGAACCTAATTAAAAGCTGTCACGAGCGAAGAAATAATTCAACGGGTCCCACTTGTGTGTGTGTGAGAGAGAGAGAGACCCATCGGTCGATGCTCGTAAATACATCTTTCAGCAATATGCATTGCTAATGCTCAGTAAAAACTTATATAGTTGACACAATCATATAGAACATCATAGCACACTGAACTTGCATACAAAAATTTCACACAGGCGGCACAATCAGGGTGGAAGCAGTGGATCGTTACGGGTAGGGCTATGTTGAAACCAACGAACTCCTACATAATGGTTCATCGTCTTTATCAATGACGGGGAAATATCTTGAATGTTGTGCAAAGAAAACAGACAGACAACACAATAAGTTCTGCTAGCACATTAAGTTGACGTACAACCCTTTCAAAAACAAAGTTCAGGTACAAAAATAGAATAGGTCACAATCAAATGTACTGGCACATCAGTGCTTCACACCGATAGCTTAGATTTAACTAGTATCTCACAAGATTCAGTTGTTACCTCAAATTAGAGCACATCCAGGCAGCCAGCCTTGCCTCTTCTCCCAAAGAAGCAATGGCCTCCGCCGCGCGATGGAGTAGGCCATGTGCCATCCATCATTCCTAGCAACACGGGAAAGTCTGACATTGACTCCTGTAATGGACGTTGTCGACGGACCCTAGCACCAGCGGCGGCGGCAGGACTTTGATTGATGGATTGACCACTTCTTCGACATGCACGAACACTTGATACAGGTACATCCCTAATGTGGTCTGCAACAGCCTTGGTGGAGACGAATAGTACAACCCCGGTTCCTACACTGGTATCTCAACACCAATCACCTTCGGTATGGTGGACGGCTTTTTTCATCCATGCCATAACCGTCAGAGCCCAGCTGTCTGGAGGAGTAAACATGCCTACAAGCTCACCTCCAAGTTCTTTGAGAAGCTCATTCATGGACTCTTTGTTCCAAGCACGTTGAGAAATGTTGTGGAAGGTAAGCTTTGTTAAAAACTCAAACTCAGAGGGTACCGAGCCCCATCCTGAGTGCCATCAATCAAAGGTCACCAGCGCGCCATCGCAGAACAAACATTGAGAAGATTCAAACACATGACTGTAGTTGAAAGTAGTCTGGACCCTGATGAAGAAACCAGCCAGTGGGGGACAGACTTCGACGAGCAAGTCACTTATTTGGATGTCATGCGCAATGCCAAGAGCTTTGACAAGGTCATCCGGGAAGACGGGAGGCCAGTCGCCGTTGATGATTACCATCAGAACTTTGCCGACAAACTTGTCGTCAAGCGCCGCCATGCCACTGTTGAGTGACAACACGCAGTGCCCGAAGGCAGGACGGACCCGGAGATCCGCGTTGACCGACGACATGATAGTGCGCTTGAGTACAGGGAGTACAGGAGGGGGATTTGGCGGAACTGGAGTAGGAACCGATATTCCAGAGGTGGGGGAGGGGCGGGAGATTGGGGATGAAAAGGTAGCATGAATTTCGAGCACGCCCCAATATGCTCTCGGGCGCGCAAGCATACAAAAACACCGGTGGCACCCACATGTCGGCCTAAGAGTCCTTATTCTTTCTTTTTTTGAGAGCCCGACCTTTTTTTAGGATCTTCTGAGATCCTGGCCTGAGATTCATAATTGACCCATATTCAACGACACCTCACTGGCCCAAACAAGCGTACATCATCGAAAATACACTGAGCTCAAATTATAACTTGAAAAAAGTAGATATACTCTGAACACTGGAGAATGGTGATGCCCTCATTTAGCCCACTAGCAGTTCGAGACAATAAACAGTTCGAAACAACGATATACACAACATTTAAACACTGACTAGTGACTACTACTGACATAAACAGCAAGACATGATAGTTCATATGAAGTCTTGCTACACCACCAAAACGCACCCATCTGCATCGCTCAGACTCTCGTGGTCCAGACGAGAATGACATTCTAAACAGAGGCAACTATTACATAGTAAGAGTGATATAGGCGAGGATGACCAAATGACAAGGAATATACATAACAAAAGAGAGAACTACCCATCCACAACAAGCAGCAAAGACAACAAGTCATTCGAAGAGGGATGATCCAACACCATCATAATTTGCAGCCCTGCTTCAGCGACCAGTGATCCGGAGACACCAGTACTCCACCCTTTGACGCAACTGCCCAATTACCTATCAACCTAAAGGCTTGAACCACATCGCTGCCTGTCGAACTTGAGACATCCAAGGATCAAAGTTAATCCAGATGCCTTTGTCATTCTCACCTTGTTTTGGCTGCAGGCTATATCATTGACAATCAGGGGAGTTTGCTCCCGAAGTCCTAGGGCCCGCCGTGTAGACACAATTTTCCATAGCAAATAGAGCCTCTCTACCATCAAGGTCCTTGTCAACGGTGATCTCCTGGTTAATCGAATAATTGATTCTAAGAAACAAAGAGTGTGAACCAAGGCTGTTTACCCGCCTCCAACTTAAAAATCCTGAAGGCCCCAACAAGCTGGTATCCTGCTCATAGACGTAACAGCCATTGTCCGGATACTCACGTATTTCACGGTGCTTGTACACAGTGGGGTTTTTGCAATATAACTTTTCTGGCTCATGTGTGCGAATGATCATCAGTCTTTTGCCATCGTCTGATCGAGCGAGGAACTAGTTGTGCTTCGTTTTTGGCGAAGGTGGTGTGATTACAAAGGGTAGTAACTGTAGGGACACTACATCATATCAAAAAGGGCAGGCATTGTTAATGTAAGATCAACATTGTTCAGAGTATGAGTAGGATAATGCAAGAAACAGCATCGATAAGTCCCTATTGGAACTAAGAGGAAAATACAGGGAAATGTATATTGGGTTCGAAAATATATAAGTTTCATGCACGGTTATACTCATGTTATCTCGCAATCAATTCTTCATAGGAAACTACCATGTCATGCATGTTATGTAATCATGTTCTGTCCTCACAAACAAATTCTTCAAGAAAACTAACAGACCATGCATTGTTATATACTCATGTTCTGTGGGAATTTTTTGTGAGGATATTATTCTAGCCATTGATTGCTGAAGGGCCAATATAGGTATGTACACATGGTAAGCATTACAAGATTTCACTACCTCCAAATATAGAATTGTCCATATGCACATTTACTGCCCTAATGTATGGTTAGATGAAACCAACAGTGTGATGCATGTTTCTACATCATGAAAATGAGGAAACTAACATGGCCATTGATACACACTCATATTTAGTAGTATATAGATTACTACAAAATAAGGAGAATATCCATATCTTCCTAACCGTTTGATTATTCAGGGGTACAAATTGGCTGTAATGACATGGTCACAATTGCATGAATTAACTCATTCCAAATATAGCTGATTTACGGCGTCTCTAATACATTGCCATAGTTCTACTCAAATTCTGCTCAAACAGGGATATGCCAATCATCACAAAAAGTTCAAACAGTGTCATGGCGTTATCATTAACATCAGATGAAAACAACTTACACGCACTGTCCCAGCAATACGTGGTGCCATCTGCTTTTTCAATCGCGTAGATGATGCCATTGTGTTCAATAGCATTATAGAAGTGTCTATCAGCTTTCACGATCCGCTGCAAGGTGAGTTGTCTCCAGCTAAAGAAGGCACCAGCGCAAAGATAGGCGAGTCCGCGGTCGAACAAGTCAATTAGCTTGAAGTCTACGTAACCCGCATCTCATGTGGGCACTTGGCAGATTATAATCTTCTGCGAAACAAGGTCCGTCCAATTGACGTGGTAATCTAGATGACTTGGACCGCGCGGTAAAACCCTATATAATCCAACGTAGGAAGGATAATCTCATGGGAGGTGTGGAAGTTCATGAGCACCAACTTTTTCCGATCTTCTCTGACGGAAGCCATCCAGTGGGAGTTCAAGCCGACCCAGTACATACCTGCCAAGAAGTTTCAAGCGATGGTGATCGGATCGAAGTCGAGGGGAATGATGTACGGCGACCCACTACATACTTGCAAAGAAGTTTCGACTAATGGAGGTCGGATTCAAGTCGAGGGGCATCATGTACGCCTCCGTATCACAAGACCAGATAGCAGTAAGCAGGGTGTCTTGAAAAGATTTGGCCTCGCTTTGACGATGGCCATGTGCATGTCCCTCGAGCATGCAGCCAGCTGCACGACGCTCAACATATCCATACACGAACAACAGAGGTCGAGGATGTCACTGGGGAGATTTCTCCAATCGCGCCTCATATGGATGCTGCGCGGTTTGCGCTTGGCCATGGTGGAGTTTGGAAGGTGGGGTTTCTGGGGTCTTGATTTATGAGGGAGAAGGCTCTCGGTGCTGGAGCGGCTAGCGAGCGAATAATGGTATTGGGGGAGGCGAGCGAGGCGAGTGTACACGGGGGCACCCTGAGATGATGAAGAGTGACATCAGGATCTCCAGTGGGATGGAGATGGAGATGGAGTGGTGCTAGGGGAGAGGGAGATGAGGCGAGGCATGCTATACAACGGCGGTGACAGTGACTGCACAGTGCACAAGGTGAGGCTGACTTTGGTAACCAAAACACGCCGCCTGGACTAGTGTCACCTCGGGCGCATGGTCTTGTCACTTCACTGTGAGGACCGGATGAATAGCTTTTTGACTATCAAATGTACCACAGTTGTACTACTACTAGTAGGAACTGAAGGAAATATGCCCTAGAGGCAATAATAAAGTTATTATTTATTTCCTTATATCATGATAAATGTTTATTATTCATGCTAGAATTGTATTAACCGGAAACATAATACATGTGTGAATACATAGACAAGCAGTGTCACTAGTATGCCTCTACTTGACTAGCTCGTTAATCAAAGATGGTTATGTTTCCTAACCATAGACATGAGTTGTCATTTGATTAACGGGATCACATCATTGGTTGAATGATCTGATTGACATGACCCATTCCATTAGCATAGCACCTGATCGTATAGTTTGTTGCTAGTGCTTTTCTTCATGACTTATACATGTTCCTATGACTATGAGATTATGCAACTCCCGTTTGCCCGAGGAACACTTTGGGTGCTACCAAACGTCACAACGTAACTGGGTGATTATAAAGGTACATTACAGGTGTCTCCGAAAGGTACATGTTGGGTTGGCATATTTCGAGATTAGGATTTGTCACTCCGATTGTCGGAGAGGTATCTCTGGGCCCTCTCGGTAATGCACATCACATAAGCCTTGCAAGCATTTCAACTAATGTGTTAGTTGTGAGATGATGTATTACGGAACGAGTAAAGAGACTTGCCAGTAACGAGATTGAACTAGGTATTGGATACCGACGATCGAATCTCGGGCAAGTAAACATACCGATGACAAAGGGAACAACGTATGTTGTTATGCGGTCTGACCGATAAAGATCTTCGTAGAATATGTAGGAGCCAATATGGGCATCCAGGTCCCGCTATTGGTTATTGACCGGAGAGGTGTCTCGGTCATGTCTACATAGTTCTCGAACCCGTAGGGTCCGTGCAACGCTTAACGCTTCGATGGCAGTTACTATGAGTTGTTATGATGTTTCTGTACGAAGGTTGTTGAGTCCGGATGAGATCACGGACGTGACGAGGAGTCTCGAAATGGTCGAGACATAAAGATTCATATATTGGAAGTCTATGTTTGGACATCGGAAGTGTTCCGGGTGAAATTGGGAATTTTACCAAGTACCGGAGGTTACGGAACCCCCGGAATGCTAATGGGCCAACATGGGCCTTAGTGGAAAGGAGAGAAGGGGCCCAAGTGCTGGCGCACCTTCCCCCTTCCCTAGTCCTATTAGGACTAGGAGAAGGCGCCTCTCTCTCCCTTCCCACTTGGGGAAACCTAGTTGGACTAGGATTGGGGAATCCTACTCCTAGTAGGAGTAGGACACCTGGCGCACCTCCCTTGGCCGGCCAGCCCTCCTCCTTCCCTCCTTTATATACTGAGGCAGGGGCACCCCATGACACACAAGTTGATCATTGAGATCTTTCCTTAGCCGTGTGCGGTGCCCCTTCCACCATATTACACCTCGAGAATACCGTGGCGGAGCTTAGGCGAAGCCCTGCGCGGTGGAACATCATCATCGTCCTACCACGCCGGTCGTCTTGTGAAACTCTCCCTCAACACTCGGCTGGATCGGAGTTCGAGGGACGTCATCGAGCTGAACGATGTGCGAGAACTTCGGAGGTGCCGTCGTTCGGTACTTGGATCGGTTGGATCGTGAAGAAGTACGACTACTTCCTCTACGTTGCGTCAACGCTTCCGTTGCTGGTCTACGAGGGTATGTAGACAACACTCTCATCTCGTTGCTATGCATCACCATGATCTTGCGTGATCGTAGGAAATTTTTTGAAATTACTACGTTCCCCAACAGTGGCATCCGAGCCTGGTTTTATGCGTTGATGTCATGTGCACGAGTAGAACACAAGTGAGTTGTGGACGATACAAGTCATACGCCTCTGAGCATGTCATACTTTGGTTCAGCGGTATTGTTGGGCGAGGCGATCCGGACCAACCTTACGCCAGACGCTTACGCGAGACCGGTTCCCTCGGCGTGCTTTGCACATAGATGGCTTGCGAAGACTGTCTCTCCAACTTTAGTTGAACCGAGTGGCTACGCCTTGGGTCCTTGAGAAGGTTAAACGGAGTCTATTTGACAAACTATCGTTGTGGTTTTGATGCGTAGGTAAGAACGGTTCTTGCTCAGCCCGTAGCAGCCACGTAAAACTTGCAACAACAAAGTAGAGGACGTCTAACTTGTTTTTGCAGGGCATGTTGTGATGTGATATGGTCAAGACGTGATGCTATATTTTATTGTATGAGATGATCATGTTTTGTAACCGAGTTATCGGCAATGGCGAGAGCCATATGGTTGTCGCTTTATTGTATGCAATGCAATCGCGATGTAATGCTTTACTTTATTACTAGCGGTAGTGATAGTCGTGGAAGCATAAGATTGGCGAGGCGACAACGATACTACGATGGAGATCAAGGTGTCGCGCCCGGTGACGATGGTGATCATGGCGGTGCTTGGCGATGGAGATCACAAGCACAAAGATGATGATGACCATATCATATCACTTATATTGATTGCATGTGATGTTTATCCTTTATGCATCTTATCTTGCTTTGATTGACGGTAGCATTATAAGATGATCTCTCACTAAAATTATCAAGAAGTGTTCTCCACGAGTATGCACCGTTGCGAAAGTTCTTCGTCTTTGAGACACCACGTGATGATCGGGTGTGATAGGCTCTACGTTCAAATACAACGGGTGCAAAAGCAGTTGCGCACGCAGAATACTCAAGTTAAACTTGACGAGCCTAGCATATAACAGATATGGCCTCGGAACACGGAGGCTGAAAGGTCGGCGTGAATCATATAGTAGATATGATCAACATAAGATGTTCACCATTGAAAACTACTCCATCTCACGTGATGATCGGACATGGTTTAGTTGATTTGGATCACGTAATCACTTAGATGACTAGAGAGATGTCTATCTAAGTGGGAGTTCTTAAGTAATATGATTAATTGAACTTTAATTTATCATGAACTTAGTCCTGGTAGTATTTTGCAGATCAATAGCTCACGTTGTTGCTTCCCTATGTTTTTATATGTGTTCCTAGAGAAATTTGTATTGAAAAATGTTAGTAGCAATGATGCGGATTGGATCCGTGATCGAGGTTTATCCTCATTGCTGCCTGAAGAAATTATGTCCTTAATGCACCGCTAGGTGACAAAACTATTGCAGGAGCAGATGCAGGCGTTATGAGCGTTTGGCTAGCTCAATATGATGACTACTTGATAGTTTAGTGCACCATGCTTAAAGGCTTAGAATCGGGAATTCAAAGACGTTTTGAACGTCATGGACCATATGAGATGTTCTAGGAATTGAAGTTAATATTTCAAGCAAATACCCGAGTTGAGAGATATAAAGTCTCCAACAAGTTCTATAGCTAAAAGATGGAGGAGAATCGCTCAACTAGTGAGCATGTGCTCAGATTGTCTGGGTACTTCAATCGCTTGAATCAAGTGGGAGTTAATCTTCCAGATAAGATAGTGATTGATGTAATTCTCTAGTCACCATCACTAAGTTACTAGAACTTCGTGATGAACTAGAGTATGCAAGGGATGACGAAAACGATTCCCAAGCTCTTCGTGATGCTGAAATCGACGAAGGTAGAAATCAAGAAAAGAGCATCAAGTGTTGATGATTGACAAGACCACTAGTTTCAAGGAAAAGGGCAAAGGGAAGAAGGGGAACTTCAAGAAGAACGGCAAGCAAGTTGCTGCTCAAGTGAAGAAGCCCAAGTCTGGACCTGAGCACGAGACTAAGTGCTTTTGCTGCAATGGAACAGGTCACTGTAAGCGGAACTACCACAAGTATTTGGCGGATAAGAAGGATGGCAAAGTGAACAAAGGTATATTTGATATACAGATCATTGATGTGTACTTCACTAGTGTTCGTAGTAACCCCTCGGTATTTGATACTGGTTCAGTTGCTAAGAGTAGTAACTTGAAACGGGAGTTGCAGAATGAACATAAACTAGTTGAAGGGGAAGTAACGATGAGTGTTGGAAGTAGTTCCAAGATTGATATGATCATCATCGCACACTCCCTATACTTTCGAGATTAGTGTGGAACCTAAATAAGTGTTATTTGGTGTTGAGCATAAATATGATTTGATCATGTTTATTGCAATACGGTTATTCATTTAAGTAAGAGAATAAATTGTTGTTACATTTACATGAATAAAACCTTATATGGTTACACACCCAATAAAAATGGTTCATTGGATCTCGATCATAGTGATACACATATTCATAATATTGAAACCAAAAGATGCAAAGTTAATAATGATAGTGCAACTTATTTGTGGCACTGCCGTTTAGGTCATATTGGTGTAAAGCGCATGAAGAAAACTCCATGCTGATGGACTTTTGGAATCACTTGATTATGAATCATTTGATGCTTGCGAACCGTGCCTTTTGGGCAAGATGACTAAAACTCCGTTCTCCGGAACAATGGAACAAGCTAATGACTTATTGGAAATAAAACATACCGATGTATACAATTCAATGAGTGTTGATGCTCGTGGCAAGTATCATTATTTTCTGACCTTCACAGATGATTTGAGCAGATATGCGCATATCTTCTTGATGAAACATAAGTCTGAAATAGTTGAAAAGTTCAAAGAATTTCAGAGTGAAGTAGAAAATCATCGTAACAAGAAAATAAAGTTTACTGCGATCTGATCGTGGAGATGAATATTTGAGTTACGAGTTTGGTCTTCAATTAAAACAAAGTGGAATAGTTTCACAGCTCACGCCACCGGAACACCACAACGTTATGGTGTGTCCGAACGTCAGAACCGTACTTTATTTTGATATGGTACGATCAATGATGTCTCTTACCAATTTACCAATATCGCTTTTGGGGTTATGCATTAGAGACAGCTGCATTCACGTTTAATGGGGCACCATCTAAATCCGTTGAGACGACACCATATGAACTATGGTTTAACAAAGAAACCTAAGCTGTCGTTTCTTAAAAGTTTGGAGTTTTGATACTTATGTGAAAAAGTTTTCACTGATAAACTCGAACCCAAATCGGAGAAGTGCGTCTTCATAGAATACCCAAAGGTAACTATTGGGTACACCTTCTATCACAGATCCGAAGGCAAGTTTTTCGTTGCTAAGATGGATCCTTTCTAGAGAAGAAGTTTTCTCTCGAAAGAAGTGAGTGGGAGGAAAGTAGAACTTGATGAGGTAATTGTACCTTCTCCCTTCTTTGGAAAGTAGTTCATCACGTAAATCAGTTCCAGTGATTCCTACACCAATAAGTGAGGAAGTTAATGATGATGATCATGAAACTTCAGATCAAGTTGCTACCAAACCTCGTAGGTCTTCCAGAGTAAGATCCGCACTGTGAGTGGTACGGTAATCATGTTCGGAAGTCATGTTACTAGACCATGATGAACCCACGAACTATGAGGAAGCGATGATGAGCCCAGATTCGCGAAAATGGCTTGAGGCCATAAAATCTGAGAAAGGATCCATATATGAGAACAAAGTGTGGACTTTGGTTGACTTGCTCGATGATCAGCAAGTCAAGTTAAATAAATGGATCTTCAAGAGGAAGACAGATGATGATAGTAGTGTTACTATCTACAAAGCTCGACTTGTCGCAAAAAGGTTTTCGACAAATTCAAAGTGTTGACTACAATGAGATTTTCTCAAACTGTAGCGATTCTTAAGTCTGTCCGAATCATGTTAGCAATTGCCACATTTTATGAAATCTGGCAAATGGATGTCAAAACTACATTCTTTAATGGATTTATTAAAGAAGAGTTGTATATGATGCAACCAGAAGGTTTTGTCAATCCTAAAGGTGCTAACAAAGTGTGAAAGCTCCAGTGATCCATCTATGGACTGGTGCAAGCATCTCAGAGTTGGAATATATGCTTTGATGAGTTGATCAAAGCATATGGTTTTATACAGACTTTTGGAAAAGCCTGTATTTACAAGAAAGTGAGTGGGAGCACTACAGCATTTACGATAAATATATGTGAATGACATATTGTTGATCGGAAATAATGTAGAATTATTACGCAAAGCATAAAGGAGTATTTGAAAGGAGTTTTTCAAAGAAGGACCTCGGTGAAGCTGCTTACATATTGAGCATCAAGATCTATTGAGATAGATCAAGACGCTTGATAAGTTTTCAATAAGTACATACCTTGTCAAGATTTTGAAAAGGTTCAAAATGGAACAGTCAAAGAAAGAGTTCTTGCCTGTGTTACAAGGTGTAAAATTGAGTAAGACTCAAAGCCCGACCACGGCAGAAGATAGAAAGAGAATGAAAGTCATTCCTTATGCCTCAGCCATAGGTTCTATAAAGTATGCTATGCTATGTACCAGACCTATTGTATACCTTGCTCTGAATTTGGCAAAAGAGTACAATAGTGATCTAGGAGTAGATCACTGGACATTGGTCAAGAACATCCTTAGTGAGGACTAAGGAAATATTTCTCGATTATGGAGGTGATAAAAGAGCCCGTCGTAAAGAGTTACATCGATGCAAGCTTTTTACATAGATCCGAGATGACTCTAAGTCTGAATCTGGATACATATTGAAAGTGGGAGCAATTAGCTAGAGTAGCTCCGTGCGAGCATTGTAGACATAGAATATTCAAAATACATACGGCTCTGAATATGACAGACCCGTTGACTAAGCTTCTCTCACGAGCAAAACATGATCATACCTTAGTACTCTTTGGGTGTTAATCACATAGCGATGTGAACTAGATTATTGACTCTAGTAAACCCTTTGGGTGTTGGTCACATGACGATGTGAACTATGGGTGTTAATCACATACGATGTGAATATTGGTGTTGAATCACATGATGATGTGAACTAGATTATTGACTCTAGTGCAAGTGGGAGACTGAAGGAAATATGCCCTAGAGGCAATAATAAAGTTATTATTTATTTCCTTATATCATGATAAATGTTTATTATTCATGCTAGAATTGTATTAACCGGAAACATAATACATGTGTGAATACATAGACAAACAGAGTGTCACTAGTATGCCTCTACTTGACTAGCTCGTTAATCAAAGATGGTTATGTTTCCTAACCATAGACATGAGTTGTCATTTGATTAACGGGATCACATCATTGGTTGAATGATCTGATTGACATGACCCATTCCATTAGCATAGCACCTGATCGTATAGTTTGTTGCTAGTGCTTTTCTTCATGACTTATACATGTTCCTATGACTATGAGATTATGCAACTCCCGTTTGCACGAGGAACACTTTGGGTGCTACCAAACGTCACAACGTAATCGGGTGATTATAAAGGTACATTGCTGGTGTCTCCGAAAGGTACATGTTGGGTTGGCATATTTCGAGATTAGGATTTGTCACTCCGATTGCTCGGAGAGGTATCTCTGGGCCCTCTCGGTAATGCACATCACATAAGCCTTGCAAGCATTTCAACTAAATGTGTTAGTTGTGAGATGATGTATTACGGAACGAGAAAAGAGACTTGCCAGTAACGAGATTGAACTAGGTATTGGATACCGACGATCGAATCTCGGGCAAGTAAACATACCGATGACAAAGGGAACAACGTATGTTGTTATGCGGTCTGACCGATAAAGATCTTCGTAGAATATGTAGGAGCCAATATGGGCATCCAGGTCCCGCTATTGGTTATTGACCGGAGAGGTGTCTCGGTCATGTCTACATAGTTCTCGAACCCGTAGGGTCCGCACGCTTAACGCTTCGATGGCCAGTTACTATGAGTTGTTATGATGTTTCTGTACCGAAGGTTGTTCGAGTCCGGATGAGATCACGGACGTGACGAGGAGTCTCGAAATGGTCGAGACATAAAGATTCATATATTGGAAGTCTATGTTTGGACATCGGAAGTGTTCCGGTGAAATTGGGAATTTTACCAAGTACCGGAGGTTACCGAACCCCGGAATGCTAATGGGCCAACATGGGCCTTAGTGGAAAGGAGAGAAGGGGCCCAAGTGCTGGTCGCACCTTCCCCCTTCCCTAGTCCTATTAGGACTAGGAGAAGGGCGCCCCCTCTCTCCCTTCCCACTTGGGGAAACCTAGTTGGACTAGGATTGGGGAATCCTACTCCTAGTAGGAGTAGGACACCCCTGGCGCACCTCCCTTGGCCGGCCAGCCCTCCTCCTTCCCTACTTTATATACGGGGGCATAGGGCACCCCATGACACACAAGTTGATCATTGAGATCTTTCATTAGCCGTGTACGGTGCCCCCTTCAACCATATTACACATCGAGAATACCGTAGAAGAGCTTAGGCGAAGCCTGCGCCCGGTGGAACATCATCATCGTCACCACGCCGTCGCGGTCGAAAACTCTCCCTCAACACTCGGCTGGATCGGAGTTCGAGGGACGTCATCGAGCTGAACGTGTGCAGAACTCGGAGGTGCCGTACGTTCGGTACTTGGATCGGTTGGATCGTGAAGAAGTACGACTACTTCCTCTACGTTGCGTCAACGCTTCCGTTGCTGGTCTACGAGGGTATGTAGACAACTCTCTCATCTCGTTGCTATGCATCACCATGATCTTGCGTGATCGTAGGAAAATTTTTGAAATTACTACGTTCCCCAACAGGAACATACAGTTGTACTACTACTAGTAGGAACATACGGAATAGGTCTCCCGTGCTAGCATGCCTCTGGGTTCACTTCATCCTCCAGGTATCATCCATATTGCGAGCACAACCAAATTCTCGTGCATGCGGAAACGCGAAGAAGTTTTTTTTTCTTTTTTGAGGATACCGCATATTCCTTAACCAGAGAATGTTGTGTCTCCCACGCACACGCCAATATCCATCTGAACCAGCTACGACACATTTTTTAATATCTGTTTGCATAGGTCCCACCTGTTAGGAGGGGTGCAGAAATAAAAAGGAATCATAAAATGTCTCGCCACAGTGATTCAAAAGAGTGACCTCAACTAGCCAGTGGCACACGTAGCGCCAGAAGGATGGGCACGTACACGGACAGGTACCACTCCTCGGTCTACCCGCATAGCCTTTTCTTTTAGTCTACCTAGCCGTCTAGTCAACTACCTGCAGGCCACTTCTCCCAATTACTTCTCCATCGGGAACCGATTTTCCTCGGCTTCTTCACCTCTCCTTCATCTTCATTTGCATCCAAACCCCACTACATTCACATTGTAACCTCTTCACATAATCCTGGAGTAATTCCAAAGCCCCTTGAAATAACCATTTTCTTTAGTTAGACTAGCCATCTAATCCTATTTCTCCAAACCATAGCCCTCCGGTCCAACGGTTCCAAATGGCGAAAGAGATCCAGATGCAGGTTTTTAGCGTCCAACATGTCCTCGTCGAAGGCTCGTTGAGCATAGTTGCCACCGTCACCGACCACCCAAGGGTTGTTCGGAAGTGGATCAACAATGTATCCAACTCCCTCCAAAAGGTAGAGATGAAGGTCATCGGTCTCGATGCAGAGTACATGGAGCGTGCCACTGGGAAGATCCAACGCGCCGCCGTCCTTCAGCTGTGCCTCGAAGATGATGTTTTGGTGTACCACATCATACACACGCCCTCCATACCAGGTGAGCTCCATGATTTCTTGTCTCGGGAGGATATATACTTCTGTGGGGCAGCCATCGAAAGGGACAAACAGAAGTTGGTGTCGTACAACCTTGATTTGAAAAGCATCGCTGACCTACAAACCAGAATCAAAATTCCTATAGAATATTGTGACAAACAAATACCATCCCTATTCGACGTAGCAAATTTTGTGCTCGGTACAAATCTTCAGAAGGGTGACGACACGCTGGCATTAAAGTCGTCTGGATGGGAGAATTATCCCTTGATGTACGAGCGGATAAAATATGTTGCCCTCGATGCCCATGTGAGTTTCGAAATAGCTGCAAGGTCCAAAGAGCTTGTTGCGAAGCCGTCTCCCATAGAAGGGCATTATGGATGGATGAATTATTTCCTCTCTTGTAAAAAAATATTCCCTCTCTGTGTATATTGATATAGATGAACTATTTCGATGGTGTGCATGTCTTTGGAACAAGTAGCAGCGTAGGTCTGCTTGACTCTAAGGAACTATTTGTCCTCCTAGCTTTCTCTACTACTCCTTCCAGTGATCGGTATGCAATGCATGTGTCAGTAGACATGACAGCTTGTCCATGGAAGTTGAACTACGGCGACCATAACGTTTCATACACTACCACTCGCGATTCCCATGACGCCGATCCAACCCACGGCACCACATCCCCCGACGTGCGCCTCACCCCTCTTGGCCGCACAACCCCTCTGCCTTTGTGTGCATGACATGTGGGCCAGCTAAAATACGGCGTGCATCAAGTTTCTACCACAGCCACATGTGATTCCCATGACGCCGCTCGAATCCATGACACCACACGTCCCCTGACCTGCGGCTCACCCCTCTCGGCCCCACTTCCCCTCTGCCTTCGGGAGCATGACATGTGGACCAGCCACCTATCGGGTCCACTGAAGCTCACTCCCGTGGGCTCCGAGAGGGAAATGTAACTCCTACGTCAGGCCTTGTGGTGCTACCACTGCACGAACTCGTGCCAAACTCGAAATTTGTTTCTTACTAGCAAGATGCCCATGCGTTGCACGAAACATAAAGATACATTTGTATGAGTAGTTTATCTTGTGGGAGAAAAGGATGAACGAGGGAAGGCCTTATTTGCAAATGTGGAGAGGGGTGTGGGTATCTTTTTCCAAAATTGCCATAGTTTCCTTCCACCCAACGTCCAGCTGTGGCACCCTCACCAGGGCTAGGCTACCACTGGCCGATTGAACTCGAACAAGTGAGCCGCGAACGTCGCCGCAACAACGGCCAACTGGGCATCTTGAACCACGCCGATGCCGCTTCCCCGTAGCCGACCTATGCTGGCATGTGGCCGTACGCCGTTGAGCCACAGGAACGCCTCCAGGCTCACTGGCTCAACTACGTCGAGTACATCACATTCGCAAACCGGTATCCGTTGAGTAGGTTGCTCCCTCCCACGAGCACAAGCCTATATGTATCCAACATTCCAGCCTCGTCTCTGAGTGGTACATCCTCGGGACGGTGCAAGTGGTCAGAATCTCGAGCCCAAGTCGAGCTATTTGCCCCGGGTAGATCACTGGCTCCCGCCCGAGCTCCCACCCGGTAATCGTTGTCGTCGCACCACTGACGATCGGGAGCAGCACCCTGCCGCTCATCCGGAGCGCGAGCTAGTAAACGTCGTGCCACACATCACAATAGTCAAGCACCTCGACATGCGTCGGCCGGGCAGAGACTTTTCTTGGCCACAAGTTCCATGGTCCCGTCCAAGATCGGTGTCGTACTACAGTCAAACATGCGGGTAAAATACTATGGGAGCATCTGCATGTGCAAGGCCCAGACGCCGATGTTGGCATGGAGGAGGTGGTACTCACTGGCACTGCAGTGTGCTACATGGCTTAGGCAGTTACCTATTGCGACGCTCTGCCGTTGGCACCGGCATTGTCAACGTAGCTGATGATCCCGAGGAGGACGAGCAGTAAAGGAAAGGGTCTTGCATGCGTGTACAGATTCATGCAGGAAATTATTTCCTGGAAATACGGCCTTTGTTTACCTTCTTTGAGGCTATAGATGACCCACACGAGGAAATCTATTATAACCGTTGGATGAAAATTAGTGGAGCAGGCAAGCCTCGTCCGCCGACCTGCGCCTCACCCCTCTCGGTCCCACCCCCACTCTACTTTCATGAGAATGACATGTGGGCCAACCGCATTTAAGGTCCACATGTCACTGACTCATAGGCCGGTGCACTAAGCCACTGAAGCTTGGTCCCATGGGCCCTGAGAGAGAAATGTAACTCCTGCGCCAGGCCTTGTGGTGCTCCCGCAGTACGAACTCGTGCCAAACCCGGAATTTGTTTCTTACTACTACAAATGTGCCGGCCCATGCGTTGAAATGGATCCAAAGTATCTATTTAGTGGAGTGCACTCTAAACACATTATATATTTATTTTTCTCTAGCCTTTCCTAGCCATGCAACCAAGCCACATAAGCTTCATGGGTGCCCCCCCCCCCACATCATATTATTCATACTACGTTGACTGAAAAAAGATAAATCACCCAAAACAAGATCTTCCCTTTTTTGTTAATACAATGTTGTGACGTGCACGTACCTAGTTGTATAGTGGTAGTACTAGTTGTAGTACAAACTTCGTACTAGTAGGAGTAGTAGTACGGAGTGCTCCTACTCCATCAACGAGCCACATCTGACACCAAACTTCTTGGCTTCCGTGCTACAGCTAGATCTTCCCCTCCTCGTTTCTGTTTTTCAACGTGGCGGGCGGGGTGCGGTTTGCCGATAGTCGGTTTGCTCAACTGTGGTCCCACATGAAAGTGAAATTGCTAGGCAACACGCCTCCCCTAGCTATGTCGTGTGTCGAATGGGCCATGGAGTACTCCCGATTCCCGGGCGTGTGGGGGTGCAACGCGAACACGACAGGCCTTTTTCTTTTACTAGCAATGTGCCCGTGCATTGCGATAGATCCAAAGTAGAATAGTACTTGTTCACAAACTTGAAAGAAAACACTCTTGTTTTGATATACATATATACCACACCAAATATATTTCTCAGGCTGTTTTGATGAGGTGGGGGAGGGATGTGGTTGCTTTCAAGATAATAAGGGGTTTTCTGCAAATTGGAGCACAGAAGTGGGCTATTGTTGCAAAAATGCCATAATTACCTCACAACCATTAGATGCAGATCTAATGGTCAGAAATGACGGATGGCAGACACACCACCATCACCAACTGAGTCTTTTATAGGAGACTAGCAAGATGCCCATGCGTTGCACGGAACATCAAGATGCATTTATATGAGTAGTTTATCTTGTGGGAGAAAAGGATGAACGAGGGAAGGCCTTATTTGCAAATGTGGAGAGGGGTGTGGGTATCTTTTTGCAAAATTGACATAGTTTTCTTCCTATCTGTCAGATATAAATCAGACGGCCTATATTGCAGGATGGCAGGCACACCATCATCACCAACTCTGTTTTTTATAAGATTAGAGATAGAGAAACATGTATAAATTTTAACATTTGGTTCAGCTCTTTGGCACGATCGATAGATGGAAATAACATTGGAAATGCTAGGGCGGGGCTTTTTCTGCCAGATAAGTAGGGTAGTAGCTAGGTTGGCGCATCGTCGGTTTGGTCACATGGGGTTCGACATGTTGTAGTGTTTCTAGCAAGATGTCCGTGCGTTGCACGAAGTTGATGGAAAAGGTAAGCACAACTTATAAATTGACGGATGGAGTACTAGTTACAGTGACGCATATAATTTCCTCCAAATGTGAGCAAAGGGATCGCACATTTCTTTATTGATTGGAACAAGAAAGCAATAGCGCAATAAGAATTAAGGCCACGATGATGCGATCATAGTGGTGGTTACAGGAGGCAAGAAGAAAGATGCATCCATCAACGTATGACCTCCTCCTCCTCGACTCAGTGCGTCGGGCCACCAATCGGCGGCTTAGGAGAGGTGGATTTTGTGGCGAGGTCAGGGTGCTTCTCAATAAAGGCGTCCAATGCTTCCAGCCGGTTGACGAAGGCCAACGTCGCAACGTCCTCACCAGCCTTGTAGATACCTATGTACGTGACTTGCTCATACACGTGGATGTGTATATCGACAAATTCTTGCAGGGGGAGGTGCCTCGCGGCGAGCGCGACCTCCAGGTGGATATTCTTTGTTGCATCAGTGGGCAGTCGCAGAGCCACCAGTGCTTGAAAGAGGTTCTCACCATGGAGGCCGATTAGGGTGGCAGGCAATGAGGAGCCCGGGCGGGTGGGCTGGAGGAGTACGGCGATGTCGTTCGTGAGCTTCTTGATGACAGTGAACTTGTTGATGGTGGCAATGATCATATGGTCCAACTGAGAGTCGTAGCTGGCGTCAATGATGGCCATGAACTAGCCGGTCGCCAACACCGTCTGGATACGATCCTCGGTGCCATGCCGCAGGCCGGCGTCGTGGACCATCAGGCACAGCCGCTGACCGCTCGCGCGCATCACCGCCATGGGTCTGGAGTGAGCACTTTTGCGCTTAGTGTAGGTGCTTAGGTGTGTACGATGTGGTAGATGCATTGGAATGGAGGGGTGCCTTTATATGAGTGCAAACTGCGTTGCATTCACATTGTGCTGCCTCTTTTCCCCGTCCTCCTCCCATTACTTCCCTCATGCATTCAGGATGCTAATTGAAGGAGGATGCATCATTGGCCGTTCAACATTTCGGGAACCGCTACCCTCTCCCTCGTCTGCATTAAAGCCGTATCAGGAACTGTCCTGGTTTACTAGTAGCTGTCAAATCGAATAGTACGGCGCCGCCCGCTGCACGCCCTGCTGAACACGCCTCCTCACCTCCATCAAACGCCTCTGTTAAACCCTCATGCAAACCGAGAAACCTACTCCGGCCACACGTCCGTTCATGAGTGGGTCGGTATTAAATGCAGCACCAGCCGAGCTCCTCCCGTCCGCCCTTAGTTTAAACGAGGCCAAACGCCGGCCAAGCTCCTACCGGCTGCCCTCTATTTAAACGAGGACAGACATATGGCGACAAGAATCGCACCCCTCTGTCACTCCCCCATCTCCTCCTTCACCATTTTCTCCACCCTTCCGATGGCTTCCGAGGAGCCGTTCTCTGGCATACTACCTGGCTGCATGGCCCGCCGAGCCCTCCAGATATGAGCGAGGCCGCTCGGTGCTTCACCAACCTTGCTTGGCCCGACGGAGCCAGTTGCCGCCCCAATCCGGCGCGTGGTTCAGCAACTCGTCGTTCCAGTTCAGCTCGATGAGGAGTGGCGAGTTGCTCCACGCCGGCACGGCGGCAAGCACGACGGCACGGGCGTCATCAATGTCGCGTCGTACCACGCCACCAGTGTCTGTGGTGGCCGCGCCTCCCGTGGTTGTGGGCATGCCTCCCGTGCTTGCGGAAGCGCCATGCAGGCAGAGACAGAAGCCGGGTGCATGGAGAGTGACGAGTCGGTGGCCAGCTTCTCCGTGTCCACCGCCATCATCTAGGAGAAGTAGAACACGAGAGGCGGCCGCCACATGGGTCCCATGAAGGCCACCGCCGAGGCGACAACTGCCTATTCAGGTGGTTTCTTTGCTGCTTCGTCTCTTCCGAGGACCTTCGTCAACCCTGCAAGTGTCGGTCGTACATGAGGAAGACAAAGGGATCTACGGGCGGCCATTTGTATTAGGTATTAATTATACCATGAGAGCCGGATTAGCACTACTTAGTTCATGTAAAGGTAATGAAATCCATCATGTTTATATGAAGATCCGACCTTTTACACGAAATCCTTCATGCTTATATGAAATCACTCTGTGTTTGTACGATTTCCTCTGGTTGGTTAGAGTTGTGAAAATGTATGACGCTGGCGTTGGATGTCGTCCTCCGCGGAAGGAAGCGGGAGGAAATTTGCTGGCTGCCGTTGGAGATGCTCTTATGCTGGAAGTAATAGACTCACATCCAATCCATTTGAGTTAATTGTGTGTATGATTCTCCCTCTATAAAAAGTTAATTCCATGTACAGTGTACACATGACTTGCAGGGTGGCTATAGCTTTGTAAAGAAAGTTTAAAAGAAGCAAATCTATCCTTAATCTTGTATTCTTAGTACTCTGTGTGTTCCACTGTCAGTACAATAGCGAAAGAAGTATATATTAAATAATATATAATATAAAAATCTAAAGTTAAAGACATAATTTGAACTCAGATCATCGCGTCGCGAGCATCCGGCGCTAACCAATCCAACACATTTTTGTTGTGGACGATGCTGGAGATATATCTCTATGTCTACACTTACACTCCCTCCGTTCCTAAATATTTGTCTTTTTCAGATTTCAAATGGACTACTGATACGTCTCCAACGTATCTATAATTTTTGATTGCTCCATGCTATATTATCTACTATTTTGGACCATATTGGGCTTTATTTTCCACTTTTATATTACTTTTGGGACTAACCTATTAACCCGAGGCCCAGCCCAGAAATTGCTGTTTTTTTTTGCCTATTTTAGTGTTTCGAAGAAACGAAATATCAAATGGAGTCCAAACGGAATGAAACCTTCGGGAACGTGATTTTCTCACCGAATATGATCCAGGAGACTTGGACCCCACGTCAAGAAAGAAGGGAGGTGGCCACGAGGGTGGAGGGCGCCCTCCCCTAGGGCACGCCCCCTGCCTCGTGGGCCCCCCTTTGCTCCACCGACGTACTCCTTCCTCCTATATATACCTACGTACCCCCAAACGATCAGATACGGAGCCAAAAACCTAATTCCACCGCCGCAACTTTCTGTATCCACGAGATCCCATCTTGGGGCCTGTTAGAACTCCATGGGAAGGGGGATCCACCATGGAGGGCTTCTACATCAACATCATAGCCCCTCCGATGAAGTGTGAGTAGTTTACCTCAGACCTTCGGGTCCATAGTTAGTAGCTAGATGGCTTCTTCTCTCTTTTTGGATCTGAATACAATGTTCTCCCCCTCTGTTGTGGATATCTATTCGATGTAATCTTCTTTTTGCGGTGTGTTTGTCGAGACCGATGAATTGTGGGTTTATGATCAAGTCTATCTATGAACAATATTTGAATCTTCTCTGAATTCTTTTATGTATGATTGGTTATCTTTGCAAGTCTCTTCGAATTATCAGTTTGGTTTGGCCTACTAGATTGGTTTTTCTTGCAATGGGAGAAGTTCTTAGCTTTGGGTTCAAAATTGAGGTGTACTTTCCCGATGTGATGAGGGGGCAACAAGGCACGTATTGTATTGTTGCAATCGAGGATAACAAGATGGGGTTTTTATCATATTGCATGAATTTATCCCTCTACATCATGTCATCTTGCTTAAGGCGTTACTCTGTTTTCTTGAAATACTCTAGATGCATGCTGGATAGCGGTCGATGAGTGAAGTAATAGTAATAGATGCAAAGGTGAGTCGGTCTACTTGTCTCGGACGTGATGCCTATATACATGATCATACCTAGATATTCTCATAACTATGCTCAATTTCATCAATTGCTCAACAGTAATTCGTTCACCCACCGTAAAATACTTATGCTCTTGAGAGAAGCCACTAGTGAAATCTATGGCCCCCGGGTCTATCTTTATCATATTAATCTCCCAACACTTTACTATTGCTTTGCCTTTTTTACTTTACCTTTTATTTTACTTTGCATCTTTATACCAAAAATACCAAAAATATTATCTATCATCTATATCAGATCTCACTCTCGTAAGTGATCGTGAAGGGATTGACAACCCCCAATCGCGTTGGTTGTGTGGAGCTATTTGTTTTGTGTAGGTACGAGGGACTTGCGCGTAGCCTCCTCTTTGGATTGATACCTTGGTTCTCAAAAACTGAGGGAAATACTTACTCTACTCTGCTGCATCACCCTTTCCTCTTCAAGGAAATCCAACGCAGTGCTCAAGAGGTAGCAGGAAGATTTCTGGCGCCGTTGCCGGGGAGGTTTTCGCAAAAGTCAACATACCAAGTACCCATCACAATCCCTTATCTCTCGCAATACATTATTTGCCATTTGCCTCTCGTTTCCTCTCCCCCACTTCACCCTTGCCTTTTTATTCGCCCTCTCTTTTCCGTTTGGATTTTTTCTTGCCTGCCTGTCGTTATGTCTGAAATTGGGGAAATTATTGCCGATATGGACAATAATAATATCATGGAAAATTCTGACGCTCCTGCTGAAGAACCCCCTACCTTGCATACAAAAATATTTCGAATTGGTAGTGGTAATATTATTGGAAAAGGAGTTATTCAAGATTTCTTTACTTGTGCCGGTGCATTGCCTTCTATGGGCGGTTCTATTCTCCATAGAACTAGTAGTCTTGCGGACGCTATTGCCATGCTTATCGTTGAACTTGAAAGGCATTTTATGCACATGCACCCTTGCATACAAAGGATTTTCCTAGAATTTTCTAATATAGAGCATTCTTCTGTTAAGTGTGCTGCTACAATCTTTTTGGGTCATGAATTCAGATTTATAATAAAAGAGGCCAAAGAAATCTTTGGACATTATAGGGTGGACGCTGGCCATCCACCCATAGAATCTATCCTCTTTGATCAAGAAGAAATAATGCGTTTTCAATCTCTTGACTATGTTGCTTTCAATGAAAACCTTAGAAAAAAGGTGCCTACCAATATTTTAGTTGATAGAATCTCTGAACTTAATGATGATTTGGCTATTCGAAATAATGAGCTAGGATACTCTCTTGAGTGTAGGCTCACAAGGTTCAAAAAAGAATGCTTATAATGAGGAATTGGTTGTGCAATACGAAGGGCCGAAAGAGGAACCTATACCTCCTAAAATTGATCTTGGGACTTTTGCCCTATTAAATTTAGCCCTTTTGATTACTTTTTCTTGCCTCAAAGAAAACTTGCTGCCGAATGTAGGAGAAAATCGGCTATTTGCCACTTTCAATATCGGGTTTCGCAAAACTGTCACTCTCAACATTGGCTTCGCAAAAATGCCACCCAGTTCGTATGCACTTTGATTACCATGCCATTTTTTCTTTTTTCATTGCTTTTATTTTTATTTTCCATTTTCTGGCACCTGAAAGGACCGAAGTACCCCTGTAGCTATCTTCACGTACTTTGGCATCAGATCAGCACTTGAAGCGGACGAGTGTGTGCTGCCCGCCGTGAATACCGTGCTTGCCGCATCCCTGGTCGCCAGGACTTCTTGGGTCAATCGCTGGACGCTGCCCCCATCTCCTAGACGTCGCGACGCTGCTGATTGCCTCAACGCCGTGTGTCGCCAATCTCCTCGGCGTCGCGCGCCGCCGATCTCCTCGGCTTCGCGTGCTGCCCGTCACCCAGTACCGCAGTGGCGACATGGAACCCAATCTTTCTGGACGGTATTACGTTTTACCTTTCCCTTGGTTTGTTCATTTGACTCCAGTTCAACAAAGCTCCTCATGTAACGTATGGAATCTGTGGGAAGCACATTCATCATCCCTGATCTACTCCCTGTTGATAACCATTGATGTATACGTAAATCTGAATGATGATATACCATCTTATTGAGAAGAATTTACAATGTAAGTAGCGCTCGTAATGTAAGCATTAGTTAAACAGAGGTAGTTTTTCATTGTTATCCTCGATGGCGTTGATAGGCTGTCAATTTACAATGTAAGCAGTGTTCATAATGTATACTTAATTACGAAGGGAAGTAGTAAATTATGTTGAGGAACTAGAGGATGATTACACATATTTTTTGCATTGGACGTCATAATTTAAGTTGAACTAGATACATGCATTGTAGAAATCTGATCACTAACTCAGTCTTGTGTTCATGTTTTCCTAATTGTTCCGGAATAGGCATGAATCGTAGGTCGCGATTGGTAGCAGTACTAGTAATCGATAATCCATATTTATTGGTTGAGGCTTCTTCAACTGTACAACCAACGCCACCTATCATAGAAGTTGATGGGATAACTTACAAATAGTAGAGACACATGATGATGAAGGTAGAATTGAACTAGTGAGTGAGGATCAGCTATGTGAGATTTTGGGCTTGAAGGATGACGAGGAAGAGAAAAAAAGTAAGACTGAACCAAAGCGTCGTAGAATGGTTGAGCAGGGGACCGATAATGAAGATGCTGCCATTCCTGTTAGTGATGCCATACCAAATGAAGTAGTGATTACATATGATAAGGACCAGCCAAAAATGGACCTTGGCACTATGTATCCATCAATGAAGGAATTCAGGTTAGCAGTCAGACAATTTGCCATCAATGAAGAGTTTGATCTAGGAACGGAGAAGTCAGATAAGAAGAGATTTAGAGGGTTCTGCAAGTCAAGTGAAGATTGCCCTTGGAGAATTGCTGGCAGCCTACAGGATGACAAATGTACTATAAAGGTGAAATATGGATAACTATCTAACCTCCATTTATTAACTATAAATTACGTATGTGTGTATGTCTGTCCTATTTTACTATCTAACGTCCATTCCTTTTAAAACTGTATATGTGCAGGTCACGGTCTTAGTTGATCAACATGATTGTATTTCAAGCAGCAGGGTGAAGACCATAACACCATCTCAGAACTGGGTTGCTAGCAAGGCTGTGAGTATCCTTAGAGATTCACCCAGTATGGGTGCTAAAGAATTACAGAAAAAGTTGCATGAAGAACACTCTGTCACAATTTCATATGACACGGTTTGGAGGGGAAAAGAAAAAGCTCTCGCTGAGGTTTATGGTAAATGGGAAGAGAGTTTTGAGATGTTATACAGATGGAAGGCTGAGGTACTCAAGAGGTCACCTGGAAGTGTTGTGGAGATTGAAGTACTGGAAATAGATGGTAATGTGTACTTTCATCGGTTTTTTTGTGCACTTAAACCATGCATTGATGGTTTTCTAGAAGGATGTAGGCCACATCTAAGTATAGATTCTACTGCATTGAATGGAAGGTGGAATGGCCATTTAGCCTCGGCTACAGCAGTTGATGGTCACAACTGGATGTATCCACTTGCTTTTGGGTTCATAGCATCTGAGACGGAAAACAATTGGACTTGGTTTATGAATCAGCTTAAGAAGGCAATAGGAGATCCTCCACTTCTTGCAGTGTGCACAGATGCTTGCAAAGGATTAGAGAATGCGGTGAAGAATGTGTTTCCCAATGCTGAACAAAGGGAGTGTTTTTATCATCTTATGAAGAATTTTGTAAAAAGGTTCCATGGGTTTGGAAGGATGTATCCTGCAGCAAGGGCTTATAGGGAAGATGTGTTCACATACCATACGGAAAAAATTATTAAAGAATCAAGTGAGGTATGGAACTGGTTAAGTCAGTACCATACTCTCAAGTGGATGAGGTGTGTCTTCAATCCAGATATCAAGTGTGACTACATCACTAATAATGTAGCAGAGGTTTTTAACAATTGGATTCGAGACATTAAGGACTTACCTGTTGCTGAACTAGCTGACAAGGTTAGAGAGATGATCATGCTTTTGTGGAGGAAGAGGAGAAGGATCGGAGAAAGACTACCATCTGGACGGATACTACCAGCAATTATGGTGCGTATGAGAGCAAATACTAGAGGTTTGGGGCACTTGAAAGTAGTGGAATCTGCTAATTGGAGTGCAGAGGTGTGGGACAATAGCAAGAATTGTGAAAGACATATTGTGAAGCTAAATCAAAAGACGTGTACTTGCCTTTGAATGGCAGCACACTGGTAAGCCATGTCGACATGTCTTGGCCTCTGTGACCTCACAGAAGAGAGTAGACCTTGAACAATTTGTGCATGAGTACTACTCAGTGGACAGATTCATAGCTGCGTATGGGAGAGAGGTTGAACCAATGACAGATAAATCACAGTGGCCACGAGTGGAGCTGCCATTTGTCGTGGGGGCACCACTTGCGAAAAGAAATAAAGGAAGAAATAGGAAATTGAGGATCAAAGGATGTCTTGAAGGTGGCCACAAGAAGAAAGGTGTCAATCATGGTGTCAATGACGGTTCCAATGATGGTAGCACCGCTCCAACCAATGCTACGGGCAAGAAAATGATTAGAGGCCCAATGACTTGCAAGAAGTGTGGTGAAAAGGCCACAGGCAAGCTAGTTACAAGTGTCCACTAAATGAAACCGAAAAAAGGCAAGTGTTATTCTTCCAATCAAATCTCAAATTGTCAACTCATGCCAAAAATAAACTTTTTTGTTTAATTGCAGGAAGAGGAAGCCTAGAAAGAATGTTACGAAAGCTAGGCCAGCTGAACCTAGCACCCCACAAAGGCCAACTATAGAACAAATACTACAACATAGCCCAGGCATGGTCACTAGAAGGTAATCAACAAAGAAAAATAATTATTTGTTCTACAATGGAAAATGAGAAGAAAACTATTAATCTCAATGTGATAACATATATACATGCAGCCGCCTTGCTTTCTTGCTGGGAGAGGGTACTTCACAAACCACAACTACTCCAGAGAACATGCCCACTGGAGCTCCAGCAAAGAAGCTAACTCCAGAGAGGATGCCCACTGCAGCTCCAGCAAAGAAGCTGACTCCAAAGAGGAGGATGCCTCTGCAGCTCCAAAGAAAGAAGCTGACTCCAAAAAGGAAGCTACAGATTGGATGAATGGTCTCTATGAAATTAATGTTACAGTTATGTCAGATGTGAACTTCACAAGTAGTTTCTTCTATGTGAACTCAATTTCTCCAATTTCTCTGAGCTGTGAGCTCATATATTTTTTGAGTTGTGAACTTATTATGTGAACTCATCACTTTATTTTCTGAGAAGTGAACACATTTCATATTCATCTATCAATGATGGTTGAAGTGTCTATATGTCTCTCCCTTGCCAATGTACTAAAATTTGAGGTCTGCATACTTTTCCTAGTGACAATTCTATTTCTTGTCTCTGAATAAGCTACAGTAAGTGCAAAAGAAGACATTGTGGCAAGTAGCTTATGGACTGAAATTTGCGGCATTATTTATTTGTCGTATTGTTGCTCGATTGATTACGGACATGAACTTAAACACGACATGCTATTCTTGATGTAATTGCCAAGTTGCAATCCAACATCAAGTAAAGGTTATAGCAAATGTCACTTACAGGTTGCTTGCATTCAACATCTTCAGAACTTGACACACATCCATCTCCTCCAGCGGCTGGTGCCATCATGCCACTGATGCTGATGTTCAGCGCCACCCACTTCTCATGCATGTCGCGGGGGGAGCGGCGCCAACACACGCAGGGAAGGGCGAGCTGTGCTGTCGCGCGCAGGCATGGGCGAGCACCCGCAGCGAGGTGCGCTGGCACGCCCAAGCATCCGCAAGGGGGCGAGCACCCACGGCAAACTGCGCTGGCACGCATAAGCATCCGCGACGCGAGGGCGAACTGCGCTGGCACACGTAATCATGCGCGACGCAAGGGCGAACTGCGCCGGCGTGTGCAGACATGGATGAGCGCCGGCGGAGAGCTGCAGTGACGAGGGTGAGTTGCAGCGGCGCGCGCAGCCATGGGCGAGCACCGGTGGCGAGCGCAGGTGGGGTCAAGCTAGGGCGGCGACTTGGGTAGCTTGTGCGGGCATCACCGGGGTACGGCGGCGAGCGACCATCACGACATGAACAAGCTAGCCTCAGAGCAATCCGATACAGACCAGACCACAAACAGATTGGATAAGGTAGAAAGAGACAAGGGTAATTTGGTCCTTTCAGGTGCCAGAAAATTGAAAAGAAAAAGAAAAGTAATTGAAAAAGGAAAAATGGCATAGTAATCAAAGAGCACATGAACTGGGTGGCATTTTTACGAAACCAATGTTGAGAGTGGCAGTTTTGCGAAGCCTGATATTGAAAGTGGCAAATAGCCAATTTTCTCCGAATGTAGGGAGTATGAAATGAGTTTCACCGATCTATCTTATTACTACGACACTACATAGATCTATCCGTGCTTTTATGCCTAGCTAGGGGCGTTAAACGATAGCGCTTGTTGGGAGGCAACCCAATTTTATTTTTAGTTTTTTGCTTTTATTTCTGTTTAGGAATAAATAATCCATCTACCTTCTGTTTAGATGTGGTTTTATGTTTTAATTAGTTTTTTTTCCAAGTTAAACCTATAGGATCTTCTTGAATGATAGTTATTTGATCTTGCTGTAATTTCCAGAAACTTTCTGTTCACGAAAACAATTGTTAAAAATCACCAGAACGTGATAAAATAGTGATTCCAATTGCTGCTGATCAATAAACAAATCTCCTAGGTCTTCTTATTTTGGCTGAATTTTTGGAGTTTCAGAAGTTTGCGTTAGTTACATATTACTACAGTCTGTTCTGTTTTTGACAGATTCTGTTTTTCGTGTGTTGTTTGCTTATTTTGATGAATCTATGGCTAGTAAATAGTTTATAAACCATAGAGAAGTTGGAATAAAGTAGGTTTAACACAGATATAAATAAATAATTATTTCATTACAGTATCTTGAAGTGGCCTTTTGTTTTCTTTCGCTAACGGAGCTCACGAGATTTCTGTTGAGTTTTGTGTTGTGAAGTTTTCAAGTATTGGGTGAATTTTTTTTTTTGATGGATTATGGAACAAGGAGCGGAAAGAGCCTAAGCTTTGGGATGCCCATGGCACCCCCAAGATAATCTAAGGGCACCAAAAAGTCAAATCTTGGTGATGCCCCGGAAGGCATCCCCTCTTTCGTCTACTTCCATCGGTAACTTTACTTGGAGCTATATTTTTATTCACCACATGATATGTGTTTTGCTTGGAGCGTCTTGTATGATTTGAGTCTTTGCTTGTTAGTTTACCACAATCATCCTTGATGTACACACCTTTTGAGAGAGCCATTCATGAATTGGAATATGTTAGAATACTCTTTGTGCTTCACTTATATCTTTTGAGTTATATAGTTTTGCTCTAGTGCTTCACTTATATCTTTTAGAGCACGGTGGTGGATCTGTTTTATAGAAACTATTGATCTATCATGCTTCACTTAGATTATTTTAAGAGTCTTAAATAGCATGGTAATTTGCTTAATAATAATAATATACTTGGTATTCAAGATTTGTAAAACTTTCTTTTGAGATCGTTGAATACTAAGAAAAGTTTGATGCTTGATAATTGTTTTGAGATATGGAGGTGATAATATCAAAGTTGTGCTAGTTGAGTATTTGTGAATTTGAGAAATGCTTGGGTTGAAGTTTGTAAGTCCCGTAGCATGCACGTATGGTAAACGTTATGTAACAAATTTGAAACATGAGGTGTTATTTTATTGTCCTCCTTATGAGTGGCGGTCGGGGACGAGCGATGGTCTTTTCCTACCAATCTATCCCCATTGGAGCTTGCGTGTAGTTCATTGGTTTTGTTGGCTTGTAGATTTTTGCAATAAGTATGTGAGTTCTTTATGACTAATGTTGAGTCCATGGATTATACGCACTCTCACCCTTCCATCATTGCTAGCCTCTTGATTGCCGTGCATTGCCCTTTCTCACATTGAGAGTTGGTGCAAACTTCGCCGGTGCATCCAAACCCCGTGATATGATTCGCTCTTTCACACATAAACCTCCTTATATCTTCCTCAAAACTGCCACCATACCTACCTATTATGTCATTTCCATAGCCATTCCGAGATATATTGCCATGCAACTTTCCACCATACCGTTCTTCATGACATACTCATTATTGTCATATTGCTTAGCATGATCATGTAGTTGACATAGTATTTGTATGAAGCCACCATTCATAATTCTTTCATACATGTCACTCTTGATTCATTGCATATCCTGTACATCACGGGAGGCATTCATATAGAGTCATACTTTGTTCTAGTATCGAGTTGTAATCATTGAGTTGTAAATAAATAGAAGTGTGATGATCATCATTTAATAGAGCATTGTCCCAATAAAAAAAGAGAAAGGCCAAAGAAAAAAAGGCCCAAAAAAAGGGGCAATGCTACTATCCTTTTTTTCCACACTTGTGCTTCAAAGTAGCACCATGATCTTCATGATAGAGTGTCTCTTGTTTTGTCACTTTCATATACTAGTGGGAATTTTTCATTATAGAACTTGGCTTGTATATTCCAACAATGGGCCTCCTCAAGTGCCCTAGGTCTTTGTGAGCAAGCAAGTTGGATGCACACCCACTTAGTTTCTTTTGTTGAGCTTTCGTACATTTATAGCTCTAGTGCATCCGTTGCATGGCAATCCCTACTCCTTGCATTAACATCAATCGATGGGCATCTCCATAGCCCATTGATTAGCCTTGTTGATGTGAGACCTTCTCTTTTTTTTGTCTTCTCCACATAACCCCCATCATCATATTCTATTCCACCCATAGTGCTATATCCATGGCTCACACTCATGTATTGCGTGAAGATTTATAAAGTTTGAGATTACTAAAGTATGAAACAATTGCTTGGCTTGTCATCGGGGTTGTGCATGATGAGAGCATTCTTGTGTGACAAAAATGGAGCATGACTAAACTATATGATTTTGTAGGGATGAACTTTCTTTGGCCATGTTATTTAGAGAGGACATAATTGCTTAGTTAGTATGCTTGAAGTATTATTATTTTTATATCAATATGAACTTTTGTCTTGAATCTTTCGGATCTGAATATTCATACCACAATTAAGAAGAATTACATTGAAATTATGCCAAGTAGCACGCTGCATCAAAAATTATTTCTTTTATTATTTACCTACTCGAGGACGAGCAGGAATTAAGCTTGGGGATGCCTGATACGTCTCCAACGTATCTATACTTTTTGATTGCTCCATGCTATATTATCTACTGTTTTGGACCATATTGGGCTTTATTTTCCACTTTTGTATTACTTTCGGGACTGACCTATTAACCGGAGGCCCAGCCCAGAATTGCTGTTTTTTTGCCTATTTTAGTGTTCCGAAGAAACACTAATATCAAACGGAGTCCAAACGGAATTAAACCTTCGGGAACGTGATTTTCTTACCGAATATGATCCAGGAGACTTGGACCCCACGTCAAGAAAGAAGGGAGGTGGCCACGAGGGTGGAGGACGCCCCCCCCCTAGGGCGCGCCCCCTGCCTCATGGGCCCCTTTGCTCCACCGACGTACTCCTTCCTCCTATATATACCTTCGTACCCCCAAACGATCAAATACGGAGCCAAAAACCTAATTCCACCGCCGCAACTTTCTGTATCCATGAGATCCCATCTTGGGGTCCGTTCCGGAGCTCCGCCGGAAGGGGAATCCACCACGGAGGGCTTCTACATCAACATCATAGCCCCCCCGATGAAGTGTGAGTAGTTTACCTCAGACCTTCTGATACGTCTCCATCGTATCTATAATTTTTGATTGTTCCATGCCAATATTCTTCAACTTTTATATACTTTTGGCAACTTTTTATACTATTATTTTGGACAAACATATTGATCCAGTGCCCAGTGCTAGTTCCTGTCTGTTGCATGTTTTTTGTTTCGCAGAAACCCAATATCAAACGGAGTCCAAACGGGATAAAAACGGACGGAGAATTATTTTGGAATATTTATGATTTTCTGGAGGAAGAATCAACGCGAAACAGTGTCCGGGGTGGCCACGAGACAGGGGGCACGCCCTCCCCCCTAGGCGCGGCCTGGGCTCTCGTGGGCCACCTGTAAGGCGGTTGACGCTCTTCTTTTGCCGCAAGAAAGCTAATTTTCGGAAAAAAATCACGGCGAAGGTTTCAGTCCAATCGGAGTTACGGATCTCCATATATACACGAAACGGTGAAACAGAGCCGGAGAGAATGCAGAAACAGAGAGATAGATCCAATCTCGGAGGGGCTCTCGCCCCTCCCAAGCCATGGGAGCCAAGGACCATAGGGGAAACCCTTCTCCCATCTAGGGAGGAGGTCTAGGAAGAAGAAGAAGAAGAAGAAGAAGAAGAAGAAGAAGAAGAGGAAGAAGAAGAAGAAGAAGAAGAAGAAGAAGAAGAAGAAGAAGAAGAAGAAGAAGAATAAGAAGAAGAAGAAGAAGAAGAAGAAGAAGGGGGCCTCTCTCCCCCTTGCTTCCGGTGGCGCCGGAGCGCTGCCGGGGACCATCATCATCACCGCGATCTTCACCAACACCACCGTCATCTTCACCAACATCTCCATCACCTTCCCCCCTCTATCTACAGCGGTCCACTCTCCCGCAACCCGCTGTACCCTCTACTTGAACATCATGCTTTATGCTTCATATTATTATCCAATGATGTGTTGCCATCCTATGATGTCTGAGTAGATTTCTATTGTCCTATCGGTGATTGATGAATTGCTATGATTGGTTTGAGTTGCATGTTTTATTATTGGTACTGTCCTATTGTGCCCTCCGTGTCACGCAAGCATGAGGGATTCCCGCTGTAGGGTTTGCAATATGTTTATGATTTGCTTATGGTGGGTTGCGCGAGTGACTGAAACACAAACCCGAGTAAGTAGGTTGTTTGCGTATGGGATAAAAGGGGACTTGATGCTTTAATGCTATGGTTGGGTTTTACCTTAATGAATCCTTAGTAGTTGCGGATGCTTGCTAGAGTTCCAATCATAAGTGCATAGAATTCCAAGTAAGGGATGATATGTTAGCTTATGCCTCTCCCTCAAATAGAATTGCAATAGTGATTACCGGTCTAGTAACATAGGCAATTTCTTAGGGGCAATTTCACAACTCCCACCACCACTTTTCCACACTCGCTATATTTAGTTTAGTTGTCTTTATCTAAACAGCCCCTAGTTTATGTTTACGCTCTCTTTATTTTCTTGCTAGCCTTTCCGAAAACACCTACAAAGTACTTCTAGTTTCATACTTGTTCTAGGTAAAGCGAACGTCAAGCGTGCGTAGAGTTGTATCGGTGGTCGATAGAACTTGAGGGAATATTTGTTCTACCTTTAGCTCCTCGTCGGGTTCGACACTCTTACTTCTCTAAAACTGTTGCGATCCCCTATACTTGTGGGTTATCAAGACCTTTTTCTGGCGCCGTTGCCGGGGAGTCATAGCGTGGGGTGAATATTCTCGTGTGTGCTTGTTTGCTTTATCACTAAGTAATTTTTATTTGTTGTTCTAAGTTGTTCTCTATCTTTAGTTATGGATATGGAACGCAAAATACCAAAAAAAATTAGCTGTACTTGCTACTCATGAGGATGGGGTAACTCCTAAAACCCTCGATTCTCATTATGTGAAAGATATTGTGTACTACTTTGATAATCCTGAGAAAGCCCCATTCAACTTTATAATGGGAGACACGTTGGATCAACGTGAATACTTTAGGGATTATCGCTCGACACACAAAGGGAAACTATTATGGGATCAATTTATTATTTTGCGTTGGTATGCTCGTCAATTATGTGTGATGCATGATTATACTTGTTGCTCTAGGGTGGAGGATCCACACCTCCCCTTTTCATGCAAATTCAATGATAATGAAACCTTGGCTTCTTATGCTAATGGTAGATATGACTACTATGATGTGGAACAAATAGAAGAATTTGTTGCTTTTATGGGTGCCTATGAGATTGAATCTATGTTTAAAGCGTTTGATGATTTTGATGATGCAGTTTGTAGGCGTGAAAATCTTGCTATACTTAGATATTGCTATGAAAATTATGAATACAATTACTATATTAATGCTTTTATGAAGGAAGTCTTCACTGTTCAAGAAGAGACTAATATTTTGCAGGAAGCTATGGAAGAAGAAATTGATGAAACTGTGAGCTCATTGGATGAAAAAGATGATGAGGAGAGCGAAGAACAAAAGGAGGAAGAGAGGATTGATCACCCGTGCCCACCTTCTAATGAGAGTAACTCTTCAACTCATAAATTGTTTAATTCCCCTTCATGCTTACCGAAGGATGATTGCTATGATGATTGTTATGATCCCGTTGATTCTCTTGAAATATCCCTTTTTGATGATGCTTGCTATGCTTGTGGCCAAGATGCCAATATGAATTATGCTTATGGAGATGAACTTGCTATAGTTCCGTATGTTAAACATGAAATTGTTGCTATTGCACCCACGCATGATAGTCCTATTATCTTTTTGAATTCTCCCTACTACACTTTATCGGAGAAGTTTGTGCTTATTAAGGATTATATTGATGGGTCGCCTTTTACCATTGCACATGATGATTTTGATGAATGTAATATGCATGTGCTTGCTGCTCCTACTTGCAATTATTATGAGAGAGGAACTATATCTCCACCTCTCTATGTTTCCAATACGATAGAATTGCAAGAAACTGTTTATACTATGCATTGGCCTTTACTATGTGTGCATGAATTATTCTTTTATGACATGCCGATGCATAAGAATAGAGTTAGACTTTGTTGTTGCATGATATATGTTACTTTGTGCTCACTACTAAATTACAAATCTTTGTTAATTAAGATTGGCTTTGATATACCTTGGTATCCGCGTGGATCCATTACTTGAGCACTAAATGCCTAGCTTAATGGCTTTAAAGAAAGCGCTGCCAGGGAGACAACCCGGAAGTTTTAGAGAGTCATTTATTTCTGTTGAGTGCTTTCATATAGTTTAAAAACAAAAAAAATAAAGAGGGGAACCTAAAACTTTTCAAAAAGGAAGGTGAAAGTGAGAAAGACAAGCATTGTTGAAGTGGGAGAGCTCCTTGAACTTTGTTCATGCTCACGGAAACTTTGTGAATCTTGATTACAGAAACTTTTCATAAAAAATAATTATCCCCTTGTACAATTCCATTGTATTATAAAAATAATGTGCCAAGGTTTGCCTTTAGGATGTTTACAATACTTGTTGGTTTGTGCGGTGCAGGACAGAAACTTTGGCTGTAGTGCGCGAATTTTAATTTTTTAATGGAACGTCAAATGGTTCTGATTCTTTTTGCACTGTCTTTCTGTACAAATTGTTTATTTTTCCTAATTTCGGTAGAATTTTTGGGGTACCAGAAGTATGGTGGATGTTCAGATTGCTACAGACTGTTCTGTTTTTGATGCATAGTTTGCTTGTTTTGATGAATCTATCAATTTATATCAGTGGATTAAGCCATGGAAAATCTATATTACAGTAGACACAATGCAAAAACAAAATATGAATTGGTTTGGAACAGTACTTAGAGTGGTGATTTGCTTTATTATACTAACGGATCTTACCGAGTTTTCTGTTGAAGTTTTGTGTGGATGTAGTGTCTAATCGAGGATGTCTCGATATGAGGAAAAGGAAGAGAGGCAAGAGCTCAAGCTTGGGGATGCCCAAGGCACCCCAAGTAAATATTCAATGAGACTCAAACTTCTAAGCTTGGGGATGCCCCGGAAGGCATCCCCTCTTTATTCAACAAGTATCGGTATGTTTTCGAATTCGTTTCGTTCATGCATTATGTGCAAGTCTTGGAGCGTCTTTTGCATTTAATTTTCATTTTTCTTTTATGCACCATGCTGGTATGAGATAGTCCTTGGTTGATTTATAGAATTCTCATTGCACTTCACTTAAATCTTTTGAGTGTGGCTTTATAGAATGCTTCATGTGCTTCACTTATATCATTTGAAGTCTGGATTGCGTGTTTCTCTTACATAGTGAACCGCCATTTGTAGAATGCTCTATTGCTTCACTTATATTTGTTAGAGCGTGGGCATATATTTTGTAGAAATAATTAAACTCTCTTGCTTCACTTATATCTTTTTAGAGAGATGACAGGAACTGGTCATTCACATGGTTAGTCATAAAATCCTACATAAACTTGTAGATCGCTGAATATGATATGTTTGATTCCTTGCAATAGTTTTGCGATATAAAGGTGGTGATATTAGAGTCATGCTAGTGGGTGGTTGTGGATTAGTAGAAATACTTGTGTTGAGGTTCGTGATTCCCGTAGCATGCACGTATGGTGAACCGTTATGTGATGAAGTTGGAGCATGATTTATTTAGTGATTGTCTTCCTTATGAGGGGCAGTCAGGGACGAGCGATGGTCTTTTCCTACCAATCTATCCCCCTAGGAGCATGCGCGTAGTACTTTGTTTCGAAGACTAATAGATTTTTGCAATAAGTATGTGAGTTCTTTATGACTAATGTTGAGTCCATGGATTATACGCACTCTCACCCTTCCATCATTGCTAGCCTCTTCGGTACTGAGCATTGACCTTTCTCACCTCGAGAGTTGGTGCAAACTTCGCCGGTGCATCCAAACCCCGTGATAAGATACGCTCTATCACACATAAGCCTCATTATATCTTCCTCAAAACAGCTACCATACCTACCTATCATGGCATTTCCATAGCCATTCCGAGATATATTGCCATGCAACTTCCATCATCATCATATACATGACTTGAGCATTTATTGTCATATTGCTTTGCATGATCGTAAGATAGCTAGCATGATGTTTTCATGGCTTGTCCGTTTTTATGTCATTGCTACGCTAGATCATTGCACATCCCGGTACACCGCTGGAGGCATTCATATAGAGTCATATCTTTGTTCTAGATATTGAGTTGTAAGTAAATAAAAGTGTGGTGATCATCATTATTAGAACATTGCCCCAGTGAGGAAAGGATGAAAGAGACTATGATTCCCCACAAGTCGGGATGAGACTCGGACTTTACAAAAAATAAAAGAGGCCAAAGAAGCCCACCAAAAAAACATAAAAATGAGAGAAAAGAGAGAAGGGGCAATGTTACTATCCTTTTACCACAGTTGTGCTTGTGAGTAGCACCATGTTCTTCATAGAGAGAGTATCCTATGCTTTCACTTTCATATACTAGTGGGAATTTTCATTATAGAACTTGGCTTGTATATTCCGATGATGGGCTTCCTCAAATGCCCGAGGTCTTCATGAGCAAGCAAGTTGGATGCACACCCACTTAGTTTCAGTTTGTGCTTTCATATACTTATAGCTCTAGTGCATCCGTTGCATGGAAATCCCTACTCCTCACATTGATATCTATTGATGGGCATCTCCATAGCCCGTTGAAAGTTGAAAAGGTTTGAGAATGTAAAAAGTACGAAACAATTGCTTGGCTTTTCATCGGGGTTGTGCATGATGTGAATATTTTGTGTGGTGAAGATGGAGCATAGCCAGACTATATGATTTTGTAGGGATAACTTTCTTTGGCCTTGTTATTTTGGAAAGAAATGATTGCTTTATTGGTAGGCTTGAAGTATTATTATTTTTATGTCAAATGATAGACTATTGCTTTGAATCACTTGTGTCTTAATATTCATGCCATGATTAGACATATTATCAAGATTATGCTAGGTAGCATTCCACATAAAAAATTATCTTTTTTGTCAATTTACCTACTCGAGGACGAGCAGGAAGTAAGCTTGGGGATGCTGATACGTCTCCGTCGTATCTATAATTTTTGATTGTTCCATGCCAATATTCTTCAATTTTTATATATTTTTGGCAACTTTTTATACTATTTTTGGGAATAACATATTGATCCAGTGCCCAGTGCGGTTCTCGTCATTGCATGTTTTTGTTTCGCAGAAACCCAATATCAAACGGAATCCAAACGGGATAAAAACGGACAGAGAATTATTTTGGAATATTTATGATTTTCTGGAGGAAGAATCAACGCGAAATGATGTACGGGGTGGCCACGAGACAGGGGGCGCGCCCTCCCCCCTGGGCACGGCCTGGGCTCTCGTGGGCCACCCGTAAGGCGGTTGACGCTCTTCTTTTGCCGCAAGAAAGCTAATTTTCAGAAAAAAATCACGGCGAAGGTTTCAGGCTAATCGGAGTTAAGGATCTCCATATATACACGAAACGGTGAAACAGAGCAGAACAGAACGCAAAAACAGAGAGATAGATCCAATCTCGAAGGGGCTCTCGCCCCTCCCAAGCCATGGGAGCCAAGGACCAGAGGGGAAACCCTTCTCCCATCTAGGAGAAGGTCAAGGAAGAAGAAGAAGAAGGGCCTCTCTCCCCTTGCTTCCGGTGGCACCGGAGGCCGGGGGCCATCATCATCACCGATCTTCACCAACACCACCGTCATCTTCACCAACATCTCCATCACCTTCCCCCTCTATCTACAGCGGTCCACTCTCCAAAGAACCCATTGTACCCTCTACTTGACATGGTGCTTTATGCTTCATATTATTATCCAATGATGTGTTGCCATCCTATGATGTCTGAGTAGATTTCTATTGTCCTATCGGTGATTGATGAATTGCTATGATTGGTTTGAGTTGCATGTTTTATTATTGGTGTTGTCCTATTGTGCCCTCCGTGTCGCGCAAGCATGAGGGATTCCCGCTGTATGGTTTGCAATATGTTTATGATTTGCTTATGGTGGGTTGCGTGGGTGACTGAAACACAAACCCGAGTAAGTAGGTTGTTTGCGTATGGGATAAAAGGGGACTTGATGCTTTAATGCTATGGTTGGGTTTTACCTTAATGAATCTTTAGTAGTTGCGGATGCTTGCTAGAGTTCCAATCATAAGTGCATAGAATTCCAAGTAAGGGATGATATGTTAGCTTATGCCTCTCCCTCAAATAGAATTGCAATAGTGATTACCGGTCTAGTAACATAGTCAATTGCTTAGGGGCAATTTCACAACTCCTACCACCACTTTTCCACACTCGCTATATTTACTTTAGTTGTGCCTTTATCTAAACAACCCCTAGTTTATGTTTACGCTCTCTTTATTTTCTTGCTAGCCTTTCCGAAAACACCTACAAAGTACTTCTAGTTTCATACTTGTTCTAGGTAAAGAGAACGTCAAGCATGCGTAGAGTTGTATCAGTGGTCGATAGAACTTGAGGGAATATTTGTTCTACCTTTAGCTCCTCGTTGGGTTCGACACTCTTACTTATCAAAAACTGTAGCGATCCCTTATACTTGTGGGTTATCACCTTCGGGTCCATAGTTAGTAGCTAGATGGCTTCTTCTCTCTTTTTGGATCTCAATACAATGTTCTCCCCCTCTCTTGTGGGGATCTATTCGATGTAATCTTCTCTTTGCGGTGTGTTTGTCGAGACCGATGAATTGTGGGTTTATGATCAAGTCTATCTATGAACAATATTTGAATCTTCTCTGAATTCTTTTATGTATGATTGGTTATCTTTGCAAGTCTCTTCGAATTATCAGTTTGGTTTGGCCTACTAGATTGGTTTTTCTTGCAATGGGAGAAGTGCTTAGCTTTGGGTTCAATCTTGCGGTGTCCTTTCCCAGTGACAGTAGGGGAAGCAAGGCACGTATTGTATTGTTGCCATCGAGGATAACAAGATGGGGTTTTTATCATATTGCATGAATTTATCCCTGTACATCATGTCATCTTGCTTAAGGCGTTACTCTGTTTGCTTGAACTTAATACTCTAGATGCATGTTGGATAGCGGTTGATGAGTGGAGTAATAGTAGTAGATGCAGGCAGGAGTCGGTCTACTTGTCTCGGACGTGATGCCTATATACATGATCATACCTAGATATTCTCATAACTATGCTCAATTCTGTCAATTGCTCAACAATAATTCGTTCACCCACTGTAAAATACTTATGCTCTTGAGAGAAGCCACTAGTGAAATCTATGGCCCCCGGGTCTATCTTTATCATATTAATCTCCCAACACTTTATTATTGCTTTGCCTTTTTACTTTACCTTTTATTTTACTTTGCATCTTTATACCAAAAATACCAAAATATTATCTATCGTCTCTATCAGATCTCACTCTCGTAAGTGACCGTGAAGGGATTGACAACCCCTAATCGCGTTGGTTGTGTGGAGCTATTTGTTTTGTGTAGATACGAGGGACTTGCGCGTAGCGTCCTACTGGATTGATACCTTGGTTCTCAAAAACTGAGGGAAATACTTACTCTACTCTGCTGCATCACCCTTTCCTCTTCAAGGAAATCCAATGCAGTGCTCAAGAGGTAGCAACTACCACATACAGATGTGTATATAGACATATTTTAGAGTGTAGATTCACTCATTTTGCTTCGTATGTAGTCACTTGTTGAAATATCTAAAACGACAAATATTTAGGAACGGAGGGAGTAGAAAACAGAGTTGGTGTTGATGGTGTGCCTGCCATCCTGCAATATAGGCCGTCGGATTTATATATAACAGATAGGAAGGAAACTATGGAAATTTTCCAAAAAGATACCCACACCCTCTCCACATTTGCAAATAAGGCCTTCCCTCGTTCATCCTTTTCTTTCACAATATAAACTACTCATACAAATGTATCTTGATGTTCCATGCAACACACAAACATCTAGCTAGTTTCTTTTAAAATAGTTACTGCGGTAATTGGGCTAAAGTGATATATTTTAGGTCGGCCCAAAATGATTTCAGATTCACTAGTAGTAACAAAGAAAAGGTTGCCTTGTTAATTAACAGAAAACAGGGTGAAAACTATCACATGAGGGCAGTAAAAAAAAGGCTCACTGGGTTCAGCGCCATCGTCACTACAGTTGTGCGCACGCGAGAAGTCTACATATCGAGGGGGCTACGGAGAGAAAGACGTATCGAGTGTGTGTGAGCGAGGCACAGAGACACAACTAGCGCGCGCATGTGTGTGTGTGTGATAGAGAGAGAGAGAGAGAGAGAGAAACCAATTGATAGAATAAGATCAAGATCGAGTTGTCACCCTTCTGCTATCATTGTTGGGGGGAGGGTGGAGGGAGAGAAAGACGTATCGAGAGTGTGCACGTCGTAGGCACAGAGGCACAACTAGCAAGTGTGTGTGTGTGTGTGTGTGTTTGAGAGAGAAGCCAGTAGATAGATTACTATCAAGATCGAGGTGCCATCCTACTCCTTCAGTGTCGGGTAGTGTGTGTGTGTGTGTTTGAGAGAGAAGCTAGTAGATAGATTAGTATCAAGATCGAGGTGTCACCCTGCTCCTTCGGTGTCGGGAAGTGTGTGTGTGTGTGGGTGTGGGTGTCACTACTAGGAAATACCTTATAGATAGAAACTTAGCAGTAGCGAGGGGTACATGGGCTGCGCTGCTGCTAATTAGCAGTAGCGCGGGGTATAAACCCACGCTACTACTAAGTTGATAGTAGTAGCGTGGGGTATAAATCCCACGCTACTACTAAGTGATTCCCACCGTACCCCCAGGATCAGCCATAGTAGTAGCGCGGGGTATAAATCCCACGCTACTACTAAGTTGATAGTAGTAGCGCGGGTTATAAATCCTATGCTACTACTAAGTAGACCACCCGGACATGCTATAGTTGTAGCGAAGGTGAAACATGCCGCGCTACTACTATTTTGGCGCTGGCTGCTCTGTAACTACAACCGTGTACTTATAAAATACCAATGTGTCATGTCGCCTCGGTCTCTCCCTCCCCCACATCTTCTCCTTATCTGGCCTCTGCATCCTCATCCTCCTCCACCACTAGATCCAGCCACCGCCAAGGTTTCCCCTCACCCAGCTCAGAGCGGCGAGGTATGCTACTTCTCCAGCCATCCGCGAGGTGCGGACGCCGGCCGCTGGCTGGCGCGGGGGTCGTGTTGTTCCTTGTGCAGTAGCTCAGGGTGACCTACACGTCCGCCACTAGCGAGGACGCGGCTGACACGCTACTCAGCATCTCCCTCCCCGCAGCTCATGTCATCCCCCGTCCTGGTTGTCTCCCATCCGGCCAGCAATAGTGAGTCCCCTCTTCTTCCCGTCTCACTCTTCTTCATGCTCTGTGATAGAAAAATTAACAAGGGAGCCACGTGTTTTTTTGTGGTAGATCTCATCCTACCTAGCTTGGATCCGTGGACGGCGAGTGGATCAGGCAGCTTGGATGCCGGTGGCTGCGGCTCATCTCCAATCCAATGCACCATGTACTAGTTAGTGCAAGTGATCAATTGATGTTTGGAGCATATACATCTCAAAAGCAAACGTTTGTGTTGTCTGTCCAGTTAATTAAGATGTTGATTGAATTGTATATAGCTCAAAAGCATAAAATGGAATTTGTGGATTTAAAAAAAATCTTAATTAGTTAGTAGTAGCGCGGGGCAGCATCCTGCGCTGCTGCTATTAGCAGTAGCGCGTGTGCAACCCATTCTACTACTATCACAACTAGGTGTAGCGCGGGGTAAAAAACGCGCTACTGCTAAAATTTAGCTATAGCGTCGTAGCAGTAGCGCGGGCACCAGCGCTACTGATAGCCAAAAAACCCATGCTACTAGTAGCCCTTTTTCTAGTAGTGTGTGGGGGCAGTGACACTTAGATAGAGGGAGAAGGAGTTTGTGTGACACATATGTATATTAAGGGATAGGTAGATACCATGTGTGCCAGGCATACTTAAAGCATCACGGAGATAAACAAGCGGTGTGCATGCAAGTGCCGGAAAAAATGAAGAGAGAAACAATGTCTACACGCGTGTGTTTGTGTGTGTTTGTGTGTGTGTGTGCGTGAGAGAGAGAGAGATCGAAATCTCAAAACAAAAGGTGCTCTTCTGGAATCCCATTGTATGTATTCATATGGTTCCGGAACTCGAGTTAACCTTAGCCATATGTGTGAGAGACATAATTATACTTTGAGACACTAATGGCGGTGGGTGGGCGTGTTCGACAGAGAGAGCGTGTGTGTTTCTGTGTGAGAGACTTGTAGGACAGGGTAGAAAGACGAATTCTAACCTTGACGGAGGGAGAGAAATACATGAAGTGTGCGTGTGTGATTCCAATGCCCACAGAGAAATGAGATATGTATGCATGTGAGAGAGATTGCATAATTCATTCACATATCACTATCTAGCGATCGTGGACGTGCATCGCTTGAATGTAAATCAATATCTACTTCGTATCGTGGCCAAAGATACAATATCGATTCAACGCTATAAAGATTGGCACTCACATATCACATTTTTTCTTCTAAATAATCCTTTTCAATTGTGCATGCCAAAGTTACAGTGATGTTTCTTCAAACAACCAATGTAGCTATCATGTACATGCACCATTGTTAATCTTGCACTCAAATTCATTAGTATTGGATGATTTAAGGTTCTATTATGAAGTAATATATGTAATATTCATATATGAATTCAACGGGTACGCAATTTATGAAATGGAGGCTATGTAATCATATGAGGTAACACTTTTATGTAGCGGACTACAATATCCATTTCTTTTGTGGGACTACAGTATCCATTTATTTTTGTGCGCCTCTACAATAACACGTCAATGCATTATGTTTAAAGTAAATAACCAATGGCACTAAATTGTCTATTTACATGAGAAATACATAGGCTGGGCGTTTGATCCCTTTTTTTGTGAACGCGCCTCTACACCCGTACGATTGGCCGCGTCCGTGTGAACGTCCAAGTTATCGGTGCATCATCCCGAGTTATTGTCTTTTTTACGGGGTGGACTTCATGAAGTTATTAACTGGCGACGTGTGCCCGTGTACATGATCTCGCATGACCTTCCCACTAGCACTGTCCAAATTTAGTTGAAATTGGATACGAACGATCCCGCGGGCGGCAAAGTCTCCCGCCTCCTTCTAAAATTTCCGCCACCTAGTCTTTAGCATGCAAAATTCCCCTTTTATCCTTGGTGCACGGAGAACAACGATTACAATATGGCCCTCATTTACATAATACGTTGGGGCTACTTTGGTAATTTCCGGTTCCCCCACCACACGGCACCCCCATTTCCTCTCCCCCTCCCGCATAAAATGACTAACTCCACAGCACCAGAGCATCTTACATCACGCCATCCGTACTTCATCGGCCTTTCTACCCCTCCCTTCTAGAAACCCTAGACAGCTCATCCACCGGCGTACCAGAACCCATTCACTGCCAACGGTGTCCACCTCGCCAGATCTGCTTATGCGGCCGCATCTACCCCTCCCACCTCCCCTAGAAACAAGTAGACTACTCATCCACCACTGTACCACAGCCCATTCAATGTCGGCCTTGTCCACGGCGCCGGATCTACTTCATCGGAACTCTCGTCAACCGCAGCGCATCTGTAGCGGCTCCTTCGTACTTCCAACCGGAGGCGCTTCATCCACACCCCTAGGAGCTGCCCCACCGATGCCCCCGTCGACGGCCTCTGATCCTCTTTGCCTACACCTTCCTCAACCCTACCGGAGCCACTTCGCCGACACCATCGTCAACCCTACCGGAGTAGCTCCGCATATACCATTCTCAACCCTACCGGGGCCACTTTGCCAGCTCACACCTCAGATCCGCTTCGTCGCTCCCTCGTCCAACATACCGGAGCAGCTTCTGACGCCCCGTCCACGACCGCATATCCACATCGTCGACACCATCCTGAACCCAACCACCGGAGCAGCTTCACTGATGCCCTCGTCCAAGGCCTCAGATTCACTTCGCTCACACCGTACTCCACCCTACCAGAGCCGCTCCACAAACACCCTACTCGACGGTTCTAGATCTCCTTACTGGACCCCGACAGCCAGCGCAGCATCATCACCCTTGATGTTTCTAACCTGATTCCCACCGTCTGGCAAGATGCCAATCACCCGCCATGGCCTAGGTACTTGTCACCTTTAAACCCATCCAGCATCACCTGCCCGATGTATTTCAAATATACTAACAGGTCGTTGTTACATGTTATGCAGCTGGCAAAAACTACAAGGACGATGTTTCTTCTGGATCTAACAGCTTGGCCAACTAAGTTCCTGGACTGAGGCATTGCCATGATCTTATAGTGCGTCTATCTCTCTCTTGTATTGTTGTGTGCCTGCCAGCGTGCTTTGCTAGAATTTTCGACCAGTAATCCCTTTGTGCAGACAATGATTTCTACTATTGGTTTCTAAATTAGATATGTAGATGTCATAGATGATACTCCCTTCGTTCCTAAATATAAGTCTTTCTAGAGATTCCACTATAGGTTACATACAGAGCAAAATGAGTGAATCTACACTCAAAAATGCATCTATATACATCTGTATGTGGTCCATACTGGAATCTCTACAAAGACATATATTTAGGAACAGAGGTAGTACATTACACAAAATCGTAGGTGGCATGTAGGAATTCCAGTGCACTACATTAGGCTCCCTTAGAATGCCTGCTAGTCCAGCACACAGAGTCGTGGCTAGTTTATGCTACGCACAATCATTAATTGGTGGTTTAAATATGCACAAGGGATATGCAATGTCATGTAGAGATTTCTGAAATTAGCCGTGTCAACTTGCAGATAGGGTTACGCAATGAAAAATTACAAGATGTATGTGGCAATTTCATGGAACATCGCAAAAATAGGAGAGGCAGCGGTGAGCCTATACAGTGTGCTATGGTAGGTCACTCCGGCTCAGTTCTTTTGCAGGATTCTCCCAGAATCTGCCCCTCTCTAGCTTCTCCTAGAATCTTTGACCCCTTTTGTTTTAGAATCCTACCTAATTAGACCCTAACTAGATAGGATTGTAAAACAAATGGGGCTCAAAGATCTTGGGAGAATCTGGGTAGGGGTCATATTTTGGGAGAATCTGGCAAAAGAATTGGGCCTCCATTGCAATCGTCGTGACATGTTATTTGTATGTTAGTTCTATTGGACAAGTTTCTTAGGGATGGTTATTACGAGTTATCCTAAGAAAATAAGAGCATTTGAATATAAGCTCCAGGTAATAAGCCAACCAGTTCTTTTCATTGCCTGCCTTTTCAGCTTATCTTTGGTATGATCAGTGAAAAGTCTAGATTGCATTATATTTTGTCATTTTGCTGCCCATATGAAAATTAATTTGACTTGCAAACATCACAAATTTAACCCAATGCAGTAATTAATATGATAGGAAAACATACCATCAATATTTGTTCAAAATGCAAATACAAAGATACCATCTACTTGGCACAATCTACTTTGGTCAATGTCTTCCATAGAGATCCATTGCCTAATTTAAACGAAGAATGCATCACCCAAATTTAAATGAAGAACAATTATTTATTGAAATTCGATGGTCCAAGTGGCAGGTTATTATTATCATATAGCAGCACCACCTGAAAGCATCATATAGCAGCAGCAGCTCATAGCAACTCATCATACAGCACCAGCAATGTGCAATTCATCATATGCCAGCAGCAGCTCATAGCAATTCATCATATAGCACCAACAGGAGCATCTCATAGCAATTCATTATATAGCAGCAACAGGAGTAGCTCATAGCAATTCATCATATAGTAGCAGCAAGAGTAGCTTATAGCAACTCATCATATAGCTGCAGCAGCAGCTCATAGCAGTTCATCATATAGCAGCAGCAGCTCATAGCAATTCATCATATAGAAGCAGCAGGAGCAGCTCATAACAATGCATCATATAGCAGCAGCAGCAGAAGCAGCTCATAGCAATTCATCGTATAGCAGATCAGAATGAAATTTTGGCAAAAAATCACAGGAGATCCTCACCTTGTTGGATGAGTTCATCCAACAACAGCACCTCAAGGCCACGGCCCAGGAGGAGGGGAAGGGGAACGAGGTGCCTTCTGCCGCAGTGTGGCATCGACCGTAGTTGTGCGGCGCCCGCCGGAATAGTGCGTTGGACGGACCATAGCGGAGCAGATGCCGGAGACCATGAGAATGAGCGGCGGCGCTAGAGGGAGGATCAGCCGGGGAGATTTGTCCCTACCCGCCGGCCATGTAGCCTAGCTAGACAGAGCATCATCGAGGACCAGGCCAGATGGGACCAGTGGCGACTGCTCGCTAGAGGAACCCTAGCGCTGCAGGTAGGGGATCGAGGTAGAGGGAAAGGGGAGAGGAGATGCAAGCGGGCAGGGCAATGAACGCTTGCGTGCTTGTTTTTACTTCAGGGTCAGGTGTGGCATGGGTGTGAGCAGTGGCATTTTGAGTGTAATATAGGCAGATACAGAGTCATTTCACTATTCCCCTTCCCTTCAATTTTTAGTGAGCTTATACCCGAAACACCCCCCTCCAAAGCAAAATAAGTTAATCCCAAGCCCATAACTCAAAAATGACTTCTTTACATCTTTTATGGATTATTTTGACAATAAGCTCTGAAAAGGCGAAATAGAACTGGCCCTTAACGTGCAATTCAATTGTGCGTGCAATGATGAATCACTCACCACTTTGCTATAGTGTACATTTAGGCATCATCATACATGGCATAACCTAATACATGTGGATTTCATTATAGAATCTGAAATATGCAATGTTTATGTTAGTTCATATGTTGCACATGATGTTTAAATGCCCCTTAAATCTGGTCAGTCAAGTGATGATCTTTAAGCCTCCTTCTTTGCTTCTTTTCTTGATATGTAAGATTTGCTCACACATCTGTTCAATTGCTTGTTTATATCAGCTAGCCATACAAAGACTGTTTGCTTTCTTTACTTGTTGTTCTTCACCTAACACTCTAACAGAGCTTGTCAATGATTTAAACACTAAGGGCTACTGTAGTGGGGGCTTGTCTAACTCATAGGTGACATAAAGGTTTGGTTGTACACTAAAGTAGGCTCTCCAAGAGTACCTGGAGATCCAGTTTGAAGGTATGTTTAGTTTTTACATAGTGCACACATAGTAAATGCTCATTTCATTGTGTGCAAGAGATGTGGCATGTTTCATTATGTGGTGTTGTTTTGTTATAATCTCATCCTTTTGTGTTGTTCACAGACTGGAAAGTATGCATATTTATCTTCCAAGGAGACCAATAACTAGTTTTGCCACCTTGCAGAGGGGGTGCAATGAAGATAAGATTGAGGATTTCCAAGTACAAGATGTTAGGAAGGAGCCTCGCAAGAGAAGGAGTAGTAGCGCTGAGCGTGTTCAACCAGTTAAGGTAAGTCACTGTATACAATTACCAGGACATCCTATTTGTCTGATATTGTGCTTGCGTAGGGTTCTTTACCTGTAACCCAGTCATTGGGCCATTGATTAAAAACACTCCACTCACTACTATATGATGTTCTAACTTTTTTGTAAATCAGATGTATGTAAACACCTTTTAATGTTGTCGGATCACGGGTTCCGGCAAAACCCTCAAGGTTCGAACACTGGGGTGTGCACAAAGACTTCCCCCCTATCGATCCACGTCCTAGTTCTGCTAAGATCCCGCGGACTAACTCGACGAACTCATAACACAAGGGACACAAGATTTATACTGGTCCGGGCCACCGTTGTGGTGTAATACCCTACTCCAGTGTGGTGGTGGTGGATTGCCTCTTGGGCTGATGATGAACAACACAAGGAGAAGAACAACCTCTTGAGGTTGAGGTGTTCTTGTGCTTAGCGAACTTGCGCGTGTGAGGATTCGATCAGCTCAGGCTTAGTTGCCTTCTACTGTGGTGGCTAGTCCTATTTATAGAGGCCTTGGTCCTCTCCCCAAATATTCAGCGGGAAGGGAGCCAACAGCGGGCAATTTGAAAGGGGACAGCTAGTACAGCTTATCCTGACAAAAGCGGTCTTCGCCTGCAAAAGGCTCTGGAGGTGACGCCGCCTTGAGCTCCATGGTGACCTCCGTCTTGCCTTCCTGTTGGTCCTGGTCTCGTTGCACCTATATGGAAACCTTTGCCTGATGCCTCGGTACTCCGCGCCTGCACTTGCCTCCTTAGCACCAAAGAGGAAACAAGGACGCTGCGCACGCTGGCGCCCGCCTGGTCTCGATCATCATGGCTCACGTCACGAGAACCTCGCGAGGTTTGCCTTGCCTTGATCTCTCCTCCCCTCGCGAGCCTGCCTGGCGAGGCCGCTCCTGAGGAGGTCTTGCGTCGTCCGTCTCGCGAGGGTCTTGAATGTCTTGTTGATGAAGATGGGCCGTACAGGCCTGCTAGCACAGCCACGCCATGGGCCGCAGGCAGGCAAGTCTGGGGACCCCCGTTCCCAGAACACCGACAGTAGCCCCCGGGCCCAAGGCGCGCTCGGGCTTGGCTTCGAGGCGAAGCCAAAGGTCAAGTGCGGAGCATCGTGGCCCCCAATAGCCTACGGCCTTGGTCAACGCATGGCGGTTGATTGGATGTGGGCATCTCCGCTTCCCCATGTTGCCTCAGCAACTGCCTGACTTGACAAGTCCCTGCGACATGCAAGGAAAACCTTCATTACCTGTGATCGTGGGGGGCGCTGGTTGGCCTTCTCCTGCTATAAATGAGGAGAGGGGCAGAGCCCCCGTTGCCCATTTCTTCCCATTCCACTTGCTTCTTCTTCTGCTCCACCGCCGACTCCAATGGCGCCGATCCGGAGATTCTCCGCCGAGGAGAAAGGAAAGGCTCCCCGCGATGAGCCAGGGCCGCTTTCGCCGAAGAAGAGGCCGGTCCACCGCCGCGACATTGTCGTGAGGGCGGAGGTGACCAGGCCCTGCTACGAACGACCGCCTCCAGGGTATCTGCTGCCCTTGTATGCCCAAGCCGATGGCTCAGGAGGAGGGAGCGACGAGCGTCAGCGCACGCGCCGTGGCCAAGGTCGACATGCCGTGGTAACGCGCGTCCCCGCTCCTGGAGTCCACGCCACGGACTCCTTGTGTGAGCTTTTGCTGTGGGCGGCGATGCCCCCGAGCTCTTGGATCTGCTTCCTGCGGTTCTTCTCCGACGTGATGCCACCGAGGGGACCCCTTGAGCTCTGGTTGCAACATGCTCACTGCAACGCTCCAGCGACCGGAGCAGAGGTTGAAGTGGTCTCCCCCGGCAAGATCTTCATGACCCGCAGCTGGGGTGAGGTCATGCGGGTTTGCCATGCGGAGGGCGCCCTCGCGATCCACTTCAAGTATGATGGCGCCTCCACGCTGTTCTTCAAGGTCTTCGACACAGAGGGCCACCGCTTGGAGTGCTTCCCTGGAGGGGAGCACCAGGATGATGCGCGCTTCGCTCGTGGCTTCTCTAGCAGCAGCGACTCTTGGGAGTCCAGTGGTTCTCCTGAGCTCTACGAGACTCCGGAGACGAGCGACGACAGCTACGTGCCCCCGAGCTCTCGCCGTGCCCGGAGCAAGGCTGCAGCGTCCGGCCGCCGCCGTCGCTGATCTGGATGGGGTTGGCGCCGGCCTCCCGTGGCCCACTGTTGATGATGGCGTCGGCTGCGGGGCGTGTAGATAGGATTCTCCTAAGTTCTCGTCTTTTGTTCCCTGCGAGGAATCAAGAAGTACCCCTTGGGGGCGTGTAAAGGGCCTGTAATGTCTTTTGTTGATGTTATCCTTATTATGGAAATTTGTGAACGCATGTCCTATTTAGGCTCGTTCTCCCCTCTCCGACCTTGCAACGGCTTGTTGCTCTACGCTAACAGGTCCCGGTCCCCAGGCAAGCTGCAACTGTCGTTGGTATGCCAGGTCGCGTGCCTTGGTCAAGGCCAAGAGGTGAGCGGCCCGAGGTCCAGTAAGAGCTCCTGAGGCAGGATGCTCAGGAGGTCCCCTTTGGCGCTCAAGCAGCCATGGTAAGGTAGGAAAGGGAGGCGGCGCTGCCGCAACAGGGCTGCGGCGAGCATGACTCCTAGGCTCCAACGATTATCCGGTTTGAGCGTGGGACTTATCTTGTCGTTTCGGGGTTGACTCCTCGTGACGCGCCAGGCTCGTGCGTAGGCGTCTGCAGCGTAGCTAGGTCGGCCCATATGAGTCTCCCCCTCTCCCACGCTCTCCTTCGTTCTCTACGTCCTCGGGTCCCGGCCCTCGAGCGAGCTCAGCCGCCGCTGGTATGCCAGGTCGCGTGCTGTGGTCAAGGCCAGGGGTGAGGGCTGGAGAGCCAGTAAGAGCTCTTGAGTCGCGATGCTCAGGAGCCCGCCTTTAACGCGCAAGCGGATTACATGGAAGAAGTGGGAGCTCGCGGTGCCGTTTGTTGTTATCCTCATGAGATTCCTGCAAGCCAGCACAAGGAGGAACACAGTCTGCCGTTATGGCTGCCAGTCTTCCACTGGTTGCTCCGCGAGGAAATGAAGGCAGTGAGGGCCTGGTGAGGTGACGTGCGCGGGGCGTGCCGCGAGCCAGAGCTCTACCGCTCAGGTTTGTCAACGCGGCAGGGACGGACCTGTGCACAAGCGCCGTGCCTGTGTGAGTAGCCCCCGTGGTGGGTGACGATCGAGCAGGTAATAGTCATAGATAGGTTAAGCATGGAAAGCAAACTAGCTCAAGTAAATGCGAGGAGATACATGCCACTGAGTCAGGCCCGAGCGGCTTGGGGATGATGCAGCCCGAGGGGCGCCCCCAGCAAGGTAAGCTAAAGACATAAAAAGGGATACATGCCATGTATGGACCCACGCTTCGGGAATGATGCAGCCCTCGGGGCGCTCCCAGCTAAATAAACTTGGAAAATGTCACCTGGTTCTGTCGATGAAGGAGAGTTGGGGTAGCTGAAGGTACACGGCGAAGGGGTTGCTCCTCATGAGCCACTGGGGCCCTGAGTCTCGGGAGGCTCCGGGGGTCCAGGTGGTTCTTTGAGGACCGTCTCCATCTCCGTCAGCACAACATGGTGCCTGGCCTCCTGATCCGTCAGGGTGCTCCGCAGGTTGCACTCATAGGCGGTCGCCACGCTCGGCAGGCCCAAAGGCATGCGAACGTAGCCGTGAGGTGGGCCCTTGTATCATCCCACGTGCGAAGGCCAGAAAGGCTCCTGAGAGGCGGCCCTGTTGAGCCCTGGGATGTCGATGCAGACGCGCAGCCCGGCATCCTCGCCTGGATGGGGAGCTGCGCCTGGTGAGCGGCGGCCGCCGCGCAGGGCCCTTGCGTCTTGCAGTTCTTGAGTGGTCTTGGTGATGAACTCCTGAGCGGTGGGCGCTCCTTGTCCTGTGTCCTCTTGAGGGAAACGTGCCATGAAGCACGCCTCCAAGTGGTGCCCAAGCACCTCCCTCGTGATGTTGGCAAAGTCTGAGGCCCTCCAGAAGAGAGCCCCCGAGCCCTGCCCGAGAGGGGCGCCGGGCGCGCTTTCCTATGCGATGGAAGGCGCCCAGTCTTGGCGCCCGATCTGACGGCGCCGCCGCTGAGGCCCTGCATGGTGCAGCTTCTTCTTCTTCTTGGGGGTGGCCTCAGGAGGGTGCTCGCCCTTGCTGTCGGGGTCGTCGATTGCTGCAGCTTGGAAGGCACGCTCGAGGGAGCACACCGCGTCTCTTTCTTCGCACGGGACCGTGATGATTCCACTGCTTCCTGGCATCTTGAGGACATTGTAGCCGTGATGGGTCACCGCCATGAACTTGGCCAGGGCTGGGTACCCGAGGATCGCATTATATGGCTGGCGGATGTAGGCGACGTCGAAGTCGATGATCTCGGTGCGGTAGTTGTTGCGTTCTCCGAAGGTGACAGGGAGGCGGACCTGCCCTATCGGCGTGGTGGAACCGTCGGTCACTCCTGAGAAAGGCTTGGTGGGCTGAAGCTGGTCATATGGCACTTGGAGGTTGTCGAACGTGTCGATGGCAGGACGTTGAGCCCTGCGCCACTGTCGATGAGGGTCTTGGTGACTTGCACATTGCTGATGACTGGTGAACAAAGCATTGGGAGGGTGCCAGCGGTAGCCGCGCACTTGAGTTGATTTGCCGAACTGAACGTGATGGGGCACTTGGACCATCTTAGTGGGTGCGTGGCCTCGAGCTTGGGGAGGACTGCATTCACTTCGCGAGCAAATTGTTTGAAGATACGTTGTGAGGCTGGGGCTTGAGCTCCGCCCAAGATGCAGGCGATAGCGCGCGGCTCCTAGAAGCCCCCAGCCCCCTCGTCTTGATGGTGGTAGTCATTCCTTCTTGGTGGTGGCGGCAGCAGAGGGAGTCCGGCGTTGCCCTAAGGACGATCCTTACGAGGCTGATCCCTCCAGGCGCCCTCGCGAGCCTGATCCTGCTAGCGGTCCTCGAGAGGCCGGTCGCGCCACTCCTGGCGCGGGCCACGGTCGTCCCAGCGTCTGCCACCACGTCCTCCTCCTCGGCCGCAGCCCCGGTCATTGCGCTCGGGGCGTCGACCGAAGCGTCCTTCTCAAATGGCTCTGAGCTCCTGTCAGTCGCTGGTGTTTTGGCTATGCAGGTTATGGAAGGCGCAGAACGGTCGGCTGCTCTTGGATGACTCGGGCTGGTCCCTGCCGCGCTTCGTGTCTGGCTCCGCCGCAAGCACGACTGCTCCCTCATGCTTCACGTCCTTGGCCTTGGCTTTCTTCTCCTCCGGGTCCGCAGCCGGGAGCTCGAGGAGGGAGAAGCGCCCCTCCTCAGCTCTAGCGCACTTGGTCGCCAGGTTGAACAACTCCAGAGACATGCATAGCTCCTCGTGGATAGCGAGCTCCTCCTTCATCTTGACGTCACGGACGCCATCAGAGAACGCGGAGATGATGGACTCGTCCATCACCTTGGGAATCTAAAGGCGAACATTGTTGAAACGCTGGATGTACTTCTGGAGGGTCTCTCCTGGTTGTTGCTTGACACGGCGCAGGTCATCTGCGGCCGGCGGGCGGTCGCGAGTGCCCTGGAAGTTGGCAACAAAACGGTTGCGCATCTTGTCCCAGGAGGAGATCGAGCCTGGGGGCAGGTTCAGGAGCCAGGAGCGGGCGCCATCCTTGAGAGCCATGGGGAACGAGTTTTCCATGACTTTCTCGTCGCCGTTGGCCGCCTCGATGCTCAGCTCGTAGAGCTGCAGGAACTCCGCGGGGTCGGGGGTGCCGTCATAGAGAGGAGGCAGGTCTGGCTTGAACTTGCCAGGCCAGGCGACGCTACGTAGCTCAGGGGTGAAGGCGCGGCAGCCTGCCGTGGTTACAGGGACTCGATGCTGGTGGAGAGCTTGCCCTTGATGGGGTCCGCGCACCGCCACTGTAGGCAGCGCGCGGTCTTGCCGTGGTGGCGCAGGGAGCGCAGGGGCGTTTTCTCGTGGCCGAGGGACTCCTTGGCAGCTTCTTTCTTCTTGCACGGGCGCGGGACGCGGTAGGTCGCGCCGTGGGGCCGCTCGCCTTGGCGCCAAGACTCCATCTTGGGGCAGAGGTGGTGGAGGCGCTCCATGGGCCACACCGCCCGCGGCTTACGGGGAGCGAGGCAGCGAGAGGGACGGTGCAGGGGAGCCCCCTGCGGCACTGACGAGCTCGACGATGCAGTCGAGCCAGTCCTCGTAGTGGTCGTCGACGGGGCGGTAGCGCAGGAGCTCGCGCGCCATGCACAGAGCAGCCTGCGCATCCATGGGAGCACGACGAGCGTGGGATGACGAACCAGCCGGGGTCAGCGATGGAGTGGCGGTGCGACCGTCCCGCCGCACCGAGGGGTGCAGCGAGGATGCTTGTTGTTCGTTCCCTGCCGGGCCGGTGGCAGCGTTGGCGGCAGGCAACGGGGAACGACGAGGTGGCCCGCCGATGGGAGCCGTCTGAGCGACGTGGGCGGCGAGGGCAGCTCGGCGCTCAGCACGAGCGCGGTGAGCATCTGCCAAGGAGACGATGGAGCAACGGGACACAGAGCGACGGAAAGGAAGCTTCGACGCACCCCCTACCTGGCGCGCGAAATGTTGGATCACGGGTTCCGGCAAAACCCTCAAGGTTCGAACACTGGGTGCGCACGAAGACTTCCCCCCTACCGATCCAAGTCCTAGTTCTGCTAAGATCTCGCGGACTAACTCGACGAACTCATAAAACAAGGGACACAAGATTTATACTGGTTCGGCCAATGTTATGGTGTACCCTACTCCAGTGTGGTGGTGGTGGATTGCCTCTTGGGCTGATGATGAACAGCACAAGGAGAAGAACAGCCTCCTGAGGTTGAGGTGTTCTTGTGCTTAGCGAACTTGTGCGTGTGAGGATTCGATCAGCTCAGGCTTAGTTGCCTTCTACTGTGGTGGCTAGTCCTATTTATAGAGGCCCTGGTCCTCTCCCCAAATATTGAGCGGGAAGGGAGCCAACAACAACCAATTTGAGAGGGGGCAGCTAGTACAGCTTATCCTGACAAAAGCGGTCTTCGCCTGCAAAAGGCTCTGGAGGTGACGCCGCCTTGGGCTCCATGGTGACCTCCGTCTTGCCATCATGTTGGTCCTGGTCTCGTTGCACCAATATGGAAACCTTTGCCTGATGCCTCGGTACTCCGTGCCTGCGCTTGCCTCCTTAGCACCAAAGAGGAAACAAGGACGCTACGCGCGTTGGCGCCCGCTTGGCGCTCGCCTGGTCTCGATCGTCATGGCTCACGTCATGAGAACCTCATGATGTTTGCCTTGCCTTGATCTCTCCGCCCCTCGCGAGCCTGCCTGGCGAGGCCGCTCCTGAGGAGGTCTTGCATCGTCCGCCTCGCGAGGGTTGGCCCCTCACGAGGGTCTTGAATGTCTTGTTGATGAAGATGGGCCGTACAGGCCTACTAGCACAGCCACGCCGTGGGCCGCAGGCAGGCAAGTCTGGGGACCCCCGTTCCTAGAACACCGACAAATGTGTCTGTTCACTCATTATGGATGTAGTCTACTTTTAAATATCTAAAACATCTTATAGTAGTGAACAATGTGAAACTGCTTCCTGCCATGGTAGAGTTGTCGATGTAATAAATGTCATAACCAAATGCATATTCACATCTTAGCCTCCCTGTCATTACTAGGATATTGATTACATACTAGTCGAGATACTTCATAGGGGGCAAACAATATTACATTACTTGTTCCTTTATATAGTAAATGTAGCTAGGCCATGGATGTTATTGAGGCGTGCATGTATGCATGCTGCCAACTCAACAGTTCAATTGCTTGTTTGTTTCAGGCATAGTTAAGTTTCTCATTTCAATTGCTTTATTTGTCCTCGGTTAATGAGATGCCCAAACAATGATGCCTGATGTTGGGTACTTGTATAACGATTAGTTGATATAATTAAAGGCCTTACCATTTAATTACTCTGGCGAAGTGTGTCTGAAGCTTTGAAGTCTATTAACCAACTATTACTGCATGAGGCTCACAATCTAGTTATACTAGGCTAATGATTGCATACTTTTGCTTGCTGTAGTAGGTTTGTATGAATCCCTCTGTTGTTCATTATGCTCCCTAAGACTTTAATTGAGCTACAAAATGGCCAACTGCTTGCTTACTTATACGCAACATGCTGTCTAAATTTCTAACCTATCGATGTTTTGGATTTGGCCTCAACATCATGCTCCTCTGGTGAGCTAAGAGAGATTCATGTATGCGGGCTGCACATACTACCATTTTTATTATTTTTAAAATATCACCTGCTTATGCTTCATGACGCGTAACATTATTGTTAGTCCTATTTTGCCATGTACAAAATAGTATGTCTTGCTCGCTTCACTGTTGTAACTATATTTTTGCCCTAGTCATGTGTACTTACAGAAACATTTCAGGATGAAGTGACATCAACACAAAGATCTGCGAGCAGTGCGGAATGGCCATTACCAAATGATTATGGACTGAAATTGGAATGTGTTGATGTTCTTGAGCATCAACTAGAGGTGGCAAGACAACGTGTACATGATTCTCAATGTGCAATCAACAAGTTAAGACTGGACTTGTAGGTATTAGATGCAGGAGTCAAAAAATGAAACGATACACTGAGGTAACCACGAAGGAATTGGAGATTTTGCATACTGAAATTTGTGCTATCTGAATCCGGCCAATCCTATTTTCTAAAGAGATTATAGTTCAAATGGTAAGTTCTGTTGATGCCTGTCCATGATGTATGAGCTTTATTTGCCCAATGTATGTAATTTGTTGTTTGTCTATGTTTTATTATCACTGGTGCCGAACTATAATGCCCAGTGGGTATAATCGGCTGTAATTTCTTTATTGTATAGTGTAGGATTATTCTATGTTTCTATGCCTTAGTCTTTTTATTGTACAGTGTATGTTTTTTAGAGGCGATAGTATAGAGTAGGGTAATTCTTTTAATATGCTATATCGTTGAAACGGGGACCAACACGCCCAAACATTTCCTGGACGCCATACAAACGAAAAAACATGTGTAGTCAAAGCGGGCCTTAATTGGGCTGATCAAAATAATATTTAGTGGATCCCAAATGATGTGGCCCACTGTAATAACGGCTCTTAGTAGGTCGTTAACAGGCCGAAAGCTCGGTAGGGTCGTATAAATGGAAATGGCATGCGGGCCTCTAGCATGCCGAAATAAATGTCAATTTTGTCTCGGCCCTTTTACTTTACGGGCCAATAAGAGGCCGAAAGTGTTATGGGCCAGAGGAGTCCCAATTTGCAAACTAGGCTTTTAATAGGCCGAAAGTCGCGTCGGGCTGAAATTTTTCCCTGTGGAATGTGGGCCCCTAATGGACCCAAAGTCAAAATCCCAACTGTTGTGCGGGCCGTTAACAGAACGAAAGACAAAATGGTCTAGGAATTGGCCCATTTACCGAATGGGCCAAGGACAGGCCTAAAGTCACAATGGGCTAGAATTGGCCCAACTGCAAAATGGTCCGAGAAAAGGCCGAAAGATGTTCCGGGCCGTTAACGGGATGGAACTGAGAATGGGCTGCTAACAGGCCAAAAGAAGCTCGAGTCGTGATTGCGCCCAAGGACGTAGCGGACCGGTAACGGGCTGAAACTGACGATGGGCTGGAAATTGTCAAATGTAGAATGGGCCTTTGATGGGCCGATTCTGTGTAACTTGTATGGGTCGTGCTTGTGAATGGGCCTAACTCAAGTAAGCCGCTAATGGGCCGGCCCGCTTATTTTGATAGTCCCGGGCTTTTAACCTGAATGGGACATTGTTGGGCCGAGACACGTGTTGACGTATCATAGGCGCGTCCCGTCCATTCGATGGATGACAACTGTCTGAACGCCGGGCCGACACATGGATCTGCCGGCGAATGAGAATTTTACACGTGGAAAATCCCCATTGGTCTGGGCTATTAACGGGTTATCTGATCCAAACTAGAACACAATAGCTTAACGGCGACCCATTACGGTGGATGCCATGTGTCGGTTACCCTTGAAGAAAGTGTTGGGGAATGTAGTATTTCAAAAATTTACCTACGATCACGCAAGATCTATCTAGGAGAAGCATAGCAACGAGAGGGGAGAGTGTGTCTACGTACCCTCGTAGACCGAAAGCGGAAACGTTTAGTAACGCGGTTGATGTAGTCGAACGTCTTCATGATCCAAACCATCCAAGTACCGAACGTTCGGCACCTCCGCATTCAGCACACATTCAGCTCGATGACGTCCCTCGATCTCTTGATCCAGTTGAGGATGAATGAGAGTTCTGTCTGCACAATGGCGTGGACACGGTGATGATGAAGTTATCGGCGCAGGGCTTCGCCTAAGCACTACAATGATATGACCGAGGTGTGTAACTGTGGAGGGGGGCACCGCACACGGCTAAGACAATTGTCTGTTCTGCTTTGGGGTGCCCCCTTGGCCACGTATATAAAGGAGGGAGGAGGAGGCCGACCTAGGAGGGGTGCGCCTATAGGGGGAGTCCAACTAGGATTCCCAATCCTAGTTGGAGTCCCCTTCCTTTTCCAAGAGGGGGGAGAGGGAAGGAGTAGGAGAGGGGGAAGGAAAGAGAGGGGGCGCCGCCCCCTCCCTAGTCCAATTCGGACTTGCCATGGGGGGCGCGCAGCCACCCCTTGAGGACCTTCTCTCCTTTCCCGTATGGACCATTAAGGCCCACTACTTCCCTCGGCGAATTCCCGTAACTCTCCGGTACTCCGAAAAATACCCGACTCACTTGGATCCTTTCCGATGTCCGAATATAGCTTTCCAATATATCGATCTTTACCTCTCGACCATTTCGAGACTCCTCGTCATGTACGTGATCTCATCTGGGACTCCAAACAAACTTCGGTCATCAAATCACATAACTCATAATACAAATCGTCATTGAATGTTAAGCGTGCTGACCCTACAGGTTCGAGAACTATGTAGACATGACCGAGACACATCTCCGGTCAATAACCAATAGCGGAACCTGGATGCTCATATTGGCTCCTACATATTCTACGAAGATCTTTATCGGTCATACTGCATAACAACATGTGTTGTTCCCTTTGTCATCGGTATATTACTTGCCCGAGATTCGATCGTCTGTATCACCATACCTAGTTCAATCTTGTTACCGGCAAGTCCCTTTACTCATTCCATAATGCATCATCCCGTGACTAACTCATTAGTCACATTTCTTGCAAGGTTTATAGTGATGTGCATTACCAAGAGGGCCCAGAGATACCTCTCCGATACACAGTGACAAATCCTAATCTCGTTCTATGCCAACTCAACAAACACCATTGAAGACACTTGTATACCATCTTTATAATCACCCAGTTACGTTGTGACTTTTGATAGCACACAAAGTGTTCCTCCGGTATTCGGGAGTTGCATAATCTCATAGTCAGAGGAACATATATAAGTCATGAAGAAAGCAGTAGCAATGAAACTGTAACGATCATAATGCTTGGCTAACGGATGGGTCTTGTCCATCACATCATTCTCTAATGATGTGATCCCGTTCATCAAATTACAACACATGTCTATGGTCAGGAAACATAACCATCTTTGATTAACGAGCTACTTAAATAGAGGCATACTAGGGACACTTTGATTTGTCTATGTATTCACACATGTACTAAGTTTCCGGCTAATACAATTCTAGAATGAATAATAAACATTTATCATGATATAAGGAAATATAAATAACAACTTTATTATTGCCTCTAGGGCATATTTCCTTTAGTTTCCCACTTGCACTAGAGTCAATAATCTAGTTCACATCGCCATGTGATTTTACACCAATATTTCACATGCCCATGTGATTAGTTCACATCGCCATGTGACTAATACCCAAAGGGTTTACTAGAGTCAATAATCTAGTTCACATCGCTATGATATTAACACCCAAAGAGTGATCATGTTTTGCTTGTGAGAGAAGTTTAGTAAACGGGTCTGCCACATTCAGAGCCGTATGTAATTTGCAAATTTTCTGTGTCTACAATGCTCTGCATGGAGCTACTCTAGCTTATCGCTCCCACTTTCAATATGTATCTAGATCGAGACTTAGAGTCATCCAGATCGATGTCAAATCTTGCATCAACGTAACTCTTTACGACGAACTCTTTGTCACCTCCATAACCGAGAAACATTTCTTTATTCCACAAAGGATAATTTTGACCGTTGTTCAGTGATCCACTCCTGGATCACTATTGTACCCTCTTGCCAAATTCATGGTGAGGTACACAATAGGTCTGGTACAGAGCATAGCATACTTTATAGAACCTATGACTGAGGCATAGGGAATGACTTTTCATTCTCTTTCTATTTTCTGCCGTGGTCGGGTTTTGAGTCTTTACTCAACTTCACACCTTGCAACACAGGAAAGAACTCCTTCTTTGACTGTTCCATTTTGAACTACTTCAAAAAATTGTCAAGGTATGTACTCATTGAAAAAAAATCAAGCGTCTTGATCTATCTCTATGGATCTTGAAGCTCAATATGTAAGCAGCTTCACCGAGGTCTTTCTCTGAAAAACTCCTTTCAAAAACTCCTTTATATATGCTTTACAGAAAATTATACATTATTTCAGATCAACAATATGTCATTCACATATACTTATCAGAAATGATGTAGTGCTCCCACTCACTTTCTTGTAAATACAGGCTTCACCGCAAGTCTGTATAAAACTATATATGCTTTGATCAACTCATGATGTTTTTATGCATAATAATGCTTTTTGGAGTAATTCTAATGCCTTTTCTCTCATAATATGCAAGGTACACACAAAGAGGGCGAATTCCGGCAGCTGGAAATATGGACCTGGAAAAGCTACGTCAGGCTACTTATTCTGCACAACTCCAAACAAGCTGAAACTTAACGGAGATTTTTTATGGAATATATGAAGAATATTGGAGCCAATAAGTACCAGAGGGGGCCCACCAGGTGGGCACAACCCACCTGGGCGCACAAGGGAACCCAAGCGCGCCCTGGTGGGTTGTGCTCACCCAGACCCACCTCCGGTGCCCATCTTCTGGTATATAAGTCATTTTGACCTAGAAAAAATAAGGACAGTACTTTCAGGACGGAGCGCTGCCATCTCGAGGCGGAACTTGGGCAGGAGCACTTTTGCCCTCTGGCGGAGCGATTCTGCGGGGGAAACTTCCCCCCGTAGGGGGAAATCATCGTCATCATCATCACCAACAATTCTTCCATCTTGTGGAGGGCAATCTCCATCGACATCTCTAACATCACCATCTCATCTCAAACCCTAGTTCATCTCTTGTGCTCAATCTTGTTACCGGAACTATAGATTGGTGCTTGTGGGTGACTAGTAGTGTTGATTACATCTCGTAGTTGATTACTATATGGTTTATTTGGTGGAAGATTATATTTTCAGATCCATTATGCTATTTAATACCCCTTTGATCTTGAGCATGATTATCATTTGTGAGTAGTTACTTTTGTTCTTGAGGTCACGGGAGAAATCATGTTGCAAGTAATCATGTGAACTTGATATATGTTTGATATTTTAATAGTATGTATGTTGTGATTCCCTTAGTGGTGTCATGTGAACGTCGACTACATGACACTTCACCATATTTGGGACTAAGGGAATGCATTGTGGAGTAGTTATTAGATGATGGGTTGCGAGAGTGACAGAAGCTTAAACCCTAGTTCATGGGCTATTCTGTAAGGGACCGATTCGACCCAAAAGTTTAATGCTATGGTTAGAATTTATTCTTAATACTTTTCTCATAGTTGCGGATGCTTGGGAGAGGGTTAATCATAAGTAGGAGGTTTGTTCAAGTAAGAACAACACCTAAGCACCGGTCCACCCACATATCAAATTATCAAAGTAGCGAACACGAATCGAATCAACATGATGAAAGTGACTAGATGAAATTCCCGTGTTCCCTCAAGAACACTTTGCCTATTATAAGAGACCGTTTGGCCTCAAAAGGATTGGGCTACCTTGCTGCACTTTTTCTACTATTATCGTTACTTGCTCATTACAAATTACCTTGCTATAAAACTACTATGTTACTTACAATTTCAGCACTTGTCATTTCCTTGCTGAAAACCACTTGTCATTTCCTTTTGCAGACATTACCTTGCTGAAAACCACTTGTCATTTCCTTTTGCTCCTCGTTGGGTTCGACACTCTTACTTATCGAAAAGAGCTACAATTGATCCCCTATAATTGTGGATCATCAAGGCTGTTTTCTAGCGTTGTTGCTGGGGAGTGAAGCGCCTTCGGTAAGTGGAATTTGGTAAGGAAACATTTATATAATGTGCTAAGATTTACTGTCACTTGTTACTATGGAAAACAATCCTTTGAGGGGTTTTTTCGGGGTATCTTCACCTCGATCGGAACCACAATTAGCTACCACTCAACCTACTGCACCTACTGAAAATATTTAATATGAAATTCCTTCGGGTATGATAGAACAACTGCTAGCTAATCCTTATGCAGGAGATGGAACCGAACATCCTGATATGCACTTGATATATGCGGAACAGATTTGTGGACTGTTTAAGCTTGCAGGTTTACCCGGAGACGAAGTTAAAAGAATATTTTCCCTTTATCTTTGAAGGGAAAAGCATTGGCATGGTATAGGCCATGCGATGATATTGGATCTTGGAATTGGAATCGGTTGAAATTGGAGTTCCACCAAAAAATTATCCTATGCATCTAGTTCATCATGATCGGAATTGCATATATAATTTTTGGTCTCGAGAAGGAGAAAGTACCGCTCTAGCTTGGGGGAGGCTTAAGTCAATGTTATATTAATTCCCCAATCATGAGCTCTCAAGGGAAATAATTATCCAGAATTTTTATGCTCGTCTTTCTCATAATGATCGATCCATGCTTGATACTTCTTGTGTTGGCTCTTTTATAAACAAGACTATCGAATTCCTGTGGGGTTTTCTTGAAAGAATTAAACACAACTCTGAAGATTGGGAACTCGACAAAGGTAAAGAGTCAGGTATTAAGCTTAAGTATGATTGTGTTAAATCTTTTATGAATACCGGTGCCTTTCAAAAGTTTAGTACTAGATATGGACTTGACTCTGAGATAGTAGCTGATAATACCCAAGTGCAGTGAGTCATCGTAGAAATTTCCAAAGGTGGAAGTGATAAGTATGGAGTGTCGAACCCACAAGGAGCTAAAGGTAAGATCAATATTCTCTCAAGCCCTATCTGCCACTAATACGACTCTACATACACCGAACGTTTGCTTCCAACTAGCAACGAGAAATAAAACTACGTTGTGGGTATGAAGAGGATAACTTTGTATGGTATCGGAGAGCTAAAACATAAAAGTAGGTGCTGCTATCATAAAGTTAGAATATAATACTAAATATTATAAATAATGAGTGTGGAATAATGATGGATCGGTGTGCGGAATTGTCCTAGGCAATTGTTAACAAGACCGGTAGTCGTCATTGCAATTTCATATGAGGGAGAGGCATAAGCTAACATACTTTATCTACTTGGATCATATGCACTTATGATTGGAACTCTAGCAAGCATCCGCAACTACTAAAGATCATTAAGGTAAAACCCAACCATAGCATTAAAGCATCAAGTCCTCTTTATTCCCATACGCAACAACCCCTTACTCGGGTTTGTGTTTGATCACTCACCAACCCACTATAAGCGAATCATGAACGTATTGCAACACCCTACAGCAGGAATCCCTCACACTTGCGCGACACGGAGGGCACCATAGGACAGCACCAAAATAAAACATACAACTCGTACCAATCTAGATCATCAATCAACCCAAAGACAAAGGATATCTACTCAAAATATCATAGGATGGCAACACATCATTGGATCATAATATGTGGCGTAAAGCACCATGCTCAAGTAGGGATTACAGCGGGGTGCGAGAGAGTGGACCGCGTAAAAGAGATGAGGATGTTGATGGTGATGGTGATGTTGATGAAGACGATCACTGCGGTGATGATTCCCCTCTCGATGGCACTCCGGTGCCACCAAGAGAGAGGAGGAGAGGTTCTCCCCCTTGTGCTTCCTCCTCCATGGCCTCCCCCTGGATGGGGAAAGGTTCTCCCTCTGTTCCTTGGCCTTCATAGCGATGATGGCTGAGGGAGTCCTAGATTAGGGGGTATCCGGACGGCCGGACTATGTACAACATCTGGACTATTGAAGCGTGAAGATACAAGACTCAAGACTTCGGCCCGTGTCCGGATGGGACTTTCCTTGGCGTGGAAGGCAAGCTTGGCGATCTGGATATTATATTTCCTTCCTTGTAACCGACTCCATGTAAACCCTAGCCCTCTCCGTTGTCTATATAATTTGGAGAGGTTGGTCCTTAGAAGGCCGATCACAATTACATTCATACCATCATAGGCTAGCTCTTAGGGTTTAGCCTCTACAATCGTGTGGTAGATCTACTCTTGTACTACCCATATCATCAATATTAATCAAGCAGGAAGTAGGGTTTTACCTCCATCGAGAGGGCCCGAACCTGGGTAAACATCTCTGTCCTTTGCTTCCTGTTACCATCAGCCTTGACGCACAGATCGGGACCCCCTACCCGAGATCCGCCAGTTTTGACACTGACATTGGTGCTTTCATTGAGAGTTCCTCTGTGACCGTCGCTGTCAGGCTCGATGGCTCCTTCGATCATCATCAACGATGCTGTCCAGGGCGAGACTTTTATCCCCGGACAGATCTTCGTGTTTGGCGGCTTTGCACTGCAGGCCAACTCGCTTGGCCACCTGGAGCAGATCGGCACGCCGCCACGGATCAGGTTCGGAAACCTGAACTACACGACGGACATCCGCGGAGAATTGATCTTCGATGGATTTGGGCCTATGCCAGGAGCAACGAACAGTCACGACGAGCATGGCTTAGACCTGCCGTCCGACGAAGCTCGGGGTATCACCCCCGTAGTATCCTCGGACCTAAATCCGGAGAAGGCTGCGCTGTCTAAGGACGGAGGGATGGACCCCGCCCCGCAGGTCGAGCACTCATCGGCGATGGAGCCGAACACGGGTCTTACCTCTATGGTGACATGTGACTCCGGACCCCTGGATTCGTATCCGGATGAGGGTTCCAGTCCGCGCACTCCTGAGCCAGCCGAGCCAGGTTGGGCTCCGGTAATGGAGTTCACCGCTGCGGATATCTTCCAGCACTCGCCCTTTGGCGACATGTTGGACTCATTAAAGTATCTCTCTTTGTCAGGAGGCTCGGGGCTGAACTATGTCCGGCTCGAGTGGGAAGTAGGCGATGAAGGAATTCGTTGCCCACCCACCACCCACTTCATTGCCATGGTCGATGATTTAACCGAGGTACTGGACTTCGACTCCGAAGACATCGACGGTATGGACGATGATGCAGGAGAAGAACATGAGCCACCGCTCACTAGGCGGTGGACAGCCACCTCTCCCTATGATATATATATATATGGTGGGAACTCCAAAGGAAACAAATGGCGACGAGGCAACGGAGGATAAAACCTCAGGGAAAAAAGCAAAGAATGGGCGTTGTCGGTGCCACTCCAAGCCCCGCCATTGTAATACCGGCCCAGGAGACGAAAACAATCCGAATGGTGTCGAAGAAGAATACAACCCTGATCAGCCCACCTTCGAGCAGGCCGAACAGGAGGATGAGCAGGTCATCCCGGAAGAACAGGCGACAGACGAATACCCGGAGGAGGACAGCTACATGCCCCCCTCCGAAGACGAGATTAGCCTCGGCGACGAGTTCGGTGTCTTGGGAGGATCCCGTGAGCAGGAGGCGCTTCAAGCGTCGGCTTATAGCCCGCTGCGAGGAGCACGAAAAGAAGCAGCAGCAACTCCAAGCTGATCAAGACCTGCTCACAGACAGATGGACTGAAGTCCTGGCAGCCGAGGAATACGGACTCGAGCACCATACGGCTGACCGGCCACCTTGTGGATGGGATAAAACGGCATACCAGTCTGCATACCAGCCAACACCCCCACGCCAACACACTACGGCCCGGGGCAACAAAACAGGACAGCCAAGATCGATCTACGGATCGCGGGCGCGCCATACCGACGCCGACGACAACCCTCACACCTGACACACCTTCAACAAGTCCGGCCGGGCCGAATATAGCCACACAGAGCAATTCGACCTGCATAGCCACATAGCCCAGCACAGAGGCGCCGCGCACCCCCTCTGCTTCACTGACGAAGTAATGGGTCATGAATTCCCAGAAGGGTTCGAACCCGTAACATCGAACCATATGATGGAACAACAAACCCCGCGGTATGGATCGAAGATTTTCTTCTCCACATTCACATGGCCCGCGGAGACGATCTACATGCCATCAAGTATCTTCCCCTTAAGCTCAAAGGACCAGCCCGACACTGGCTAAACAGCCTGCTAGCAAATTCCATTGGCAGTTGGGAAAACACGGAAGACGCATTCTCGATAACTTCCGGGGCACATATGTGCGACCACCGACGCCCGATGACTTGAGCCACATTACTCAACAGCCGGAGAGTCAGCCAGAAATGCGGACTCGGTTCCTAACTAAAAAGAACCAAATAGTTTACTGTCCGGACACCGAAGCCCTGGCGGCTTTCAAGCATAATATCCGTGACGAGTGGCTCGCTCGACACCTCGGCCAGGAAAAACCCAAGTCGCGGCAGCTCTCACAACACTAATGACCCGCTTTTGCGCGGGCGAGGACAGTTTGTTGGCTCGCAGCAGCACTATGCCACAGTCTGGCAATTCGGATGGCCGCGACAATAACGGCAAGCCACGGCGTAACAGACATAAGCGACGGAAAAATGGCGACAGCACTGAAGACACGGCAGTCAACGCCGGATTCAGTGGATCCAAGCCCGGTCAGCGGAAGAAGCCGTTCAAAAGAAACAATCAGGGACCGTCCAGCCTGGACCGCATACTAGAGCGCTCGTGCCAAATTCATGGCACCCCGGACAAGCCAGCCAACCACGCCAATAGAGATTGCTGGGTATTCAAACAGGCTGGCAAGATAAACGCCGATGACAAGGACAGGGGCTGCACAGCGACGATGACGAAGAGCCCCGACGTCTGAACACGTGGGGACAGAAGAAATTCCCCACCCCCCCAGGTGAAAACGGTCAACATGATCTACGCCACGCACATCCCCAAGCGGGAACGGAAGCGGGCACTAAGGGACGTCTATGCGATGGAGCCAGTCGCCCCCAAATTCAACCCATGGTCAGCTTGTCCGATCACCTTTGATCGTAAGGATCATCCTACTAGCATCCGTCATGGCGGCTCAGCCGCATTGGTCTTAGACCCAATCATCGACGGATTCCACCTCACGCGAGTCCTTATGGACGGCGGCAGCAGCCTGAACCTGCTTTATCAGGACACAGTGCGCAAATGGGCATTGACCCTTCAAGGATTAAGCCCACTAAAACCACCTTGAAGGGTGTAATTCACGAGTAGAGGCCCGGTATGCGGGCTCTATAACATCGGAAGTGGTCTTCGGATCCCGAACAACTTCCGGAGCGAAGAGTTAATCTTCGACATCGTCCCTTTCCGCGATGGTTACCACGCACTGCTCGGACGAACCGCATTCGCTAGATTCAATGCGGTACCACATTATGCATACCTCAAGCTCAAGATGCCAGGACCGCGCGGGGTCATCACTGTCAATGGAAATATGGACCGCTCCCTTCGAACAGAGGAGCATACGGCAGCCCTCGCGGCAGATGTACAATGCGGCCTACTCCAACAAACCAATCCGGCAACAACTTCAAGCACCGTCAAGTGAGTCCGGAGCACCCCGCAACAGGATCATCAGGAACGCCAAGAGCGTGATTAGCAGTCCGGCCTCCGCTCAAGCCCCTCCAAAGCAGCATTCATGCACACGTACACAATTACGCACTCAAGATACCATGGGCATAGGCGGAGGCGCATCAATGACTCAGTCAATAGTGCGGGTAACCGCCAAATACCTTCATACTCTTTCCATCTTACCTTTCAGGACACCGTGTTAGTGTAGCATCCTCGGAAGAGCCGACTTGCCGGACTTATAGGGGAGAGACATCCAAGGAGGCAACAGACATTGTGCACAGAAGGAAATACCCATGTGGAATCTATTTACGATGATTATACCTGCTTTATCTATCTGAACACAGCCTGCCCCTGGATAGGACATGTTAAATAGTCCTATTTTATCTCTGCTTAACGCATCCATTGTAAACGTATGCTTAAACGTATTTTTCGCCAATGGGAGATTATATATAGCGTCAGCTTATTATTCTTATTTGAGCATTTTTTTCTCTTAAAATGTTTATTTGATATTGCATCCGTACACCTTGGTGCGGTCAGTTTGCCAGGGGCTTCTCATGGCGCCCTGTAATATGGCAACTAAAGTCCGAACACTTTCAACAGTGCGGCACCCTGAACTTATAGCACTATATGCATCAGGTGCGTATCATGTCTTGGGTCTACAGTTGGGATAGCCCGGCTCCGTTGTTTTGGTGCCTTACGTTCCGTTATATCGGCTAAGGTAGCGCGGGGAGAACTACTGCGATTGTGTCCCGGTTCTTCCGGACGAGCACCTCAGTAGAGAAAGCCGAAAACTGACCGGCATGATGTGGCGAGAGCTGGTCGCTGTTCGAGAGGTTTTAAAATCCTTAAAGATTTTCCGCTTTAGGCGATAAATATGCTTCGTCCGATCTAGGCGTGTATAGCACCCGATTCGCCTTCCGATTCTAGGGGCTTCTGAAATTTAAAATTGTAGACTTCTATGGCTAAGTGAAAGTTATAAAGCCGCATAGTCCGATTGCCTTGTTCGCTGCACCGGACACCTCCTTAAGGGACCAAACATTTGGATAAAGAGTGTTCGGGTTTTCCAGGAACACCCCAGTACTAGTTACGTGGGGGAGGAAGCCGACGACTGGCCTACTTCCAGAATTTTATAAACAGCCGCATAGAAGGTCATATTTTAAATAACAAAAGCGCTACATAGCGCAAGTAACTTCGTCTTTAATTACAAACATGACAGAAGTGAATTCATTCCAAAATGGTGTCCTTGGTACACTCATCGGCGACGAGACGAGCACCCTTCATCACGCCATCGTAGTACATTTCAGGATGGCGATGCACCTTGCCCTCCGGCGGCCGTCCTTGACCAGCTTCTCCGCATCCAGCTTACCCCAATGCACCTTGACGCGGGCAAAGGCTCGGCGGGCACCTTCGATGCAAATGGATCGCTTGATCACTTCAAGCCGCGGGCAGGCATCCACCATCCGCTTGATCAGGCCAAAGTAGCTACTGGGCAGGAGTTGACCAGGCCACATCCTGACTATGAAGTCCTTCATAGCCAGTTCGGCCGCCCTGTGGAGTACGATCAACTGTTTAAGTTGGTCGCTCAAAGGCATCGGATGATCGGCCCCAGCATACTGGGACCAGAACAGCTTCTCCGTTGAGCTCCCCTCCTGGGCACGGTAGAACTCCGCAGCGTCTGAGACGCTGCGTGGCAGATCATGCAAATGCCCCTGGAGAGCTCCGAATTCGAGTAAGTAAAAGAAACGCCTCCTCCACATGCTTGCTTTGCATAAAGAATTTCTTACCCGCTGCTATCTTTTTGGCCTCCTGGATCTCCTGCTGTGCTTTCTTGGCTTCGGCCTTGACATCTTTCAAATTTACAAGGGCCTTCACAAGCTCGGCCTCCTTCATCTTCAGATCATGCTCCACGGACTCGCACTTCTTGCCGAGGTCCTGGAGCTCTTTCTGTACCTCGCCTACCCTAGCACTTTGCTTTTCGCGCTCCTTGTATTCCAAGACCGCTTTGTTTTCGGCCTCGGACAGTGCTTTCCTCAGGGACGCCACTTCGGCGGTGGCCCCTGTTACACAGTCACGACGCTTTAGGCGTTAGACTGACCAATTTTGCCTATCTTCAAATACATACGAATAGGGAATCGCTTACCTTTATTCTCGTCGAGCTGCCTCTTCGTGAGGCCGAGCTCTCCCTGCGCCTGCTCCAGGTCCCGCTTCAGTTCAGCAACCTCGGCAGTACGGGCAGCAGCAGCAAGCAGCACATCCTGCTTATTCACAACAATACTTATTATTAGACTCCTGCGGATTATAGTTGACCCTCCGTTTGGCTTTTCTTTCCGAACACCAAACAGAGTATCAGGGGCTACTACCTATCGGGTGGCAATTTTGCACATATTTATTACTTACCTCGAAGCCTGTTAGGAGGCTGGTGCAAGCTTCGGTTAGTCCGCTTTTGGCGGATGAAACCTTCAGAATCACCGTATTCATAAGAGTATGGTGCCCTTCATCCAGGGAAGCGCCGGGAAGGGATTCCAGAAGACAGTCCGGCGCCTCATGCGCAGCGGAAGTCCGCGACACAGACGGCTCGCCCTCCCTAACGAGGGGTCGTCCGCCTGAGTCCGGAACAATCGAAGGTTCTGGAATTGTGTTCGGCTGAGAGCCTGGCTGGCCATGGCTCTCATCGACGCGATCCGCGGGGATCTTGAACCCCGCATGTCCGACACTTGGAATTCCGCCTTGGGGCGTCTCCAGGGTCACCTCCCCCTGCTCAGGGAACCTTTGGGACAACACCTCCGTGTCATCCACAGTCTGAGGAGTGGTGGCCATCGGGAGCGAGTTCATCTCTGAAGCGCTCAGAGACCCGTCCGAAGACGACACCTCCGGATGAGCCCGGGCCGAACTGCATATATGTTCGGCGTTATTAAACAACTATGAAATAAAATCACGGTAGAGTGCGGACACTTACGATCGCGCCAGGGGCTTTCCCAACTATGAAATAAAATCACGGTAGAGTGCGGACACTTACGATCGCGCCAGGGGCTTTCCCGTAGGCAGCCACCCTTCCTCGCTGTGGGCGGCCGTGGTGGAGTAGTCCGGAAGGGACGTCTTTCCTTTCTTGGGCGTCCCAGCCTTCCCCTCCGGGGCGGCTTTTCTCTTCTTCTCCCTCTAGTGCGGGGAGGTGGAATTTCTTCTTGATTCCCCCCGCCTCTGCGAGGGGAATCTGTCTCATCGTCATCGGACGACAGGGGTATAACGGCCTTGCGCCGAGGGCCTTTTCCGGCCCCCTGGCCCGCCTCTCCGGGCCCCTCATCCTTTTCGGATGGGGCGGCTCCTTCTTCTTCTTCTTCTTCTTCTTCCTCCTCTTCGGGGGAGGAGTGCGCCTCGTCGTCTTCGGACGAGGCTTCTGATGCAACCTTACGCCGGAGACCCTTCCTGGTCCCCGGGGCCTTCTTTTCGGCCTTCTTCACCGACACCTTGTAGGGTGCCGGGACTAGCATCTCCGTCAGGAGAGAATCAGCTGGATCTTCTGGCAACGGAGCCGGACAGTCAATCCGCTTCGCTGTCTTCACATAATCCTGAGGCAAATATACACAAATACTTAAGACTCCCCCATGAATGTATTGGGAAAAAACCGAACCCGGTGGTAGTCCCAAAACTCACCGGACATGGGGGCCTTGCTGCATGAAGTCCGCGGTCCTCAGATGTGGGAGGAGGTATTTCGGAGGCCTTAAACAACTCCTTCCACGTGTCTTTGTGTTTCATGCCATAGAGCCTCTGAAGCGTCTGGTGTTCGGTCGGGAAGAACTCCCACAGATTGAATGCCCGCCTTTGGCACGGCAGAATCCGGGGAACGAGCATGACCTGGATCACGTTGACAAGCTTGATGTTCTTGTCCTTCATGCTCTTGATGCAGGTTTGGAGTCCGGCCAGCTCTGTAGGTTCACCCCAAGTCAGGCCCTTCTTTTCCCAGGAGGTGAGCCGCATGGGGGCTCCGGATTGGAACTCGGGGGCCGCCGCCCAGTTGGCGCCGCGCGGCTCGGTGATGTAGAACCACCCCGATTGCCACCCTTTTACGGTCTCCGCAAAGGAGCCGTCCAGCCAGGTGACGTTAGGCATCTTGCCCACCATGGCCCCTCCGCACTCCGCTTGCTGGCCGCGTACAATATTCGGCTTCACACAGAAGATTTGCAGCCACGGGCCGAAGTGAGGCCGGATGCGGAGGAAAGCCTCGCATACGATGATGAACGCCGAGATGTTGAGGATGAAATTTGGGGCAAGATCGTGGAAATCTAGCCCATAGTAGAACATGAGCCCGCGGACGAAGGGGTGAAGTGGAAACCCCAGTCCACGAACGAAGTGGGCGACGAACACGACCCTCTCGTGGGGTCCCGGGGTCGGGATGACCTGCCCAGCGTCCGGTAGCCGGTGCGCTATGTCTGCGGCCAAGTATCCGGCGCCCGAAGATTTGCTATATGCTTCTCCTGGACGGTGGAAGCCTCCCACTTGCCTCCTACTCCGGACATGTTTAGCTGTGCGGAGAAGACTTGGGCTTGGGCGCTGGAGCTCGAGGGGGCAAGAGTGGGCAAATGAGGAAGAAGGCGTGGGTAAAAATGGGGAAATCTTATCCCTTTATAGAGGCGACGAAAGCGGTGTGCCTCCCCACTTGCCCGTTGGAAAATGCTTGCTTCCCAAGCGCCACGATTGATGATGTGGTGGGATTACCCATACCCATTGATGAGAATCCCGTAATGAGGGGACATGATCTCTGATTTGACAAGACGTGTCAACGAAACCGCCTCGCAATATGCGTTGTGGCTGGTTGTGGGAAAACGGTTCCAATAATGACCCGACCGTGATGACATCTTGTGTTGCCTAAAAAGTTGTCAGCATATTGCATTTGTGAAATACCATTCTCTCTACAGTGGCATGTGAAGATCATTTTGTGGATCCGGACACGGTTCATGTGTTCGATAATTACCTTGGAGTATTCGGAGGAGGAACCCGCCCTGCAATGCCGAAAACAAGATCATGCCACGGACTCATCGTCATTGAAGCCTGGTTCAGGAGACTCTTGAGGAGTCCTGGATTATGGGGTATTCGGACGGCCGGACTATGTACAACGTCCGGACTATTGAAGCGTGAAGATAAAAGACTCAAGACTTCGGCCCGTGTCCGGATGGGACTTTCCTTGGCGTGGAAGGCAAGCTTGGCGATCCGGATATTATATTTCCTTCCTTGTAACTGACTCCATGTAAACCCTAGCCCTCTCCGGTGTCTATATAAACCGGAGAGGTTGGTCCTTAGAAGGCCGATCACAATTACATTCATACCATCATAGGCTAGCTCTTAGGGTTTAGCCTCTACGATCTCGTGGTAGATCTACTCTTGTACTACCCATATCATCAATATTAATCAAGCAGGAAGTAGGGTTTTACCTCCATCGAGAGGGCCCGAACCTGGGTAAACATCTGTGTCCCTTGCTTCCTGTTACAATCGGCCTTGACGCATAGATCGGGACCCCCTACCCGAGATCCGCCGGTTTTGACACCGACAATGGCCTCTCCGGGATACTCCTCCATGGCCACCGGTGATGATGGCCCCCTCCGACAGGGTGCCAGAGAGGGACTAGATTGATTTCTTGTGGCTACAGAGGCTTGCGGCGGCAGAAATTCCAATCTAGGTTAATTTCTGGTGGTTTCTGTATTTATAGGAATTTTTGGTGTCGGTCTCACATCCAGGAGGTGCCCGAGTCGTCCATGAGGTAGGCCCACGCGCCTGGGGGGGGGGGTGGGTGCGCCCCCACCCTCGTGGACGCCTCGGGACTCCTCTGGCCCAACTCTTTTACTCCGGGGTCTTCTTTTGGTCCATTAAAAATGGTCACAAATTGGCGCGTCAATTGGACTCCGTTTAATATTCCTTTTCTGTAAAACTCAAAAACAAGGAAAAAAAGCGGCACTTTGGGCTCTAGGTTAATAGGTTAGTCCCAAAAACCATATAAAATAGCATATAAATGCATATAAAACATCCAAGATTGATAATATAATAACATGAATACTTCATAAATTATAGATACGTTGGAGATGTATCAGCATCCCCAAGCTTAATTTCCGCTCGTCCTCGAGTAGGTAAATGATAAAAGAAATAATTTATGAAGTGTGAATGCTAGAAAGTGCACAAGTTTGATCAATGATAGTTCCAGTCACTTTTTCTAGCATCATTATATGTCATATCAGTGGCTCATCTTCATAAAACTTTTCATGATCAAGTAACAAGCTATTCACGTGTTAAAGTATAGATCATAACCTTTCTTGAAACTAACAAACTATATTATTAGTCATCAAACAATCGCAATTCATCTTATTTTCAGGAAGGGTCTATGTCAGAGCTCTGATTTAGCAAACTCCACATACTCAACTATCATTTAATCTTTCACAATTGCTAACACTCATGTGATATTTATGGGTTCAAGGTTTTAATCAGACACAGAGAAAGATAGGGGCTTGTAGTTTCGCCTTCCAACCTTTTACCTCAAGGGTAATGTCAACAATAATAACTCATGAAAACCTACATCCAAGTAGATATATATATATATATATATATATATATATATATATATATATATATATATATATATATATATATATATATCCGGATCGCTCCAACACAACGTGCTTGCCAAAGGAAAAACTCTAAAAAGGAAAGGTGATGAACACCCTGACTCTTGCATAAGGTAGAAGATAAAAGTAAAAGATAGGCCCTTCGCAGAGGGAAGCAGAGGTTGTCATGCGCTTTTAAGGTTGGATGCACAAAATCTTAATGCAAAAGAACGTCACTTTATATTGCCACTTGTGATATGGACCTTTATTATGCAGTCTGTCGCTTTTATTTCTTCCATATCACAAGATCGTATAAAGCTTATTTTCTCCACATTAATAGATCATACAATTTAGAGGGCAATTTTTATTGCATGCACCGATGACAACTTACTTGAAGGATCTTACTCAATACATAGGTAGGTATGGTGGACTCTCATGGCAAAACTTGTTTTAAGGGATGTTTGGAAGCACAAGTAGTATCTCTACTTGGTGCAAAGAATTTGGCTAGCATGAGGGGGAAAAGCAAACTCAACATGTTGGATGATCCACAATATACTTTATTTCGGATATAAGAAAACATGACTCATTACGTTGTCTTCCTTGTCCGACATCAAACTTTTAGCATGTCATATTTTAATGAGTGCTCACAATTACAAAAGATGTCCAAGATAGTATATTTATATGTGAAATCTCTCTTCCTTCAATATTCTTTCATGAATTGTTCAAGTGACCAATTCTACGTTTGCTAACTTTCAATAAGTTTACTACCTATACTTATTCTATGTGAAGTCATTACTCCCCACGGTATAAGCATATGAAACATATATAAATTCAGATTTATGATATTGAATTTTTGAACCATTTACCCATAGGATATACGTGAAGCACGTGAGTAAATGACAAACTACTCCAAAAGATAATAGTGAACGACACTAAGTAGTCAAATAATTTACTAGCCATGGGAGGATTATTTTTCATTTAATAATTCAGATCCAATGACTTTATTCAAACAGCAAGTAAAATTGAAAATACGCTCCAAGCAAAACACATATCATGTGACGAATAAAAATATAACTCCGAGTAAGGTATATCGATAGTTATGAAGACGAAAGAGGGGATGCCTTCCGGGACATCCCCAAGCTTAAGCGCTTGAGTCTTCCTTGAATATTACCTTGGGGTGCCTTGGGCATCCCCAAGCTTAGGGTATTTCCACTCCTTATTCTCCTCATATCGATATCTCACCCAAAGCTTGAAAACTTCAATCACACAAAACTTAACGGAACTTCGTGAGATAGGTTAGTATGATAAAAAAGTAAACCATTAGCTTTGGTACTATCAAAGACAAGGTTAATAATTGTTTCCACACAATGTCTACTGAACCATATCATTTCTACAATTTATATTGAGAAATATAAGCCATAGAAACTAGAAAACAAGCAAACTATGCAATGAAAACAGAATCTGTCAGAAAATTATGATCTGAACAGAAACCATACTTCTGCTACTCCAAAAATTATGAAATAAATTGATGGACGTGAGGAATTTGTCTATTAATCTTCTGCAAAAATAATCAACTCAAAAGCACTCTTCTGTAAAATATGGTAGCTAATATCGTGAGCGCAAAGTTTCTGTTTAATTATAGCAAGATCACATTAACTTTCACCCAAGTCTTCCCAAAGGTCTTACTTGACACTTTATTGAAACAAAAGCTATAAAGCATGATTAATACAGTAACTTAATCATGTAAACACACAAAAACAGTAAGGGTAAATATTGGGTTGTCTCCCAACAAGCGCTTTTCTTTAATGACTTTTAGCTAGGCATGATGATTTCAATGATGCTCACATAAAAGATAAGAATTGAAACATAAAGAGAGCATCATGAAGAATATGACTAGCACATTTAAATCTAACAAACTTCCTATGCCTAGGGGTTTTGCGAACACATAATTTACACGAACAAGAATCAACTAGCATAGAAGGCAAAACAAGTATAACTTCAAAACTTTAAGCACATAGAGAGGAAACTTGATATTATTGCAACTCCCACAAGCATATATTCCTCCCTCATAATAATTTTCAGTAGCATGATGAATTAATTCAACAATATAACCATCACATAAATCATTCTTTTCATGATCTACAAGCATAGAAATTTTTCTACTCTCCACATAAGCAAAATTCTTCTCATTCGGAATAGTGGGATCACTAATCCCTAAAGTTGACACTCTTCCAAACCCACTTTAGATGATAGTATTGTTCATACTCCCAAAGATATAAGTGAAGTTCATGGAGCATTCTACAATTAATATAGACTAACCAATATCCAAGCTCAAAATGTATAAGTGAAGCACACGAAGCATTCTATAAAACCATACTCAAAAGATTTAAGTGAAGCACAAAGGGCAATTCTATAAGATCATACTTAAAAGATATAAGTGAAGCACATGGATCATTCTATAAATCGATGAAGAGATACCTCATACTGGCATGGTTCTTAAAGAAAAAGGAAAACACAAGGGACACAAATCATGTGAACAAAACAAAAACCAAGGTATACCGATAATTGTTGAAGAAGAAAGATGGGATGCCCACCGGGGCATCACCAAGCTTAGATGCTTGAGTATCCATGAAATATTTACTTGGGGTGCCTTGGGCATCCCCAAGCTTCAACTCTTGCCTCTCTTTATTCTTCTCACATCGGTAACTCCTCGTTCTTCGAACACTTCATCCACAAAAACTTTGTGAGATCCGTTAGTATACTAAAGCAAATCACTACCTTTAGGTACTGTTTCAAACTCATTCCAATTTCATATTAGAACTATATATAATGTATTCCAACTTCACCATGGTTCATACCCCCCGATACTACCCACAGATTCATCAAAATAAGCGATCAACACATAGAAAACAGAATCTGTCCAAAACAGGACAGTCTGTAGTAATCTGGAGGTTTAGTAAACTTTTTTAACTACAAAAATTATGCAATAAATTTGAAAATTTGAAAAATTTCTACAGAAGTAATTTGCAAAAAGTTCTAGACCCATTTGACCTTCCAGTAAAAAATGTAAATTCACGCACTACAGCCAAAGTTTATGTTTTTGTACTGCACATAGTAAACAAGCAATCTAATCATCCTAAAACCAAAGCTTGGCACATTATTTTTATGATACAATGGATATACACAAGGGGATAATATTTACAGAGAAACTTCCATGAAAAATTCTACATTTCTTCCGTGAGCATGAACACAAGTGCTCAAGGTCGACCCTCACTTCTTCAATGCATAACTTTCCAATCACTTCTCTTTTTTTTGAAAAACTTTTTAGGCATGAGAGGCAAGTAATTTTTTTTGTATTTTCATTCTTTTGAAAAAAAATCATATGTTTCACCCACAACTAAACAGAAACAAAAAGGAAAAACAAAATCTACTTAGTGAAGAAAGCAAACAAGCACACACGAGAATATCAAACCCACGCTATCGCTCCCCGGCAACGGCGCCAGAAAAGAGCTTGATAATCCCCAAGTGCAGGGAATCATCGTAGCATTTTCCAAAGGTGGAAGTGATAAGTATGGAGTGTCGAACCCACAAGGAGCTAAAGTTAAGATCAATATTCTCTCAAGCCCTATCTGCCACTGATACGACTCTACGTACACCGGACGTTTGCTTCCAACTAGCAACGAGAAATAAAACTACGTTGTGGGTATGAAGAGGATAACTTTGTATGGTATCGAAGAGCTAAAACATAAAAGTATGTGCTTCTATCATAAAGTTAGAATATAATACTAAATATCATAAATAGCGAGTGTGGAATAATGATGGATCGGTGTGCGGAATTTTCCTAGGCAATTATTAACAAGACCGGTAGTCGTCATTGCAATTTCATATGAGGGAGAGGCATAAGCTAACATACTTTCTCTACTTGGATCATATGCACTTATGACTGGAACTCTAGCAAGCATCCGCAACTACTAAAGATCATTAAGGTAAAACCCAACCATAGCATTAAAGCATCAAGTCCTCTTTATTCCCATACACAACAACCCCCTTACTCGGGTTTGTGTTTCAGTCGCTCACCAACCCATTATAAGCGAATCATGAACGTATTGCAACACCCTACAGCGGGAATCCCTCACGCTTGCGTGACACGGAGGGCACCATAGGACAGCACCAAAATAAAACATACAAGTCGTACCAATCTAGATCATCAATCAACGCAAAGACAAAGGATATCTACTCAAAACATCATAGGATGGCAACACATCATTGGATCATAATATGTGGCATAAAGCACCATGTTCAAGTAGGGATCACAGTGGGGTGCGGGAGAGTGGATCGCGTAAAAGAGATGATGATGGTGATGGTGATGGTGATGGTGATGTTGATGAAGACAATCACCGCGGCGATGATTCCCCTCTCTATGGCACTCCGGTGCCACCAAGAGAGAGGAGGAGAGGTTCTCCCCCTTGTGCTTCCTCCTCCATGGCCTCCCCCCCTAGATGGGGAAAGGTTCTCCCTCTGGTCCTTGGCCTTCATGGCGATAATGGCCTCTCCGGGATACTCCTCCATGGCCACCGGTGATGATGGCCCCCTCCGGCAGGGTGCAAGAGAGGGCCTAGATTGATTTCTCGTGGCTACAGAGGCTTGCGGTAGCGGAACTTCCGATCTAGGTTAATTTCGGGAGGTTTCTGTATTTATAGGAATTTTTGGCGTCGGTCTCACGTCAAGGAGGTGCCCGAGTCGTCCACGAGGTAGGCCCACGCACCTGGGGGGGTGGGCACGCCCCCCACCCTCGTGGACTCCCCGGGACTCCTCTGGCCCAACTCTTTTATTCCGAGGTCTTCTTTTGGTCCATAAAAAATCGTCAAAAATTGACACGTCAATTGGACTCCATTTGATATTCCTTTTCTGTAAAACTCAAAAACAAGGAAAAACCATAAACAGGCACTGTGCTCTAGGTTAATAGGTTAGTCCCAAAAACCATATAAAATAGCATATAAATGCATATAAAACATCCAAGGTTGATAATATAATAGCATGAATACTTCATAAATTATAGATACGTTGGAGACGTATCAGTAGCCTCCTTTTGTGAATCTTTTGCTACTCATGTTGATCTCCCTAAAGAGAAGTGGTTTAAATATCACCCACCTATTAAAGAAGAAATTAAAGAACCGGTACTAGCTAAAGAAGAAACTATTATTTATAATGTTGATCCAGTTGTTCCTACTGCTTATATTGAGAAACCACCTTTCCCTATTAGGAAAAAGGAACATGCTAAAGTTTCTACTGTGGTCAACAAAAGTTATATTAGAACACCTAAACCTGATGAACAAATTAAAGTAGAACCTAGTGTTGCTATGGTTAAAGATCTCTTGGAAGAAGATATAGATGGGCATGTTATTTACTTCTGTAATGAAGCTACTAGAATTGTTAAACCTAATAAAAAGGATAAACATAGACCTTTTGTTGGCATGCCCGTTGTCTCAGTTAAAATAGGAGATCACTGTTATCATGGTTTATGTGACATAGGTGCTAGTGTGAGTGCTATTCCTTACACTTTATATCAAGAAATTATGAATGACATGGCACCCGCAGAGATAGAAGACATAGATGTTACTATTAAACTTGCTAATAGAGATACTATATCACCAATGGGGATTGTTAGAGATGTTGAAGGCTTGTGTGGGAAAATAAAATACCCTACTGATTTTCTTGTTCTTGGTTCCCCACAAGATGACTTTTGTCCCATTATCTTTGGTCGACCTTTCTTGAACACCGTCGATGCTAAAATAGACAGTGAGAAACTAACTATCAGTGTTAGTTTTGGTGATGAGTCTCATGAGTTTAATTTTTCCAAGTTTAGTAGAAAGCTTCATGAAAAAGAATTGCCTAGTAAGGATGACATAATTGGTCTTGCTTCTATTGTTGTGCCACCTACTGATCCAATAGAATAATATTTGCTAGACCATGAAAATGATCTACATATGCATGAAAGAAATGGAATAGATAAGATTTTCTTTGAACAACGTCCTCTGCTTAAACACAATTTGCCTATTGAATCTCTAGGAGGTCCTCCTCCACCTAAAGGTGATCCTGTGTTTGAATTAAAACGATTACCTGACACTTTTAAATATGCTTATCTTGATGAAAAGAAGATATATCCTGTTAATATCAGTGCTAACCATTCAGAACATGAAGAAGAAAGATTATTGAAAGTTCTAAGGAAGCACCGAGCTGCTATTGGATATACTCTTGATGATTTAAAGGGCATTAGTCCCACTCTATGTCAGCACAAGATTAATATGGAACCTGATGCTAAACCCGTTGTTGATCACCAACATCGGTTAAATCCAAAAATGAAGGAAGTGGTAAGAATGGAAATCTTAAGCCTTCTGGAAGCAGGTATAATCTATCCTATAGCTGACAGTAGATGGGTAAGTCCCGTTCATTGTGTCCCTAAGAAAGGAGGTATTACTATTGTTCCTAATGATAAGAATGAACTTATTCCTCAAAGAATTGTTACAGGGTATAGAATGGTAACTGATTTTAGAAAATTTAAGCAACTAGAAAAGATCATTACCCACTGCCTTTTATTAATCAAATTCTAGAAAGATTATCTAAGCACACACATTTTTGCTTCCTTGATGGATATTCTGGTTTTTCACAAATACCAGTTTCTCAACCCAATCAAGAAAAGACCACTTTCACTTGTCCCTTTGGAACTTATGCTTATAGATGCATGCCTTTTGGTTTATGCAATGCACCTGCTACCTTTCAAAGATGTATGACTGCTATGTTCTCTGACTTTTGTGAAAAGATTGTTGAGGTTTTCATGGATGACTTCTCCGTTTATGAGAAGTCTTTTGATGATTGTTTAAGCAATCTGGATCGAGTTTTGTAGAGATGCGAGCAAACAAATCTTGTCTTGAATTTGGAGAAGTGCCACTTTATGCTTAATGAAGGTATTGTTTTGGGCCATAAAATTTGTGAAAGAGGTATTGAAGTGGACAAAGCTAAGGTTGATGCAATTGAGAAAATGCCATGCCCTAAAGATATCAAAGGTATTCGTAGTTTCCTAGGTCATGCTGGTTTCTATAGGAGATTTATCAAAGACTTTTCTAAAATTTCTAAGCCTCTTACAAATCTTTTGCAAAATATGTTCCTTTTGTTTTGATGATGATTGCTTAGAAGCCTTCGAAACACTCAAGAAATCCTTAATTTCTGCACCTGTAGTTCAGCCACCTGATTGGAACTTGCCTTTTGAAATTATGTGTGATGCTAGTGATTATTCTATTGGTGTTGTTCTAAAAGAGTTGATAAGAAACAGAATGTTATTTATTATGCTAGTAAAACTCTAGATAGTGCTCAACAAAATTATGCTACTACTAAAAAGGAATTCCTAGCAATGGTGTTTGCTCGTGATAAATTTAGATCTTACATTGTTGATTCAAAAGTAATTGTTCACACCGATCATGCTACTATCAAATATCTTATGGAAAAGAAAGATGTTAAACCTAGACTTATTCGATGGGTTGTCTTTCTACAAGAATTTTATTTACATATCACTGATAGAAAAGGAGCTGAGGACCCCGTAGCTGATAACTTGTCTAGGCTTGAGAATGTGCTTGATGACCCACTACCTATTGATGATAGTTTTACTGATGAGCAGTTAGCTACAATAAATGTTGCTCATAACACTCTTTGGTATGCTGACTATGCTAATTACATTGTTTCTAAATATTTACCACCTAGTTTCACGTACCAACAAAAGAAAAAACTCTTCTTGAAGGAAATATGCCCTAGAGGCAATAATAAAGTTATTGTTTATTTCCTCATATCTGATAAATGTTTATTATTCATGCTAGAATTGTATTAACCGGAAACATAATACATGTGTGAATACATAGACAAACATAATGTCACTAGTATGCCTCTACTTGACTAGCTCGTTAATCGAAGATGGTTGAGTTTCCTAGCGATGGACATGAGTTGTCATTTGATTAACGGGATCACATCATTAGGAGAATGATGTGATTGACTTGACCCATTCCGTTAGCTTAGCACTTGATTGTTTAGTATGTTTCTATTGCTTTCTTCATGACTTATACATGTTCCTATGACTATGAGATTATGCAACTCCCGTTTACCGGAGGAACACTTTGTGTGCTACCAAACGTCACAATGTAACTAGGTGATTATAAAGGTGCTCTACATGTGTCTCCAAAGGTACTTGTTGAGTTGGCGTATTTCGAGATTAGGATTTGTCACTCCGATTGTCGGAGAGGTATCTCTGGGCCCTCTCAGTAATGCACATCATTATAAGCCTTGCAAGCAATGTGACTAATGAGTTAGTTGTGGGATGATGCATTACAGAACGAGTAAAGAGACTTGCGGTAACGAGATTGAATTAGGTATTGAGATACCGACGATCGAATCTCGGGCAAGTAACATACCGATGACAAAGGGAACAACGTATGTTGTTATGCAGTTTGACCGATAAAGATCTTCATAGAATATATAGGAGCCAATATGAGCATCCAGGTTCCGCTATTGGTTATTGACCAGAGACGTTTCTCTGTCATGTCTACATAGTTCTCGAACCCGTAGGGTCCTTGCAACGCTAAAGTTTGGTGACGATCGGTATTCTGAGTTTTTGTGTTTTGATGTACCGAAGGTAGTTCGGAGTCCCGGATATGATCACGGACATGACGAGGAGTCTCGAAATGGTCGAGGCGTAAAGATTGATATATTGGACGACTATATTCGGACACCGGAAGTGTTCCGAGTGATTTTGGGGAAAACCGGAGTACCGGGGGTTACTGGAACCCCCCGGGAGTTAATTGGGCCTCATGGGCCTTAGTGGGAGAAGAGGAGGGGCGGCCAGGGCAGCCGCGTTCCCCCTCCCCCTCTAGTCCGAATTGGACAAGGAGGGGGGCGGCGCGCCCCTCCCCCCTTTTTCCTTCTCCTCCTCTCTCCCTTCCATCCCTCTCCTACTCCAACAAGGAAAAGGAGGAGTCCTACTCCCCGTGGCGCGCCCTCCTCCTGGCCGGCTGCCTCCCCCCTTGCTCCTTTATATATGGGGGCAGGGGGCACCCTAGAATGCATAAATTGATCTGTTGATCTATTCCAGCCTTGTGCGGTGCCCCCCTCCACCATATTCCACCTCGGTCATATCGTAGCGGTGCTTAGGCGAAGCCCTGCGTCGGTAGCAACATCATCACCGTCATCACGCCATCGTCTTGTGAACTCTCTGTGAAGCTCTGCTGGATCGGAGTTCGCGGGACGTCATCGAGCTGAACGTGTGCTGAACTCGGAGGTGTCGTACGTTCGGTACTTGGATCGGTCGGATTGTGAAGACGTACGACTACATCAACCGCGTTGTGCTAACACTTCCGCTTTCGGTCTACAAGGGTACGTGGACAACACTCTCCCCTCTTGTTGCTATCCATCACCATGATCATGCGTGTGCGTAGGAATTCTTTTGAAATTACTAATTTCCCCAACAGTGGCATCCGAGCCTGGTTTTATGCGTTGATGTTATATGCACGAGTAGAACACAAGTGATTTGTGGGCGATACAAGTCATACTGCTTACTAGCATGTCATACTTTGGTTCGGCGGTATTGTTGGATGAAGCGGCCCTGACCAACATTACGCCAGACGCTTACGCGAGACTGGTTCTACCGGCGTGCTTTGCACTGCAATTGGTGGCGGGTGCCGGTTTCTCCAACTTTAGTTGAACCGAGTGTGGCTACACCCGGTCCTTGAGAAGGTTAAAACAACACTAACTTGACGAACTATCGTTGTGGTTTTGATGCGTAGGTAAGAAAGGTTCTTGCTCAGCCCGTAGCAGCAACGTAAAACTTGCAACAACCAAGTAGAGGACGTCTAACTTGTTTTTGCAGCATGTTGTGATGCGATATGGTCAAGGCATGCTGCTATAATTTATTGTATGAGATGATCATGTTTTGTAACCGAGTTATCGGCAACTGGAAGGAGCCATATGGTTGTCGCTTTGTTGTATGCAATAAAATCGCCCTGTAATTGCTTTACTTTATCACTAAGCTGTAGCGATAGTCGTAGAAGCAATAGTTGGCGAAACGACAATGATGCTACGATGGAGATCAGGCTGTCGCGCCGGTGACGATGGTGATCATGACGGTGCTTCGGAGATGGAGATCACAAGCACAAGATGATGATGGCCATATCATATCACTTATATTAATTGCATGTGATGTTTATCTTTTATGCATCTTATTTTGCTTTGATTGACGGTAGCATTATAAGATGATCTCTCACTAAATTTCAAGATAAAAGTGTTCTCCCTGAGTATGCACCGTTGCCAAAGTTCGTCGTGCCGAGACACCACGTGGTGATCGGGTGTGATAAGCTCTACGTTCATCTACAATGGGTGCAAGTCAGTTTTGCACACGCAGAATACTCGGGTTAAACTTGATGAGCCTAGCATATGCAGATATGGCCTCGGAACACTGAGACCGAAAGGTCGAGCGTGAATCATATAGTAGATATGATCAACATAGTGATGTTCACCATTGAAAACTACTCCATCTCACGTGATGATCGCACATGGTTTAGTAGATTTGGATCACGTGATCACTTAGATGATAAGAGGGATGTCTATCTAAGTGGGAGTTCTTAAGTAATATGATTAATTGAACTTGAATTTATCATGAACTTAGTACCTGATAGTATTTGCTTGTCTATGTTGATTGTAGATAGATGGCCCGTGTTGTTGTTACATTGACTTTTAATTCGTTCCTTGAGAAATCAAAGTTGAAAGATGATGGTAGAAATTACACGGACTGGGTCCATAACTTGAGGATTATCCTCATTGCTGCACAGAAGAATTACGTCTGGAAGCACCTCTGGGTGCGAACTCTGCTTGGTCTGGCCAGCGATGTTAAGAACGTCTGGCAGAGCAAAGCTGGTGACTGCTCGATAGTTCAGTGTGCCATGCTTTACGGCTTAGAACCAGGGCTTCAACGATGTTTTGAACGTCATGGAGCATATGAGATGTTCTATGAGTTGAAGTTAATATTTCAAGCAAATGCCCGGATTGAGAGATATAAAGTCTCCAATAAGTTCTACATCTGCAAGATGGAGGAGAATAATTCTGTCAGTGTACATATACTCAAAATGTGTGGGTATAACAATCACTTGATTCAACTGGGAGTTAATCTTACGGATGATAATGTCATTGACAGAATTCTTCAATCACTGCCACCAAGCTACAAGAGCTTCGTGATGAACTATAATATGCAAGGGAAGGATAAGACAATTCCCGATCTCTTCGCAATGCTAAAGGCTGCGAAGGTAGAAATCAAGAAGGAGCATCAAGTGTTGATGGTCAACAAGACCACCAGTTTCAAGAAAAAGGGCAAAGGAAGAAGGGGAACTTCAAGAAGAACATCAAACAAGTTGATGCTCAAGAGAAGAAACCCAAGTCCGAACCTAAGCCTAAGACTGAGTACTTCTACTGCAAGCAGACTGGACAATGGAAGCGGAACTGCCCCAAGTATTTGGCGGATAAGAAGGATGGCAAGGTGAACAAAGGTATATGTGATATACATGTTATTAATGTGTACCTTACTAGAGCTCGCAGTAGCACCTGGGTATTTGATACAGGTTCTGTTGCTAATATTTGCAAATCGAAACAGGGACTATGGATTAAGCGAAGACTGGCTAAGGACGAGGTGACGATGCGCGGGAAATGGTTCCAAAGTCGATGTGATCACCGTCGGCACGCTACCTCTACATCTACCTTCCGGATTAGTTTTAGACCTAAATAATTGTTATTTGGTGCCAGTGTTAAGCATGAACAATATATCTGGATCTTGTTTGATGCGAGACGGTTATTCATTTAAATCTGAGAATAATGGTTGTTCTATTTATATGAGTAATATCTTTTATGGTCATGCACCCTTGAAGAGTGGTCTATTTTTGTTGAATCTCGATAGTAGTGATACACATATTCATAATGTAGAAGCCAAAAGATGCAGAGTTGATAATGATAGTGCAACTTATTTGTGGCACTGCCGTTTGGGTCATATTGGTGTAAAGCGCATGAAGAAACTCCATACTGGTGGAGTTTTGGAATCACTTGATTATGAATCACTTGGTACTTGCGAACCATGCCTTATGGGCAAGATGACTAAAACGTTGTTCTCCGGAACAATGGAGCGAGCAACAGACTTGTTGGAGATCATACATACTGATGTATGTGGTCCGATGAATATTGAGGCTCGCGGCGGGTATCGTTATTTTCTCACCTTCACAGATGATTTGAGCAGATATGGGTATATCTACTTAATAAAACATAAGTTTGAAACATTTGAAAAGTTCAAAGAATTTCAGAGTGAAGTGGAAAATCATCGTAAAAGGAAAATAAAGTTTCTACGATCTGATCGTGGAGGAGAATATTTGAGTTACGAGTTTGGTCTACATTTGAAAAAATGCGGAATAGTTTCACAACTCACGCACCCGGAACACCACAGTGTAATGGTGTGTCCGAACGAAGTAATCGTACTTTACTAGATATGGTGTGATCTATGATGTCTCTTACTAATTTACTGCTATAGTTTTGAGGTTGTGCTTTAGAGACGGCTGCATTCACGTTAAATAGGGCACCATCGAAATCCGTTGAGACGATGCCTTATGAACTGTGGTTCGGCAATAAACCAAAGTTGTCGTTTATTAAAGTTTGGGGCTGCGATGCTTATGTGAAAAAGCTTCGACCTGATAAGCTCGAACCCAAATCGGAGAAATGTGTCTTCATAGGATACCGAAAGGAAACTATTGGGTCCACCTTCTATCACAGATCAGAAGGCAAGACATTCGTTGCTAAGAATGGATCCTTTCTAGAGAAGGAGTTTCTCTCGAAATAAGTGAGTGGGAGGAAACTAGAACTTGATGAGGTAACTGTACCTGCTCCCTTATTGGAAAGTAGTTCATCACATAAAGCGGTTCCTGTGACACCTACACCAAATAGTGAGGAAGCTAATGATATTGATCATGGAACTTCAGATCAAGTTACTACTGAACCTCGTAGGTCAACCAGAGTAAGATCCGCACCAGAGTGGTACGGTAATCCTATTCTGGAGGTCATGTTACTTGACCAAGGCGAACCTACGAACTATGAAGAAGCGATGGTGAGCCTAGATTCCGCAAAATGGCTTGAGGCCATGAAATCTGAGATGGATCCATGTATGAGAACAAAGTGTGGACTTTGGTTGACTTGCCCGATGATCGACAAGCCATAGAGAATAAATGGATTTTCAAGAAGAAGACTGACGCTGACGGTAATGTTACCGTCTACAAAGCTCAACTTGTTGAAAAGGTTTTCAACAAGTTCAAGGAGTTGACTACGATGAGACTTTCTCACCCGTAGCGATGCTTAAGTCTGTCCGAATCATGTTAGGAATTACCGCATTTTATGATTATGAAATTTGGCAAATGGATGTCAAAACTGCATTCCTGAATGGATTTCTGGAAGAAGAGTTGTATATGATGCAACCGGAAGGTTTTGTTGATCCAAAGGGAGCTAACAAAGTGTGCAAGCTCCAGCAATCCATTTATGGACTGGTGCAAGCCTCTCGGAGTTGGAATAAACGTTTTGATAGTGTGATCAAAGCATATGGTTTTATACAGACTTTTGGAGAAGCCTGTATTTACAAGAAAGTGAGTGGGAGCTCTGTAGCATTTTTGATATTATATGTGGATGACAGATTGCTAATTGGAAATGATATAGAATTTCTGGGTAGCATAAAAGGATACTTGAATAAGAGTTTTTCAATGAAAGACCTCGGTGAAGCTGCTTACATATTAGGCATCAAGATCTATAGAGATAGATCAAGACACTTGATAGGACATTCACAAAGCACATACCTTGACAAAGTTTTGAAGAAGTTCAAAATGGATCAAGCAAAGAAAGGGTTCTTACCTGTGTTACAAGGTGCGAAGTTGAGTCAAACTCAATGCCCGACCACTGCAAAAGATAGAGAGAAACTGAAAGATGTTCCCTATGCTTCAGCCATAGGCTCTATCATGTATGCAATGCTGTGTACCAGACCTGATGTGTGTCTTGCTATTAGCCTAGCGGAGAGGTACCAAAGTAATCCAGGATTGGATCACTAGACAGCGGTCAAAAACATCCTGAAATACCTAAAAAGGACTAAGGATATGTTTCTTGTTTATGGAGGTGACAAAGAGCTACTCGTAAATGGTTACGTCGATGCAAGCTTTGACACTGATCCGGACGATTCTAAATCACAAACCAGATATGTATTTACATTGAATGGTGGAGCTGTCAGTTGGTGCAATTCTAAACAAAGCGTCGTGGCGGGATCTACGTGTGAAGCGGAGTACATAGCTGCTTCGGAAGCAGCAAATGAAGTAGTCTGGATGAAGGAGTTCATATCCGATCTAGGTGTCATACCTAGTGCATAGGGTCCAATGAAAATCTTTTGTGACAATACTGGTGCAATTGCCTTGGCAAAGGAATCCAGATTTCACAAGAGGACCAAGCACATCAAGAGACGCTTCAATTCCATCCGGACCAAGTCCAGGTGGGAGACATAGAGATTTGCAAGATACATACGGATCTGAATGTTGCAGACCCGTTGACTAAGCCTCTTCCACGAGCAAAACATGATCAGCACCAAAACTCCATGGGTGTTAGAATCATTCTTGTGTAATCTAGATTATTGACTCTAGTGCAAGTGGGATTGAAGGAAATATGCCCTAGAGGTAATACTAAAGTTATTATTTATTTCCTCATATCATGATAAATGTTTATTATTCATGCTAGAATTGTATTAACCGGAAACATAATACATGTGTGAATACATAGACAAACGTAGTGTCACTAGTATGCCTCTACTTGACTAGCTCGTTAATAGAAGATGGTTGAGTTTCCTAGCCATGGACATGAGTTGTCATTTGATTAACGGGATCACATCATTAGGATAATGATGTGATTGACTTGACCCATTCTGTTAGATTAGCACTTGATCATTTAGTATGTTGCTATTGCTTTCTTCATGACTTATACATGTTCCTATGACTATGAGATTATGCAACTCCCGTTTAACGGAGGAACACTTTGTGTGCTACTGCTACCTCTTGAGCACTGCGTTGGATTTCCCCAAAGAGGAGAGGATGATGCAGCAAAGTAGTGTAAGTATTTCCGTCAGTTTTTGAGAACCAAGGTATCAATCCAGTAGGAGTCCACTCGCGAGTCCCTTGTACCTACACAAAGCGAATAGCTCCTCGCAACCAACGCGATTAGGGGTTGTCAATCCCTTCACAGTCACTTACGAGAGTGAGATCTGATAGAGATGATAGATAATATTTTTGGTATTTTTGATATAAAGATGCAAGGTAAAATAAAAGGCAAAAGTAAAAGCAAAGCAATAATAAAGTGATTGGATATTGATATGATGAGAATAGACCCGGGGCCATAGATTTCACTAGTGGCTTGTCTCAAGAGCATAAGTATTCTATGGTGGGTGAATAAATTACCGTTGAGCAATCGACAGAATTGAGCATAGTTATGAGAATATCTAGGTATGATCATGTATATAGGCATCACGTCCGAGACAAGTAGACCGACTCCTGCCTGCATCTACTACTATTACTCCACTCATCGACCGCTATCCAGCATGCATCTAGAGTATTAAGTTCAAGAAAACAGAGTAACGCCTTAAGGAAGATTACATGATGTAGAGGGATAAATTCATGCAATATGATAAAACCCCATCTTGTTATCCTCGATGGCAACAATACAATACGTGCCTTGCTGCCCCTCATCACTTTGGGAAAGGACACCGCAAGATTGAACCAAAAGCTAAGCACTTCTACCATTGCAAGAAAAACCCATCTAGTAGGCCAAACCAAACTGATAATTCGAAGAGACTTGCAAAGATAACCAATCATACATAAAAGAATTCAGAGAAGATTCAAATATTGTTCATAGATAATCTTGATCATGAACCCACAATTCATCGATCTCAACAACCACACCGCAAAAAGAAGATTACATCGAATAGATCTCCATGAGAGAGGGGGAGTACATTGTATTGAGATCCAAAAAGAGAGAAGAAGCCATCTAGCTACTAACTATGAACCCGAAGGTCTGAGGTAAATTACTCACACTTCATCAGAGGGACTATGGTGATGATGTAGAAGCCCTCCGTGGTGGATTCCCCTTAAAGAACTCGGAACGAGCCCCAAGATGGGATCTCGTGGATACAGAAAGTTGCAGCAGTGGAATTAGGTTTTCGGGTCCGTATCTGATCATTTGGGGGTACGTAGGTATATATAGGAGGAAGGAGTACATCGGTGGAGCTTCGAGGGGCCCACGAGGTAGGGGGCGTGCCCTAGGGGGGCACCCTCCACCCTCTTGACTGTCTCGTGGCTTTCTTGATGGAGGGTCCAAGTCTCCTGGATCTTATCTGATGAGCAAATCACGTTCCCGAAGGTTTCATTCCGTTTGGACTCCGTTTGATATTCCATTTCTTCGAAACACTGAAATAGGCAAAAAAAGCATCAATTCTGGGCTGGGCCTTCGGTTAATAGGTTAGTCCCAAAAGTAATATAAAGGTGGAAAATAAAGCCCAATATGGTCCAAAACAGTAGATAATATAGCATGGAGCAATCAAAAATTATAGATACGTTGGAGACGTATCAGGCATCCCCAAGCTTAATTCCTGCTCGTCCTCAAGTAGGTAAATGATAAAAAGAGAATTTTTTATGCGGAGTGCTACTTGGCATTTCAACGTAAATCTTCTTAATTGTGGTATGAATATTCAGATCCGAAAGATTCAAGACAAAAGTTCATATTGACATAAAAATTATAATACTTCAAGCATACTAACAAAGCAATTATGTCTTCTCAAAATAACATGGCCAAAGAAAGTTATCCGTACAAAATCATATAGTCTGGCTATGCTCTATCTTCACCACACAAAGTATTTAAATCATGCACAACCCCGATGACAAGCCAAGCAATTGTTTCGTACTTTTGACATTTTCAAAACTTTTTCAATCTTCACGCAATACATGAGCGCGAGCCATGGATAGAGCACTATACGTGCAATAGAATGGTGGTTGTGGAGAAGACAAAAGGAGGGGAAGATAGTCTCACATCAACTAGGCGTATCAACGGGCTATGGAGATGCCCATCAATAGATATCAATGTGAGTGAGTAGGGATTTCCATGCAATGGATGCACTAGAGCTATAAGTATATGAAAGCTCAACAAAAGGAACTAAGTGGGTGTGCATCCAACTCACTTGCTCACGAAGACCTAGGGCATTTTGAGGAAGCCCATCATTGGAATATACAAGCCAAGTTCTATAATGAAAAATTCCCACTAGTATATGAAAGTGACAAAATGAGAGACTCTCTATCATGAAGATCATGGTGCTACTTTGAAGCACAACTGTGGTAAAAGGATAGTCACATTGTCGCTTCTCTATTTTTCTCTCATTTTTTTTATTTGGGCCTTTCTCCTTTTTATGGCCACTTTTTTTTCTTTCCCTTTTTTTATTTTTCGTTCGGAGTCTCATCCCGACTTGTGGGGGAATCATAGTCTCCATCATCCTTTCCTCACTTGGGACAATGCTCTAAAAATTATGATCATCACACTTTTATTTTTCTTACAACTCAACAATTACAACTCGATACTTAGAACAAATTATGGCTCTATATGAATGCCTCCGTGATGTGCGGGATATGCAATGAATCAAGAGTGACATGTATGAAAGAATTATGAGCGGTGGCTTTGCCACAAATACGATATCAACTACAGATCATGCTAGCAATATGACAATGATGGGCGTGTCATAATAAGCGGAACGGTGGAAAGTTGCATGGCAATATATCTCGGAATGGCTATGGAAATGCCATGATAGGTAGGTATGGTGGCTGTTTTGAGGAAGGTATATGGTGGGTGTATGATACCGGCGAAAGGAGCGTGGTATTAAAGAGGCTAGCAATGGTGGAAGGATGGGAAAAAGTGCATATAATCCATGGACTCAACATTAGTCATGAAGAACTCATATACTTATTGCAAAAATCTGGAAGTTATCAAAGCAAAGTATTACGCGCATGCTCCTAGGGGGATAGATTGGTAGGAAAAGACCATCGCTCGTCCCCGACCGCCACTCATAAGGAAGACAATCAATAAATAAAGCATGCTCCGACTTCATCACATAACGGTTCACCATACGTGCATGCTACGAGAATCAAAAACTTTAACACAAGTATTTCTCAAATTCACAACTACTCAACTAGCATGACTCTAATATCACCATCTTCATATCTCAAAACAATTATCAAGTATCAAACTTTTCTTAGTATTCAACACACTCAAAAGAAAGTTTTACCAATCTTGAATACCAAGCATATTATTATTATTAAGCAAATTACCATGCTATTTAAGACTCTCAAAATAATCTAAGTGAAGCATGAGAGATCAATAGTTTCTTTAAAACAAATCCACCACCGTGCTCTAAAAGATATAAGTGAAGCACTAGAGCAAAACTATAAATCTCAAAAGATATAAGTGAAGCACATCGAGCAAAACTATAAAGCTCAAAAGATATAAGTGAAGCACATAGAGTATTCTATCCAATTCCAATTCATTTATGGCTCTCTCAAAAGGTGTGTACCGCAAGGATGATTGTGGAAAAATAAAAAGCAAAGACTCAAATCATACAAGACGCTCCAAGCAAAACACATATCATGTGGTGAATAAAAATATAGCTCCAAGTAAAATTACCGATGGAAGTAGACGAAAGAGGGGATGGCTTCCGGGGCATTCCAAAGCTTTGACTTTTGGTGTCCTTGGATTATCTTGGGGGTGCCATGGGCATCCCCAAGCTTAGGCTCTTGCCACTCCTTGTTCCATAATCCATCAAAAGATTTCACCCAAAACTTGAAAACTTCACAACACAAAACTCAACAGAAATCTCGTGAGCTCCGTTAGCGAAAGAAAACAAAAGACCACTTAAAGGTACTGTAATGAACTAATTATTTATTTATATTAGTGTTAAACCTACTGTATTCCAACTTCTCTATGGATTATAAACTATTTTACTAGCCATAGATTCATCAAAATAAGCAAACAACGTACGAAAAACAGAATCTGCCAAAAACAGAACAGTCTGTAGTAATCTGTAACTAACGCAAACTTAGGGAACTCCAAAAATTCAGCCAAAATAGGACGACCTTGGAAATTTGTTTATTGATCATCAGCAATTTGAATGACTATTTTATCACGTTCTGGTGAATTTTAATAATTGTTTTCGTGAACAGAAAGTTTCAGGAAATTACAGCAACATCAAATAACTATTATCCAAGAAGATCCTATAGGTTTAACTTGGCACAAACACTAATTAAAAGATAAAACCACATCTAAACAGAAGGTAGATGGATTATTTATTCCTAAACAGAAAGAAAAACAAAAAAAACAAAAAAATTGGGTTGCCTCCCAACAAGCGCTATCGTTTAACGCCCCTAGCTAGGCATAAAAGCAAGGATAGATCTAGGTATTGCCATCTTTGGTAGGCAATCCATAAGTGGCTCTCATGATAGATTCATAAGGTAGTTTTATTTTCTTACTAGGGAAGTGTTCCATGCCTTTCTTTAATGGAAATTGGAATCTAATGTTCCCTTCCTTCATATCAATAATTGCACCAATCGTTCTAAGGGAAGGTCGACCAAGAATAATAGGACAAGAAGGATTGCAATCTACATCAAGAACGATGAAATCTACGGGCACATAATTCCTATTTGCGACAATAATAACATCATTAATTCTTCCCATAGGTTTCTTAATAGTGGAATCCGCAAGATGCAAGTTTAGAGAGCAATAATCAAAATCACGGAAATCTAACAAATCACACAAAGTTTTGGGAATAGTGGAGACACTAGAACCCAAATCACATAAAGCATAAAATTCATGACCCTTAATCTTAATTTTAATAGTTGGTTCCCACTCATCATAAATTTTTCTAGGGATAGAAACTTCCAACTCAAGTTTTTCTTCATAAGATTGCATCAAGGCATCAACAATATGTTTGGTAAACGCTTTATTTTGACTATAAGCATGAGGAGAATTTAGCATGGATTGCAACAAGGAAATACAATCAATTAAAGAGCAACTTTCATAATTAGATTCCTTGAAATCCAATATAGTGGGTTTAGCAACATCTAGGGTTTTATTCTTTTCAATCCCACTTTTATCAATTTCATCATCAAGATCTAAATACTCCGAATTTTTGGAACGCCTTCTAGGTAAAGGTGGGTCATATTCAGTTTCATCAAGATTCAAATTGCAAAACAAAGATTTAACAAGGGACACATCAATAACTTTTAGATCTTCATCTTGATTTTCATAGGGATTCGGTTTAGCGGCCATCTTATTGACTAAGGTAGCCTACTTATCCGAAATTTCAGCAGTCAAATTCTCAAGACGAGCAATTTGAGATCTTATACCATCAAATTCTTTAGACATACCATCGAGCTCTTTATTCATGTAACTCATAAAACTTTTTTGTTCCTTAAGCTCATTTCTGAAGAAATTATTATGCTCAAATTGCAAAACCATAAATCTCTTGCTTTCGATCTCTTCAATCTTTTAAGGTGGAGATTACCAAAACTAGGTAGAGCCATCGCGACAAGCAAGCAATCCAACACACGAGCAAACAAAAAGCAAGCGAGAAAAAGGCAAACGGAAAAGAGAGGGCGAATAAAAAGGCAAGGGTGAAGTGGGGGAGAGGAAAACAAGAGGAAAATGGCAAATAATGTAATGCGGGAGATAAGGGATTGTGATGGGTACTTGGTATGCTGACTTTTGCATAGACTCCCCAGCAACGACGCCAGAAATTCTTCTTGCTACCTCTTGAGCACTGCGTTGGATTTCCCCGAAGAGGAGAGGATGATGCAGCAAAGTAGCGTAAGTATTTACCTCGGTTTTTGAGAACCAAGGTATCAATCCAAAGAGGAGGCCACGCCACAGTCCCTTGTACCTACACAAAGTGAATAGCTCCTCGCAACCAACGCGATTAGGGGTTGTCAATCCCTTCACGGTCACTTACGAGAGTGAGATCTGATAGAGATGATAGATAATATTTTTGGTATTTTTATATAAAGATGCAAGGTAAAATAAAAGGCAAAAGTAAAAGCAAAGCAATAATAAAGTGATTGGAGATTGATATGATGAGAATAGACCCGGGGGCCATAGATTTCACTAGTGGCTTCTCTCAAGAGCATAGGTATTCTATGGTGGGTGAACAAATTACTTTTGAGCAATTGACATAATTGAGCATAGTTATGAGAATATCTAGGTATGATCATGTATATAGGCATCATGTTCGAGACAAGTAGACCGACTCCTGCCTGATCTACTACTATTACTCCACTCATCGACCGCTATCCAGCATGCATCTAGAGTATTAAGTTCAAGAAAACAGAGTAACGCCTTAAGCAAGATGACATGATGTAGAGGGATAAATTCATGCAATATGATAGAAACCCCATCTTGTTATCCTCGATGGCAACAATACAATACGTGCCTTGCCGCCCCTCATCACTTTGGGAAAGGACACCGCAAGATTGAACCCAAAGCTAAGCACTTCTCCCATTGCAAGAAAAACCAATCTAGTAGGCCAAACCAAACTGATAATTCGAAGAGACTTGCAAAGATAACCAATCATACATAAAAGAATTCAGAGAAGATTCAGATATTGTTTATAGATAATCTTGATCATAAACCCACAATTCATCGGTCTCAACAAACATACCTCAAAAAGAAGATTACATCGAATAGATCTCCACGAGAGAGGGGGAGAACATTGTATTGAGATCCAAAAAGATAGAAGAAGCCATCTAGCTACTAACTATGGACCCGAAGGTCTGAGGTAAACTACTCACACTTCATCGGAGGGGCTATGGTGATGATGTAGAAGCCATTCATGGTGGATTCCCCTTCCGGCGGAGCTCCGGAACAGGCCCCAAGATGGGATCTCGTGGATACAGAAAGTTGCGGCAGTGGAATTAGGTTTTTGGCTTTGTATATGATCGTTTGGGGGTACGTAGGTATATATAGGAGGAACGAGTATGTCGGCGGACCTTCGAGGGGCCCACGAGGCAGGGGGCACGCCCTAAGGGGGGTGCCCTCCACCCTCGTTACCGCCTCGTGGCTTTCTTGACGGAGGGTCCAAGTCTCCTGGATCTTATCTGATGAGCAAATCACGTTCCTGAAGGTTTCATTCTGTTTGGACTCCGTTTTATATTCCGTTTCTTCGAAACACTAAAATAGGCAAAAAAACAGCAATTCTGGGTTGGGCCTCCGGTTAATAGGTTAGTCCCAAAAGTAATATAAAAGTGGAAAATAAAGCCCAATATGGTCCAAAACAGTAGATAATATAGCATGGAGCAATCAAAATTATAGATACGTTGGAGACGTATCAGCTACCAAACGTCCACAACGAATCGGGTGATTATAAAGGTGCTCTCTGGTGTCTCGAAGGTACTTGTTGAGTTGGCGTATTTAGAGATTAGGATTTGTCACTCCGATTGTCGGAGAGGTATCTCTGGGCCCTCTCGGTAATGCACATCACTATAAGCCTTGCAAGCAATGTGACTAATGAGTTAGTTGCTGGATGATGCATTACGGGACGAGTAAAGAGACTTGCCCGATGCTTGAGATTGAACTAGGTATTGAGATACCGATGATCGAATCTCGGGCAAGTAACATACCGATGACAAAGGGAACAATGTATGTTGTTATGCGGTTTGACCGATAAATATCTTCATAGAATATGTAGGAGCCAATATGAGCATCTAGGTTCCGCTATTGGTTATTAACCAGAGACATGTCTTGTTCATGTCTACATAGTTCTCGAAACCGTAGGGTCCGCACGCTTAAAGTTTGGTGACGATCGGTATTATGAGTTTTTGTGTTTTGATGTACTGAAGGTAGTTCGGAGTCCCGGATATGATCACGGACATGAAGAGGAGTCTCGAAATAGTCGAGATGTAAATATCAATATATTGGACGACTCTATTAGGACACCGGAAGTGTTCCGAGTGATTTTGGAGAAAACCGGAGTACCGGGGGGTTACCTGAACTCCCCGGGGAGTTAATTGGGCCTCATGGGCCTTAGTGGGAGAAGAGGAGGGGCGGCCAGGGCAAGGAGGGGGGCGCCACCCCCCTTTTTCCTTCTCCTCCACTCTCCCTTCCTTCCCTCTCCTACTCCAACAAGGAAAAGGAGGAGTCCTACTCCCGGTGGGAGTAGGACTCCCCCCTTGGTGCGCCCTCCTCCTGGCCGGCTGCCTCCCCCCTTGCTCCTTTATATACGGGGGTAGGGGGCACCCTAGAACACACAAGTTGATCTGTTAATCTATTACATCCATGTGCGGTGCCCCCTCCACCATATTCCACGTCGGTCATATAGTAGCGGTGCTTAGGCGAAGCCCTGCGTCGGTAGCAACATCATCACCGTCATCACGCCGTCGTGCTGAGGAACTCTCCTGTGAAGCTCTGCTGGATCGGAGTTCGCGGGACGTCACCGAGCTGAACGTGTGCTGAACTCGAAGGTGTCGTACGTTCGGTACTTGGATCGGTCGGATCGTGAAGACGTACGACTACATCAACTGCGTTGTGCTAACGCTTCCGCTTTCGGTCTACAAGGGTACATGGACAGCACTCTCCCCTCTCGTTGCTATGCATCACCATGATCCTGTGTGTGCGTAGGATTTTTTTTGAAATTACTACGTTCCCCAACTCTTCTATGATTTAAGACATTACTTTTGGGATGACCCCCTCTTTATAAAGAAGGAGTAGATGGTATTATTAGACGATGTGTACCTGAGCATGAAAAGGGACAAATCCCATGGAAATGTCACTTCGAAGCTTATGGTGGGCATCATGCTGGAGATAGAACTGCTCACAAGGTATTGCAATCTGGATTTTATTGGCCTACTCTCTTCAAGGATGCCCGTAAGTTCGTCTTATCTTGTGATGAATGCCAAATAACAGGTAATATCGGTAAGCGTCAAGAAATGCCGATGAATTATTCACTTGCTCTTGAACCATTTGATGTTCGGGGATTTGATTACATGGGACCTTTTCCTTCCTATAATGGGTATGCACATTTTTTGGTTGTTGTATCATGGTGATGCATAGCAACGAGAGGGGAGAGTGTCGTCCACGTACCCCCGTAGACCGTAATTGGAAGCGTTATGAGAACGTGGTTGATGTAGTCGTATGTCTTCACGATCCGACCGATCCAAGTACCGAACGCACGACACCTCCGAGTTCAGCGCACGTTCAGCTCGGTGATGTCCCATGAACTCTGATCCAGCAGAGCTTCAAGGGAGAGTTCCGTCAGCACGACGGCGTGATGACGGTGATGATGATGCTACCAACGCAGGGCTTTGCCTAAGCACCGCTATGATATGACCGAGGTGGATTATGGTGGAGGGGGGCACCGCACACGGCTAAAATATCAACTGATCAACTTGTGTGTCTTGGGGTGCCCCCCTGCCCCCGTATATAAAGGAGCAAGGGGGGAGGCCGGAGCCCCTGTGGCGCGCCAAGAGGAGGAGTCCTCCTCCTAGTGGGAGTAGGACTCCCCTTTCCTAGTCCCACTAGGAGGGGGAAGGAAGGAGTGTGAGAGGGGGAAGGCAAGGGGGCGCACCCCCTTCCTTGTCCTATTCAGACTAAAGGGGAGGGGGCGCGCGGCCTGCCCTGGCCGGTCCCTCTCTCTCTCCACTAGGGCCCATCAAGGCCCATTAACCCCCGGGGGCTTCCGGTAACCCCCCGGCACTCCGGTAAAATCCTGATTTCACCCGGAACCATTCCGATGTCCAAATATAGGCTTCCAATATATCAATCTTTATGTCTCGACCATTTTGAGACTCCTCATCATGTCCGTGATCATATCCGGTATTCCGAACTACCTTCAGTTCATCAAAACACATAAACTCATATTACCGATCATCACCGAGCGTTAAGCGTGCGGACCCAACGGGTTCAAGAACTATGTAGACATGACCGAGACTCGTCTCCGGTCAATAACCAATAGCGAAACTTGGATGCTCATATTGGCTCCTACATATTCTACGAAGAACTTTATCGGTCAAACCGCATAACAACATACGTTGTTCCCTTTGTCATCGGTATGTTACTTGCCCGAGATTCGATCGTCGGTATCTCAATACCTAGTTCAATCTCGTTACCGGCAAGTCTTTTTACTCGTTCTGTAATACATCTTTCCGCAACTAACTCATTAGTTGCATTGCTTGCAAGGCTTATAGTGATGTGCATTACTGAGAGGGCCCAGAGATACCTCTCCGATACTCGGAGTGACAAATCCTAATCTCGATCTATGCCAACCCAACAAACACCTTCGGAGACACCTGTAGAGCATCTTTATAATCACCCAGTTATGTTGTGATGTTTGATAGCACATAATGTGTTCCTCCGGTATTCGGGAGTTGCATAATCTCATAGTCATAGGAACATGTATAAGTCATGAAGAAAGCAATAGCAACATACTAAAGGATCAAGTGCTAAGCTAACGGAATGGGTCAAGTCAATCACATCATTCTCTAATGATGTGATCTCGTTAATCAAATGACAACTCATGTCTATGGCTAGGAAACTTAACCATCTTTGATTCTATGAGCTAGTCAAGTAGAGGCATACTAGTGACACTCTGTTTATCTATGTATTCACACATGTACTAAGTTTCCGGTTAATACAATTATAGCATGAATAATAAACATTTATCATGATATAAGGAAATATAAATAACAACTTCATTATTGCCTCTAGGGCATATTTCCTTCAGTCTCCCACTTGCACTAGAGTTAATAATCTAGTTCACATCGCCATGTGATTTAACACCAATAGTTCAAATCACCAGGTGATTAATATCCATAGTTCACATTGCCATGTGGCCAACAATCAAAGGGTTTACTAGAGTCAGTAATCTAGTTCACATAGCCATGTGATTAACACCCAAAGAGTACTAAGGTGTGATCATGTTTTGCTTGTGAGAGAAGTTTAGTCAATGGGTCTGCCAAATTCAGATCCATATGTATTTTGCAAATTTCTATGTCTACAATGCTCCGTACGGAGCTACTTTAGCTAATTGCTTCCACTTTCAATATGTATCTAGATTGAGACTTAGAGTCATCTGGATCAGCGTCAAAACTTGCATCGATGTAACCCTTTACGACGAACCTTTTGTCACCTCCATAATCGAGAAACATATCCTTATTCCACTAATGATAATTTTGACCGTTGTTCAGTGATCTACTCCTAGATCACTATTGTACTCCTTTGCCAAACTCAGTGTAGGGTATACAATAGATCTGGTATGCAGCATGGCATACTTTATAGAACCTATGGCTGAGGCATAGGGAATGACTTTCATTCTCTTTCTATCTTCTGCTGTGGTCGGGCTTTGAGTCTCACTCAATTTTACACCTTGTAACACAGGCAAGAACTCTTTTTTTGACTGTTCCATTTTGAACTACTTCAAAATCTTGTCAAGGTATGTACTCATTGAAAAAACTTATCAAGCGTCTTGATCTATCTCTATAGATCTTGATGCTCAATATGTAAGCAGCTTCACCGAGGTCTTTCTTTGAAAAACTCCTTTCAAATACTCCTTTATTCTTTCAAGAAAATTCTACATTATTTCCAATCAACAATATGTCATTCACATATATTTATCAGAAATGATGTAGTGCTCCCACTCACTTTCTTGTAAATACAGGCTTCACCGCAAGTATGTATAAAACTATATGCTTTGACCAACTTATCAAAGCGTATATTCCCACTCCGAGATGCTTGCACCAGTCCATAGATGGATCGCTGGAGCTTGCACATTTTGTTAGCACCTTTAGGATCGACAAAACCTTCTAGTTGTATCATATACAACTCTTATTTAATAAATCCATTAAGGAATGTAATTTTGACATCCATTTGCTAGATTTCATAAAATTTGGCAATTTGCTAACATGATTCGGATAGACTTAAGCATTGCTACGAGTGAGAAAATCTCATCATAGTCAACACCTTGAACTTTGTCAAAACCTTTTTTGACAAGTCTAGCTTTGTAGATAGTAACACTACTATCAGCGTCCGTCTTCCTCTTGAAGATCAATTTATTTTCTATGGCTTGCCGATCACCGGGCAAGTCAACCAAAGTCCACACTTTGTTCTCATACATGGATCCTATCTTAGATTTCATGGCCTCAAGCCATTTTGCGGAATCGGGGCTCATTATCGCTTCCTCATAGTTCGTAGGTTCGTCATGGTCAAGTAACATGACCTCCAGAACAGGACTACTGTACCACTCTGGTGTGGATCTTACTCTGGTTGACCTACGAGCTTCAGTAGTAACTTGATCTAAAGTTACATGATCATCATCATTAGCTTGCTCACTAATTGGTGTAGTAGTCACAGGAACTGATTCCTGTGATGAACTACTTTCCAATAAGGGAGCAGGTATAGTTACCTCATCAAGTTCTACTTTCCTCCCACTCACTTCTTTCGAGAGAAACTCCTTCTCTAGAAAGGATCCATTCTTAGCAACGAATATCTTGCCTTCAGATCTGTGATAGAAGGTGTACCCAACAGTCACTTTGGGTATCCTATGAAGACACATTTCTCCAATTTGGATTCGAGCTTATCAGGTTGAAGCTTTTTCACATAAGCATCGCAGCCCCAAATTTTAAGAAACGACAACTTTGGTTTCTTGCCAAACCACAGTTCATAAGGCGTCATCTTAATGGATTTAGATGGTGCCCTATTTAATGTGAATGCAGCCGTCTCTAAAGCATAACCCCAAACCGATAGCGGTAAATCAGTAAGAAACATCATAGATCGCACCATATCTAGTAAAGTACGATTACGACATTCGGACACACCATTACGCTATGGTGTTCCGGGTGGCGTGAGTTGCAAAACTATTCCACATTGTTTCAAATGAAGACCAAACTCGTAACTCAAATATTCTCCTCCACGATCAGATTGTAGAAACTTTATTTTCTTCTTACCATGATTTTCCACTTCACTCTGAAATACTTTGAACTTTTCAAATGTTTTAGACTTATGTTTCATCAAGTAGATATACCCATATCTGCTCAAATCATCTGTGAAGGTGAGAAAATAACGATACCTGCCGCGAGCCTCAACATTTATCGGACCACATACATCAGTATGTATGATTTCCAACAAATCTATTGCTCGCTCCATAGTTCCGGAGAACGGCGTTTTAGTCATCTTGCCCATGAGGCATGGTTCGCGAGTACCAAGTGATTCGTAATCAAGTAATTCCAAAAGTCCATGAGAATGGAGTTTCTTCATGCGCGTTACACCAATATGACCTAAACGACAGTGCCACAAATAAGTTGCACTATCATTATCAACTCTGCATCTTTTAGCTTCAATATTATGAATATGTGTATCACTACTATCGAGATTCATAAAAAATAGACCACTCTTCAAGGGTGCATGACCATAAAAGATATTACTCATATAAATAGAACAACCATTATTCTCAGATTTAAATGAATAACCGTCTCGCATCAAACATGATCCAGATATAATGTTCATGCTCAACGATGGCACCAAATAACAATTATTCAGGTCCAAACTAATCCCGAAGGTAGATGTAGAGGTAGCGTGCCGACTGCGATCACATCGACTTTGGAACCATTTCCCACGCGCATCGTCACCTCGTCCTTAGCCAATCTTTGCTTAATCCGTAGTCCCTGTTTCGAGTTGCAAATATTAGCAACAGAACCAGTATCAAATACCCAGGTCCTACTGCGAGCATTAGTAAGGTAGACATCAATAACATGTATATCACATATACCTTTGTTCAGCTTGCCATCCTTCTTATCTGCCAAATACTTGGGGCGATTACGCTTCGATGACCAGTCCCTTTGCAGTAGAAGCACTCAGTATCAGGCTTAGGTCCAGACTTGGGCTTCTTCACTTGAGGAGCAACTTGCTTGCCGTTCTTCTTGAAGTTCCCCTTCTTCCCTTTACCCTTTTTCTTGAAACTGGTGGCCTTGTTGACCATCAACACTTGATGCTCCTTGATTTCTACCTCCGCAGCCTTTAGCATCGCGAAGAGCTCGGGAATTGTTTTATCCATCCCTTGCATATTATAGTTCATCAGGAAGCTCTTGTAGCTTGGTGGCAGTGATTGAAGAATTTTGTCAATGACACTATCATCCGGAAGATTAACTCCCAGTTGAATCAAGTGATTGTTATACCCAGACAATTTGTGTATATGCTCACTGGCAGAACTATTCTCCTCCATCTTGCATCTGTAGAACTTATTGTAGACTTCATATCTCTCAATCCGGGCATTTGCTTGAAATATTAACTTCAACTCCTGGAACATCTCATATGCTCCCTGACGTTCAAAACGTCGTTGAAGTCCCGGTTCTAAGCCGTAAAGCATGGTGCACTAAACTATCAAGTAGTCATCATATCGAGCTTGCCAAACGTTCATAACGTCTGCATTTGCTCCTACAATCGGGTTGTCACCTAGCGGTGCATCAAGGACATAATTCTTCTGTGTAGCACTGAGAATAATCCTAAGATCACGGATCCAATCCGCATCATTGCTACTAACATCTTTCAACTTAGTTTTCTCTAGGAACATATCAAAAATAAAACATGGGAGCTAAACGCGAGCTATTGATCTACAACATAGATATGCTAATACTACCAGGACTAAGTTCATGATAAATTAATGTTCAATTAATCATATTACTTAAGAACTCCCACTTAGACAGACATCCCTCTAATTATCTAAGTGATCACGTGATCCATATCAACTAAACCATGTCCGATCATCACGTGAGATGGAGTAGTTTTCAATGGTGAACATCAGTATGTTGGTCATATCTACTATATGATTCACGCTCGACCTTTCAGTCTCAGTGTTCCGAGGCCATATCTGCATATGCTAGGCTCGTCAAGTTTAACCCGAGTATTCTGCGTGTGCAAACGTGGCTTGCACCCATTGAATGTGAACGTAGAGCTTATCACACCCGATCATCACGTGGTGTCTCGATAGGACAAACTTTTGCAACGGTGCATACTCAGGGAGAACACTTATACCTTGAAATCTAGTGAGAGATCATCTTATAATGCTACCGTCGATCTAAGAAAAATAAGATGCATAAAAGATAAACATCACATGCAATCAATATAAGTGATATGATATGGCCATCATCATCTTGTGCCTTTGATCTCCATCTCCAAAGCACCATCATGATCACCATCGTCACCGGTAGCGACACCTTGATCTCCATCATAGCATCGTTGTCGTCTCGCCAACTATTGCTTCTCGACTATCGCTACCGCTTAATGATAAAGTAAAGCAATTACATGGCGATTGCATTTCATACAATAAGCGACAACCATATGGCTCCCGCCGATTGCCGATAACTCTGTTACAAAAAATGATCATCTCATACAATAAAATATAGCATCATGTCTTGACCATATCACATCACAACATGCCCTGCAAAAACAAGTTAGACGTCCTCTACTTTGTTGTTGCAAGTTTTACGTGGCTGCTATGGGCTGAGCAAGAACCGTTCTTACCTACGCATCAAAACCGCAACGATATTTCGTCAAGTATGTGTTGTTTTAACCTTCAGAAGGACCGGGCTTAGCCACACACGATTCAACTAAAGTTGGAGAAACTGACAACCGCCAGCCACCTGTGTGCAAAGCACGTCGGTAGAACCAGTCTCGCGTAAGCGTACGCGTAATGTCGGTCCGAGCTGCTTCATCCAACAATATCGCCAAATCAAAGTATGACATGCTGGTAAGCAGTATGACTTGTATCGCCCACAACTCACTTGTGTTCTACTCGTGCATATAACATCCACGCATAAACCTGGCTCTGATACCACTATTGGGGAACGTAGTAATTTCAAAAAAATTCCTACGCACACGCAAGATCATGGTGATGCATAGCAACGAGAGGGGAGAGTGTCATCCACGTACCCTCGTAGACCGTAAGCGGAAGCGTTATGAGAACGTGGTTGATGTGGTCGTACGTCTTCACGATCCGACTGACCCAAGTAACGAACGCACGACACCTCCGAGTTCAGCACACGTTCAGCTCGGTGACGTCCCACGAACTCCGATCCAGCAGAGCTTCGAGGGAGAGTCCCGTCAGCACGACAACGTGATGACGGTGATGATGATGCTACCGACGCAGGGCTTCGCCTAAGCACCACTACGATATGACCGAGGTGGATTATGGTGGAGGGGGGCACCGCACACGGCTGAAAGATCAACTGATCAACTTGTGTGTCTTGGGGTGCCCCTGCCACCGTATATAAAGGAGCAAGGGGGAGGCCAGTCGGCCCTTGCAGGGCGTGCCAAGAGGAGGAGTCCTCCTCCTAGTGGGAGTACGACTCCCCTTTCCTAGTCCCACTAGGAGGGTGAAGGAATGACTGGGAGAGGGGGAAGGCAAGGGGGGCGCCCCCCCCTTTCCTTGTCCTATTCGGAGTCAAGGGGAGGGGGCGCATGGCCTGCCCTGGCCAGCCCCTCTCTCTCTCTCCACTAGGGCCCATCAAGGCCCATTAACCCCCGGGGGGATCCGGTAACCCCCCCCCCCCCGGGGGGACTCTGGTAAAATCCCGATTTCACCCAAAACCATTCCGATGTCAAAATATAGGCTTCCAATAAATCAATCTTTATTTCTTAAACATTTTGAGACTCCTCGTCATGTCTGTGATCATATCCAGGATTCCGAACTACCTTCGGTTCATCAAAACACATAAACTCATATTACCGATCGTCACCGAACGTTAAGCGTGTGGACCCTACGGGTTCAAGAACTATGTAGACATGACCGAGACTTGTCTCCGTTCAATAACCAATAGCGGAACCTGGATGCTCATATTGGCTCCTACATATTCTACGAAGATATTTATCGGTCAAACCGCATAACAACATACGTTGTTCCCTTTGTCATCGGTATGTTACTTGCCCGAGATTCGATCGTCGGCATCTCAATACCTAATTCAATCTCGTTACCGGCAAGTCTCTTTACTCGTTCTGTAATACATCATTCCACAACTAACTCATTATTTGCATTTCTTGGAAGGCTTATAGTGATGTGCATTACCGAGAGGGCCCAGAGATACCTCTCCGATACTCGGAGTGATAAATCCTAATCTCGATCTATGCCAACCCAACAAACACCTTCAGAGACACCTGTAGAGCATCTTTATAATCACCCAGTTATGTTGTGACGTTTGATAGCACACAAGGTGTTCCTCCGGTATTCGGGAGTTGCATAATCTCATAGTCATAGGAACATGTATAAGTCATGAGGAAAGCAATAGCAACATACTAAACGATCAAGTGCTAAGCTTACGGAATGGGTCAAGTCAATCACATCATTCTCTAATGATGTGATATCGTTAATCAAATGAGAACTCATGTATGTGGCTAGGAAACTTAACCATCTTTGATTCAACGAGCTAGTCAAGTAGAGGCATACTAGTGACACTCTATTTGTCTATGTATTCACACATGTACTAAGTTTCTGGTTAATACAATTCTAGCATGAATAATAAATATTTATCATGATATAAGGAAATATAAAAAACTTTATTATTGCCTCTAGGGCATATTTCCTTCAGAGGTGCCCCGGTATCGTACTTTTGCCTTTACTTATTTTAGTTTGATCTTTTGCTTTAGATGAATAAAAGTTTAGTCGATCCTTTCTTTCCAAGAGTTTGCTTAGTGATCTATCCTTGTAATCGTGTGCGAGATATATAATAATGTTTAGTTTGAGTTTTTGCTTTCTTTACTTTCATGTTGCAATAAAAAGAAAGGAAATAAATGAAAAAGATCGTATGCTAATGTTATGGTAGGTAATGACACAACATAAGGAAAAGTATAAGTAGGAAATTTTATTAGAGATTGACAAACATAGCATTGGTCAATGATGCAACTCATGAAAGAATTAATAAGGGAAGAGAAGATTCACATATAAATACACTATCGTAGAATTTTTTTGTGATTGTCAGTGCCCATCAAAATATTATATGCCAAAATTGTTGACGTTGGACAAGGAAGACAACTTAATGATTTATGTTTGTTCATATTCACATAGAAGTTATATTGGCATAGATCCTTTAACATGTGGTGCTTGCCCACTATCTTTGCTAGCCAAAAATTCTGCACCAAGTAGATATGCTACTTGTGCATCCAAAAACCCTTAAACCCAAATTTTATTTTCAGGAGTCCACCATACCTACCTAGGGATTGAGCAAGATCCCTCAAGTAAGTTGTTGTGCAATAAGGCAATAAAAATTGCTTCTAAAACTGAGAGATCATTTAGTGTAAGAGAAAATTGAGCGTTGTATGAACTTGTGATGGTGAAGAATAAAAACGATAGACTGCATAATAAAGGTTGCCATCACAAGGGGCAGTACAACGTGACGTTCTTTTGCACTAAGGGATTGAGCATACAAACAAATAAGTGCATGGCAACCTCTGCTTCCCTCTGCGAAGGGCCTATCTTTTACTTTTATGTATTTGCTTTTATGCAAAGAGTCAAAGTTTTTCTCTATATTCCTTTTTATTTTCTCCTTTGGTAAGCATCATGTGGTGAGGAAAGATCTAGGCACATATGTCCAGTTGAATATGGGTAGCATGAATTATTATTGTTAACATCACCCTTGAGGTGAATACGTTAGGAGGCGAAACTATAAGCCCCCATCTTTCTATGTGTCCGGTTGAAACGTTTTGCTCATGTGTATGTGGTGAGTGTTAGCAATTATAGAATACTATACGATGGTTGAGTATGTGTACTTGCCTAAAGGCTCCGATACGTGAACCTTCCTGAAAAGATGATGCATTGTAGTTGCAAAGTTAACTGAGAACATAGTTTGTTGGTTTCTAATAGAGTTTATGCTTTATACTTCGATAGTGTGATGAATTGTCACTTATTCATGAGAAGTCTATGATGAACGTTCTATGATAAGAGTCATATGTTCAAGTTTGTTGCTGTTATGGTAATCAACATGATGCTTCTATGTCCGTATTTTGTTTTTATCGACACCTCTCTCTCTCTAAGCATGTGGACATGTTTTTCGATTTTGGTTTTCTCTTGAGGACAAGCGAGGTCTAAGCTTGGGGGAGTTGATACATCCATTTTGCATCATGTTCCCTACTGTTATTAATGATGTTTTTATGCATAATAATGTTTTTTGGAGTAATTCTAGTGCATTTTCTCTCATAATGTGCAAGGTACACACAAAGAGGGAGAATTACGGTAGCTGGAAATATGCAGCTGGAAAAGCTACGTCAGGCTACCTATTCTGCACAACTCCAAACAAGCTGAAACTTTACGGAGAATTTTTATGGAATATATAAAGAATATTGGAGCCAATAAGTACCAGTGGGGGCCCACCAGGTGGGCACAACCCACCTGGGCATGCCAGGGAGCCCAGGCGCGCCCTGGTGGGTTGTGCTCACCTAGGCCCACCTCTGGTGCCCATCTTCTGGTATATAAGTCATTTTGACCTAGAAAAATTAAGGAGAGGACTTTTGGGATGGAGCGCCGCCGTCTCGAGGCGGAACTTGGGCAGGAGCTCTTTTGCCATTCGGCGGAGCGATTCCGCCGGGGGAACTTCCCTCCCGGAGGGGAAATCATCGTTGTCATCATCGCCAGCAACTCTCCCATCTTGGGGAGGGCAATCTCCATCAACATCTTCAGCAGCACCATCTCATCTCAAACCCTAGTTCATCTCCACTACAAGAAATTTGTTAATACATGATGGCCCTTGTCCGTCACCGATCAACCAAAAATTTTAATGTGTGCATGTCCATGATGGATTAAAATCGATCATGTATATCACGTCATAATTTAACATCCTACCTTCCATGACAGTTCTTGTCCGTCATGGATCTGCCCCAGGCCCGCCAAGCCCAAACTAGGCTGTGACGGAACAAACCGTCACCGATTTACATGACGTGGAAGCGACGTGGCGTCTACATGGATCTGACATGGAAGCCAACATGGCCCATATGTTAACCAACCCAATTAGGATTAGGGTTTTGGCCCAATAACCCATTAGATGTTTATTTGGTCCTGCGCGTTACCAACCTGTTTTCTGTCCAACCCATTAGCCCCTTTTTTAGTACAACATGTTTTCTCGCAGCACAATTTACAACATGACAGTGAAACTATATTCATTCAAAAAATAGCATCTGTTCACATGGCCATACAGAGTTCCAACAATCTAGTCTGATTTCAAAAAAGAGATCTTAATATCACAAGAATATCTAGAAAGCTCTATAAGCATATTATTTTCAAGTAACATAACTTCGATAAAAAATGTCATGCTAGCTGATTATAATCTCCAACACTACGCCACCGCTTTTGGGCAGTAATACGGGCCCAGGTAATTCCTGCTAAAAAACTTCAATCTCCAATAACATGGACTAGCTGCCAAACCTGCATAGAATCCAAAACAGATACAAAATTATAATTATAATAAGTTAGAACAGCTAGCTCCCAAATGAATCTACAGTAATTACATTGGTTGATTTCAAAGTAATCATCTGATTAGACAGCACTACTATATTAAGGTACCATGAAAATGTGGGCAAGGCACACTAAAAAATGACCAGATACAAGTTTAAAAAATGTTCTATAAATGTGACATTTTATCATACAAACATAGAAAGGTCAGCATCAAGTTAAAACAAAGGATGGTCAGATCATTTCATATTCACCAATTGCAACAAAAATCAAGTTTATATGCACCCTGTGAGTGCTTGGTTCCATACAATAAAATGTAGTCATAGTTAACAAAGCATGGAAATAGTAATACTGAAGGCATACTTTCTTCATCAATTAAAGATAATTTATGTCCAAAAACTTTCTTTTTACACGTAAAATAATAACACCAAAAGGAGACCATTATAGGCACTTAAATGATCCACTTAGTTATCTCATTATGTTAACAGTATAACTCTTTACTATGGCCCACTATTCACGAGCATCAGAAAACTTCAGTTAAGCACTTTGGAACAAAGATGAACATAATGGTTCAGATTTATTCTCATGCTTTCAAACCTTAACCTTCACATCTAGATTAACCACACCCAGGAATTGTGAAGAACAATAACATATGTTGGAAGAAAAAAAATGCATTCTCCCATTTACTTGGTGTGCTTTTCTTCCCCTCCTAATTCAACTACATATTTTACATAGTCAACCTTTACTTGCTGACAATAAATTGGTAAGCCTATTTTCTCTGGACTTTCAGCCTAAATTGTTTGAAATTTTGATGTTGTAGCATTGGCAGATGAAATTTTATACATGCCACTTCCTTCTTATTGTCTTTACAATAAAATGAATATAAGGGAAAGTATTACAAAAAAGGGTACACGACAATGAACCGACTAAAGTAATATCATGCTAAGAATGTTTAATATAAACTTTGTTAATGATATGCAAAAATATATTAACATGATTTTCTAAATGAACCTGAGTTGCTTTCTCTAAAGAGCCCTCACATGAAAATGTATAATGTAAATAATTCAAGGGAATATACCTATATCTCATTTTTTCCCTTTATTTTTGGTTGTACGCATAACATTTTAATTTAACGTAGCACACCATTGATTTATTGTTCTTTCTAGTAGGCTTTCACCAATGACGTGGTGTGAGTAATACCAAGAAATAGAGAATATGCTAGTAAAAACACTGAAATTTTGAGACTGAACAAATGCACTTGTAGCAGATCGAACACTCCTAAGCATAAAGAGAAATAATATACCATCTATTAGTAATCTTAAATAAAAGAACGCAATCTTCATTTCCATCGCTCCTTGAGATGGCAATTCTATGTACATGAATAGTACAGATCCATCACCTCTGCTGTAATAAGGGGAAAAACTCAGCATCAATTAAACTAGTAGCTTGCAAACCCATAGAAGAAGGGAAAACGAAATGATTATTTATAGAACTATATTATGAAGTCAGGTTTGCACAAGACATCAAGGCAGTAATGAAGTTCATACCATAGATAATGTAATTTTCTTCTTAGATACAGACTAAACTAATTTTGGTATATATATTCACCGAGCTGCACTAGACAACAAGGACAAAAAAAGAAATGCCTATGGAGAAAACACTAAGCAGAACATGTCGCCATGTTAGTACATTAACAGAAATCATGTCCCCAAGACCTATTTGATGAAATTATTCACCACACTTTGTTACACTGATTCACTGTATATTTTGATAGAAAATAAAATGCATGCATGTTGAACACTCGATTATATTGATTGATTTAGAGAACATAGGTACACCAAACTATTAGAAAAATCTAAACTGAATTAGATTTGGTATAGAACTAACTGAATTAGACCTTCATAGAACGTCACATGTGCAGCCGGTTGATGAACATGTGTGGTGTATCTCTACTTGATACCCTGCAGTGTACAAGATATAGAGAAAATTTAGTGCTAAAATATTTAGAGAGGAAGCACGCACACATAACACCCCAGCTGCTGCAAGCACGCACATCTCACTCGTAGACATGTTGGAGCCCTCGATTGCCACTGCCCCCGCTATGTCAACACACACGCACAACACACCCTACAAGTTGGAGAAGGAAGTAGCCATGCATCCTTACCTTCCAACCTTGCACATGAAAGGCTGGTACGGCTACCAACGTAGGCAAATGAACCAGCTATCGCAGCAGTAACACGAGGCCATGGTGTCGAGCAAGCCAAAAGAAGGGGCTGGAGCATTGATACGTCTCCAACGTATCTATATTTTTTTATCGTTCCATGCTATTATATTATCTGTTTTGGATGTTTAATGGGCTTTAATATGCTCTTTTATATTATTTTTTGGGACTAACCTATTAACCGGAGGCCCAGTGCCAATTATTGTTTTTTGCCTATTTCAGTGTTCCGCAGAAAAGGAATATCAAACGGAACGAAACCTTCGCGATGATCTTTCTTGGAAGAAACGCAATCCAGGAGACTTGGAGTGGAAGTCAGAGACGCAACGAGGCGGCCACGAGGTAGGAGGGTGTGCCCCCCACCCTTGTGGGCCCCTCGTAGCACCACTGGCCTACTTCTTTCGCCCATATATAGTCTTATATCCTGAAAACATCCAGTGCCACGAAACCACTTTTCCACTGCCGCAACCTTCTGTACCTGTGAGATCCCATCTTGGGGCCTTTTCTGGCGATCTGCTGGAGGGGGATTCCATCATGGAGGGCTTCTACATCAACACCATAGCCTCTCCGATGATGTGTGAGTAGTTTACCACAGACCTTCGGGTCCATAGTTATTAGCTAGATGGCTTCTTCTCTCTCTTTGGTTCTCAATGCAAATTTCTCTTTGATGTTCTTGGAGATCTATTCGATGTAATACTTTTTGCGGTGTGTTTGCCGAGATCCGATGAATTGTGGGTTTATGATCAAGATTATCTATGAACAATATTTGGTTCTTCTCTGAATTCTTATATGCATGATTTGATATCTTTGCAAGTCTCTTCAAATTATCGGTTTAGTTTGGCCTACTAGATTGATCTTTCTTGCAATGGGAGAAGTGCTTAGCTTTGAGTTCAATCTTGCGGTGTCCTTTCCCAGTGACAATAGGGGCAGCAAGGCACGTATTGTATTGTTGCCATTGAGGATAAAAGATGGGGTTTATACCATATTGCTTGAGTTTATCCCTCTACATCATGTCATCTTGCCTAATGCGTTACTCTTTTCTTATGAACTTAATACTCTAGATGCATGCTGGATAGCAGTCGATGTGTGGAGTAATAGTAGTAGATGCAGAATCGTTTCGGTCTACTTGACACGGACGTGATGCCTATGTTCATGATCATGCCTAGATATTCTTATAACTATGCGCTTTTCTATCAATTGCTCGGCAGTAATTTGTTCACCCACCATAATATATGCTATCATGAGAGAAGCCACTAGTGAAACCTATGGCCCCCGGGTCTATTTTATATCATATTAGTTTCCCATCAACTAGCCAATTTCTGTCGCCATTTATTTTGCAATCTTTACTTTCCAATCTATACAACAAAAATACCAAAAGTATTTATCTTATTATCATTATCAGATCTCACTTTTGCAATTGGTCATGAAGGGATTGACAACCCCTTTATCGCGTTGGTTGCAAGGTTCTTGATTGTTTGTGCAGGTACTAGGAGATTTGCATGTAGTCTCCTACTGGATTGATACCTTGGTTCTCAAAAACTGAGTGAAATACTTACGCTACTTTGCTTCATGACCCTTTCCTCTTCAAGGGAAAACCAACACATGCTCAAGAGGTAGCAAGAAGGATTTCTGACGCTGTTGAAGGCGAGATCTACGCTCAAGTCAAGACATACCAAGTACCCATCACAAACTCTTATCCCTCGCATTACATTATTTGCCATTTGCCTCTCATTTTCCTCTCCCCCACTTCCCCTTTGCCGTTTTATTCGCCCTTTTTCCATCCGCTTCTTTTCGCTTGCTTCTTGTGTGCTTGTGTGTTGGATTGATTGTTTGTCACGATGGCTCAAGATAATACTAAATTATGTGACTTTTCCAATACCAACAACAATGATTTTATTAGCACTCCGATTGCTCCTATTACCGGTGTTGAATCTTGTGAAATTAATGCTGCTTTGTTGAATCTTATCATGAAAGATCAATTTTCTGGCCTTCCTAGTGAAGATGCCGCTACCCATCTAAGCAACTTTGTTGATTTTTGTGATATGCAAAAGAATAAAGATCTGGATAATGATATTGTTAAATTGAAGCTATTTCCTTTTTCACTTAGAGATCGTGCTAAAACTTGGTTCTCTTCTTTGCCTAAAAATAGTATTGATTCATGGAATAAGTGCAAAGATGCTTTTATCTCTAAGTATTTTCCTCCCGCTAAGATCATCTCTCTTAGAAACGATATTACGAATTTTAAGAGACTTGATCATGAGCTTGTTTCACAAGCTTGGGAGATTATGAAATTAATGATACGTAATTGCCCTACACATGGTTAGAATCTATGGATGATTATACAAAAAATTTATGTCGGATTGAATTTTGCTTCTAGAAATCTTTTAGATTCGGCCGCGGGAGGCAATTTTATGGAAATCACTTTAGGAGAAGCTACTAAACTCCTAGATAATATTATGGTTAATTATTCTCAATGGCATACCAAAAGATCCACTAGTAAAAAGGTTCATGCGATAGAAGAGATTAATGTTTTGAGTGGAAAGATGGATGAACTTATGAAATTGTTTGCTAATAAGAGTGTTTCTTCTAATCCTAATGATATGTCTTTGTGCACTTTGATTGAGAATAATAATGAATCTTTGGATGTGAATTTTGTTGGTAGGAACAAATTTGGTAATAACGCGTATAGAGGAAACTTTAATTCTAGGCCGTTCCCTAGTAATTCCTCCAATAATTATGGTAATTATTAAAACAACTCTTATGGAAATTTTAATAAGTCGCCCTCTGATTTTGAGACTAGTGTTAAAGAATTTATGAATTCGCAAAAGAATTTCAATGCTTTGCTTGAAGAAAAATTGCCGAAGATTGATGAGTTGGCTAGGAACGTGGATAGAATTTCTCTTGACGTTGATTATTTGAAACTTAGATCTATTCCACATAAGCATGATATCAATTAGTCTTTCAAAGACATGAGAATTTCCATTGATGAGCGCAAAGAAAGAACCGCTAGGATGCGTGCTAAAAAAGATTGCTTTGTGAAAGCGTGTTCTTCTAGTTTTCATGATAATAATGATGAAGATCTAAAAGTGATTGATGTGTCTCCTATTAAATCTTTGTTTTCCAATATGAATCTTGATAAAGATGGTAATGGATATGAGTCAACTTTAGTTAAAAGGCATCCCAGTGATTCGGAGTTTTTAGATCTTGATGCTAAAATTAATAGAAGTGGGATTGAAGAGGTCAAAACTTTACATAGCAATGAACCCACTATTTGGATTTCAAGGAATTTAATTATGATAATTTATATTTGATAGATTGTGTTTCCTTGTTGCAATCCATGTTAGATTCTCCTCATGCTTATGATCAAAATAAAGCTTTTACTAAACATATCGTTGATGCTTTAATGCAATCCTATGAAGAAAAGCTTGAGCTAGAAGTTTCTATTCCTAGAAAACTTTATGATGAGTGGCAACATACTATTAAAATTAAGATTAAAGATCATGAATGCTATGCTTTATGTGATTTGGGTGCTAGTGTTTCCATGATTCCCAAAACTTTGTGTGATGTGTTAGGTTTCCGTGAATTTGATGATTGTTCTTTAAATTTGCACCTTGCGGATTCCACCATTAAGAAACCTATGGGAAGGATTAATAACATTCTTATTGTTGCAAATAGGAATTATTTGCCCGTAGATTTCATTGTTCTTGATATAGATTGTAATCCTACATGTCCTATTATTATTGGTAGACCTTTCCATAGAACGATTGGTGCAATTATTGACATGAAAGATGGAAATATCAGATTACAATTTCCGTTAAGGAAAGGCATGGAACACTTTCCTAGAAAGAAAATTAAATTACCTTTGAATCTATTATGAGAGCCATATATGGATTGTGTTGGGGATATTACTACTGGGCGTAAACCGGCAAGGACAGGCCGGGTTAACTTCAGTAGTAGTTGAGTATATTAAAGCCCAAGTAGGCAGATGAGGGCTTAAGGCCCGTAGCCGGTTTAAGGCCTGTAGCCATAAGCCGGCGTGGGTATGTAACTTGTGTTGTAAGTTAGAAATACTAGAGACCAAACCGGACACGTCTATGAGCCGGTCTCGGGACTCTGCAAACCGACGGGCGTCACCCATGTATATAAGGGGACGACCCGGCGGCGATTCATGAGGACAGAGAACAACTCGAGACTTAGGCAAAGCTTGTTTGCTCCCTAGTCATCGAAACCCCCATCAATTCCATCACAACTAGATGTAGGATTTTACCTTCATCGAAGGGGCCGAACTAGTATAAACTCTCTTGTGTCCTTGTGTCCGCTTTAACCCCTTCAAGCTAACCCGTAGCGATGGCTCCACGACTAAGTCCTTTCATGAGGACATCTTCCGTGACAAAACCACGACAGTTGGCGCCCACCGTGGGGCTATCGCACGATGGTTTCAAGTTCTTGGAGGGCAACTTCGGAGAACTAAAGGATTACGCTGTGGGCCGGATGACCAAGAGTCGTCGCGGCAAGCTCTACATCGACGATTCAGGCTGGGGCCCCGAGGCCGGCTCGATTGAGTACGGGTACCGGGTCCCCTTTGGTGGCATACACGTCTTCATTGGCAAGATCGGTGAACTGGCCCGAGTCCGGACATCTGACCGACCTCGTCGAAACGGCTCAACAGGCGAGATCTGCCCAGGTAAACCGCCATGAAGCGTGCTTTTGTGGGAGTCATCCACGGAGGAGAATATGATGGTGAATCGATGCAGTAGCGAGACCGTCGTTTATTCGGCGACGAGTCCTCGACCGGAGAAACCGAATCATTGTATCGATTACATAAGACGGCGGATTGGGGCTGTTCCAATGGTGGCGATGATTCGGACCCCTCTGATCTGCCCAACCGGGTTGGAATATTCATGGCCGGTACGCAGGCGGCGGTCCACTCTTCGACTACAGCAGCAATGTTCTCCGGATCAGCAGCGGCGGCAGCGGCCGGGGCAGGAGGCTCTATGCGCCCACCGGCTCAAGTTTTATCTGATTTGTTTGATGCGTTGGCTGTGCTTATGGTGGAGGCTAACCTGACGGATCAGGACGCCCACAACGCGGAAATTGCAAAGGTGAGGGAACAGATCACTCAGGCCAAGGCCGACCTGGCAGCCGAGAGCAACAGGATGGCCGTGGAGCGGGCCTCTTTGGATGCGCAGGCCTATAGGCTTATGCTGGACCAGAACGCGTCGCATGAAGTCCTGAAAAAGAAGCATCGGCCTCGCCTGCCGATGGTTTTCGATGCCAGAAACCTCTTCAATACCCCAGGAGCAGGGACTAGTAATCCGCCGTGGCTAAACCGGGCGGAGGTACCTGGGCCGGGTACGCCGGTTCAGCCTCGCCTGATGGAGCCGCCTCAACAGAATAATATCGCACCTCAGCCTGTCCAGACACCTCCAGGTCATTATTCCAATCCAATGGACAATCTTATCGCCGCCGCTTCACGGCTGGAGGCCATCCCGATTGAAGGTGATTCTCCGCAAGCGGTGGAGACGCGCCGGGTTAAGGAACTTCTTCAAACAGCCTTGGTTCAGCAGGAGCATATTCATATAGCCATGACCGAATTCATTCCACCCCCCGTCCAAGCCGGAGTTACAGCAGGCGGATGGATGAACCGGCCGTATCTAGTAATGCACGGAACCGTGAAGCGCCCCGTGGCCATAACCCGGCAGGTGATGCTCAGGAAGTGGTGGACCGGGCCCGAGCACGAAGGGATGCTGAGTTAGCAGCGCAACATGAGGCTCGTCAGCTTACGTCGGTTCGTCCAACCACCTTGATCGAGCCATGAGTTACTTTTAGTTATTTGGGAGTGCCTTGTCTTGTCCCCGCTTTACGCAATGTGCACCTGCCCAAGGATTTCAAGGGCCCGCGCAAGGTGCCAAATTACACGGCCGATTTGTCTCCGGAAGCATTGGTAGAGAGCTATGAGATGGCGATGGAGATGCTTGATGTAGATGAAGCGGCATGTGCAAAGTATTTCACCATGATGCTTGAAGGGACAACCCGTATTTGGTTAAAGAGCTTACCAGCCAATTCTATCAGTTCATGGGCCCAGTTGCGAGCCCGATTTATCCAGAATTTCAAAGATACATGTAAGCAGCCCATGTCGATAGTGGACTTAGTGGTCTGTGTCCAGGAGGAAGGAGAGTCAACAACCCGCTGGGTACGCCGAGTCCCGAAAATTTTGCACTCATCAGACCGTATCAACACCGACTCCGCGGTTATAACTTTGGAAAGCAACTGCCGGTTTAAACCTCTGAAGTTGAAATTGGGACGGATGAAGCGCCATTGTAATGATATGGGGACCCTCATGACTGCGTTAGTGAAGTATGCTGATTCTGATGGTACCAAGGATCCCGAGTCTGATGATGACAAGACAGGGAAGGGAAAGAAGAACAGCAACTCCAAGGGGCGACAACACAACACAAAGAGGTCATGGTAACGGAGGCAAGCGTAAAGCGGATGGCAGCATGGACTTTGTGGCTAATACTAGCACGCAGGACAGGGGCCAGCGACGGAAGGTTAAACCGCCAAATCACGGTGGAGCTCCATACCCCAATCCGGACCGCCTGACTTATCTATTAAACCAGCCCTGTCCAAAGCACGGGACGAAGGAGACGCCAGCCACCCACCTTTGGAAGGATTGCTATATTATGCAGGAGTTCAAAAATTCTAATGCTTTCTGGTATGATCACGGATCAGGTGGTGGCTCGGGATTCGGATTCCATGGGCCGGGTCACGGTGGAGGAAATGCCGGTTCAGGCTTCAATGGAGATCAGGGTGGACATAACAATCAAAACAATCAGAATAGCAGGCGGTTACAACCAGGCAACAACGGTCGGGCTATCGAGCAATCCAAAGCAGTTGAATAGCGGGCAATATCATGTATTCACCACTAGCTTAGACAAGCGAGACGGAAGCTTCACAAGCAAGCGGTGAATTACATTGAACCGGCCGTGCCTCGTTATTTACGCTGGTCCAAACAGCCAATCATATGGAGCAGAGAGGATCACCCTCCCGGGTTGACAATCCGGGTTGACTAAGCGTTGGTGGTGGCACCTCGGTGGGAGGTTATAAGTTCACCAAGGTGCTCATGGATGGAGGAAGCAACATTAATATCTTATACTATGAGACCTTCCGTCGTATGGGGCTATGAGACAAGAATCTTAAACCATCCAATACGGTATTCCATGGTGTGGTACACAGTAAGTCAGCATATCTCGTTGGCAAGATAGCTCGGAGGTGGCCTTTGGAGATGATCATGATTCCGTGTCGAAACATTGGTTTTTGAGGTGGTTAAGATCCGGAGCCCGTACCACGCTTTATTTGGGCGGCGGCTTATGCCAAGTTTATGGCACGGCCCTGTTATATTTATCTACAGCTCAAGATGCCGGGTCACAAGGGGACCATAACCGTTCAAGGAAGTCGCAAGATTGCCTTGGAGTGTGAAGAAGGTGATGCGGCCTATGCAGAGTCGGTTTGTGCCACAGAAAAGTTGAAGTACTACAAGGATAATGTTGATCCGGCGGACATGACTCCGTTGAAGAAGCCAACCACAGAGCATGATCCGGCTTTAAAGTTCAAACCGGCAGCTGAGACTAAGCTTGTTGACTTTGTACCTGGCGATTCGTCCAAGCAGTTTAGTATCAGCACCAATTTGGATCCGAAATAGGAAAGCGCGCTCATCGAGTTCATCCTTGAGAACCGGGACATTTTTGCATGGAAGTCTTCTAACATGCCAGGTGTACCGAGGGAACTCGCTGAGCACACTCTTAATGTTGATCCTAAGTACAAACCGGTGAAGCAGTTTCTCCGCCGGTTCAACGAAGAAAGGCGCAAAGCTATTGGAGAGGAGGTGGCGAGGCTCTTAGAGGCTGGCTTTATTGTTGAAGTGTTCCATCATGAATGGCTGGCTAATCCGGTGCTGGTCCTTAAGAAAAATGGCACTGGCGCATGTGTGTGGATTACACAGATCTTAACAAGGCTTGTCCACCAGATCCTTTGCCCTCCCCGCATCGATCAGATTATTGATGCTACGGCGGGTTGTGGCGTTTGAGTTTTCTGGATGCATATTCTGGTTATCATCAGATCAAGATGGCAGTTAAGGACCAGGAGAAGACAGCGTTCATAACCCCCTTTGGAGCCTTCTGATGTGTATCTATGCCCTTTGGGCTCAAGAGTGCTCAGGCAACTTATCAACGGTGTGTACAAAATTGCCTTCATAAGCAGATCGGCCGTAATGTACATGCCTATGTGGATGATATTGTGGTTAAGTCAAGGGAAAAGGAGACTCCGGTTGATGATTTGAAGGAAACCTTTGATAACCTACGGACATACAAGATGATGCTCAACCCGGCCAAGTGTGTTTTTGGTGTACGGCGGGCAAGTTATTGGGTTTTCTGGTGTCCAACAGGGGAATTGAGGCTAATCCGGAGAAGATCACAGCTATCACCTCTCTGGCTAAACCGAAATGTATCAATGATGTCCAGCGCTTGGCAGGCCGGATTTCCGTGTCGAGCCGGTTTATCAGCCGCCTCGGTGAGAAGGCTATCCCTTTGTATCAGATGCTGAAGAAAGAAGATCCCTTTGTCTGGAGTCCGGCCGCTGATAAAGCATTGGAGGATTTAAAGCGGCAGCTAGCCAATCCGCATGTTCTTGCTGCTCCGATTGACAAAGAACCTTTGCTACTATATGTGGTAGCTAATGCTCGTGCAGTCAGCGTAGCTATTGTGGTAGAGCGCAAGGAGGCGGGCAAGGAATATCCGGTTCAGCGTCCGGTTTACTATATCAGCGAGGTGCTTATTGAGTCCAAGCAAAGATACCCGCATTGGCAGAAGCTGGTGTATGGAGTTTTCATGGCAAGCCGGAAACTTAAGCAATACTTTCAGGGACATCCCATCACAGTGGTCAGCTCTGCTCCTTTGGGAGATATAATCCAAAACAGGGAGGCAAGCGCTGGATTGCCAAGTGGGCTATAGAGCTTGGGCATACGGTTTGAAATACGTGCCTCGGACGGCGATCAAATCTCAAGCACTTGTGGATTTCATCAATGATTGGACGGAGCTACAAGCACCTGAAGAAAAGCCAGATCACACCTATTGGACTATTCATTTTGATGGGTCCAGGCAATTGGAGGGCTCGGGGACTGGAGTCGTGTTAACTTCCCCACGAGGTGATAAGTTCTGTTACGTTCTCCGCTTAATGTTCCCTTGTACTAACAATGCAGCTGAGTAAGAAGCTTTACTCCATGGTCTCCGGATGGCTAAGGAGATGAATCTCAGCCGAGTAAAGTCTTTGGTGACTCGGACCTGGTGGCCCAACAAGTGTCTGGCACTTGGGATTCTAAGGACCCGCTCATGGCAGCATACCGTCGCGAGGTGGATATTATTGCAGGCCACTTTAAGGGATATCAGGTGGATCACGTGGGATGACGGAAGAATGAAGCGGCGGACGCTTTAAGCCATTTGGGCTCTCGGCGTAAACCGGTCCGCCTAATGTCTTCTTAGATGTTACGCATAACACAGCCGGTCAAGCTCCCTAGCGAAGAAGATTTGGCTATTCACGATCCGGAGGCTCGGTTGGTGGCGGCTCGCATGTCATTCCGGATTGGACAGTTCCTTATCTTGCATACATGAACCGGGGCGAAGTTACGGAGGATGAGACGCTGGCCGACAGAGATAATCCGGTGATCCAAGTCCATGACTATTGTCAATGGCGAGTTGCATCATTGCAGTGTATCAGGAGCGTTTCAACGTTGTGTGTCGCCGGAGGAAGGTTGTGAGATCTTGCACGAAATCCACAAGGGAGATTGTGGTCACCACGCCGGTTCAAAATCTCACGGTGGCTAAGGCGTTTAAATCACGGTTTCTATTGGTTGACTGCTCATCTGTCACGGAGGACCTGGTTAGGCGATGTGACGGCTGTCGAAGTTCTCAAAGGCAGCGCTCATGTGCCGGCTCAAGAATTGAGGATGATTCCAATTACTTGGCCGTTTGCGACTTGGGGGCTGGATATGGTTGGGCCTTTCAAACGGTCCGAGGACAAGAAGACCCACCTTTTGGTGGAGGTTGACAAATTTACAAAGTGGGTAGAAGCGGAGCCCGTCAGCAAGTGTGATGCAGCCACGACGGTTCAATTCATTAAAAAGGTGATTTTCCGGTTTGGCTTTCCACACAGTATCATTACTGATAATGGTACCAATCTGTCTAAGGGTGCTATGAAGGAGTTATGTGAACGTGAGCACATCCGGCAGCGTTTCATCGCTGGCTCACCCACAGTCCAATGGCCAAGCAGAGAGAGCTAACCAAGAGATCTTACGAGGCATCAAACCCCAGCTTATGGTTCCTTTGCAGCGGACGCCGGGTTGTTGGGTTGAGGAGTTACCATCTGTATTATGGAGCATCAATACCACGCCCAACAGGTCGACAGGATACACACCGTTCTTCATGGTCTATGGAGCGGAGGCGGTTCTCCCCAGTGATATCCGTCATGATTCACCTCGTGTAGCAGCTTATGTTGAAGCGGACAACGAGGTAGCACGACAAGACACTTTGGACCTGTTGGATGAGGAGCGTGACATTGCAACTGCCCGTTTGGCGATCTACCAGCAGGATCTTCGTCGTTATCACAGTCGCCGAGTTAGAACCAGAACCTTTCAAGAAGGAGATTTGGTGCTCCGGCTCATCCAAGACCAAACTGATATGCACAAGCTATCCCCACCTTGGGAGGGACCTTTCGCGGTCAACAAGAATCTGCATAATGGGTCGTACTATCTGATTGATATTCAAGAGCATAAAGACTCACGTACATCAGAGGAGGAGACCAACAGGCTGTGGAACATAGCTCATCTTCGGCCCTACTATACTTGAGCCATAGGCTCTACTTATGTACATATTATGACAATGTATATATTCTGATCAATACAATAAACCGGAGTCTTAGCTAAAGCGGGGTCTACATTATTTTTACATCATGAGTGGTTAAACGGAGTTTTTATCTTAAAGCGGTCTCCGGTTTACCCCTTGAGTTAGCTTTTTAACAAAGCTTTATATCATGTCACTTGGGGGCTTGGTCGTGTCCAAACCAATGCAACACCTTTTGATAGGCGAAAGCCACGAGATCACTTGGGGACTTGGCCACGTCTGAACCAGTCACGCCTCTTGATCGGCCTAAGGCCACAGAATCACTTGGGGGCTTTGGTCGAACCCGAACAATCGCTACACCTCTTGATCGGCGTAATGCCACTTCATCATTTGGGGACCTGGCTGACATGAACCATAGCTACGCCTATTGGGGGCTTGGCCGTGTCCGACCATGGTAATGCCACTTGATCGGCTCAAACAACCTCTTTCGCAAAAGATTTTGTCTTTGTCTTTGTTTGTCTTTTTGCATATTTCTCTTGTTGTGTTCTTAAACCGACAATTATTAAACCGATTCGACTGTCAGTTGACGGGGCAAGGTTTGTTTTTCATCCGGAGACACTTTTGCCCGGTTTGATTTTTGATAAACATCCTATTATGGAGTAACGCCGGTGTTCATCGTAACCCGTAACGGTTTACCTGATAAACCGACCATATATACACAGGAGCTGTTTTCTCCTTCAGCAGAGCGGGTTTCTCACAACTCCGCTTCAAGATTGGCACAACCAGCTTCATGCCCTACGATGGTAGGTATCATACATTCCCATATTTTGTTATATGTTTGAATCTAAGGTATTATCTTTGATTTCACATACATAGATATGATGACCCGCCTGGTTATACAACCACAATGGCGTTTTAAGCTTTTTTGCCACAGACATCAGTTTAGCATTGGTGATTCAACGGAAGCATAAGTTGCAATAAATATGCACGAAGGCATATCAACACAAAGTTTGGCAGCTAGTCTATTACAAGGCAACACGATGCCCATATAAGATAATAGTTTTTCTGCATAACATAAGGAAGCATTAATGTAAACCGGCCTCCGGTTTATGCTTGATCGCCAGCTTGGCCTGATGGTTGCGGGTCATTCTGCGTCGCTTCAACTTCTGATTCCCTACCCAGCGGCTGGAAATCAACAGTTGTCCAGTCGATTCCCATTAATGCTTGGAATACGGCTTCATCATTGATCAGCAACGACGGTTCAATATCAGGAGTGTAAGTATGCTTACAGATTGGCGGTATAAGGTTCTCCGCTTCAGGAATCGGTGCAGGCACTCGTTTATTTTCTCCATCATATTGGGCTTGATAGTGAGACAAATTTGCTTCTTCAACCAATTGGCAAGCCAAAGGGCGCACTTCCCGGTTTATCGTTCGGAGATCCTCTTCACTGAATTCTGTCCCGTCTTCCTTCAAGCTTGGGAAGCCCTGCGCCGCTTCAACAGGATCAAAATCCGGCACCCACGCTTTGGCCCTGATTAAGGCGTTTATGGCACCGGTTCTAGCAGCAGATTTCTTTAATTCTTCAAACCGGGCAGGAAGCATTGACAACCTTTTAAGGGTGTCCTGGATCAAGGTCGGTGCCGCGTTGTTATGAGAAGCGGTGCTGATGATCCGCTGCGCACCAGCATAGAGCTGTTCTATCAATGTATAAGAGGCTTTCAATTTCTTCCACACATCTGATCCCAAGTGGCCAATGCGTGTCCCTATATCATTCAAAGTGTTAATAAACCGTCAATTACATGAGAAAGCTTCATTATGTCAGAAATAAAAAAAGGCTTACCAAAGACAGCGGCGGTCATGGCATGCACTTGCCGCTTTACACTGGTCAGTTCATCCACCACCAGTTTAAGGGCAGCTTCAGCATGTTCTCCCCATTGAGTTAAAGTGGCCTTTTCAGTGGCCCAATCCGCCTGGTCTTTGTTGAAGCCCTCCTTAAGCTTTTCCATCACTCTTAAAGCGCTGGTTAATTCATTCTTTGCTTTGGAGGTTTCAGCTTGCTGGGATTTCAGGTTGTCTTGGAGATGAGTGATTTGGTTTTCTTTCTTGCTCGGATCAGCCTACATACGAGATAATCATTGGATAAAGCTTAAGGAAGTAGAGTTGAAGTACCAACCCCATAACAAGTTACATCCTTGGTACTTGGGGGCTAATGCATATTTGCTTTTCATCCTAGAAATTCAATATAAAGTCCCAAGCTCAATACAAGTATTCAGTTTGGCACTTGGGGCTAATGCCTAATTGCTTTGTCCTTGAGGGATCTTTGGATTTCTTATGATATAAAAGTCCCGGTTTAACTACATTAAGTTGAACCGGCCCTTGGGGGCTACTTTTCCAAAAGTACAGCTTTGCTCAGGATTGTATTGGGAAGTCCCGATTTAAGTTCACATCTTAAAACCGTCACTTGGGGGCTATTAGAGCTGACAGATTGAAATATACAAGCAGAGTGTCATGGAATTTACCTCATATTTGTCCTTCATCATATTTACCAAACCGGCTTCATAATCACAGCTGGTATATAACTGGTTCAGATAACCGGAATGAAGATCTTGGGGATTCAAAGCGGCATAAGTTGCCAAATCGGCATTCCACTTGCCTTTACCAAAAGCAGTAAATTCATCCTTTGCAGTGTGCTTGGACAAGGCGACAGGATTACCTGGCTCGAAATGGCCAAAGCCGATATAACAACATATCGTCATCCTTGGCTCCGCCGGTTCGCACTGGGGTCGCCGGTTTATCCGTATGCTTTGGTGGACTCGTTGTCTTGTCAGTTTGAGCAGGACTCGTGGGTTGATTTGAAGGACCGGTGGTATCAACATGTGCCTCTTCAACAGTAACATCATGATCTTGCAATGGTGGGTCGGTCAGCATATCCTCCTGGATGTGTTCCTCGGGATTTGGTATTTGGGTCGGTTCAGGAGCATCGTCTTCTGCCGCTTTGTCTGAGCGAGCTTTCTTGCTTGGCCTAGGCTTGGCCCTGAAAGGAAAAAGACGGATCAGTCCAATGAACATTGAAAGTGGTATACCAAACAACATTATCAGGAATATGGCTCACCCAAGCACTGTCTTGAGCGGTGGGAGTTGGGTGCCTGTCGACTCGTTAGAGGAAGAATGAGAAGTCACCTGATAATCGGAGACAGATGGATTAAGAGGTTGACGAATGCAACCCGCTTTAGGATAAGCATTGACAAAACAGTTAGAGACCTCTGAACGGCGTTTCCGAACCGGACTGTTCGGTAAACCGGTGGAGGTGACTACACAGCCGTTGTCTTGGGTTCTTGTGACGAGCTTCATGCTGTTGTGTCTTCATAAGAAAGTTTCAATCCAAGTAAGCAAGAGCATGAGAAAATTTAACTTTTCGGTTTTCCCGACGGATTTTTACTGAAGGTAAAGGGTTTGAATCGGAAGAAAGAGCGATTACCTCTACAACATCAGCATGACTAGCTTCAACATCATCCTGGCAATAATCATTATCAATAAGGCGTGTAAAAATAGACCAAGTGAGTCAAGTTCTACCACAAGACCCAGGTTACCCACATCATCGTTAGCTGGTGGATCGGAGGAGGCAGTGGTTTTCTTTCTATTTGCTGGTTTCTTCACAGCTTTGGTCTTGGGCCGGGTTATTGCCACCGGTTTCTCTTGTGGAGTCTTCCTACTCCAAAATGGATCATCACCTTGTTTGAAAGATGTTAATATCAACAAAGAGTACTTAAACATAGTCAGATTTTATAAAGGCATAAGATATGAGTCTTACGGCTGGCGGTTTGTTAATGGCAGAAAAGGGAGCCAGGCGGTTTGGGCGCAAGCGACTTACGTTCGTTTAACATCCTCTTAACAGCCTCGATAACTTCATAAATCGTCAATTTGGGTCTCAATATGCCGTAGAGGGTCTTTCACATCTTACGCATATTTGCACATCAAACCGGAGCGCTTGAGCTTAGGGGCGATATACTCCAAGATATCCAGCAGCGAGCAAGATCAACTCCTGTCAACCCGTTGCCCATGAAGGCCCGGAGCTTGGATAATTGAGGGGCATATTTGCTTCTTTCCTTAGCAGTCAGTCTGTGAGGGAGGGTGTCGGTGTCGAAACTGGCGGATCTCGGGTAGGGGCTCCCGAACTGTGCGTCTAGGCGGATGGTAACATGAGACAAGGGACATGACGTTTTTACCCAGGTTCGGGCCCTCTCGATGGAGGTAAAACCCTACTCCTGCTTGATTAATATTGATGATATGGGTAGTACAAGAGTAGATCTACCACGAGATTAGAGAGGCTAAACCCTAGAAGCTAGCCTATGGTATGATTGTTGTTTGTCCTACGGACTAAAACCCTCCGGTTTATATAGGCACCGAAGAGGGTTAGTGTCGGTGTCAAAACCGGCGGATCTCGGGTAGGGGGTCCCAGGCGTGCGTCTAGGCGGATGGTAACAGGAGACAAGGGACACGATGTTTTTACCCAGGTTCGGGCCCTCTCAATGGAGGTAAAACCCTACTCCTGCTTGAGTAATATTGATGATATGGGTAGTACAAGAGTAGATCTACCACGAGATTAGAGAGGCTGAACCCTGGAAGCTAGCCTATGGTATGATTGTTGTTCGTCCTATGGACTAAAACCCTCCGGTTTATATAGGCACCAAATAGGGTTAGAGTTACACAGAGTCGGTTACAATGGTAGCAGATCTACATATCCGTATCGCCAAGCTTGCCTTCCACGCCAAGGAAAGTCCCATCCGGACACGGGACGAAGTCTTCAATCTTGTATCTTCATAGTCCAGGAGTCCGGCCGAAGGCTATAGTCCGGCTATCCGGACACCCCCTAATCCGGGACTCCCTCAGTAGCCTCTGAACCAGGCTTCAATGACGACGGGTCCGGCGCGCATATTGTCTTCGGCATTGCAAGGCGGGTTCTTCCTCCGAATACTTCATAGAAGATTTTGAACACAAGGACAGTGTCCGGCTTTGCAAAATAAGTTCCACATAACACCGTAGAGAGAATAACATTTACACAAGTTCAATCTGCTGACGTATCCCGCAGCATGACATCACACCACGGCCAAGCCTTTATTCAAATCGTTTTTACTGCCCAACCTCAGTGCGTTTAGCGAGGCGGTTTCCTTGGCACGTCTTGTCAAAGCAGAGATCGTGTCCCCTTATTCTGGGATTCTCATCAATACGGGCGTGGGTAACCCAATCGTGCTCGTTGGCACGCCTCCTCTATCAAAGGCGAGTCCCGAACGGTCACGGGGAGGGCTCCTGGTATTCAACCTCTTCATAAAGAGACCAAGGCCCTGCTCCTTCTTCTCAATCTCCATCGAATCCGCCCCTTGCTTCGAGTTCCAACACCCAAAGCTCCAGATTCAGGCGCTTCGGACCTTCGGTGATGTCCGGCTCCGACCTCCAAGGCCGGTGGATGCCTTCCTCCGTCACGGAAGAAGACGTCCTAAAGCTAAGAGATGCCAGGTATCTAACCGGCGAAATCTCGCATAGGCTGCCTGCTCAAGAGCAGGTTATTCCCACTCCTAAGCCCGGTGAAAGTGTGGTGTTCACGTCTCACATCCTTCGGGGACTAAGTTTCCCGATGGACCCCTTCGTGAGGGGGCTCGTGTTTTATTACGGGCTGGAATTTCATGACTTGGATCTGGAGTCCATCCTCCACATCTAAATGCCGTTCATCGTCAGATGTGAAGCCTTCCTCCGCATTACCCCACACTTCGGATTGTGGCTCAAAACCTTCAAGGTGGAGCCGAAGATGATCAAGGGGCAACATGCAGAGTGCGGAGGGGCTGTTATAAGTAAGAATGCTTACGCTCCATGGCCCGAGGGCTCTTTTCAAAAGGAGCTCGGTCTATGGCAACAAGAGTGGTTTTATATCACAGCTCCCAGGGGCACCAAATGGGTGGTGCCACCCGCCTTTCGCTCGGGTCCTCCATCGCGGATGGCGTCATGGGTCAATAAAGGGCTTGACTGGGGGCTGTCCAAGGACGTGCCCTTGCTGCAGGGTCGTATTCGAGACTTCCTAGAGAGAGATCAATCTGGTTGTAGTAACGCAGGTCATGCTGATTCGTCGCATCCTGCCCTGCAAACGTCGCCCGCTCCGCCTGTGGGAGTTCAATCCGGAGGGACCACGAGCTATTCAACACTTCATGGGTGCAACGCCCGTGGAGATGTACAAACTGTTCTTCGGATCACAAGCAATGTGTCCGGATTTGACCGAGGACGTAGGTCTGAGCTGCAACCGCCCAGATGCTCAAGTAAGTAGTCCCGTAGCCGGACACGCTATCCATATATTTATCATAAACTTGCCCTTAAAAGAGTTGTCCCTTACACAGGAGTGGATAGCAAAAGCAAAACTGATCAGGTGTCCGGCCCCCCTTCCTAAGACCACGCCGGATCCCGTGTTAACCAAGATGCTGGACGCTGTGCCTTTAGAAGAAGGCGAAGGGGGGAACAAGGAAACTACTGCCTCCGCGAAGGAGGTTATCAAGAAAGGAGGGATCGATAATCCCTCCATCCAAGGGGAGAAGAGGACCGCCTCTGGAGACGCGGAGACCAAGGCCTCAAAGCGGGGGAAGAAATCTTCGCTAGAGGGTCCTGCGCCGGAAGATGCCCCGGCCGCATTGTTTCCCCAAGGAGATCGGCCCTCCAGCGAGCCGTAAGTAGAGAGGGGAGTTTATAAAATAAAATACATCCCTGTTTTATTTCTGAAGATGACCGAAATTTTACCTTGTAGTTCGGATCTCAGCCCTTCTCGCCAGAGCTCGTCTTGAGGATCTTCGTCCGGAGATGATGGAGAGCGGAACGCCTCCCCTGCCCGTACCGCCTAGCGAGGCGGACGATCCTGAGGTGTCGTCGCTGAGGGTTTCCCCGAATCCGGCAGAGGTGGAGTGCGGTCATAGGGCCCCTCGGAGCCCTCCGTGTCCGGCCTTCGAAAAAGGCCATCGGACGAGTCCGGCACCTCCTGGTGCATGGTCGGAGGAGTTGAAGGATCTGCTCGGGTGAGTGTCTATCTCAGAAGACCACCGTGAATTGATGGGTACGGTGATTGAAAAGATTTCGTCCGCGGAAAGCGGGTTGTACGAGGCCGCCAGGAGTTTACTGACGGGTTTTGAGGTACGTGCAATGATGTACCTTTTGACGGTTCCGCATATATAAGATGCGTCCCGTGTAGATAGTAGCCCCTGAGACTCGGTGCGTTGTCAAAAATGACAGCGTGCCGAGGATCATAATCCCAGATATAATATGTCGCCCTTCCTATGTAGGTGGCAGGCGTGCAGTGGCTAGCCGGGATGATGAATTTGCGAACTCAAGCGGCAACTTGGCGTGGCGGATGTCGACATCACGCTTGTCAACAAGCGGCTGGACGAGTCACAAGGTATGCACGGTTTCTCCGTGGACACCTAGTAAGGGAGCTTGATGCACATGCCTTACAACATGTATGCTTGATGCATATGGTGCCGCTGCCATGGAGAATCTTGAGCGGAGCTTGCCCGAGCCAAGGAGCAGGCCAGAGAAGTGATGCGGCTGCCTTGAAGGCGGCCAAGAGCTAAAAGCCGAACAGGCTGCTCATCGCCGGCGTGAAGGAAATGGCCGAGATGGCCGTGAAGTTGAAGAATGCTACCGATCAGCTGCGAGCTTCTTGAAAAAGAAGGTCAAGCGGAGCAAGAGGACCTGAAGAAGGCCACCACCGAGGCCAAGGATGCTCGCTCTGCGATGAGAGCTATGAAGGAGGAGCTACGTCAGGCCGGAGATATCACGGTTGGAAAGCCCTTTCTGCTGCGTAGGAAGTTCACAGATCCTAAATATGCTCAGTTGGACCGGCTATGGAGTAGTGCGGATGCTTATTCGACTTGGCGGCGAAAGTGCGTGGACGCGCGAACACTTCGGAGATCAAAAGGATCACGAGATGGAAGAGCTGTTTTGGTCGCAGTTACGTAGTCCAGAGCGTCCACTTCCATTAACCGATTGTTTGGGCGAATGGGCGGAGCTGAATAGGTTGTCCGGACTTGCCATGAAGAATGTCGTCACTTATTTGTGGCCGAAAAGGCCCGAGCCGAAGAGTTATTTTGGCTTGGTGCAGCAGTTCCTTGGTGCGGTGCCGCATATCAAAGCAATGAGGTGGTCATCACGCATAGAGGGTGCGCGGATGGCTCTTGCCCGTGTCAAGACATACTGGGCGGAGATGAAGGCCACTGATGTTGCATCCCAAGATTCGGACGGAAGCCGAGTACCTATCGAGCACTATTTTCCGGAAGTTCTTCAGAGCGCTCGTTTAATAGAGACGCAGTGCTCGAAGGATATTATGTTCGAATAACATGTATTATTGTGAAACAATGTTTCGATGGAATATAAAAGCTTTTTATACTTGTGCTTTCAAGAATTAAAATACCTCCTGTGCGGCCGTTAATGTATATGTGTATATAACACGAAAGATGGCAGTCTTTGGCTTTCGTACCCCCACGCATATAATGCGGGGTGTTTGCGTAAAAACACATTTTCACACTTGATCCAACGTCTTGGTCCTACAAAGGAGGTGATAAGCGCAGCAAACTAGGCAACCGGACTACAGTGCTTTATCACTTTCACTTAGCCATAGGAGTTCGATATTGGGGCTACTATATAGCCCCTAGGGGCACCGCGCTCACCCGAATTCGGGGCGCGTATGTGCCTGGCCGGGAAACGGCCCTTCGTCGATGCGGAGGAATTCTAAAGATTCCAGCGGATCATCGAGTGGTTGACCAGTCTCACGCTATATCATGACAGTCAGTTTTCGGCTTTCTCTACTGAGGTGCTCCCCTGGCCGAACCGGGGGCACAATCGCAGTAGTTCTCCTGGTGCCGCATTAGCCGATAGAGCGGAACATAAGGCAGCAAAACACAGGAGTCGGGCAAACCTAACATTTGACCAATGACATGATTCGGAGCTGATGCATATAAGGCCTAACTCGAGACGCCGAACACTCCCTAAGGTATTCGGTCTTTATGAAAACGGGTCAAACAATCGCCCTTGGTAAAAAGCCCCTGGTGTCCAGGTACGCGCGAAATTCTGACGTGGCCTATGCCAAAACGCCAGCCTCCTCCTTGGTTATAGCAAGAAACCAGGGGATGTGTATCAACAAGAGACAGTAAAAAAGGTTTACGCAGGGTCTTAATCTGAAAAGAATCCTTGCCACGGGTCCCTACCGCACGCGTCTGCGCAGTATCTCCGTTGTGAAGTATCACGGGCCGGGTGTAGCACGATGTTCATCTGTAAAAGAGAGGAACTTAGTTGAAAAAAGATCGTGCGAAAATGTACGTTATATTATATAAACAAAGTACAATTCGAAGAATGAACAAAATTGAGCTTTATTCTCTTGTTGTGGATGCGTGGAGCCCCTTGTACGGGGGTGTGCATCTAGCGAGCCGTTGTATGTGTACGCCGGACTCGTCCAGCCATGTCCGGGGTCTGGCCGACCTGTCTAAGAGCTTGTATTGGTGAGGCCGGTTTATTGTGGGGCTGTCAAGGCATCTGCACAATTTTCCGGACTCGAGGAACCCTCGGTGTTTCCCTTTAATGAGATGATGCCACGTGGACCGGGCATTTTAAGTGTAAGGGATGCATAATGCGGTATTGCGTTAAAGCGGGCAAAAGCTTCGCGTCCCAATAGTGCTTGATAGCTACTTGTAAATGGGGCGAGGTGGAAGGTTAACTTTTCACGGCGGAAGTTGTCGGGTGAGCCGAACACAACTTCTAGCAGTAGAGAGCCCGTACAATGGGCATATGGGCCTGGAATTACCCCTTGAAAGGAAGTGTTGCTATGGCGAAATTTGGTTGGGCCTATCCCCATTTTGCGGATTGTGTCCTGATATAGCAGGTTTAGATCACTGCCGCCGTCCATTAAGACTTGTGAAAATTGGAGTCCGCCAATTATCGGATCTAATATCAAGGAAGTCCAACCTGCATTCCGTATACTTCTAGAGTAATCCCGATGGTCAAAGATGATTGATCTGAACAACCAGTGGTCGGACTCCTCTAGGATAGGCCGTATGGCGCGTACCTCTATGGGTGCCGCTCTGTTTTTCCCTTTTGTCACATGAATTGAGTTCACTGTTTTGATTTCTTGTGGGAAATTCTTTTGTTTTCCGGTGCTCTGCTTTTGGGGTTCGTCATCGTCCTTGCTTGGTGTGTCGAGCCCCTTGTGTTCGGGCGTTGAGTTTGCGGACTGCTTGAAGGCCCAACAATCTCTGTGGGTGTGGTTTGCGTGCTTCACAGGAGTCTTGTGGATTTGGCATATCTTGTCCAAGATTTTGTTTAAGTTAGAGATCGTCCTGTTATCCTTAAGGGGTAGCTTTTTATGATTCTGCCGAGAGCTTTTGAATCGGAGTTAATCGTCGTGCTCTTGGGCTGTTTCCCTTAGACCGATCTTTGGTCCTTGCTTTGTGTCGTGGTTTCAGCTTTCCATCCCTGATTTCGGATGTACTTGGGTCGCCGGTGCTTGCATCTTGCTAGCCAGCTATCCTCTCCAGCAAAAGCGGGTCATGAGGCTTGTTAATGCGGCCATTGTTCTTGGATTTTCTTGGCGAGGTGTCTGGCGAGCCATTCGTCTCGGACGTTGTGTTTGAAAGCTGCTAAGGCTTGGCGTCCGGCAATCGACTATTTGGTTCTTTTTAGTAAGGAATCTGTTCCAAAATTTCCGGGCTGACTCTCCCGGGCTATTGAGCTATGTGACTTAAGTCGTCGGCATCCGGAGGTCGGACATAGGTCCCTTGAAAATTTGCCCGAAAGGCATCCTCGAGCTCTTCCCAACTTCCAATGGTGTTTTAGGGAAGGCTTTTAAGCCAATGTCGGGCTGGCCCTTTGATCATGAGGGGTAAGTATTTTATGGCGTGGAGATCATCTCCTCTAGCCATGTGTATATGGAGGATGTAATGCTCAATCCATACTCCAGGGTCTGTTGTTCTATCGTATGCCTCTATGTTTACGGGCTTGAATCCCGCTGGAAATTCATGATCCAGCACCTCATCGGTGAAACATAGGGGGTGTGCGGCACCCCTATATTTAGGTGTACCGTGATGTTCGGATACTTGATGTGTTGCCTTACTTACTAGAGCTTGCTTTCTTGGCCCGTAGATAGATCTAACTGGGGCATCTTTTTGATGTGAATCCTTGTACAGTTCGCGTGTCGGCTTGTGTGCGGCGCCGTTTGCTGCTCTCTGCTTGCCATGGGGTCGTCCATCCGACCGGGTGGCCTCCTTGTTTTTTGATTGTGGGGGCTCTACGGCTTCCTCATCAAATTCGGGCAGTAGTTTTCGCTTTGGGTATCTCTTTGTTCGGCGACTGTCGCCGTATTTGTCTGTGGTATTGAGTACTTTGCTCCATCTGATTCTGAGTGCATCTTCCATTGTTTTGAGCTTCCGCTTCTACTTTTTCAGGCTGCGTGCTGTGATGATGAGCCTTTTGTGGAGGTTCCTCTGCTCCAGCAACTTGTCCGGTGTGACCTCGTCCGGACTGTTATATTCGCCGGGGACGGGTTGTTTATCCAGATTGAACTGTTCGGACGGTTGCTCGATAGCATGTTCGTCGTCCACCGGTTCACCCTACTCTATAGCTGGGTCTGTATGGCTATTGTCTTTGTGGAGGTGGGACTTTGAGCGGCGCTTACGTCGCCGTTTTGACTGCTTTTCGATGGAGCGATCCCTCGTAGCGTCCCGTTGTTCCTCATTGTCGCTTCCTTTAGGTGTGTCCACCATGTATACATCGTGAGATGAGGTGGTTCTCCAGTGCCCTATAGGTGCTAGTTCATGCTCCTCCCCTACATCGTCGTCCATACCGTCGATGTCTTCGGAGTCGAAGTCGAGCATGTCGGTTAAATCATCGACAATGGCTATGAAGTGGGTGGTGCGTGGGTTTTGAATTTCTTCGTCGTCCGCATCCCAACCTTCCTGACCTTAATCCGGCCAGGGCTGTCCTGATAAAGAGAGAGACTTTATTGAATTCAGGATATCGCCAAAGGGTGAGTGCTGAAAGATGTCCGTGGCAGTGAATTCCATGATCGGCGCCCAATCGGATTCGATTAGCGGGGGCGCGGAGGGCTCGGAGTCTGGAGAGGAGTCTGGCGCCTTGGAGTCACGAGCTTCGCAAAGGACGGGGTAGGTGTACGGCTCAACTGCCGTGGAGATCGCAGCCCCCAAGGCGGTGTCCAGCCACCCATCCTCGATCGGCGCGGTCGGCTCCGAGCTAAAGGTCGGAGCGGACTACGTGCGGCCTCGGGACACCGTCCGTGGCAGAGATAGATCATGCCCTTCGGGACGGCGGCGCTGCTTGGTTGTGGCTCGAACCCATCGAAGATCAAGTCTTGGCGGACGTCGGCCGTGTAGTTCAAACTTCCAAATCTGACCTGATGGCCAGGGGCGTAGCTTTCGATCTGCTCCAGATGGCCAAGCGAATTGGCCCGCAGTGCAAAGCCGCCGAATACGAAGATCTGTCCGGGGAGAAAGGTATCACCCTGGAGCGCATCGTTGTTGATGATCGGAGGAGCCATCGGGCCTAAAGACGAAGACAAGAGGAACTCTCAATGAAAGCACCAATGTCGGTGTCAAAACCGGCGGATCTCGAGTAGGGGGGTCCCGAACTGTTCGTCTAGGCGGATGGTAACAGGAGACAAGGGACACGATGTTTTTACCCAGGTTCGGGCCCTCTCGATGGAGGTAAAACCCTACTCCTGCTTGATTAATATTGATGATATGGGTAGTACAAGAGTAGATCTACCACGAGATCAGAGAGGCTAAACCCTAGAGGCTAGCCTATGGTATGATTGTTGTTCGTCCTACGGACTAAATGTTGGAAATATGCCCTAGAGGAAATAATAAAAGGATTATTATTATATTTCTTTGTTCGTGATAATTGTCTTTTATTCATGCTATAATTGTATTATCCGGAAATCGTAATACACGTGTGAATACATAGACTACAACATGTCCCTATAAGCCTCTAGTTGACTAGCTCGTTGATCAATAGATAGTCATGGTTTCACGACTATGGACATTGGATGTCATTGATAGCGGGATCACATCATTAGGAGAATGATGTGATGGACAAGACAATCCTAAGCATAGCACAAGATCGTGTAGTTAGTTTGCTAGAGATTTTCCAATGTCAAGTATCCTTTCCTTAGACCATGAGATCGTGTAACTCCCGGATACCGTAGGAGTGCTTTGGGTGTACCAAAGCGTCCTAGCGTAAGCTGGGTGACTATAAAGGTGCACTACTGGTATCTCGAAAGTGTCTGCATTGGGTTGACACGGATCGAGGTAGGATTTGTCACTCCATTACGGAGAGGTATCAGGCCCACTTTCGGTAATGCATCATCATAATGAGCTCAAAGTGACCAAGTGTTTGGTCACGGGATCATGCATTACGGTACAAGTAAAGTGACTTGCGATGCTTGAGATTGAACGAGGTATTGGGATACCGACGATTGAATCTCGGGCAAGTAACATACCGATTGACAAAGGGAATTGTATACGGGGTTGCTTGAATCCTCGACATCGCGGTTCACCCGATGAGATCATCGAGGAGCATGTGGGAGCCAACATGGGTATCCAGATCCCGCTGTTGGTTACTGACCAGAGAGCCGTCTCGGTCATGTCTACGTGTCTCCCGAACCCGTAGGGTCTACACACTTAAGGTTCGGTGATGCTAGGGTTGTATTGTTGGGGAACGTTGCAGAAAATTAAAATTTTTCCTACGGTTTCACCAAGATCCATCTATGAGTTCATCTAAGCAACGAGTCAAGGGAGTGAGTTTGCATCTACATACCACTTGTAGATCGAGTGCGAAGCGATCAAGGGATGGTGATGATGGAGTCGCACTTTCGCCGTGATTTGGATCACCGATGACCAAGTGCTGAACGGACAACACCTCCGCATTCAACACACGTGCAGTGCGGACGGCGTCTCCTCCTTCTTGATCCAGCAAGGGGAAGGAGAGGTTGAGGAAGATGGCTCCAGCAGCAAAGACGACGGCGTGATGATGGTGGGAGTGATTCTCCTACAGGGCTTCACAAGCATACGCTGGAGGAGGAGAGGTGTTGGGGAGGGAGGGCTGCGCCTTCAAGTGTGTTGCAGCCTCCCTCACCCCTCTATTTATAGGGGAAGGGACAAGGGCCGGCCCCTCTAGATGGCATCTAGAGGGGCGGCGGCCAAGGGAGGGACTTGCCTCACAAGCAGGCGCCCCTCTAGGGTCCCCCAACCCTAGGCGCATGGGCCCAAGGGGGCGCACAGCCCACCAGGCTGGCTCCTGCCCACGCAGCCCATGTGGCCCCAGGAGGTGGCCCCTCCGGTGGACCCCGGAACCCTTCCGGTGGCCCCTACAATACCGATATGCCCAAACTTTCCGGTGTCCGTTTGACAACTTCCCATATATAAATCTTTACCTCCGGACCCTTCCGAATTCCTCGTGACGCCCGGGATCTCATCCGGGACTCAACAACATTCGTAATCACATACAAGTCTTCCTAATAACCCTAGCGTCACCGAACCTTAAGTGTGTAGACCCTACGGGTTCGGGAGACACGCAGACATGACCGAGGCGGCTCTCAGGTCAATAACCAACAGCGGGATCTGGATACCCATGTTGGCTCCCACATGCTCCTCGATGATGTCATCGGATGAACCACGATGTCGAGGATTCAAGCAACCCCGTATACTATTCCCTTTGTCAATCGATGCGTTACATGCCCGAGACTCGATCGTCGGTATCCCAATACCTCGTTCAGTCTACGTTACCGCAAGTCACTTTACTCGCACTATAATGCATGATCCCGTGACCAAACACTTGGTCACTTTGAGCTCATTATGATGATGCATTACCGAGTGGGCCCAGAGATACCTCTCTGTCATACGGAGTGACAAATCCCAGTCTCGATCCGTGTCAACCCAACAGACACTTTCGGAGATACATGTAGTGCACCTTTACAGTCACCCGATTACGTTGTGACATTTGGTACACCCAAAGCACTCCTACGGTATCCGGGAGTTACACGATCTCATGGTCTAAGGAAGAGATACTTGACATTGGAAAAGCTCTAGCAAAACGAACTACACGATCTTGTGCTATGCTTAGGATTGGGTCTTGTCCATCACGTCATTCTCCTAATGACGTGATCCCGTTGTCAATGACATCGATGTCCATAGTCATGAAACCATGACTATCGGTTGACCAACGAGCTAGTCAACTAGAGGCTTACTAGGGACGTATTGTGGTCTATGTATTCACACGTGTATTACGATTTCCGGATAATACAATTATAGCATGAATAAAAGACAATTATCATAAACAAGGAAATATAATAATAATGCTTTTATTATTGCCTCTAGGGCATATTTCCAACAGTCTCCCACTTGCACTAGAGTCAATAATCTAGTTACATTGTGATGAATCGAACACCCATAGAGTTACGGTGTTGATCATGTTTTGCTCATGAGAGAGGTTTAGTCAGCGGATCTGCGACATTCAGATCCGTATGCACTTTACAAATTTCTATGTCTCCATCTTGAACATTTTCACGGATGGAGTTGAAGCGACGCTTGATGTGCTCGGTCTTCTTGTGAAACCCGGCTCCTTGGCAAGTGCAATAGCTCCAAAGTGTTGTCCGCAGAATAGTTTGATCGGCCCCGACGCATTGGGTATGACTCCTAGGTCGGTGATGAACTCCTTCACCCAAATTGCTTCATGCGCTGCCTCCCGAGGCTGCCATGTACTCCGCTTCACATGTAGATCCCGCCACGACGCTACGCTTGCGGCTGCACCAGCTCTTGCTCCACCATTCAACATATACACGATCCGGTTTGTGACTTAGAGTCATCCAGATCGTGTCGAAGCTAAGCGTCGACGTAACCCTCTGACGAGCTCTTCGTCACCTCCATAAACGAGAAACATGTCCTTTGTCCTTTTCAGGTACTTTAGGATATTCTTGACCGCTGTCCAGTGTTCCTTGCCGGGATTACTTTGGTACCTTCCTACCAAACTTACGGCAAGGATTACATCAGGTCTGGTACACAGCATGGCATACATAATAGATCCTATGGCTGAGGCAAAGGGGATGACAATCATCTCTTCTTTATCTTTTGCCGTGGTCGGCATTGAGCTGAGCTCAATCTCACACCTTGCAAAGATGTGCAAGAACCCTTTCTTGACTGATCCATTTTGAACTTCTTCAAAATCTTATCAAGGTATGTGCTTTGTGAAAGACCTATGAGGCGTCTCGATCTATCTCTATAGATCTTGATGCCTAATATATAAGCAGCTTCTCCAAGGTCCTTCATTGAAAAACACTTATTCAAGTAGGCCTTAATGTTGTCCAAGAATTCTATATCATTTCCCATCAAAAGTATGTCATCTACATATAATATGAGAAATGCTCTGAGCTCCCACTCACTTTCTTGTAAACGCAGGCTTCTCCATAAGTCTGCATAAACCCAAACGCTTTGATCATCTCATCAAAGCGAATGTTCCAACTCCGAGATGCTTGCACCAGCCCATAAATGGATCGCTGGAGCTTGCATACTTTGTTAGCATTCTTAGGATCGACAAAACCTTCCGGCTGCATCATATACAGCTCTTCCTTAAGATAACCGTTAAAGAACGCTGTTTTGACGTCCATCTGCCATATCTCATAATCATAGTATGCGGCAATTGCTAACATGATTCGGACGGACTTAAGCTTCGCTACAGGAGAGAAAGTCTCATCGTAGTCAATCCCATGAACTTGTCGATAACCCTTAGCGACAAGTCGAGCTTTATAGATGGTGACATTACCATCCGCGTCCGTCTTCTTCTTAAAGATCCATTTGTTTTCTATCGCTCGCCGATCATCGGGCAAGTCACCAAAGTCCATACTTTGTTTTCATACATGGATTCTATCTCGGATTTCATGGCTTCTAGCCATTTGTTGGAATCTGGGCCGCCATCGCTTCTTCATAGTTGAAGGTTCACCGTTGTCTAACAAGATGATTTCCGGACAGGGTTGCCGTACCACTGCAGTGCGGAGCGTGTCCTTGTGGACCCTGAAGTTCAAGAGCTACTTGATCCGAAGTACCTTGATCATCATCATTATTTTCCTCTTCGGTTGGTGTAGGCATCACAGAACATTTTCTGAGGTGCACTACTTTCCCGCTCAAGAGGTAGTACTTCATCGAAGTTCTACTTTCCTCCCACTTACTTCTTTCGAGAGAAACTCTTTTTCCAGAAAGGTTCCGTTCTTGGCAACAAAGATCTTGCCCTCGGATCTTAAGTAGAAGGTATACCCAATGGTTTCTTTAGGGTATCCTATGAATATGCATTTTTCCGACTTGGGTTCGAGCTTTTCAGGTTGAAGTTTCTTGACATAAGCATCGCATCCCCAAACTTTTTAGAAAGCGACAGCTTAGGTTTCTTCCCAAACCATAATTCATACGGTGTCGTCTCAACGGATTTAGACGGTGCCCTATTTAAAGTGAATGTAGCTGTCTCTAGAGCGTATCCCCAAAATGATAGCGGTAAATCGGTAAGAGACATCATGGATCGCACCATATCCAATAGAGTGCGACATTCTGACGTTCGGACACACCGCTACGCTGAGGTGTTCCAGCGGCGTGAGTTGTGAAACGATTCCACATTTTCTTAAGTGTGTACCAAATTCGTGACTTAAATATTCTCCTCCACGATCTGATCGTAAGAACTTTATTTTTCGGTCACGTTGATTCTCTACCTCATTCTGAAATTCCTTGAACTTTTCAAAGGTCTCAGACTTGTGTTTCATTAAGTAGACATACCCATATCTACTCAAGTCATCAGTGAGAGTGAGAACATAACGATATCCTCCACGAGCCTCAACACTCATTGGACCGCACACATCTGTATGTATGATTTCCAACAAGTTGGTTGCTCGCTCCATTGTTCCGGAGAACGGAGTCTTGGTCATTTGCCCATTAGGCATGGTTCGCATGTGTCAAATGATTCATAATCGAGACTCTAAAAGTCCATCAGCATGGAGCTTCTTCATGCGCTTGACACCAATGTGACCAAGGCGGCAGTGCCACAAGTATGTGGGACTATCGTTATCAACTTTACATCTTTTGGTATTCACGCTATGAATATGTGTAACACTACGTTCGAGATTCATTAAGAATAAACCATTGACCATCGGAGCATGACCATAAAACATATCTCTCATATAAATAGAACAACCATTATTCTTGGATTTAAATGGGTAGCCATCTCGCATTAAACGAGATCCAGATACAATGTTCATGCTCAAACTTGGCACTAAATAACAATTATTGAGGTTCATAACTAATCCCGTGGGTAAATGTAGAGGTAGCGTGTCGACGGCAGCGATCACATCGACTCTGGAACCATTCCCGACGCGCATCGTCACCTCGTTCTTCGCCCGATCTCCGCTTATTCCGCAGCTCTGCTGTGAGTTACAAATATGAGCAACGGCACCGGTATCAAATACCGGGAGTTACTATGAGTCTTGGTAAGGTACACATCAATTACATGTATATCAAATATACCTTTGGTGTTGCCGGCCTTCTTATCCGCTTAAGTATTTGGGGCAGTTCCGCTTCGGTGACCCTTCCCTTGCAACAAAAGCACTCGGTCTCGGGCTTGGGTCCATTCTTTGACTTCTTCGGCAACTTGCGTACCGGGCGCGGCAACCTCCTTGCCGTCCTTCTTGAAGTTCTTCTTGCCCTTGCCCTTCTTGAATTTAGTGGTTTTATTGACCATCAACACTTGATGTTCTTTCTTGATTTCAACCTCTGCTGACTTCAGCATTGAGAATACTTCGGGAATGGTCTTCACCATCCCCTGCATATTGTAGTTCATCACAAAGCTCTTGTAGCTTGGTGGGAGCGATGAAGGATTCTGTCAATGACCGCCTCGTCCGGGAGGTTTATGTCCAGGGACAGGCGGTTGTGCAACCCGGACATTTTGAGTATGTGCTCACTTGTAACTGTTTTCCTCCATCTTACAACTATAGAACTTGTCGGAGACTTCATACCTCTCGACCGGGCATGAGCTTGAAAAACTAGTTTCAGCTCCTCGAACATCTCATATGCTCCGTGTTGCTCAAAAGCGCTTTTGGAGCCCCGGTTCTAAGCTGTAAAGCATGTCGCCTTGAACGAGGGAGTAATCATCAAGACGAGTCTGCCAAGCATTCATAATGTCTTGGTTCTGCAGGACGGAGGCGTCACCTAGCGGTCCTTCTAGGACATATTGTTTCTGGCAGCTATGAGGATGATCCTCGTGTTCGGACCCGATCTGTATAGTTGCTGCCATCATCTTTCAGCTTGGTTTTCTCTAGGAACGCGTTGAAGTACAGGTTGACATGAGCGTTGGCCATTTGATCTACAAGACATATTTGCAAAGGTTTTAGACTAAGTTCATGATAATTAAGTTCATCTAAGCAAATTATTTTAATGAACTCCCACTTAGATTAGACATCCCGCTAGTCATCTAAGTGTTACACGATCCGAGTCGACTAGGTCGTGTCCGATCATCATGTGAGACGGACTAGTCATCGTCGGTGAACATTCTCATGTTGATCGTATCATCCATACGACTCGTGTTCGACCTTACGGTCTCCGTGTTCCGAGGCCATGTCTGTACATGCTAGGCTCGTCAAGTTAACCCTAAGTGTTTTGCATGTGTAAAACTGTCTTACACCCGTTGTACGTGAACGTAAGGATCTATCACACCCGATCATCACGTGGTGCTTGAAGCGACGAACTTTAGCAACGGTGCACGCAGTTAGGGAGAACACTTCTTGAAATTGTTGTAAGGATCATCTTATTTACTACCGTCGTTCTAAGTAAACAAGATGCATAAACATAATAAACATCACATGCAATTATATAGTAGTGATATGATATGGCCAACATCATATAGCTCCATTGATCTCCATCTTCGGGGCTCCATGATCATCTTGTCACCGGCATGACACCATGATCTCCATCATCATGATCTCCATCATCGTGTCTTCATGAAGTTGTCACGCCAACAACTACTTCTACTTCTATGGCTAACGCGTTTAGCAATAAAGTAAAGTAATTTACATGGCGTTCTTCAACGACACGTAGGTCATACAAAAATAAAGACAACTCCTATGGCTCCTGCCGGTTGTCATACTCATCGACATGCAAGTCGTGATTCCTATTACAAGAACATGATCTCATACATCACAATATGTCATTCATCATTCATCACAACTTGGCCATATCACATCACATGACAATTGCTGCAAAAACAAGTTAGGCGTCCTCTAATTGTTGTTGCATCTTTTATGTGGCTGCAATTGGGTTCTAGCAAGAATGTTTTCTTACCTACGAATAACCACAACGTGATTTTGTCAACTTCTATTTACCCTTCATAAGGACCCTTTTCATCGAATCCTCTCCAACTAAAGTGGGAGAGACAGACACCCGCCAGCCACCTTATGCAACTAGTGCATGTCAGTCGGTGGAACCGGTCTCACGTAAGTGTACGTGTAAGGTTGGTCCAGGCCGCTTCATCCCACAATACCGCTGAAGTAAGATAAGACTAGTAGCGGCAAGCAAGTTGACAAGATCTACGCCCACAACCAAATTGTGTTCTACTCGTGCAATAGAGAACTACGCATAGACCTAGCTCATGATGCCCTTTGTTGGGGAAGCGTTGCGAGAAAATTAAAATTTTTCCTACGGTTTCACCAAGATCCATCTATGAGTTCATCTAAGCAACGAGTCAAGGGAGTGAGTTTGCATCTACATACCACTTGTACATCGAAAGTGCGAAGCGATCAAGGGGATGGTGATGATGGAGTCGCATCGCCGTGATTCGGATCACCGATGACCAAGTGCTGAACGGACAGCACCTCCGCGTTCAACACACGCGTGCAGTACGGACGACGTCTCTAATTCTTGATCCAGCAAGGGGAAGGAGAGGTTGAGGAAGATGGCTCCGGCAGCAGCACGACGGGCGTGATGATGGTGGAGTGACAGTTCTCCGGCAGGGCTTCGCCAAGCACACGCGGAGGAGGAGAGGTGTTGGGGAGGGGAGGGGCTGCGCCTTCAAGTGTGTTGCAGCCCTCCCCTCACCCCTCTATTTATAGGGGGAAGGGACAAGGGGGCCGGCCCCTCTAGATGGCATCTAGAGGGGGGGCGGCGGCCAAGGGGAGGGGGGACTTGCCCCCCAAGCAAGGGGGGCGCCCCCTCTAGGGTTCCCCCCCCCCAACCCTAGGCGCATGGGCCCAAGGGGGGGGGGCGCCCAGCCCACCAGGGGCTGGCTCCTGCCCCATGCAGCCCATGTGCCCCCCCGGGAGGGGTGGCCCCTCCCGGTGGACCCCCGGAACCCTTCCGGTGGCCCCGGTACAATACCGATATGCCCCCGAAACTTTCCGGTGTCCGTTTGACAACTTCTCGTATATAAATATTTACCTCCGGACCCTTCTGGAACTCCTCGTGACGTCCGGGATCTCATCCGAGATTCTGAACAACATTCGGTAATCACATACAAGTCTTCCTAATAACCCTAGCGTCACCGAACCTTAAGTGTGTAGACCCTACGGGTTCGGGAGACACGCAGACATGACCGAGACGGCTCTCAGGTCAATAACCAACAGCGGGATCTGGATACCCATGTTGGCTCTCACATGCTCCTCGATGATGTCATCGGATGAACCACGATGTCGAGGATTCAAGCAACCCCGTATACTATTCCCTTTGTCAATCGGTACGTTACATGCCCGAGACTCGATCGTCGGTATCCCAATACCTCGTTCAGTCTCGTTACCGGCAAGTCACTTTACTCGTACCGTAATGCATGACCGTGACCAAACACTTGGTCACTTTGAGCTCATTATGATGATGCATTACCGAGTGGGCCCAGAGATACCTCTCCGTCATACGGAGTGACAAATCCAGATCTCGATCCGTGTCAACCCAATGACACTTTCGGAGATACCGTAGTGCACCTTTATAGTCACCCAGTTACGTTGCGACGTTTGGTACACCCAAAGCACTCCTACGGTATCCGGGAGTTACACGATCTCATGGTCTAAGGAAGAGATACTTGACATTGGAAAAGCTCTAGCAAAAGCGAACTACACGATCTTGTGCTATGCTTAGGATTGGGTCTTGTCCATCACGTCATTCTCCTAATGACGTGATCCCGTTGTCAATGACATCTGATGTCCATAGTCAGGAAACCATGACTATCGGTTGACCAACGAGCTAGTCAACTAGAGGCTTACTAGGGACGTATTGTGGTCTATGTATTCATACGTGTATTACGATTTCCGGATAATACAACTATAGCATGAATAAAAGACAATTATCATAAACAAGGAAATATAATAATAATGCTTTTATTATTGCCTCTAGGGCATATTTCCAACATGTATGAATATGAGTATGCAGCAAACCGAAAGTTGTTCGGAGTCCCGGATGAGATCCCGGACGTCACGAGGAGTTCCGGAATGGTCCGGAGGTAAAGAATTATATATAGGAAGTGCAGTTTCGGCCATCGGGAGAGTTTAGGGGGTCACCGTATTATGCAGGACCACGGAAGGGTCGAGGGTCCACCGGGTGGGGCCACCTATCCCGGAGGGCCCCGTGGGCTGAAGTGGGGAGGAACCAGCCTGGTGGGCTGGTGCGCCCCAGGCCCCTGCGCCTAGGGTTGGAAACCCTAGGGGTCGGGGGCGCCCCACTTGCCTTGGGGGGCAAGCCTCCCCCTTGGCCGCCGCCCCCCCTTGGCAGATCTCATCTCCAGGGCCGGCGCCCCCCAGGGGGCCTATATAAAGGGAGGGGGAGGGAGGGCAGCCGCACCCTGAAGCCTTGGCGCCTCCCTCTCCCCTGCTACACCTCTCCCTCTCGCAGGCTCGTGAAGCTCTTAGGAACCTGCTGCATCCACCACCACACCGTTGTCTTCTTTGGATCTTCATCAACCTCTCCCTCCTCCTTGCTGGATCAAGGTGCGGAGACGCGTCATCCGCTCCGTACGTGTGTTGAACGCAGAGGTGCTGTCCGTTCGGCACTTGGTCATCGGTGATTTGGATCACGACGAGTACGACTCCCTCAACCCCATTCACTTGAACGCTTTCGCTCGCGATCTACAAAGGTATGTAGATGCACTCCTATCACTCGTTGCTTGATGAACTCATAGATGGATCTTGGTGAAACCATAGGAAATTTTTTATTTTCTGCAACGTTCACCAACACTAAAACCCTCCGGTTTATATAGGCACTGAATAGGGTTAGGGTTACACAGAGTCGGTTACAATGGTAGGAGATCTACATATCCGTATCGCCAAGATTGCCTTCCACGCCAAGCAAAGTCCCATCCGGACACGAGACGAAGTCTTCAATCTTGTATCTTCATAGTCCAGAGTCTGGCGAAGGCTATAGTCCGACTATCCGGACACCCCTAATCCGGGACTCCCTCGCTTAGGGTTACAGAGTCAGTTACAATGGTAGGAGATCTACATATCCGTATCGCCAAGCTTGCCTTCCACGCCAAGGAAAGTCCCATCCGGACACGGGACAAAGTCTTCAATCTTGTATCTTCATAGTCCAGGAGTCCGGCCAAAGGTCATAGTCCGGCTATCCGTACACCCCCTAATCCAGGACTCCCTCAGTAGCCCCTGAACCAGGCTTCAATGACGACGAGCCCGGCGCGCATATTGTCTTCGGCATTGCAAGGCGGGTCCCTCCTCCGAATTCTTCATAGAAGATTTTGAACACAAGGATAGTGTCCGGCTCTGCAAAATAAGTTCCACATACCACCGTAGAGAGAATACTATTTACACAAACTCAATCTGCTGACGTATTCCGCAGCGTGACATCACACCACGGCCAAGCCTTTATATGAATCGTTTTCACTGTCCCACCTCAGCGCGTTTAGCGAGGCGGTTTCCTTGGCACGTCTTGTCAAAGCAGAGATTGTGTCCCCTTATTCTAGGATTCTCATAAATATGGGCGTGGGTAACCCAACCGCGCCATTGATTATGGCGCTTCGGAGATAAGCGAGTTTTATCAGGCCGGTGGGGACGCATAGCTTTGTCCCTCCATATAAGGGGATAAGGATCCACTTTTTCACACACGCCTTCTTCCTCCTTTGCTCATCCATTTCCGCGCACTTGAGCTCTAGCGCCCAAGTCCGCACATCCCACCTCAACCTTCTCCAACTATGTCCGGAGCGGGAGGCAAGTGGATGGCCTCCTCCGTCACGGAGGGGCACATCAAAAAGCTGCGAAAGGCCGGATACTTGTCCAGTGACATCGCGCATCGGCTCCCCGAAAAGGGGCAGCTCATCCCCACCCCTAGGCCCCATGAGAGGGTGGTGTTCCTCCCCCACTTCCTCCGCGGACTAGGTTTTCCACTTCACCCATTTGTCCGGGGGCTCATGTTCTACTACGGCCTTGATTTCTATGATCTGGCCCCGAATTTCATCCTCAACATCTCGGCGTTCATCATCATGTGCGAGGCCTTCCTCTGCATCCAGCCCCACTTCGGCTTATGGCTGAAGACCTTCAATGTCAAGCCGAAGGTAGTGGGCGGTCGCCAAGCAGAGTGCGGAGCTGCCATGGTGGGCAAGATGGCCAACGTCCTATGGCTCGAGGGCTCCTTCGTGGAGACCATAAAGGCGTGGCAATCGGGGTGGTTCTACATCACCGAGCCGCGCGACTCTAAATGGGCAGCGTCCCCTGAATTCCGATCTGGCTTCCCTACACGGCTCACCTCATGGAAAGAGACGGGCCTGACGTGGGGTAATTTGGAAGAGCTGACCGGACTCCAAACCTGCGTCCGAAACCTGGTGGACAAGAAGCTCAAGCTTGTCAACATAGTCCAGGTTATGCTCATCCGCGGATCCTCCCATGCCAAAGAACGGGCCTTCAACTTGTGGGAGTTTGATCCGCACAAAGACCGAATTTGAGCGGCTCTTGACACTACGCACGAAGATGCCTGGAAGGTGCTGTTCAAGGGCGCCGAGGCTCCCGCATCCGCTACCGAAGATCGCGGATTCAGCTCGCGGCATCAAGCCAGCGAGGTAAGCTATTTTACCCTTTACGGGACTCTTTTTTCATAGTTTGACTCTATGCGGGATCTAAAACTCCCTCACCTTTGACAGGACTGGCAGAAGACGTCCGGACAGGTTGACTGTCCGGCTCCCTTGCTAGAAGACCCATCGGACGCCCGATTGACAGGACTGCTGGTTCCGGCACCTTACGTGGTGCCGGAGAAGAAGGCCAAGAAGAAGGCCACGGGAACTCGAAGGAGTTCCCGGCGCCAGGTGTTGTCGGACTCATCGTCCGATGACTCCAAGGCTGACTCCTCCCGCAAAGAGGAGGAGGAGGAAAAAGAGGCCTCTCCCCTAGCGGGGGGAGAGACAAAAAGGAAGGACGCCCCAACTAGGGAGGCTGGAGGGTCCAAGAAGGGAAGGACCCTTCCTCCGGACTACGCCACCAACGCCGACGACGGCGAAGAGGAGTGGCCACCGAGGACCAAGCCCCTGGCGAAATCGTAAGTGTCCGGACACCAGAATAACTCATGGCGTTTCATTTGTCGCAATACATCTTCTAACGCCGAATATAACCATGCAGCCCGCCCAAGGACGGGCTCGACGCTACGACGAGCGGCTCCCTGGATTCGTCGGATGTGAATAGCACCTCACTTCCGACCGACTCGTCTCCTCCCGCCACGGATGACACCGAGGTGGAGTCCCAAAAGGGGCCCAGCCAGGACGAGGTGGCCCTGGAGGCGCCGCAAGGCGACCTCCCGGACTCCGGGCGCAAAGGGGATAAAACCCCGAAGGGCTTTAAGTCCGGCCCTGTGCCGGACTCCGTATCGGAACCTTCAATGGTTCCGGAGTCCGGCAGGCGACCCCTTCGTAAGAAGGGCAAGACTGCGACGCCGGTGACCTCCGTCCAGCCGGAGGCACCGGATAATTTGATGGAGGCGCTTAACGGCGCTTCCATCGATGAGGAGCACCGCCTTTGTTATGAGTGTGGTGATCCAGAAAGTTCGATCCGCCAAGAGCGGGCTGACTGAAGCCTGTGCCAGCCTTCTAACAGGCTTTGAGGTATGTATTTAAGATATGTAAAAAATATTACCGCATAGACAGTAGCCCCTGATGCTCAGTTTGGTGTTCGGAAAGAAAAAGCCGAACTGATGATCTAAAATATATACGCAGGAGTCTAACATAAGTATGTCAATATGGGAATGCAGGCTGTCTTCTTGACCTCTACCACCTGATCATGGAGGTTGATGCATTGAAGCGAGCCTCGGCGGTCCGAGAACGAGCTTCGGCCTTGCCAAAAGCAGCTCGAGGACAAGGAAGGTAAGTAATACCTTATGGGAGTATTTAAAAGATGTGGTTGCAAAAATGACAGGAATAATGTGAATATTGCAGGGCCACGAACGAGGTGGCGACCACAGGAAGGCGGTGTCCAAGGCCGAAAGCAATGCGGCCGCGGAGCGCACCGAGCGAGAGAAGCAGGAGGCGCGGGTGGCGGAGGTGCGGCAAGAGCTCCAGGCTCTCGTGGAAAAACACAAGAGTTTGGAGTGTGACTCAAAGACTCGAGAGTCCGAGCTCGCCTCGGCCCTTGAGGGCGCCAAAGCCGCTAAGGCCGAAGCCCAAAAAGACCTCCAGGAAATTGAGGCGATGAAGAAGATAGCGGCGGGTAAGGCATTCTTTATGCAAAGCAAGCATGTGAAAGTGAATTATCTGTTACTTACCCGAATCCGGAGCTCTCTAGGGGCATTCGTAGATCTGCCCCGTAGTGTGTCCGGTGCTGCCGCATTCTACCGAGCCGAGGAGGGAAGCTCGACGGAGAAGGTGTTCTAGTCTCAGTATGCTGAGGCCGGACACCCGGTGCCCTTAAGCGACCAGTTGAAGCAGCTGGTCGAGCTCCATAAGGTGGCCGAACAGGCCATGAAGGGCCTCATAGTTCGGCTGTGGCCTAAGGAAGCCATGTCTGGGAGCTACTTCGGGCTGGTGAGGCGGTGGTGGACGCCTTTGTCCATGGGTTGAAGTCGTCAAGCGCTCCGTCTGCATCGAAGGTGCCGTGGGGCCCTTGCCCGTGCTAAGGTGCACTGGGCAAGATGAATGACGAGAAGCTTGTGACGGACGGACCACCACCGGGCAAGGAGCATCGCAAGCCTGAAATGTATTATGAGGGCGTCCTGAAGGGTGCCCGCCTTATAACGGGTGAATGCTCCAAAGATGTAATTTTTTAGTAGACTCGCATTTGTTATCACAGCCTGCTGAAAACTTGTTAATATCGCTAAGCAACACTTTTGAATTTAAAATATTACCTTTTGTGCGGCCGTGTATTAAATTTGAGAGATGGCGAGTCGTCGGCTTCAGCCCCCATGCCACGCAGTCTTTGGGGTGTTCGGGATAAACTTGAGCGCTCTTGTTCCCATTCTTGGGTCCTTCGAGGGAGGCGCTCAACGCAACAAACAAGGCAACCGGACTATAATGCTTGAACACTCTCACTTAGCCATAGAATTCTGTAATTTTAAATTTCGGTGAAGCCCCTGGTATTCGGAAGACCGGGTTCGGGGCGCTATCCACGCCTAGGCCGGACAATGCTGACTCCTCGCTCTAAGCGGCATAAGTCTTTAGGGACTCGAAAACCTCTCGAACAGCGACCGACTCTCGCCCTATCATGACGGTCACTTTTAGCTTTCTCCACTGAGGTGCTTAACCCAGCTCAACCGGGGCACAATCGCAGTGGTTCTCCCAGCGCTACCTTAGCCGATATAACGGAACATAAGGTACCAAAACATGGGAGCCGGGCAAACCCAACTATTGACCCAAGACATGATTCGAAGCCGATGCATATAATGCTATAAGTTCGGGGTGCCGCACTTCTGAAAGTGTTAGGACTTATCACACCATATTGTGGGGTACTTAAGCCCCTGGTGTATTGCCCGTACCAAAGTGTACGGTTGCACAATGTCATAACTGAACATATATATATATATATATATATATATAGAGAGAGAGAGAGAGAGAGAAAAGGAATTCAATAATAGGCAGAAGCTATGTATTGTTTATTCAAAAGGGCTGCAGTAAGAGTAGAACGATACAAATAGTGCGATAAGCAAGGGACGGTACTTTTTAACATGTCCCCCTCCAGGGGTAAGCTACGGGATGGTATGTAAAACAGGTATACTGCTCGTAATATAGACCACCTGGACACTCGACGTAGCTTTCTGCTTCCCTGGCTGTTCCATCGTGTGTTCGGCAATTCTACTGTCGGACAGGGCTTCATGAGAACGGAATCCTGAAAGTAAAAAAGAAAGAAGAAAAGAAAAGAATGACACAATCGGGAGCCCCTGGTGCGGTTGAGCCGCATTCTGGGCATGTCGTGGTCGTGCCCCTCCCCCTATGCCCATGGTATATCCAGAGGGTAATTATATGCAGCGTAATCTTGGTTTACAATTCGCGATGGCTGGGGTTTGGGCCGCATTGCTATGCGTGCTTTCCGGAGCGTGCCAGCGGTCTTGTTGTAGGTTACTCCGGGCGCGCTTGACGGTGTCCGGACGTTTAATAGCCGGACTCGAGAATTGCCTTAAGAGGCTGCTTTGTACTTCCCCGCAAGGGCCGCCGTATGCTCCTCCGTCCGAAGAGAGCGTTCGGTGTTTCCATTGACCGTAATGACTCCTCGAGGACCTGGCATCTTGCTCTTGAGATAGGCATAGTGCGGCACCACATTGAACTTTGCAAATGCGGTTCATCCGAGTAGTGCGTGATAGCTGATGCGGAACGGGACTATGTCGAAGATTAACTCCTCGCTTCGGAAGTTATCCGGGGATCCGAAGACCACTTCAAGTGTAACTGAGCCTGTGTTGAAATATGCCCTAGAGGCAATAATAAATTAGTTATTATTATATTTCCTTGTTCATGATAATCGTTTATTACCCATGCTATAATTGTATTGATAGGAAACTCAGATACATGTGTGGATACATAAACAACACCATGTCCCTAGTAATCCTCTAGTTGACTAGCTCGTTGATCAACAGATGGTTACGGTTTCCTGACCATGGACATTGGATGTCGTTGATAACGGGATCACATCATTTGGAGAATGATGTGATGGACAAGACCCAATCCTAAGCCTAGCACAAAGATCGTGTAGTTCGTATGCTAAAGCTTTTATAATGTCAAGTATCATTTCCTTAGAACATGAGATTGTGCAACTCCCGGATACCGTAGGAATGCTTTGGGTGTACCAAACGTCACAACGTAACTGGTTGGCTATAAAGGTGCACTACAGGTATCTCCGAAAGTGTCTCATTGGGTTGGCACGAATCGAGACTGGGATTTGTCACTCCGGTTGACGCAGAGGTATCTCTGGGCCCACTCGGTAGGACATCATCATAATGTGCACAATGTGACCAAGGGGTTGATCACGGGATGATGTGTTACGGAACGAGTAAAGAGACTTGCCGGTAACGAGATTGAACAAGGTATCGGGATACCGACGATCGTATCTCGGGCAAGTACAATACCGCTAGACAAAGAGAATTGTATACGGGATTGATTGAGTCCTTGACATCGTGGTTCATCTGATGAGATCATCGTGGAACATGTGGGAGCCAACATGGGTATCCATATCCCGCTGTTGGTTATTGACCGGAGAACATCTCGGTCATGTCTGCATGGTTCCCGAACCCGTAGGGTCTACACACTTAAGGTTCGATGACGCTAGGGTTATAAAGGAAGTTTGTATGTGGTTACTGAATGTTGTTCGGAGTCCCAGATGAGATCCCGGACGTCACGAGGAGTTCCGGAATGGTCCGGAGGTAAAGATTTATCCATGGGAAATCCTGTTTTGGTCACAGGAAAAGTTTCGGGTTTTATCGGTAACGTACCGGGACCACCGGGAGGGTCCCGGGGGTCCACCAAGTGGGGCCACCGGCCCCAGAGGGGTGCATGGGCCAAGTGTGGGAGGGGACCAGCCCCAGGTGGGCTGGTCGCCCCCACAAGGGCCCAAAGGCGCCTATGGTTGGGGAGGCGCACCCACCTAGCAGGGGCAAGTTTCCCTCCCCCCCTTTGGCCGCCACCCTAGATGGGATTGGGGGCAGCCGCACCCCTTGGGGTGGAAACCCTAGAGGGGGCACACCCCCCTCCCTCTCCCCTATATATAGTTGAGGTCTTGAGGGCTGCCCACACATGAGTTTGACCTCTCCTTGGCGCAGCCCTACCTCTCTCCCTTCTCCTCTCCCGCGGTGCTTGGCGAAGCCCTGCTGGATCACCACGCTCCTCCACCACCACCACGCCATTGTGCTGCTGCTGGATGGACTCTTCCCCTACCTCTCCCTCTCTCCTTGCTGGATCAAGGCATGGGAGACATCACCGGGCTGCACGTGTGTTGAACGCGGAGGTGCCGTCCGTTCGGCACTAGGATCTCCGGTGATTTGGATCACGACGAGTACGACTCCTTCAACCCCGTTCACTTGAACGCTTCCGCTTAGTGATCTACAAGGGTATGTAGATGCACTCTCCTTCCCCTCGTTGCTGGTTTCTCCATAGATAGATCTTGGTGACACGTACGAAAATTTTGAATTTCTGCTACGTTCCCCAACAGTGGCATCATGATCTAGGTCTATTTAGTAGATTCTTTGCACGAGTAGAACACAAAGTAGTTGTGGGCGTTGATTTTGTTCAATATGCTTACCGTTACTAGTCCAATCTTGTTTCGACGGTATTGTGGGATGAAGCGGCCCGGACCGACCTTACACGTACTCTTACGTGAGACAGGTTCCACCGACCGACATGCACTTGGTGCATAAGGTGGCTAGCGGGTGCCAGTCTCTCCCACTTTAGTCGGAACGGATTCGATGAAAAGGGTCCTTATGAAGGGTAAATAGCAATTGGCATATCACGTTGTTGTTTTGCGTAGGTAAGAAATGTTCTTGCTAGAAACCCATAGCAGCCACGTAAAACATGCAAACAACAATTAGAGGATGTCTAACTTGTTTTTGCAGGGTATGCTATGTGATGTGATATGGCCAAGAAGAATGTGATGAATGATATGTGATGTATGAGATTGATCATGTTCTTGTAATAGGAATCACGACTTGCATGTCGATGAGTATGACAACCGGCAGGAGCCATAGGAGTTGTCTTAATTTATTGTATGACCTGCGTGTCATTGAACAAACGCCATGTAATTACTTTACTTTATTGCTAACCGGTAGCCATAGTAGTAGAAGTAATAAGTTGGCGAGACAACTTCATGAAGACACAATGATGGAGATCATGATGATGGAGATCATGGTGTCATGCCGGTGACGATGATGATCATGGAGCCCCGAAGATGGAGATCAAAAGGAGCAAAATGATATTGGCCATATCATGTCACTATTTGATTGCATGTGATGTTTATCATGTTTATGCATCTTATTTGCTTAGAACGACGGTAGTAAATAAGATGATCCTCATTAAAATTTCAAGAAAGTGTTCCCCTAAGCGTGCACCGTTGCGAAAGTTAAATGCGTTTGAAGCACCACGTGATGATCGGGTGTGATAGATTCTTACGTTCACATACAACGGTTGTAAGCCAGATTTACACACGCGAAACACTTAGGTTAACTTGACGAGCCTAGCATGTACATGCATGGCCTCGGAACACAAGAGACCGAAAGGTCGAGCATGAGTCGTATGGAGGATACGATCAACATGAAGATGTTCACCGATGATAACTAGTCCGTCTCACGTGATGATCGGACACGGCCTAGTTGAATGGGATCATGTAATCACTTAGATGACTAGAGGGATGTCTATCTGAGTGGGAGTTCATTAGATGAACTTAATTATCCTAAACATAGTCAAAAACCCCTTTGCAAATTATGTCATAGCTTGCGCTTTAGTTCCACTGTTTAGATATGTTCCTAGAGAAAATATAGTTGAAAGTTGACAGTAGCGATTATGCGATCAGTAGAAAGCTTATGTCCTTAATGCACCGCTTCGGTGTGCTTTGAACCCCAAACGTCGTCTGTGGATGTTGCGAACATCGGACATACACGTTTTGATAACTATGTGATAGTTCAGTTAAACGGATTAGAGTTGAGGCACCAAAGACGATTTTGAATCATCGCGGAACATATGAGATGTTTCGAGGGATGAAATTGGGATTTCAGGCTCGTGCCCACGTCAAGAGGTATAAGACCTCCGACGATTTTCTTAGCCTGCAACCTAAGGGAGAAAAGCTCAATCGTTGAGCTTGTGCTCAGATTGTCTGAGTGCAACAATCACTTGAATCGAGTGGGAGTTGATCTTCTAGATGAGATAGTGATGTTTCTCCAAAGTCATTACCACCAAGCTACTAGAGCTTCGTGATGAACTATAACATATCAGGGATAGATATGATGATCCTTGAAGTATTCGCGATGTTTGACACCGCGAAAGTAGAAGTCAAGTAGGAGCATCAATTGTTGATGGTTAGTAGAACCACTAGTTTCAAAAGGGGCAAGGGCAAGAAGGTATACTTCATGGAACGGAAAATCAGCTGCTGCTCTAGTGAAGAAACCCAAGGATGAACCCAAACCCGAGACTAAGTGCTTCTGTAATAAGGGGAACAGCCACTGGAGCAGAATTACCCTAGATACTTGGTAGATGAGAAGGCTGGCAAGGTCGATAGAAGTATATTGGATATACATTAAGTTATTGTGTACTTTACTAGTACTCCTAGTAGCACCAGGGTATTAGATACCGGTTCGGTTGCTAAGTGTTAGTAACTTTCGAAATAAAAGGCTACGGAATAAACGGAGACTAGCTAAAGGTGAGCTGACGATATGTGTTGGAAGTGTTTCCAAGTTTGATGTGATCAAACATCGAACGCTCCCTCTACCATCAAGATTAGTATTAAACTAGAATAATTGTCATTTGGTGTTTGCATTGAGCATAGACATGATTGGATTATGTCTATCGCAATACGGTTATTCATTTAAGGAGAATAATGGTTACTCTGTTTATTTGAATAATACCTTCAATGGTCTTGCGCCTAAAAGTAATGGTTTATTGAATCTCGATCGTAGTGATACACATGTTCATGCCAAAAGATATAAGATAGTAATGATAGTACCACCTACTTGTGGCACTGCCATGTAAGTCATATTGGTATAAAACGTATGAAGAAGCTCCATGTTGATGGATCTTTGGACTCACTCGTTTTTGAAAAGTTTGAGACATGTGAACCATGTCTATTGGTGTACACGCATGAAGAAACTCCATGCAGATGGATCGTTTGGACTCACTTGATTTTGAATCACTTGAGATATGCAAATCATACCACGTGGGCAAGATGACTAAAAAGCCTCGTTTTCAGTAAGATGGAACAAGATAGCAACTTGTTGGAAGTAACACATTTTGATGTGTGCAGTCCAATGAGTCTTTGAGGCATGATGAATATCGTTATGTTCTTACTTCACAGATGATTTGAGTAGATGTTGAGTATATTTACTTGATGAAACACAAGACTGAATTATTGAAAGGTTCAAGTAATTTCAGAGTGAAGTTGAAGATCTTCGTGACAAGAGGATAAAATTTCTGTGATGTGATCATAGAGATGGATATCTGAGTTACGAGCTTTGGCACGCAATTAAGACATTGTGGAAATTGTTTCACAATTAATACCGCCTGGAACACCATAGTGTGATGGTGTGTCCGAACATCATAGTTGCACCCTATTGAATATGGTGCGTACCATGATGTCTCTTATCGAATTACCACTATCGTTCATGGATTAGGCATTAGAGACAACCGCACTCACTTTAATAGGGCACCACGTAATTCCGTTGAGACGACACCGTTTGAACTATGGTTTGGAAAAACCTAAGTTGTCATTTCTTAGAAGTTTGGGGCTGCGACGCTTATGTGAAAAAGGTTTTAGGTTGATAAGTTCGAACCCAAAGCGGATAAAATGCATCTTCATAGGACACCCAAAACAGTTGGGTATACCTCCTAATTCAGATCCGAAAGCAATAGGTATTGTTTCTTGAATCGGGTCCTTTCTCGAGAAAAAGGTTTGTCTCGAAAAGTTGAGTGGGAGGATGGTGGAGACTTGATGAGGTTATTGAACCGTCACTTCAACAAGTGTGTAGCAGGGCACAGGGAGTTGTTCCTGTGGCGCCTACACCAATTGAAGTAGAAGCTTATGATAGTGATCATGAAGTTTTGGATCAAGTCACTACCGTACCTCATAGGGTGACAAGGATGCGTACTACTTCTGAGTGGTACAGTAATCCTGTCTTGAAGGTCATGTTGCTAGACAACAATGAACCTACGAGCTATGGAGAAGCGATGGTGGGCCCAAATTCCGACAAATGGTAAGAAGCCATGAAATCCGAGATAGGATCCATGTATCAGAACAAAGCATGGACTTTGGTGGACTTGCCCGATGATCGGCAAGTCATTGAGAAAATGGATCTTTAAAAGGAAGACGGACGTGGACGGTAATGTCACCGTCTGTGAAGCTCGACTTGTGGCGAAGAGTTTTTCACAAGTTCAAGGAGTTGACTACGATGAGATTTTCTCATCCGTAGCGATGCTTAAGTCCGTCGGAATCATGTTAGCATTAGCTGCATTTATGAAATCTGGCAGATGGAAGTCACAACGAGTTTCCTTACCAGGTTTTCGTAAGGAAAGGTTGTATGTGATACAATCGAAAGGTTTTGTCGATCCTAAGGATGCTAAAAGGTATGCTAGCTCCATGATCCTTCTAAGGACTGGAGTAAGCATCTCGGAGTTGGAATGTACGCTTTGATGAGATGATCAAAGATTTTGGGTTTATACAAAGTTTATGAGAAACTTGTATTTCCAAAGAAGTGAGTGGGAGCACTATAGAATTTCTTATGAGTATATATTGTTGATCAGAAATGATGTAGAATTTCTGGAAAGCATATAGGGTTATTTGAAAGGTGTTTTTCAATAGAAAAACCTGGATTAAGCTACTTGAACATTGAGCATCAAGATCTATGAGGATAGATCAAAAGCGCTAAATGGTACTTTCAAATGAGCACATACCTTGACATGATCTTGAAGGTGTTCAAGATGGATCAGTCAAAGAAGGAGTTCTTGCCTGAGTTGTAAGGTATGAAGTTAAGAGTTAAAGCTCGGCCACGGCAGAAGAGAGAGAAAGGATGAAGGTCGTCCCCTATGCTTCAGACATAGGCTCTGTAGTATGCTATGCTGTTTACCGCACTGGAAGTGTGCCTTGCCATGAGTCTGGCAAGGGGGGTACAAGAATGATCCAGGAATGGATCATTGGACAGTGGTCAAAATTGTCCTTGGAGTAAATAAGGACATGTTTCTCGATTATGGAGGTGATAAAGAGTTCGGCGTAAAGGGTTACGTCGATGCAAGCTTTGACACCTATCTGAATGACTCTGAGTAGCAAACCGGATACGTATAGTGGAGCAACCATTTGGAATAGCTCCAAGTGGAGCGTGGAAGCAACATACAATATGATATAGAGATTTGCGAAGTACATACGGATCTGAATGTTGCAGACCCGTTGACTAAAACCTCTCTCACAAGCTAAACATGATCAAACCCAGAACTCATTGAGTGTTAATCACATAGTGATGTGAACTAGATTATTGATTCTAGTAAACTCTTTGGATGTTGGTCACATGGTGATGTGACCTGTGAGTGTTAATCACATGGCGATGTGAACTGGATTATTGACTCTAGTGCAAGTGGGAGACTGTTGGAAATATGCCCTAGAGGCAATAATAAATTAGTTATTATTATATTTCCTTGTTCATGATAATCGTTTATTACCCATGCTATAATTGTATTGATAGGAAACTCAGATACATGTGTGGATACATAAACAACACCATGTCCCTAGTAATCCTCTAGTTGACTAGCTCGTTGATCAACAGATGGTTACAGTTTCCTGACCATGGACATTGGATGTCGTTGATAACGGGATCACATCATTTGGAGAATGATGTGATGGACAAGACCCAATCCTAAGCCTAGCACAAAGATCGTGTAGTTCGTATGCTAAAGCTTTTATAATGTCAAGTATCATTTCCTTAGACCATGAGATAGTGCAACTCCCGGATACCGTAGCAATGCTTTGGGTGTACCAAACGTCACAACATAACTGGGTGGCTATAAAGGTGCACTACAGGTATCTCCGAAAGTGTCTGTTGGGTTGGCACGAATCGAGACTGGGATTTGTCACTCCGGTTGACGGAGAGGTATCTCTGGGCCCACTCGGTAGGACATCATCATAATGTGCACAATGTGACCAAGGGGTTGATCACAGGATGATGTGTTACGGAACGAGTAAAGAGACTTGCCGGTAACGAGATTGAACAAGGCATTGGGATACCGACGATCGAATCTCGGGCAAGTACAATACCGCTAGACAAAGGAAATTGTATACGGGATTGATTGAGTCCTTGACATCATGGTTCATCCGACGAGATCATCGTGGAACATGTGGGAGCCAACATGGGTATCCAGACCCCGCTGTTGGTTATTGACCGGAGAACATCTCGGTCATGTCTGCATGGTTCCCGAACCCGTAGGGTCTACACACTTAAGGTTCGATGACGCTAGGGTTATAAAAGAAGTTTGTATGTGGTTACCGAATGTTTTTAGGAGTCCCGGATGAGATCCCGGACGTCACGAGGAGTTCCAGAATGGTCCGTAGGTAAAGATTTATATATGGGAAGTCCTGTTTTGGTCACCGGAAAAGTTTCGGGTTTTATCGGTAACGTACCGGGACCACCGGGAGGGTCCCGGGGGTCACCAAGTGGGGCCACTGCCCAGAGGGGTGCATGGGCCAAGTGTGGGAGGGACCAGCCCGGTGGGCTGGTGCGCCCCACAAGGGCCCAAGGCGCCTAGGGTTGGGGAGGCGCACCCACCTAACTTGGGGGGCAAGTTTCCCCTCTTCCCCCTTTGGCCGCACCCCTTGGGGTGGAAACCCTAGAGGGGGCGCACCCCCTCCCTCTCCCCTATATATAGCTGAGGTCTTGAGGGCTGCCAACAGATGAGTTTGACCTCTCCTTGGCGCAGCCCTACCTCTCTCCCTTCTCCTCTCCCGCGGTGCTTGGCGAAGCCCTGCTGGATCACCACGCTCCTCCATCACCACCACGCCGTTGTCTTTGCTGCGACAGAGTCTTCCTCTACCTCTCCCTCTCTCCTTGCTGGATCAAGGCATGGGAGACGCCACTGGCTGCACGTGTGTTGAGCAGCGGAGGTGCCGTCTGCTCAGCACTAGGATCTCCGTGATTTGGATCACGACGAGTACGACTCCTTCAACCCCGTTCACTTGAACGCTTCCGCTTAGTGATCTACAAGGGTATGTAGATGCACTCTCCTTCCCCTCGTTGCTGGTTTCTCCATAGATAGATCTTGGTGGCAATTAGGAAAATTTTGAATTTCTGCTACGTTCCCCAACAGCCTGTACAGTTGGCCTCTACACCTGGTATGACGCCTTTAAAGGTCGTCTTTGTGGGTTTAATCCTTGATGGTTCTATGCCCATTTTGCACACTGTATCCTGATAAAGCAGGTTCAGGCTGCTGCCGCCGTCCATTAGGACTCTAGTGAGGTGTAATCCGTCAATGATTGGGTCTAGAACCAATGCGGCGAATCCGCCATGGCGGATGCTAGTGGGGTGGTCCCTTCGATCAAAAGTGATCAGGCAGGAAGACCACGGGTTGAACTTTTGGGGCTCGGCTCCATCGCATATACGTCCCTTAGTGTACGCTTCCGCTCCCTTTTGGGTATGTGGGTTGCGTATATCATGTTCACCGTCCGCACTTGTGGGGGAAGCCCTTCATCCTCTATTGTTCGTGGCGGGGCTCCTCCTCGACATCGCTATGCACCCCCATGTCATTGTTTTACGCAATTAACTTTCCTGCCTGCATGAACACCCAACAATACCAGTTTGTGTGGTTGGCTGGTTTCGAAGTGCCGTGTATCCGCACAGCGATCGAGTATTCGGTCCAAATTGGACGGGCCCGGAGTATTTCTTTTAAATGGCTTTTTCTGCTGACCGGGTTTAGAGCCTCTAAATCCGGCATTGACTATCGTATCCTCAACATTATCACCGTTAATGCGGCACTTGTGCTTGTTGCGACGCGACCTGCCATTGCTATCCTTGGTATCCGAATTACCAGGGCTCTTGGTCATGTTGTTACTACGAGCTAGCCAGCTGTCCTCTCCAGCATAAAAAGCGGGTCATGAGTGTTGTGAGGGCTGCCATGGACTTCGCTTTTCTGTCCTAGGTGTCGGGCAAGCCACTCGTCGCAGAGATGTTGTGTTTGAAGGCTGCAAGGGCCTCGCATCCGGACAGTCGACGATTTGATTTTTCTTGGTTAGGAACCGTGTCTGTAATTGTGCGGCCGATTCCTCTGGCTGCTGAATTATGTGGCTTAGGTCATCGGCGTCTGGTGGTCGCACATATGTGCCCTGGAAATTGTCGAGGAATGTGGCTTCCAGGTCTTCCCAACAACCAATTGACTCTGCTAGCAAGTTGTTAAGCCAATGCCAGGCTGGTCCTTTAAGCTTGAGTGGGAGGTGTTTGATGGCGTGTAGATCAGCACCGCGGGCCATGTGGATGTGAAGGAGATAGTCCTCGATTCAAACCGCAGGATCTGTTGTGCCATCATATGATTCAATGTTTACGGGTTTGAAACCCTCAGGGATTTGATGATCCATCACTTCATCCGTGAAGCATAGTGGGTGTCTTGGCGCCTCTGTATTGGGCTATATCACGACGCAGCTCAAATGAGCTTTGTTCATCGTGTTCGGCCCGCCGGAGTTGCCATATCCGGCGTGACGGTTATCGTCACGTGTCGTGGGGCGCCCACGCGATCCGTAGATCGATCTTGTTTGCCTTGCCTTGTCCTCCAATATATCTTGCAGGTCTAGCACATTTCCCCGTGCATTGGTATTTTTTGAGCGGCGCCGGGGTGCGGCTTGAGTTGAGGGCCGAGAGGCCTCTCTGTCGCAGCCACGAGGTGGTCGGTCAGCCGTATCATGCGCTGGTGATGTAGGTTTGGGTGCTTCCTCCTCTAATTGGGGTAGCAGCCTGCGTTTTGGGTAGCTCTTGGAGGGGCGCTCGAGTTCATACTCTTCAGCCACAAGGACTTCAGTCCATCTATCAGCTAGCAAGTCTTGGTCAGCTCTAAGCTGTTGCTGCTTTCTCTTGAGGCTGCTTGCCGTGGCCATAAGCCTGCGTTTGAAACGCTCTTGTTCGACGGGATCCTCGGGCACGCAGATTAAATCGTCGTCGAGGCTTGCCTCATCTTCGGAGGGAGGCATGTAGTTATCGTCCTCTACCTCTCTTTCGCCGCTCTCTCATGAGGGCTGGCTTCTCCATCCTCTGCGCTGAATCCTCTTTGGAGGGGTTGTCTTGACCTTTGTCTGGGTGTTATTGTCTCCCATGCCGGAATTACCGTTTTTGCTGTGGCGTGATTTAGAGCGACGCCCCTGACGCAGGCGCTTAGGCTGTTTGTTGGAGGGGCCATCCTCCGCTGTTCCATCGCCATTCCCATCTTTTGGGATGTCCACCATGTATATGTCCTATGACGAGGTGGCCTTCCAGTGCCCTATGGGCGCTGGTTCTTGGTCGTCTCCTGCATCATCGTCCATACCGTCGATGTCTTCGGAGTTGAAGTCGAGCACGTCAGTTAAATCATCGAAAGTGGCTACGAAGTGGGTGGTGGGTGGGCTTTGAATTTCTTCGTCGTCCGCATCCCAACCTTCCTGACCATAATTCGGCCAGGGCTCTCCTGATAAAGAGAGAGACTTTAGTGAATTCAGGATGTCGCCAAAGGGCGAGTGCTGAAAGATGTCCGCGCGATGAATTCCATGATCGGCGCCCAATCGGATTCGATTGGCGGGGGCGCGGAAGGCTCGGAGTCCGGAGAGGAGTCCGACACCTTGGGGTCACGAGCTTCACAAAGGACGGGGTAGGTGTACGGCTCAATCGACGTAGAGATCGCAGCCCCCGAGGCGGTGTCCAGCCACCCGTCCTCGATCGGCGCAGTCGGCTCCGAGCTAAAGGTCGGAGCGGACACTGGTGCGGCCTCCAGGACACTGTTCGGCGGCAGAGCTAGATCATGCCCCTCGTGACATTGCAGCGCGCTTGGCTGTGGCTCGAGCCCGTCGAAGATCAAGTCTCCGCGGACGTCAGCCGTGTAGTTCAAACTTCCAAATCTGACCTGGTGGCCAGGGGCGTAGTTTTCACTCTGCTCCAGATGGCCAAGCGAATTGGCCCGCAGTGCAAAGCCGCCGAATACGAAATCTTTCCGGGGAGAAAAGTCTCACCCTGGAGCGCAATGTTGTTGATGATCGGAAGAGTCATCGGGCCTAAAGATGACGACACAGAGGAACTCTTAATGAAAGCACCAATGTCGGTGTCAAAACCGGCGGATCTTGGGTAGGGGGTCCCGGACTATTCTTCTAGGCGGATGGTAACAGGAGACAAGGGACACGATGTTTTTACCCAGGTTCGGGCCCTCTCGATGGAGGTAAAACCCTACTCCTGCTTGATTAATATTGATGATATGGGTAGTACAAGAGTAGATCTACCATGAGATCAGAGAGGCTAAACCCTAGAAGCTAGCCTATGGTATGATTGTTGTTTGTCCTACGGACTAAAACCCTCCGGTTTATATAGGCACCGAAGAGGGTTAGGGTTACACAGAGTCGGTTACAATGGTAGGATATCTACATATCCGTATCGCCAAGCTTGCCTTCCACGCCAAGGAAAGTCTCATCCGGACACGGGACGAAGTCTTCAATCTTGTATCTTCATAGTCCAGGAGTCCGGCCAAAGGTCATAGTCCGGCTATCCGGACACCCCCTAATCCAGGACTCTCTCAGAGGGGATGCGTGTTGCTTAGCCGCTCCGGACGGTAACCCGGTAAAGGATTTTCTCCCTCAGGAGAGGTATCTTTGCAGTAAAACCATGTTGAATTCCACTCTTTGGGATGGCTGTGCAATTTGGCGTGAGGGTAAGTTACCTCTTTCCGCTTTTGAATCGCCACACCACCCAACTCAGTGTTGGGACCGTCAGAAAATTCAGTGCAGCGGTTTAGATGGAAGCAATCTCTGAACAATTCAACTGTGGGCTCCTCTTGAAAGAACACCTCACAGAGCACTTGAAAGGGACAGATATTGGTTATGGAGTTGGGGCCAATGTCTTGTGGACGCAGTTAGAAGTTGGCTAAGACATCCCGATAAAACTTTGAACCGGGTGGACTGAAGCCTCGGGCTAAATGATCAGCAAAAACAACCACTTCTCCATCCTTGGGTTCTGGAGAACTCTCCGGGCCAGGGACCCTCTAGTGAATGACGTCTTTTTTGCCTAAAGCACCGGTGCGGACTAAGTTATCCAGTTGCGTTTCAGTCACTCGAAAAGGGACCCAATTACACTCGTACACTTGCTTGGCCATGGTGCAATCTGCAAAGCGGTAATACCGGTTCAAGAATATGTTGGAAGGCTATATATTGATACATTCATTGTTAAACCGGAAGAGGTTACTTATAAACCGGATTTCTGCAAGGTGGCATTACATAACTGGGAAATCCTGGCGATTCAACAAGGGGACTAATGTTATATGCCGAGTTGTCAATTTTTCTACAAAGTTAAACCGCCTAGTCTGAAACTTTGATGAATCAAGAGTGGATGTGTGAAAACAGGTTTCATAAAAGTATTTCACAGTTTTGGATCTGAAGCATGTTCAGAAAAGAAATAAATATTCAAGGTTCAAAACAGAGCGGTACCAAAACAATGAGCAAGGATGCAGGGAGATCTATGATCTTGAGATGCGTAAGTGAAAACGGAGGCTAAAAGCTACCATTACACAGAACAGAGATTCAGGAGTTCTTTTGAGAACCATTATATGAACGAAGAACAAAGGATGAACACTGAAAAACCTAGAAACCCTAGAATAGATCTGGGGCGGAAAGAGCAGAAGATTTACCGGAGCTGAGGAAGAAGCGGAAGGTCGTCGTGATGCTTTGGTACGTTCAGGGTGATGCAGCGGCCAAGGTTGGTGCAGAAGTTGACGGTGGCGGCGTAGCTCCGAAGCTGGGCGGCGCGAGGAAGATGAAGCAGAGGGGCAAGAAGGGGAAAAAGAAATGACCCTTCGGTCTTATTTATAAAGCAAGGGACATGTGTCAGGCGCGAGAATCAAGGAGCCGTGAGTTTGGAAACGGAGTTGTCGCCTTGATTGTCGCAGGTCTGTTAAACAAAAGAGGTATTGTGGATAGTTTTTATGACAGATGACGTCACGCCGGTTTACGATGACCAGAGAAGATGACATCACGGTGGTTCACACAATTACACAAAGTTGTTGAAGACGAAGTTTTTTGCTGAGGATTGACATGAACCTGTTCAAATCAATCTGGGGCGTAATGTTGGGGCTATTACTACTGGGCGTAAACCGGCCAGGACAGGCCGAGTTAACTTCAGTAGTAGTTGAGTATATTAAAGCCCAAGTAGGCAGATGAGGGCTTAAGGCCCGTAGCCGGTTTAAGGCCTGTAGCCGTAAGCCGGCATGGGTATGTAACTTGTGTTGTAAGTTAGAAATACTAGAGAACAAACCGGACACGTCTATGAGCCGGTCTCGGGACTCTGCAAACCGACGGGCGTCACCCATGTATATAAGGGGACGACCCTGCGGCGATTCAGGAGGATAGAGAACAACTCGAGACTTAGGCGAAGCTTGTTTGCTCCCTAGTCATCGATACCCCCATCAATTCCATCACAACTAGAGGTAGGCTTTTACCTTCATCGAAGGGGCCGAACTAGTATAAACTCTCTTGCGTCCTTGTGTCCGCTTTAACCCCTTCAAGCTAACCCGTAGCGATGGCTCCACGACTAATACCTTTCATGAGGACATCTGCCGTGACAAAACCACGACAGACTGCATACCAAAGATGACAATACCTAGATCTATTCTTGTCTTTATGCCTAGCTCGAGGCATTAAACGATAGCGCTTGTTGGGAGGCAACCCAATTTTATTTTTGTTCCTTCCTTTTTGTTCCTGTTTAGTACACTACAAAAAAAGACACATCCGTGACATTTTGGGCCGAACGAAAAAAAATTATGTCATACATATGACACTTCTATGACGATAATTGTGACAAAACCCGGTATCATCATAGATGTGGTGGGCTCCTACTTCCATGACAAAAAATCATGACAGAAATGGGTTTTTCGTCCTAGGCGGGCCGAGACGCAGCTGCATGACATTCTTTGGGTCGTCCATGACGGAAAAAACCGTGGTAGAAGCAAGGGGGAGGAAAATTTCGGGAGTTCCTGCCACGGTGGGAGGTCGGTGGAGCGATGCTGCGTTTCTCTTGTGCCAGACGTCTGTGGCGTGTGTCGCAGCGTTGGCTCTAATCGAACCCGAGCGAGGCGTTGGGCTCTAACTGAACCCGGCGATTGTGCAGTTACGCGTTCATCGAACCCAAGCGATCGATCGATGGTTGTTAATCGAACCCGATCGAAGCGGTTCCTTTGCTCTGCCGCTAAGCGAAGCCCGATCGATTGGATGAGCAGTGAGTGTTGCGGTGGGGGTTGGATGAGCGATGAGCGGTGGCGTTGCCTGCTGGATGAATAGGACCGCATGGTGTGGAGGGCTGGATGAACAGAGAGCGGTGGAGGGGTGCCCGTGGAGGGTGGTTGAACAGGCCCCATGGTGTGGAGGGCTGGATGAGCGATGAGACGGTGGAGGGGTGGTTGAACAGGACCCCGTGGTGTGGGGGGGCTGGATGAACAGAGAAGCGATGGAGGGTGCCCGTGGAGGGGTGGTTGAATCAGAGCGGTGGAGTAGCGCGGTGGAGGCTGGATGAATAGGAGCCCGTGGAGGCTGGAGGAGGTCGGCGGTAGCCCGTGGAGGCTGGAGGAGGTCGGCGGTGCAGATGAACAGTATCCCGTGGAGTCCACGTTTTGCAAGACGCCACACCCTCTCGATGAACAGGACCCCGTTTCGACCGTAGGAGGTCCGTTTCGTCCGTTTTGCGATGCGCCACACCCTCCCGATCAACCGGGCCCCGTTTCGACCGTAGGGAGGTCCGTTGGCCCATTTTGCGGTACGCCACACCCCTCCCGATCAACAGGACCCCCGTTTCGATCGTAGGAGGTCTGTTTCCTCCGTTTTGCGGTACGCCACACCCCTCCCGATCAACATGACCCCATTCCAAACGTAGGAGGACCGTTTCCTCCGTTTTGCGGTACGCCAGGCCTCGTTTCCATTGCATGTTCCGTCCAAGCCCTCCTGATGAACACGACCACGCATTCCGTTCCGACCCAGCCGGTTGGCTCCCACGCGTTCCGTTGCCTCCCGATGAACACGACGCATTCCATTGCCTCCCCATGAACACGACGCATTCCGTTGCCTCCCCATGAACACGACGCATTCCGTTGCCTCCCCATGAACACGACGCATTCCATTGCCTCCCCATGAACACGACGCATTCCGTTGCCTCCCCATGAACACGATGACGACGCTGTTTCTCCGTTCCGACCCAGCCATGTACACGAGCCCTGGCCGTACGTATGCGCGAGTAGGCGTTCGAGACCCCGCTCGTATGTACACATACGTGGCCGTATTTTCTTTCTTGCACCCTGGCCGATGTACGTACGTGTACATGCTATGTGCGCGCCTCTACTACGACACGTGCGCGCCTCTACTATGACATGTGCGCGCCTCTACATCGACCAGTATGTACGTACACGTTCGCGACCAGAATGACAACGCTACGTACGCTTCGACCAGGTGGGTCCCGACTGCCAGGCACTTCCTTGCCTGCGAAGATGTAGATGGTGGGATTAAAATGCAAATGGGATTTAAACGGGCTGCATAGATGCTACATCATGAACTAGCTGCAAGCTACCGAGATGGCTCCCCCTCTCCTCTCTCCCCTCCTCCCACCTGCTCCCACCCTACCATGGCTCTAATTAAGATTCCTCACCATGGAAGGCCTATTGCATTGGGATTTCAACCCTGGACTTGCAGTGGCCGATCAGGTACGTCGCAGATTTGGAGAAACGGTTCACTTTTCTCCTTCTCGCAGCTCCAAGGAATTTTTCTTGGTCGTCCCCTTCTCTTCGGCCTCTTTCCCTCTTTCGGAAGATTCTGTTAGTGTAGCTTTGCAATGTTGTATTGGTGGCCACCCTAAGGGTTTCAAGGTGGTCAAACTTAGTGACCGGTCCTTTCGCTTCTCTGTGGCTGGCAACAAAGTGGGTCATTTCATTCATGGGCTCAAAGATCGCATTTGGCAGGATTTTATTTGCCACTTTCATCTTTTCAATGGTCGCTTCAATGGATGTTCTCGTTTTGATAATCAATGGCACGATGATAAGCATCTAGAACCTATTGCGGCGCGCAGCCCTGTGGCCATCCGCTATAACCAACCGATTTTTCAAGACACGTCGATCAATCCTTCTTCTGTTCAAACGCTAAGTAAGTTTGATCTTGTCCCTCTGGCATCCATGAATTTTCATGACAAGAACAACAAGGAAGCTTCATGTTCTTCCTCATTTCCATCGTGCATGATCGAGCCGACACGGAAGGAGATTTCCTCGGTCAGCATTAATGAGGGCAATCAATGTGCCTCGGACATTCCAGGGATTCCTGAGCATTCAATTGTGATTGGCGGTTTCCGGTTTTCATATATCAAGAATTATCCACAATTGCCGCAAAGCTTCCTTACTTCTGCCCTCCGTTACGCACCGCCACATTCCTCTTGGCCACCGATTTTGTCTGATGCTCACATTGCGGATTTATCGCGTGCCGGATATTCTCCCGCGGAAGTTTCAGATATTGCCAAGAATTGGGGTCAATTATGTGGTAGATGTTTGCAATGGGGACACAACCGACCGTCTTGCCCTGCCCGTCTTATCTGCCTTGCATGCTCCGCTCCTGGACATAAATGCCATAAATGCCCTTCCAAAGTGAGGCCCATGCATTCCATTACTCCTATTATGGATGCTAATCAGCACAATCAAGCAGGGCTTGACCAACATCGGCATCAAATCAACACCCCGCCTGCAATCACTCAAACCTGCCCCCCCCCACCCGTCTGCTGAACCGAGTCATCTCTACCGTCTGATGCAACTTCTGTGGCCTGCTGGCAGCGACGATGGGCCCATCATTGGCAATGGAAAGCAAAAACCCTCTCGGCCGCCCCAAACTACTCGCATTCCACCTCCTCGCCCGTCTTGCTTCCCAATGAAGCTCAGCTCCATGCTGTAGCTGCTCTGCCACCCACCACCGCCCTCACCGCCCACCCCGAGCCCTCCGCCCTCTGTGCCGCCATGGCAAACTATCCGATGAATCCAATCCCTTTCCTGCCGCCCTGCTAGTCGATCGAGCCAGGCCTGGCGGACCGCAAGGTGCGGGCCGACATGGCCGTCAACCCCATTCCGCCGCTCAACAACAGCTTCTTGGCCATCGCGGAAGCGAGCAGATTTGTGTCGTTGCATCTCAAGGAAGGACTCCGTGAAACCATTGAAGGGCTTCTGCACGAATCAGGGCTGCACACAATCGAGGCTTCTGATCATCCGCTTGGCATTGGTATGTTCGCCTTTGCAAACTCTTTCATCAGAGATACCGCTGTCAATACTACATTCCAGCTTGATGATGAGGATTTGGTAATCTCCTTTGTGCGCCATAATGCGGCGTTGAACATGTGCCAAACCACCTATGGTCCAGAAGTCTGGCTCATGTATATTGGATTCCCTGACGATTACCAAACTGATTTTTATCTGCAACGCTCTGTTGATGACTATGGTCGCCTCGTTTCTTGGAACAATCCCAACATCGACCGCCGTGTTGTGCTGATCAAAGTCAAGGTGATCCATCTGCGTTTGATCCCTAAGAGCATCATCGTCCGTCAGTTGGGCGGAGACCGGGCCTGCTGGACAGCTGCTGTCTTCATTCTTCGGGGAGCTGACTGGAACGCCCATGACCCTGAAGTGCCAGTTACTGATGAAGATCCACTGCCTACTAATGGCGTGCCACACCCCATGTTTGGAGAAGGACTCACGGCCGAACAACTGTACCAGCAGCAGCTGCAAAACTGGCTCATCCAAAATGGAGTTGCCAATGATCATGGCCCTCACAATGCTGCTCATCAGGATGCTCCTCAGAATGCTCAGTGGGATGCTTGGCCGGAGCCCCCAATGCCTCACATGCCTGCAGCTTTAGACAATTTCCAGGCCTGGCTTGCTGCTCAAGGACTGCGTGTTCAAGATGGTCTTATACCTGACGACAATGTCTCAGACAGTCTCAATTTTGTTTGGGATTCTACTTCTTCAGGCAACTCTTCTGGATCGATCCAAGCTCCTGTTGGTCCTGACAACACTATGATGGTGATTCCTCCCAGGCATGATGTGATTGTAGTCGATGTGATAGTTTCTTCTGATAACCTCCATGTCAGCATCTCTGTGCAAGGTAATGATCTCGCAAATGTTCTGATCAATGGCACAATTCCACGCAGCAATTCTACATCCTACTTGTCTAGCTCTATTTTATCTGTTGTGGCTCCTTATGGTCCGTGGAGTGCTGGTTATGGTCTGCCACCGCTTGCTCTGCAAACTGCTGCCCCGATTTCTAATTTTCAAGTTGAAACGGTTGACACTTTCCTAACGGTCTGTTTTTCTCCAAGAATTCTGAATGTGCCCCTAAGTTCATCTACAGTACAGATCTCTGAGCTAATTTCTGAAAGTGATGCCACTGCTGAAGATGTGGATCCCCTGCTTCAACTTACGGAATCTCAGCCCTTACCTGAAGATGATCACCAGGTTGCTCTGCCTGTTGATGTGCAGAGAGATGTTATGCATTCGGATATGTCTGAATCCCCTGACCAATTGGTTACTGCTGATGAATCTGTTGTTGTCCTTGCCGACACCTTGACCAGCCGATGGAGATTCCTTTGGCGCCAACTGATGGTTTAAGTGTTGGGCCTCTTGCTCCGGCCTCACCCTTCGAGGCTAATGAGTTAGGCCTGGCCCAAGTGCTGCCTCCTGGCCCATCTCCAGCTCGCACGCGCCGCACTAAGATTCAGCCTCCTGTGGTCACCGCTGAAGTTAGGCGCAGCACTCGTTCTACAAGGTATGATGGGTCGAGGGTGCCCCAGATTTCAGATGTTCGTGTTCCTGTATCCAAGGTCAAGCCTCGTCAGATTCCTACTGCTGCCTCAAGCTCCTCGGCACCTCCCCTGACCAAGTCCCCCCGCCCATGCCTATTCATGTCATGCAGGCAATTGGCATTAATCGCTGTGTTATTCCTCCTGCTGAAATCACCGACGAGGTGCTGCTAGCTTCGGATGTCCCTGATGATCAGGCAGGGTTGGAGGATGGCAATGCCCCGTCCTCGGAGTAACTTGGTGGTTCTTTAAGTATGACCCTTTTGCGTAATTGGAATGTACTTTGCTGGAACATTCGCGGTTTAAATTCGGACAAAAAGCTGCTAGCCTTATCTAATGCTATCTCTGTTAGTGGGTGCACCATAGTTTGCCTTCAGGAAACTAAAAAACCCTTTGTTGATTTGGCGTTTATTAAAACTTGTTGCCCTAAGATATTTGATAAGTTTGCTTATGTGCCTTCCAGAGGTGCCTCTGGTGGCATCCTCACTATGTGGAACAGCTCGGTATTCTCTGGTGACGTGATCGTGTCCAATGACTTTATCTTGGGTGTCAAATTCACCAGTACAGTTTCAGCGCAATCATGGTCTCTTTATAATGTTTATGGACCATGTACTGGTCCGGCCCGAATGGATTTTATTCAATGGCTATATGACCTGGACATTCATTCAAATGATGACTGCCTTCTCCTTGGTGACTTCAACTTCATTCATGGCCCGGAAAATCATAACAAACCAGGTGGTGACCCCAATGACATGTGCACTTTCAATGATATAATCCGTCAACAAAACCTAATTGAATTGCCGCTAAAAGGTCGTCTGTATACGTGGAGCAATATGCAGCAGGATCCATTGTTGGAACAACTTGACTGGTTCTTCTCCTCTATCCAATCGGACACTTGCTTACCCCAATACTATTGTCAAATCGCTACGCAAGCCGGTCTCGACCACACTCCATGTGTTGTAAGCATTGAGACAAAATCCCTCGGACCAAGCTTTTCCGATTTGAAGCTTATTCGTTACTACACCCTGGCTTTATGGATGTGGTTAGAAATGCTTGGGCTCGTCCTGTCAACTCCTCTAATGCAGCCACGGTGCTTTGCCGCAAATTCAAGTTACTTCGTCAAGCGCTCAAAGTTTGGAGCAAAAATATCTCCAGGCTATCTTTGGCTATCGAAAACACAAACAATACTCTCTCCAAACTGGATGGTCTGGAAAATTTGAGACCTCTAACCAACCCCGAATGCAACTTCCGCAAAATCATCAAAGCTCATCTCCTTCGGCTGCTAGATTATCAAAAACAGTATTGGAGAAAACGTTGCACCATTCGATGGGTTAAATTCGGTGATGAAAACACCAAATTCTTCCAGCGGTTGCCACCGGCGTTCTGAGAAAGAATAATGTGGCTGTTCTACAAACTGACGACGGCTTGTTGGTGGAAGATCACATGGGTAAAGAAGCACTGTTGTTTCATGCATACACAGAGCGACTTGGCACGTCTAACCCCACACAAATGCGCTTTGATCTTCCGTCGCTTATCCACCCTTCTGAAAATCTTGAACACCTCACGGCCCCATTTACAAAAGATGAGATTGATGGGGTTGTAAAAGAAATGCATGCGGACCGTGCTCTCGGCCCCGATGGGTTCAGTGGGTTATTCCTTAAAGCATGCTGGCCCATTATCAAAGAGGATTTCTACAAGCTTTGCACTCAATTCCATGCTGGGGAGCTCAATCTTCAAAGCATTAATGATGGCCTCATTACTGTGATACCCAAGTCTGGTTCTCCTACCACAGTTAATGATTACCGACCGATCACTCTACTTAACAGCTGCCTCAAGCTCATCACTAAGCTTTTGGCCAACCGACTGCAAAAAGTGATCCTACGCATCATTCATCGAAACCAATATGGCTTCATCAAAGGGAGGTCTATCCAAGATTGTTTGGCTTGGACATTTCAGTATATTCATCAATGCCAGGCCTCCAAAAGGCAAATCATACTACTCAAGCTAGATTTCGCCAAAGCTTTCGACACCATTGAGCACGAAGCTATGATCAAGATTATGAAACTCATGGGTTTTAATGATAAATGGTTCTCTTGGATCCGTTCGATATTCTCCTCCGGACGATCGTCCATTCTTCTTAACGGAGTGCCGGGCCGCCAGTTTCACTGCAAGCGGGGTGTTAGGCAGGGTGACCCCCTCTCCCCCCTCATCTTCATTCTCGCGGCTGACCTTCTGCAATCAGCAATCAATGATGCTTTCGGGAGAGGCCTAAGTCATTTGCCTTTCCCCTCAAATGGTAATATGGATTACCCGATTATTCAATCTGGCGATGATACGATTTTGCTCATGCCGGCCTGCCCTAGACAAGCGGTTATTATCAAGAACATTCTGTCTGATTATGCCGTGTCCATTGGTCTGAAAATCAACTTTCATAAATCTACTTTCATCCCCAACAACTTGGACCAGCAGATGACTGCAGACATGGCCTAAATCTTTGGCTGCTCGATTGGTTCCATGCCCTTCACCTATCTTGGCCTGCCCCTCAGAACCTCCAGGCCCTCACTCAATGACTTCATGCCTTTGGTTAGCAAGGTGGAACGGAATCTTTCTTCCACCCTCTCACTCATGTCATACGCTGGGAAGCTCACGCTTCTCAACACCGCCGTTACGTCGCTTCTTATCTATGCCATGTGTACGCTGAAGTTCTCACCAAAACTTATTGAGATACTGGACAAAATCAGGAGAAGATGCCTTTGGGTTAAAAAGAATGATCAAGGTGAGAAATCAAACTCACTTGCTGCCTGGGACATGGTCTATAAGCCGAAGAACAAAGGAGGTCTGGGGGTGATAAACCTCAAAATCCAGAATGAGGCTTTGCTATTAAAGTTTCTACACAAATTCTACAACAAGCTGGATATTCCATGGGTGCACCTCACTTGGGACACTTACTATGATCAGCGAACTCCGCACGCTGTGGAGCCAGTTGGCTCCTTTTGGTGGCGCGACATTCTTCAACTCACACCAATTTTCCGCGGGATCTCCAAGGTTCAAGTTGTCTATGGCTCCACGGCAGATTTATGGGCTGACCAGATACTTCAAGTCTCTAATCCTCGGGCGTTCTCATACGTTATCAATGAAGATGTCTCACTGCGACATTTCTTGGGGACCACGTCGCTGGGAATGGCCTTTCACCTACCGCTCTCCCCACAAGCGTTCGATGAGGTCAGGCAAATCCAGGCCATTGTTGCATCCATCCAACCGACGACCTCGACATCCGATGTCTGGACCTATATTTGGGGCAAAACTACCTACAAATCAACGGACTTCTATCAATTCTACTTCAGAGAGATCCAGGTTCATCAAGTTTTTGGCTGGCTTTGGAAGTCTAAATGCACCATGAAATTGAAAGTTTTTGCCTGGCTGCTGCTCCACGATCGATTAAACACCAGGAACATGCTGAAGAGACGCCATTACAATATTGGAGACGATCACAATTGTTTGCTCTGTGGACATAACATAGAAGAAACGGTCGAGCACATGATCTTTACTTGCACGTTTAGTAAACGCTGCTGGCGAGCTCTGAATATCAACTGGGAACCTTTTGGGGGTCGGTTGCAAGCCATTGAAGACCAAAAAAGGGACCACCCCACACCTATGTTGTTTGAAAATTTATCAGGGTGGCGTGGAGCCTTTGGAAGGAAAGGAACAATAAGCATTTCAGGGCTGTCGACCCATCCTTCCGATCGTGGCTGGATAGATTCAAAAATGACTTTGAACTCCTGCAACATAGGGTCAAGGAGGCAAATAGGCCTCTGGTGCTGGATTTTGTAAACTCTCTAAACTAGGGCCTTTTATCTTTTTCTTCTTGGTGGGTCACAAAGTGCAACCACACCTCTCCCACCCCCTCCATGATGTAAATATCCACATTGTACAGCTGCCTCGTTTTATTTAATATATTTACACAGTAGGAGCCTTTCCTACTGTTTATGGTCAAAAAAAAAGATGTAGCTGGTGGGTCCCAGCAGTCAGGGGGCAAATCGTTTTTTTTGCCTGGGCGCACTTCCTTGCGTGCGAAGATGTAGCCGGTGGGTCCCAGCAGTCAGGGGGGCGAATCGTTTTTTTTTGGCCGGACGCACTTCCTTGCGTGCGAAGGTGTAGCTGGTGGGTCCCAGCTATCGTGGGCGAATCATTTTTGGCGGACGCACTTCCTTGCGTGCGAAGATGTAGCTGGTGGGTCCTAGCAGTCAGGGGGAAATGTTTTTCCATGAAATACAGTGGCCCGTCCGGTGGGCCCCAGCTGTCAGGTGGACGAATCATTATTTTCCGTGTAATAAGGAAGCACTTCCTTCTTTGCGGCCGTGGACCCGGTATCGGCCTCTCCACGTACAGTCCACGTCCGATGCAAGTTGTTCCTTGACCATGTTGACCAGGCCACGCCGAGAGCACCACGGCGGTGGACGACGGCGAGGCCTAGGAAGGGGACGACGCGGAGCCGGGGAAGACGCGGCAGTGGAAGCCCGCGCAGAGAGGAGTACGGGGGTTTACTGGTTCGGCTGCGGTGTGAGGCTGCCGTCGCCGCAAGGCCTGGCCAGCGGTGGGAATAGTAGGGGGCGGTGAGGCCTCATGGCAAAGACAGCCGGCCACGAGAGGCGAAGCATGCGGCACGACCGGCTTGCTTTGGGCGGCCGGAGCAAGAAGACCAGAGGTTGAAGAAGCATACGGCCGTTGGATGGACATCGTCTCAGTCCTTTGGAGCTAGAATCGTTCATATTGACTAAGTTGACAAAGCCCTCCGTCCCGTCAACTTAGTTGGCCCTAAGTCATCCTCCCACTATGGTGGGTCCACTAGTGGGGGTATTCATTTTTTTGTGCGTAATAAGGAGGCACTTCCTTGCGTGCGAAGATATAGCTGGTGGGTCCGACATGTCAGCGGGGGGAACGTTTTTTTCATGAAATACAGAGGCCCTTCCGGTGGGTCCCAGCTGTCAGGTGGAGGAATCATTATTTTGCGCGTACAGTCCACGGCCGATGGATGTCGTTCGTTGACCACGTTGACCAGGCCGCGCCGAGAGCTAGGGATGGCAATGGGGCCCCATACCCGCCAAACCCATGGGGATTTCATCTATTAGGGGGTGGGGATGGGCGAAAAACATCCCCATGGGGATATTTATGAAACTAATTTATTCCCCATAGGGTACAATGGGGATGGGGACGATATCCTATTCCCCAGACCCAATACCCATCGAGGACCCGTTTAGTAACTGTGATACAACGGTCAACCTTAAAATATTCACAAACAAACTTGCAAAAACAGAACAAAAAGCTCTGAAAAAAACCTTAAACCTATCTCACGTCCTTACCTCAGCTGCCACCATGACCAAGAAGTAAGTACGACCTACATAGGCATTAGCAGGACAAGGACAACACCATTTATGTATGTTGATTATAGGGTGTCATATTATGTATATGAGTATTTGTTTATGGGGATGGGGACCCTAATGGGGCCCCATTCCCCGATGAAACATGGGTATGGGGAAATTTCATCCCCAGTCATGTAAACGGGGATGGGGATGGGATGATAGGGAATAGATGGGGATGGGGATGTTGTAGGTATCCCCATAGGGGATTGTCCCCATTGCCATCCCTATCTAGAGCACCACGGCGGTGGATGACGGCGAGGCCTAGGAAGGGAACGACACGGAGCCGAGGATGACTCGGCAATGGTTTCCCACGCGGTGGGGAGTATGAGGGTTCTTGGTCCTGGCTACCGTTCTTGGGAAAATAACAGGAGGTGTGGGTGAGTAGAGGAATGGCCTGGCCAGCAATGAAGTAGGGTGGGCAAGGGCTGAGGCCAAAGACACCACCACGGAGGCGGATTAGGCAGTCCACCGAGCTGGTTTGGTAATTTGGAGCAAGAAGATCAGATGTTGAAGAAGCGGCCTACCGTTGGATTAACATCCAACGGTCACTGCTGCTAGAATCGTTTGTGGACTAAGTTGACAAAGCCAAAGTACACGTCAACCTAGTAGACCCACAAGTAAGCCTCCAAATCTGTCCCAAACAGCATACAGCCCGAAATTTCTAGCCAGATTCAAATTAATTTTAAATCTAAATATACCTTAATTTAAATTCAATGAAATTTTACCCGCACAAAAACAATGAAATTTAAAATATCAAAATCCAAAAGAAAACAGTATTTTGGAACTAATTGCCTGTTTGCTGTATTTTTTCATTTTACAGCCCATTTATTATTACTTATAGCCCATTTCTTATTACTTATAGCCCATTTTATGGGCAAAATGCATCCCTCCTCGTCTTGAAAGATTTCGGCCCAAGGCGTAGAAAAGCAAGTAGGCCTACGTTGGTTATTCTGCAAAAAACAAAATAGCTGGCTAGCCATTTTCAAAAAGAAAAAAAACAAACTGGGCTGGTCATGTGCTAAACATATGAAATAAAAGCATGTGCTAGACGGGCCACGGGTCCCGCACAACCCAATTGATACCCTTCTCCGTCCTGAAAAAACAGAATTACTGCGCGCGCTGCTGGGTCCCTACTGTCATCCTCACCATGTACAGTCATCTCCTTATTCCTCTCAGTTGTTGACCATGTTGACAACACCAGAGGGCGGCGCCGCAGCGAGCGAACCAAGGCGGAGGACGATGGTGAGGCCTCGGACGGGAACGAACTGGAGTCGGGGAAGATCACAACCAGCCCTGGGAGGCGGGAGCAGGCGGTCCTGCCGGCGCTGGTTTGGCTTTGGCGGCTCGAGGAAGAAGAGACTGAAGAAACGCGACAGACGTTGAATGTCAATCCAACGGTCAAGGTTGGCACAATCGATGTTGACTAAGCGGACACCAAGTAGCATACTTTTTTATATATAGGAAGAAAACTGCAAGGAAAATGCGTTCGTCTACCGTCCTCCTCACAGGGAACGTTCGCCACATAAGTGACTAGCACCCTTGGTTTTCAACCGAGAGGTCTTGGGTTCGAGTCCCAGGAACTCTCAATTTTGTCCTCCTTCCTTCCTCGCAAAAAAAGGGAAAGAAAATCAAAGACTTGGGAAGGCGTACAGAACAAGCTAGTGTACAAGTAAAGAGACATTGCCGATTTTTAGAAAAAAGAAAGATGTGCTCCTGTAGCTGGTTCGAACCCAAACCTAGACTATGACTATGTATGGTGCTATGCTACTCTGCAAGTAATGAAACTGACATATCCAACCTTCGCTTCTCCTCTTCTCTACTTACTCTGCCTAGCATCAAGCTGCAGTCGCGACAACCATGTCCGCTGGCTGCTCGTCCACTGCTCTTCAGAGGCAACAACCAGATATGCGCCAAGTCACCACAGCCTGTACCATCGCTGTGGGTCTCATCACACCCCGGCCAAGACGCACCGCAGCGGGTTGCTCATCGCAACCCGCGGCCGTTGGTGTGCTGCCACAGCTGCAAATCACCCAGAGTCATCCGTCGCATCTCAACCACAATGCTCAACCCTGGCCAAGTCTTCAACAAATGCCCAAATCATGGGGTAATAATATGTTTAAGTGTTGTTCTGCTGCTTTGATTGCTGATTTTTTAATAGTTTGGTTGATGATCTTCCAATTTTATTCGCTCGGAAAAAGGGAAGATTCGTGTGATTTGTATTTACGGGAAGTTCTTGATGTGGGGGAATGCAACTACGCTGATTATTTGGTTGGTGAGGAATCCCAATACCAGCAGGTTGGGGTGTTGGACAAATGGCTGAAGGAATGGCGGAAGAGAAAGATGCGAAGCGAAGGTTAAAGATGCAGTTCCTCTAATCATGGCCAAACAGCAATTTGTTGAACAACCTTGACAAAGAATGAGGAGATGAAAGAGCTTGTGAATATAATGGGCAAAATCGATGTGCTCCGTAGGATGATTGTCTCTTTATTTGCAGTGTATGTAGCACTCGTGATGTATTCAGTGGCTACGACATGAGCACTTTGCTGAAAATAGTAATGAATGAAACCTGTGTAGCAGGCTGGGCGTAGTGTTGTGAACATCTAATGATTTATATTAACGGAAACCAGGGGGTATCCCGTTTTGCTCATATAAATAAATAAATAGCAGAGGCCCTGTCGGGTCAGCTTTGTTCTCATTCAAAGACGTCGAGAAAATTACAGTCCAACAACAAACTATGTCATCAAATTCAAGTTTCACAGCCAAATATGAGTACAACTAAACAACAATGTCATCATGTTTTAGTTTTCATACAATCACCAAACACAAATCAGCATACATAACAAGTCATGTTCTCACAGAAAAATACTAAACAACATGTTCATCAGGTTTCAGTTGTCATAGCAAACACAAATTCACATAGTAGATAAAAAACATCTTCTGACAGGAAAATACGACAAAAGCAATGTAATCATCATCTGCAGCAACAGCGTCAACATATTCACCATGTGTATCAGCCTGAATCGTAATTCCCCACGGTGTCATCTTCTTCTTCGTCCTCAACGTCCTCGAACGTTGGCTTCTTCTTGATCAACTTTTGTATGTCCACAGCACGGCAGTCAATCTTTTCGCCGGCGTCATTGACGTGATGGTTCTCAAAGATATTAGGAACATATGTGTTATCTTGTACATCAGGAGCAGTGTAAGCATCATCTTGTTGTGCAACTTCATTAAACGAATTCCTCTGCTCAAACCTTTGCAATACTCTCCATTCATCGCTACGTGCAAATGTGTCTTCCAAGAAAAATATCTGTGTTGCTTGATTTGCCAAAATAAAAGGCTCGTTGGTCGATGCCACCTTGACATTGATGGATTTGAAATAATCATCAACTTTGGGTTTTGCGATCACGGAAAACAGGTTATACCAACGACGACACAAGAGAACCACACATCGATGATCCTCAAAAGCGGAGATATCTGCAACTGAATAATATACATTATGTTAGCATACATTTCAGTTGTCTCTTTGTCATATGTATCCGTGCTCATGATGGCACTATTTTGTGTCTTCCTGCCTTCATCTCGTGCAAGGGTGTTGTAGCGCACATCTCCAACAACGCAAGATTCATAATGTCTTACCCGAGTATCAGGACCCATTGCTAGTGAGTAAAGGGCATCATCAACTGCCTGCCCATCCTCCCGCATCTTCTTAACCTATGGTTAGAAAATAGACAAGCTGATCATCTTATGTACTCAATATATTTAAAAAACTGACAGTGCACTTCAAAAGCTTACATGGTTCTTGAACCATTTCGCAAATCCTGCCATAACCAGTTTGTCAATGTTTCTTGGATTTTGTGGCAGTAACTCCTCTTTGTAGATGCTGCACAACATAGTGATCGCGTCAAACATCTAAATATATAAGAATGTGCTGCAAGTTTAGTAGATTATGATGTATAAGCTGCGATCTTGCACTTACTTGATATAAGGTAGTATCTCGGGACAATTATTCAACACATACCAAACCATTTTGTCCAAATCTTTAGGTTTGTCCTCTTGTCGACTCTTCCACAGAACTTTCGAGCAGAATAATCGAAAACATTGAGCCGGGATTGTCTTCACCCACCTCTTTGCTAAGCTGATCAATTTGTTTCAATGTATTTTGAGTAGAATGTCAACGCTTGTAGCAATGTAGGCCTCGCAATGGAACCCTCGGGTCTAGCTCTGTTACTAACATAAACCTTGAAAGTGCCTAGCCGCCTTTCAACATGGTCCATACAGCCATTCTGTACTGGACATCTAAGTAGTGCCTCATCAGGAAGATGAACAGCCAAATGCACGATCACATCAAACAAGGCTGGAGGATATATCTTCTCAAGGTCGCATAGGATAGTTGGTATCTTGTCTCTAAGACGCTCCAAAGCATCTATCACGATATTCCCTCTGCAGAGTTCCTCAAGAATTGTCCCAACTCTTGCAACTGCTTTCTGTATAAGTAAGGCGGCCCAATCCTCTAAGGATAACAGGTAAAACCCTTTGAAGTAGGACGTGGCGGTCATGAGTTTTCAACCCTTGTACCTTCTTTCCATCTGTGACCGACTCTCCTTTCGGGGTTGGAAGCAAATCCATGTGGGAATCTCACACGTGTGAGGACCTCATGCAGAATTATTTTCTTTTACCTTGTCCAATACGCATTACAGGTAGTGCCATATCCCGTGGTTTACCTTCATCTTGCACCTGCAAATCCTTTACGATACCAGTGTGTCAAATCAATCCTAGATTTTAAGGTATCTTTCGTCTTGCCTTCAATATTAAGAAGTGTGCCGATAATGATGTCACATATATTTTTCTCGATGTGCATCACATCAAGATTATGCCGCAGATCCAAATCTTTCCAATACTCCAAGTCCCACAAAGTGGACCTGCAGGTAAACAATAATCTCTCTTCTGCCCTGCCATGCTTCCTTTTCCCGCTACCATTACCAAGATGGTTTCCTGGTGTAATATGCCTGACCTTCACTAATTCCACTTGCAACTCATCGGCGGTGAGCCTCTTTGGCGCATCACAGTTTTCATGCTTTGCATTGAACACATGTCTTCGGTATTTTCTAGGATGCGGCTTGTCCTTGGCAAGGAAACGGCGGTGTCCAATGTAACAGATCTTGCTAAGTATTGCGTTATGACAAATGGATTCTGTCACAACAAACACATGCATTGTAACCATGTGTCGTTCGCCCAAACATAGTGCCCAAAGCCGGATAATCATGGATGCACCAAATTATAACAGCACGCAGAAAGAAATCAGATGGTGGGCTACTATATAGGTCTCGAGTGAGAACACCCTTCCATAGCTATTGAAGTTCCTCCACAAGAGGCTCCATGAACAAATCAAAATCCTTTCCAGGACTTTTTGGACCTGGGATGAGCAAGGCCATCATGTAGTTTGATTCTTTGGTGCAGACACTTGGAGGCATGTTGTAAGGATAAAAAGCACTGGCCACATGCTATATGTGGCGCTCTGGTGGCCAAATGGGTTAAATCCATCTGAAGCTAAGCCAAGTCTAATGTTTCTCAGGTCAGCAGCAAACTCTTTGTGTTTATCATTGAAGCTTTTCCACTCACTACCATGAGATGGATGGCTCATTACATTATGATCTCTGTACTCCTGGTTCCTAGAATGCCATAGTACATCCTCTCTTGTTTGACATCATGAAACAACCTCTGCAATCTTGGTGTAATTGGAAAATGTCTCAGAACATTATGAGGAATCCTCTTCACATCATCGCCATCTTTCCATCTTGATGATTTGCATTTCGGGCATTCACTTAAGTTGGCATAATCCTTCCGGAATAGAACACAATTATTCTTACAAACATGGATCATATCATATCCAATTCCAACTGCACGAAGGAAATTCTTCATTTCTTTGTAGGTGTGTGGCAGCTCGGGGCCTTGTCTGGGAAAGATTTGCGGAAAGCAGCCAACATCGCATCGAATGATTTGTTGGTCATCCGCTCAGATGTCTTCACCTGAAGAAAGGTGACCATAGCTGAGAATACTGACAGCTTATTTCCTGGGGTGACATCAACGTTGCATTGTTCCAACATCCGGGCCCACCGTTTTTCTTCTGCAGGTGAAAGTTCACGGAATGCACGAGCATTTTGCAGCATTGTTTCAATGTTGGTCAAACTCACTGGCTCCGCCACCACCTCCTCCTCCTCCTCTTCCACCTGAGCATCAGGCAGATCAAGATGGTGATCTGCTGCTTCCACATAGTCAATAACATTGACATTCAGAGCTTCACCATGATGAACCCACCTAGTATATGTGACCGACATCCCATACAAGTGTAGATGATTTTGCACAGTTGACTGTGGTCTTGTAACTGAATTCATACAACTGCTACACGGGCAGAGCACATCTGATTTTGGACCACCGTACTCAGCTCTGATAAAGTTCATGAAGTTTTCAACCCCCTCGACATATGCAGCGGAGAATCTTCAAGCAGAAGTTATCCAAGTCCTGTCCATCTGTTAGACATACAAATTAGTTCTTCTACTAGATATTACAAGAAAATATATATGCTTTTGATGAAGTCCAGAAAAAAATACCTAGGTCGATGTCTAAAGCTATGGCAAGACATTTGGACAAGCAGATCTAAGTAACGAAATATATGTAAAGCTAATTCAGCAAACAGATTTGAGTGCCAAATTATGGCTGGATGTTTCAGTAGTCAATGAGGCCGAGCACACATCCATCAAACTATCGAAGGCCATCGCAGCAACAAAGATCGAGTATAAAACGGTGTAGAGCTAGTTCACCTAACAGATTGGCTACTAGACCATGGCAATCTACGTCACAATAAATATATGGCAGGATATTTTAGCAACTAATCGGCCTTGGCATGCCATCTCAGCTAAGCAGATTGAGTGTAGAATAGGGCAAGGAAGCTTCTTAAGCAGAGCATATTGACAGTAAACTACTTCGGCAAACAGTGATATTAACAGCGTCTATCAGCTAACATTCAGTGCTACATCGACATGAACGGGGCCTCAGTCTAGAATGCACGTACCGTAGGAGAAGCTGACCGCCGTGCGTCTCCACACGAACGTCGCCAACGATGGCGGCGCTGACCGTCGTGTGCCTCCTCAATAACGTAGCCAGAGGTGGCGGCGCGGCTAGAGGACGATAGTCTATGAGAGCGTACTGTGGGAGCGAGAGGATCACCGGACCGCGGCGCCGACGTATCGGCGCGGCGGGGAGTGCGGATTTGGCGGAGAGAATGGAGTGGAGGGGGACAGGGGGGAGGGGGTTCGGGGAATGTTATTGGCTAGTTGGCAGAAGGGCGGTTGAATCGGATTTGGGGGGAATTTTTGTGTGTGGGGGGGGGGGGAGGATTTTCGCGCGGTGGGCGGGGGAGTTTGGCGCATGGTCGGTTTCTCCTAGTGCAGTCCCACGTGTCAGTGAAGAGGCAAGCCGAAGTGCATTCCGTTTGCGTGAGCCGTGTGCAGGACCGAACGTGTGTGGGGTGCAATGCGACCGCGACAAGATTGCTGTGAGTGTACCGCCTGTTTTTCCTTTTAAACTAGGTGCTTCGCCCCCTCAAAAAAAATTAGTTGCTTCACGTGATCCATCGATACTACTACTAGTAATCCGGTAATCCTGACTAAAACGGCGCGGCCGGGTCTTTTCCCGCGCAATATGCTGGGAGGTTGGCTTAGTTGGGTTTTTTAGGACGAGTAATGCTACACCTACGTAATCCCAGTTACGTAATTAACATAATGTGAAACGTGTGAGCTGTTGATTGTATATTGGGGGGAGGGAGGAGCCCACCACCATGAAAATCAGGGGAGGAGAGAGAGACAATTTACGTTAACCCTTTCATAGGTTCCCGTAGATGTAGAAAGATGTGAAATGCGTGAATGTGTAGTGGACGTACTATTGGAGTGCCTAAGATAATTTGTGTATGTATAGACCCTATGTGTTTATTTTACTTCACGTGTTAGATTTGTCTCGGTTCAATAAAAAGCAGAGTTGGTGATGATGGTGTGCCTGTCAACCTGCAATATAGGCCGTCCGATCTATATCTAACGGATAGGAAGGAAACTATGACAATTTACCAGCACTCCTCTCCACATTTGCAGATAAGGCTTTCCCTCGTTCATCCTTTTCTCCCACAAGATCTTGATCTTCCGTGCAACGCATGTGCATCTTGCTAGTACTCCTACAATATGTATATTATTGTGAAAGTTCATATACACGGGCCGAGATTAATGCAAACATGGCAGATTTTCATTACATTTCGAACTTTTATAGGACAGAAAAATAAAAGAAACCCGACCCTCAACCTATTCTACGGCGGCGACCGACGTCCTCCATCTGCGATCTCTATGTAGGGGCGGGGTTCAAGACCCGTGAAGTGAAGGTGCGGTCTCCGGCGAGGAAGAGTAGAACACGGGATACGGACCAGCCAGTTGGCACACCATGCCCTGCCGCCTCCCATGCCCTACTCATCCTCGGAGGAGTCCCCGACCTCGGCGGTGCCGGACGTTGGACGGCGGCAAGTAGGACGCGTGGCTGACGGTGCTCCCATCATCGGCCGCCAGCGTGGCCACCGCTTGTGCGGTCGCGTCCGCGTCTGGCTACGCTGCTATTGCGTCGCGAGAGGCGACTTGAGCGAGGGCGGGGACCTCGAGCTTCATCCCCGAAGACAAGCTCTCCCGCAGAGCGTTCGCACTTGTGGTCATGGCGGATGTGGTGCCAGGTAGGAGGACGATGCGCTATGGTGTGGAGGTTAGCTGGGCGTTGCCGCTTTAGGTAGCGCATTCCGATGAGGCCAAGCGTCCGGGTGCGTCATTAAGTCGCCGGAGCTGGTTCCTCGGGCACCCAGCCTCTTAACAACGACATACGAACGGACGGCATGAATGCAGGCAGCTGGCGCCAGCTGGGAATGCACTGCACGACGGCGCGAGGGACGAGGGTTTTGGTGTGCCAGGGTAGTCAGCTGCGGTCGTGGCAACGTTGGAGATGCCCTTTGCTCACATGCGATCCGGCATGGTCTCAGGTCCAGAGGATGCAGTTGGCCGCGCGACACCACTCCACGGACGCGTCGCGGCGCCCCTTGCATCCTCGACGAGCCACGTGTTGGGGTGTGCTTGGATTGTGGCCAAAGTGCACCTTACCAAAATTTTGGTCATGACCCAAAGATTGGTCTTTGTTTGGATGGTTGCCATTTTTTGGCATGCCAATGAACTCTAGCCAACTCTAGTTCATTTTTCTTGCCAATGTCGGCCAAATCATGGGCAACCAATACCTCAACCAAAATTTTGGTCATGACCCAAAGATTGGTCTTTGTTTGGATGGTTACCATTTCTTTGGCATGCCAATGAACTCTAGCCAACTCTAGTTCATTTTTCTGGCCAATGTCGGCCAAATCATGGGCAACCAATGCCTCAACCAAAATTTTGGCTACCCAATGCTTTGATGGGGCAACCTTGGGCACAAACCAAACATACCATTGGTCGTGCCACAGCACTAACGCCACCCTCGGCACGCTGAAACCGACCGTGTCTAGCGACGATATGAGCGTGTCGCTCAGCGGTCGCCGTGTCCAGAGGCGGTGCTGGAGCTGCGCCCCGTTGTTGGCCCCAACGACCCACATGAACGGTTGTCGATGGCGAGGAGGTCGTGGGCCAGCTCCTCCATTGGACTAGTCTGCACTACGTCATCCCGGCGGGTGTGCACCACATGTCGGTTTCCCTATTTTCCCGGCCATATTCGAGCGTCAGTGCTCCGCGTTGCGCATTAGGCCTTTCACTATGTAGGCCAAGCGAGACAACTTATTGTTTATTTGAGTCATTCAAGTATAATCATGTGGTGTTTGCTTATTTCTCATTCCTCTCCAACCCTCTTCTCCATCGATCATGTCGCCCTCCAGTCGAGTCCATCCTCCCGCATGCCTCATTTGAACATTCCGCCGAGTATCATTCGCATGTGCCCACCCTAGTCCTCTTTCAATAGATCTCCGGACCCCGAGATGAAATCGAGAGGGAACGAGTGAGGCCACGTGATACCTAAGGCGGATTCAAAATTTTGAACCGGTGATCATAGCATCCGCAAATCATATATAAAGGGTATTCAATGTTCGTTTCATTTTTGAACGTACAATATACTCCCTGCTATCCTTTCTAGTTTACATATAAGTTTTATGTGTAGTCAAAGTATCGCTACTTTGATCAAAAAGGTATCAATATTCAACAACGCCCAATCAATATTGTTAGATTCGTACGTACTCCTAGATTTGTACTCGAGATGGTTTCCAATTTGACTATTGACAAGATTAATAGTACATGAGATGTATAATGTGAAAATTATATCATTGGAAACTCCTTTCACATACGAATTTGACCATATGCTTTGTGTAAGTTGCATGTCATATATTATTACTCTAACATTTGGTCAAAGTTAGCCTCGAAACCGCATTAGACCCTGTATGCTTTGTGTAAGTTGCATGTCATATATTATTACTCTAACATTTGTGTAAGTTGCATGTCATATATTATTACTCTAACATTTGGTCAAAGTAGTGTTGAAAGTGCAACTATCCCTAGGTGGTTTTGGTAATTCATAACAACATATAGCTCATTGAGCTAATGCTATTCCAAGACAAATATTTCAGGAAAGCTCAATGAATGGCATGGCATGGATGATGAAAGTGGATCCCTCAAAATATTAAGGACAAAGGATTGGCTCAAGCTCAAAAGCTCAAGACTCTACATTTTACATTTTAGTGATCCAATATCACATTGAGTCTATAGGAAAAGCCAATACTATCAAGGAGGGATGAGGTGTTGCTTAACGATCTTCTTGCTTCATGTGCTTAGTGATATGCTCCAAAACCCTCCACTACTTTCTCACATCCACATATGACCTAAACCTGAAGCCAAACTTGGCCCTACCAATTCTTTCTATCCGGCGCCACCGAGTTCAATTGTCATAGCCACTGCCACAAACCCTAGGCAAATCGGTATCACCGATAGGGATCTCGGTCTCACCGAGATGGGATTGTAATCTCTCTGTTTCCCTTCGTAACATTTCGGTCTAACCGAAGTGAGCGATCGGTCCCACCGAGATTGCAATGTAAACTCTCTGTTTCCCTTTCGTAACTTTTCGGTCTCACCGAAAGAGCGAATCGGTCCCACCGAGTTTACCTGACCAACTCTCACGGCTAGCTAATTACCAAAATCGGTCTCACCGAGTTTGTGTAATTGGTCTCACCGAGATTACGTTATGCCCTAACCCTAACCATATCGGTCCTACCGAGTTGCATATCGGTCCCACCAAAAACCCTAACAGCACTAGGTTTACTAAATCAATCAGACCGAGTTTGTTGATTCGGTCCCACCGAGTTTGGTAAATTGTGTGTAACGGTTAGATTTTGTGTGGAGGCTATATATACCCCTCCACCTCCTCTTCATTCGTGGAGAGAGCCATCAGAACAAACCTACACTTCCAACTTACCAGTTCTGAGAGAGAACCACCTACTCATGTGTTGAGGCCAAGATATTCCACTCCTACCATATGAATCTTGATCTCTAGCATTTCCCAAGTTGCTTTCCACTCAAATCTTCTTTCCACCAAATCCAAATCCTGTGAGAGAGAGTTGAGTGTTGGGGAGACTATCATTTGAAGCACAAGAGCAAGGAGTTCATCATCAACACACCATTTGTTACTTCTTGGAGAGTGGTGTCTCCTAGATTCGCTAGGTGTCACTTGGGAGCCTCCGACAAGATTGTGGAGTTGAACCAAGGAGTTTGTAAGGGCAAGGAGATCGCCTACTTCGTGAAGATCTACCGCTAGTGAGGCAAGTCCTTCGTGGGTGACGGCCATGGTGGGATAGACAAGGTTTCTTCTTCGTGGACCCTTCGTGGGTGGAGCCCTCCATGGACTCACGCAACCGTTACCCTTTGTGGGTTGAAGTCTCCATCAACGTGGATGTACGATAGCACCACCTATCGGAACCACGAGAAAAACATCCGTGTCTCCAATTGCGTTTGAATCCTCCAAACCCTTCCCTTTACATTCTTGCAAGTTGCATGCTTTAATTTCCGCTGCCTATATACTCTTTGCATGCTTGCTTGAATTGTATGAAGATTTCTTGACTTGTTCAAAGATAGCTAAAATCTGCCAAAGTCTAAAATTGGGAAAAGGTTAGGTTTTTAATTGGTCAAGTAGTCTAATCACGCCCCCCCCCCCTTCTAGACATACTTCAAGGTCCTACAAGTGTAGTGGAAGTGGATCTTCTGATGTAGGTATCCCTGCCTTACCCTCCCTTTCGGTCACTTACTGGCGGACCCCATGCTTGCTAGGCCCCGCATGTCAGTTACTCAATGGGTTCGGCCACGTCAGGGGATCCTCATCCGTAGTATACTCCCTCTATTTTTATTTACTCCGCATAAAAGCGGAGGGAGTGGTGGTATAATAAATGACGCAGGCGGGGAGGGAGGACGCCAGTTTGCTCTCAACTGCGGTCCCACAAGCGAGCGAAAACGCAAGACGAAGCGCGTTCCATTCGGTGAACGACGTGGAGGGTCCAGCGTGCCGGGCTGCAACGCGAACGCGACAAGAGCGATTCACCGGAACCACTATTCACACCAGAACCTTCGCTGCTCGGCCTACGCCAGCCACTGCCCTAAAACCACACCAAATCTCCAGCCCATTCCCCCACCTTTCGATCCCCTAGCCCGCATCAAGCATCCCCTAGTTCGCCGGAAAGCCATGGTGCGCTGCAAGATCACTTACTACAAGATGCTGACGCCGGAGCACCGCGCAGAAATCGTGGCGGCGGTCGGTGCCACAGACCTCCGTTCCCAAGCTCGCTTTACGGCGGGCCAATCCCCGAGTTCTCTGGAGCCAAGCTACGAGGAGGAGGAAGCTGATCCAATGTTCATGGCGGAGGTCGCGGCGCAGAAGGCCCCCGATGGGTATGAGACGATGGACGTCGACTTCGTGTCGGCGTCTGAGTCCCCCATGGTGCAGGCGGACCAGCGTTTCAACATGGCGATACTAAAGGTGGACCGGGAGGCAGAGGCTCAACTCGACGCGGAGCGTGCGCATGCCGCTGCCATCGAGGCTGTCCTGCAGGTGGAACCGGATGTCGTGGATGTGAACCGGGCGGCGGAGCCTCAACTTGAGGCGGAGCGCGCGAATGCCGCTGCCATCGAGGCCCTCCTGTAGGTAGAACCGGAAGTCCTGGACTTGAACCGGGCGGCAGAGGCTCGACTCCACGCAGAGCGCGCGGATGCCGCTCTCATCGATGCCCTCCTGCAGGCGGAACCGGATGTCCTGGACTTGAACCGGGCGGCGGAGGATCGACTCGGCAGCGAGCGCCAGCGGATGCCGCTGCCATCGAGGCCCTCCTGCAGCGGAACCGGACGTCCCTCGACTTGAACCGGGTTGTGCTCTCGTGCATGCAGAGCGCCCACGCTCCACTTGAACGAGTAGCCGGAGGTCGAGGACAACCACAAGGCGGAGAGACACACGTCGGCAGCGACGGCCGGTTCGCCGGCAGCCAAAGACGACGAGGCCGTCTCTTTCCGCGAAAGATGATATTTTTTCTTTATGTTGTCGTTATTATGGATCTTTTGCTGTGTAAAAACATATATTTGTTATGCAAGTCGCCTGACTTGGGTCAGTCTACCATTTCAGGCGGTTGGATGAATATCCTACGTCTCCAAACCCTTCTTTCCTTCTTCCTCACCTCTTCTTCTTCCCCAACAGATCACCGCACGGGACGTACGAATACTCCCCAACATGTGGTTGGATAAACATACTCTATGAACGAAAATTATGTGTCAGCGATAGGATGACGGAGTTTGGTTTGTTCACATGCGACAACACGTGTCAGTGAGGGTGCGTTCCCTTGGTTGGGTTTGCGGCGTGCAGGAGCGACAGTTTGAGGGTGCGGTGCGACCGCGGCATGCAGGAGCGACCGTGTGAGGTGCGGTGCAACCGCAACTGTCTTGTAAGTGTACCTCCTTCTCATTTTGAAAACTTTAGGCAAGCTTGGCAAAAATGTGTGGTGAAGTTTGGCAATGCAAGGCCTAGACCCAAACAGGATAAATGCGTGCACGTACTAGGAGTACTAGTGTTAAAAAAAAGAAAGGCGGGAGTTTTCCTTCACGGGATTTAATCGATACAAATCCTCGTTTCACGTGTCAATTAATGCATATTTTTTCTCCAAAGACCAAAGAGCTAACCATCTCACTCCTCATCGCTTGATTAATGCAGCGCCATGCAAACCAACCTTCTCACTTCCGCATGCATGCAGGGGATATTAATGTCCTTGGTTGCTAACCCCATCAATTTTGCCTCGATTAGTGTTAGTGGCCCTTTGCAAATTGTAATTTTGATATACTGGCCTTGTGTACAAAAAAAATGGAGGTAGTAACTATATTTGACTTCCTTCCCCATTGCGGTGACGTCGACGATATCTTTTTTTTGGTGGTTTGGCGAAGTGCGTTCGACGGAGAACACCATTGAGGGAGACCACGGTAAGTCGTTCGCAAGTGCTGCCTGCAAGCCGAGACAACCGCCTTATTTGCATCCAGGAAGTCCTTTACTAGTACTACTAGGAGTACTAGTGTGGTGAGATGGTTTCTCGAAGAAGACGATGGAGAAGCGGAGTCAGCGAAGAGTCAAATGATGGTTGCTTCGTCCGTGCTTTTGTGATTTGACGCCTCGCTGCTTTGTGATTTGTGATAGAAGGGACATGGGAGTAGACTCTGTGCTCTATATTGTACTACATGCGTCCAAGCATGGGAGAAAGAGGAGAGACGTTGCATTTTTCTATTCCTTCAATCAATCAATCAGGGAGCTTCGGTTCCATATTTTTGGCTTTGGCAACACCGTCCACAATGGTTCCCACGATGCCAAAAGCTATTTTCACATTTGGCTACACATTGTGGATGCCCTTAACCGTACCACTTGGTTTTGCTCCTGTGTGCTATCTATACAAATCTCAATTATATTGATCTAAAAAACTATAGAATCAAGATTAATAAAAAGGAGGTGATTTTGCCGCGCGGATGGCGGGGGAGGTTTCTTATTTGAGCAATGCTACATCCACATAATGGTTTACGTAAAGTTACAAACTGATGTGATGTGGGACTATTTGATTGGATTAAAGGAGAGGATTAGGCCCACCCCACTTGAAAATCAGGGGGGCATATATAGATTAGATGGAAAGTATACGTAGCAGCTACGTAGCCCTACGTAAGTCTAGGATTAGGCTTCTTATTTTCGGAGGACGTTGTCCTGGCGGTTTGCTAACATGCGGTCCCACGTGTCAGTGCTTTACCAAGCGATCCGCGTCCCACATGAGGCAGAACAATGGCAGAAGCAACACGTGGTTAAGTTGAAGAAGATGAGGGAGAAGCGGATTCAGCAACGAGTGAAATGATGGTTGCTTCGTCCCTCCAACTTAACTGCTGGAAAGGTGTAGCTTTGTGATTTGACGCCTCATTGCTCATTACTACGCCGGCGCCATGACTGGGGTGCTTCAACCCGGCTGCTCTGCACTGTATTCCGGTATGGCACGTGGACCCGGTAGCTTGATGTCCCACATGTCGGCGAAAGGGACTAGAAGATTTATGAAAGCAAGCGCTCCACTCTTACGGAGGAGTACACGACACGACGGCCCAGTGAACTGTCACTTGTAATCAGTATAGTACTATAGTTTCTTTGTTTATACGATCCATCGATACAAACCCAATTAAACAGGAAAGGCGGGATTTTTCTCGTAGCGGTAGATGATCTTGGCCATACATTTCAAAGGCAATTTTAATGTATGCAAACTGAATAATTATAAGCAACAATATGATATCTAGTAAAACTAAAAACACATATGATTTATTGTGTTAGAGTGTAGTAGTAGTGCTGTATTGCATAGCTGTTAGATGTAACATGCGAGAACATGTAGAGATGTAGTTTTGGAGGGCCTACAGATAGAAAAGCGTAATACGGTCACCGAACTTCAGAATAAGCTGATTACGGTCACTATATACGTTTTGCGGTGATTATACAGTCACTTGCTCATAGTTCAGCATCAGGTTGCACTCTGTTGACCAGCCAAATAGTCTATGTGGCGCCATGTTGACTAATTAAATTGACCACGTTCCTTGTGGGTCCCACCTATCAGTTCGCATAGGAAAAAGGTCAGATAAACACAAATTTACATAGGCGCGACAAGGCTCCAACCCGTGCACGGGAATCACCTGGTTGTGTATGTATGCATCGGGGCACGATGTGTGCGCATGCACGTGTAGGTTGAGCACTTGAGCGTGAGAGTGTGTGTTGGTCGTGTGGTGTACTGGTGTGTGCATGCATGCGTGCGTGTGTGCGTGTGAGTGTTGCTTGCGTGCATGTGAGTGTTGCGTGCGTGCTTGGCTGTGAGTGTACGTGTGAGTGTTGCGTGCGTGCGTGGGTGCATGTGTTTGTGTGAGTGTTGCATGGATGCAGTTCGTGTGCATGCATGTGTGTGTGTGTGTGGGTGTGTGTGTATAATCACCACACCAGCTCCTGTGTGTTAAAAAAGACGGCTCAGCATACCAATACAAGGCCACCTTGTCCGATGTGCCCACGGTCATGACTTTGAACCACCGTCCAAATATTTTTTGTCATTTGTTTCATTCTTACTAGCAAGATGCCCGTGCGTTGCACGTAACATCAAGATGCATTTGTATGACTTGTTTATCTTGTGAGAGAAAAGGATGAACGAGCGAAGGCCTTATTTGCAAATGTGGAGAGGTGTGTGGGTACCTTTTTGCAAAATTGCCATAGTTTCTTTCCTATCCGTCGAGATATAAATCGGACGGCCTATATTGCAGGATGGCGGGCACACCATCATCACCAACTCTGTTTTTTATAAGAGTGTATTTTATGTATTTTATAAGAGTGCAGATGTAGAGTAGATACAAGTCGGCTGTGTGGGCACGATGGTAGTGAGATAATGTGATGCAACACTAGAGGTGCCACGTGGAGCGTTTAATCGTCAACTAGTCATGTCATGAGCAAATACTGAGTTGTACGGTGAGCCCGTGGATCGTATAATAACCACTAAACGTAAATGGTGACCGTAATGAGTGGATTCTGAAGTCCAACGTCGTATCATGCTTTCGCTTCAAATACAATGATCGTCATTGCATATATCGCGAGAGAAAGATGAAACATGCGTGAATTTTACGGGGCTTACTTTTAGAGGACACGGAGATAGTTTTGTGTGCATACGTGAAAGGGGCGTCCAGGGGGGTATGCGATGGAGAGAGAGATGCTCTTCGTTTGTCTTTATTATGACTAACTTTTTATATAGTATAAAAATATACAAATTCACAGTGCGGAATAAATATCATTGTGGGCACCATGCAATGCAAATTAGCGTTCGTACTCCTCCATATAACTTTGTAATGTTGTATATATGTAGAAACTCTAAAATAATTTTTTGGCCACAATTTATTCAAAAGGAATGTTGTATGCGAAATAAACGTGAAGAGAGGGCTTTTTAGATCACTGGGGTACGTGATGTAACATGTGTGAATGTGTAGCTGATGCATTTGGCGGGTCCTAGGGAGGTATGTGTGTGTATTACGTATTTGAGAGAGGCATGGATAGAGGGGCCGACAGGGGGGCATGGGAGAGATAGCACGAGAAATGAGAGTGGTCTAGAGAGAGAGAGACGAATATGACTTCACGACAAGAGATTCCATTCCCTTGAGTGTGTATATGCAAGGGGGGAGAGAATAGAGGCACCAGGAGAAATTTTCTGTGTGTGTGGTGTTTGTGTTGGTATGTGTGGGTGTGAGAAGATAATGAGACATGGGGGCAGAGGGTGTGTCACCGCGTGAGGTCCAGTGGGTTGAGGTGAGGCCCTTCGTTTGGTTCCGTCCTGCGCCACATTGGTTGGCCCGTGACGCATTTAGGAAGACCCATGGATGACTAGTCGTACAAGACAAAGATAGCAGAATTGTGAAGGTCTCTGTGTCCACTGACAAAGCCGGCTAGGATTTGTAACCCTAGGTTCTCGGACTAAGGTAACCCCTTTATGTCTGATATTACTATTCATCCAACCTAACTTTAAGGGGCATCCTACAGAATGCTCTGCTAGAATCATACTCGTCGATTAGGAAGAGAGGTGTGAGACAATGCGTTAGAGACAGGCGTAAAGATAATGTGCGTACATGAGACACGTAGGCAGGTCCATGTATATAGAAAGGGTCGATGAGGATTGTGCGTGTGTGTGTTTGCGATAGGAAGCTTGTGATAAAGGTTAGTGAAAACAGTTGTAAATGGTTACGAGAGGGAGGGGGGTTATATCTAGAGCATGTGTGCGAGAAAGACACCTCGGGAGAGAGTGTGTGAGCATGTGTGAAAGACCACCGATGGAGAGTGAAATTACACGTAAAAGACTGCTCTACACATTGATTAAAGATATAAATTGTATCCAAATATTAGGATGGGATCATGATATTTGCAATTGCGTAAGGAGCGGTCATTGATCCATCAGACATCTAGATTCTATCGAATTTGAGCATGTCTATGTTATTATTCGACACAATTGATCCACATAGTTAGTATTTTGAACTCCAGACAATGCATCGCTTTAGCAATCGAATATAAACATGAGTATAGTTCATGTTGTGTGTGTAAAGCACATTATACATACGAAAGTTACTCAATGGACATTATAAATAGCTACCTATGAACTAGCATACATTTGAATTCAACTTAAGGTGGTTTAAAAAAATCGAATTCAACATGAAGTCCATTCAATTATTTGAATTTGATATCATGGCATTTGTAAACCATATCTAAATTATGGGGGCACCAATCTTTGCTCTGATTTTGTACATAATAGCATATGTAGTCGTGTACAAAATAGATTCAAATTTAGCTCCTCCATTCCAAAATAATTGTAGTTATAGGATTTTCAAGTGTGAAATTTCAAAAAGAAGCGGATAATTTAATGAGGTTTTCAAACATACAAGGTCAAATATAATGTTGTCTATTTAGGTCAATCCTCATAGTTCAAGAGTACTCTAAACGTGAATGCTTGTGTTTCAAAATTTCAAACGAAGCGCCAAAAGAGCCTCTACTCGCCCGAAACCGCGTGAGACTAATGTTTGGTAGTACAAGGAAATTACTTTTCTAATAACTTCGACCCGTGAAACCTACCGGCCAGACGTCCAAAGGTATAAACCGGGGTAGGTTTGTAGCTTCATTTAGACGCCACGCAACCGCATCCGAAAAACATTCATACACAATGGCCGCCTAAGCACACATGCGCACGGCCGAAATCGCTCCCGCCCACTATTTGGGACACCTGGGATTACCATCCTACCCCGACCCGCAGTAGGTCCGAAATTTAAGAGGGGGGCAAAGTTTGTACTTTCCCCAAATTTCAAACAAGCGCGTCCCATCTTTGTAACACCCCAAAAATTTAGCCAAGTTTTCAATATTAAAAATTTTGCCAGGAGTTTTAAAATTTTATTTCCTTTGATTTCAGAGCTTTTCTTTTAATATTAGGTGTCTTTTCCATGTGGAGCTTTCCAGAACATATTGGACTTCTATGCCATCTCATTAAAACAATTTCTAAATCAGTAGAATTGTTCATTAAATTATTTCACCCTGAGCTATAATCATTAAAATGGCTTGTTTTAAATTTTGGAGCTCTGTTTGTACTACAACCATTTGATAGAATCACTTAAAATTTCAACCAAAATTTGGAGATGTCATGTGATGTCTCTAAATCAATTATGTGCATTAACATAATTATTTCATTGCTTATTTTGAGTGTTACACATGTTTTTCTTCTCTGGTCTAGTGGAAATTTTTGCACTGCAACCCAATTAAATATTTCTCTAGAGCCTCCACCAAAATTATGGGATATCAGAAGTAGCATGCCATCCAACCTTATGCATAAACAAAGTGTTATTCTTTGGAAAAATTGAGTGAATCATCATCATCTTCATTCTGGTGCCATTTGGTGATTTGTACTGCAACCATCTCCTAACTTGCTTCTTTAGCTATAATTCCTTTTCCTACTTATAGTCCTCCTTGCCAAACCCTTAAGTCCAGAAGAGTGGACCCTTTGGAAGATTTTTGGTTCATAAAACAGTGCTATTCACCTTCTGCCCAGAACTGAAGTTTTGCATAACTTGCACTAACAAGTTTTTGCTTTTGTCAAACTAACTCCACCACCCTCTCTCATATCCATAGAGACACTGATCTGGAGAATTTGGCCACTCCAAGAACTACCTAGGTGCCTTTGGCATTTTGTCAAACACCCTGAGTGCATAGCCAGATTTGGCATGATTTCAAGTTTGCATTATGAACTTGAGCCCCTGACCTACCTAGCTTGTCCCAAGGTTTTGCCCTAGCCCATAACCCCTTTCTGCTAACTCTCTTGTGGTTTGGAACTCTCTAGGCTGCCCTGGCATTTCGTCGAGCACATCCCGGGCGTGCTCTGGACGCGCCCAGAGCGTGCGTTTGGCACCCACATGCACCCGAGCCGCCGCGTCACACCCCGCACTCAAAATCCGCCCCACCAAAGACGCCGTGTCCCCTTGCACCGCCACGCCACCCCGACCACCCCTGGCACCCCACAGCGCCACCGCCAAGATAGCCGTGGCGGCTAGCTGTCGGCCGCTAGCAGGCCCCGACCGTGTCGGCGCAGCCAAAGCCACCCCGGCTCGCCACCTGCCCCTGTGAGCAGCGCAAGCTCATCCCCTCGCTCGTCGGCTAGCCCCAGTCGTCGCCACGTCCTCCTGCTGCTACAGAACGTCGGTTCGCCATCGTCCTTATCGCCGGCCGCCTCGGACCAACCTAGCCACGCTATATAAGGAGGCCCCGAGCTCAAACCCGCATGCAGGCAGCCTCACACCATCACACTCGTGCCCCCTTAGCCGTCAATTGAGAGGAGAGAGTCGTCTTCTTCCTCTCCAGCAACTCCAGCCGCCGCCACTAACCAGGCCATTCCGGCGCAACCAGGGCCTCCCCCTCTCCACTCTCTCCACTAGGAACCTTCCCTTCCTACCGTGATCACATCCCCCTACTCGATTTCGATCGGGAACCACCGCCGCCCCAAAACCACTTCGCCCCCGAAGCTTTCCTCCGCCGCGGAGCTCGCCGCCGGCAAATCCCTCCACCTCTGTCAACCCTGCAACCACCGGAAGGATCACCCTCGACCCGCGGATCCATCCCCGCCCTCAGCTTCCCACAAGGACCCGCCGTTCGCCAGCGACGGTCGCCGGAGTCCCGCCTCCGCTCGGAGAAGAAGGAAGGCGGACTAGTCAAACCTGACTAGTGGGCCACCTAGGACCCACTGTCAGGGACCACGCACGGTCCACGCGGGGTAAGTGGAAGCGTATTTCCAGATTACGCTTTCGACGTGTACGTAATTATTCGAATCGTTTTCTTTTCTGTTTTTATTTAAATAACCGATTTTTGACCAAACTTTGACTGTCTATAACTTTTTAAATACAACTCCAAATGAATTGATTCCTTTGGCTACCTCTCTCAAATATTGCCTAGTTTATTTTAAGATTAATTTGAAAAAAAATTCAAAATAACTTTTGTGCTGTTTTTATTTTTTGTGTTAACTCATATATATTCTTTTAAATAGGATTTTTGAAGATTTCAAGATGTTTGGGATGCATCCTTCTTTCCCATGACCTGAAGGCAAGCATTCTGAACCCTGGTGAATTTTTGTGTGTGTTGCATAGCACGGTGGCAACACCACCCTGACATATACATGCGTCATTTTATGTGAGGATGTGATCCTATTTATGGGTGCATATTAATGAGTTTATGCTAATGATGTTGACATGATTTGTGATGGAAATCACCGTCATACGTCTTTCATGCATACCGGAAGGAAAGAAGGGAAGACCTCTGTCTTGGGTAGACACGGTCTTGTCCCTAATCCTCCATCGAGACGGTCGTGTCCGGTATGGCATGAGGGGTATGTTGCGTGATGTTTCCATCTGTTATTTGAAATATATGCATTGTTATGCTAATCATGCAGGAAATATTACGACCTCCTAAGTCGACCGTAGATCGATTCTTGTGCCAGTAACCCCCATACTTTCTTCGTACTAACACTCGTCTCTACACCAAGTAGAGTATGGTTCAGTAAGTTGTCAACCCTTTCCTAGCACACACCGTACAGAGAGGCCATGGTGGAAGATACTGGAGGCATCCGGTAGTCATGCCACCGGGTCCGGGAGCATGGGTGTTTCGGTTGTAGCCGAAAGGGGGTAGCTCCCAGTTTGCGCGCGGTATAAATTTTGTGATCCCATGTTACGTCGAGGTTGTAGCCTACCCACTTAGAGTTTTGCTTAATAGGTGTCGTGGGTGATTCCAGACACATGTGAGTTAAGCTGGTGTGTGCAAGTTAGGTGTGTTTTCAACAAAAAGACCGTAGACGGAATTAGTCCCGATGGACTAAAGGAATCCGTTACTCGTGGGTAAAGAGTACACCCTCTGCAGATATTAAACCTATTCGAGTAGCCGTGTCCATGGTTAAGGATTACAGTCTGGGATGGGTCAAGTGTCGGTCTTAGTGTCGGTCTTCGGAGGCGAAACTGTGAAACTGTTAAACCTAGAATCACGATAGTGACTTGTGATAAATTATGATTATTATTTTCGGTGTGGACTAACCCGTGATACTTTTTATTATCGAATATCCCTGGGATGGTTCTACCTCCTGGATATTCACTGTTTTTATTTATAAGCCCTTTTTGTGGTGTCGCTCAGACGCCCGACTGCGGCATTGTTTTTGTTTATTTATAAGCCCTTTATGTGGTGTCGCTAAGACGCCCGACTATGGCTTTCTTTTAAAGCCCTTTATGTGGTGTCGCTAAGACGCCCGACTGTGGCATTTCTTTTAAAGCCCTTTATGTGGTGTCGCTAAGACGCCCGACTGTGGCATTTCTTTTTAAGCCCTTTATGTGGTGTCGCTAAGACGCCTGATCGTGGCATTTCTTTTAAAGCCCTTTATGCGGTGTCGCTCAGACGCCCGATTGTGGCATTTCTTTTGAAGTCCCTTATGTTATCTATTTTCATGATTTTTTTTATACCATATTACTGCATATTCACAAATAACATGCTTGCATGCTTCAGAGTTTTATTTATCTTACGTGACTAACGTCATGAGCATAGTATATTTTCAGCACATCATTGTTAATTATGCCTGTGTTCATTATGTTTGCGAGTACATTCCAAGTACTCACTGGCTTGTCCCTGGCTATTTTCTTGGCCAGATTTCCTACTTGGAGAGGAGCGTTGCGATGACAGCCCCGGAACCTAGGCAATGGTGATAGCAGCCTCGCGAAGATAGGATTTAACCTGGTTAGTTGTTCCCGTGGGAAATGGAGTTCCATGGACACTGATGATCCACAAACCGCTTCCGCCATCAACCTTTAGAAACCATTTGTTGTACCCACAGACCAGAATGGTATTGTACTACATATATTGTATTTTGCTTGGATTTTTTTGTATCAAGTTGGTGCCTCATCAGCTAACAGTAATCCTGGGGCTGGTGAGCACAAGGGCCTTTTTCTAGGATTAAAACCGGAAAAATCGGTCGCCACAGACTTGGTATCAGAGCCAGGCTGACCATTGGCTAATCCTATCTTAGCCGGGTCAATAAACTTAGGCTAATAACCCACCGAGCCATAACCAAAACCTCAGCCAAGCTCCTCGCACAAGATAGCCATACAGTGACCCGACGCTTTTGGCAGTCGGTGCCCAACCTATCAACCTAGCCCGTCTATCGCACACTAGTGACCAGCACCAAAGGTGCCTCATTCGCAAGCGTGCGAAGGAAGACTCCGTCCCCTTTTTCTATAAAAGGGACGCGCTCGCCTCAACCAAGCCCAGCACAACCGCTACCCCAAAACCAAGCCACAATGCCTGGTCCCGTAGTGCACCATGAGACTACAACAACCAACCTTGGAGGTTTTGTGACCATACTCGCAAACCTTACCTGTCGTGCCTATGCGTTAGAAGAACCACCCGAATATGTTGTGTACCAAGGACCCATAAGTGGTGAGAGCCGTCAATGCAGGCCCTTTGACATATCTACGGTGAGGGTCTAGCACCCGGCGCCCTCTGAGTTCACCGTAAGGACAACTTCCTTTGAGCCACAAGCCATCCAACTAGCTGCTCGAGAGGCTATAGTTCATCTCAGGCACCTGTCGCCCAGAGTTAACTGTCGCTCGTTCCACTACTACCCCAAGCGTGAAGGGTATGGTAGACCACCCCAAGTTGCCAACAGAGATGACGAGACGGACCCTGCATTGCTGCACCTAGTGCGCTATGGTGCATTAGAGGACCTATTCGATCAAATCACCATTGATCTGATTGCAGCTCGTGGAGAGCTGGTTCGTCGAGCCCCAGCAAGAGAGGAGATCGAGCCCAACACCGACAACCCAGTCGTGTTGTTCGGACAACCGATCGATACCCTGAGGTCAGCCCCAACCGTCAGCCAAGGTGCTTTGATGACCCCAGAAGTGCTTCGCCGCCTCCTGGGAGCACACTCCAACGGGGTTGTGGTCAACAATCCCCGCGATGGTCATCATCACTACCCCGAGACGGCAGCCCCTCAACCCTCTCCAGCTAATTCCGACGGTGAGAACCGTGGAGAAGCCTCGACATCCACAAGGGACGCCCGCTTGGATGTAAACGAAGTACACTAAGTCACGCGAGCAGTGGCGAGTCCCAGTGTATCCTCGCTTTGTAATTCTGTGATTCCTTAAATTAACGCAGCCTGGCACCGTGCATCTGTTTTATATAATAGTCTTGCATGGATGTATTAGCATGCAGTGTGATTTCTCTATCCTTGGTGCAACCACCAAGAACCGCCCCGACAACCCCCACAGTGATACGTCACTTTAGTAAGATGTGTGTATCTGTGGTTGACCCGAGCTAAGCCGACAGATTCTTTACTTTTTACCACGGTAAAGGACCCAGCCCCGGTGCTATAAAAAGGGCCACCGAGTGACCTTGCTAAGCACCCCTCACCTTGTGCACCATCCTCACAACCATTCCTTGCCATGCCAAGCCCTAGTATTTATCTGAGGACTCCAGATGCTACCCCAGGTAGTTTTGTCAAGATATTGTGGGATTTTACCCGCAGTACCATGGGCGCTACCCAGCCACCCCAGTACGAGCTGTTCAAATCGAGGATCACCCCTTCCACCTCGAGATATTGGGCAGCCGTGCACATCCCTCCCGTAAACCCAAACCAAGACCCAACAGAAGTCTCCTTCGTGGGGAAATCTATGCCAACCCCGCACATGGCCGTAGAAGCTGCGGCATACGAAGCGCTTGCTCGCCTTCGATTCGCGGTACCCTATGCCAGCGAATGAGGGTATTATTATTTTCCGAGCCGTGCAGCACCCGGAGGAGTAACATCTTTTCCAGGTGGATGTATTGAGAGAGACCCAGTCTTGGCCAACCTTGTCCAGTACGTCATCACTCAAGAGCGTTTGACCCAACATGTGATGGGTTATCTGCAGAGCCTCGCGGATTTGAACCCTCAGATCGCCATCGGCAGATCACTGAGGCCCGACCAGGAGAGACACATTCATCGACTGGTCAATCCACTTCCTCCGATAGAAGAGGAGTGTATCCTAGTACCGGAAACGTTTTCTCAGGACCCCGTCCAGTTACCGTTTTCGATTTAAATGCACTGCTGTTTTTATTACCGCAATTGTTATTTATGTGTTGTAACTTATGCTTAGTACCCGAGTTTCGCGACGAGTAAGTCATTAATGTAAGTAGCTCTGTCACGGTTTGACTCGAATGTATTACCGTTTTCTCTCTTGAGAAATCCTGGAGTGAGATTTCTTTTCCCTGAGTTGCCGCATTGTATATTTTCTCACGGCATAGATTATTTATTTCACGCCGCACCACGGCAACAGACTCACCACCGCGATTACATGAACACATACACTGCTTGCAAAATTTTGCAATTGTGTTGCGTCTAACTAAGCACTTCCCGACAACAGTTAACACCCGGCACACCCCACCTACTCATCATGGTCACCGCCACCGCAGAGAGCCAGCAACCGAGCAGCGGCATCGCGACGATCGTTGAGGATCATCGCGCACAGGAGCACTGAGAGCCCCAGCACCGCTGCCAACCCTCCGCACAGCAGGATCATGTACCAGTCCGGCACCACCTCCGCCATTAGAGCCTCGTCTCGAGCTCCGGCAAACGGAAACAGAGGAGAAGGAAGGAGGAAGAGGAGCGAGGCCAGGTGTGAGGAAGAAGAGGAGAACGCCGCGGTCCTTTTATAAGCCAGAGCTCGGTGTACGGTGGGCGAGGTCCACCAGCGCCGCTCGTCGCCCGGCCGCCGGTGTTCGGAGGCGAATCCATGAAAGCAAAGGCCGACAACAAGACTGGCCCATGAGGTGAGTGCACGCTGCATCGGCAGCTAGCACGCCACAAGACTACCTGTACGGCCTAGGTGCCCTACGCGCTAGGCGTCGCCGGTGGAGAAAGCGCGGGAAAGCGCGCGGGAGAGAGGAAGAAGAAAGAGCCGGAGGAAGAAGAAGAGGCTGACCGTGGGCCCGGGTCCACCAGTCAGCCAGAGAGAGCACTGTGCTCTCGGGTGCGACCAGCGTATTTTAAGATTTAGAATTTATTCTAAATTTATGTCCAGTGTGTAAATCGCTAGTTTTCCCCAAAAACCGTGGACTTTTCCCCACACCGCGCCAGTATCCCACACTGTATTTTTTTACACCACTTATTGCTCTCACTGTTGCCACTTTCGTTTTAATGCAAATTTATTTAAAATTTAACTCTTAGCAAATCTCGAGGACGAGATTTTTCTTAAGGGGGTTAGTACTGTAACACCCCAAAAATTTAGCCAAGTTTTCAATATTAAAAATTTTGCCAGGAGTTTTAAAATTTTATTTCCTTTGATTTCAGAGCTTTTCTTTTAATATTAGGTGTCTTTTCCATGTGGAGCTTTCTAGAACATATTGGACTTCTATGACATCTCATTAAAACAATTTCTAAATCAGTAGAATTGTTTATTAAATTATTTCACCCTGAGCTATAATCATTAAAATGGCTTGTTTTAAATTTTGGAGCTCTGTTTGTACTACAACCATTTGATAGAATCACTTAAAATTTCAACCAAAATTTGGAGATGTCATGTGATGTCTCTAAATCAATTATGTGCATTAACATAATTATTTCATTGCTTATTTTGAGTGTTACACATGTTTTTCTTCTCTGGTCCAGTGGACATTTTTGCACTGCAACCCAATTAAATATTTCTCTAGAGCCTCCACCAAAATTATGGGATATCAGAAGTAGCATGCCATCCAACCTTATGCACAAACAAAGTGTTATTCTCTGGAAAAATTGAGTGAATCATTATCATCTTCATTTTGGTGCCATTTGGTGATTTATACTGCAACCATCTCCTAACTTGCTTCTTTAGCTATAATTCCTTTTCCTACTTATAGTCCTCCTTGCCAAACCCTTAAGTCCAGAAGAGTGGACCCTTTGGAAGATTTTTGGTTCATAAAATAGTGCCATTCACCTTCTGCCCAGAACTAAAGTTTTGCATAACTTGCACTAACAAGTTTTTGCTTTTGTCAAACTAACTCCACCACCCTCTCTCATATCCATAGAGACACTGATCTGGAGAATTTGGCCACTCCAAGAACTACCTAGGTGCCTTTGGCATTTTGTCAAACACTGAGTGCATAGCCGATTTGGCATGATTTCAAGTTTGCATTATGAACTTGAGCCCTCGACCTACCTAGCTTGTCCCAAGGTTTTGCCCTAGCCCATAACCCCTTTCGCTAACTCTCTTGTGGTTTGGAACTCTCTAGGCTGCCACGGCATTTCGTCGAGCACATCTCGGGCGTGCTCTGGCGCGCCAGAGCGTGCGTTGGCACCCACATGCACCCGAGCCGCCACACCCTGCACTCAAAATCCGGCCCCAGCCAGCACGCCGTGTCCCCTTGCACCGCCACGCCACCCCGACCACCCCTGGCATCCCACAGCGCCACCGCCAGCATGGCCGTGGCGGCTAGCTGCCGGCCGCTAGCAGGCCCCGACCGTGTCGGCGCCGCCAAAGCCACCCCGGCTCGCCACCTGCCCCTATAAGCAGCGCAAGCTCATCCCCTCGCTCGTCGGCTAGCCCCCGTCGTCGCCATGTCCTCCTGCTGCTACAGAACGTCGGTTCGCCGTCGTCCTTATCGCCGGCCGCCTCGGACCAACCTAGCCACGCTATAAAAGGAGGCCCCGAGCTCAAACCCGCACACAGGCAGCCTCACACCATCACACTCGTGCCCCCTTAGCCGTCAATTGAGAGGAGAGAGTCGTCTTCTTCCTCTCCGGCAACTCCAACCGCCGCCACTAACCAGGCCAACCCGGCGCAACTGTGGCCTCCCCTCTCCACTCTCTCCACCAGGAACCTTCCCTTCCTCCGTGATCACACCCCCTACTCGATTTCGATCGGAACCACCGCCGCCCAAAACCACTTCGCCTCGAAGCTTTCCTCCGCCATGAGCTCGCCACCGCAAATCCCTCCACCTCTGTCAACCCCTGCAACCACAGGAAGGATCACCTCGACCAGCGGATCCATCCCCGCCTCGGCTTCCCACAAGGACCCGGCTGTTCGGCGACGGTCGCCGAGTCCCGCCTCCGCTCGGGATAGAGGGAGAAGAAGGAAGGCGGACTAGTCAAACCTGACTAGTGGGCCACCTAGGACCCACTGTCAGTGACCACGCACGGTCCACGCGGAGTAAGTGGAAGCGTATTTCCAGATTACGCTTTCACGTGTACGTAATTATTCGAATCGTTTTCTTTTCTGTTTTTATTTAAATAACCGATTTTTGACCAAACTTTGACTGTCTATAACTTTTTAAATACAACTCCAAATGAATTGATTCTTTTAGCTACCTCTCTCAAATATTGCCTAGTTTATTTTAAGATTTATTTGAAAAAAATTCAAAACAACTTTTCTGCTGTTTTTATTTTGTGTGTTAATTCATATATATTCTTTTAAATAGGATTTTTGAAGATTTCAAGATGTTTTGGATGCACCCTTCTTTCCCATGACCTGAAGGCAAGCATTCTGAACCCTGGTGAATTTTTGTGTGTGTTGCATAGCATGGTGGCAACACCACCCCGACATATACATGCGTCATTTTATGTGAGGATGTGATCCTATTTATTGGTGCATATTAATGAGTTTATGCTAATGATGTTGACATGATTTGTGATGGAAATCACCGTCATCGCCTTTCATGCATACCGGAAGGAAAGAAGGAAGACCTTTGTCTTGGGTAGACACGGTCTTGTCCCTAATCCTCCATCGAGACGGTCGTGTCCGGTATGGCATGAGGGGTATGTTGCGTGATGTTTCCATCTGTTGTTTGAAATATATGCATTGTTATGCTAATCATGCAGGAAATATTACGACCTCCTAAGTCGACCGTAGATCGAGTCTTGTGCCAGTAACCCCCATACTTGCTTCGTACTACCACTCGTCTCTACACCAAGTAGAGTACGGTTCGATAAGTTGTCAACCCTTTCCTAGCACACACCGCATGAGAGGCCGTGGTGGAAGATCTTTGGAGGCATCCGGTAGTCATGCCACCGGTCCGGGAGCATGGGTGTTTCGGTTGTAGCCGAAAGGGGGTAGCTCCTCAGTTTATGCTGGTATAAATTTTATGATCCCATGTTACGTCGAGGTTGTAGCCTCCCACTTAGAGTTTTGCTTAACAGGTGTCGTGGGTGATTCCAGACACATGTGAGTTAAGCTGGTGTGTGCAAGTTAGGTGTGTTTTCAACAAAAAGACCGTAGATGGAATTAGTCCCGATGGACTAAAGGAATCCCTTACTCGTGGGTAAAGAGTACACCCTCTGAAGAGATTAAACCTATTCGAATAGCCGTGTCCATGGTTAAGGATTACAGTCTGGGATGGGTCAAGTGTCAGTCTTAGTGTCGGTCTTCGGAGGCGAAACTGTGAAACTGTTAAACCTGGAATCACGATAGTGACTTGTGATAAATTATGATTATTATTTTCGGTGTGGACTAACCCGTGATACTTTTTATTATCGAATATCCCTGGGATGGTTCTACCTCCTGGATATTCACGGTTTTTATTTATAAGCCCTTTTTGTGGTGTCACTCAGACGCCCGACTGCGGCATTGTTTTTGTTTATTTATAAGCCCTTTATGTGGTGTCGCTAAGACGCCCGACTGTGGCATTTCTTTTAAAGCCCTTTATGTGGTGTCGCTAAGACGCCCGACTATGGCATTTCTTTTAAAGCCCTTTATGTGGTGTCGCTAAGACGCTCGACTGTGGCATTTCTTTTAAAGCCCTTTATGTGGTGTCGCTAAGACGCCCGACTGTGGCATTTCTTTTTAAGCCCTTTATGTGGTGTCGCTAAGACGCCCGACTGTGGCATTTCTTTTAAAGCCCTTTATGCGGTGTCGCTCAGACGCCCGATTGTGGCATTTCTTTTGAAGTCCCTTATGTTATCTATTTTCATGACTATTTTATAATACCATATTACTGCATATTCACAAATAACATGCTTGCACGCTTCAGAGTTTTATTTATCTTATGTGACTAACGTCATGAGCATAGTATATTTTCATCACATCATTGTTAATTATGCCTGTGTTCATTATGTTTGCGAGTACATTCAAAGTACTCACTGGCTTGTCCCTGGCTATTGTCTTGGCCAGATTTCCTACTTGGAGAGGAGCGTTGCGATGACAGCCCCGGAACCTAGGCAATGGTGATAGCAGCCTCGCGAAGATAGGAGTTAACCTGGTCAGCTGTTCCCGTGGGAAATGGAGTTCCATGGACACTGATGATCCACAAACCGCTTCCGCCATCAACCTTTAGAAACCATTTGTTGTACCCACAGACCAGAATGGTCTTGTACTACATATATTGTATTTTGCTTGGATTTTTTTGTATCAAGTTGGTGCCTTGTCAGCTAACAGTAATCCTGGGGCTGGTGAGCACAAGGGCCATTTTTCTGGGATTAAAACCGGAAAAATCGGTCGCCACAATCTTCTATTCAAAAAAGCCAAAAACAAGCACGTCCCAGACCAAAACATGGTTCCCCCCCCCCACCCGTCCGATTCCCCATTCGTACTCCGTTGGCGCCAAAACTACCTCTCCACCACCATGAAACCCGGCCCTTCGTCCGCCACCCCATCCCACCCATCAACCGCCGCCCTCCTCCATCACGCTGGAGCCGATACCCCGATGTCGTCGTCCAATGATACGTCTCCAACGTATCTATAATTTTTTATTGCTCCATGCTACTTTATCTACTGTTTTGGACTATATTGGGCTTTATTTTCCACTATTATATTATTTTTGGGACTAACCTATTAACCGGAGGGCCAACCCAGAATTGTTGTTTTTTGCCTATTTCACTGTTTCGAGGAAACAGAATATCAAACGGAGTCCAAACGGAATGAAACCTTCGGAAACGTGATTTTCTCACCGAACGTGATCCAGGGGACTTGGACCCTACTCCAAGGAACAAAAGAGGCGGTCACGAGGTTGGGGGCCGCCCCCCCTAGGGCGCGCCCCCTGCCTCGTGGGCCACATGTTGCTCCACCGACGTACTCCTTCCCCCTATATATACCTACGTACCCCCAAACGATCAGAACATGAGCCAAAAACCTAATTCCACCGCCGCAACTTCCTCAGATCCACGAGATTCCATCTTGGGGCCTGTTTCGGAGCTCCGCCAGAGGGGGCATCCACCACGGAGGGCTTCTACATCATCACCATAGCCCTTCCGATGAAGTGTGAGTAGTTTACTTCAGACCTTCGGGTCCATAGCTAGTAGCTAGATGGCTTCTTCTCTCTTTTTGGATCTCAATACCATGTCCCCCCCCCCTCTCTCGTGGAGATCTATTTGATGTAATCTTCTTTTTGCGGTGTGTTTGTTGAGATCGATGAATTGTGGGTTTATGATCCAGATTATCTATGAATAATATTTGAATCTTTTCTGAATTCTTTTATGTATGATTGAGTTATCTTTGCAAGTCTCTTCGAATTATCCGTTTGGTTTGGCCAACTAGATTGGTAGTTCTTGCAAAGTGTTTAGCTTTGGGTTCAATCTTGCGGTGTCCTTACCCAAAGTGATGTAAAGGGTTGCAAGGCACGTATTGTATTGTTGCCATCGAGGATAACAAGATGGGGTATTTATCATATTGCATGAATTTGTTCCTCTACATCATGTCATCTTGCTTAAGGCGTTACTCTGTTTTTAACTTAATACTCTAGATGCATGCTGGATAGTGGTCGATGAGTGGAGTAATAGTAGTAGATGCAGAATCGTTTCGGTCTACTTGTCTCGGACGTGATGCCTATATGCATGATCATACCTAGATATACTCATAATTATGCTCAGTTCTGACAATTGCTCAACAGTAATTTGTTCACCCACCGTAGAATACTTATGCTCTTGAGAGAAGCCACTAGTGAAACCTATGGCCCCCGGGTCTATTCTCATCATATCAATCTCCATCACTTTAATACTTGCTTTGTTTTTACTTTGCCTTTTACTTTTCACTTTGCATCTATATACCAAAAGTACCAAAAATATTATTTATCATCTCTATCAGATCTCACTCTAAGTAAGTGACCGTGAAGGGATTGACAACCCCTAATCGCGTTGGTTGCGAGGAGCTATTGTTTTGTGCAGGTACGAGGGACTTGTGCGTGACCTCCTACTGGATTGATACCTTGGTTCTCAAAAACTGAGGGAAATACTTACGCTACTTTGCTGCATCATCCTCTCCTCTTCGGGGAAATCCAACGCAGTGCTCAAGAGGTAGCAAGAAGAATTTCTGGCGCCGTTGCCGGGGAGGCTCACGCAAGAGCAAGTCAAGCACCATACCAAGTACCCATCACAATCCCTATCTCCCGCATTACATTATTTGCCATTTGCCTCTCGTTTTCCTCTCCCCCACTTCACCCTTGTCGTTTTATTAGCCCTCTCTTTCCCAATCTCTTCCTCTTTTTCCCGTTGCCTTTTCCTCATCCGCTTGTTTGATCGTGTGTTGGATTGCTTGTTTGTCGCGATGGCTCAAGATACTACCAAATTGTGTGACTTCACCAATACCAATAATAATGATTTCCTTAGGACTCCGATTGCTCCTCTTGCCAATACTGAATCTTGTGAAATCAATACTGCTTTGTTGAATCTTATCATGAAAGATCAATTCGTCGGCCTTCCTAGTGAAGATGCCGCTACTCATCTGAATAGCTTCGTTGATTTATGTGATATGCAAAAGAAAAAAGATGTCGATAATGATGTCGTTAAGTTGAAGCTATTTCCTTTTCGCTTAGAGATCGTGCTAAAGCGTGGTTTTCATCTTTGTCTAAAAATAGTATTGATTCTTGGAACAAGTGCAAAGATGCTTTTACCTCTAAGTATTTTCCTCCCGCTAAGATTATCTCTTTAGGAACGATATTATGAATTTTAAGCAACTTGATCATGAACATGTTGCACAAGCTTGGGAGAGAATGAAATTAATGATGCGTAATTGTCCTACTCATGGTTTGAACTTGTGGATGATTATACAAAAAAATTATGCCGGATTGAATTTTGCTTCTAGAAATCTTTTAGATTCGGCCGCGGGAGGCACTTTTATGGAAATCACTCTAGGAGATGCTACTAAACTTCTAGATAATATTATGGTTAATTATTCTCAATGGCATACCAAAGATCTACTAATAAAAAGTTCATGCGTTAGAATAAATTAATGTTTTGATTGGAAAGATGGATGAACTTATGAAATTATTTGCTACTAAGAGTGTTTCTTCTGATCCTAATGATATGCCTTTGTCTACTTTGATTGAGAATAATAATGAATCTATGGATGTGAATTTCGTTGGTAGGAATAATTTTGGTAACAACGCCAGCATTATAGAGGGAATTTTAATCCTAGGCCTTATCCTAGTAATCCTTCTAATAATTATGGAAATTCCTACAACAACTCTTATGGAAATTTTAATAAGATGCCCTCTGAATTTGAGAGTAGTGTTAAAGAGTTTATGAATTCACAAAAGAATTTTAATGCTTTGCTTCAGGAGAAATTGCTTAAGGTTGATGATTTGGCTAGGAACGTTGATAGAATTTCTCTTGAGGTTGATTCTTTAAAGCTTAGATCTATTCCTCCTAAGCATGATATCAATGAGTCTCTCAAAGCTATGAGAATTTCCATTGATGAGTGCAAAGAAAGAACCGCTAGGATGCGTGCTTCCAAAGATGCCTTTATTAAAGCATGTTCTTCCAATTCCTATGAAAATCAAGATGAAGATCTAAAAGTTATTTATGTGTCCCCTATTAAATCTTTGTTTTGCAATATGAATCTTGATGAAACTTAATATGATCTTCCTTTACCTAGAAGGCGTTCTAAGAATTCGGAGTTTTTAGATCTTGATGATGAAATTGATAAATGTGGGATTGAAAGAAATAAAAACCTAGATGTTGCTAAACCCACTATATTGGATCTCAAGGAATTTAATTATGAAAATTTCTATTTAATTGATTGTATTTCCTAGTTGCAATCCGTGCTAAATTCTCCTCATGCTTATAGTCAAAATAAAGCCTTTACCGAACACATTGTTGATGCCTTGATGCAATCTTATGAAGAAAAACTTGAGTTGAAAGTTTCTATCCCTAGAAAACTCTATGATGAGTGGGAACCAACTATTAAATTAAAATTAAAAATTATGAGTTTCATGCCTTGTGTGATTTGGGTGCTAGTGTTTCCACTATTCCCAAAACTTTGTGTGATTTGCTAGATTTTCGTGACTTCGATGATTGCTCTCTAAACTTGCATCTTGCGGATTCCACTATTAAAAATCCTATGGAAAGAATTAATGATGTTCTTATTGTTGCAAATAGGAATTATGTGCCCGTAGATTTTATCGTTCTTGATATAGATTGCAATCCTTCATGTCCTATTATTCTTGGTAGACCTTTCCTTAGAACGATTGGTGCAATTATTGATATGAAGGAAGGGAATATTAGATTCCAATTTCCATTAAGGAAAGGCATGGAACACTTTCGTAGAAAGAAAATAAAATTACCATATGAATCTATCATGAGAGCCACTTATGGATTGCCTACCAAAGATGGCAATACCTAGATCTATCCTTGCTTTTATGCCTAGCTAGGGGCGTTAAACGATAGCGCTTGTTGGGAGGCAACCCAATTTTATTTTATTTTTGTTTTTGCTTCTGTTTAGGAATAAATAATCCATCTAGCCTCTGTTTAGATGTGGTTTTATGTTTTAATTAGTGTTTGTGCCAAATTAAACCTATTGGATCTTCTTGGATGATAGTTATTTGATCTAGCTGTAATTTCCAGAAACTTTGCGCTCAGTGCCCGAATTATTAAAAATCACCAGAATGCGATAAAATACTGATTCCAATTGATTCTGATCAATAAGCAAATTATACAGGCTTTCTAATTTTGGTAGATTTTTTGGAGTTCCATAAGTTTGCGTTAGTTACAGATTACTACAGACTGTTCTGTTTTTGGCAGATTCTGTTTTTCGTGTGTTGTTTGCTTATTTTGATGAATCTATGGCTAGTAAAATAGTTTATAATCCATAGAGAAGTTGGAATACAGTAGGTTTAAAACCAATATAAATAAAGAATGAGTTCATTACAGTACCTTAAAGTAGTCTTTTGTTTTCTTTCTCTAACGGAGCTCACGAGATTTCTATTGAGTTTTGTGTTGTGAAGTTTTCAAGTTTTGGGTAAATTCTTTTGATGGATTATGGAACAAGGAGTGGCAAGAGCCTAAGCTTGGGGATGCCCATGGAACTTCCAAGATAATCCAAGGACACCAAAAAGTCAAATCTTGGGGATGCCCCGGAAGGCATCCCCTCTTTCGTCTACTTCCATCGGTAATTTACTTGGAGCTATATTTTTATTCACCACATGATATGTGTTTTGCTTGGAGCGTCTTGTATCATTGGCGTATTTGCTTGTTAGTTTACCACAATCATACTTGCTGTACACACCTTTTGAGAGAGCCATACATAAATTCGAATTTGATAGAATACTCTATGTGCTTCACTTATATCTTTTGAGCTTGATAGTTTTGCTCATAGTGCTTCACTTATATCTTTTGAGCATGATAATTTTTGCTCTAGTGCTTCACTTAGATCTTTTAGAGCACGGTGGTGGATTTGTTTTAAAGAAACTATTGATCTCTCATGCTTCACTTAGATTATTTTGAGAGTCGTTAATAGCATGGTAATTTGCTTAATGTTAATATACTTGGTATTCAAGATATGTGAAACTTTCTTTTGAGTGCGTTGAATACTAAGAAAAGTTTGATGCTTGATAATTGTTTTGAGATATGAAGATGGTGATATTAGAGTCATGCTAGTTGATTAGTTGTGAATTTAAAGAATACTTGTGTTGAAGTTTGTGATTCCCGTAGCATGCACGTATGGTGAACTGTTATGTGATGAACTCGGAGCATGATTTATTTATTGGTTGTCTTCCTTATGAGTGGCGGTCGGGACGAGCGGTGGTCTTTTCCTACCAATCTATCCCCCTAGGAGCATGCACGTAATACTTTGCTTTGATAACTTCTAGATTTTTGCAATAAGTATATGAGTTCTTTATGACTAATGTTGAGTCCATGGATTATACGCACTTTTTCCCATCCTTCCACCATTACTAGCCTCTCTAATACCACGCACTTTTCGCCAGTATCATACACCCACCATATATCTTCCTCAAAACAGCCACCATACATACCTATCATGGCATTTCCATAGCCATTCCGAGATATATTGCCATGCAACTTTCCACCGTTCCGTTTATTATGACACGCTCCATCATTGTCATATTGCTATCATGATCATGTAGTTGACATCGTATTTGTGGCAAAGCCACCGCTCATAATTCTTTCATACATGTCACTCTTGTTTCATTGCACATCCTGGTACACCACCGGAGGCATTCATATGAGTCATACTTTGTTCTAAGAATCGAGTTGTAATTGTTGAGTTGTAAGAAAAATAAAAGTGTGATGATCATCATTATTAGAGCATTGTCCCAGTGAGGAAAGGATGATGGAGACTATGATTCCCCCACAAGTCGGGATGAGACTCCGGATGAAAAATAAAAAAATTAAAAATGAAAAGAAAGAGGCCATAAAAAAGGAAAAGGCCCAAATATAAAAATGAGAGAAAAAGAGAGAAGGGACAATGCTACTATCCTTTTACCACACTTGTGCTTCAAAGTAGCACCATGATCTTCATGATAGAGAATCTCTCATTTTGTCACTTTCATATACTAGTGGGAATTTTTCATTATAGAACTTGGCTTGTATATTCCAATGATGGGCTTCCTCAAATGCCATAGGTCTTCATGAGCAAGCGAGTTGGATGCACACCCACTTAGTTTCTTTTGTTGAGCTTTCATATACTTGTAGCTCTAGTGCATCCGTTGCATGGCAATCCCTACTCACCCACATTGATATCTATTGATGGGCATCTCCATAGCCCGTTGATACGCCTAGTTGATGTGAGACTATCTTCCCTCCTTTTTGTCTTCTCCACAACCACCATTCTATTCCTCATACAGTGCTATATCCATGGCTCACGCTCATGTATTGCGTGAAGGTTGAAAAAGTTTTGAAAATGTTAAAGTATGAAACAATTGCTTGGCTTGTCATCAGGGTTCTGCATGATTTAAATATTTTGTGTGGGGAAGATGGAGCATAGCCAGACTATATGATTTTGTAGGGATAACTTTCTTTGGCCATGTTATTTTGAGAAGACATAATTGCTTAGTTAGTATGCTTGAAGTATTATTATTTTTATGTCAATATGAACTTTTGTCTTGAATCTTTCGGATCTATATATTCATACCATGATTAAGAAGATTTACATTGAAATTATGCTAAAGTATCACTCCGCATCAAAAATTCTCTTTTTATCATTTACCTACTCGAGGACGAGCAGGAATTAAGCTTGGGGATGCCTGATATGTCTCTAACGTATCTATAATTTTTTATTGCTCCATGCTACTTTATCTACTGTTTTGGACTATATTTGGCTTTATTTTCCACTTTTATATTATTTTTGGGACTAACCTATTAACCGGAGGCCCAGCCCAGAATTGTTGTTTTTTGCCTATTTCAGTGTTTCGAGGAAACAGAATATTAAACGGAGTCCAAACGGAATGAACCTTCGGAAACGTGATTTTCTCAACGAACATGATCCAGGGGACTTGGACCCTACTCCAAGGAACAAAAGAGGCGGTCACGAGGGTGGGGGCGCCCCCCCCTAGGGCGCGCCCCCTGCTTCATGGGCCACCTGTTGCTCCACCGACGTACTCCTTCCTCCTATATATACCTACGTACCCCCAAACCATCAGAACAGGAGCCAAAAACCTAATTCCACCGCCGCAACTTCCTGTATCCACGAGATCCCATCTTGGGGCCTGTTCCGGAGCTCCGCTGGAGGGGGCATCCACCACGGAGGGTTTCTACATCATCACCATAGCCCTTCCGATGAAGTGTGAGTAGTGTACTTCAGTCCTTCGGGTCCATAGCTAGTAGCTAGATGGCTTCTTCTCTCTTTTTGGATCTCAATACAATGTTCCCCCCCTCTCTTGTGGAGATATATTCGATGTAATCTTCTTTTTGCGGTGTGTTTGTTGAGATCGATGAATTGTGGGTTTATGATCCAGATTATCTATGAATAATATTTGAATCTTTTCTGAATTCTTTTATGTATGATTGAGTTATCTTTGCAAGTCTCTTTGAATTATCCGTTTGGTTTGGCCAACTAGATTGGTAGTTCTTGCGATGGGAGAAGTGTTTAGCTTTGGGTTCAATCTTGCGGTGTCCTTACCCAGTGACAGAAAGGGTTGCAAGGCACATATTATATTGTTTCCATCGAGGATAACACGATGGGGTATTTATCATATTGCATGAATTTATTCCTCTACATCATGTCATCTTGCTTAAGGCGTTACTCTGTTTTTAACTTAATACTCTAGATGCATGCTGGATAGCGGCGATGAGTGGAGTAATAGTAGTAGATGCAGAATCGTTTCGGTCTACTTGTCTCGGAAGTGATGCCTATATACATGATCATACCTAGATATACTCATAACTATGCTCAATTCTGTCAATTGCTCAACAGTAATTTGTTCACCCACCGTAGAATACTTATGCTCTTGAGAGAAGCCACTAGTGAAACCTATGGCCCCCGGGTTTATTCTCATCATATCAATCTCCATCACTTTAATACTTGCTTTGTTTTTACTTTGCCTTTTACTTTTCACTTTGCATCTATATACCAAAAATACCAAAAATATTATTTATCATCTCTATCACTCACTCTCGTAAGTGACCGTGAAGGGATTGACAACCCCTAATCGCGTTGGTTGCGAGGAGCTATCGTTTTGTGCATGTACGAGGGACTTGTGTGTGGCCTCCTACTGGATTGATACCTTGGTTCTAAAAAACTGAGGGAAATACTTACGCTACTTTGCTGCATCATCCTCTCCTCTTCGGGGAAATCCAACGCCGTGCTCAAGAGGTAGCATCCACCACAACCTCAACCGCAATGCCCTCCACGGCTAGTAGTTGAAGCCGAGGCCGAGCCGTCCGTACCCGAGCCAGTTCAACCACGCTGTCCTGCGCCTCGCCGCTGCCGCTCCAACTTCGCCACCCTCCACCACATCGGAGTTGTTCCTGCTACGCCGTCCTTCGCCGCCTCGGATCTGCTTTCCCTCCGCTGACATACGGCCACGGAAACACAATCAACAATTTGGCCATGGGTTCGTCCAAGCCTGCACCCTCCAGAACATCGGTTTCCCCGGTAAAAAGAAGAAGATCGGCGCGACATGTGGAGGTGACCACACCGGCAACCGAAAAGGCACTCCTCTTCCCTTATTCGTGCAAATCTTACGTCTCTGCTTGCACGGTATTCATCCCATAGAAGACACTAGTTGACCGCTTCTTCTTGATACTAGATGTTCCTAGTAACTCGCGATGCACAAGGTTTCTCCTCATATACTATTTCACCTTAGCTAGAGGTCCGTTGTCCCCACAATTTCAATTTCTGGCGATTGATTCCCAATTAACGGACGCATTCCCAGCGTAACAGGCGCTAGTACGCCTATTACGCCGGGGAAGCAGCGCGTTGGTGTTTATCTTAGGGACGTGTGCGGCCTAGAGCTACTGGCGCCCGATCTGGAGGTCGGCCGGGATTAAAGGGATGGCCTGGGGGCGCTGCCAAGCACGGCGGTGGTGTGAGGTCGATGGGAGGTGGGGCGGCGGAGGCAGTGCAGGCGGTGGTCGCCGGCAGTTCGAGAAAGATCGTCAAGGATGGTGGCGGGAGGTAGACGAAGGCCATCTGCCCGTTCCTTATAGGTCGGACGGTTCATTAAAAGAATCGACTGACCTATTTATTTTCAGTCGACTGTTATCTTAGATATGACCACATGTGGTCTGCTGGAGGAGTACCTGCATTTCCTGTGCTCATATATTACAAAATCATATGGAGTAGAATCTAATTTTGTTTGCCATGCAATGTTGTAGAGCTATCATATGTCTCCTGTCATTTATTTTTCAGCCTCCCGCTATCTGCTACTTTTTACAAAGGTGCACTAGTTCTGCACACACTTCACCCTTACTCTCACTATTGTGTGTTTATGCAAGGCTATTTCAGACTCTGCTGCCATGGGAGAAGCCAAAAAGAAAAGAGAGAAGTCGCTCCAGCTTCGTACGTGGGTAGGCAAGACATGTTACATCGCTATAAAGGGTGCAGTGTCAGCAGATGGAGACAGTAAACGTAGCTCTGGAGTTGATGACCTCGCTCACAATGAACCACCATCCCATGTGCTTGCTTTAACTTCGGGGTGTCATATGTGGTTGCATGTTCCATATGGTGTCTAGCTTGTATTCGAAAGGCCGAAGTCAGTAAGATAAGAAAAGATATATTTTCTACATGAACCACCATCCCGTGAGCACCAGAAGACAAATAGCTAGTCAGGGCACTGGCCGAGCCAGTGACAAGCCCAGCAAAGATAGGCATCACCTGGAAGCCAACTAAAAAGCTGCGATGGTGGTGAAGCAGCCCGCCTCCCACCAGGCTCTCAGGTCCTAGATGATCATGCTCACCACTCCAGCCGGATGTCTAGCTTGTATTGCTTCCAATTTGGTTAAATTTCATCTGCTTAGCTTACACATTATACCTTTGAATATGATGTGCCTTTCTGTTTTTGGTACATACTAGTACATCTGTGTATTAACCATGTTCTTACATCAAACTAATGTTCTTGTGTATCCCTCATCAATCACTTATGACGAGGCATGCAGGCAAGGGGACTACTCCTCATTTAAAGAATGCGGCGCTTGACCTCCGACATGATTCTCAAGAAACAGAAATGCTAGATGAAGATAGTGAACTTAGCTCTGTAGCTGATTACAACATTTCCCCTACACTAGCATCGCAGGTGCTTGCTCTAACTTGGCAGCGTGATAGGTTGTTGCATGTTGCATATGGTGTCTAGATTGTAATTCTTCCAATCTGGTTAAACTGCATGTGCTAGTCTGCTTAGCTTATACATTATACCTGTTAATGTGACATGCCTTCCTGTATTTAATACATAGTACATACATCTATTAAGCATGTCCTTACATAAAACTATTTTTTTGTATCCCGCATCAATCAACATGACGAGACACCTTTAGTATATGCAATGCGATATTAGTTGCATCTTTCATATGATTTATAGCATGCGCCGCTTCTAATTTGTTGAAATTCCATTTATGATGGGATGCTTTTAACTTGGCAGAGTCATATTGGTTGCATCTTTCATGTGGTGTCTAGCTTGCATTGCTTCTTATTTGCTGGAATGGTTTACGCTTAGTTTACAAAAACAGTTGTGAACATGCCATGTCATTCTGTTTTTTCGTACATATTCCATCCACGGTATCATGTGTTTGCCTTACATCAAAGTAGTGATTGTCAGTATCATGCATGAATGAGTTCTGAAGAGATAATTTTATTGCTTTTTCTTGTCGGTTTTACTTGACAATTCAAAATCAATAAAGCGGAAGGAAGTTAGCAAGGCAGCAGATAAAGGTGCTCCTTCCGAACGAAGGGCCTCTACAGTTTCTACTCCTCCACACCCCCAAGATGATTTCCAAGACAACACATGCATAGACACTCAACAAAGCTGTGTTTATGATGAGCACGTCTCCCCTAGTGCAGCATCACCGGTGCTCCCTCTAACTTGGCAATTATATGTGGTTGCATGTTATGTGTGATGTCTAGCTTGTATTGCTTCTAATTTTGTTGAATTCCATCTACTTACTTTACACATTATACTTGAATAAGACACGTGTTCCTATTTCTAGAACATACAACATCTGTCTATCACACCATATTCTTACATCAAATTACTACTGTTGTGTAACCTGCAACAATCACTTATCATAAGACACATTTGACTTCGAAGTGTGATATAGGTTACATCTCACATTATTTTCTAGCTTGTACTACTAATTTGTTGAAATGGCACTTATGATGAGACAGTTTTAACTTGGTAGAGTGATATTCATTTCATCTTTCATATGGTTTGTAGCTTTCACTGTTTCTAATTTGTTGAAATGCCTTCTCCTTAGTTTACACATCATAAGCTGTGAATATGCAATGCTGTGAATATGCAGTGGCACTAATGACGAGAGACCTCTAACATGGTAGTGTGATGTTGTTTGCATCTTGCATATGATTTATTTCTTGTACTGCTTCACATTTGTTTAAACACCATTTATGATGAGACCTTTATTAACTTGGTAGAGCGATATTTGTAGCATCTTTCATATGGTGTCTACCTTCCATTGCATTGCTTCTAATTTGGTGAAATGTCTTCTTCTTAGTTTACACATCATAGTTCTGGTTATCTCTTCCATCCTGTTTTTCATACATATTACATCCTCCTATCATGTGGTTGTCTAACATCAAAGTTCAGTTCGTCTGCATCACGCATCAATTTGTTCTGAAGAACTAAATTGTTATTCGTTTTTCTTGTCGGCTTGACTTAACATGGCACAGAGAAAGAGGAAGAAACACAGAATGGCAGGGAATGAGAAGCGGATGAATCCTGCAGATTCTGCAATGCGATGGTGCAATAGAAGGTCAAAGTCCATGGAAAATTCTACAAACACGGCAACCCATGCTACACGAGTTGCAAAAAAGTCAAGCGAAACAAATAGCTACCACCAAACAAGCGAGAGACAGCCCTAGTTCTTGCAACACCTACCACGGTACTAAATCACGACTTACTGCAAGGCCAATCGAGCTAGCAAAGACGTTCCCAAGCTCCCTTGCCACGACACTACTTCCCAAGCACTCTTGACACAAGATGAGTTGGCAATATCAAATGAACCTTGTAAACTTCAACAAAGCAAGAAGGTAGTTCTTTGGAGTCATGTTACAGTTGCATGCTTCTTTATATGTAGTCTCACAGTTTGATGTACACTAACACTTCCTATGTTCTTGTTGGACTAGCACCTAGGCGCAAGAGGAAACAAACATCAGGGATAATGCTTGATAGGTTAACTAAATCTAGATGAGGAAGAATGGAGATCCGTTTTGAGGCAGGTTTAAAAAGGCCACTTGATGCTACAGAGTCAGCCAAGTAAGTATCAGAGGCAGCGGTTGTTGTTAGGTGTCATGTACGTATCCTCCCAACATGGATTCAAGACAGGAATGACAAAGACGAAACCAGTTCAACACCTTCCTCGACCATTTATCTGTAAGTATGGTTATGTATGGAAACTAGTAATATCGTCTTGCTCTGTCCCATACTTTCTAGGTTCTTGATAATGAGACTCCCATAATTTTCAACAGATGAGGTTAAAGTTGGATAGCCAAGATGATGCAACTGACAAGCTTGCACCCATGTTTTCAAGTCTGCTTTCATGACAATTGTCGGTATAACTTGAGGAAAACTCACTTTGAAGGCAAGGCTAACAGTGAACTTTCCCAAACATCTCCAGTGGAAAATATATTGGATGAAGACTGGAGGGGCCTTGTTAAACACTGGTCTGATCCGAAGTATCAGGTGCATTATATATATATATATATGTGATCAGATCACATGTGGAAGTCCTATTTACGCATGTGTCACACAAATCTATCTTCTTGTAGGTGAACTGTTCAAAGAACAATGCCAACTGCATTTAAAGTGAAATTCCAATGCATTTACGGGATCTCGTAGCTATATTGCACACTGCGAGGCTCTTGTAATTAGCTGTTGTTTCACTCTTTTCGCTATACCGTATTATCAGATCTATATTGACTTGTTCGAAATGCAGAGGAAAGCCCGCAAGGACCAAAAAGTACCTGAACCAAATGTTGTGGAAATCTTCAAGGACTGTCACACCAGCAAGAAGAAGGGCATGACTACACCAGTCAAAGCCGCTGTTGTAAGTCCTTAATCCTCATGCCTTTTAACTACTACTTACTCTGACTTGTGCCTTGAACTGCATGGTTTGCAGCCAATGTCTATTACTATTTTCAATTTTATACACAATTGTCTTAGTGTATCATTGCACCTTACAAGGTTTAAAAGAGAGGAGTGATGTTCCTTTGATCTTGACACGTAATCTAGTTCCGTGCTAGACTTGTCCACACAACGTTAAAATTGCCTGTTTGTCTGTTCTCAGTTGTTTTGTGATATGAATGATGCCATACTATGCTTACCGTATTATAAACTTCGTCTCTTTATCCTTAGCCCTCAATACAATGTGAAGAAATAGACAATACAATAGCGATGGTACATGGTCATATGTTTGGAACCTGGTTTTATTATGTACTTTGCAATAAAATACAACTAATATTTTACATGGGTTCACCAGAATAAGTTCTCAGATATAGACCAAAGCTATTTTGTTTGGTTTTGTTGCCTCCTTAATATCTTCTCATTACGGTACTATTAATGTAAAACCTCAACTTTTCAAATGAGCTATGAAAAATGGTGGAACCGCCACCTTACGAAGGTGGCGAGGCAACTATAATCGCAATGTCGACTCTTCTTGCTGCGTGGGTCAAGACTGCACATCCACTAACGGCCAAAAGCACGTTCCTCGCATAATACTAGGTTGGTTGTTAAGGCAATATCGTCCAAACCGCCTCATGATCAAGATATGCAAGCTCAAAGCAATGTTGTATCAAGGCTCCAGACACAAGTCCATTCCCTAACAGAGACCCTTTGTGAAACAAGGAGAAACATTGCTCAATGTCGTCAAGATATGCATGGTTTTGAAACCAGACTATCAGACATTTTCTATGTTGTTCAGGAGCCTAGGGCAAATGAAGGCAAGGGTTATGGTGCTCCATTGGACAATACATCATGAAAACGTAATAGTCAGGTCAAATGAACTGAGCTTCTGAACTTCTGGTGGTGCATTTATCTGCTAGAATGTTAAGTTTTATGCCAACCTTCCTTTTGTTATATAGTTGTAATTTGTTTTGGTGCGATAGAAAATTTATTCTTAACGCAGCCACCGGTGAAGAAAACAGCAAGCCATTTTTGTATAGTGTAGGGTGTTCCCTATATTTGCACTGGTGGCGATCTTTGATGCCGAGTGGATGTAATCTGTGCAATCGCCTTAATAGCCTAGCGTTACTTTCGGCCTTATTTATTTCCTAGTCTTCTTTTTTCCCTGGTTTGCTAGTGGCCGCAACTACCATGGGCCATATACGTGCTGTAGGATCCATGGGTCTCCTACGGGCCATCGATAAATGGGCCTGTAATCGGTGGGCCTCGGGTCGTAGGATAAATGGGTCTACATGGGCCATAATCGGGCGTAATTGGTATCGGCCCAGCACAGTAACAAGCCGTTAACAGGCCATAGGACAGCAAAGGCTTAATTCTATCACAGGCATAACGGGTCGTTAATGGGCCAGAATATAGGACGGGCTGGAAACGGTGCAACGGGTTAACAGGCCAGAAACGGGCCGACTCTTGCCATGGGCCGAATTTGGCCCATTAGGGTAACAGGCCAGTAATGGGCCGACTCTTGCCATGGGCCGAATTTGGCCCATTAGGGGAACAGGCCAGTAACGGGCCGACTCTTGCCATGGGCCGAATTTGGCCCATTAGGGGAACAGGCCAGTAACGGGCCGGAAGTAATCGAGGGCCGAAAAGGAGCCCAAGAACGTATGGGCCGTCAATAAGCGAAGCTAACACGGGCTGGAAACGGGCCATGTAAATCACGGGCCGTTAACGGGTATAAAGAAAATTACTGTTCATTATGGGCTAGAGTCACCGTGGGCCTGTAAAGGGCCGAAAGATACCAAGGCCTCATATGGGACGAAAGACGTCGTGGGCCATACATGGGCCGAAAGTGAAATGGGATGGTGTTATATTCGAGGCCCACATGACGTTGTTGGGCCGATTTCCTTTAGGGCCTAAGGGGCCGTAAAATGGGATATTTGCAAAGAGACCGTTAATAGGCTTTTCATGGGCCAGCCAGTTAACTTTTGACCAAGTCAAACGGGCCGGCTTTGTAAGCTAAATGGGCCAGTGGTGGGCCATGGCACGTGTCGACATATCATAGGCGCCTATCTGACCCACTGACGAGCTGACACGCGTTTCGTCCGGCAAATCAGAATTTTACACGTGGAAATTTCCCATTGGTCGGGGCTGTTAATGGGTTATCGGATCCAAAACCCGACCTGATAGGTTAACGGTGTTCCGTTACGGTGGATGCCACGTGCCGGTCACCCTTGACGAAAAGCACTTGCGTGACGCTACGATTTATCGTCATGGAAGTGGACACTTCCATGATGATAATTTTGGTAATGTCATGGAACACTTCTACGACAAAGACAGGTATGACTATCTTGATTCTGTCATAAAATCATCATGGATGTACATGCATGACAAAAAACGCGACCTACTGTGACAAACACGTATCATCACGGAAGTGTATTTTTTTTAGTGGTAATAAATAATTCATCTAGCCTCTGTTTAGATGTGGTTTTATGTTTTAATTAGTGTTTGTGCCAAGTAGAACCTTTGGGAAGACTTGGGTGAAGTCTTTGCGATCTTGCTGTAAAAAACAGAAAGTTTAGCGCTCACGAGATTAGCTGCCATTGTTTACTGGAGAGTGCTTTTAGGTTACTTATTTTTGCAGATGATTAATAGATAAATTCCTCAAGTCCACAAATTTATTTCAGAATTTTTGGAGTTCCAGAAGTATACGTTTGATACAGATTGCTACAGACTGTTCTGTTTTTGACAGATTCTATTTTTCGTGTGTTGTTTGCTTACTTTGATGAATCTATGCCTAGTATCGGGGGGTATGAACCATAGAGAAGTTGGAATACAGTAGGTTTAACACCAATATAAATAAATAATGATTTCATTACAATACCTTAAAGTGGTGAATTATTTTCTTATACTAACGGAGCTTATGAGATTTTCTGTTTAAGTTTTGTGTTGTGAAGTTTTTCAAGTTTTTGGGTAAAGATTTGATGGATTTTGGAATAAGGAGTGGCAAGAGCCTAAGCTTGGGGATGCCCAAGGCACCCCAAGGTAAAATTCAAGGACAACAAAAAGCCTAAGCTTGGGGATGCCTCGGAAGGCATCCCCTCTTTCGTCTTTGTCTATCGGTAAATTTACTTGAGGCTATATTTTTATTCACCACGTGATATGTGTTTTGCTTGGAGCGTCTTTGTCGGGGAGGCTGATCGTACCCACGAACACCTATGGGGCCGGCGGACTAGGCCCCTTTGTGGTTCGGAGGGGGGCGGAGATTGCACGAAGAGTGGATCGAGGCGAGGCACACGAGCAGTTTACCCAGCTTCGGAGCTCTCCGGAGAGATAAAACTCCTACTGCTGCTTGTTTGATGTATTCTATTCTTGCTAGGGAGCGATGCGAGCTACAAAACCTAGCGTGAGCGTATCTGGTCTCTAGTGAGTCGAATGAACCGAACCTCGAACCCCCTCTACGTTGCGCATGGGCCTCCTTTTATATGCTCAAGGGGTCTCCAACAGGTGGCAACACAGACGAGGGTACAAATGTAAAAACAGGAGTTGGTACACCTACTCGAACAAAGGTACAGTGCAAAATACCTAACTCGACGGCAAGGGACAAAGGCAATAAATGCCCGTCGATTGTCGCCCAAACAAAGGCAACAGAGACCGTCAGTGCGCCACCGCCGCCACGATGGCAAACTTGTCGCTGCTTATCGCTGCTCTCCGCCGGCTGCCTGACCTCTCGACACGCCGCGCATGGAATGGTCCCCTGGCGACACGTTGCTGGATGAGCTGGAGCGGAGATGGAGAGAGGTTGCTTGCATGGCAAGCGCCTTGCCGCTGCCGAATCCTTGTCGCGTCCGGAGGCTTGTCGCGCCCGAGCCTTCTCGGCAAGCTCCTCTCGCCGGGCCTTGCCTTCGTGATGCCTTGAGTGGCCTTCCGGCAAGCTCCTCTTGCCGGGGCCTTGTCTTCTTAATCAAATACTTTGTTCTTGAATGGCTCCAAAGGAGCCACGGAGGATCTTGGTGGTGATGAGGCAAACCACGCCGCTGGTGCAGAATCGTCTGGCACGCAGTCACGGGATACTAGGGTACCCCTACTCTAGTACACCGACAGGAGCCCCCGGGCCTGGGCCGTACACGGTGCCGAGCGCTGTCGGGCCAGGCCCAAAATAGTGCATGGTCACACGCGGCCTCGACCACGTCGCAACTCGCCCCGGACCCACCACGACCCCCACTAACGGCACGCACCGGACGTGGCGCCGTGCGGCGAAGATCGTGGGCGTGGTCGTGGGGGTTTCTTTATTAGGAAAAGCGGAACGTCCGCCCCCTCCCCCTCTTTATAAGTGGAGGAAACAGGGGCAGGTCGTCAACTCCGCCATTGCTGTCTTGTCAAGAAAACCACCGCCGCTCCCCCCTTCTTCTCCAGCGCGAAGAGAGCAGCGCCCCGCCCCCTTTCGCCACAAGCGCGCTCACCGCCGTCGGCCTCCTCCGCCGCCCTCGCCATGGCTCCGAAAGCCGACAAGGAGAAGGGCGTCAAGTCGGCCGTAGCGCAGCGGCTCATGGCTGCGCAAGGAGCGGGCATCTTCCCCCAGCTCGGGCGCAAGGGAGCTGCGGGATGTCTTCTATCTCTTTTGGTCGACGGACACGCGGCGCATCCGCGCGCGAAGGTACTCCGCCTCGCTTGATTTGGCCCCAACTGGGTACCCTTCTTTGCCCTTTTCTTCTATTGCGGGCTTTCGCCCACTTTTCCGGAAGTTCTTCTGCGATATCATGAACACATATGGCCTCCACCTCCTTGATTTCACCCCCAACGCCGTCTTGACCATGGCAGTTTGGCGCACCTTTGCGAAAACTTTGTCGGAGTCCACCCAAATGTGGCACTCTTCCGCCACTTCTTCGTGCCCAGCGTCGAGAGAGGAGAGCCGCTGTCGGGAGGGATAGCTTGGGTCTCCAGGGATCGGCAAGAAAGAAGCCTATCCGGAAGGAGAGTTCCGCAACAAGTGGGAGGAGTGGAGAGCCAATTGGTGTTGGGTCGTAGAGGAGAACCCGCAGCCCTTCACTGCCGTGCGCCAAACCCCAATAGTGCGCGGCAGAGATTGGAGTAACTTGGTGCCGGAGGATGCTAGGTTGAAGATAGCTGTGACCCGGATTTTGCGCCTCAGGCTTGCCGTACTAACCGTAGGCGCAGTTGGCGCAGACTTCCTTCGTCGCCGCATCGCTCCCTTGCAGGAGAGAAGGAGGCCTGCTTGGGAGTTCCAAAATGCGGCAGACATCATGAGGCTGCGCCTGGCCTGAACTGGAATTTCACTGTCTTGGAGTTGGATGCGATGCTGCTAGAGCTGTTCAAGAATGACCCCGACCACCCTGAGTGGTTTAGGTTGCCGAGGGGGGTCGTCCCATTGTGCAACAACTCGGCGCTCGACCGCATCCGCGTCATGATGCCGTTGTGCGATTCCGATGGGATCATTCCAACCTGGCAGGAGCCCCCCGAAGAGGTCGTGCAGCAGTTCTTCGACGACTTGGAAGAAGTGCCGATCCGCTCCGACGAGCAGAAAAGGCTCACTCGCGACACCACCGACGAGGAGATGGCGCGTATTGCCACCAGGGGGGAGGAGGCGGCAGCAGCCGCTGCCGCTGGAGCCTTCGGGTATACCGTGGAGGAGGCGGACGCCAAGGCGGCAAGCCTTGCCGAGCGAAGGGAGATCGCCCGGCGAGGACGAGCTTGTCGAGCCCGAGGCCGGTCGAGTGGACCCGCCGAGGGCGCTTCTTCTCCCCCCCCCAGCGACTGGCCGCCAGCGGAGCCCACGGTTCCGCCGACGAGGCGTCTCCGCACGGCCGGAGACGAGTCGGGGCGGCAGACTGCCCACAAGAAGAAGGCTGGGCCACATGACGTTGCTCTACCGCGGCAAGCGAGGTTGCAGCTGAGCGCCTCACACTGCCATGCGACAATTGGGGCGGGATCTTCTCGTGCCACCGCTGACGCCTCCGCCAAGCGGCCAAGAGAGCCCACTCCCGCCTCATCGCACTGTGAGGCGAGCCGGAGTTTGACTTCTCCGCACTCAGCCCGAGGAGGAAGGCGAAGAGTAAGCTCTTGAGATTGTGCTTGTATTTCTTCAATTTTATTGCTTCATCTTGAATCTGATTTGCTTGCTCGACTCTTTCCTTTTCAGGACGCTGGCCTAGAGAGCGTCGAAGAGGGCCAAGATCCCAACGGTCGTCGTTGAGGACGATTCTCCCGTGGCAACAGGGGACGCGTCTGAGACCCCCTTGCCGGACCCGGCAACCCTTCCTCAGAGCAGCCCCCAGCATAGCCCCCAAAGTAAGTGTGCGGTTTTCTCCTTACTATTAGGTGTGCAGGGGTGCTCCTTCTTCGTTGATACCTAATTGCTTGCTTGTGTAGGAGCAGAGCAGCCTCATCAGGAGGGCTCAGAAGCCGCCCCCGAAATCCTGTCTGCTGCCACTACGCCGCCAAGGGAGGATTCTCCGGCAAGGGAGCGCCCTCCGGCAAGGGAGGCCACTCCGGCAAGGGAGGCTACCCCGACAAGGGACAGCGCCAGTGACCCTCCAGTGGTTGAGGCCATGGCTGTGGATCCCGTTGCAGGTAATTTCCTTACATGAAAATCTCCCTTGGGCTTGTTTTCTTTTGTTCCTCTTTTTGAACATTTGCTTGACTGCTCTTTCTTCGTCTGACGCAGAGCCGATGGAGGTCGAGGCTGCCGGCGAGGAGGAAACGCGCGGCAACACCGACGAGGCCGCCGTCGTGGTAGAAGAGGTCGTTGTTGTGGAAGAAGAGGCCGTCGCCGACGAGCCTGTTGGCGAGAAGGCCACCGAGGCTGCCGACGCAGGCCGGGCGAGGGTCGGGCGATCAGATCGACGGCCCTGAGGCCGCAGGAGCGCCAGCGCGCTACACCGACAACCGACTCTGGCTGCTGCAGCGTCAGGCTCCGAGGAGCCCCAGCCCGGCGCCTACCTGAAGGCCGGCGAGGGTGTCTTCATCAAACTCCCCTGGGAACCGAGCTCCAGGGCGCCGGTCGAAGGAGAGACCTTCGACGGCGAGCTACTCGCCTCTACTAGGCTGACGCTGGTGGACGCGCCAAGCAGCAGCAGCGATGAGTCTGAGGAGGAGCAGCTGCTGTCGCTCTACCGCGCCCGGCAAGCCAAGTTGGAGTCCCGGGAAGCACTTGTCGCGAGGGCAGGAGCGGACATGGAGAAGCGCGCAGAAGAGCTCCGGAGCGCCAACCAAGAAGCTCTCCGCGACGTAGCAGAAGCGCGGGGGCAACTTGCAGAAGAGCGCACGGCCTTCATCCTTGAGAAGGCCGCGGCTGAGGAGGAGCAGCGGCTGGCTGCCGAGAAGCTCTCCGCGCAGGAAAGCGAGCTGGCGCAGCGGAAGGTCAACCTGGACAGCCACGAAGAAGACATTGCCGCGCGCGAGGAGTCACTTAGCGGGGCGCTTAAGGAAGCGAAGGATGCTGCCGCAGCTGCCGAGGCCGCCAAGGAAGAGTTGAAGGCGAAGGTGGCACAGCTGGAGGCCAGCCTCAAGAAGAGCGACGAAGAGCTTGCCGCGCTCAAGCATGAGCGCGAGAAGGACGCTTACACTCTTGGCGAGCTGCAGAATCGTCTCGCTGATAGGGGCAAGGAGCTCGACGCCGCCAAGGATTCCAAGGCGAATCTAGAGCTGAGCCACCACTCGACGCAGACGTTGGACGGCGCCAGAGAGCGGGAGGTGGGCTTGTTGGAGACGATCAAGGCCAAGGAGGAGCTGCTAGAGAATGCTGCCTCCACCCAGAGCACCTTGAGGGAGAGCGTGGAGCACTGGACTGAAGGTCTTGTGGACACCGCCGCCGACATCCACAACGAGCTGATGGAGCTTGGGATGGCGGACCTTGCATACTCCTCCGACGAGCATCTCCAACCCAGCGCCAAACTCAGTTTATTCTTCAAAGGCGTGGTGACGGGTCTCAGCCGACTCCGGAAGAGGTCCCAAAGCCTGGCCGAGGAATCACGCCAGATCTGTGCAGGAGCCAGCGAGAAGGTGTTGATAAAGGTGGCCTTCCGCAATCCGGGCCTCAACCTTAACGGCGTCCCTCGGATCCTTGCCGCCAGATGCCAACGTGGAGGAGCTCAAAGCCCTTGTCGCACCCATTGTGGACAAGGTGAACAAGATCAAGCGGATTGATAGCGACCGCGTAGACTAGGTCGCCAATTTTATCTTTCCCTTGTCGCTGCTGATCATGTTTAGAACACTTTGTTAGATCAGCGACAAGTTATTTTGTAATATACTCTATCTTAGGCGATCAATGCAACGTTATTTCCTCTACTTGATTCCTTCCTTTTGTACGCTTACGCCCTACGCAATTGGGGGACTTGTCGGCGTGGGCACCTTTTGCCGCTGAAGCGCCGAGTGCGGAACGTCCGCTGGCAAAGGTGCCCGACAAGCAACCTTGTCACGACTAGCCGCAGCTCACTTAAGTTGTTGAGCGGACTCGAAACAAAGTAAGGGCGCGACTAGCCGGCGAGTTGGTTCCTCTGCGCACAGGTTTTCCATACAAAGTACTATCGTTCGAGGAAGATAACTTAAAAATTGATTGCTCAAACTTTGGCAACTTAGCTTTTCTGTCTCTTGCTTCCCGGTGAGGCGAAACTTCCTCGAGCGGTGCCTGGTCCATAGTATTATCTTCTCCTTCCTCCCTAGTTAACTTGTGCGTGAGGGAGCCTTCCTTTCTTTGAGAAAAGAGAAAGAAGAGGAAATAAAGTTATGGAGCCCAGCGGCTCGATTTTGCTTACCGGGTGTGGTTGCTGCACAAAGTGTTAGTCAAAACATGCAATAAAATGATGAAAGCATGAATTTGACAAGTTGTGCGCAACACATGAGCTTTATCGATGCATCGGGTCTGCACCGGCTTTGTACAAAGGATTACATGCAACAGCGGCAAGACTTGTACAAAAGGTGGTTGCGGAACGGGTTCCGCAACCGCGCCTCTATGGGTAAAACTTACGAAGATGCTCAATGTTCCAGGAGTTGCTCACGGGATGCCATCTTCGGTCTCAAGGCGGACAGCGCCAGGCCTAGTGACTCGTTTCACCCGATAAGGGCCTTCCCACTTCAAGGCCAACTTGTTTGAATTCTTGGCGGACTGAACGCGCCAAGAACAAGGTCGCCTTCCTCGAGACTTCGGCACTAACTTCTGCGGCTATGGTAGCGACGCAAAGCTTCTTTGGTAGCGAGCAGCTCGCGGCCGACACGAAGACGATCTTCCTCAAGGAGCAGCGCGTCATCTTGTCGTAGCTGCTCTTGCTCGAGCTCATCATAAGCGAGCACTCGAGGCGATCCGTATACGAGTTCCGTGGGGAGAACTGCCTCTGCTCCATAGACTAAAGCAAAGGTGTCTGGCCGGTGGCTCGATTTGGCGTCGTCCTGATCGACCAAAGAACCACCGGCAGCTCCTCGATCCAGTTTCTTCCGCACTTGTGCAGCCTGTCGAAAGTTACGGTCTTGAGCCCGCAAGACTTCAGCATTTGCCCTCTCTGCTTGACCGTTGCTTCTCGGGTGAGCAACGGAAGCAAAGCAGACCTTGGCGCCAAGATCTTGGACGTACTGCATGAAGGTGCGACTCGTAAATTGTGTGCCGTTGTCAGTGATAATCCTGTTAGGGATTCTGACACGGCAAACAATCGACCTGAAGAACTTGACTGCTGAATGTGTTGTCACCTTCCTCACTGCTTCCACTTCCGGCCACTTTGTGAACTTGTCGATGGCGACGTACAAGTATTCAAAGCCCCCGATAGCTCGGGGGAAGGGGCCGAGGATGTCGAGCCCCCAGACCGAAAATGGCCAGGATAAAGGGATTGTGCGGAGAGCCCGAAATGGCTAATGTATCCGCTTGGAATGGAACCGCACGCTTCACACTTGGTTACTTGTGCAGTTGCATCACGGAGGGTTGTCGGCCAAAAGAAACCTTGCCGGAATGCTTTGCGGCAAGTGCTCTAGCGCCAATGTGGTGACCACATATGCCTCCATGTATCTTCGCCAACAGCTTTTGTCCGTCTTCGGTGAATACACTTCAATTTCACACCGTTGAGTCTTCTTACATGCGATTATCGTCGACAAACCGGTACATACCGACCGCCGGGCTACTCTTTCCGCTTCTTCTCGCTCTTCGGAAGTTCTCTGTCTGAAGGAAATGGACAATCTGCTGCGCCCATGCTTTGGAGCTTGCGGCTCGACAACAAGGACCAAAGGCACATCTCGCTGCTGCGGAACATCAGCTTCTACGGCAAGAACTCGCGGCTCTGCCGGAGCTTGATGCTCCCGGCAAGCTTGCCGGAGCAAAACTTGTCGGAAGCGCCCGCTTCAACGAAACAAACCACGGGCTTGTCGAAGGCATCGCCCTCAAAGACTGTTGGTGTTCATCTTGGGGACCTTCGCAACGACGGCTTCGGAAGCTCTGCCGGAAAGTAGTCACCAGAGATCAACTTCCTCTTCTTGCTTTGTCCGATTGATGGTGTTACGGTTATCGAGTCAGCTTGAGCACGAAAATCCTCGGTTCCATTGTGCAACTTAAGTGCAACAGACTTTGACAAGCCGTCAGCAATATCATTCTGAGCTCTTGGAACATGTTCCATTTGCAGGCCGTCAAAGTGCTCTTCTAGCTTCCTCACTTCATCAACGTAGGCTTCCATCAACGGACTCTGGTAATCTTTGTTCACCTGGCGGACGACAAGTTGCGAGTCACCCCTAACAATAAGCTTTTTGATCCCAAGGTCCACTGTGATCCTGAGACCGGCAAGCAAACCTTCATACTCTGCAGTATTGTTTGTTGCTTGCTCCTTGGGAAAGTGCATCTGGACTACGTACTTGAGGTGCTCTCCGGTGGGTGTGATAAGCGACGCCGCACCGGGCGCCTTTGCAGCGAGAAGGCACCATCAAAGTACATCAGCCACTCTTTGCTTGCTTCCTTGACGGGAATGCTCGTCTCCGGAATCTCTTCATCCGGCGTTGGCGTCCATTACGCTATGAATTCTGCCAACGCTCGCTTTGGATAGTTGATGTGCTTTCAAATTTGAGACCAAAGCTTGACGGTTCCAATGCCCACTCGACAATCCCGCCCCATCGCTTACGGATTCCGCGGTATCCTCTTCGCCGAAAGCGAGTGACAACTATGATCTCATGTGCTTGGAAGTAATGGTGCAGCTTTCTCGAGGCCATGAGGAGGCCGAAAAGCAATTTCTGCACACCAGAGTACCTTGACCTAGCCCCCTGCAGGAGGGAATTGACAAAGTAGACTGGGCGCTGCACCATCCTTTTTTGCATCTGGTCATGCGTCTCCGCGGATTCGTCCTTGTCGGGACCAGAGCTTGTCGGCGAAGCCCCCTGCTTGTCACTGGATGTGCTTGCCGTGGTAGCTGGCTCGTCATCCGCCTCCCTCTCCGCTACATTAACGCAGCACTAACCACTTGATTGGTTGCTGCTATATATAGCAGCAACTTCTCTTGTGGTTTAGGTGCGACAAGTGTTGGAGTGGAGGACAGGTATCTCTTTAAGTCTGCAGTGCAGCCTCTCGCTTTGGGAGTCCATTTCATTGGACCTGCCTTTTTCAAAATCTTGAAAACGGCAGGCGCGTTCAGCAGAACCTAGAAATAAACCTCCGAGAGAGCAGCTACGCAACCGCAAGTCTTCGTACATCCTTGACGTGCTTTGGTGCTTCAATCTGCTCAATGGCCTTGATCTTGTCGGGATTAGCTTCAATCCCTCGTTGAGACCACGAAGAACCGAGAAGCTTGCGGAAGGGACTCCAAACACGCACTTCTCGGGGTTGAGCTTGAGGTTGATCTTGCGCAGATTTGCAATGGTCTCGCCCAAATCTTGAACGTAGTTGCTTTGTCCTTGCTTTTGACCACTATGTCATCCATGTAGGCTTCTACATTTCTGTGCATTTGCGGCTCAAAAGCGTCATGGACTACCCTTGCAAATGTTGAACCAGCATTCTTCAAACCGAAGGGCATCCGTATGAAATAGTAGGTGCCACATGGTGTAATGAATGCGGTCTTCTCCTCATCTTCTTCAGCCATGAAGATCTGATGGTATCCTGAGTATGCATCAAGAAACGAAAGCAAATCACATCCAGCCGTGGAGTCAACAATCTGGTCAATGCCGGCAAGGGAAATGGATCTTTGGGACAAGCTTTATTAAGATCTGTGAAGTCAATACAAAGTCTCCATTTTCCATTTGCCTTGGCGACTCTGAGGATTGGCAAACCACGTAGGGATGGAGCACTCCTCGACAAGGCCTGCTGCTTCCGGTTCTTGATCTCTTCGCTATGAATTCTTGGCGCTCCAACGCTTGCTTCCTTACTTTTTTCTTGACGGGCCGCGCATGAGGACAAACGGCCAGCGGTGCTCAATCACTTTCACAGGAACACCGGGGATATCGACGGTTGCCATGCAAACACGTCGATATTCGCCCGCGGGAAAGCAACGAGCGCGCCTTCCTATTTAGGGTCGAGAGAGGCACTGATGGTGAAGGTACCACCAGTGCCGTCCTCCTTCGCGGGCACCTTCTTGGTCTTTGGCGGAGCTACCATCTTCTTGCACTTGCCGGTGGAGCTCGATGGTGCGTCCTCGACGGTAGCGCAGCACTCCGAAGAGGTGCGCTTGCCGGAGTGTGCATCAGAGCTCTTGTCGGACTTGGACTTTGTCTTCTTCCCCGGAGCTTCAGCGGCAAGTGTTTGGCAACTGTCGCGGCTGCTGCATCCCGGTAGATCTTGTCGGCAGATAAGGGCATCCTTCTTGTCGCCATGGATGAGATGACGCTTATCGGGCCTGGCATCTTGAGTAAGTTGTAGGCGTAGTGAGAGGCTGCCATGAACTTGGCGAGTCTTTGGGCGACCAAGTATCCCATTGTAAGGCAATGGGAAATCGGCAACGTCGAAAGTAACCCTCTCAGTCCTAAAGTTCAGCTCGCTTCCAAATGTGACCGGCAACGTAATCTTCCCCTTCGGCTTGCTCTTTCCCGGATTGATTCCTTGGAAGGTGCCGGTCTCTTCGAGCTTCATTGTCGGGATTTGAAGCTTCGGAGCACCGGAGGAGATCAGATTCAAGCTGGCCCCGCCACAACTAGCATCTTGGTGACCTTGAGGTTGCGGATGGTTGGTGAGACCAACATCGGCAAGCACCCGACCGCAGCTATGCGATCGTGGTGGTCCTCAATATCAAAGACGATAGGCGGCCGGACCACTTTCAGAGGCTGCGTGATTCCACGGATGGTTCCGCCGCATTGACCTCCGCATCCATTGCTTGAGTTGGCGGTGTGAGGTATGCGAGGAAGCACCTCCGCCAACGCAGAGAGGACATCTGTGGCTTTAAACTCCTGCTCATCGGCGGCATCGTCTTCCATATCTTCGTCGTCGTCATCATCTTCATCCTTGTCGCGGCTGCGGGAGGTGCATCTCCTTGCCATTGCTTGGCCTTGCCATGGCGTCCTCGGCCGGGCGTTTCTTGCTTGCTCCCCGGCACCTTCTGGGCCTTCTCTTTGTCGCGCCGCTCGTACTCAGCCCTTTCTTTGTTCGACAAGCTGCTGCTCGACCTTCTTGCAGCTCTGGAGGTCGTGGTCCTTGGTGCGGTGTATCTTGCGATTGCTTGCCGGAGCCGTCCCCGCTTGTCGGGCGGCCGCCACCAACTGGTGGTTGGCGTCGGTAACAACTTCCTTGCCGGAGCCACCAGCCTTGGCGTTCTTGTCGCCACCTCTGTTGCCGGACTGCTCAACAGCTAGCGCTTCTCTACCTTTCTTCTTCCTGTTGCCTCGCCGCCGACCCTTCTTTGCCGGGGCGGCCTCCTCACTGTCAGAGCCTGCTTCCGCATTCTCTCCTGGGAGTCTCCTCCCTTCCTCAGCGCGTGCACACTTGTCGGCCAAGGCGTACAACTCACTAACGTCCTTGACTTTGCACATCGCCATCTCCTCCCTCATCCTGCGGTTCCGCACATTCTGATGAAACGCGCTGATCACCGCGGCAGGGTGGACATCTGGGATGTTGTAGTGCACATCTGGGATGTCCCGTCCCCCCGCAGCCTGCACCACGATGGTATAGATGCTGAGGAACTCCGACGGATGCGTCCTGCCATCGTACTTCTCCGGCACGTCTGGTTTAAAGTTTTTCTGGCTGGGCCCTTTGGACTTGCCGCAGCTCACGAGTGAACGCAGGGCAACCTACCGCGTACGGCAAGTCGCCTGGCTCCTCCGGCGCGCGCATGTCAACAGAAGGCCCAGCGCGCTTGTCGGACTGACGTCGCGCTTCTCTCCGGCGCTCGATGCAAGTTCGAGCGTCCTCTTGTTGTCGCTCATGAAGAACTTGGCGCTGATCGCGGCGAGCTCGCGGATCCGATGACGCGGTGGAGTCGCTGTCGAGGTGGATCCGGTGAGTCGGCGATCTTGGCCTTCATGGCGGAGAGTGCATGGTGGTCGCACCTCCGACAGTCTCGTCGCCACCGGCTCGTGCCTTGTCATCTTGCCGCGGCAATGATGGCGTTGGTTGCCGCGGAGCGTCGCCGTTGGCAAAGCTGATGAGGCTCTGGATAGTGGCCCTCCACTCGTCGACCTTGTTGGCCGTTGGAGGGTAGTCGAGGAGCAGCTGAGCTCTCGCCAGAGCTTCTGCTAGAGTAGTGGGTGGCATTGGCAAACGGTGCGAGGAGCGGGATATGCTCGGACTTCTAACTACGTTAGAAGGAGCAGCACCCCGTCCAGGCGACCATATCTCACTCGTGCCAGCATGTTGGCGCGCATGCTGGTCTTGAGGGTCTCGATCCAACGAACGTATGGCATTGTGAACGCCATGACGTTGTTGGTCCCGCGTCTCCTGAGATGGGCGCGGGGGATGTGCGGACGCCGAGGTTTGCGGGGCCTTGTCCTTGGACTTGGCAACGTCGCGAACACCCTCGTCGGCGTCCGTTCCTCCGCCGACGTCTGCCCCACCACCCATTTGCTGCGGTGAGGGTGGGTACGACGCGGACGGCTCTGCTGCCGCCGAAGCCTTCTTCTTCGGTGGCATGTTGGGGAAGATGTTGAGGACGCTGCTCGTGTGAACATCGGATCAGATTCACACGGCCTCGACGCCCCCTACCTGGCGCGCCAAAGATGTCGGGAGGCTGATCGTACCCACGAACACCTATGGGGCGGCGGACCAGGCCCCTTTGTGGTTCGGAGGGCGGAGATCGCACGAAGAGCGGATCGAGGCGAGGCACACGAGCGGTTTACCCAGCTTCCGGACCTCTCGGAGAGATAAAACTCCCTCGCTGCTTGTTTGATGTATTACATTTCTTGCTAGGGAAGCGATGCGAGCTACAAAACCTAAGCGTGAACGTATCCGGTCTCTAGTGAGTCGAATGAACCGAACCTCGAACCCCTCTACGTTGCGCATGGGCCTCCTTTTATATGCTCAAGGGTCTCCGGCGGTGGCAACACAGGCGAGGGTACAAATGTAAAAACAGGAGTTGGTACACCTACCGAGCGATTATACGGTGCAAAATACCTAACTCGACGGCAAGGGACAAAGGCAATAAATGCCCGTCGGTGTCGCCTAAACAAAGGCAACAGAGACCGTCAGGTGCGCCATCGCTCGCCACGATGGCAAAACTTGTCAGCGCCGCTTATCGCTGCTCTCCGCTGGCTGCACAGCCTCTCGACACGCGCGCATGGAATGGTCCCCTGGCGACACGTTGCTGGATGAGCTGGAGCGGAGATGGAGAGAGGTTGCTTGTCATGACAGCGCCTTTGTCAGCGGCGAATCCTTGTCGCGTCCGGAGGCTTGTCGGCGCTCGAGCCTTCCCGGCAAGCTCCTCTCGCCGGGGCCTTGCCTTCTGCATGCCTTGAGTGGCCTTCCCGGCAAGCTCCTCTTGCCGGGGCCTTGTCTTCTTAATCAAATACTTTGTTCTTGAATGGCTCCAAAGGAGCCACGGAGGATCTTGGTGGTGATGAGGCAAACCCTGCCAGGTGCTGAATCGTCTGCGTGCATCTAGCACGGGATACTAGGGTACCCCTACTCTAGTACACCGACAGTCTTGTATGATTTGAGTCTTTGATTTTTAGTTTACCACAATCATCCTTGCTGTACAAACCTTTTGTAGAGACACACATGAATCGGAATTTATTAGAATACTCTATGTGCTTCACTTATATCTTTTGAGCTAGATAATTTTGATCTAGTGCTTCACTTATATCTTTTTATAGCACGGTGGTGGTTTTATCTTATAGAAATTATTGATCTCTCATGCTTCGCTTACATTATTTTGAGAGTCTTTTATAACAGCATGGTAGTTTGCGTTGGCTATAAAATTAGTCCTAATATGATAGGCATCCAAGATGGGTATAATAAAAACTTTCATATAGAGTGCATTAAATACTATGAGAAGTTGGATACTTGATAATTGTTTTGAGATATAAAGATGGTAATATTAGAGTCGTGCAAGTTGAGTAATTGTGAAATTGAGAAGTTCTTGTGTTGGGTTTTGCAAGTCCCGTAGCATGCACGTATGGTAACCGTTGTGTGACAAATTTGAAGCATGAGGTGTTCTTTGATTGCTTTCCTTATGAGTGGCGGTCGGGGACGAGCGATGGTCTTTTCCTACCAATCTATCCCCTAGGAGCATGCGCGTAGTGCTTTGGGTTTGATGACTTGTAGATTTTTGCAATAAGTATGTGAGTTCTTTATGACTAATGTTGAGTCCATGGATTATACGCACTCTCACCCTTCCATCATTGCTAGCCTCTTGATTGCCGTGCATTGCCCTTTCTCACCTCGAGAGTTGGTGCAAACTTCACGGTGCATCCAAACCCTGTGATATGATACGCTCTATCACACATAAGCCTCCTTATATCTTCCTCAAAACAGCCACCATACCTACCTATTATGGCATTTCCATAGCCATTCCGAGATATATTACCATGCAACTTTCCACCGTTCCGTTTATTATGACACGCTTCATCATTGTCATATTGCTTTGCATGATCATGTAGTTGACATCGTATTTTTCATACATGTCACTCTTGATTCCTTGCATATCCCGGTACACCACCGGAGGCATCCACATAGAGTCATATTTTGTTCTAAGTATCAAGTTGTAATTCTTGAATTGTAAGTAAATAAAAGTGTGATGATCTTCATTATTAGAGCATTGTCCCACGTGAATAAAGGATGATGGAGACTATGATTTCCCCCATAAGTTGAGTTGAGACTCTGGACGAATAAAAGAGGCCAAAGAAGCCCAAATAAAAAAAGAGGCCAAAGAAGCCCACCAAATAAAAAAATGATGAGAGAGAAAGAGAGACGGGACAATGTTACTATCCTTTTTCCACACTTGTGCTTCAAAGTAGCACCATGATCTTCACGATAGAGAGTCTCTTATTTTGTCACTTTCATATACTAGTGGGAATTTTTCATTATAGAACTTGGCTTGTATATTCCAATGATGGGCTTCCTCAAAATGCCCTAGGTCTTCCTGAGCAAGCGAGTTGGATGCACACCCACTTAGTTTCTTTTGTTGAGCTTTCTTACATTTATAGCTCTAGTGCATCCATTGCATGGCAATACCTACTCCTCGCATTGACATCAACTGATGGGCATCCCCATAGCCCGTTGATTAGCCGCGTCGATGTGAGAATTTCTCCTTTTTTATCTTCTCCACACAACCACCATCATCATATTCTATTCCAACCATAGTGTTATGTCCATGGCTCGCGCTCATATATTGTGTGAAAATTGAAAAAGTTTGAGAATACTAAAGTATGAAACAATTGCTTGGCTTGTCATCGGGGTTGTGCATGATGAGAGCATTTTCTGTGACGAAAATGAAGCATGGCCAAACTATATGATTTTGTAGGGATGAGCTTTCTTTGGCTATCTTATTTTGAGAGGACATAATTGCTTAGTTAGTATGCTTGAAGTATTATTATTTTTATGTCAATATTAAAATTTTGTGTTGAATCTTTTGGATCTGAACATTCATGCCACAATAAAGAAAATTACATTCAAAATTATGTTAGGTAGCATTCCACATCAAAAATTCTGTTTTTATCATTTACCTACTCAAGGACGAGCAGGAATTAAGCTTGGGGATGCTGATATGTCTCCAATGTATCTATAATTTTTTATCATTCCATGATATTATATTATCTGTCTTGGATGTTTAATGGGATTTAATATGCTCTTTTATATTATTTTTTGGGACTAGCCTATCAACCGGAGGCCCAGTGCCAGTTGTTGTTTTTTTTGCCTATTTCAGTGTTTCACAGAAAAGGAATATCAATCGGAATCCAAACGAAACGAAACCTTCGCGAGGATCTTTCTTGTAAAAAACGCAATCCAGGATACTTGGAGTGGAAGTCGGAGGCGCAACGAGGCGGCCACGAGGCAGGAGGGCGCGCCCAGGGGGGTACGCACGCCCCACCCTCGTGGGCCCCTCGTAGCTCCACCGACCTACTTCTTTCGCATATATATACTTTTATACCCTGAAAACATCCAGGGGAGCCACGAAACCACTTTTCCACTGCCGCAACCTTCTCTACCCATGAGATCCCATCTTGGGGCCTTTTCCTACGATCTGCCGGAGGGGGATTCGATCACGGAGGGCTTCTACATCAACACCATAGCCTCTCTGATGACGTGTGAGTAGTTTACCACAGACCTTCGGGTCCATAGTTATTAGCTAGATGGCTTATTCTCTCTCTTTGGTTCTCAATACAAAGTTATCCTCGATGTTCTTGGAGATCTATTCAATGTAATACTTTTTGCGGTGTGTTTGCTGAGATCTGATGAATTGTGGGTTTATGATCAAGATTGTCTATGAACAATATTTGGTTCTTCTCTGAATTCTTGTATGCATGATTTGATATCTTTGCGAGTCTCTTCGAATTATCGGTTTAGTTTGACCTACTAGATTGATCTTTCTTGCAATGGGAGAAGTGCTTAGTTTTGGGTTCAATCTTGCGGTGTCCTTTCCCAGTGACCGCAGGGGCAGCAAGGCACGTATTGTATTGTTGCCACCGAGGATAAAAAGATGGCATTTATATCATATTGCTTTTGTTTATCCCTCTACATCATGTCATCTTGCCTAATGTGTTACTCTGTTCTTATGAACTTAATACTCTAGATGCACGCTGGATAGCGGTCGATGTGTGGAGTAATAGTAGTAGATGCAGAATCGTTTCGGTCTACTTGACACGGACGAGATGCCTATGTTCATGATCATGCCTAGATATTCTCATAACTATGCGCTTTTCTATCAATTGCTCGGCAGTAATTTTTTCACCCACTGTAATATATGCTACCATGAGAGAAGCCACTAGTGAAACCTATGGCCCCCTGGTCTATTTTACATCATATTAGTTTCCCGTCAACTTGCCAATTTTTGTCACTGTTTATTTTGCAATCTTTACTTTCCAATCTATACAACAAAAATACCAAAAATATTTATCCTATTATCTTTATAAGATCTCACTTTTGCAAGTGGTCGTGAAGGGATTGACAACCCCTTTATCGCGTTAGTTGCAAGGTTCTTGATTGTTTGTGCAGGTACTAGGCGATTTGCGTGTAGTCTCCTACTGGATTGATACCTTGGTTCTCAAAAATTGAAGGAAATACTTACGCTACTTTGCTGCATCACCCTTTCCTCTTCAAGGGAAAACCAACACATGCTCAAGAGGTCGCAAGCAGCAATACTAACCAGTGGCGATTAGGGTACACTGCGGCCTCTAGCGAGCATTTTTGGTAGACCGGCCACCCCACAGTCACCCCGGTCTGAAGAGGCCTACGTCGGGGTTGAGCTCCATGTGGATCTGTGTGGGCCAAATCTAGAGCAGCAGCCAGAGGCCATGGTATTGAGGACGGGGACGAAAGAGGATGCGGCCGTGGAGGTGGGAATGGGGTGGAGGAAGGAGACAATGTCGGAGCGGTGGGGGTGCGGGGGGGGGGGGGGACAGGGGATCAGGGAGAAGGAGGAGATGATGGGGGCGACAGCGGAGGAAGAAAGGAATGGGGGCAGGGAGAGCCTAGGGTTAGGTTTTATACGAGGAATGGGTCAGGTGGGCTTCAGCGGGCTTGGTGGTTGTACTAGGCCGATTCATGACGGTTTCTCGAGATGTCATGGGAAATCCATCATGTATCAATAGGTTTCTTGTAGTGTCTTGTTTTCAATCTTGTTACCAGAACTATAGATTGGTGCTTGTGGGTGAGTAGTAGTGTTGATTACATCTTGTAGTTGATTACTATATGGTTTATTTGGTGGAAGATTATATGTTCAGATCCATTATGCTATTTAATACCCCGCCGATCTTGAGCATGATTATCATTTGTGAGTAGTTACTTTTGTTCTTGAGGTCACGGGAGAAATCATGTTGCAAGTAATCATGTGAACTTGATATGTGTTTGATATTTTGATAGTATGTATGTTGTGATTCCCTTAGTGGTGTCATGTGAATGTCGACTACATGACACTTCACCATATTAGGGCCTAAGGGAATGCATTGTGGAGTAGTTATTAGATGATGGGTTGCGAGTGATGAAGCTTAAACCCTAGTTTATGCGCTATTTCGTAAGGGACCGATTGGATCCAAACGTTTAATGCTATGGTTAGAATTTATTCTTAATACTTTTCTCGTAGTTGCGGATGCTTGCGAGAGGGTTAATCATAAGTAGGAGGTTTGTTCAAGTAAGAACAACACCTAAGCATCGTTCCACCCACATATCAAATTATCAAAGTAGCGAACACGAATCGAATAAACATGATGAAAGTGACTAGATGAAATTCCCGTGTACCCTCAAGAATGCTTTGCCTATTATAAGAGACAGTTTTGGCCAGTTCTTTGCCTCAAAAGGATTGGGATACCTTGCTGCACTTTTGCTACTATTATCGTTACTTTCTTGTTACAAATTATCTTACTATAAAACTACTCTGTTACTTACAATTTCAGCACTTGCAGACATTACCTTGCTGAAAACCATTGTCATTCCCTTCCGCTCCTCATTGGGTTCGACACTCTTACTTATCGAAAAGAGCTACAATTGATCCCCTATACTTGTCTGTCATCAATGAGCTCACCCATGTCAGTGCAATAATGCTTGAGCCGCCCTAGCTTCTGCTTAAGGGGGATGAAGTGATAGTTCTTCTCTAAGACCAGAACCGCCTGACCCACCGCAATACTATCCGACGAGTGAATAACAGAAGAGACCCGCAGGACCCAATGGTGGGCCGACTCATCCTCACGCTGCACACAGTTATCCAGATCGATAATCTTCAGAGGCTGCTTGCATGTCCCTTGATTTTTTTTATGAAACATGCCTTCAGTTCTGCCCATGAGCTGACGGAATTAGCAGGCAAACTTTTTAACCATGTACGAGCTGGCCCATCCAACATCATAGTAAAGTACTTGGCACATACCGCATCATTGACATCCAACCTCTCCATGGCTAACTCATAACTTTCAATCCAACCCTCTAGAGGAAGATCAGCCGTATAATTAGGCACTTTACGAGGACCCTTGAAATCTTTAGGCAGATGTTCATTATGCAAAGCCGATACTAAACACAACACTCCCACCATCCTGGAAATTATCCCAACTGCTACCGAAGCCGAAGGAGTCACCGGAGGCTGCTGATAAGCCCCCTACTGGGTCGCCCCTTCCACCTCACGACGAGCTCTAGCTTGATCCACAGTTGCTTGAGCATTGACTAGTAGGTTATCATCGCAGGGCGGGTTATCGTCACGGGGCGGGTTACGACGCTGTTCACTGCTGGAAACTGTAGGCGGCTCAACACGCGAATGTAACTTTGACTTGGACGAGGGGTCGAGTGAACATGATCACGACTATATGAGTAAGCCGCCTGCTGTGAACAACCGTTTGCAAGAGCTCAACTGCGTTCCGGGTCTCCACACAACTAGTGACTCGCCGTCAATCAGAATAGCCGCCATCTGGGTTGCCGCTGCTAACATGTTATCCACCGGGTTAGAAAAGTGCCCTGGTGGTGGTGTCAAAAAACGTTGCGGCGGCGTCTGATTGGGGGGCGGGTTAGGCACCCGATCCTCCCTCCGTGCCGGCTCAGGCTGACGAGGCTGAGACGCCGCCCGACTTGTAGACACTTCCGGGTTTAACTAAGGGTTCACCCTCGTATCTCGAGTGCTTGGCCCTGCCCCTGGTGTGTTAAACAGATTCCTGGGCTCATAATGCAAAGGCAAGCGAGTCTGGTGCCTCCTACGAAGAACTGCGTTAGAGGCGTTCTGATCCAGACTTAAACGCCAAGCTTATGTCCTCACACGCTCCGATTCAGCCACGATTTGAGCCCGTTCCTCTGCCATCCTAGTATTCTCTGCGTTGATATCCTCCTGGGCCTTGGTGATCTCCGCCTGAATCTTTACAATTTTTGCATGCCACTTTGCTTGATTTGCTGCAGTCACCTCTATCGCCAGCAAAGTTGTCAGAGTGCCCAAGAGATCTGATAAGACCTGAGTCGGTGGCCTAGCTGAGCCGCCAGCCCCAGCTGTCGTAGCAGTAGTCAATCCAGATGTCATAGCTGCAGCTGTTGATGAATTTAGAGTCGGCCCTATGCCAGCCATGAAGATAGCAGCCTGGCACAGCGGCTCATAGGGGTCCAGAATACTATCACCATCGGAATAGCCCCCGAGCCCGCCGTTTGGAAGCTGATAAATCGACTATGTCTCTCCAGTCAAGGACTCATCACCTGAGTAGACGAGAGTCTCTCCTCTAGATACATAATCCTCCGCAAGATCCATGCCATGCATGCACGAAACCGACGAAAGCACGTTTCCGGGCGGGTTGCATGCGCCAAGCCAGCTCGACGATGTCGGTGCAGATGTCTGGCTCGGGCTCTGATCCGCCAATCTTGCCGATGAAGACATGAATCCCACCGGTACCCGTACTCGATTGAGTCGGCCTTGGGGCCTCAGCGAGCATCGTCGATGTAGAGCTTTCATCGGCGACTCTAAGTCATCCTGCCAACGGCGTATCCCTCGATCCCTGGGAAAGTGCCCTTCAAGAACTCGAAACCACCATGCACTGGCCTCACAGTGGGTGCCAACTGTCATGGTTTTGTCACAGCAAATGCCCTCGTGAAAGGACTTAGGTGTGAGGCCATGGCCACGGTGATTAGCTTAAAGGTGTTGAACGGGACGAGAGACACACGAGTTTACCCCGGTTCGGTGTTGGGGAATGTAGCATGCAATTTCAAAAAAATTCCTATGATCACGCAAGATCTATCTAGGAGATGCATAGCAATGAGAGGGAGAGTGTGTCCACGTACCCTCGTAGACCGAAAGCGGAAGCGTTAGGTTAACGCGGTTGATGTAGTCGAACGTCTTCACAACCCAACTGATCCAAGTACCAAACGTACGTCACCTCCGTGTTCAACACACGTTCAGCTCGATGACGTCCCTCTAACTCTTGATCTAGTAGAAGGTCGAGGGAGAGTTCCGTCAGCATAGGGCTTTTCCTAAGCACGCCGACGCTATGACCGGAGGAGTAAACTGTGGAGGGGGCATCACACACGGCTAAGAGAACAATTGATGTGCCTTTGGGGTGCCCCCCGCCCCCGTATATAAAGGAGGGGAGGAGGAGACCGGCGGCCGGGAGGGGCGCGCCATGGGGGGAGTCCTACTAGGACTCCTAGTCCTAGTAGGATTTGCCCCCCCCTTTCCTTTCTCCACCGGAGGGAAAAGGAAGGAGAGGGAGAGGGAGAGGGAAAGGGGGTGTCGCCCCTCCCCTAGTCCAATTTGTACTGCCATGGGGGGGCGCGGCCACCCCTTGCGGCCCTCCTCTCTCTCCACTAAGGCCCACTAGGGCCCAATATTTCCCCCGGGGGTTCCGGTAACCCCTCGGTACTCCGGTAAAATACCTGAATCACTTGGAACCATTCCGATGTCCGAATACAACCTTCCAATATATGAATCTTTACCTCTCGACCATTTCGAGACTCCTCGTCATGTCTGTGATCTCATCCAGGACTCCAAACAAACTTCGGTCACAAAAACACATAACTCATAATACAAATCATCATCGAACGTTAAGCGTGCGGACCCTACGGCTTCGAGAACTATGTAGACATGACCGAGACACATCTCCGGTCAATAACAATAGCGGAACCTGGATGCTCATATTGGTTCCTACATATTCTATGAAGATCTTTATCGGTCAAACTGCTTAACAACATATGTCAATCCCTTTGTCATTGGTATGTTACTTGCTCGAGATTCGATCGTCGGTATCATCATACCTAGTTCAATCTCGTTACCGGCAAGTATCTTTACTCGTTCCGTAATGCATCATCCCGCAACTAACTCATTAGTCACATTGCTTGCAAGGCTTATAGTGATGTGCATTACCGAGAGGGCCCCGAGATACCTCTCCGATACTCGGAGTGACAAATCCTAATCTCGATCTATGCCAACGCAACAAACACCTTCGGACACACCTGTAGAGCATCTTTATAATCACCCAGTTACGTTGTGACGTTTGATAGAACACAAGGTGTTCCTCCGGTATTCAGGAGTTGCATAATCTCATAGTCAGAGGAATATGTATAAGTCATGAAGAAAGCAATAGCAATAAAACTAAACGATCATAATGCTAAGCTAAGGATGGGTCTTATCCATCACATCATTCTCTAATGATGTGATTGAAGGAAATATGCCCTAGAGGCAATAATAAAGTTGTTATTTATATTTCCTTATATCATGATAAATGTTTATTATTCATGCTAGAACTGTATTAACCGGAAACTTAGTACATATGTGAATACATAGACAAACAAAGTGTCCCTAGTATGCCTCTACTTGACTAGCTCGTTAATCAAAGATGGTTAAGTTTCCTAGCCATAGACATGTGTTGTCATTTGATGAACAGGATCACATCATTAGAGAATGATGTGATGGACAAGACGCATCCGTTAGCTTAGCATAATGATCGTTTAGTTTTATTGTTATTGCTTTCTTCATGACTTACACATGTTCCTTTGATTATGATATTATGCAACTCCCGAATACCGGAGGAACACTTTGTGTGCTATCAAACATCACAACGTTACTGGGTGATTATAAAGATGCTCTATAGGTGTCTCCGATGGTGTTTGTTGAGTTGGCATAGATCGAGATTAGGATTTGTCACTCCATGTACCAGAGAGGTATCTCTGGGCCCTCTCGGTAATGCACATCACTATAAGCCTTGCAAGCAATGTGACTAATGAGTTAGTTGCGGGATGTTGCATTACGGAACGAGTAAGGGGAATTGACGGTAACGAGATTGAACTAGGTATGATGATACCCATGATCAAATCTCGGGCAAGTAACATACCGATGACAAACGGAACAACGTATGTTTTTATGCGGTTTGACTGATAAAGATCTTCGGAGAATATGTAGGAGCCAATATGAGCATCCAGGTTCTGCTATTGGTTATTGACCAGAGACGGGTCTCGGTCATGTCTACATAGTTCTCAAACCCGTAGGGTCCGCACGCTTAATGTTTGATGATTATTTGTATTACACTACTACAAAAAGGGCTATAGATGGAATGGCCACTAATGGCGCACTTGTGATGTGGTGCGCCATTACTATATTCTAATGGCGCACCATGTCTCGGTGCGCCATTAGTAATATATTACTAATGGCGCACCTGGTGTGTGGTGCGCCATTAGTAGTTTTGGAAAAAAACACAAAAATAAATTTTGTTACTAATGGCGCACCGTTGCATAGTGCGCCATTACTAATTGACATAGTAATGGCGCACCACATGCATTAAATGCGCAATTAGTAGTTTTGAAAAAAAAATAAAAAAAATAAAAAAAAATTGTTACTAATGGCGCACCATGTCTCGGTGCGCCATTACTAAGTTTTTTTCAAAAAAAATAAAAAATATATCAATTTTTTTAAATTTTTGTCAAAACTACTAATGGCGCACCGTGGTATGGTGCGCCATTACTAGTTCAACTAGTAATGGCGCACCATACCACGGTGCGCCATTAGTAACTTGGCCACCACTTCCGCCGAATGCACCCCCCCCTGTGGATCGCCTTTTCAGTTTTAAAAAAAATAAAAGAAAATGATGGAAATGTCAAAAAAATAAAAGAAAATATGTTTCCCATGTGATATGTGCTCTAGTTTTTGGGAAAATTTACAAATATGAATTTCGACTTTATTTGCAAAATCTCTCTGGAAATTTGTAAAATGGGCATAACTTTTGCATACGAACTCGGATGAAAAAGTTTTTTATATGAAAAATCATCTACTCGAAAAGTTACGGGGCTTTCAAGATCTAGCGGCAAAAATATTCAAAAAATTTCAAAATTACTAGTGGCACACCGTTGGATGTGGTGCGCCACTAGTAACAGAAAAAAATGGTTTTGAATTTTTTGAATTTTTCAAAAAATGATACGTAATATGACCGGAAGTTTGAAATATTTTTCAAAATTTCATCATAGTCATGAACATGAACAAAGTCCTAGACATCAACAAGGTATAACAGGATTGATATGCTAGATATATCAACAAGCTGCACGTGAAGTGAAATTTATTCTTTGGGGTTGGATAGAACTACGAAGTTAAGCGTGCTTGAAATTGGAGTAGTGTGAGGATGGGTGACCTTTCGGTAAGTTTGACCATGGAGTGTCATTTGACCTGAGATAAAGCATATTGACCCGAGATTAAGCCATAGTGAACTGAGATTAAGAAAAATTTGAAAAAAAAAACCAAAAAAAATTCTGAAAAAAAAATTTTGAAAAAAATTTCTGTAAAAAATTTGAAAAAAAATACTAATGGCGCATCACCGGGTAGTGCGCCATTAGTATGCCGCGGTTACTAATGGCGCATCCAGAGGTGGTGCGCCATTAGTATGCCAAAGCACATGGGTATACATGGCCTCGGGAGGCATACTAATGGCGCACTGGCCTATACTAATGGCACACCAGCGGTGCGCCATTAGTATACCAGATACTAATGGCGCACCAGGTGGTGCGCCATTAGTAAAAATTACTAATGGCGTGCTATTAATGGCGCACCACAGATGCGCCGTTAATAGCCATACTAGGTGCGCCATTAGTAGGGGTTTTTCTAGTAGTGTTATGAGTTATGTGATTTGATGACCGAAGATTGTTCGGAGTCCCGGATAAGATCACAGACATGACGAGGAGTCTTGAAATGGTCGAGAAGTAAAGATTCATATATTGGAAGGTTGCATTCGGTCATCGGAATGGTTCCGAGTGATTCGGGCATTTTTCCGGAGTACCGGGAGGTTACCGGAACCCCCCGGGGGAAGATTGGGCCTACATGGGCCATAGGGAAGAGGGGAGGCAGCCCACAAGGGGCAGCCGCGTCCCCTCCCTATAGGGAGTCCGAATTTGACTAGCGAGGGGGGCGCCCCCCCCCTTTCCTTCTCCTCCTCTCCCTTCACTCTTTCCCCCTCTCCGAAAAAGGAAAGGGGGTCCAACTAGGATTGGGAGTCCTAGTTGGACTCCCCTCTATGGCGCGCCCCCTAGGTCGGCCGCCTCCTCCTCCCCTCCTTTATATCTGAGGAAGGGGCACCCCATAGACACACCAAGTCTTCTCTTAGCCGTGCACGGTGCCCCCCTCCACGATTACACACCTCGGTCATATCGTCATAGTGCTTACGCGAAGCTCTGCGCCGGTAACTTCACCATCACCGTTGCCACACCGTCGTGCTGACGGAACTCTCCCTCATCCTCAACTGGATCAAGAGATCGAGGGACATCATCGAGCTGAACGTGTGCTGAACATGGAGGTGCCATACGTTCGGTACTTGGATCGGTTGGATCGCGAAGACGTTCGACTACATCAACCATGTTACTAAACGCTTCCACTTTCGGTCTACGAGGGTACGTGGACACACTCTCCCCGCTTGTTTTTATGCATCTCCTAGATAGATCTCGCATGATCGTATGTAAATTTTTTGAAATACTGCGTTCCCTAACAGTGGCATCCGAGCCAGGTCTATGCGTAGATGTTATATGCACGAGTAGAACATGATGAGTTGTGGGCGATAATAGTCATATTGCTTACTAGCAATGTCTTACTTTGATTCAACGGTATTGCTGGATGAAGCGGCCCGGACCGACATTACATGACCGCGTTCATGAGACTGGTTCTACCGACGTGCTTCGCACACAGGTGGCTAGCGGGTGTCAGTTTCTCCAACTTTAGTTGAGTCGAGTTTGACTACGCCCGGTCCTTGTCGAAGGTTAAAACAACACACTTGACGAAAAATCGTTGTGGTTTTGATGTGTAGGTAAGTACGGTTCTTGCTAGAAGCCCGTAGCAGCCACGTAATACTTGCAACAACAAAGTAGAGGACGTCTAACTTGTTTTTGCAGGGATTTTTGTGATGTGATATGGTCAAGACGTGATGATATATAAATTGTTGTATGAGCTGATCATGTTTTGTAGAAGTTATCGGCAACTGGCAGGTGCCTTATGGTTGTCGCTTTATTGTATGAAATGCAATCGCCATGTAATTGCTTTACTTTATCACTAAGCAGTAGCGATAGTCGTAGAAGCAATAGTTGGCGAGACGACAGCGATGCTACGATGGAGATCAAGGTGTCAAGCCGGTGACGATGGTGATCATGAAGGTGCTTTGGAGATGGAGATCAAAGGCACAAGATGATGATGGCCATATCATATCATGTATTTTGATTGCACGTGATGTTTATCTTTTATGCATCTTATTTTGCTTAGGACGGCGGTAGCATTATAAGATGATCTCTCACTAAATTTCAAGGTACAAGTTTTCTCCCTGAGTATGCACCATTGCTACAGTTAAATGCGTCTTGAGACACCACGCGAAGATCGGGTGTGATAAGCTCTCGTTCACATACAACGAGGGCAAGCCAGTTTTGCACACGCAGAATACTCGGTTAAAATTGACGAGCCTAGCATATGCAGATATGGCCTCGGAACCTTTGAGACCGAAGGTCAAGTGTGAATCATATAGTAGATATGATCAACATAGTGATGTTCACCATTGAAAGCTACTCCATCTCACGTGATGATCGGACATGGTTTAGTTGATATGGATGACATGATCATTTAGATGACTAGAGGGATGTCTATCTAAGTGGGAGTTCTTAAGTAATATGATTAATTGAACTTTAATTTATCATGAACTTAGTACCTGATAGTATTTTGCATGTCTATGTTGTTGTAGATCAATGACTCGTGCTACCGTTCCTTTGAATTTTAATGCATTCCTAGAGAAAGCTAAGTTCAAAGATGATGGTAGCAACTACACGGACTGGGTCCGTAACTTGATGATTATCCTCATTGCTGCACAGAAGAATTGCGTCCTGGAAGCACCGCTAGGTGCAAGACCCGCTGCAGGAGCAACTCCGCATGTTATGAACGTTTGGCAGAGCAAAGCTGGTGACTACTCGATAGTTCAGTGTGCCATGCTTTACGGCCTAGAATCAGGACTTCAACGATGTTTTGAAAGTCATGGAGCATATGAGATGTTCCAGGAGTTGAAGTTAATATTTCAAGCAAATGCCCGAATTGAGAGATATGAAGTCTCCAATAAGTTCTACAGCTGTAAGATGGAGGAGAATAGTTCTATCAGTGAACATATACTCAGAATGTCTGGGTACCACAACCACTTGAATCAACTGGGAGTTAATCTTCCTGATGATAGTGTCATTGACAGAGTTCTTCAATCAGTGCCACCAAGCTACAAAAGCTTCGTGATGAACTATAATATGCAAGGGATGGATAAGACAATTCCCAAGCTCTTCGCGATGCTAAAAGCTGCGGAGGTAGAAATCAAGGTGCATCAAGTGTTGATGGTTAATAAGACCATTAGTTTCAAGAAAAAGGGCAAAGGGAAGAAGGGGAACTTCAAGAAGAACGGCAAGCAAGTTGTTGCTCAAGTGAAGAAGCCCAAGTCTGGACCTAAGCACGAGGCGAGTGCTTTTACGCAAAGGGCACGGTCCTTTGGAAGCGGAACTGCCCCAAGTATTTGGCGGAAAAGAAGGATGGCAAAGTGAAAGGTATATTTGATATACATGTTATTGATGTTTACCTTACTAATGCTCGTAGTAGCGCCTGGGTATTTGATACTGATTCTGTTACTCATATTTGCAACTCGAAACAGGGGCTACAGATTAAGCAAAGATTGGCTAAGGGCGAGGTGACGATGGCGTGGGAAATGGTTCCAAAGTCGATGTGATCGGCGTCGACGCTACCTCTACATCTACCTTCGGGTTTAGTTTTAGACTTGAATAATTATTATTTGGTGTCTGCGTTAAGCATGAACATTATATCTGGATCTTGTTTGATGCGAGACGGTTATTCATTTAAATCAGAGAATAATGGTTGCTCTATTTACATGAGTAATATCTTTTATGGTCATGCACCCTTGATGAGTGGTCTATTTTGTTGTATCTCGATTGTAGTGATACACATATTCATAATATTGAAGCCAAAAGATGCATGGTTAATAATGATAGTGCAACTTATTTGTGGCACTATGTTTAGGTCATATTGGTGTAAAGCGCATGAAGAAACTCCATGCTGATGGACTTTTGGAATCACTTGATGCTTGTGAACCATGCCTCATGGGCAAGATGACTAAGACTCCGTTCTCCAGAACAATGGAGCGAGCAACAGACTTGTTGGAAATAATACATACTGAAGTATGCGGTCCGATGAGTGTTGAGGCTCGCGGCGGGTATCGTTATTTTCTGACCTTCTCAGATGATTTGAGCAAATATGAGTATATCTACTTGATGAAACATAAGTCTGAAACATTTGAAAAGTTCAAAGAATTTCATAGTGAAGTGGAAAATCATCGTAACAAGAAAATAAAGTTTCTACGATCTGATAGTGGAGGTGAATATTTGAGTTATGAGTTTGGTCTTCATTTGAAACAAAAGCGGAATAGTTTCACAACTCACGCCACGGAACACCACAGCGTGATGGTGTGTCCGAATGTCGTAACCACACTTTATTAGATATGGTGCGATCTATGATGTCTCTTCTTGATTTACCGCTATCATTTTGGGGTTATGCTTAAGAGACGGCTGCATTCACGTTAAATAGGGCACCATCTAAATCCGTTGAGATGACATCATATGAACTGTGGTTTGGCAAGAAACCAAAGTTGTCGTTTCTTAAAGTTTGGGGTTGCGATGCTTATGTGAAAAAGCTTCAACCTAATAAGCTCGAACCCAAATCGGAGAAATGTGTCTTCATAGGATACCCAAAGGAGACTGTTGGGTACACCTTCTATCATAGATCCGAAGGCAAGATATTCGTTGCTAAGAATGGATCCTTTCTAGAGAAGGGGTTTCTCTCGAAAGAAGTGAGTTGGAGGAACCCCGTTAAACATTTTCAAAATCCCCAAAAACCTAACAGAAAAAAGTTACGGGGCTTTCAAGATCTAGCGGCAAAAATATTCAAAAAAATTCAAAATTACTAGTGGCGCACCGTTGGATGTGGTGCGCCACTAATGTGAAAAAAAATGGTTTTGAATTTTTTCAAAAATGATACGTAATATGACCGGGAAGTTTGAAATATTTTTCAAAATTTCATCATAGTCATGAACATGAACAAAGTCCTAGACATCAACAAGGTATAACAGAGTTGATATGCTAGATATATCAACAACTCCTCGTGAAGTGAGCTATTCTTTGGGGTTGAATAGAACTACGAAGTTAAGCGTGCTTGAAATTTTGGAGTAGTGTGAGGATGGGTGATCTTTCGGGAAGTTTGACCACGGAGTGCGATTTGACCTGAGATTAAGCATATTGACCCGAGATTAAGCCATAGTGAACTGAGATTAAGAAAAATTTGAAAAAAAATTCTGAAAAAATTTGAAAAAAAAATACTAATGGCGCATCACCGGGCAGTGCGCCATTAGTATGCCGCGGTTACTAATGGCGCATCCAGAGGTGGTGCGCCATTAGTATGCCAAAGCACCTGGGTATACATGGCCCCGGGAGGCATACTAATGGCGCACCCTGGCCTATACTAATGGCGCACCGCGGCGTGCTATTAATGGCGCACCACAGATGCGCCATTAATAGCCATACTAGGTGCGCCATTAGTAGGTGTTTTTCTAGTAGTGTTATGAGTTATGTGATTTGATGACCGAATATTGTCCGGAGTCCCGGATAATATCACGGACATGACGAGAGTCTTGAAATGGTCGAAGTAAAGATTCGTATAATGGAAGGTTGCGTTCGGTCATCGGAATGGTTCCGAGTGATTCGGGCATTTTTCCGGAGTACCTGGAGGTTACCGGAACCCCCCGGGGGAAGATTGGGCCTACATGGGCCATAGGGAAGAGGGGAGGCAGCCCACAAGGGGCAGCCGCGTCCCCTCCCTATAGGGAGTCCGAATTTGACTAGCGAGGGGGGCGCCCCCCCCCCTTTCCTTCTCCTCCTCTCCCTTCACTCTTTCCCCCTCTCCGAAAAAGGAAAGGGGGTCCAACTAGGATTGGGAGTCCTAGTTGGACTCCCCTCTATGGCGCGCCCCCTAGGTCGGCCGCCTCCTCCTCCCCTCCTTTATATACGGGGAAGGGGGCACCCCATAGACACACCAAGTCTTCTCTTAGCCGTGTGCGGTGCCCCCCTCCACAGTTACACACCTCGGTCATATCGTCGTAGTGCTTACGCGAAGCTCTGCGCCGGTAACTTCACCATCACCGTTGCCACACCGTCGTGCTGACGGAACTCTCCCTCATCCTCAACTGGATCAAGAGATCGAGGGACATCATCGAGCTGAACGTGTGCTGAACATGGAGGTGCCATACGTTCGGTACTTGGATCGGTTGGATCGCGAAGACGTTCGACTACATCAACCATGTTACTAAACGCTTCCACTTTCGGTCTCACAGTGCGTGGACACACTCTCCCGCTTGTTTTTATGCATCTCCTAGATAGATCTCGGCGTGATCGTATGTAAATTTTTTGAAATACTACGTTCCCTAACAGTGGCATCCGAGCCAGGTCTATGCGTAGATGTTATATGCACGAGTAGAACATGATGAGTTGTGGGCGATAATAGTCATATTGCTTACTAGCAATGTCTTACTTTGATTCAACGGTATTGCTGGATGAAGCGGCCCGGACCGACATTACATGACCGCGTTCATGAGACTGGTTCTACTGGCGACGTGCCGCTGCACGGTGGCTAGCGGATGTCAGTTTCTCCAACTTTAGTTGAGTCGAGTTTGACTACGCCCGGTCCTTGTCGAAGGTTAAAACAACACACTTGACGAAAAATCGTTGTGGTTTTGATGTGTAGGTAAGTACGGTTCTTGCTAGAAGCCCGTAGCAGCCACGTAATACTTGCAACAACAAAGTAGAGGACGTCTAACTTGTTTTTGCAGGGATTTTTGTGATGTGATATGGTCAAGACGTGATGATATATAAATTGTTGTATGAGCTGATCATGTTTTGTAGAAGTTATCGGCAAGCTGGCGGGTGCCTTATGTTTGTCGCTTTATTGTATGAAATGCAATCGCCATGTAATTGCTTTACTTTATCACTAAGCAGTAGCGATAGTCATAGAAGCAATAGTTGGCGAGACGACAGCGATGCTACGATGGAGATCAAGGTGTCAAGCCGGTGACGATGGTGATCATGAAGGTGCTTTGGAGATGGAGATCAAAGGCACAAGATGATGATGGCCATATCATATCACATATTTTGATTGCACGTGATGTTTATCTTTTATGCATCTTATTTTGCTTAGGACGGCGGTAGCATTATAAGATGATCTCTCACTAAATTTCAAGGTACAAGTTTTCTCCCTGAGTATGCACCATTGCTACAGTTCGTCGTGCCGAGACACCACGCGAAGATCGGGTGTGATAAGCTCTACGTTCACATACAACGAGGGCAAGCCAGTTTTGCACACGCAGAATACTCGGGTTAAACTTGACGAGCCTAGCATATGCAGATATGGCCTCGGAACCTTTGAGACCGAAAGGTCAAGTGTGAATCATATAGTAGATATGATCAACATAGTGATGTTCACCATTGAAAGCTACTCCATCTCACGTGATGATCGGACATGGTTTAGTTGATATGGATGACATGATCATTTAGATGACTAGAGGGATGTCTATCTAAGTGGGAGTTCTTAAGTAATATGATTAATTGAACTTTAATTTATCATGAACTTAGTACCTGATAGTATTTTGCATGTCTATGTTGTTGTAGATCAATGACTCGTGCTACCGTTCCTTTGAATTTTAATGCATTCCTAGAGAAAGCTAAGTTCAAAGATGATGGTAGCAACTACACGGACTGGGTCCGTAACTTGATGATTATCCTCATTCTTTGCACGGAAGAATTGCGTCACGGAAGCACCGCTAGGTGCAAGACCCGCCGCAGGAGCAACTCCGCATGTTATGAGCGTTTGGCGAGCAAAGCTGGTGACTACTCGATAGTTCGTGTGCCATGCTTTACGGCCTAGAATCGAGGACTTCAACGATGTTTTGAAAGTCATGGAGCATATGAGATGTTCCAGGAGTTGAAGTTAATATTTCAAGCAAATGCCGAATTGAGAGATATGAAGTCTCCAATAAGTTCTACAAATGTAAGATGGAGGAGAATAGTTCTATCGGTGAACATATACTCGTAATGTCCGGGTACCACAACCACTTGAATCAACCGGGAGTTAATCTTCACGATGATAGTGTCATTGATGAGTTCTTCAATCGGTGCCACCAAGCTACAAAAGCTTCGTGATGAACTATAATATGCAAGGGATGGATAAGACAATTCCCAAGCTCTTGCGATGCTAAAAGCTGCGGAGGTAGAAATCAAGGTGCATCAAGTGTTGATGGTTAATAAGACCACTAGTTTCAAGGAAAAGGGCAAAGGGAAGAAGGGGAACTTCAAGAAGAACGGCAAGCAAGTTGCTGCTCAAGTGAAGAAGCCCAAGTCTGGACCTAAGCACGAGGCCGAGTGCTTCTTACGCAAAGGGCCTGGTCCTTTGAGCGGAACTGCCCCAAGTATTTGGCGGAAAAGAAGGATGGCAAAGTGAAAGGTATATTTGATATACATGTTATTGATGTTTACCTTACTAATGCTCGTAGTAGCGCCTGGGTATTTGATACTGATTCTGTTACTCATATTTGCAACTCGAAACAGGGGCTACAGATTAAGCAAAGATTGGCTAAGGACGAGGTGACGATGCGCGTGGGAAATGGTTCCAAAGTCGATGTGATCGACGTCGGCACGCTACCTCTACATCTACCTTCGGGTTTAGTTTTAGACTTGAATAATTATTATTTGGTGTCTGCGTTAAGCATGAACATTATATCTGGATCTTGTTTGATGCGAGACGGTTATTCATTTAAATCAGAGAATAATGGTTGCTCTATTTACATGAGTAATATCTTTTATGGTCATGCACCCTTGATGAGTGGTCTATTTTTGTTGTATCTCGATTGTAGTGATACACATATTCATAATATTGAAGCCAAAAGATGCATGGTTAATAATGATAGTGCAACTTATTTGTGGCACTATGTTTAGGTCATATTGGTGTAAAGCGCATGAAGAAACTCCATCTCGATGGACTTTTGGAATCACTTGATGCTTGTGAACCATGCCTCATGGGCAAGATGACTAAGACTCCGTTCTCCAGAACAATGGAGCGAGCAACAGACTTGTTGGAAATAATACATACTGAAGTATGCGGTCCGATGAGTGTTGAGGCTCGCGGCGGGTATATCGTTATTTTCGACCTTCTCGGATGATTTGAGCAAATATGAGTATATCTACTTGATGAAACATAAATGCGAAACATTTGAAAAGTTCAAAGAATTTCATAGTGAAGTGGAAAATCATCGTAACAAGAAAATAAAGTTTCTACGATCGATAGTGGAGGTGAATATTTGAGTTATGAGTTTGGTCTTCATTTTGAAACAAAAGCGGAATAGTTTCACAACTCACGCCACCTGGAACACCACAACGTGATGGTGTGTCCGAATGTCGTAACCACACTTTATTAGATATGGTGCGATCTATGATGTCTCTTACTGATTTACCGCTATCATTTTGGGGTTATGCTTAAGAGACGGCTGCATTCACGTTAAATAGGGCACCATCTAAATCCGTTGAGATGACATCATATGAACTGTGGTTTGGCAAGAAACCAAAGTTGTCGTTTCTTAAAGTTTGGGGCTGCGATGCTTATGTGAAAAAGCTTCAACCTAATAAGCTCGAACCCAAATCGGAGAAATGTGTCTTCATAGGATACCCAAAGGAGACTGTTGGGTACACCTTCTATCACAGATCCGAAGGCAAGATATTCGTTGCTAAGAATGGATCCTTTCTAGAGAAGGGGTTTCTCTCGAAAGAAGTGAGTTGGAGGAACCCCGTTAAACATTTTCAAAATCCCCAAAAACCTAACAGAAAAAAAGTTACGGGGCTTTCAAGATCTAGCGGCAAAAATATTCAAAAAATTTCAAAATTACTAGTGGCGCACCGTTGGATGTGGTGCGCCACTAATGCTGAAAAAAAATTGGTTTTGAATTTTTTTCAAAAAATGATAAATAATATGTCCGGGAAGTTTGAAATATTTTTAAAAAATTCATGATAGTAATGAAAATGAAAAAAGTCCTAGACATCAACAAGGTATAACATGATTGATATGCTAGATATATCAACAAGCTGCTCGTGAAGTGGTATTCTTTGGGGTTGGATAGAACTACGAAGTTAAGCGTGCTTGGGCTGGAGTAGTGTGAGGATGGGTGACCTTTCGGGAAGTTTGACCACGGAGTGTGATTTGACCTGAGATTAAGCATATTGACCCGAGATTAAGCCATAGTGAACTGAGATTAAGAAAAAATTGAAAAAAAATTCTGAAAAAAATTTGAAAAAAAAATTTGAAAAAAAATTCTGAAAAAAATTTGAAAAAAAAATACTAATGGCGCATCACCGGGTAGTGCGCCATTAGTATGCCGCGGTTACTAATGGCGCATCCAGAGGTGGTGCGCCATTAGTATGCCAAAGCACCTGGGTATACATGGCCCCTGGGAGGCATACTAATGGCGCACCCAGGCCTATACTTAGTAGGGGTTTTTCTAGTAGTGTTATGAGTTATGTGATTTGATGACCGAAGATTGTTCGGAGTCCCGGATAAGATCACGGACATGACGAGGAGTCTTGAAATGGTCGAGAAGTAAAGATTCATATATTGGAAGGTTGCATTCGGTCATCGGAATGGTTCCGAGTGATTCGGGCATTTTTCCGGAGTACCGGGAGGTTACCGGAACCCCCCGGGGGAAGATTGGGCCTACATGGGCCATAGGGAAGAGGAGGCAGCCCACAAGGGGCAGCGCGTCCCCTCCTATAGGAGTCCGAATTTGACTAGCGAGGCGCCCCCCTTTCCTTCTCCTCCTCTCCTTCACTCTTTCCCCTCTCGAAAAAGGAAAGGGGTCCAACTAGGATTGGGAGTCCTAGTTGGACTCCCTCTATGGCGCCCCTAGGTCGGCCGCCTCCTCCTCCCCTCCTTTATATCTGGGAAGGGGCACCCCATAGACACACCAAGTCTTCTCTTAGCCGTGTGCGGTGCCCCCTCCACGATTACACACCTCGGTCATATCGTCGTAGTGCTTACGCGAAGCTCTGCGCCGGTAACTTCACCATCACCGTTGCCACACCGTCGTGCTGACGGAACTCTCCCTCATCCTCAACTGGATCAAGAGATCGAGGGACATCATCGAGCTGAACGTGTCTGAACATGGAGGTGCCATACGTTCGGTACTTGGATCGGTTGGATCGCGAAGACGTTCGACTACATCAACCATGTTACTAAACGCTTCCACTTTCGGTCTACGAGGGTACGCGGACACACTCTCCCCGCTTGTTTTTATGCATCTCCTAGATAGATCTCGCGTGATCGTATGTAATTTTTTTGAAATACTGCGTTCCCTAACAGTGGCATCCGAGCCAGGTCTATGCGTAGATGTTATATGCACGAGTAGAACATGATGAGTTGTGGGCGATAATAGTCATATTGCTTACTAGCAATGTCTTACTTTGATTCAACGGTATTCTTTGGATGAAGCGGCCCGGACCCGACATTACATGACCGCGTTCATGAGGCTGGTTTCTACCGACGTGCTTCGCGACGGTGGCTAGCGGATGTCGGTTTCTCCAACTTTAGTTGAGTCGAGTTTGACTACGCCGGTCCTTGTCGAAGGTTAAAACAACACACTTGACGAAAAAATCGTTGTGGTTTTGATGTGTAGGTAAGTACGGTTCTTGCTAGAAGCCCGTAGCAGCCACGTAATACTTGCAACAACAAAGTAGAGGACGTCTAACTTGTTTTTGCAGGGATTTTTGTGATGTGATATGGTCAAGACGTGATGATATATAAATTGTTGTATGAGCTGATCATGTTTTGTAGAAGTTATCGGCAACTGGCAGGTGCCTTATGGTTGTCGCTTTATTGTATGAAATGCAATCGCCATGTAATTGCTTTACTTTATCACTAAGCAGTAGCGATAGTCGTAGAAGCAATAGTTGGCGAGACGACAGCGATGCTACGATGGAGATCAAGGTGTCAAGCCGGTGACGATGGTGATCATGAAGGTGCTTTGGAGATGGAGATCAAAGGCACAAGATGATGATGGCCATATCATATCATGTATTTTGATTGCACGTGATGTTTATCTTTTATGCATCTTATTTTGCTTAGGGCGGCGGTAGCATTATAAGATGATCTCTCACTAAATTTCAAGGTACAAGTTTTCTCCACAGTATGCACCATTGCTACAGTTAAATGCGTGCCGAGACACCACGCGAAGATCGGGTGTGATAAGCTCTACGTTCACATACAACGAGGGCAAGCCAGTTTTGCACACGCAGAATACTCTGGTTAAACTTGACGAGCCTAGCATATGCAGATATGGCCTCGGAACACTGAGACCGAAAGGTCAAGTGTGAATCATATAGTAGATATGATCAACATAGTGATGTTCACCATTGAAAGCTACTCCATCTCACGTGATGATCGGACATGGTTTAGTTGATATGGATGACATGATCATTTAGATGACTAGAGGATGTCTATCTAAGTGGGAGTTCTTAAGTAATATGATTAATCGAACTTTAATTTATCATGAACTTAGTACACGATAGTATTTTGCATGTCTATGTTGTTTGTAGATCAATGACTCGTGCTACCGTTCCTTTGAATTTTAATGCATTCCTAGAAAGCTAAGTTCAAAGATGATGGTAGCAACTACACGGACTGGGTCCGTAACTTGATGATTATCCTCATTGCTGCACAGAAGAATTGCGTCCTGGAAGCACCGCTAGGTGCAAGACCCGCTGCAGGAGCAACTCCGCATGTTATGAACGTTTGGCAGAGCAAAGTTGGTGACTACTCGATAGTTCAGTGTGCCATGCTTTACGGCCTAGAATCAGGACTTCAACGATGTTTTGAAAGTCATGGAGCATATGAGATGTTCCAGGAGTTGAAGTTACTATTTCAAGCAAATGCGAATTGAGAGATATGAAGTCTCCAATAAGTTCTACACTGTAAGATGGAGGAGAATAGTTCTATCGGTGAACATATACTCGAGAATGTGCAGGTACCACAACCACTTGAATCAACTGGGAGTTAATCTTCCTGATGATAGTGTCATTGACAGAGTTCTTCAATCAGTGCCACCAAGCTACAAAAGCTTCGTGATGAACTATAATATGCAAGGGATGGATAAGACAATTCCCAAGCTCTTCGCGATGCTAAAAGCTGCGGAGGTAGAAATCAAGGTGCATCAAGTGTTGATGGTTAATAAGACCACTAGTTTCAAGAAAAAGGGCAAAGGGAAGAAGGGGAACTTCAAGAAGAACGGCAAGCAAGTTGCTGCTCAAGTGAAGAAGCCCAAGTCTGGACCTAAGCACGAGATGAGTGCTTCTTACGCAAAGGGCACAGTCCTTTGAAGCGGAACTGCCCCAAGTATTTGGCGGAAAAGAAGGATGGCAAAGTGAAAGGTATATTTGATATACATGTTATTGATGTTTACCTTACTAATGCTCGTAGTAAGCGCTGGGTATTTGATCTTGATTACATTACTCATATTTGCAACTCGAAGCAGGGCTCTGATTAAGCAAAGATTGGCTAAGGGCGAGGTGACGATGCTGGCGTGGGAAATGGTTCCAAAGTCGATGTGATCGGCGTCGACGCTTACCTCTACATCTACCTTCGGGTTTAGTTTTAGACTTGAATAATTATTATTTGGTGTCTGCGTTAAGCATGAACATTATATCTGGATCTTGTTTGATGCGAGGCGGTTATTCATTTAAATCGAGAGAATAATGGTTGCTCTATTTACATGAGTAATATCTTTTATGGTCATGCACCCTTGATGAGTGGTCTATTTTGTTGTATCTCGATTGTAGTGATACACATATTCATAATATTGAAGCCAAAAGATGCATGGTTAATAATGATAGTGCAACTTATTTGTGGCACTATGTTTAGGTCATATTGGTGTAAAGCGCATGAAGAAACTCCATCCGATGGACTTTTGGAATCACTTGATGCTTGTGAACCATGCCTCATGGGCAAGATGACTAAGACTCCGTTCTCGAGAACAATGGAGCGAGCAATGAGACTTGTTGGAAATAATACATCTTTGAAGTATGCGGTCCGATGAGTGTTGAGGCTCGCGGCGGGTATCGTTATTTTCTGACCTTCTCAGATGATTTGAGCAAATATGAGTATATCTACTTGATGAAACATAAGTCTGAAACATTTGAAAAGTTCAAAGAATTTCATAGTGAAGTGGAAAATCATCGTAACAAGAAAATAAAGTTTCTACGATCTGATAGTGGAGGTGAATATTTGAGTTATGAGTTTGGTCTTCATTTGAAACAAAGCGGAATAGTTTCACAACTCACGCCACCTGGAACACCACAACGTGATGGTGTGTCCGAATGTCGTAACCACACTTTATTAGATATGGTGCGATCTATGATGTCTCTTACTGATTTACCGCTATCATTTTGGGGTTATGCTTAAGAGGCGGCTGCATTCACGTTAAATAGGGCACCATCTAAATCCGTTGAGATGACATCATATGAACTGTGGTTTGGCAAGAAACCAAAGTTGTCGTTTCTTAAAGTTTGGGGCTGCGATGCTTATGTGAAAAAGCTTCAACATAATAAGCTCGAACCCAAATCGGAGAAATGTGTCTTCATAGGATACCCAAAGGAGACTGTTGGGTACACCTTCTATCATAGATCCGAAGGCAAGATATTCGTTGCTAAGAATGGATCCTTTCTAGAGAAGGGGTTTCTCTCGAAAGAAGTGAGTTGGAGGAACCCGTTAAACATTTTCAAAATCCCCAAAAACCTAACGAGAAAAAAGTTACGGGGCTTTCAAGATCTAGCGGCAAAAATATTCAAAAAATTCAAAATTACTAGTGGCGCACCGTTGGATGTGGTGCGCCACTAGTAATGCTGAAAAAATGGTTTTGAATTTTTTTCAAAAAATGATACGTAATATGACCGGGAAGTTTGAAATATTTTCAAAATTTCATCATAGTCATGAACATGAACAAAGTCCTAGACATCAACAAGGTATAACTTGAGTTGATATGCTAGATATATCAACAAGCACTGTGAAGTGAAATTTATTCTTTGGGGTTGAATAGAACTCTGAAGTTAAGCGTGCTTGAAATTTGGAGTAGTGTGAGGATGGGTGACCTTTCGGGAAGTTTGACCATGGAGTGCGATTTGACCTGAGATTAAGCATATTGACCCGAGATTAAGCCATAGTGAACTGAGATTAAGAAAAATTTGAAAAAAAAACTAAAAAAAATTCTGAAAAAAATTTGAAAAAAAAATTTGAAAAAAAATTCTGAAAAAAATTTGAAAAAAAATACTAATGGCGCATCACCGGGTAGTGCGCCATTAGTATGCCGCGGTTACTAATGGCGCATCCAGAGGTGGTGCGCCATTAGTATGCCAAAGCACTGGTATACATGGCCTGGGAGGCATACTAATGGCGCACTGGCCTATACTAATGGCGCACCATGTGCGCCATTAGTATACCAGGTGGTGCGCCATTAGTAAAAATTACTAATGGCGCACCACAGATGCGCCATTAATAGCCATACTAGGTGCGCCATTAGTAGGTGTTTTTCTAGTAGTGTTATGAGTTATGTGATTTGATGACCGAAGATTGTCCGGAGTCCCGGATAAGATCACGGACATGACGAGGAGTCTTGAAATGGTCGAGAAGTAAAGATTCATATAATGGAAGGTTGCGTTCGGTCATCGGAATGGTTCGAGTGATTCGGGCATTTTAGAATCTTAGGGAGGTTCTGGAACCCCGGGGAAGATTGGGCCTACATGGGCCATAGGGAAGAGGGAGGCAGCCCACAAGGGCAGCGCGTCCCCTCCTATAGGAGTCCGAATTTGACTAGCGAGGCGCCCCCCTTTCCTTCTCCTCCTCTCCTTCACTCTTTCCCCTCTCCGAAAAGGAAAGGGGTCCAACTAGGATTGGGAGTCCTAGTTGGACTCCCCTCTATGGCGCCCCTAGGTCGGCCGCCTCCTCCTCCCCTCCTTTATATCTGAGGAAGGGGCACCCCATAGACACACCAAGTCTTCTCTTAGCCGTGTGCGGTGCCCCCTCCACGATTACACACCTCGGTCATATCGTCGTAGTGCTTACTGAAGCTCTGCGCGGTAACTTCACCATCACCGTTGCCACACCGTCGTCTTGTGAACTCTCCCTCATCCTCAAGCTGGATCAAGAGATCGAGGGACATCATCGAGCTGAACGTGTGCTGAACATGGAGGTGCCATACGTTCGGTACTTGGATCGGTTGGATCGCGAAGACGTTCGACTACATCAACCATGTTACTAAACGCTTCCACTTTCGGTCTACGAGGGTACGTGGACACACTCTCCCCGCTTGTTTTTATGCATCTCCTAGATAGATCTCGCGTGATCGTATGTAAATTTTTTGAAATACTACGTTCCCTAACAGTGGCATCCGAGACAGGTCTATGCGTAGATGTTATATGCACGAGTAGAACATGATGAGTTGTGGGCGATAATAGTCATATTGCTTACTAGCAATGTCTTACTTTGATTCAACGGTATTGCTGGATGAAGCGGCCCAGACCGACATTACATGACCGCGTTCATGAGACTGGTTCTACCGACGTGCTTCGCACACAGGTGGCTAGCGGGTGTCAGTTTCTCCAACTTTAGTTGAGTCGAGTTTGACTACGCCCGGTCCTTGTCGAAGATTAAAACAACACACTTGACGAAAAATCGTTGTGGTTTTGATGTGTAGGTAAGTACGGTTCTTGCTAGAAGCCCGTAGCAGACACGTAATACTTGCAACAACAAAGTAGAGGGCGTCTAACTTGTTTTTGCGAGGATTTTTGTGATGTGATATGGTCAAGACGTGATGATATATAAATTGTTGTATGAGCTGATCATGTTTTGTAGAAGTTATCGGCAACTGGCAGGTGCCTTATGGTTGTCGCTTTATTGTATGAAATGCAATCGCCATGTAATTGCTTTACTTTATCACTAAACAGTAGCGATAGTCATAGAAGCAATAGTTGGCGAGACGACAGCGATGCTACGATGGAGATCAAGGTGTCAAGCCGGTGACGATGGTGATCATGAAGGTGCTTTGGAGATGGAGATCAAAGGCACAAGATGATGATGGCCATATCATATCACATATTTTGATTGCACGTGATGTTTATCTTTTATGCATCTTATTTTGCTTAGAATGGCGGTAGCATTATAAGATGATCTCTCACTAAATTTCAAGGTACAAGTTTTCTCCCGAGTATGCACCATTGCTACGATTCGTCGTCTTGAGAGACACCACGCGAAGATCGGGTGTGATAAGCTCTACGTTCACATACAACGAGGGCAAGCCAGTTTTGCACACGCAGAATACTCGGGTTAAACTTGACGAGCCTAGCATATGCAGATATGGCCTCGGAACACTGAGACCGAAAGGTCAAGTGTGAATCATATAGTAGATATGATCAACATAGTGATGTTCACCATTGAAAGCTACTCCATCTCACGTGATGATCGGACATGGTTTAGTTGATATGGATGACATGATCATTTAGATGACTAGAGGATGTCTATCTAAGTGGGAGTTCTTAAGTAATATGATTAATTGAACTTTAATTTATCATGAACTTAGTACGATAGTATTTTGCATGTCTATGTTGTTGTAGATCAATGACTCGTGCTACCGTTCCTTTGAATTTTAATGCATTCCTAGAAAGCTAAGTTCAAAGATGATGGTAGCAACTTCTACGGACTGGGTCCGTAATTTGATGATTATCCTCATTCTTGCACGGAAGAATTGCGTCACGGAAGCACCGCTAGGTGCAAGACCATTGCGAGGAGCAACTCCGCATGTTATGAGCGTTTGGCGAGCAAAGCTGGTGACTACTCGATAGTTCGATTGTGCCATGCTTACGGCCTAGAATCAGGACTTCAACGATGTTTTGAAAGTCATGGAGCATATGAGATGTTCCAGGAGTTGAAGTTAATATTTCAAGCAAATGCCGAATTGAGAGATATGAAGTCTCCAATAAGTTCTACAATTTGTAAGATGGAGGAGAATAGTTCTATCGGTGAACATATACTCGAGAATGTGCGGGTACCACAACCACTTGAATCAAGCTGGGAGTTAATCTTCACGATGATAGTGTCATTGTGAGTTCTTCAATCGGTGCCACCAAGCTACAAAAGCTTCGTGATGAACTATAATATGCAAGGGATGGATAAGACAATTCCCAAGCTCTTCGCGATGCTAAAAGCTGCGGAGGTAGAAATCAAGGTGCATCAAGTGTTGATGGTTAATAAGACCACTAGTTTCAAGGAAAAGGGCAAAGGGAAGAAGGGGAACTTCAAGAAGAACGGCAAGCAAGTTCTTTGCTCAAGTGAAGAAGCCCAAGTCCGGACCTAAGCACGAGGCCGAGTGCTTCTTCTGCAAAGGGCCTGGTCACTGGAAGCGGAACTGCCCCAAGTATTTGGCGGAAAAGAAGGATGGCAAAGTGAAAGGTATATTTGATATACATGTTATTGATGTTTACCTTACTAATGCTCGTAGTAGCGCCTGGGTATTTAATCTTGATTACATTACTCATATTTGCAACTTCGAAGCAGGGCTCTGATTAAGCAAAGATTGGCTAAGGACGAGGTGACGATGTGCGTGGGAAATGGTTCCAAAGTCGATGTGATCGACGTCGGCACGCTACCTCTACATCTACCTTCGGGTTTAGTTTTAGACTTGAATAATTATTATTTGGTGTCTGCGTTAAGCATGAACATTATATCTGGATCTTGTTTGATGCGAGACGGTTATTCATTTAAATCGAGAGAATAATGGTTGCTCTATTTACATGAGTAATATCTTTTATGGTCATGCACCCTTGATGAGTGGTCTATTTTTGTTGTATCTCGATTGTAGTGATACACATATTCATAATATTGAAGCCAAAAGATGCATGGTTAATAATGATAGTGCAACTTATTTGTGGCACTATGTTTAGGTCATATTGGTGTAAAGCGCATGAAGAAACTCCATGCTGATGGACTTTTGGAATCACTTGATTATGAATCACTTGATGCTTGTGAACCATGCCTCATGGGCAAGATGACTAAGACTCCGTTCTCCAGAACAATGGAGCGAGCAACAGACTTGTTGGAAATAATACATACTGAAGTATGCGGTCCGATGAGTGTTGAGGCTCATGGCCGGGTATCGTTATTTCGACCTTCTCAGATGATTTGAGCAGATATGAGTATATCTACTTGATGAAACATAAGTCTGAAACATTTGAAAAGTTCAAAGAATTTCATAGTGAAGTGGAAAATCATCGTAACAAGAAAATAAAGTTTCTACGATCTGATAGTGGAGGTGAATATTTGAGTTATGAGTTTGGTCTTCATTTGAAACAATGCGGAATAGTTTCACAACTCACGCCACCTGGAACACCAAAACGTGATGGTGTGTCCGAATGTCGTAACCACACTTTATTAGATATGGTGCGATCTATGATGTCTCTTACTGATTTACCGCTATCATTTTGGGGTTATGCTTAAGAGACGGCTGCATTCACGTTAAATAGGGCACCATCTAAATCCATTGAGATGACATCATATGAACTGTGGTTTGGCAAGAAACCCAAGTTGTCGCTTTCTTAAAGTTTGGGGCTGCGATGCTTATGTGAAAAAGCTTCAACCTAATAAGCTCGAACCCAAATCGGAGAAGCGATGTCTTCATAGGATACCCAAAGGAGGCTGTTGGGTACACCTTCTATCACAGATCCAGAAGGCAAGATATTCGTTGCTAAGAATGGATCCTTTCTAGAGAAGGGTTTCTCTCGAAAGAAGTGAGTTGGAGGAACCCCGTTAAACATTTTCAAAATCCCCAAAAACCTAACAGAAAAAAGTTACGGGGCTTTCAAGATCTAGCGGCAAAAATATTCAAAAAATTTCAAAATTACTAGTGGCGCACCGTTGGATGTGGTGCGCCACTAGTAACAGAAAAAAATGGTTTTGAATTTTTTTTTGAATTTTTTTTCAAAAAATGATACGTAATATGACCGGGAAGTTTGAAATATTTTTCAAAATTTCATCATAGTCATGAACATGAACAAAGTCCTAGACATCAACAAGGTATAACAGGATTGATATGCTAGATATATCAACAAGCACTTTTGTGAAGTGAGTTGTTCTTTGGGGTTGGATAGAACTACGAAGTTAAGCGTGCTTGGGCTGGAGTAGTGTGAGGATGGGTGACCTTTCGGGAAGTTTGACCACGGAGTGTGATTTGACCTGAGATTAAGCATATTGACCCGAGATTAAGCCATAGTGAACTGAGATTAAGAAAAATTTGAAAAAAAAACTAAAAAAAAATTCTGAAAAAAATTTGAAAAAAAAAATTGAAAAAAATTCTGAAAAAGTTTGAAAAAAAAATACTAATGGCGCATCACCGAGTAGTGCGCCATTAGTATCTGTGATTACTAATAGGCGCATCCGGTGGTGCGCCATTAGTATGCCAAAGCACTGGTATACATGGCCTGGGAGGCATACTAATGGCGCACCACAGCCTATACTAATGGCGCACCAGCGGTCGCCATTAATGCTCAGATACTAATGGCGCACAGGTGGTGCGCCATTAGTAAAATTACTAATGGCGTGCTATTAATGGCGCACCACAAATGCGCCATTAATAGCCATACTAGGTGTGCCATTAGTAGGGGTTTTTCTAGTAGTGTTATGAGTTATGTGATTTGATGACCGAAGATTGTTCGGAGTCCCGGATAAGATCACGGACATGACGAGGAGTCTTGAAATGGTCGAGAAGTAAAGATTCATATATTGGAAGGTTGCATTCGGTCATCGGAATGGTTACGAGTGATTCGGGCATTTTAGAATGCGGAGGTTCTGGAACCCCCCGGGGGAAGATTGGGCCTACATGGGCCATAGGGAAGAGGGGAGGCAGCCCACAAGGGGCAGCCGCGTCCCCTCCCTATAGGGAGTCCGAATTTGACTAGCGAGGGGGGCCGCCCCCCTTTCCTTCTCCTCCTCTCCTTCACTCTTTCCCCTCTCCGAAAAAGGAAAGGGGGTCCAACTAGGATTGGGAGTCCTAGTTGGACTCCCCTCTATGGCAGCGCCCCTAGGTCGGCCGCCTCCTCCTCCCCTCCTTTATATCTGGGGAAGGGGCACCCCATAGACACACCAAGTCTTCTCTTAGCCGTGTGCGGTGCCCCCTCCACAGTTAACACCTAGGTCATATCGTCGTAGTGCTTACAGCGGCTCTGCTTGTAACTTCACCATCACCGTTGCCACACCGTCGTCTTGTGGAACTCTCCCTCATCCTCAAGCTGGATCAAGAGATCGAGGGACATCATCGAGCTGAGCGATGTCTTTGAACATGGAGGTGCCATCGTTCGGTACTTGGATCGGTTGGATCGCGAAGACGTTCGACTACATCAACCATGTTACTAAACGCTTCCACTTTCGGTCTACGAGGGTACGTGGACACACTCTCCCCGCTTGTTTTTATGCATCTCCTAGATAGATCTCGTGTGATCGTATGTAAATTTTTTGAAATACTGCGTTCCCTAACAGTGGCATCCGAGCCAGGTCTATGCGTAGATGTTATATGCACGAGTAGAACATGATGAGTTGTGGGCGATAATAGTCATATTGCTTACTAGCAATGTCTTACTTTGATTCAACGGTATTGCTGGATGAAGCGGCCCGGACCGACATTACATGACGCTGATGGTAATGTTGCTGTCTATAAAGCTCGACATGCTGCGAAAGGTTTTCGACAAGTTCAAGGAGTTGACTACGATGAGACCTTCTCACCTGTATGCTTAAGTCTGTACGAATCACGTTAGCAGTTGCCGCATTTTATGATTATGAAATTTGGCAAATGGATGTCAAAACTGCATTCCTTAATGGATATCTTAAAGAAGAGTTTTATATGATGCAATCAGAAGGTTTTGTCAATCCTAAAGGTGCTAACTAAGTGTGCAAGCTCTAGCAATCCATTTATGGACTGGTGCAAGGCTCTCGGAGTTGGAATATACGCTTTGATAGTGTGATCAAAGCATATGGTTTTATACAGACTTTTTGAGAATCCCGTATTTACAAGAAAGTGAGTGGGAGCTCTGTAGCATTTCTGATATTATATCTGGATGACATATTGTTGATCAGAAATAATACTGAGTTTCTTAATAGTATAAAAGGATACTTGAATAAGAATTTTTCAATGGAAGACCTCGGTGAAGCTTCTTATATATTGGGCATCAATATCTATAGAGATAGATCAAGACGCTTGATTGGACTTTCACAAAGAACATACCTTGGTAAAGTTTTGAAGAAGTTCAAAATGGATCAGTCAAAGAAAGGATTCTTCCATGTGTTACAAGGTGTGAAGTTGAGTCAGACTCAATGCCCGACCAGTACAGAAGATGGAGATAAAATGAAAGTCATTCCCTATGCCTCAGCCATAGGTTCTATCATGTATCCAATGCTGTGTACCAGACCCGATGTGTGCCTTGCTATAAGTTTAGCAGGGAGGTACCAAAGTAATCCACGAGTGGATCACTGGACAATGGTCAAGAACATCCTGAAATACCTGAAAGGACTAAGGATATGTTTCTTGTTTATGGAGGTGATAAAGAGCTCGTAAATGGCAGTTACGTCGATGCAAGCTTTGACAACGATCCGGTGACTCTAAGTCACAAAGCGGATCGTATTTATTTTGAATGGTGGAGCTGTCGGTTAGTGCGGTTCCAAGCGAGCATCGATGGCGGGATCTACGTGTCAAGCGGAGTACATAGCTGCTTGAAGCAGCAAATGAAGGAGTTCATATCCGATCTAGGTGTAATACCTAGTGCATCGGGTCCAATGAAAATCTTTTGTGACAATACTGGAGCAATTGCCTTGGCGAAGGAATCCAGATTTCACAAGAGAACCAAACACATCAAGAGACGCTTCAATTCCATCCGCGATCAAGTCAAGGAGGGAGACATAGAGATTTGCAAGGTACATACGGATCTGAATGTTGTAGACCCGTTGACTAAGCCTCTCTCACGAGCAAAACATGATCAGCACCAAGACTCCATGGGTGTTAGAATCATTACTATGCAATCTAGATTATTGACTCTAGTGCAAGTGGGAGACTGAGGGAAATATGCCCTAGAGGCAATAATGAAGTTGTTATTTATATTTCCTTATATCATGATAAATGTTTATTATTCATGCTAGAATTGTATAAACCGGAAAATTAGTACATATGTGAATGCATAGACAAACAGAGTGTCCCTACTATGCCTCTATTTACTAGCTCGTTAATCAAAGATGGTTAAGTTTCCTAGCCATAGACATGTGTTGTCATTTGATGAACGGGATCACATCATTAGAGAATGATGTGATGGACAAGACCCATCCGTTAGCTTAGCATAATGATCGTTTAGTTTTATTGCTATTGCTTTCTTCATGACTTATACATGTTCCTCTGACTATGAGATTATGCAACTCCCGAATACCGGAGGAACACTTTGTGTGCTATCAAGTCACAATGTAACTGGGTGATTATAAAGATGCTCTACACATGTCTCCGATGGTGTTTGTTGAGCTGGCATAGATCGAGATTAGGATTTGTCACTCCGTGTATCAGAGAGGTATCTCTAGGCCCTCTCGGTAATGCATATCACTATAAGCCTTGCAAGCAATGTGACTAATGAGTTAGTTGCAGGATGTTGCATTACGGAACGAGTAAAGAGACTTGACGGTAACAAGATTGAACTAGGTATGATGATACCGACGATCGAATCTCGGGCAAGCAACATACCGATGACAAAGGGAACAACGTATGTTGTTATGCAGTTTGACCGATAAAGATCTTCATAGAATATGTAGGAGCCAATATGAGCATCCAGGTTCCGCTATTGGTTATTAACTGGAGACGTGTCTCGGTCATGTCTACATAGTTCTCAGACCCGTAGGGTCCGCACGCTTAACGTTCGATGACGGTTTGAATTATGAGTTATGTGATTTGATGACCCGAAGATTATTCGAAGTCCTGGATGAGATCACGAACATGAAGAGGAGTCTCGAAATGGTCGAGAGGTAAAGATTCATATATTGGAAGGTTTCATTCGGACATCAGAATGGTTTCGAGTGATTCCGGCATTTTTCCGGAGTATTGGGAGGTTACCGGAACCCCCGGGGGGAAGATTGGGCCTACATGGGCCATAGGGAAGAGGGGAGGCAGCCCACAAGGGGCAGCTGCGCCCCCTCCCTATAGGGAGTCCGAAATGGACTAGGGAACGGGCGCGCCCCCCTTTCCTTCTCCTCCTCCTCTCCCTTCCCTCTTTCCCCCTCTCCGAAAAAGGAAAGGGAGTGTGTCCTTGTTGGATTACCCTCTATGGCGCGCCCCCTAGGCCGCCTCCTCCTCCCCTCCTTTATATACAGGGGAGGGGGGCACCCCATAAACACACCAAGTCTTCTCTTAGCCACGTGCGGTGCTCCCCTCCACAGTTACACACCTCGGTCATATCGTCGGTAGTGCTTAGGCGAAGCCCTGCGCAGGTAACTTCATCATCACCGCCGCCACACCGTCGTGCTAACGGAACTCTCCCTCGTCCTCAATTGGATCAAGAGATCAAGGGACATCATCGAGATGAACGTGTGCTGAACGCGGAGGTGCCGTACATTCGGTACTTGGACCGGTTGGATCGCGAAGACGTTCGACTACAACAACCGTGTTACTAAACGCTTTTGCTTTAGGTCTACGAGGGTACGTGGACACACTATCCCCGCTCGTTGATATGCATCTCCTAGATAGATCTTGCGTGATCTTAGGTAAATTTTTTGAAATACTGCGTTCCCCAACAGTGATCCCGTTCATCAAATGACAACACATGTCTATGGTCAAGAAACTTAACCATCTTTGATTAACGATCTAGTCAAGTAGAGGCATACTAGGGACACTCAGTTCTGTCTACGTATTCACACATGTACTAAGTTTCTTGTTAATACAATTCTAGCATGAATAATAAACATTTAGCATGTTATAAGGAAATATAAATAACAACTTTATTATTGCCTCTCTGGCATATTTCCTTTAGTCTCCCACTTGCACTAGAGTCAATAATCTAGATTGCATAGTAAGGATTCTAACACCCATGGAGTCTTGGTGCTGATCATGTTTTGCTCATGGAAGAGTCTTAGTCAATGGGTCTACAACATTCAGATCCGTATGTATTTTGCAAATCTCTATGTCTCCCTCCTTGACTAGATCGCGGATGGAATTGAAGCGTCTCTTGATGTGTTTGGTTCTCTTGTGAAATCTGGATTCCTTCACTAGGGCTATTGCTTCAGTATTATCACAAAAGATTTTCATTGGACCTGATGCACTAGGTATTACACCTAGATCGGATATGAACTCCTTCATTCAGACTCCTTCATCTGCTTCTTCCGAAGCAACTATGTACTCCACTTCACTCGTAGATCCCACCACGACACTTTGCTTGGAACTGCACCAACTGACAGTTCCAACATTCAATATAAATACGTATCCGGTTTGTGACTTAGAGTTATCCAGATCAGTGCCAAAGCTTGCATCAATGTAACCATTTACGACAAGCTCTTTGTCACCTCCATAAACGAGAAACATATCCTTAGTCCTTTTCAGGTATTTCAGGATGTTCTTGACCGTTGTCCAATGCTCCACTCGTGGATTACTTTGGTACCTCCCTGCTAAACTTATAGAAAGGCACACATCAGGTCTGGTACACAACATTGCATACATGATAGAACCTATGGCTGAGGCATAAGGAATGACTTCCATTTTATCTCTATCTTCTGCAGTGGTCGGGCATTGAGTCTAACTCAACTTCACACCTTGTAACACAGGTAAGAACCCTTTTTTTGACTGATCCATTTTGAACTTCTTCAAAACTTCATCAAGGTATGTGCTTTGTGAAAGTCCAATTAAGCATCTTGATCTATCTCTATAGATCTTGATGCCCAATATATAAGCTACTTCACCAAGGTCTTTCATTGAAAAATTATTATTCAAGTATCCTTTTATGCTATCCAGAAATTCTGTATCATTTCCAATCAACAATACGTCATCTACATATAATATTAGAAATGCTACAGAGCTCCCACTCACTTTCTTGTAAATATAGGCTTTTCCAAAAGTCTGTATAAAACCATATGCTTTGATCACACTATCAAAGCATATACTCCAACTCCGAGAGGCTTGCACCAGTCCATAAATGGATTGCTGGAGCTTGCACACTTTGTTAGCACCTTTAGGATCGACAAAACCTTCTGGTTGCATCATATACAACTCTTCTTTAAGAAATCCAATAAGGTGTGACACCCCCGACTCGACCGTACACTAATCATACACGCAAATGTGTACGATCAAGATCAGGGACTCACGGGAAGATATCATAACACAACTCTAGACACAAATCAAAATAATACAAGCTTCATATTACAAGCCAGCGGCCTCGAGGGCTCGAATACAAGCTCGATACACAAGCGTCAGCGGAAGCAACAATATCTGAGCACAGACATAAGTTAGACAAGTTTGGCTTAAGAAGGCTAGCACAAAAGCAACACGATCGAAGAGGCAAGGCCTCCTGCCTGGGACCTCCTAACTACTCCTGGTCTTCGGTGGCCTCCATGTAGTAGTATCCGTCGGTGGCATCGGCTCCAAGGATCCACCATCTGGTTGCAACAACCGGAAAGAAGAAAGAAGGGGAAAAGGGGAGCAAAGAACCGTGAGTACTCATCCAAAGTACTCGCAAGCATCAGATCTATACTAAGTATGCATTGGTATCAAACGAAAGGGTTGTATATGTGGACTGAACTGCAGAATGCCAGAATAGAGGGGGGAGGCCTAGCCTATCGAAGACTAGCATCTTCACGCAGCTCCAAGCATCTTGCAGCATGTAGAAGAGTAAAGAATAGCAGTTTATATTTAACAAGCATGTTGTAACATTAATGCCCAGAGATCCTTCCTCGACTCCCTGCGAGAAAGCGATCCCGGAGCCACATAACTTAAGTATCCATTTCTAGTTGTATTAGACCAAGATATAAGTCTGAACATCCATTACCGTGGACACGCTATTCGAATAAAGATCTTCCCTGCAGGGGTGCACCACGTTTTCCAATACGCTCGATCACTCTGGTCAGACACACCTTTCTGGGGTCAATGTCCGGCCTCGGAAGATCAACACGTCGCAGCCCGACCTAGACTCAGCAGAGAGGTCCCCGCCGGTCTACCTCCGAAGCACTCCGGGGTCTGGGCCCATCGCCCGTTGCACTCCGGGTGGTTACGTCTTGAGGTGGACTTAGGCACCACTGGGTGCCCGGCCCAGCCGTCTTAATGCTGAAGCGGGACGTCGACAAAGCTTGGTACGATCTTTGCGACGTCGAGGCCCATAACTATTCTCGCGTGGTGGTTGGTGCGCAAAGGCCAAAGGCCAATTCAGAACAAATACCCAAACCATAGTGCATTATTAGCTCGCGGAGACGAGCAGAGACTCACGATAATGTGACCCCGTCGCCCCGTCTCGAGGAAATCTGACGAGGCAAGCCCAGCCCACTCGAGGGCTGCCAGACTTCCCGGTCGTGCCTCGTAACCATCTTGCGGGTGCTCTCCGGGCCTGCCCGACTTTCCCAAAGGTCTCAAGTAATGTCAAGGTAACCATGTGTCCAAACATCAAGGGGAAAACCCAAGGAATCACCCTCGGAGGATTCCACTCGATGTAATCATCAAGGTGAACATGAGAGGAACCACCCTCGAGGTTCACACTTGAGGGGTTGCACGACAGAGCCGTATCGGGAATGGTGAAGGAGGAAATCACCCTCGATGACCAGGACCGAATAGCTACACTCTGAAATTATCATCGAGTGCGTTATGAGGATCACCCTCGGCACTCGATAGTAGCTCTGCAGTCGAACAACTAAAGGCGTGATGTGATGTGCGGTGCGGGCTCTGGTCGTCGATCCTGTAGCTTCGAGTCGTCGATGATGAAGCGAGGCAACAAGGACAAGTGGAGGTCAGCGATGGATCACTAACCAACCTATACTAAGCAGTTTAGGATAAGCGGTGTAAGGTACATGGCGGTACAAAAGCAGGCTATGCATCGAGAATAGGAGCAAACAATAACGATGGCAAAATCTAATGCAAGCATGAGAGTATAGAATGGGCAATATCGGGATGATCAAAGGGGGCTTCCTGGTTGCTCGAGACAAGGAGGGTAAATCGTCAGCGTAGTCGATCACAGGGGGCATCAACAGCGATCTCGGGGTCTACCGGAGAGAAGAGGGGGAAGAAACAGTAAATACACGCAAACATATGCATAACAAGACAATAAGCGGAGCTAGAAGTGTTCTAACACAGCGCTAGGTGGTACTGGCGAAGAGGGAAACATCCGGGAAAGTTTTCCCGGTTCCGGACGTCTGCCAGACAGATGAACCGGAGGGGAAAAGTTCAACGTTTGCTATGCTAGGGAGTGTGGCGGACAAACGGACCGCGTAACCGGATTCGACTCGTCGTTCTGAGCAACTTTGATGTACAAAGTTTTTCGATCCGAGCTACCGTTTAATTTCTATGATTAACCAAAGATTCAAAGATATTCAACAATTTAATTTAATTCAAAAAAAATAAAGAGTAAAATGGTAGGTGCACCCAGATCTGTACACATAAGTGTACCAGAGGGTGACATGTGGGTCCAGGGGGTCCTAGTTGACCAGTCAACATTTGGTAGTCAGCAGAGTGGGGCCCTCTGTCGTGTCTCGGCTAACTAATTACTGATGTAACAAACTAATCTAGTTCATTATATTAATTAATTAAGTTAATTAACCATTTAACTAATTAATTAAATAATTATTTTTATTAACATTTATGTATTTATTATTGTTTTTTACAAAACTAGGGAGTTGTGGGCCCCGGTTGCCAGTGGCCTAGGGGGCCACCACGATTCTGAGTGCGAGGGGTTATCGGGCATGGGTGTACGCCTCATCGAGGAGGCGAAGGCGAGCGGCAGCCGGGTCGCCATGCCAAGGTCGAGCAGGCGTGAAGGGAAGGCGCCAGACAAGAAATGGGCAATGTAAGCATCGGGGCGAGGCCATGGCGGACGGGTTCGCGTGTCAACGCTGGCATCAAGGGCGCCAAGACGGAGGGCGCCGGGCGGCGAGGTGGCTGGCGCAGGCCGGATCCGGCAACGGGAGAGAGGAGGGCAGACTAGGCTCACGGGAGGGTCAGGCGAGCTCGAGGAGGTGCAGGGCGGTCCGGCGACGGGAGAGGCGGGCGGGCAGTCCGAGGGGCGAGGTGGCGCTGGCCGGGTCGAGTCGAGACGGCAGACGAGGGCGACGGGTCGGGTAGCGACAGGCGTATGCGTGGTGACTCCGGTCCGAGCGATGGCATCGGGCGGCTTGGGGGCCGGAGCCTGCAGAACGGCGAGGCTAACGTCGAGGAAGGCCATCGCCGGCTGGCGGGCTACACAGGCTGGCGATGGGAGGCGTCGGCCACGCAGACATGAGAGGCGGGGTGGCAGAGACGCGAGATGCCGGGGCAATGCTCGGCGCCGGCTGACGGCAGCCTTCGGGCTCGGGCGCGTCGGGAGGAGGGGATCGAACATATGCGCCCCTCCCGTGTGTGTCTGTGTGTGTGTGTGTGTGTGTGTGTGTGTGTGGGTGACGACGCGGGGAGGGAACGAGGGAGAGTGGGGATTCATTCGGGAGAGCGTGGGTGAGGCCTAGGGTTAGGGGGTGAGGGGGTGGCTGGGCTAGTGGGTTGGCCGGCTGGGCCAGAGGCCCAGTGGGGCAGTAAGGCTTCTCTCCTTTTATCCAATTTTGTTTTTCTTTTCAAAACTTTTCTGTCTTCTATTTAATTGTAAAACTAAATGAGTTTTGCTAGAGACGAGACTTGTGATACGTCTCCAACGTATCTATAATTTTTGATTGCTCCATGCTACTTTATCTATTGTTTTGGACTATAATGGGCTTTATTTTCCACTTATATTATTTATGGGACTAACCTATTAACCGGAGGCCCAGCCTAGAATTGCTGTTTTTTTGCCTATTTCAGTGTTTCGAAGAAATGGAATATCAAACGGAGTCCAAACGGAATGAAACCTTCGGGAACGTGATCTTCTCACCGAACGTGATCCAGGAGACTTGGACCCTACTCTAAGGAGTGCCAGAGGCGGTCACGAGGGTGGGGGGCGCGCCCTCCCCCCTGGGCGCGCCCCCTGCCTCATGGGCCCCCTGACGCACCACCAACGTACTCCTTCCTCCTATATATACCTTCGTACCCCCAACAGATCGGGGATAAAGCCAAAAACCTAATTCCACCGCCGCAACTTCTTGTATCCACGAGATCCCATCTTGGGGCCTGTTCCGGAACTCCGCCGGAGGGGGCATCCACCATGGAGGGCTTCTACATCATCACCGTAGCCCCTCCGATGAAGTGTGAGTAGTTTACTTCAGACCTTCGGGTCCATAGTTAGTAGCTAGATGTCTTCTTCTCTCTTTTTGGATCTCAATACAATGTTCTCCCCCTCTCTCGTGGAGATCTATTCGATGTAATCTTCTTTTTGCGGTGTGTTTGTTGAGACCGATGAATTGTGGGTTTATGATCCAGCTTATCTATGGAAAATATTTGATTCTTCTCTGAATTCTTTTATGTATGATTGAGTTATCTTTGTAAGTCTCTTCGAATTATCCGTTTGGTTTGGCCAACTAGATTGGTAGTTCTTGCAATGGGAGAAGTGCTTAGCTTTGGGTTCAATCTTGCGGTGTCCTTACCCGATGTGAAGGGGTTGCAAGGCACGTATTGTATTTTGCCATCGAGGATAACAAGATGGGGTATTTATCATATTTCATGAATTTATTCCTCTACATCATGTCATCTTGCTTAGGCGTTACTCTATTTTTAACTTAATACTCTAGATGCATGTTGGATAGCGGTCGATGAGTGGAGTAATAGTAGTAGATGCGAGAATCGTTTCGGTCTACTTGTCACGCAGACGTGATGCCTATATACATGATCATTGCACGGATAACCTCATAACTATGCTCAATTCTGCCAATTGCTCAACAGTAATTTGTTCACCCACCGTAGAATATCTATGCTCTTGAGAGAAGCCACTAGTGAAACCTATGGCCCCGGGTCTATTCTCATCATATCAATCTCCATCACTTTATTTACTTGCTTTGCTTTTACTTTTTACTTTGCATCTTTATACCAAAAATACCAAAAATATTATCTCTATCAGATCTCACTCTCGTAAGTGACCTTGAAGGGATTGACAACCCCTAATCGCGTTGGTTGCGAGTAGCTATCATTTTGTGCAGTCTGAGGGACTTGCGCGTGGCCTCCTACTGGATTGATACCTTGGTTCTCAAAAACTGAGGGAAATACTCACGCTACTGTGCTGCATAATCCCCTCATCTTTGGGGAAAACCAACGCAAGCTCGAGACGTAGCAACTTGTCACATAAATCAAGCACATCATTTCTAGGAGACACAAAAAGTTTGAGGCAAAAAGCAGTTGTCTAACCATTTATGGAAATTGGAAAGGCCAATTTTAAATGATGCTGGATCACTAAAAGAATTCCAGGGGCACTTTCGGCATCCAAAAGAGGTTGCTTCCAACATGACAAATATCCAGGGATTATTTGCCACACTTTGAACATTTTAGTTTTCATGTTTGGCAATTTGAATTTTGGACTTTGATTTGAATTTGAAATTTGAACCGGTTTCAAACCAACGCGAGTTCAACAACAGTAGTCATGATGACGTGGCATCATTAGCCAGGAATTACTGTATCTTAATTATCCGGGCATCACAATTCTCCTCCACTACAAGAAATCTCGTCCCGAGATTTAGGAGGTAGAATAAGGGGGAAAGACTCGGGAAGGAAGGAGCTCAACACAAGATAGGTGCCTGGGGGCTATCTGAGTGAACGTGGCATAGAGGCATCTCTCGAGTTGAAATTCAAGAAAGTCATCGAGAGCAAGAAGGTACCATAAGAAGTTTCAAGCGGATAGACAATCGTTCGATGTCTGAAACAGAGGGTGAAAGGGGTTCAGAGCAATGGGAAAGTATTGCGTTTGATACCAGAATAGATCACTAGGAAGATGGCTCATGATTTACATATGACGCCAAGTGCGAGGAATAACTTAGAAAACATGGACTTATAGGAGAGTCAGGTTTCGATCCTGTGGAACTGTGGGTTATGGGCCCACCTTGTGGGTTAAAAGTAGGAAGGGTGCTAACATTTGCATGGCCATGATAGCAAGGCAGGTCAGAGGATAGCATGTCAATTATGTTGGCAACAACGATGGTACCAAGGGCGAGGTTCGAAGAGAACCATTTTCCTGCTCGTTAAGACAAGGCGGGCCAATAGGCATCGTTTGATTGGAACTGCACCAACTGACAGCTCCACCATTCAATATAAATACATATCCGGTTTGTGACTTAGAGTCATCCGGATCAGTGTCAAAGCTTGCATCAGCATAACCATTTACGACAAGCTCTTTGTCACCTCCATAAACGAGAAACATATCCTTAGTCCTTTTCGGGTATTTCAGGATGTTCTTGACCGTTGTCCAATGCTCCACTCGTGGATTACTTTGGTACCTCCCTGCTAAACTTATAGCAAGGCACACATCAGATGCAGTACACGACATTGCATACATGATAGAACCTATGGCTGAGGCATAAGGAATGACTTTCATTTTATCTCTATCTTCTGCAGTGGTCGGGCATTGAGTCTGACTCAACTTCACACCTTGTAACACAGGTAAGAACCCTTTCTTTGACTGGTCCATTTTGAACTTCTTCAAAACTTTATCAAGGTATGTGCTTTGTGAAAGTCCAATTAAGCGTCTTGATCTATCTCTATAGATCTTGATGCCCAATATATAAGCTACTTCACCAAGGTCTTTCATTGAAAAATTCTTATTCAAGTATCCTTTTATGCTATCCAGAAATTTTGTATCATTTCCAATCAACAATACGTCATCTACATATAATATTAGAAATGCTACAGAGCTCCCACTCACTTTCTTGTAAATATAGGCTTCTCCAAAAGTGCATATAAAACCATATGCTTTGATCACACTATCGAAGCATATACTCCAACTCGAGAGGCTTGCACCAGTCCATAAATGGATCATTGGAGCTTGCACACTTTGTTAGCACCTTTAGGATCGACAAAACCTTCTGGTTGCATCATATACAACTCTTCTTTAAGAAATCCAATAAGGAATGCAGTTTTGACATCCATTTGCCAAATTTCATAATCATAAAATGCGGCAATTGCTAACAAGATTTGGACAGACTTAAGCATCGCTATGGGTGAGAAAGTCCCATCGTATTCAACTCCTTGAACTTGTCAAAAACCTTTTGCAACAGGTCGAGCTTTGTAGACAGTAACATTACCGTCAGCGTCAGTCGTCTTCTTGAAGATCCATTTATTTTCTATGGCTAGCCAATCATCGGGCAAGTCAACCAAAGTCCATATTTTGTTCTCATACATGGATCCCATCTCAGATTTCATGGCCTCAAGCCATTTCGCAGAATCTGGGCATCATCGCTTCCACATAGTTCATAGGTTCATCATGGTCTAGAAACATGACTTCCGGAACAGGATTTCCATACCACTGGTGCGGAACTTACTATGGTTGACCTACGAGGTTTGGTAGTAACTTATTCTGAAGTTTCATGATCATCATCATTAACTTCCTCACTAATTGGTGTAGGAATCACTGGAACTGATTGTTGTGATGAACTTCTTTCCAATTCGGGAGAAGGTACAATTACCACATCAAGTTCTACTTTCCTCCCAGTCACTTCTTTCGAGGGAAACTCCTTCTCTAGAAAGGATCCATTCTTAGCAATGAATATCTTGGCTTCGGATCTATGATAGAAGGTGTACCCAACAGTCTCCTTTGGGTATCCTATGAAGACGCATTTCTCCAATTTGGGTTCGAGCTTATCAGGTTGAATATTTTTCACATAAGCATCGCAGCCCCAAACTTTAAGAAACGACAGCTTAGGTTTCGTTCTAAACCACGATTCATATGGTGTCGTCTTAGCAGATTTAGATGGTACCCTATTTAACGTGAATGCAGCCGTCTCTAAAGCATAACCCCAAAACGATAGAGGTAAATCGGTAAGAGACATCATAGATCGCACCATATCTTATAAAGTACGGTTACGAGTTCGGACACACCATTACGATGTGCTGTTCCAGGTGGCGTGAGTTGCGAAACTATTCCACATTGTTTCAAATGAAGACCAAACTCATAACTCAAATATTCACCTCCACGATTAGATCGTAGAAACTTTATTTTCTTGTTATGATGATTTTCCACTTCACTCTGAAATTATTTGAACTTTTCAAATGTTTCAGAGTTATGTTTCATCAAGTAGATATACTCATATCTACTCAAATCATCTGTGAAGGTCAGGAAATAACGATACCCGCCGCGAGCCTCAACACTCGTCGGACCGCATACATCAAGCATCAAGTGATTCATAATCAAGTGATTCCAAAAGTCCATCAGCATGGAGTTTCTTCATGCGCTTTACACCAATATGACCTAAACGGTAGTGCCACAAATAAGTTGCACTATCATTATTAACCTTGCATCTTTTGGCTTCAATATTATGAATATGTGTATCACTACAATCGAGATTCAACAAAAATAGACCACTCATCAAGGGTGAATGACCATAAAAGATATTACTCATATAAATAGATCAACCATTATTCTCTGATTCAAATGAATAACCGTCTCGCATCAAACAAGATCCAGATATAATGTTCATGCTTAACGCAGGCACAAAATAACAATTATTTAGGTCTAAAACTATTCCCAAAGGTAGATGTAGAGGTAGCATGCCGATGGCGATCACATCGACTTGGGAACCATTTCCCACGCGCATCGTCACCTCGTCCTTAGCCAATCTTCGCTTAATCCATAGCCCCTGTTTTGAGTTGCAAATATGAGTAACAGAACCAGTACCAAATACCGAGGTGGTACTACGAGCATTAGTAAGGTAAACATCAATAACATGTATATAAAATATACCTTTCACTTTGCCATCCTTATTATCCGCCAAATACTTGGGGCAGTTCCGCTTCGATGACGGTCCCTTTGCAGTAGAAGCACTCAGTCTCAGGCTTAGGTCCAGACTTGGGCTTCTTCACTTGAGCAGCAACTTGCTTGCCGTTCTTCTTGAAGTTCCCCTTCTTCCCTTGTCCTTTTTCTTGAAACTAGAGGTCTTGTTAACCATCAACACTTGATGCTCCTTCTTGATTTCTACCTCCGCAGCTTTTAGCATCGGGAAGTGTCGTGGTTTTGTCACGGCAGATGTCCTTAGTGTCAGGACTTAGTCGCGAGGCCAACGCATCTATGTGGTAGCTTGAGAGGGGTTGAGCGGAATCGAGAGATGCAACACAAGACAGGGATTTAGGCGACTTGGGCCCGGAAACATCATCGGTAAAAACCCTACATCTTTGTTTGAGGCTAGGTCTCATTATCATCACGAGGGAGTCGTCGTAAACCGGCTCTCCTCTTTGTGTCTAGCCCTAAGATTGTTTCTTCTTGCTTGTAGCTTGTCCCTCTTTGGGGAGCCTGCCCCTCCTTATATATGTTGAAGGGCGGGTTACATGTGGAGTCCTATTAGGATTAGGACTAGTCTATCTCTAATGCAAACCGGATACAAGTCCTAGTCTTAACTCCTTGTAAGGTAAATATTCCTCATGCCTTTCCTCTTAAAACGGCCCACAATAGTTGAACCGGCCTTCATGAACCGCCAGACGGGCCAGACCCGGTCTTGTCGCTCCTCGACCCGTCCGCCGGGTCACGATGAGTTACAACGTCTGGCGGGTTCTTTGGTAAATTGCAGTGCAGGCGGGTCACCAGATGAATATCGCCAAGTGCGGCGGGACCTCAAATAAACCGCCAAGTCCAGCCGGGTTAACTTAGGCGGTTTACACCGTGGGGTATATCCCGACATTAGCCCCCAAGTTTAGCTTGGATTTATCCATAGTAGACTTATCTTGCAAAATAAACACGAACAAATTTGGTAGGTTGTGCTCCGGGTTAAGAATTCTTATAGACCGGCACCGATCGTCCTTAAGTCCTTTGTCATTTCCTCCTTCTAGAAAATCCGGTCAATAACCGACTTCATACTCAAATTGCTGATGTTGTCTTCTTATAGAAAATATATTGTGAAGAATAATCCACTTGATTCGTCTTCCAAATCGCTGGTTTAAGAAATATTGGTCTTGAAATACTCATCTGATATTCAACCGGTTTGAAGATCACGAGAACTTGCGGTTTTATCATTGCCAAAGACTGTCAAAGTTATAAAAACTTGATAATTTCGAGTCATGATTGTTGCGAGACACGGTTCATGATTGTTGCCAACGCCGGTTCATGATTATTAATGACGCCGGTTGCAGCCACAGTGGTCATAATGATTGGTGACCTTTGGGTCAACCTAGTTTGCTCAATCAGAGAATTTGAAAATATGTCTTCGATAATAATATAATACATGTAGCCCCCAAGTCTTTGAGCAGAACAAAGTGGTGGCTTAAGACTTTGCTTCAATATAAATACTGCCACTTTCAAAGAAATCCAAGTTGATCATCCCAAAGACTAGAAAAAACAGAATACTCCATACTATGTAGCCCCCAAGTGCGGGTTGTCATGCTTGCGGCAACACGGGACTTGTAATTATCTTATACTCATAAAAACTTCAACAGTGTAGCCCCCAAGGGCCGGGTCATTATGCAATAATGAGCAGGGACTTTGGAGGTATAATCATGTAGATTTGAGCAATGATGTGTAGCCCCCAAGGGCGGCTCAATGAAGATAATATTGAGTTGGGACTTAATATATACTTCAATGAAAATAACATCATATGATGTAACCCCCATCATGGGACTTGAATCCACGTCCACAAGGTTAAGAGCCTTGTGCTTTACCAACTGAGCAGTGGACCCTTCAATATAATGAATAAAAAGCTTTGTACCTTCAAATGTTGACAGGAGCAATTGGTAGCCCCCAAGGGCTGACTCATTATAATGTGATGAGTCGGGTCTTCAATAATATGAGCAAAAAATAAATTTGAATTAGCCACCAAGTGTCATGGTGCATGCTTGCGGCGACATGAGACTTGCATATTTGATATAATCTCAACTTAAATAATGTATCCCCCAAGTGCGGGTCGTAAGCTGCGGCGACTCGGGACTATTCCCTCCATTGTAGAATAAATCATACCCATTGATGAAATAATAGCCATTGCGCTGAAGCGACTTTGAAAACATCAATCATAATATTGGTTATTGATAACCATAATAAAAATCTAGCCATGTTGGCTATTCAAGATAATATAATCTGGTATGAAAAACCTTATTCATTCAATATCATAATGAAAATTCAGCCAAGTTTGGCTATGTGAATAATATAACCCAATGATTTATAAGCGCATGATTCCAATGGCGCAATCCAAATATGTACTGGCGACTTATAGTCCAAAGCCAGGCCGGGTTAACAAACAGGATAATTTCTCATCATATCTTGGCGACTTATCGTCTTAAAGCCAGGCTGGTTTAATAAACACCGGATAATTTATCATCATGCTTTATTCAACTTTGTCTCTGCATACAACAAGTTTATAGTGTCTGGCGGTTTACCGCGGAATGAATCATAATACCCAACATATAACCCAGGTTTATAACCAAGGTTGCACTTAAGAATAATCAATGAAATATATCATACCTGACATTGAATCACATCATTGGTTTACCAACTTTTTGTAGTAAGGGTGATAACCCCAATCTTGAGTAATGATAACTCCTTTCATCTTGTGTCGGTTTATGATAAAACCGTGCGGGTTGTGACAAGCCCCTGTTACTCCATAATGGGATGTTAACAGAAAAAGTCAAACCGGAAAAATTATCTCCGGATTAAAATGGACCGAATTCCGTCAATTGACAGTTTGAACTGGTTTAAAATGTTATCGGTTTAAAAAGCATAATAAAAATCAAATAACAGTTATGAAAAAATATGGAAGCAAAGGCAATGATAAAACCGTTTGCAAAAGAGGCTTTCTTGAGCCGATCGGATGGTGTTACCATGGTCGGACACGACCAAGCTCCCAATAAGGTGTAGCTATGGTTCAGGTCAGCCAGGTCCCCAAGCTGAAACCGTGGCATTATGCCGATCAAGTGGCGTGGCAATGGTTCGGGTTCGACCAAGCCCCAAGTGACTCTATGGCCTTATGCCGATCAAGTGGCGTGGCAATGGTTCAGACTTGACCATGTCCCCAAGTGATCTGGTGGCTTTCGCCTATCAAAAGGTGTTGCATTGGTTCGGACACGACCAAGCCCCCAAGTGATATCATAAAGCTTTTGAAAAGCAAACTCAAGGGGTAAACCGGAGGCCGCTTTAAGACAGAACAACTCCATGTAACCACGCATGATGTAACAGAACAGATACCCCGCTTTAGCTGAGGCTCATGGTGGGGCGAACCGGCGTAAGCTGACGCGCCTCGTCCTGGGCTGCTAACTCGGCCTCCCTTCGTACCCGGGCCCGGTCCACCACTTCCTGAGCATCGCGAATACCGCTTTCTTAGGGCTATTGCCACGGGCGCTTCATGGTGACGGGCGTTGCTCGATACGGCTGGCTCATCCATACGCCTACTGTAGCTCCGGCTTGGACGAGGTGTGGAATGAATTCGATCACGGCTGTATGAGTATGCCTCCTGCTGGATCAAAGCGGTCCGAAGAAGCTCCTTAACCCGGCGTGTTTCTATCGCCTGCGGAGAGTCTCCTTCGATCGGGATAGCCTCTAATCGTGAAGCGGCCGCGACAAGATTGTCCATATGATTAGAATAATGGCCGGAGGTTATGCGGACGGCGGAGGTACCACCTGATTCTGCCGAGGGGTTCCATCGGCGGGGTTGGACCGGCGCCCACGGTCCCGGTGCCTCAGCCCGGTTTACCTCCCGGTGCCACGGCGGATTACTGGTTCCAGCCTCCGGGGTGTGAAAGAAATTTTTAGCGTCAAAAACTGATGGCAGGCGTGACCTGTACTTCCGCTTCAAGACCTTATGTGATGCGTTTTGGTCAAGCATGAGCCTATAGGCCTGGGCGTCCAAAGCGGCCCGCTCTACGACCATCCTGTCGTTCTCAGCTGCCAGGTCGGCTTTGGCCTGCGCGATCTGCTCTCTCACCTTTGCAACTTCTGCGTTGTGGGCATCTTTATCCGCCGGACTGGCCTCCGCCATAAGCATAGCTAGTGCGTCGAACAGGTCAGATAAAACTTGAGCCGGCGGGTGCACAGGGCCTCCTGCCCCGTGTCACCGAAACTCAATTAAACAATCTGGTCCTGACTGGCGCTTTAAGCGGTAAGGATACTATCCATTGGAGGGTTCCTGGTAAAGAATGTCCACCCACACCTCAAGAAGGAGAGGTTGTAGTTTCCGCAGATCACTTAGCCCGGGGTTTTAACCCGCCCGGTTCAAAATTTTACCGAGATGTCTTAGCCAATTTTCAAATCTGTCCGCAAGATACTGGCCCCAATTCTGTTACCAATATATGTCACTTCCAAGTGCTCTGTGAGGCATACTTTCAAGAAGAACCCACAGTTGAGCTGTTTAGAGACTGCTTCCATCTAAACCGCCGCACAGAATTCAAAAAAGGAAGGAGGTCACTTATCCTCATGCCAAACTGCACAGCCACCCCAAGGAATGGAATCAATCATGGTTCTATTGCAGAGACACCTCTCCTGCCAATGAAAATCCTTTGCCTGGCTTTCGTCCGGAGCGACTCAGTAATACACATCCCTTTCCGCAAAGATTAACCGCCAACGAGAGAAGTAAATACGCTCCTCAACTCTCCAAGCTCAGAGCCTTCATGGCCAATGGTTTAACAGGAATTGATCTTGCACGCTGTTGGATATCATGGAGCATACTGCCCCTCTCCCAGCGCTCCGGTTTAATGTGTGAGTACCTTTGGTAGCGTCAACGACCCCTCCGACATGTTAATATCGAGCTTACCAATGATGAGGTCACCAAGGCTGTGAAGAAAATGTTGAACGAACGGAACACCTACGTGCACTGAACCGGTGCTCCCCTTACATGCTACCAACAAACCACCATCTGTAAGACTCATTGTATTTTTCTTGAATATATTACTGCCATTTCCGGTATCTTTTTAACATCAAGCTGCTTAATCGGGGTGATGATCCATTCTGGAGCAAGAAACTTCCACAAGAGAAACCAAAGAAGCCAGACAAACCGGAAAGACCAATCCGGAAAAAGACCAAAGTTGTCAAGAGGTCTGCTCATAAGAGGAAAACCACTGCATCTTCTGATCTGGCTGTGGATGACAATGTGGGTAATCCGGACCTTGAGGTAGAACTTGATTCACTTGGCTTACTTTTCATACGCCTAATTAATGATGATATTTGTCAGGATGATGCTAAAGCCAGTAATGCTGATGTTGTTGAGGTAACTATTCTCTCCTCTGACTCAAATCCTTTGCCTTCACTAAACATCCGTCGGGCAAACCGGAAAATTAAATTTTCTCATCCCCTTTCTTGCTTGGATCCCAAATTTCTTATGAAGACTCAACAACATGAAGTTCGCCAGACAACTTCGGCACGGCGGCCAGGTAGTTACCTCCGCGGTTTACCGAACAGTCCGGTTCGGAAACGTCATTCAAAGGTCTCTAATTTGCTTGTCAGTGCTTGTCCTAAAGCGGGCTGTTTTCGTCAACCTCTTAATCCATCTGACTTCGATTATCAGGTCACTTCCCATTCCTCATCTGGCGAATCATCAGCTACTCAGCTGCCACCACTTAAAACGGTGCTTGGGTAAGTTATACATATCATATTGTTTCTATTGCATCACTGCGTAGTATATCTTTGTGTTGGTATTATTATGCCTTTTCAGGGCCAAGCCTAGGCCAAGCAAAAAGGCTCTCCTGGATAAAGCGGCTGACGAAGAAACTGCCCCTGAACCGAACTGCGCCCCAAATCTTGAAGCGGCTATTTGTGAAGATATGCCCAATGATCCGCCACTACAAGATGACGATTTTGTTGCTGAAGAAAGGCCTGTTGACACCTCCCGTCCTCCCCAAAGCTTGGGAATTGTCTTATCAATCCCTTGCATATTATAGTTCATCACGAAGCTTTTGTAGCTTGGTGGCACTGATTGAAGAACTCTGTCAATGACACTATCATCAGGAAGATTAACTCCCAGTTGAGTCGAGTGGTTGTGGTACCTAGACATTCTGAGTATATGTTCACTGACAGAACTATTCTCCTCCATCTTGCAGCTGTAGAACTTATTGGAGACTTCATATCTGTCAATTCGGGCATTTGCTTGAAATATTAACTTCAACTCCTGGAACATCTCATATGCTCCATGACGTTCAAAACATCGTTGAAGTCCCGATTCTAGGCCGTAAAGCATGGCACACTGAACTATCGAGTACTCATCAGCTTTGCTCTGCCAGACGTTCATAACATTCGGAGTTGCTCCTGCAGCGGGTCTTGCACCTAGCGGTGCTTCCAGGACGTAATTCTTCTGTGCAGCAATGAAGATAATCCTCAAGTTACGGACCCAGTCCTTGTAGATGCTACCATCATCTTTCAACTTAGCTTTCTCTAGGAACACATTAAAAGTCAAAGAACGGTAGCACGGGTCATTGATCTATAACAACATAGACATGCAAAATACAATCAGGTACCAAGTTCATGATAAATTAAAGTTCAATTAATCATATTACTTAAGAACTCCCACTTAGATAGACATCCCTCTAGTCATCTAAATGATCACGTGATCCATATCAACTAAACCATGTCCGATCATCACGTGAGATGGAGTAGCTTTCAATGGTGAACGTCACTATGTTGATCATATCGACTATATGATTCACGCTCGACCTTTCGGTCTTAGTGTTCTGAGGCCATATCTGCATATGCTAGGCTCGTCAAGTTTAACCCGAGTATTCTGCGTGTGCAAAACTGGCTTGCACCCGTTGTATGTGAGCGTAGAGCTTATCACACGATCATCACGTGGTGTCTCGGCACGCATTTAACTGTAACAGTAACGGTGCATACTCAGGGAGAACACTTGTACCTTGAAATTTAGTGAGAGATCATCTTATAATGCTACCGCCGTACTAAGAAAAATAAGATGCATAAAAGATAAACATCACATGCAATCAAAATAAGTGATGTGATATGGCCATCATCATCTTGTGCCTTTGATCTCCATCTCCAAAGCACCGTCATCATCTCCATCGTCACCGGCTTGACACCTTGATCTCCATCGTAGCATTTTTATCGTCTCGCCAAGTATTGCTTCTACGGCTATTGCTACCGCTTAGTGATAAAGTAAAGCAGTTACATGGCGATTGCATTTCATACAATAAAGTGACAACCATAAGGCTCCTGCCAGTTGCCGATAACTTTTACAAAACACGATCATCTCATACAATAACTTATATCGCATCATGTCTTGACCATATCATATCACAACAAGCCCTGCAAAAACAAGTTAGATGTCCTCTAGTTTGTTGTTGCAAGTTTTACGTGGCTGTTACGGGCTTCTAGCAAGAATCGTCCTTACCTACGCATCAAAAGCACAACAATTTTTCGTCAAGTGTGTTGTTTTAACCTTCAACAAGGACCGGCCATAGTCAAACTCGATTCAACTAAAGTTGGAGAAACAGACACCAGCCAGCCACCTGTGTGCAAAGCACGTCGGTAGAACCGGTCTCATGAACGTGGTCATGTAATGTTGGTGTGGGCGCTTCATCCAACAATACCGCTGAATCAAAGTAAGACCTTGGTGGTAGCAGTATGACTATTATTGCCCACAAATCTTTGTGTTCTACTCGTGCATATAATCTACGCCTAGACCTGGATCGGATGCCACTACTGGGGAACATAGCATGCAATTTAAAAAAAAAATCCTACGATCACGCAAGATCTATCTAGGAGATGCATAACAACAAGAGGTGAGAGTGTGTCCACGTACCCTCTGATACGTTTCCGTCGTATCTATAATTTTTGATTGTTCCATGCCAATATTCTACAACTTTCATATACTTTTGGCAACTTTTTATACTATTTTTGGGGACTAACATACTGATCTAGTGCCCAGTGCCAGTTCATGTCTGTTGCATGTTTTTGGTTTCGCAGAATATCCATATCAAAAGGAGTCCAAATGGGATAAAAACGGACGGAGCTTATTTTTGGAATATTTGGAAAATCTGGGAGAAAGATCAACGCGAAACGGTGTCCGAGGTGGGCACACGAGGTGAGGCGCGCCCACCTGGCGCGCCCCTGACCCTCGTGGGCCACCTGTAAGGCGGTTGATGCCCTCCTTCGGCCGTAAGAAAGCTAATTTTTGGTTAAAAAAATCACGGCGAAGGTTTCAGCCCAATCGGAGTTATGGATCTCCATATATACACGAAACGGTGAAAGGGCAGGAGACCAGAACGCAGAAACAGAGAGAAATAGAGAGACATATCTAATCTCGGAGGGGCTCTTGCCCCTCCCACGCCATGGAGGCCAAGGACCAGAGGGAAAACCCTTCTCCCATCTAGGGAGGAGGTCAAGGAAGAAGAAGACGAAGGGGCTCCCTCTCCCCTTCTCTTCCGGGTGGCCAGGAACGCCACCGTGGCCATCATCATCACCGCAATCTTCACCAACAACTTCACTACCATCATCACCAACTCTTCCCCCCTCTATGCAGCGGTGTAACCTCTCTCTTACCCGTTGTAATCTCTACTTAAACATGGTTCTTAGCGCTATATATTATTTCCCAATGATGTATGTCTATCCTATGATGTTTGAGTAGATCTGTTTTGTCCTATGGGCTATTTGATGATCAAGACTGGTTTGAGTTGCATGTTTTATTATTGGTGATGTCCTATGGTCCTCTCCGTGTTGCGCAAGCGTGAGGGATTCTCGCTGTAGGGTTTGCAATATGTTCATGATTTGCTTATGGTGGGTGGCGTGAGTGTGAAGCCTGAGACCGAGTAAGTAGGTTGTTTGCATATGGGATAAAGAGGACTTGATGCTTTAATGCTATGGTTGGGTTTTACCTTAATGATCTTTAGTGGTTGCGGATGCTTGCTAGAGTTCCAATCATAAGTGCATATGATCCAAGTAGAGAAAGCATGTTAGCTTATGCCTCTCCCTCAAATAAAACTGCAATAATGATTACCGGTCTAGTTATCGATTGCATAGGGACAAATAACTTTCTCGTGACAAAAAGCTCTCTACTAAAACTAACTTAGTTGTGTCTTTATCTAAACAGCCCCTAGCTTTTATTTACTCGCTCTTTACTTTCTTGCTAGCCTATCCAAAAACACCTATAAAGTATTTCTAGTTTCATACTTGTTTTAGGTAAAGCGAACGTCAAGCGTGCGTAGAGTTGTATTGGTGGTCGATAGAACTTGAGGGAATATTTGTTCTACCTTTAGCTCCTCGTTGGGTTCGACACTCTTACTTATCGAAAGAGGCTACAATTGATCCCTATACTTGTGGGTTATCAAGACCTTTTTCTGGCGCCGTTGCCGGGGAGCAATAGCGTGGGGTGAATATTCTTGTGTGTGCTTGTTTGCTTTATCACTAAGTAATTTTTATTTGCTGTTCTTAGTTGTTCTCTATCTTTAGTTATGGATATGGAACATGAAATACCAAAAAAATTAGGTGTACTTGCTGCTCATGGAGATGGGGAACCTCCTAAAACCCTCGATGCTCGTTATGTGACAGAAATTATGTACTACTTTGATAATCCAAAGAAAACCCCATTCAATTTGGTAATGGGAGTAACACTGGATCAACGTGAATACTTTAGGGATTATCGCTTGACACAAAAAGGGAAACTATTATGGGATCAAATTTATATGTTGAAGTGGTATGCTAGGCAACTATGCTTGAGATATGATTATACTTGTTGCTCTAGGATGAAGGCTCCACACCTTCCCTTTTCTTGCAAATTTAATGATAATAAAACCTTAGCTTCTTATGCTAATGGTATATATGATTACTATGATGTGGAACAAATAGAAGAATTTGTTGCTTTTATGGGTGCTTATGAAATTGAATCTATGTTTAAAGAGTTTGAAGCTTTTGATGATGATGTTTATAGGCCTGAAAATTTAGCTATCCTAAAATATTGCTATGATAATTATGAATAAAATTCCGATATTAATGCACTTATTGAGAAAGTCTCCGCTGTCCAAGAAGAGATTAATATTTTGCAGGAGTCTATGGAAGAAGAAATTACTGAAACTGTGAGCTCATTGGATGAAAAAGATGAGGAGAAGAGCAAAGAACAAAAGGAGGAAGAGCGGATTAGCTACCTGTGCCCACCTTCTAATGGGAGTAACTCTTCAACTCATACATTGTTTAATTTCCTTTCGTGCTTACCGAAGGATGATTGTTATGATCCCGTTGATTCTCTTGAAATATCCATTTTTGATGATGCTTGCTATGCTTGTGTCCAAGATGCCAATATGAATTATGCTTATGGAGATGAACTTGCTATAGTTCCTTATGTTAAACATGAAATTGTTGCTATTGCACCCACGCATGATAGTCCTATTATCTTTTTGAATTCTCTCGACTACACTATATCGGAGAAGTTTGCCTTTATTAAGGATTATATTGATGGGTTGCCTTTTACCGTTGCACATGATGATTTTGATGAATATAATATGTGTGTGCTTGTTGCTCCTACTTGCAATTATTATGAGAGAGGAACTATATCTCCACTTCTCTATGTTTCCAATACGATAAAATTGCAAGAAACTGTTTATACTATGCATTGGCCTTTACTTGATGTGCATGAATTGTTCTTTTATGACATGCCGATGCATAGGAAGAGAGTTAGACTTCGTTGTTGCATGATACATGTTACTTTGTGCTCACTACTAAATTACAAATCACTGTTAATTAAAATTGGCTTTGATATACCTTGGGATCCGGGTGGATTCACTACTTGAGCACTATATGCCTAGCTTAATGGATTTAAAGAAAGCGCTGCCAGGGAGACAACCCGGAAGTTTTAGAGAGTCATTTATTTCTGTTGAGTGCTTTTATATAGTTTAAAAACAACAAAAATAAAGAGGGGAATCCAAAACTTTTTCAAAATGGAAAGCGAAAGTGAGAGAGACAAGCATTGTTGAAGTGGGAGCTAGCCTTGAACTTTGTTCATGCTCACGGAAACTTTGTGAATCTTGATTACAGAAACTTTTCAATAAAAATAATTATCCCCTTGTACTATTCCATTGTATCATAAAAATAATGTGCCAAGGTTTGCCTTTAGGATGTTTACAATGCTTGTTGGTTTGTGCGGTGCAGGACAGAAACTTTGGCTGTAGTGCGCGATTTTTAATTTTTTACTGGAACGTCAAATGGTTCTGATTCTTTTTGCAATGTATTTCTATACGAAATTTTTAGTTTTTCTAATTTTGGAAGAATTTTTCAAGTATCATAAGTATGGTGAATGTTCAGATTATTACAGACTGTTCTGTTTTAGACAGATTCTGTTTTTGATGCATAGTTTGCTTGTTTTGATGAAACTATCAATATATATCAGTGGATTAAGCCATGAAAAAGTTATATTACAGTAGACACAATGCAAAAAAAATATGAATTGGTTTGCAACAGTACTTAGAGTATTGGTTTGCTTTATTATACTAACGGATCTTACCGAGTTTTCTGTTGAAGTTTTGTGTGGATGAAGTGTTCGATGATCGAGGAGGTATCGATGTGAGAAGAAGGAAGAGAGGCAAGAGCTCAAGCTTGGGGATTCCCAAGGCACCCCAATTAAATATTCGAGGAGACTCTAGCGTCTAAGCTTGGGGATGCCCCAGAAGGCATCCCCTCTTTCTTCAACAAGTATCGGTATGTTTTCGGATTCGTTTCGTTCATGCGATATGTGCAAATCTTGGATCGTCTTTTGCATTTAGTTTTCAGTTTTATTTTATGCACCATGCTGGTATGATATAGTACTTGGTTGATTTATAGAATTCTCATTGCACTTCACTTAAATCTTTTGAGTATGGCTTTATAGAATGCTTCATGTGCTTCACTTATATCATTTGAAGTTTGGATTGCCTGTTTCACTTTACATAGAAAACTGCCATTTGTAGAATGCTCTTTTGCTTCACTTATATTTGTTAGAGCGTGGGCATATGTTTTGTATAATGAATTAAACTCTCTTGCTTCACTTATATCTATTTAGAGAGTTGACAGGAATTGGTCATTCACATGGTTAGTCATAAAATCCTACATAGAGCTTGTAGATCACTGAATATGATATGTTTGATTCCTTGCAATAGTTTTGCTATATAAAGATGGTGATATTAGAGTCATGCTAGTGGGTAGTTGTGGATTGTAGAAATACTTGTGTTGAATTTTGTGATTCCCATAGCATGCACGTATGGTGAACCGTTATGTGATGAAGTCGGAGCATGATTTATTTATTGATTGTCTTCCTTATGAGTGGCTGTCGGGGACGAGCGATGGTCTTTTCCTACCAATCTATCCCCCTAGGAGCATGCGCGTAGTAATTTTGACTAATAGATTTTTGCAATAAGTATGTGAGTTCTTTATGACTAACGTTGAGTCCATGGATTATACGCACTCTCACCCTTCCACCATTGCTAGCCTCTCTAGTACCGCGCAAATATCACTGTTACCATAAACCCACCATATACCTTCCTCAAAACAGCCACCATACCTACCTATTATGGCATTTCCATAGCCATTCCGAGATATGTTGACATGCAACTTCCATCATCATCATATACATGACTTGAGCATTCATTGTCATATTGCTTTGCATGATCGTAAGATAGCTAGCATGATGTTTTCATGGCTTGTCCGTTTTTTGATGTCATTGCTACTCTAGATCATTGCACATCCCAGATACCGCTGGAGGCATTCATATAGAGTCATATCTTTGTTCTAGATATCCAGTTGTAATATTGAGTTGTAAGTAAATAAAACTGTGATGATCATCATTATTAGAGCATTGCCCCAGTGAGGAAAGGATGATCGAGACTATGATTCCCCCACAAGTTGGGATGAGACTCCGGACTTTATGAAAAATAAAAGAGGCCAAAGAAGCCCAAATAAAAAAAAGAGGCCAAAGAAGCCAACCAAAAAAATAAAAATAATAAAAGAGGGAAAAAATGAGAGAAAAAGAGAGAAGGGGCAATGTTACTATCCTTTTACCACACTTGTGCTTCAGAGTAGCACCATGTTCTTCATAGAGAGAGTATCCTATGCTTTCACTTTTATATACTAGTGGGAATTTTCATTATAGAACTTGGCTTGTATATTCCGATGATGGGCTTCCTCAAACGCCCGAGGTCTTCATGAGCAAGCAAGTTGGATGCACACCCACTTAGTTTCCAAATGAGCTTTCATACACTTATAGCTCTTAGTGCATACATTGCATGGCAATCCCTACTCACTCACATTGATATCTACTGATGGGCATCTCCATAGCCCGTTGATACGCCTAGTTGATGTGAGACTTTTTCCTTTTTGTCTTCTCCACATAACCCCCACCATCATATTCTATTCCACCTATAGTGCTATGTCCATGGCTCACGCTCATGTATTGCGTGAAAGTTGAAAAGGTTTGAGATTACTAAAGTATGAAACAATTGCTTGGCTTGTCATCGGGGTTGTGCATGATGTGAATATTTTGTGTGGTGAAGATGGAGCATAGCTAGACTAAATGATTTTGTAGGGATAACTTTCTTTGGCCATATTATTTTGAAAAGACATGATTGCTTTATTAGTAGGCTTGCAGTATTATTGTTTTTATGTCAAATGATTGATTATTGCTTTGAATCACTCGTGTCTTAATATTCATGCCATGATTAGACATATGGTCAAGATTATGCTAGGTAGCATTCCACATCAAAAATTATCTTTTTTATCATTTACCTACTCGAGGACGAGCAGGAATTAAGCTTGGGGAAGCTGATACGTCTCCATCGTATCTATAATTTTTTATTGTTCCATGCCAATATTCTACAACTTTCATATACTTTTGGCAACTTTTTATACTATTTTTGGGGACTAACATATTGATCCAGTGCCCACTGCCAGTTCCTGTCTGTTGCATGTTTTTTGGTTTCACAGAATATCCATATCAAACGGAGTCCAAACGGGCTAAAAACGGACGGAGCTTATTTTTGGAATATTTGGAAAATCTGGGAGAAAGATCAACGCGAAACGGTGAAGTGGGCACGAGGTAGGGGGCGCGCCCCTGACCCTCGTGGGCCACCCGTAAGGTGGTTGATGCCCTCCTTCGGCCACAAGAAAGCTATTTTTCTATAAAAAATCACGGCGAAGGTTTCAGCCCAATCGGAGTTACGGATCTCCATATATACGAAAGCGGTGAAAGGGCAGAGACCGTAACGCGTAAAGCAGAGAGAAACAGAGAGACAGATCCAATCTCGGAGGGGCTCTCGCCCCTCCCACGCCATGGAGGCCAAGGACCAGAGGGGAAACCCTTCTCCCATCTAGGGAGGAGGTCAAGGAAGAAGAAGACGAAGGGCCCCCCTTTCCCCTTCTCTTCCAGTGGTGCCGGAACGCCACCGTGGCCATCATCATCACCACAATTTTCACCAACAACTTCGCCGCCATCATCATCAACTCTTCCCCCTCTATGCAGCGGTGTAACCTCTCTCTTACCCGTTGCAATCTCTACTTAAACATGGTGCTCAACGCTATATATTATTTCCCATTTGTCGTGGTTTTGTCACGGCAGATGTCCTCGCGAAAGGACTTAGTCGTGGAACCATCGCTACGGGTTAGATTAAAGGGGTTAAAGAGGACAAGGGACGCAAGAGAGTTTTATACTAGTTCGGCCCCTTACGATGAAGGTAAAAGCCTGCGTCTAGTTGTAATGGGATTGATGGGGTTTCGATGACCAGGGAGCGAATACACTTTGCCTGAGTCTCGAGTTGTTTTTCTGTTGTCCTGAACCGCCGCCGGGTCGTCCCCTTATATACATGGGTTGACGCCCGTCGGTTTACAGAGTCCCGTGGCCGGCTCATAAACGTGTTCGTCTCGGTCTCCACTCTTTCTACCTTACAATGCAAGTTACATATCAATGCCGGTTTATAGCTACAGACCTTAAACCGGTTTTGGGCCCTGGGCCTTTACACAGCGTCACCGTCTGTCTTCATGGGCTTCAAGTATAATGGACTACTGATGAAGTTAACCCAGCCTCTCCTGGCCGGTTAACGCCCAATAGAAATATCCCCAACATTGGGCCCCAGACTGATTTGAACTGGTTCATGTCAGTCCTTAATAAAACTTCATCTTCAACATTGTCACATAATTTTGTAAACCGTCGTGACGTCATCTTCCCGGACCGTGGTAAACCGCCGTGACGTCATCTATTATTAAAAACTTTGTATGACACATTTTCATTAATGGGTCTTCGACAATCGAGGCGACAGCTCTGCTTTATTTCCAAATTTTTGGCTCCTCGATTTTCTCGCCTGACACTTATCCCTTGCCTTTATAAATAGGGCCGAGGGGTCATTTTCACCTTTCCCCCTCGTGCCTCTTCGCGTCATCATCTTCCTCGCGCCGTTCAACCTCTTGAGCTCCGCCGCCAACGTCGACCGTCGCCTCTGCTTCATCTCTGGCCGCTGCATCACCCTGAACGCACCAGAGAACTGTGGTGTTTCTCCGCTCCTTCATCAGCACTGGTAAGCTCTCTGCTCTTCTGCCATAGATCTGTTCTAGGGTTTCGGTGTTCTTCGGTGTTCGTCGGTGTTCTGTTCATACGATGGCTCTTGATAGAATCCTGAGTATTTGCTCTGTATAATGATAGCCTTAGCCTCTGTTTCCATCTATGCATCCCGTTTAAATAGAAGATCCCATCTGAACCTTCATCCACTGTTTCGGTACTGCTTCTTAGGTCTGAATATATTTTGTTTTCCAATATGCAACAGATCCAAAATTGTAATACCCACTTGTGAAATCTGTTTTTCCTTCACTTATACATCTGTAGACTTATATCTTCAATGTCAGACTAGGCGGTTTAACTTCTCGAAAAAATGATGACCCGGCATATACCATTAGTCCCCTCATTGAACCGCCATTGAACTTCAACTTATAGCTTGTAGTAAATTCCGGTTTACGATTAACCAACTCCTGTTTAGCACATGCTTACATCATTGTACCGCCGCACAGCTGTCCACTGTAAATCTTTAAACCGGTAATTATCATGTTGTAGATCATTCATTGCCATGGCCAAGCAAGTGTATGAATGCAATCGGGTCCCTTCTCGAGTGACTGAAGAACAATTAGACAACCTTGTCAAAACGGGCGCTTTAACCAAGAAAGATGTCATTCACTGGCGGGTCCCTGGCCCGGAATGTCCTCCTACTCCCAAGGACGGTGAGTTTATCATGTTTGCCGATCACTTAAGCCGGGGTTTCAACCCGCCCGGTTCAAAAAAATTCCGGGATGTACTGGCCAACTTTCAACTGTGCCCACAAGACATCGGTCCTAACTCTGTAACCAACATCTGCCGTTTCCAAGTTTTTTGTGAGGTTTACCTTCAAGAGGAACCTACAGTAGAACTATTCAGGGATTTCTTTCATCTAAACCGCTGCACAGAGTTCAAAGATGGACCTAACACAGAACTGGGTGGAATGGCAGTTCAGAAAAGAAAAGAAGTCACCTTTCCTCATGCCAATCTCCACAGTCACCCCAAAGAGTGGAACCAGTCCTGGTTTTATTGCAAGGATACGTCTCTAGCTGGTGAAAAACCCCTAACGGGTTACCGTCCTGAACGTCTGAGCAACACACACCCTTTTCCTCAAAGGCTAACTGCTAAAGAGAGGATCAAATATGCTCCTCAACTATCAAAGCTTAGGGCCTTTATGGCAAACGGTTTGACAGGAGTTGATTTTGCACACTGCTGGATAAGCTGGAGCGTTTTGCCCTTGAGCCAGCGCCCCGGTTTGATGTGTGAGTACACATGGGATTTGAAGGATGCTCAGCGGCACATTGATATTCAGCTTGCCGATGACGAAGTCACTGAAGCTGTAAAAAAGATGTTGAACGAACCGGAGGCTGTCTGTGCTCAAACCGGCCTGCTCCCTTTCTGTGCCATCAAAAAACCGCCAGCTGTAAGAATCATACCATATGCTTATCTGAAATTGCTTCTGTCCAAATATTCTATGAAAATGTGATGATTTTTTGACAGGGCGATGATCCGTTCTGGAACAAGAAACCTCCGCAAGACAAACCGGTGAAGCCAACCCGTCAAAAAACTAAAGCTGTGAAAAAGCCTGCCAACCAGAAGAGAACCACTGCATCCTCCGATCCATCGGCTGACGATGATGTGGGTAACCCGGGTTTAGAGGTAGAACTTGACTCACTTGGTTCATTTTTCATACGCCTTATTGATGATGATTATTGCCGGACGATTTGAAGTCGATCACGCCGATGTTGTAGAGGTAATCGTTCTTTCCTCCGATTCAAACCCTTTGCCATCACTAAAAACCCGTCGAGCAAACCGGAAAGTTAAATTTTCTCATCCTCTTGCTTACTTGGACCGAACTTTCTTGTGAAGACTCAACAGCACGAAGCTCGCCGCACAACCCGGCATAGCGGCCAGGTAGTTACCTCTGCCAGTTTACCGAACAGTCCGGTTCAGAAACGCCGTTCAGAGGTCTCTAATTCCCTTGACACTTCACGCCCCAAAGCGGGGTGTTTTCGTCAACCTCTTAATCCGTCTGATTCAAATTATCAGGGCACTTCTCATTCATCCTCTGGCGAGTCGTCAGCCACCAAACTTCCACCCCTCAAAACGGTTATTGGGTAAGTTATTCACTTGCTTTGTCCTTGACATGTGTTTTATGCGCTATATTGACCTTCATGTTTTACTTTGTCAGTGCTAAGCCCAGACCAAGCAAGAAGGCTCGCCTGAATAAACCGACAGAAGAGGACGCGGCTGTTGAACCGGAGAAGACTCCTGATCCTGAAGAAACCAACGTTGATGACATGTTGAATGAGCCACCACCTCAAGATCATGACCTTACTGCTGACCGGGTAGAAGTTGACACCACAGGCCATGCTAACCAGCCGACCAGTCCAATCCGGTCTGACAAACCGGCAAGTCCAGCAAAAGATACTGACAAACCGGCTACTCCAGTACAAGTTGTTGAGGAGAAGGATGATGATGTTCTGATTACTGGCATTGGCCATACTGAACCAGGAAATCATGTCGCTTTGTCAAGGCATACCGCCACAGAGGAATTTTCTGCAATTGGCAAAGGCAAATGGAATGCTGATTTATCAGCTTACGCCCATCTGAATGCTCAAGACCTTCATTCCGGCTATCTGAACCCTGGTCGTGATTATGATGTCGGCTTGGTAAATGTGATGAAGGAACGATATGAGGTAATTTCATAAGCACTGCCCCTTTATTTCTTAATTGCAGCTTATCAACTCCAGTAGCCCCCAAGTGACGGTTTAAGATATCAATCTAAACCGGGATTTAGAAAAACTTTATACTTTGCAACAATGCATCTGAACTTCACTGAAGTAGCCCCCAAGTACCGGTTTAACTTTATAAAGATGAACTGGGACTGTGTAGAAGAAACTCCCGTATCAGTAGCCTTGGAACAAATCCCATTAGCCCCCAAGTGCCAAGTTGAATACTTGTATTATGCTTGGGACTTTGTAGAAAATTTATGATGAAGAGCAAATATGCATTAGCCCCCAAGTACCGAGGGCATAACTTGTTATGTGCTTGGTACTTCAAGTATGCACTGTCACCTCATCATATAACTGTCTCTATGCAGGCCGAGTTGATCAAGAAAGAGAGCCAAACCGCTGACCTACAGGAGAACCTTAAATCGCAACAAGCTGAAACCTCCAAGGCGAAGGAAGAATTGACCAACGCTTTAGGCGCTATGGAGAAACTTAAGGAGGACTTCAACAAATAGCGGGCGGATTGGGAGACTGAAAAATCCGCTTTGGTGCAAAAGGGCTGAAAAAGCAGAAGCCGCTCTTAAACTGGTGGTGGATGAGCTGACCAACGTGAAGCGGCAGGTGCATGCCATGACCGTCACTGTGTTCAGTAAGCTTTTTGACTTTAAACTTTCCATAAATCCATGCATGTATTTTCCGGTTTACTAATTCTTGTGATGATACAGGAACTCGTATTAGCCACTTGGGTTCTGATGTTCAGAAGAAACTGAAGGCGGCCTATACATTGATAGAGCAGATGTATACCGGTGCGCAGCGGATCATCTACACTGCTTCACACAATAATCCGCCTCCCACCTTGATCAAGGATATTCTTCAGAGGTTATCTATGCTTCCTACCCGGGTTGACGAGCTTAAAAAATCTGCTGCTAGAACGGGCGCTTTGGCCGCACTGATCCGGGCAAAAGCATGGGTTCCTGACTTTGATCCAGTTGACGCGGCCCAAGTTTATCCCAGCTTGAAGGAAGACGGAACAGAATTTGGCGAAGATAACCTCCGGATCACAAACCGGGAAGTACGTCCATTGGCGTGTCAACTGGTAGAAGAAGCGGACCTGTCATACTATCAAGCCAGCTATGATGACAAGAACAAGCGGATTGTTGCACCGATTCCAGAGGCTCAAAATCTTATCCCGCCAATCCGTAAGCACACTTATGCCCCTGACATTGAACCGTCTACGTTGATAAGTGATTAAGCTGTATTCCAAGCCTTAACTGGGATGACTGGGCAACTGTTGATTTCCAGCCACTGGGTAGGGAAGAAGAAGCTGAACCGGCGCGAGATGACCCGCAACCGTCAGGTCAAGCTGGTGACCAATCATGAACGGAGGCCGGTTTAGTCTTCTACATGCTGCGACATGTATTTGAGAAAACAATTATCCTTTTTGGGCACTGAAACGCCTTGTAATAGGCTAGTTAAAATACTTGGTCTGGTATGCCTTCGTGCATTTTTATCTGCAACTGATGCTTGCTCAAACCGACATGTTTATGATATTCATAATCCATAGCCATTTATTTAAGTTGTTCCTGCAGATAAAAAACTCAAAGCGCCCTGGCGGTTTACCGTCGGGCGGGTCATGATACTCATACATATATATACGACCAAGGTGTATAATCAAGGCGATAAAAGATACCCAAACACAGACATATATGCAATACCTGTGACTTTGAGGCATAAGGTTGGCTAACCAACGTTGTAGTGAGGGGCATGACCCAACTCTTGGAGGAGAAACAACTCCTGTGGACATAAGGCCGGTTTATAGTATAAACCGTTCCGGGTTATGATAAATGCCGGTTTACTCCATACTTCGATTTTGATTGAAAACCAGACCGGGCTGATAGTCTCCAGATGATGATTTGATCATGTACCATCAACTTGTAATTGACAATCGAGCCGGTTTGTTAACACCGGTTTAAAAAGCAACCAATTTTTTTAAAAAAAAGAGAACAAAACTTAAACAAAGGCAAATAAAACCGTTGTAGGCGAGGCTTTGAGCCGATCAAGAGGTGTGACTATGGTTCGGATATGACCAAGCCCCCAAATGACGTTGTGCCATTACGCCGATCAAGAGATGTAGCTATGGTTCGGGTTCGACCAAGCCCCCAAGTGATGTTGTGGCATTACGCCGATCAAGAGGTGTAGCTATGGTTTGGATACGACCAAGCCCCCAAGTGATGTTGTGGCATTGCGCCGATCAAGAGGTGTAGCTATGGTTCGGATACGACCAAGCCCCCAAGTGATGTTGTGGCATTGCGCCTATCAAAAGGTGTAGCTATGGTTCGGATACGACCAAGCCCCCAAGTGATGTTGTGGCATTGCGCCTATCAAAAGGTGTAGCTATGGTTCGGATACGACCAAGCCCCCAAGTGATGTTGTGGCATTGCTCCTATCAAAAGGTGTAGCTATGGTTCGGATACGACCAAGCCACCAAGGATATAACATAAAGCTTTGAGAAGCTAAATCAAAGGGTAAACCGGACGCCGCTTTAAAAACAGAAGCTCCATGTAACCACACATGATGTAAGAAAACAACAGATACCCCGCTTTAGCTGAGGTTCCGGTTTATTATTTTGATCATAATATGTACATAAGCAGAGCCTATAGCTCAAGTATAGTAGGGCCGAAGATGAGAAATATTTCACGGCCGGTTGGTCTCCTCCTCTGATTTACGTGAGTCTTTGCGCTCTCGAACATCGATTAGGTAGTACGACCCGTTGTGTAGATTCTTGCTGACCACAAAAGGTCCTTCCCAAGGGGGGGGGGATAATTTGTGCATATCCGTCTGATCCTGGATGAGCCGAAGCACCAAATCTCCTTCTTGAAAGGTTTTGGTTCTAACCCGACGGCTATGATAGAGACGTAGATCTTGTTGATAAATCGCCGAACGGGCGGCCGCTATGTCACACTCCTCATCTAACAGGTCGAGAGCTTCTTGTCGTGCCTTATCGTTGTCAGCTTGAACATATGCCGCTACACGAGGTGAGTCATGACGGATGTCACTTGGAAGAACTGCCTCCGCTCCATAAACCATGAAGAACGGTGTGTATCATGTCGACCTATTGGGCGTGGTGTTGATGCTCCATAACACTGAAGGTAGCTCCTCAACCCAACAACCCGGTGTTCGCTGCAAAGGAACCATAAGCCGGGGTTTGATGCCTCTCAAGATCTCTTGATTATCCCTCTCTGCTTGACCATTAGACTGGGGGTGAGCCACTGATGATACATCAAGCCGGATGTGCTCACGTTAACAGAACTCCTTCATGGCACCCTTTGATAGATTGGTACCATTGTCGGTGATGATGCTATGTGGAAAGCCAAACCGGAAGATCACTTTTTTGATGAATTGAACTGTCGTGGCAGCGTCACACTTGCTAACGAGCTCTGCCTCTACCCACTTTGTGAACTTGTCAACCGCCACCAAAAGGTGGGTCTTCTTGTCCTTGGACCTCTTGAAAGGCCCAACCATATCCAGCCCCCAAGTCGCAAACGGCCAAGTGATTGGAATCATCCTCAATTCTTGAGCCGGCACATGAGCGCGTCTTGAGAACTTCTGGCAGCCATCACATCTTCTGACCAGATCCTCAGCATCAGCATGAGTGGTTAACCAATAGAAACCGTGATTTAAACGCCTTAGCCACCAAAGATTTTGAACCGGCGTGGTGACCACAATCGCCGCCGTGGATCTCGCGAAAATTTCACAGCCTTCTTCAGGAGATACACAACGTTGAAACGCCCACATCACGCTGCAATGATGTAACTCTCCATTGATGATAGTCATGGACTTGGACCGCGGATTATCTGCACGGCCAATGTCTCATCCTCTCAGTAACTTCGCCCGGTTCATATCGCCCGGATAGGGAACCGTCCAATCCGGGATAACATGAAGAGCCGCCACCAACTAAGCTTCCGGATCAGGAACAGCCAAATCCTCTTCACCAGGGAGCTTGACGGACGGGTTATGCAGAACATCCAAGAAGACATTAGGTGGAACCGGTTTATGTTGAGAACCCAGGTGGCTTAAAGCGTCCACCGCTTCGTTCTTCCGCCAGTCCACATGATCCACCTGATAACCTTTAAAGTGACCTGCAACAATATCCACCTCACGACGATATGCTGCCATGAGTGGATCCTTGGAATCCCAAGATCCAGACACCTGTTGAGCTACCAGGTCCGAGTCACCGAAGCACTTAACTCGGCTTAGATTCATCTCCTTAGCCATCCGAAGACCATGGAGTAAAGCCTCATACTCAGCTGCATTGTTAGTGCAAGGGAACATTAAACGGAGAACATAACAAAATTTATCACCTCGTGGGGAAGTTAATACGACTCCAGCCCCTGAGCCCTCCAATTGCCTGGACCCATCAAAATGAATAGTCCAATAAGTGTGATCCGGCTTCTCTTCAAGCGCTTGTAGTTCTGTCCAATCGTTGATGAAATCCACAAGTGCTTGAGATTTGATTGCCGTACGGGCTATATATTTCAACCCGTGAGGTCCGAGCTCGATAGCCCACTTAGCAATCCGACCAGTTGCTTCTGGATTATATCTCCTAAAGGAGCAGAGCTGACCACCGTGATGGGATGTCCTTGGAAATATTGCTTGAGCTTCCGGCTTGCCATGAAAACTCCATACACCAACTTCTGCCGGTGCAGGTACCTTTGCTTGGACTCAATAAGTACCTCACTGATATAACAAACCGGACGCTGAACCAGATACTCCTTTCCTGCCTCCTTACGCTCCACCACAATAGCCACGCTAACATCCCGAGCATTAGCTGCCACATATAGTAACAATGGCTCCCTGTGTGACGCCCGGGTAATCAAGCTACAGTAACCCTCTGGTAATAAAAACAAAACAAAACAAAACAAAAGAAGCACCCACCCCCGCTTGTTGGGCTGGCCCAGCTAGCCAACCAACCACTTTCGCCTCGGCCTCTGAGGCCACCTCCCCCGAACCCTAACCCTCACCCGATCCCCACTCCCCCCCCCCACTCTCCCCTCACTCCCTCGATCCAAATCGGGATCGAGGCGACCACGCCCCCGACCCCGACGACATCGCCCCGACGCACGTCGCCGTCCTCGGCGCCCCCCCCCCACCGGAGCACCACCCCCATCGCCCTGCTGTCTCGCCGTCCCGCTACCCCATCGGTCGCCCCCGACGCCGCCGCCGGTTCCCGTCACCACCACGCCGGCGCCCCCAATCCGCCTGGACCTCGTCGGACCTCCCTCGCTGGCCTACTTCCCCTCCGCCGCCGTCCTCGTCATCATCCTCGCCCCCCGTTGCCCCTGACCCTACATCTACCACGGGAGCACCCCCTCCTCCTCTCACGGTCACCAAGACGCGCCGCGCCGGCCCGCCTTGATCACCGTCGCGCCCTCGTCGCGATCGTCCACGACCATCGATGCACCCCTATCGCCCTTGGCCCAGCAGCGCCGCGCCGCGCCCTTCGCGCCGATGCCGCGCCGACCGCCATTGCCCCGCTTGCCGCTCGCCGTGCCTACCTCCGGCCGCCGGCGCCCGTTGCCGCACCGCCCTGCTCCGGCCCGTTGTGGCCGGCGCCCCCCCTCCCCTGGTGGGCTCTAGCGTGCGGGCACCCCTTCGCCCGCACCCGTTAGCCCCCACCCACTAAGGCCCCTAGGGCCAATGACATGTGGGGCCTACGCCCAGAACGAAATTAAAAAAAAGAATCAAGAAAATAAATTAATAAATAATAATTAAAATTAATTAAAATATTAATTAATTAACTAAAGGATTAATTAACTTAATTAAACCTGATTAGATTAGCCTAATCACATAGCTTAGTTAATTAATCTGTTAGGTTAGTTGACAGTCAATGACATGCGGGACCCACAGGTCAGGTTGACCAGGTCAATGGTCAACATTGACTGCTGACATCACTCTGATGTCATGCTGACATCATCATTTACTATTCTGGATAACGTTGGATTTAAATAATTAATTAAATTCTAGAAATTAATAAAATCTTTAGAAAATCATATCTTTTAATCCGTAACTCGGATTAAAATATTTTCAACATGAAAGTTGCTCAGAACAACGAGACGAATCCGGATACCCAGCCCGTTCATCCGCCACGCGTCCCTAGCATAGTGAACCTGCAACATTTCACCTCCGGCTCCTCTGCCCGAAAACACGAAACACCGGGGATACTTTCCCGGATGTTTCCCCCCTTCACCGGTATCACCTCATACCGCGTTAGAACACGTCTAGCTCTGCTTGTTGTCCTGTTATGCACTTGCTTGCTATGTATTTACTGTTTCTCCCCCCCCTCTTCTCTCCTGTAGACCCCGTGACGATGCTGATGCCCCTGTGGTCGACTACATCACCGTGACCCCTCTCTCTTGCCGAGCTTCCAGTGCAAGCCCCCCTTTGATCACCAGATATCGCCTACTCTTCTCTATCTGCTTGCATTAGAATAGTGTAGTATGTTCTTGCTTTCGATTAATCCTATCTTCTGCATAGCCTGTCCTTGCTACTCATTGTTACCTTTACACCTATCCCTCTTGCTTAGTATAGGATGCTAGTGTTTAATCAATGGCCCTACATTCTTGTCAAAATGCGCCATGCTATACTCTTTGGGCTGTGATCACTTGGGAGGTGATCACGGGCATATACTATATACTTTACACTATTACATTACATGTGATCTTGTTAGGAGATGGAAATTTGAAAGGACAGGTGGCTCCATCCCTGTAGAGGTGGGCCTGGGTTCCCGACGGCTCCCGACTGTTACTTTATGGCGGAGCGACACGGCAGGTTGAGACCACCTAGGAGAGAGGTGGGCCTGGCCCTGCTCGGCGTTCGCGGATACTTAACTCGCTTAACGAGATCTTGGTATTTGATCTGAGTCTGGCCATTTTGTCTATACGCAATAACCATCTACGCAGGGAGTAGTTATGGATATCCCGGCGTCGTGGTATCGGCCGGCACTTGCCGTGACGTCCCGAGTGGCCGAGTGGCGCGGATTGGACCGAACGCTTGTAGGCTAGGTGCGCTTCCACAGACGTCGCAACGTCTTGGTGTGCTAAGGCGATGGGCCCAGAACCCGCGGCGCTTAGGTTTAGACCGGCGTCTTGACCTCTCTGTTGAGCCTAGGTGGGGCTGCGGCGTGTTGATCTTCGCGGCCGGGCATGACCCGAGAAAAGTGTGTCCGCCAAATGGGATCAAGCGTGTTGGGTTATGTGGTGCACCCTGCAGGAAGTTAATCTATTCGAATAGCCGTGATCTTGATAGCAGGACGACTTGGAGTTGTACCTTGACCTTATGACAACTAGAACCAGATACTTAATAAAACACACCCTTTCAAGTGCGGATACAACCCGGTGGTCGCTCTCTCTCGGGGTTACGAGGAGGGATCGCGGGTAGGATTATTGCTATGTGATGCTACTTGGAGGACTTGATCTACTCTCTTCTACATCCGCAAGGCGGAGGCTGCCCGAGCGTAGTCTTTGACAGGATTAGTTATCCCCTCTTATTCTAGCATTCTGCGATTCAGTCCCACCGATATGGCCCTTTACACATATATCCATGCATATGTAGTGTAGCTCCTTGCTTGCAGTACTTTGGATGAGTACTCACGGTTGCCTTGTTCCCCTTTTCCCCTATCTCTACTCGATTGTTGCGACCAGACGATGGAGCCCAGAGGCGACGCCACCGTCGATGGCGACTACTACACCGGAGGTGCCTACTACTACGTGCAGCCAGCAGACGATGACACAGAGTAGTTTAGGAGGATCCCAGCGGAGGCTGCGCCTCTTCGATCTGTATCCCGGTTTGTGCTAGCCTTCTTAAGGCAAACTGGTTTAACTTATGTCCGTACTCGAGATATTGTTGCTTCCGTGACTTCGTCTATGATCGAGCACTTGTAATTCGAGCCCTCGAGGCCTGGCTTGTATTATGATGCTTGTATGACTTATTTATGTTTTAGAGTTGTGTTGTGATATCTTCCGTGAGTCCTCGATCTTGATCGTACACATTTGCGTGCATGATTAGTGTACGATTGAATCGAGGCATCCTGAGTTGGTATCGAGCCCATTGCCTCAGGAATCCCCTTCGACACTCCTTGGCCGAAGTTGAGTCTAGACTTTACAAAACTTTTACTAACATGGCTGTGCATCCCATGGGCCCACGTCGCCATTGGGTGGTATTAGGATCTTTTACTCCTCGACCTTTACTCTAGGATTCTAAACGCTCTTCTATTCGGGTTAAACGATTTTTACTAAAATCTAACTTTAGGTTCTCGAAAATACTTTCTACCGGAGAGGCCCTTCAGTCCGGATGATCACCGACTGCACCAGAAGATTTCGGAGATACTCTTTGATATTCTCTCGAGACTTTGTGCCCATCACTTTTGCTATTCCGGACCACCGATAAATCCGTATGGAAAACTACTTACACTTGCCATTCATACGATCATCCCCCATTGATCTTGTTATTACAAGATACCCCGAAGTTTTCTCTATTGTTCCGAGAATACTTTGTGCCTACTGCCTTGCAGTTCTTTGCCACATGAATACCCCTTCAAATAAATACTAGCACTTGTCGAGTATCCGCTCATCCCCGGTTGTTCATGTGTTTCACAAAAGTCTTCAAAATAATATTCGATCTTCCGAAAATCCTCTGGGGCCTTTGGCTCTTGAAATTCTTGCTTGCTTGTATTATGGTTAATCCCATAAGTCTTGTAGTCATATTGACATTCCTTGTCATTATCATTTTGAGTCTGTTGACTCAATATATTTGCGAATACACGCAATCATCATTGATCCTTATAAATTACTTTTCCGGCTGAGCTGCCATTCTTTCAACTGGAATTGGTTCTCGACCAATCCAATTGTCGTTGATTGTACCCTAAGGCTATTCAACTTATCCACCCCTAATCAGAGCATTGCTTCTGGTCCCTTGAATTGGAAATCATAATTCCTTTGCATTTGAGATTTGAGTTAGTCAGTTGTTTCTATAATCTGATCTCCTTGCATTCTTCTTCCTCTAGTTAAGTACCGATGCTCACGTCAGACCCCTTGTGGACCATCAGGTCCATTGTTGGATTTTATCTGTCAGCATCCTTCATATTCAATAACTTTGTGAGACCTTCCCCTGACACATAATGCCTTTGGTAAATTGTATCCTCTGCTTTGTCAACCATGCTCTACCTCCGAGCTTGAGTTATTTACCCCTGAAGTTGATGGTATACGTTCCTAAGATGCCTTGATGGGTAGAACCTATGCCCTCCTTAATATGTGTGAACTCGAAATTTTTCACGAGTCATACTCTTCCAGTGTTTTGCTAGATAAAGTTTAAACATTACAAGTTCTCCGAAAAATGAGAAGTGAATGGAAGGTTATGCATTGAGGAAGTGGGAGTCGACCTTGAACTTTGTGTTCATGCCCATGGACACGATGTAGATCCTATCATGGAAACTTCTTGTAATAATAACTATTTTCTTGATAAATATCATCTGGTATCTGTGAATTGATCCTTCACAACCGTGGTTCCGACCATGTTTGCTCTCCCTTGATTCTATTTCTCAGACAAGTTAGAGTACTTGTCTTCTGCAGAGCATTACCCCGGTCCAACCTCTACTTTGATCTGTCGTTGAGTATTAACCCCTGGTATCTCGAGATTATCATGGAACTGCATAACTTCTTATGAGTTCTTCATCAAGTGCTACCTTCCCACTGATTCCAATTTTTCACGGGCTCTGAGTTATTAAACACTCAAAGACACCGATAACTGAACCGAGTCCGCACTACAGTTCAACAACTCTCAAGTAAGCTTCTATAAGTACGAATTTGTACCTGATCACGCCATTCCTAGCCTGTTTGGCTATGTCATTGTCTTGATGATTTCAAACTGTGCTACCTGGTCCTTATTCCGGGAGCACCCGGTTTGACGATGAGCTAAGCTTACGTCGATCTTCCTCGTCATACCATTTCTCCTTGACCAACAAACTTGATTTCGAGTTTGTGTCGTACCCATGGTTTCAATAACCTTTTGCTTCATCATTCCTTTGACTTGATGTCATCGCCAATTGATTACATCTTCATGAATTCTCTCGACAAATTGTCGTGGTCATCATCAACATTTTGACTCCTCCTAGGTTCCCAATGGAAGTCATGATGAGAAATACCATCCTTGCCCTCGATGATTTGTGTTATCATCGACGACATTCTTGCATTTCCGCAACACAAAACTTGATCTAGTTTTGCGTTGTAACTTGAGTTCCTTTCTATCCAACTTATGTTATGATTCTACATGGAGTATTACCATCTTTGATGTCAAGAATGTTGTGAGGATTGCTCCACCTCTTAAGAAATTCTTGGTATAGTGATACTTCTCACCATCACATTCTTTCTTGGTCCTGATTCCAACCGGGGTACCAACAAGTGAACGGTGCTGTTTGGATTCTGCCCTTCTAGCAACACTATTGCTTTGAAGTTAATTGTCGGCCGTACATTCTTGGACTATTGATTATTGAATCACCATTCTGAGATTGGTCGTACAACCCAACCCATATTTCGGGCGCACCTTTCAACCAATGTTTAATTGTGCAAGTTTTCCTCGAGCATACATCATTATACCATTTGATCTGACAAATGTTATCTCCTTATTCACATAAGTGTGGAAATCCATCTTTTGAAAATCTCAATGAATTGTCACCGAGTTAATTGACCACCTCCTCATCCTCTCCTTGGTTTAATGATGAACTCATGATTGAACTTGCTTCCATAGTTTATTCGAGAAGCTTGCAACTCCATCACGTCAATTTGTGTTGCACCTTTTCTTCTCAGGCATCCTGAGTCTGAGGTATCCTGACACCAATCAGATCTGAATCTCGGTCAGATATGATGGTTGGAACATATTTCTAGGAGTTATAACACCTTTACATGACCCGGTAAGGTGGTTCCTTTGCTTAGCACCCCTGGCCTGAGGCCCTATTGTTATAGATTCCTTCTCAGCAAGGTTATCCTTTCTTCCATGAGGAAATTGTAAGACTTATTCTATAAGTTGTTCCTGATGGATCCTTTGTGTTTCCAAAGTCGATCTTTACCCAATGACCATGTCAATGCTATCTCGAAGCATGTCGTGGTACTCCGATTTTCAATAAGAACATTCGAAGCCCAATGCTAAATGTTTCTTGCTCAATTATCCAAACACCATTGTATGGGTAATGTCATGAAAATTCTCTCCCCTTACCTAAAGGGTTTTCTACATTATCTCTTGTCGTGGATATCATGCTCTGTTTGTCTTTGAGAAGAATATACCCCTGAAATATGTGTTTAAACACATTTTTCCTTTCCATTGTTCTGTTTAAACCTGATAATCACTTTCCTTTCCATTGGTTTGTTTAAACCTTCTTGTGATTTATATAATAAAAGCAGTAATATCCCCTGCTTATGTAAACACCTCGTTGTACCACTCTGTCAGTAAGACCATGTTACTATTGTTGCTGACATTCCGGTAGCCACCGATGGACGAGAACCTTGCCTATTGGTCCGCCTCGTTCAAGGAGCAGGAAAATGGTTCTCTTCGTCCCTCGCCCTTGGTACTGATGTTGTGGCCGACATAACTGATAGGCTATCCTCTGACATACCTTGCTTGCATGATCACGCAAGACGTCTCCGCCCTTCCTACTTTAACCCACATGGTGGGCCCATAACCCACAGGTCCACTGGATCGAAACCTGACTTTCCTGTACCACCCCCATGTTCCCAAAGTTATTCCTCGCGCGTGACCTCGTAAGTAATTCACGAGCCACCTCCCGAGAGATCATAAACTCTGGTATCGGACACCATACTTATTTCCGTTGATCTCAACCCCTTTCACACTTTGTTTCGGGCCTCGAACGATTGCACGCCCGCTTGGAACTTCCCATGATACCTCTTTATTTTGCTCGATATTTTCTTAAGTTTCAATTGAGAGTTACTTTCCGCCACCTTCCCGATGTTATCGACTAGATAGTCAACCTTCTTTGAGGTCCGTTCTTCCGAATACCCCCTTACTCGTCGTAAGTACGATGGAGATCCTGAAGAAAGGACGCCGACTTCATCATGATGACCTGAAGCGGAGAAATGAAGACATCAATGTACTGGACCGGTCTCTTCGAGAAGAGCAAGCCAGAATGAGAAGACCCGCTAGATTCGTTACCAAACCTTCCCCCCTTTCACTACCTCTTAAATCTCGGGACGAGATTTCTTGTAGTGGAGGAGAATTGTGACGCCCGGGTAATCAAGCTACAGTAACCCTCTGGTAATGATGCCATGTCACCACGATTACCGTTGTTAATCTCGTGTTAGTTCGAAACCGTTTCAAATTCAAATTCAAAATCTAGTCAAACGGTAAAAGTTTTGAGAAAGTCAAATCTAAAATGTTCAAGGTGTAGCAAATAAATCATAGATGATTATGGTGGTGGATCCAAATTAACATACAATGTTTAAGTGCATTAGATAATAGGACGATCATTTGAAACAATAATTTAAACGCGTCTCTTAAATAATTAAATTATTAAAACTACTTCTTATAACTACAAGAATAATTGTGGCAGTGGTATAAATACTATTAGTAATTTAGGTGCAAACTATATGTTTTACAAAACTAAAACAATTAGGGTAATAAAATTAAAACAAAAAAATAAAAATAAAAACAAAACAAAAGAAGCACCCCATGTTGGGCCAACCGGCCCGACTAGCCACTGGCCCGGCCCAGCCGGCCACTCCATCTCGGCCTCACGAGGCCACCTCCCGAACCCTAACCTCACCCGATCCCTACTCCCCCACTCTCCCTCACTCCCTCGATCCAAATAGGGATCGAGGCGACCACCTCCCGACCCGGCGACGCCATCGCCCGGCCTTGCGTCACGTCCTCAGTGCCCCACCGAGCACCACCCCCATCGCCTATTTGTCTCGCCGTCCCGCTACCCCATCGGTGCGCCCCGATGCCATCGCCGAGTTCCGTCGCCTGCCTTGGCGCCCCCAATCCGCTTTGGACCTCGCCCGGACTGCTTCCTCCGCCGTCGTCCCGTCATCTTCCTCGCCCCCCGTTGCCCCTGACCCTACATCTACCTCGTGAGCACCCCCTCCTCCTCTCACGGTCGCCGCGCCTTTGGCGCCCGCCCGATCACCGTCGCCCTCGTCATGATCGTCGCTGACCGTCGATGCACCCCCCTATCGCCCTTGGCCTTGGCAGCAGCCGGCGCCACGCCGATGCGCCGTCCGCCATTACCCGCTTTGCCGCTCGCCGTGCCTACCTCCGACGCCGGCGCTGGTTGCTTCCCGCCTGCTCCGGCCCGTTGTGGCCGGCGCCCCCCTCCCCTGGTGGGCTCTAGCGTGCGGGCACCCCTTCGCCCGCACCCGTTAGCCCCCACCCACTAAGGCCCCTAGGGCCAATGACATGTGGGGCCTACGCCCAGAACGAAATTAAAAAAAAAGAATTAAGAAAATAAATTAATAAATAATAATTAAAATTAATTAAAATATTAATTAATTAACTAAAGGATTAATTAACTTAATTAAACCTGATTAGATTAGCCTAATCACATAGCTTAGTTAATTAATTTGTTACGTTAGTTGACAGTCAATGACATGCGGGACCCACAGGTCAGGTTGACCAGGTCAATAGTCAACGTTGACTGCTGACATCACTCTGATGTCATGCTGACGTCATCATTTACTATTCTGGATAATGTTGGATTTAAATAATTAATTAAATTCTAGAAATTAATAAAGTCTTTAGAAAATCATATCTTTTAATCCGTAACTCGGATTAAAATATTTTCAACATGAAAGTTGCTCAGAACGACAAGACGAATCTGGATACGCAACCCGTTCATCTGCCACGCGTCCCTAGCATAGTGAACCTGCAACATTTCACCTCTGGCTCCTCTGCCCGAAAACACGAAACACCGGGGATACTTTCCCGGATGTTTCCCCCCTTCACCGGTATCACCTCATACCGCGTTAGAACACGTCTAGCTCTGCCTGTTGTCCTGTTATGCACTTGCTTGCTATGTATTTACTATTTCTCCCCCCTCTTCTCTTCGGTAGACCACTGTGGCGATCTTTGATGCCCCGTGGTCGACTCACGCCACCGACGACCCTCTCTCTTGCCCGAGCTTCGGGCAAGCCCCCTTTGATCACCATATATCGCCTACTCTTCTCTATACCGCTTGCATTAGAATAGTGTAGCATGTTACCGCTTTCGATTAATCCTATCTTCTTTGCATAGCTTTGTACTTGCTACTCTTGTTGTTACCTTTACCGCTATCCTCTTGCTTAGTATAGGATGCTAGTGCTTCATCGATGGCCCTACATTCTTGTCCGTCTGCCATGCTATACTCTTTGGGCTGTGATCACTTGGAGGTGATCACGGGCATATAGTATATACTTTACACTATTACATTACTCGTGATCTTTGCTCGGAGATGAAATTTGAAAGGACGGTGGCTCCATCCCGGTAGAGGTGGGCCCGGGTTCCCGGCTTGACCCCATTGTTACTTTATGGCGGAGGCGACAGGCAGGTTGAGACCACCTAGGAGAGAGGTGGGCTGGCCTCGTCGGCGTTCGCGGATACTTAACACGCTTAACGAGATCTTGGTATTTGATCCGAGTCGGCCATTTGGTCTATACGCACTAACCATCTACGCGGGAGTAGTTATGGGTATCCCGACGTCGTGGTATCACCGGCACTTCGTGACGTCGGCGGCCGAGTGGCGCGCGGATTGGACTGGAACGCTCAGAGGCTAGGTGCGCTTCGATCAGCGTCACATAGCGTCTTGCAGGTGTGCTAAGAGGCGATGGGCCTGCACCTGTGGTGCTTAGGTTTAGACCGGCGTCTTGACCTCTGTTGAGCCTAGGTGGGGCTACGACGTGTTGATCTTCCGACGGGCATGACCCGAAAAGTGTGTCCGCCAAATGGGACCAAGCGTGTTGGGTTATGTGGTGCACCCTGCAGGGAAGTTAATCTATTGAATAGTCGTGATCTTGATGTGAGGCGACTTGGAGTTGTACCTTGACCTTATGACAACTAGAACCGGATACTTAATAAAACACACCCTTTCAAGTGCGGATACAACCCGGTGGTCGCTCTCTCGGGGGTTACGAGGAGGGATCGCGGGTAGGATTATTGCTATGCGATGCTACTTGGAGGACTTGATCTACTCTCTTCTACATCTTTGCAAAGGCGGAGGCTGCCGAAGCGTAGTCTTTGACAGGATTAGCTATCCCCTCTTATTACGGCATTCTGCAGTTCAGTCCACCGATATGGCCCTTTACACATATATCCATGCATATGTAGTGTAGCTCCTTGCTTATGTAGTACTTTGGATGAGTACTCACGGTTGCCTTGTTCCCCCTTTTCCCCCTATCTCTACTCGATTGCTGCGACCAGACGATGGAGCCCAGGAGCCAGACGCCACCGTCGATGATGACTACTACACCGGAGGTGCCTACTATTACGTGCAGCCCGCGGACGACGACCTGGAGTAGTTTAGGAGGATCCCAGGCAGGAGGCATGCGCCTCTTTCGATCTGTATCCCAGTTTGTGCTAGCCTTCTTAAGGCAAACTGGTTTAACTTATGTCTGTACTCAGATATTGTTGCTTCCGTTGACTCGTCTATGATCGAGCACTTGTAATTCGAGCCCTCAAGGCCCCTGGCTTGTATTATGATGCTTGTATGACTTATTTATGTTTTAGAGTTGTGTTGTGATATCTTCCCGTGAGTCCCTGATCTTGATCGTACACATTTGCGTGCATGATTAGTGTACGATTGAATCGGGGGCATCACACCCTGTCAACCGGAGCAGCAAGAACCGGCGGGTTAGCTAGCTGCCGCTTTAAATCCTCAAACGCTTCATCCGCGGCAGAGCTCCAGACGAAGTTATCCGTTTTCTTCAGCATCTGATATAAAGGAATGGCCTTTTCGCCAAATTGGCTGATAAACCGGCTCAACGCGGCAATCTGGCCTGCCAAGCGTTGAACGTCATTGATACACTTCGGTTTATCCAAGGAGGTGATAGCCTTGATCTTTTGTGGATTAGCTTCAATGCCCCTGTTAGACACCCAAAAAGCCCAAGAGCTTGCCTGCCGGTACACCAAAAACGCACTTGGCTGGATTAAGCATCATCTTGTAAACCCGCAGGTTATCAAAGGTTTCCTTCAAGTCATCAATCAATGTTTCCTTCTTCCTTGATTTTACCACAATATCATCCACATAGGTGTGAACATTGCGGCCGATTTGTTTGTGGAGGCAATTCTGCACACACCGTTGATAAGTCGCCTGGGCACTCTTGAGCCCAAAGGGCATGGACACATAGCAGAATGCTCCAAAAGGAGTTATGAAGGCTGTCTTCTCCTGGTCCTTAACTACCATCTTGATCTGATGATAACCAGAATATGCATCCAAAATGCTCAAACGCTCGCAACCCGCCGTAGCATCAATAATTTGATCAATACGGGGGAGAGCAAAAGGATCTGCTGGAAAAGCTTTGTTGAGATCTGTGTAGTCCACACACATACGCCATGTGTTGTTCTTCTTAAGGACCAGCACCGAACTAGCCAACCATTCAGGATGCAAAACTTCAACGATAAATCCAGCCGCTAAGAGCCTGGCCACTTCTTCTCCAATAGCTTTGTGTCTTTCTTCATTAAACCGGTGGAAAAACTGCATGACCGGTTTATACTTAGGATCAACATTAAGTGTGTGCTCAGCGAGTTCTCTCGGTACACCTGGCATGTCAGAAGGCTTCCATGCAAAGATGTCCCGATTCTCACGGATGAACTCAATGAGCGCGCTTTCCTATTTTGGATCAAGTTAAGGCGATCTTTGAATCGCTTGGACGAATCACCAGGTACGAAGTCAACAAGCTTAGTCTCATCAGCTGATTTAAACTTCAGGGCCGGATCATGCTCGATAGTTGGCTTGTTCAACGAAGTCATATCTGCCGGATCAACATTGTCCTTGTAAAACTTCAATTCTTATGTGGCACAAACCGACTCGGCATACGCCGCATCACCTTCTTCACACTCCAGAGCAATCTTGCGGCTCCCATGAGTTCCCTTATGACCCGGCATCTTGAGCTGCAGATAGACATAGCAAGGCCATGCCATAAATTTAGCATAAGTCGGCCGTCCAAACAGGGCGTGATACGGACTTCTGATTTTCACCACTTCAAAGGTCAAAGTTTCTGATCTCGAGTCATGCTCGTCCCCAAAAGCCACCTCCAGAGCTATCTCACCAATAGGATACACCGATTTACCAAGCACCACACCACGGAACACCGTATTGGATGGTTTAAGATTTTTATCTGTTAACCCCATGCGACGGAAAGTTTCATAGTAAAGGGTATTGATACTGCTTCCTCCATCCATGAGTACCTTGGTGAACTTATAACCTCGCACCTGAGGTGCCACCACCAATGCCAGATAACCGGGATTGTCAACCCGGGGTGGGTGATCTTCTCTGCTCCACACAATCGGTTGCTCAGACCAGCGTAGGTAACGGGGCACCACCGGTTCAACGGAGTTCACTGCCCTCTTATGAAGCTTTTGGTCATGCTTGTCTAAGCTAGTGGTGGAAACATGATACTGCCCACTATTCAACTGCTTTGGGTTGCTCTGGTAACCCGATTCTTGCTTCTTCTTCTTGATTGCCCTGATGATTGTATCCACCTTGGTTGCCCTGATTACCTTGATTGTTATGTCCGCCCTGATTACCATGGAAGCCTGAACAGGAATTTCCTCCACCATAACCCGGCCCATGAGATCCAGGGCCTGAACCGCCACCTGGTCCGTGATCATACCGGAAAGCATTAGAATTTTTGAACTCTTGCATGATGTAGCAGTCCTTCCAGAGGTGTGTGGCCGGCATCTCCTTCGTCCCATGTTTCGGGCAGGGCTGGTTCAATAGGTAAAATAGGCGGTCCGGGTTAGGACTAGGTGCTCCACCGCGATGGGGCGGTTTACCCTTGCCCCGTTGGCCCTTGTCCTGTGTGCTGGTATTAGCCACAAAGTCCAAGCTGTGATCCGCTTTACGTTTCCCGCCTTTTCCATGACCCGCCGGGTTGTGGTGCTGCCCCTTGGTCTTGCTGCTCTTTTTTCCCTTGCCTGTCTTATCATCATCAGAATCGGGATCCTTGGTACTATCAGAGTCGGCATACTTCACTAAAGCGGCCATGAGGGTTCCCATATCATTGCAATGGCATTTCAGCTGTCCCAACTTCAACTTCAGAGGTTCAAACCAGCAATTGCCTTCCAAGGTCAGAACTGCAGTATCAGCATTGATGCGGTCTGATGAATGCAAAATTTCCTAAACCCGGCGCACCCATCGGGTTGTTGACTCTCCTTCCTCCTGGACACAGGCAGCTAAGTCCACAATCGACATAGGCTGCTTACATGTATCCTTGAAATTCTGGATAAACCGGGCTCTCAACTCGGCCCATGATCTAATAGAGTTAGCCGGTAGGCTCTTTAACCAAGTACGGGTCGTCCCTTCTGGCATCATGGTGAAGTACTTCGCACACGCCGCATCATGCACGTCTAGCATCTCCATGGCCATCTCATAGCTTTCAACCCATATCTCTGGAGATAAATCAGCGGTGTAATTCGGCACTTTACGCGGGCCCTTGAAATCCTTAGGCAAGCGCCCATTGCACAACGCTGGGACGAGACACGGCACCCCTAATGAACTAGAGGTAACTCCTGGCTCTACTGATGTGGTTGGACGAACCGGAGTAAGCTGACGAGCTTCATGCTGCGCCGCTAACTCGGCCTCCCTCCGTGCTCGAGCCCGGTCCACCACCTCCTGAGCATCACCAGCGCCCCCTGCCGGGTTGTTACCATGGGATGATTCACAGTTCCGCGCATTGCTTGACACGGCCGGTTCATCCATACGCCTGCTATAACTCCGGCTTGGAAGGGGGGTGGAATGAATTCGATCACGACTGTATGAATAAGCCTCCTTTTGAACCAAGGCTGTCCGAAGAAGCTCTTTAACCCGACGCGTCTCAACCGCCGCCGGAGAATTGCCGTCAATCAGGATAGCCTCCAGCCGTGAAGCGGCAGCTACAATATTGTCCATCGGAGTAGAGTAGTGGCCTAGCGGCGTTGGGACAGGCTGTGTTACAATGTTGTTCTGACGAGGCGGATCCATCAAACGGGGATGAACCGCCCCCCTGCTCCTGGTGCCTCCGCCCGGTTTGCTACCGGCGGATTACTGGTCCCCGCTCCTGGGTATTAAAGAGGTTCCTAGCGTCATAAACCGGAGGTAGGCGAGATCGGTGTCTCCTTTTCAAGACTTCGTGCGACGCATTCTGATCCAGCATGAGCCGGTAAGCTTGTGCATCCAAAGCGGCCCGCTCTGCGGCCATCCTGGTATCCTCAGCTGCCAAGTCGGCTTTGGCCTGAGTAATCTGATCCTTTACTTTCGCGATTTCTGCATTGTGGGCATCCTGATCCGCCGGGTTAGCCTCCGCCATCAGTGTTGCCAACGCATCAAATAAATCAGATAAAACCTGAGACGGCGGTCGCACAGGGCCTCCTGCCCCGGCCGCCGTCGCCGCTGCTGATCCGGAAATAATCGTTGCTGCAGTCGAAGAGTAGAGCACCGGCTGTGTACCGGCCATGAAGATTCCAACCCGGTTTGGTAGATTAGAGGGGTCCGGAATACTGTCGCCATCGGAACAGCCCCCAGTCCGGCCATCTTGTAACTGATATAACGACTTGGTCTCTCCAGGTGATGACTCGTCGCCGGAATAAACGATGGTCTCACCACCAGATTCCGATTTGTCCTCATATTCCCCTCCATGGATGACTCCCACGAAGGCACGCTTCACGACAGGGTTGACCCGGGCAGCTCTCGCACGCTGAGCCGTTTCGACGAGGTTGGTGCAGATGTCCGGCTCAGGGCCCGGTTCGCCAATCTTGCCAATGAAAACGTGTATGCCACCAAAGGGGACCCGGTACCCGTACTCGATTGAGCCGACCTCGGGGCCCCAGCCTGCATCGTTGATGTAGAGCTTGCCGCGACGACTCTTGGTCATCCGGCCCACAGCGTAACCATTGAGTCCTTCGAAGTTGCCCTCCAAGAACCTGAAACCATCGTGCGATAGCCCCACGGTGGGTGCCAACTGTCGTGGTTTTGTCACGGCAGATGTCCTTGTGAAAGGACTTAGTCGTGGAACCATCGCTACGGGTTAGCTTAAAGGGGTTAAAGCGGACAAGGGACACAAGAGATTTTTATACTAGTTCGGCCCCTTACGATGAAGGTAAAAGCCTATGTCTAGTTGTGATGGGATTGATGGGGTTTCGATGACCAGGGAGCGAATACGCTTTGCCTGATTCTCGAGTTGTTTTTCTGTTGTCCTGAACCGCCACCGGGTCGTCCCCTTATATACATGGGTTGACGCCCATCGGTTTACAGAGTCCCGTGGCCGGCTCGGTCTCCACTCTTTCTACCTTACAATGCAAGTTACGTATTAATGCCGGTTTATAGCTACAGGCCTTAAACCGGTTCTGGGCCCTGGGCCTTTACACAGCGTCACCGTCTGTCTTCATGGGATTCATGTATAATGGACTACTGATGAAGTTAACACGGCCTCTCCTGGCCGGTTTACACCCAGTAGTAATATCCCCAACACCATTGATGTATGGCTATCCTATGATGTTTGAGTAGATCCGTTTTGTCCCATGGGCTATTTAATGATCAAGATTTGTTTGAGTCGCATGTTTTATTATTGATGTTGTCCTATGGTGCTCTCCGTGTCGCGCAAGCGTGAGGGATTCTCGCTGTAGGGTTTGCAATATGTTCATGATTTGCTTATGGTGGGTGGCGTGAGTGACAGAAGCACAGACCCGAGTAAGTAGGTTCTTTGCGTATGGGATAAAGAGGACTTGATGCTTTAATGCTATGGTTGGGTTTTACCTTAATAATCTTTAGTAGTTGCGGATGCTTGCTAGAGTTCCAATCATAAGTGCATATGATCCAAGTAGAGAAAGTATGTTAGCTTATGCCTCTCCCTCAAATAAAACTGCAATAATGATTACCGGTCTAGCTATCGATTGCCTAGGGACAAATAACTTTCTCGTGACAAAAAGATCTCTACTAAAACTAACTTAGTTGTGTCTTTATCTAAACAGCCCCTAGCTTTTATTTACTCACTCTTTACTTTCTTGCTAGCCTATCCAACAACACCTATAAAGTACTTCTAGTTTCATACTTGTTTTAGGTAAAGCGAACGTCAAGCGTGCGTAGAGTTGTATCGGTGGTCGATAGAACTTGAGGGAATATTTGTTCTACCTTTAGCTCCTCGTTGGGTTCGACACTCTTACTTATCAAAAGAGGCTACAATTGATCCCCTATACTTGTGGGTTATCACCCTCATAGACCGAAAGCGAAAGTGTTAGGTTAACGCAGTTGATGTAGTCGAACGTCTTCACGATCCAACCAATCCAAGTACCGAACGTACGGCACCTCCGTGTTCAGCACACGTTCAGCTCAATGATGTCCCTCAAACTCTTGATCCAGTAGATGGTCGAGGGAGAGTTCCTTCAGCATGATGGCGTGGTGACAGTGAGGGTGATGTGATCTGCGCAGGGCTTCGCCTAAGCACTACGATGCTATGACCGGAGGAGTAAAATGTGGAGGGGGGGCACCACACACAACTAAGAGAACAATTGATGTGCCTTTAGGGTGCCCCCGCCCCGTATATAAAGGAGGGGAGAAGGAGGCCGGCGGCCAGGAGGGGCGCGCCATGGGGGGAGTCCTACTAGGACTCCTAGTCCTACTAGGATTCCCCCCCCCCCCCTCTTTTCCTTTCTCCGCCGGAGGGAAAAGGAAGGAGAGGGAGAGGGAAAGGGGGGCGTCACCCCCTTCCCCTAGTCCAATTCATACTGCCATGGGGGGGCGCGGCCACCCCTTGCGGCCCTCCTCTCTCTACACTAAGGCCCAATATTTCTCCCGGGGGGTTCCGCTAAACCCTCGGTACTCCGGTAAAATACCCGAATCACTCGGAGCCATTCTGATGTCCGAATACAACCTTCCAATATATGAATCTTTACCTCTCGACCATTTCGAGACTCCTCATCATGTCTGCGATCTCATCCGGGACTCAGAACAAACTTCGGTCACCAAAACACATAACTCATAATACAAATCATCATCAAACGTTAAGCGTGCGGACCCTACAGGTACGAGAACTATGTAGACATGACCGAGACACATCTCTGGTCAATAACCAATAGCGGAACCTGGATGCTCATATTGATTCCTACGTATTCTACGAAGATTTTTATCGGTCAAACCGCATAACAACATACATTATTCCCTTTGTCATCGGTATGTTACTTGCCTGAGATTCGACCATCGGTATCATCATACCTAGTTCAATCTCGTTACTGGCAAGTCTCTTTACTCGTTTCGTAATGCATCATCCCGCAACTAACTCATTAGTCACATTGCTTGCAAGGCTTATAGTGATGTGTTGTGACGCCCCCGATTCAATCATACACTAATCATACACGCAAACGTGTACGATCAAGATCAGGGACTCACGGGAAGATATCACAACACAACTCTAGACACAAATTAAAATAATACAAGCTTCATATTACAAGCCAGGGGCCTCAAGGGCTCGAATACAAGCTCGATACACAAGAGTCAACGGAAGCAACAATATCTGAGAACAGACATAAGTTAAACAAGGATGCCTTAAGAAGGCTAGCACAAAAGCAACACGATCGAAGAGGCAAGGCCTCCTGCCTGGGACCTCCTAACTACTCCTAGTCGTCGGCGGTCTCCATGTAGTAGTATCCGTCGCCCGTGGCATCTGGCTCCAAGGATCCACCATCTGGTTGCATCAATCAGAAAGAAGAAGGATGGGGGAAAAAGGGTAGCAAAGCAACCGTGAGTACTCATCCAAAGTACTCGCAAGCATCAGATATATACTAAGTATGCATTGGTATCAAATGGAAGGGTTGTATCTGTGGACTGAACTGCAGAATGCCAGAATAGAGAGGAAGGCCTAGCCTATCGAAGACTAGCATCTTCGAGTAGCTCCAAGCATCTTGCAGCATGTGGAAGAGTAAAGAATAGCAGTTTATAATTATCAAACATGTTGTAACATTAATGCCCAGAGATTCCTCCTCGACTCCCTACGAGAAAGCAATCTTGGAGCCACATATCTATCACATATCTCAAGTATCCATTTCTAGTTATATAAGATCCGGATACAAGTCTGAACGTCTGTTACCATGGACACGGTATTCGAATATATATCTTCCCTGCAGGGGTGCACCACGTTACCCAACACGCTTGATCACTCTGGTCGGACACACCTTTCTGGTGTCAATGCCCGGCCTCGGAAGATCAACACGTCGCAGACCTTCCTAGGCTCAGCAGAGAGGTCCCCGCCGATCTATATCCTAAGCACTCTGGGGTCTTGGGCCCATCGCCCGTTGCACTTCGGGTCGTTGCGAGCAGGGTGGATACCCGCACCGCCTCGGATGGCCAGCACGATCCGAACATGCCGTAGTGCTGAACTGGACGTCTGACAAAGCTTCGGCTGATACTGCGACGTCGAGGCCCATATCTATTCTCGCGTGGTGGTTAGTGCGTAAAGGCCAGAGGCCAATTCAGAACAAATACCCAAACATGTTAGTGCATTAACAATTAAAGTAGTGACGGCTGTCGGGACAAGTCCAGAGCTATCACCCCCTCTTGGGTGATACCGCTAAATAGCCAGCCGCCACCGTCACACCGCACGGGTGCTCTACGGGCCTGCCTGGCCTTCACAACGGTCTCAAGTAAAGTCAAGGTAACTGTGTGTCCAGACATCAAGGGGAAAACCCGAGGAATCACCCCCGGTGGATTCCACTCAATGTAATCATCAAGGTGAACGTAAGAGGGACCACCCTCGAGGTTCACACTTGAGGTGTTGCATGCCAGAGCCGTATCGGAATGGTGAAGGAGGAAATCACCCTCATTGACCATGACCGAATAGCTACACTACAGAGATCTCATTAGGAGTGATGTATGAGGTTCCAGCCTCGGCACTCGATGGTAACTCTGCAGAGTCAAGCAACAAAAGGGGCATGATGTGATGTGAGATGTCGAGCTCTGGTCGTCGATCACATTGATCGAGTCGTCAATGAAGAAGCAGGGGCAACAAGGACAAAGGTGGGGGTCACTGATGGATCACTAACCAACCTATACTAAGCGGTTTAGGATAAGCAGGTAAGGTATAATGAGCAGGTTACAAAAGCAGGCTATGCATCAGAATAGGAGCAATCAATTACAGTAGCAAAATCTATTGCAAGCATGAGAGAATGAAATGGGCGATATCAGGATGATCAAAGAGGGGCTTGCTGGAAGCTACCGAAAGGGAAGAAGAATTAAATCGTCGACGTAGTCGATCACAGGGGCATCAGCATCAGTCTCGGGTCTACCAGAGAGAAGAGGGGGAAGAAACAGTAAATATAATGCAAACATATGCAACACAGATGCATGATGGCGGTAACACGTAGGGCTAGGGGTGTTCTAACGTGGTGCTACACGATATCGATGAAGAGGGAAAACATCCGGGAAAGTTTTCCCGAAGTTTGGTAATTTCGGACAAACGAACCGGAGGGGAAAAGTTTGTTGTTAGCTATGCTAGGGGAATGTGACTGATGAACGGAGAGCGTATTCCGATTCGTCATATTTTTCTGAGCAACTTTCATGTATAAAACTTTTTCATCCGAGTTATGGATTATTTTTTATGATTTTCTAAAGTTTTAGAAATATTCTGAAATTATTAATAATTTAAAAATAAATGCTAAAATGCTAGATGCACCTAGCACAAGGTACACAGAACTGTACCAGTGGCTGACAGGTGGGCCAGGGGGTCCCAGTTGACCAGTCAAACGCTGACTAGTCAACAGGGGGTGGGCCCCCCCCCTTTCATGCATTGATTAGCCTAGCCTAACAGTTTAGTTAACTAAACTAGTGATTAGGCTAATTAATCCCAAGTTAATTAAGCTAATTAACTATTTAATTAATTAATTAACTAATTATTTTATTTCTATTTGTTTTATTTTTATTTTTTAAAGGGAGCGTGGGGCCCCAACGCCGGTGGCTAGGGGCCTAAACAGTGACGATTCTGGCGTGTGGGTGCGGGGCGCACCCAGGCGCCCATCACGCGGGGGGAAGGCGAGGCCGGCCGGTCGGGACTGTTCCTGGTGGCGGCGAGGCCACGGCGGGGCGGCGCGAGCGGGCCGCGAGGCGAACCCTGGCACGGTGGGCGGAGCGACGGCCGGCGATGGGGCAGCGGCGGCAGCAGCTCGGCGAGGGATGACAAGCGCCGTCTTGTGAGCGGCGTCGGTGGCGACGGCGAGGTGGGGAGCGGCGTTAGGCGGCATGGCCCGCAGGCGTGGGTGGTCCGGGCCGTGGCGGCAGCAGCGGCAAGGAGCGAGCAAAGAAGAAGCAGCGGAGAAGACGAGAGGAAACGGCAGCGGTGGCGGCGCCGGCGCGTTGACAATGACAACGTCAGCGCCACTCTGAGCGTCGAGGCGGCGGCGGCAGGTCGAGCAGCGGCGTAAGCGGGACAGCCAGCGGCGATGGCGGAGGCGGTGGCAACAGCGGCGTCGCGGTGCTACGGCAACGACATTAGGCAACACAGGCAAGCGGCTAGCAGTAGATGCAGTAGCAGCGGCGGAGCTGCGCGAGCTAAGCAGCGTGGCGGAGGCGGGGCGAAGCGTCGCGGCGAAGTGGCGGCGATGTGGGACGCGAGCGGCAAAACGCAGCGTCTGTATGATGGGCCTGTGATGGCGCCGGAGTAAGCGAGGGCAGCGGCGAGGCCTTGATCAGCGGCGGCGGGCGGCCTCGAGCTCGGGCTTGTCGACGGTGAGAGATCTTCGGCCGGAGCAAAGATCGGCAATCGGCAGGGCGCTCTACGGATCAAAGGAAAGAGGGGAGGGCACACGTCGAGTAGCTCACCGTGGAGCACAAGATGGCTCGGTGTGCGGCTTATTAGCAGCAGAGCAGGGGATCGAGGCGATGAGGTTCCGGTGGCCGCGGGCGTTGACGGAGACGACGAGGCCGCTGCGCTGCTCCCCGATACGAAGCAGAGCACCAGCTTGACGGAGACGAGGGCCCCGGAGCTCGTGGCCAGGACGCGGGGACGATTCGATGCTGGTGGCCATGGCTATGGCAAGGGCACGGCCATGACAGCGCTCGGGAGCTGCGGATCTGGAGGGGGAGCGCGAGGGTAGAGGGGTTAGGGTTCGGTGATGCGAGGGAGGCGACGGGGTAGGTCTTATAACCGTCGAGGTCGCCGAGATAGTCGTCGGATGGTCGCCACGGCAATGGCAGGGGCCGGGGCGGCCATCGGTGCTGTCCACGCCTCCTCTGTGAACAGAGGAGGGGGGAACGGGGGCGCAATGGGCCGGCCTGGTGGGATGAGTTGCTTTGGCCGACTGGGCCAAGTGGCCCGCGGGGATTTCCTTTTTGATTTTAATTTTTTTGTTTGTGTTCTGTTTTCTTTTTATGTTTTTGTATTTTCTTTTAACAATAACCACTACTAGGAAAAGGCTAATTAGTGGCGCACATATTTTTGCCATTAATGGCACACTATAGGTGCGCCACTATTACCACGCCACTAGTAACAAATAGTAAAGGCGCACCTATAGTGCGCCATTACTAACAAATTTTTTTCAAATTTTTTTCAGATTTTTTTTTTCAGATTTTTTTTTCATTTTTTTTTGCAAAAAAAAATCAATTTTTTTCGTTTTTTTTTCTTAACCTCAGGTCACTATGGCTTAATCTCAGGTCAATATGCTTAATCTCAAGTCAAATCGCGCTTCGTGGTCAAACTTTCCGGAAGATCACCCATCCTCACACTACTCCAGCCCGAGCACGCTTAACTTCGCAGTTCTATCCAACCCTAGCACCAGCTCACTTAACAGGCACTTGTTGATATATCTATCATATCAATCCTATTAAACCTTGTTGATGTCTAGGACTTTGTTCATGCTCATGAGTGTGATGAAATTTTGAAAAAATATTTCAAACTTCCCAGTCGTATTACGTATCATATTTTGAAAAAGAAATCCAAAAAAAACTCGAAACCAATTTTTTTGTGTTACTAGTGGCGCACCTAGCAAATGGTGCGCCACTAGTAAGTTTGATTTTTTTTCATTTCCCCCCCTCTAGATCTTAAAAGCCATGTATCTTTCGTTCTGTTAGGTTTTTGGGGCTTCTGAAAATCTTCAACGGGGTTCCCTCGGTTGAATTCAGATGTAACTTTTTGAGTAGATGCTTTTCATATAAAAAACTTTTGAAGACGAGCTCGTACGCAAAAGTTATGCCCATTTTACTAAATTCCAGAGAGATTTTGCAAATAAAGTCGAAATTCATATTTTTAAATTTTCCCAACAACTAGACCACATATCACATGGGAAACTTATTTTCTTTTATTTTTTTGACATTTCCATCATTTTCTTTTATTTTTTCTAAAACTGAAAAGGCGGTCCAGGGGGTGCAAAGAAAGTTAGTAATGGTGCACCTTCACAAAGTGCGCCATTACTAAGTTTGACATAGAAATGGCGCACCTATGCAAAGTGCGCCATTACTAAGTTTGACCAAGGTTTGACCCAGTCATACACATAGTAATGGCGCACTTTATACAGGTGCGCCATTACTATGTCAACTAGTAATGGCGCACTATCCCCTGGTGCGCCACTGCTAACAATTTTTTTTTCAAAACTAGTAATGGCGCACCACACACCAGGTGTGCCATTAGTAATATGTCAATAATGGCGCACATGTATCTGGTGCGCCACTGCTATATAGCAGTGGCACACCACATACATGGTGTGCCATTAATGTCCATATTAGCTATAGCCCTTTTCCTAGTAGTGAACCCATCTTGGTACAATGTGTGGCTGGTCTCAAAAAAGCAGTATGCCATATACCTCACTGTTGCAAAAAGTTTAGGGGGTGTTTGGGATTAGTTTGGGATTTTCATAAATTAGAAAGGGATTTAAATGATGTATTGGTCACTATTTTAAATAGGTTAAGGCATTTAACCACTTTATAAAAATGTTAGCTCACCTCCAATATTACTTATGAATTATTTTTCGCCGCTTGTACTTTTTAGTTTCGACATTGGAGAACTTGAAATTTTGACTTTATTTTAAATTTAAATTTGAACTGGTTTTGAACCAACGCGAGTTTATCAACAGTAATCGCGATGACCTGGCAACATTAACAGGGGATTACTGTAGCTTAATTATCCAGGCGTCACAATTCTCCTCCACTACAAGAAATCTCGTCCCGGGATTTTAGGAGGTAAAAGGAAACAAAAGGAGGTATTCTTCGTGAAGATGATCCTCGCGTTCCCAAGTGGCTTCATCTTCAGAATGATTTGACCACTGAACTTTCAGAAATTTGATGGCCCTCTGACGGGTGCAACGTTCAACTTAAACGAGAATGCGGATCGGATGCGCTCTGTAAGTGAGACCATCTTGCAGGGGAGTGAACTTTATAAGCCATGTGGTAGTTGCAATAAGACTTGTGACTCGGGGCATCGGCCATGATATTAGCCCTGCCAGGGGTATAAGAAATACAATAGTCATAGTCTGTGGTTGTTTACATACATTGCTGCTGACGGAGATCCAGATCTAGCTGAGTAATAGATACTTCAGACTTTGATGATCGGTGAAGATCTCGCAACGGTTACCAAAAGGAAATGCCACCACAATTTCAGGGCAAATTTAACTGCAGCAAATTAAAGGTCATGGACTGGGTAGTTCCTCTAGGAAGACATCTGGAATTCACAAACGACTGGAGCGTTTTCAATTCTCACAAGAGGATAAGCGTATTTAACGCATTTAAGGAATAAATCCGTGCTTCGGCATTTCGAACACGATGAGCATGGTAGCTTATTATCTCACTCGAAGGATGGAGTAGATGGACGGTTTAAGTGGCGCAAATGATAGAAGCGGTATGCGTTTTCAACCATTCCATTCCCAGAATGAGGTCAATATTGGAAGACTTCAAAACAATGGGGAAGACATGGAATTTCAAACCTTCAATTTCAACAGGGACGTTGTGAGTAACCAAGGGGGTTCGACACTGGCCCACGGAATGCAGTTTGGAATTCCGGCCAAGCAATGGCGGTTCCAACAGGTAAGGAATGACTGTGGCTATCCCACCATTGAGCAGCGGGACCTTTCAGGCAGTAAGCCACGAAGGTGACATAGCTGGCAGGGGCTACATCAGCAGACTCCAACATTGAAAGTGATGTCACAGAGTGTTGGGGATATTACTACTGGGCGTAAACCGGCCAGGAGAGGCCGGGTTAACTTCATTAGTAGTCCATTATACTTGAAGCCCATGAAGACAGACGGTGAAGCTGTGTAAAGGCCCAGGGCCCATAACCGGTTTAAGGCCTGTAGCTATAAACCGGCATTGATATGTAACTTGCATTGTAAGGTAGAAAGAGTGGAGACCGAGCCGGACACGTTTATGAGCCGGCCACGGGACTCTGTAAACCGATGGGCGTCAACCCATGTATATAAGGGGACGACCTGGCGGCGGTTCAGGACAACAGAAAAACAACTCGAGACTCAGGAAAAGCATATTCACTCCCTGGTCATCGAAACCCCATCAATCCCATCACAACTAGACGTAGGCTTTTACCTTCATCATAAGGGGCCGAACTAGTATAAAACTCTCTTGCGTCCCTTTTCCGCTTTAACCCCTTTAAGCTAACCCGTAGCGATGGTTCCACGACTAAGTCCTTTCACGAGGACATCTACCGTGACAAAACCACGACAGTTCGCGCCCACCGTGGGGCTATCGCACGATGGTTTCAGGTTCTTGGAGGGCAACTTCGAAGGACTCAAGGGTTACGTTGTGGTCCGGATGACCAAGAGTCGTCGCGGCAAGCTCTACATCGACGATGCAGGCTGGGGCCCCGAGGCCGGCTCAATCGAGTACAGGTACCAGGTCCCCTTTGGTGGCATACACGTTTTCATTGGCAAGATCGGCGAACCGGGCCCTGAGCCGGACATCTGCACCAACCTCGTCGAAACGGCTCAGCGTGCGAGAGCTGCCCGGGTCAAGCCTGTCATGAAGCGTGCCTTCCTGGGAGTCATCCATGGAGGGGAATACGAGGACAGATCGGAATCTGGTGGTGAGACCGTCATTTATTCCGACGACGAGTCATCGACTGGAGAGACCGAGTCGTTATATCAGTTACAAGATGGCCGGATTGGGGGCTGTTCCGATGGCGACAGTATTTCGGACCCCTCTGATCTACCAAACCGGGTTGGAATCTTCATGGCCGGTACACAGCCGGCGCTCTACTGTTCGACCGCAGCAGCGATGATTTCCGGATCAGCAGCGGCGACGGCGGCCGGGGCAGGAGCCCCTGTGCAACCGCCGGCTTAGGTTTTATCTGATTTATTTGATGCGTTGGCAACGCTGATGGCGGAGGCTAACCCGGCGGATCCAGATGCCCACAATGCGGAAATCACGAAAGTAAAGGATCAGATTACTCAGGCCAAAGCCGACTTGGCAGCTGAGGATACCAGGATGGCCGCAGAGCGGGCCGCTTTGGATGCACAAGCTTACCGGCTCATCTTTGGATCGAGAATCGTCGCCGCGAAATCTTGAAAAGGAGACACCAATCTCGCCTACCTCCGGTTTATGACGCTAGGAACCTCTTTAATACCCCAGGAGCGGGGACCAGTAATCCACCGGTAGCAAACCGGGCGGAGGCACCAGGAGCAGGGGGGCCGGTTCAGCCTCGTTTGATGGATCTGCCTCGTCAGAACAACATTGTAACGCAGCCTGTCCCAACGCCGCCAGGCCACAACTCTACTCCGATGGACAATCTTGTGGCTACCGCTTCACGGCTGGAGGCTATCCCAATTGAAGGGGATTCTTCGGCGGCGGTTGAGACGCGTCGGCTTAAAGAGCTTCTTCGGACAGCCTTGGTTCAATAGGAGGCTTATTAATACAGTCGTGATCGAATTCATTCCACCCCCCGTCCAAGCTGGAGTTATAGCAGGCGTATGGATGAACCGGCCGTGTCAAGCAATGCGCGGAACTGTGAACCGCCCCGTGGCAACAACCGGGCAGGGGGCACTGGTGATGCTCAGGAGGTGGTGGACCGGGCTTGAGCATGCAGGGAGGCCGAGTTAGCGGCGCAGCATGAAGCTCGTCAGCTTACTCCGGTTCGTCCAACCACATCAGTAGAGCCAGGAGTTACCTCTAGTTCATTAGGGGTGTCGTGTCTCATCCCAGCGTTGCGTAACGTGCGCTTGCCCAAGGATTTCAAGGGCCCGCGTAAAGTGCCGAATTACACCGCCGATTTATCTCCAGAGATATGGGTTGAAAGCTATGAGATGGCCATGGAGATGCTAGACGTGGACGATGCGGCGTGTGCGAAGTACTTCACCATGATGCTAGAAGGGATGGCACGTACTTGGTTAAAGATCCTACCGGCTAACTCTATCAGATCATGGGCCGAGTTGAGAGCTCGGTTTATCCAGAATTTCAAGGATACATGTAAGTAGCCTATGTAGATTATGGACTTAGCTGCCTGTGTCCAGGAGGAAGGAGAGTCAACAACCCGATGGGTGCGCGGGTTTCGAAATTTTGCATTCATCGAGACCGCATCAATGCCGAGCATCGCATTCCGACCTTGGAAGGCAAATGCCGGTTTGAACCTCTGAAGTTGAAGTTGGGACGGCTGAAACGCCATTGCAATGATATGGGAACCCTCATGGCCGCTTTAGTGAAGTATGCCGGCTCTGATAGTACCAAGGATCCCGAGTCTGATGATGATAAGACAGGGAAGGGAAAGAAGAGCGGCAACACCAAGGCGACACCACAACGGCGGGTCATGGAAACGGCTGACAAACGTAAGCGGATCACAACTTGGACTTTGTGGCTAATACCAGACACAGGACAAGGGCCAACGGCAAGAAGGGTAAACCACCCCAGCGCGGTGGAGCACCTAGTCCTAACCCGGACCGCCTATCTTACCTATTGAACCAACCCTGCCCGAAACAGGGCAATCAGCAGCAGCAGCAGCAATCGGGTTACCAGAGCAACCCAAAGCAGTTGAATAGTGGGCAGTATCATGTTTTCACCACTAGCTTAGACAAGCATGACTAAAAGCTTCATAAGAGGGCAGTGAACTCCGTTGAACCGGTGGTGCCCCGTTACCTACGCTGGTATGAGCAGCCGATTGTGTGGAGCAGAGAAGATCACCCACCCCGGGTTGACAATCCGGGTCATCTGGCATTGGTGGTGGCACCTCAGGTGGGAGGTTATAAGTTCACCAAGGTACTCATGGACGGAGGAAGGAGTATCAATATCCTTCACTATGAAACTTTCCGTCGCATGGGGTTAACAGATAAAAATCTTAAACCATCCAATACGGTGTTCCATGGTGTGGTGCCTGGTAAATCGGCGTATCCTGTTGGTAAGATAGCTCTGGAGGTGGCTTTTGGGGACGAGCATGACTCGAGATCAGAAACTTTGACCTTTGAAGTGGTGAAAATCAGAAGTCTATCTGCAGCTCAAGATGTCGAGTCATAAGGGAACTATAACCGTACATGGGAGCCGCAAGATTGCTCTGGAGTGTGAAGAAGGTGATGCGGCGTATGCTGAGTCGGTTTGTGCCACAGAAGAATTGAAGTTTTACAAGGACAATGTTGATCCGACAGATATGACTTCGTTGAAGAAGCCAACTACCGAGCATGATTCGGCCCTGAAGTTCAAATCGGCTGATGAGACTAAGCTTGTTGACTTCGTACCTGGCGATTCGTCCAAGCGATTCAAAGATCGCCGCTAACTTGGATCCGAAATAGGAAAGCGCGCTCATCGAAGTTCATCCGTGAGAATCGGGACATCTTTGCGTGGATGCCTTCTTACATGCCGGGTGTACCGAGAGAACTCGCTGAGCACACACTTAATCTTGATCCTAAGTATGAACCGGTCAAGCAGTTTCTCCGCCGGTTCAATGAAGAAAGACGCAAAGCTATTGGAGAAGAAGTGGCCAGGCTCTTAGCGGCTGGATTTATCGTTGAAGTTTTCCATCCTGAATGGTTGGCTAATCCGGTCTGGTCCTTAAGAAGAACGGCACTTGGCGTATGTGTGGACTACACAGATCTCAACAAAGCTTGTCCAGCAGATCCTTTTGCTCTCCCCGTATTGATCAAATTATTGATGCTACGGCGGGTTGCAGCGCTTGAGCTTTTGGATGCATATTCTGGTTATCATCGGATCAAGATGGCGATTAAGGACCGTGGAGAAGATGGCCTTCATAAGCCCCTTTGGAGCCTTCTGCTATGTGTCCATGCCCTTTGGGCTCAAGAGTGCCCAGGCGACTTATCAACGGTGTGTGCAGAATTGCCTCCACAAACAAATCGGCCGCAATGTTCACGCCTATGTGGATGATATTGTGGTAAAATCAAGGAAGAAGGAAACATTGATTGATGACTTGAAGGAAACCTTTGATAACTTGCGGGTTTACAAGATGATGCTTAATCTGGCCAAGTGCGTTTTGAAGGAAATATGCCCTAGAGGCAATAATAAAGTTATTATTTATTTCCTTATATCATGATAAATGTTTATTATTCATGCTAGAATTGTATTAACAGGAAACATAATACATGTGTGAATACATAAACCTACAGAGTGTCACTAGTATGCCTCTACTTGACTAGCTCGTTAATCAAAGATGGTTGTGTTTCCTAACCATGAACAAGGAGTTGTTATTTGATTAACGGGATCACATCATTGGTTGAATGATCTGATTGACATGACCCATTCCATTAGCATAGCACCTGATCGTATAGTTTGTTGCTAGTGCTTTTCTTCATGACTTATACATGTTCCTATGACTATGAGATTATGCAACTCCCGTTTGCACGAGGAACACTTTGGGTGCTACCAAACGTCACAACGAATCGGGTGATTATAAAGGTACATTACAGGTGTCTCCGAAGGTACATGTTGGGTTGGCATATTTCGAGATTAGGATTTGTCACTCCGATTGTCGGAGAGGTATCTCTGGGCCCTCTCGGTAATGCACATCACATAAGCCTTGCAAGCATTGCAACTAATGAGTTAGTTGTGAGATGATGTATTACGGAACGAGTAAAGAGACTTGCCGATAACGAGATTGAACTAGGTATTGGATACCGACGATCGAATCTCGGGCAAGTAACATACCGATGACAAAGGGAACAACGTATGTTGTTATGCGGTGCGACCGATAAAGATCTTCGTAGAATATGTAGGAGCCAATATGGGCATCCAGGTCCCGCTATTGGTTATTGACCGTAGAGGTGTCTCGGTCATGTCTACATAGTTCTCGAACCCGTAGGGTCCGTGACGCTTAACGCTTCGATGGCAGTTACTATGAGTTGTTATGATGTTTCTGTACCGAAGGTTGTTCGAGTCCCGGATGAGATCACGGACGTGACGAGGAGTCTCGAAATGGTCGAGACATAAAGATTCATATATTGGAAGTCTATGTTTGGACATCGGAAGTGTTCCGGTGAAATTAGAATTTTACCAAATGCAGGGAGGTTACGGAACCCCGAATACTAATGGGCCAACATGGGCCTTAGTGGAAAGGAGAGAAGGGGGCCCAAGTGCTGGCCGCACCTTCCCCTTCCCTAGTCCTATTAGGACTAGGAGAGAAGCGCCCCCTCTCTCTCCCTTCCCACTTGGGGAAACCTAGTTGGACTAGGATTGGGGGAATCCTACTCCTAGTAGGAGTAGGACACCCTGGCGCACCTCCCTTGGCCGGCCAGCCCCTCCTCCTTCCCTCCTTTATATCACGGGGCAGAGGGCACCCCATGACACACAAGTTGATCCTTGAGATCTTTCCTTAGCAGTGTCGGTGCCCCTTCCACCATATTACACCTCGAGAATACCGTGAGCGAGCTTAGGCGAAGCCTGCGCCGGTGGAACATCATCATCGTCACCACGCCGTCGTCTTGTGAAACTCTCCCTCAACACTCGGCTGGATCGGAGTTCGAGGGACGTCATCGAGCTGAACGTGTGCAGAACTTCCGGAGGTGCCGTGACGTTCGGTACTTGGATCGGTTGGATCGTGAAGAAGTACGACTACTTCCTCTACGTTGCGTCAACGCTTCATTTGTGGGTCTCACGAGGGTACGAGACAACACTCTCATCTCGTTGCTATGCATCACCATGATCTTGCGTGATCGTAGGAAAATTTTGAAATTACTACGTTACCCAACGGTGGCATCCGAGCCTGGTTTTATGCGTAGATGTCATATGCACGAGTAGAACACAAGTGAGTTGTGGACGATACAAGTCATACCGCCTACCAAAGATGTCATACTTTGGTTCAGCGGTATTGTTGGAAAGACGATCCAGACCAACCTTACGCTGCATTTTACGCGAGACCGGTTCCTCGACGTGCTTTGCACATAGATGGCTTGTGGAAGACTGTCTCTCCAACTTTAGTTGAACTGAAAAGTGGCTACGCCCGGTCCTTGAGAAGGTTAAAACGGAGTCTATTTGACGAAGTATCGTTGTGGTTTTGATGCGTAGGTAAGAACGGTTCTTGCTCAGCCCGTAGCAGCCACGTAAAACTTGCAACAACAAAGTAGAGGACGTCTAACTTGTTTTTGCAGGGCATGTTGTGATGTGATATGGTCAAGACGTGATGCTATATTTTATTGTATGAGATGATCATGTTTTGTAACCGAGTTATCGGCAGCTGGCAGGAGCCATATGGTTGTCGCTTTATTGTATGCAATGCAATCGCCCTGTAATGCTTTACTTTATCACTAAGCGGTAGCGATAGTCGTAGAAGCATAAGATTGGCGAGACGACAACGATGCTACGATGGAGATCAAGGTGTCGGCGCCGGTGGCGATTTATGGTGATCATGACGGTGCTTGGAGATGGAGATCACAAGCACAAGATGATGATGGCCATATCATATCACTTATATTGATTGCATGTGATGTTAATCCTTTATGCATCTTATCTTGCTTTGATTGACGGTAGCATTATAAGATGATCCCTTACTAAATTATCAAGAAGTGTTCTCCCAGAGTATGCACCGTTGCGAAAGTTCTTCGTGCTGAGACACCACGTGATGATCGGGTGTGATAGGCTCTACGTTCAAATACAACGGGTGCAAAACAGTTGCACACGCAGAATACTCATGTTATACTTGACGAGCTATGCATATAAGATATGACCTCGGAACACGGAGACCGAAAGGTCGAGCGTGAATCATATAGTAGATATGATCAACATATTGATGTTCACCATTGAAACTACTCCATCACACGTGATGATCGGTCATGGTGTAGTTGATATGGATCACGCAAATCACTTAGAGAATTGGAGGGATATTTTTCTAAGTGGGAGTTCTTAAGTAATATGATTAATTGAACTTAAATTTATCATGAACTTAGTACTGATAGTATCTTGCTTGTCTATGATGTGTAGATAGATGGCTCGTCTTTGTTGTTCCGTTGAATTTTAATGCGTTCCTTGAGAAAGCAAAGTTGAAAGATGATGGCAGCAATTACACGGACTGGGTCCGTAACTTGAGGATTATCCTTATTGCTGCACGGAAGAATTACGTCCTGGAAGCACCGTTAGGTGCCGGGCTGGTGAAAGGGCTGCGACAGATGTTGTGAACTTCTTGCATATCAATGCTAATGTCTTCTCTATAGTTCATTGTGCCTTGCTTTACGGCTTAGATCCGGGACTTCAACGTAGTTTTTAACACATTGGAGCATATGAGATGTTCCAGGAGTTGAAGTTAATATTCCAAGCGAATGCCGGATTGAGAGATATGAAGTCTCCAATAAGTTCTATAGGCTGTAAGATGGAGGAGAACGGTTCTCGGTGAGCATATACTCGTAATGTCCGGATATAACAATCACTTGATTCAACCGGGAGTTAATCTTCCGGATGATTGCGTCATTGATGTAATTCTCCAATCATCGCCACCAAGCTACAAGAGCTTCGTGATGAACTATAATATGCAAGGGATGACCAAAACAATGCCCGAGCTCTTCGCGATGCCGAAAGTCATGGAGGTAGAAATCAAAAGGAGCATCAAGTGTTGATGGTTAACAAAACCACTAGTTTCAAGAAAAAGGGCAAAGGAAAGAAAAGGAAACTTCAAAAAGAACGGCAAGCAAGTTCTTGATCAAGAGAAGAAACCCAAGTCTGGTCCTAAGCACGAAATCGAGTGCTTCTATTGCAAGGTGCTGGTCCTCGAAGCGGAACTACCCCAAGTATTTGGCGGATAAGAAGGATGGCAAGGTTAACAAAGGTATATGTGATATACAAGTTATTGATGTGTACCTTACTAATACTCGCAGATAGCACTGGTATTTGATCTTGGTTACATTGCTAATATTTGCAACTCAAAGCAGGGGCTACGGATTAGCGAAGATTGGCTAAGGGCGAGGTGACGATGCGCGTGGGAAATGGTTCCAAAGTCGATGTGATCGCAATCGGCACGCTACCTCTACATCTACCTTCGGGATTAGTATTAGACCTAAATAATTGTTATTTAGTACCAGCGTTGAGCATGAACATTATATCCGGATCTTGTTTAATGCGAGACGGTTATTCATTTAAATCGAGAATAATGGTTGTTCTATTTATATGAATAATATCTTTTATGGTCATGCACCATTGAAGAATGGTTTGTTTTTACTTAATCTCGATAGTAGTGATACACATATTCATAACGTTGAAGCCAAAAGATGTAGAGTTGATAATGATAGTGCAACTTATTTGTGGCAATCGCCGTTTAGGTCATATCGGTGTAAAGCGCATGAAGAAACTCCATCTTGATGGACTTTTGGAGTCACTTGATTATGAATCACTTGGCACTTGCGAACCGTGCCTTATGGGCAAGATGACTAAAACACCGTTCTCCGGAACTATGGAGAGAGCAACAGATTTATTGGAAATCATACATACCGATGTATGTGGTCCAATGAATGTTGAGGCTCGTGGCGGATATCGTTATTTTCTCACCTTCACAGATGATTTGAGTAAGATATGGGTATATCTACTTAATGAAACACAAATCTGAAACATTTGAAAAGTTCAAAGAATTTCAGAGTGAAGTGGAAAATCATCGTAACAAGAAAATAAAGTTTCTACGATCTGATCGTGGAGGAGAATATTTGAGTTACGAGTTTGGCCTACATTTGAAACAATGCGGAATAGTTTCAACTTACGCCACGGAACACCACAACGTAATGGTGTGTCCGAACGTCGTAATCGTACTTTATTAGATATGGTGCGATCTATGATGTCTCTTCTTGATTTACCGCTATCGCTTTTGGGGTTATGCTTTAGAGACGGCTACATTCACTTTAAATAGGGCACCATCTAAATCCGTTGAGACGACGCCTTATGAACTGTGGTTTGGCAAGAAACCAAAGTTGTCAAGCTTTACGAAAGTTTGGGGCTGCGATGCTTATGTGAAAAAGCTTCAACTTTGATAAGCTCGAACCCAAATCGGAGAAATGTGTCTTCATAGGATACCCAAAGGAGATTGGGTACACCTTCTATCACAGATCCGAAGGCAAGATTTTGTTGCTAAATTCGGAAACTTTTTGGAGAAGGAGTTTCTCTCGAAAGAAGTGAGTGGGAGGAAAGTAGAACTTGATGAGATAATCTGTATCTACTCCCTTATTGAGAAGTAGTACATCACGTAAAAACAGTTTCTGTGACACCTACACCAAATAGGGAAGAAGCTAATGATGATGATCATGAAACTTCAGATCAAGTTTCTACAGAACTTCAGAGATCAACCAGAGCAAGATCCGCACTGAGTGGTACGGTAATCCTATTCTCGAAGTCATGTTCTTTGGAACATGATGAACCTCACGAACTATGAAGAAGCAATGGTGAGCCCAGATTCCACAAAATGGCCGGAGGCCATGAAATCTGAGATGGGATCCATGTATGAGAACAAAGTGTGGACTTTGGTTGACTTGCCCGATGATCGGCAAGCAATTGAGAATAAATGGATCTTCAAGAAGAAGACTGACGCTGATGGTAATGTTATCGTCTATAAAGCTCGACTTGTTGCAAAAGGTTTTCGACAAGTTCAAGGGATTGACTACGATGAGACCTTCTCACCCGTAGCGATGCTTAAGTCCGTCCGAATCATGTTAGCAATTGCCGCATTTTATGATTATGAAATTTGGCAAATGGATGTTAAAACTGCATTCTGAATGGATTTACGGAAGAAGAGTTGTATATGATGCAACCAGAAGGTTTTGTCGATCCAAAAGGAGCTAACAAAGTGTGCAAGCTCCAAATGATCCATTTATGGACTGGTGCAAGCCTCTCGGAGTTGGAATAAACGCTTTGATAGTGTGATCAAAGCATTTGGTTTTATATGAGACTTTTGGAGAAGCTGTATTTACAAGAAAGTGAGTGGGAGCTCTGTAGCATTTACGATATTATATGTGGATGACATATTACTGATCGGAAATGATATAGAATTTCTCGGATAGCATAAAGGGATACTTGAATAAGAGTTTTTCGATGAAAGACCTCGGTGAAGCTGCTTACATATTGGGCATTAATATCTTTAGATATAGATCAAGACGCTTAATAGGACTTTCACAAAGCACTTAACTTGACAAAGTTTTGAAAAAGTTCAAAATGGATCTTGCAAAGAAAGGTTTCTTGACGGTTCTACAAGGTGTGAAGTTGAGTAATACTCAATGCCCCACCACCGCAGAAGATAGAGAGAAAATGAAAGATGTTCCCTATGCTTCAGCCATAGGCTCTATCATGTATGCAATGCTGTGTACTGCAGACCTGATGTGTGCCTTTGTAAGTTTGGCAGCGGTACCAAAGTAATCCAGAGTGGATCATCGGACAGCGGTCAAGAACATCCTTAAGTACTTAAGAAGGACTAAGGATATGTTTCTCATTTATGGCGGTGACAAAGAACTCGTCAGAACGGTTACGTCGACGTAGCTTTGACACTGATCCGGACGATTCTAAATCGCAAACCGGATACGTATTTACATTAAACGGAGGAGTATCGGTTGGTGCAGTTCCAAACAAAGCGTCGTGGCGGGATCTACATGTGAAGTTGAGTACATAGCTGCTTCGGAAGCAGCTAATGAAGGAGTCTGGATGAAGGAGTTCATAACCGATCTAGGTGTTGTACCTAGTGTATCGGGTCCAATGAAAATCTTTTGTGACAATATCGTGCAATTGCCTTAGCAAAGGAATCCAGATTTCACAAGAGAACCAAGCACATCAAAAGACGCTTCAACTCCATCCGGATTTGGTCGGTGGGAGACATAGAGATATGCAAGATACATACGGATCTGAATGTTGCGCACCCGTTGACTAAGCCTCTTCCACGAGCAAAACATGATCAGCACCAAGACTCCATGGGTGTTAGAATCATTCTTGTGTAATCTAGATTATTGACTCTAGTGCAAGTGGGAGATCAAGGAAATATGCCCTAGAGGCAATAATAAAGTTATTATTTATTTCCTTATATCATGATAAATGTTTATTATTCATGCTAGAATTGTATTAACAGGAAACATAATACATGTGTGAATACATAAACCTACAGAGTGTCACTAGTATGCCTCTACTTGACTAGCTCGTTAATCAAAGATGGTTGTGTTTCCTAACCATGAACAAGGAGTTGTTATTTGATTAACGGGATCACATCATTGGTTGAATGATCCGATTGACATGACCCATTCCATTAGCATAGCACCTGATCGTATAGTTTGTTGCTAGTGCTTTTCTTCATGACTTATACATGTTCCTATGACTATGAGATTATGCAACTCCCGTTTGCACGAGGAACACTTTGGTGCTACCAAACGTCCACAACAATCGGGTGATTATAAAGGTACATTACGGTGTCTCCGAAGGTACATGTTGGGTTGGCATATTTCGAGATTAGGATTTGTCACTCCGATTGCTCGGAGAGGTATCTCTGGGCCCTCTCGGTAATGCACATCACATAAGCCTTGCAAGCATTGCAACTAATGAGTTAGTTGTGAGATGATGTATTACTGGAACGAGTAAAGAGACTTGCCGGTAACGAGATTGAACTAGGTATTGGATACCGACGATCGAATCTCGGGCAAGTAACATACCGATGACAAAGGGAACAACGTATGTTGTTATGCGGTCCGACCGATAAAGATCTTCAGAGAATATGTAGGAGCCAATATGGGCATCCAGGTCCCGCTATTGGTTATTGACCAGAGAGGTGTCTCGGTCATGTCTACATAGTTCTCGAACCCGTAGGGTCCGCACGCTTAACGCTTCGATGCGATGCTTACTATGAGTTGTTATGATGTTTCTGCATCAAGGTTGTTCGAGTCCCGGATGAGATCACGGACGTGACGAGGAGTCTCGAAATGGTCGAGACATAAAGATTCATATATTGGAAGTCTATGTTTGGACATCGGAAGTGTTCCGGTGAAATTAGGAATTTTACCAGAAATCAGGAGGTTACGGAACCCCGAATACTAATGGGCCAACATGGGCCTTAGTGGAAAGGAGAGAAGGGGCCCAAGTGCTGGGCACCTTTCCCCTTCCCTAGTCCTATTAGGACTAGGAGAAGGCGCCTCTCTCTCCCTTCCCACTTGGGGAAACCTAGTTGGACTAGGATTGGGGGGGGGGGGGAATCCTACTCCTAGTAGGAGTAGGACACCCCTGGCGCACCTCCCTTGGCCGGCCAGCCCCTCCTCCTTCCCTCCTTTATATACGGGGGCAGAGGGCACCCCATGACACACAAGTTGATCCTTGAGAACTTTCCTTAGCCGTGTGCGGTGCCCCCTTCCACCATATTACACCTCGAGAATACCGTAGCAGAGCTTAGGCGAAGCCCTTCGCCGGTGGAACATCATCATCGTCACCACGCCGTCGTCGACGTGAAACTCTCCTCAACACTCGGCTGGATCGGAGTTCGAGGGACGTCATCGAGCTGAACTTGTGCAGAACTCGGAGGTGCCGTGACGTTCGGTACTTGGATCGGTTGGATCGTGAAGAAGTACGACTACTTCCTCTACGTTGCGTCAACGCTCATTGTGGGTCTACGAGGGTACGTAGACAACACTCTCATCTCGTTGCTATGCATCACCATGATCTTGCGTGATCGTAGGAAAATTTTTGAAATTACTACGTTACCCAACACGTTTTTGGTGTACCGACAGGCAAGCTCTTGGGCTTTTTGGTGTCTAACAGGGGCATTGAAGCTAATCCGGAAAAGATCAGGGCTATCACTGATGAAGTCATGTACCTAGGGTAGGGTCATGGACCTGTCCAAGATACCCTCCCCAAGGACATCTCTAGAAGAAACTACCTTCCAGTCGACCTGGAAGGGTTCCACTCGACCAACTGGAAGACACTCGACCATGAAGCCAACCACTCGACCGCCAGGAGACCTAAAGCCAGTCTGCACACAAACGGTCGCTCATTAAGTAGCTTTTATGGTCATCATAGCACTTTATGTGGGCGTTACTAAGAACTCCCCTATCTTAATGTACCTTAATCCTGCATAATCGAGGGCGGAGGGTGGCGAACTCTATATAAGCCACCCTCCTCGGTGTAAAGGGTTCGCACCCTGTAACTCATACGCACATAATACAGTCGACCGCCTCCGGGCTCGAGACGAGGGCTGTTACTTCCTCCGAGAAGGGCTTGAACTCGTAAACATCTTGCGTATACAACTACTCCATAGCTAGGATCTTGCCTCTCCATACCTACCCCCCATTCTACTGTCAGGCTTAGAACCACGACAGTTGGCGCCCACCATGGGGCAGGTGTCTTAGCAACTTGTTGGAGAAGTTGTAGTTTTTTCCGATCCCATTCATCATGGTTTCAGGTGGAGTTTTGGTTGAGGGCCACGAGATCCGTCTCGGTGCGCTCACGTTCACCGCCGACGACTCAGCTTGGTTGCAGGAGGCTCCACTCGACATCGACGCACTCCCCGTCCGCGGGGCAACGCACTTTCGCGCGTGCGTCCGCGGCGTCCTCCTGCGGCAGCCGTCGACCCAGTATCGGTCGGCTCTTGTGCCGTCCTCCTCCTCGATCTTCACGGGCGCAAGCGCTCCGTCGGTCGGGCTTCAGCGGTGGGTGAGGCATGCGGTGGCCCGCCGATCGGCCACCCCTCAAGTCATGACAATCGAGCCCGACGAATCTCTCTACTACTGCTCGATCTATCGATCGCTCCGCAGAGATCGTGATCCGAGTGTGATAGCTGTGATCCAGCGGCGGAGGTTCTGATGGTCGACAGACCACGCAGTCCTCCTGGTTTCCCCCACGCCGGCGGAGGCGTTGGCGGAGGCGAACCGGCGCAGGCTCACGAAGAGTACCAACCCGAGCCCCTCACTTCGCTGCAGAGGGAGGAGCTTCACCGCCGGAACATGTATGCGCTTCACACACATATCGTTGGAGAAACCCCTGAGGCCCGTGCCTTAGAAGATGCGCGTTTGGCCAACTTGGCTGAGCGCACTCGACTGGAAAATCTCCAGCGAGTGCTCGACGAACGAGCGCAACAGCGGGTCCCGTCGTCCAGTCGACATCAACTCTTTCCACAACCGACTCAGGTATACCGGACTCCCATTCAGAATTTAGCAGCTGCAACCCGTATAGCAGAGTCCATTCAGCCTTCCCAGTCAGAGGCTGGCAGAGGCTTGCTATAGAGTAGAGATTTACTCCGGGCAGCAGGAGATCAAAACTCAGCTGCATCGCAGTCGTGGAACAGGATTCACAGCAGATCAATCGCTGCGAATACAGTCCAGTCGGCTCATAGCCCAAGATCGCCCCTGAGGCGTGAGGGACATGGAGGCCGGCGTGATCAGTTTGAGGACCGATTCGATCGTGATTCGATCGTGATTTGAGGACCAAGGGGTGGGTCATATGCGCCTCGACAGCAAGAAAGATGACGACGCCTTGACAAAGATGTTGGGCGAAGGATTCCAATCGACCTGTGGAACCAGGCTTTGATGCGAGATCCATCATCGTTCAAGGTCCGGTCGACAAGAACGAGCTAACCGAGAAGGCCATGACAGTAAATGCGCCCATCGAGTAGAGTACACGTCTCGGGACCAGAGTGTTTTAGCGAGCCATCGAGAGCGGTGATTCCTCCCAACTTCAAAGTTGGCGATCGGAGTCGATAAGTTCATCGGTGAGTCTAAGCCGGATACTTGGCTTGAGGACTACCGAGTGGCTGTTCAGATCGGCAGCGGCAACGATGAAGTGGCCATGAAACACCTGCCTCTTATGTTTGAGGGCTCGGCCAGAGCGTGGTTGAACCAGTTAGCACCCAGCAGCATTTACACTTGGGAAGATCTTGCCCGAGTGTTTGTCAGGACATTTGAAGGAACTTGCAAGCGGCCAGCAGGATTGACAGAGTTGCAGTTGTGTGTGCAGAAGTCGAATGAAACTCTGAGGGATTACATCCAGAGGTGGATCACTTTGCACCACACAGTAGAGAATGTATCTGATCATCAGGCAGTCTGTGCCTTCAAGGAAGGTGTTAAGAACAGAGAATTGAGTCTGAAATTCGGTCGGACAGGGGACATGACCCTGAGTCGAATGATGGAGATTTCCACCAAGTACGCCAATGGCGAAGAAGAGGATCGGCTCCGGAGTGGCAAGTACAAGCCATCCGATAATGAAACCGGGGGAGGGAACTCCAAATGGAAGCGAAGCGGAAAGCCGAGCCCGGCCGCTCCTGGAGAAGCCCCGGCGGTGACTCTGTGAAAGTTCAAGGGAAACCTAAGGGACCTTGGAACCCCAAGAAAGTGAAAGACCAAGATGGAAATGATGTATTGGACTTGCCATGTCACATTCACACAAAGAAAGATGAAGAGGGTAAACTCATTTACCCAAAGCATACCACTCGACAGTGTCGGCTCTTGATTCAGCAGTTCCAGGGGAAGCAGCCCAAGGACAAGGAGAAGGAGTCGGACAAAGTTGAGGACAAGGAAGATAGTGACGATCGATACCCCCAGGTCAATTCCACTCTGATGATTTTTGTTGACGTTGAAAGAAAAAGTCGATTGAAAGTTATCAACCGAGAAGTGAATATGGTCGCTCCGGCGACACCCAGTTATTTGAAATGGTCGCAGACCGCCATCACGTTCGACTACCGATCACCCGACACATAGCCACCCACGGGAGGCAAGCGTTGGTGGTCGACCCGGTCGTCGAACGCACTCGACTAACTAAGGTTTTGATGGATGGTGGCGATTAGTGCGAACATATTGTATGCGAGAGACGTTGAAAGGGATGGGCATTCCGATGTCCGGACTCAAGACCAAAGAACATGAGCTTCCATGGAGTCATTCCCGGAAAGAAGGCTGAGTCACTCGGCCAAATTGCTCTCGATGTGGTTTTGGTGACTACAAGAATTTTCAGAAGGAAAAGTTGACCTTTGAGGTCGTGGATTTCCAGAGCGCTTATCACGCTATCCTCGGGAGGCGGCATATGCGCCGCTTCATGGCTTGACCATGTTATGTGTACCTCGTCAAGATGCCGGGTCCCAAAGGTGTGATCACCGCCGCGGCAATCGGAAGAAAGCGTAAGAGTGTTTTCAGAAGGCTCTAAGATCGCTGATGCTCGGATGGCGATGGTAGAGCCGCAAGAGTACCGTAAAACTGCAGACCGAAAGTGATTTGTTGCGAGCTAAGAAGCCCGCCACGGAGTCAGCATTTCTACCGTCCGGGAGACGAAACCGATTCATATTCATCCGATTGCTCCCAATCCTGCTCCGACTCACATCTCAACAACACTCGACTCCAAATAGGAAGAAAGCGCTCATCCAGTCCTCCGTGAGAATCTGGGACATCTTCGCATGGAAGCCTCACGACATGCCGGGTGTTCCTGTGGGATCGGCCGAGCATCGATCACTGAAGTCGATCCAAAAGTTAAACCTGTCAAAGAACATCTTCGACGGTCCGCCGTCCAGAAGAGAAAGGCCATTGGCGAGGAAGTGGCTCGGCTCTTAGCAGCAGAGTTTATCCGAGAGATTTACCACTCCGAGTGGCTCGCCAATGTTGTCATGGTCCCTAAGAAGGACAATTCATTGTGCATGTGCATCGATTTCAAACATATCAATCGGGCCTGCCCGAAAGATCATTTTCCTCTCCCCCGCATCGACCAAATAGTCGACTCGACTGCGGGATGTGAGCGGTTGTCTTTCTTAGACGCCTATTCCGGGTACCATCAGATCCGTCTGTATGGACCCGACGAGATCAAAACATCTTTCATCACTCCATTCGGATGCTTCTATTATGTCACCATGCCATTCAGCCTCAAGAATGCCGGAGCCACGTTCATGAGGATGATTCAGAAGTGTTTGCTTACTCAAATCAGTCGGAATGTGGAAGCATACATGGATTACATTGTGGTCAAGTCACGGAAAGGTTCCGACCTGTTGACTGACCTTGCTGAAACATTTGCCAATCTTAGGAGGTATGATATCAAGCTTAATCCATCAAAGTGCACATTCGAGTTCTGGCGGAAAGTTACTCGGTTTTCGTTTCAACGAGCGAGTCGACGCCAACCTAGAAAAAGTTGGCGATATACTCCGAATGAAACGCATACTGCGTGTGCACGATGTCCAGAAGCTTACTGGATGCTTGGCCGCTTTAAGTCAATTCATCTCTCGCCTCGGTGAAAAGGCATTGCCTCTTTAGCGACTGATGAAGAAGTCAGACAAGTTCGAGTGGACTCCTGAAGCTGATGCAACATTTGCGAGCTCAAAGCTCGCTCTCCACTCACCGGTGCTTGCTGCCTAATCAGCAAGGAGCCGTTGTTGCTTTACATTGCAGCCACAGGACAAGTCGTCAAGATAAAGTGCTTACGGTCGAGCCGGAAGAAGAAGGAAAGGCCTTCAAAGTTCAAATACCAAGATATTATCTTTCAAGTATTGACCCCATCAAAGCAAAGATACCCTCATTATCGGAAGCTTGTTTATGGGATTTATATGACCCTTGAAGAAGGTTGCTCATTACTTCTCGATCATTCCATTACAATCGTCACGACGCCCCATTATCGTAGAGATTACACTGCAGAGATGCAACTGGTCGAGTGGCGAAATGGGCGATTGAACTCCTTCCCCTTGATATCAAGTTTGAGGCAAAGAAAGCCATCAAGTCCCAAGCAATAGCAAATTTCATCGCCGTGTGGATTGAACAACGATTGCCGACTCAAGTTCACTCGAACCTTTGGACCATGTTCTTTGATGGTTCCAAGATGCTGAATGGTTCCGGTCTTTGGGGTAGTATTGGTTTCCCGAGGAGATAAGCTCGGATATGTGCTCCAGATTCACTTTGACTCTTCCAACAATGAAGCGAGAATCTGAAGCACTTTGTTGTATGGGTTGCGTATGGCCATTTCACTTTCGGCGTCAATAGCCTCATGGTTTATGGTGACTCAGGTCTAGTGGTTAATCGGTGATGAAGGAGTGGACGTGAAGTCCGACCATATTTGAATTCTTGCAATGCAGATGAGGAAGCTAGAGAAGAAGTTTGAGGGTTAGAGCTTCATCATATACCCCGACTGAAAAATCAAGTTGTTGATGATTTGGCGAAAATAGGATCCAAGAGGGAAGCCATTCCCAGTGATGTGTTTTTGGAGCACATCCACACACCATCAGTCCAAGAGGATCCTTTCACCGAAGAAGATCCGCATCCAAAAAGTGCCACTGACCCGACTGAAGTTGAGGTCCCAGCCGTGGTCGACCTGGTCATGGAAGTTGTGGTCATCACTCCCGACTGGACGGTGCCGTACATCGTGTATATCCTAAGGAAAGAGCTCCCGGAGAACAAAGAAGAGGCTCGACAGATCGTCCGCCGATCCAAGGCCTTTACAGTGATCAAGGGACAGTTATTCAGAGAAAGCGTGAATGGAGTCGGCCAGAAATGCATAACGCCAGAAGAAGGTCAGATAATTCTTGATGATATCCACTCGGGGACCTGTGGTCACCATGCGTCCTCTCGGACCATCGTGGCTAAAGCATACCGAGCGGGATTTTACTGGCCAAAAGCAAAGGAAATAGTCGACAAGTGTGAAGGATGTCAGTTTTACTCCAATATGTCACACAAACCCGCCTCAGCATTGAAGACCATTCCACTCGTCTGGCCTTTCGCTGTTTGGGGGTTGGATATGATTGGACCACTGAGAACTGGCAGAAGTGGTTTCACTCATTTGCTTGTGGCAGTCGACAAATTTACAAAGTGGATCGAAGCTAAGCCTATCAAGAACCTTGATGCGTGCACTACTATCAGTTTCATCAGAGAGTTGATATTCAGATATGGAGTTCAGCACAGCATCATCACTGACAATGGGTCAAACTTTGATTCCGACAAGTTCAAAGCCTTTTGCGCCTCTCAGGGCACGCGAGTCGACTATGCTTCAGTCGCTCACCCCCAGTCGAATGAACAAGCAGAACGAGCAAATGGTCTAATTCTCAAAGGACTGAAACATCGGCTGATGCGTGTTCTCAAGCATGCAGTAGGAGCATGGGTCAACGAACTTCCATCAGTTCTTTGGGGATTGAGGACCACTCCTAATCGGTCGACTGGGAGAACTCCATTCTTTATGGTCTATGGAGCTGAAGCAGTTCTGCTGAGTGACCTGCTTCACAATGCACCCCGAGTCGAACTCTACTCTGAAGATGAAGCGGAGCAAGCCCGGCAAGATGCAATCGACCTCCTTGAAGAGGAGAGAGAGATGGCCCTGATCCGCTCGACTATCTATCAGCAGGACTTGCATCGATTCCATGCTAGAAATGTGAAGAGTTGAACCTTTCAAGAAGGAGACTTGGTCCTCCGAGTGGATAAACAGAAACCACACAAGCTCGCTCCCACTTGGGAAGGTCCCTTCATCGTCACCAGAGTTCTCCACAATGGAGCGTACCATCTTTACAACGTTGATCGCCAGATTGATGAGCCTCGAGCTTGGAATGCGGAGTTGCTCCGCCCCTTTTACACTTAAGTACTCACTCGGGTGAGATGTAATAAAAGTACCTCTGTAGTTTGTTTATCAAAGACAAGAATGTTATAATTTTCCCAGTGATTGTTATCACTTTTCGTTTACATAAGAAATTTCCCCCAGTGGGTGGCTTAGCCGCGAACCCGTTTCGCCTAAGTTTGTAAAAAAAATCCCTGCCGAGTGGAGAGCCAGCCTCCCACTCGGGGGCTTAGCTGCGAATCCGTTTCGCTTAAGTATCTGAAAATCCTACCGAGTGGCGACCCATCCTCCCACTCGGGGGCTTAGCTGCAGTCCAAGTACTCGCCTAAGTTTTAAAATCCTACCGAGTGAGGAGCCAGCCTCCCACTCGGGGCTTAGCTCTGATCCAAGTACTCGCCTAAGTATTTAATACAATGTGCGCTTTGCAAGGGCGGCGAGGTACAGGTCGACGGTTGCCTTCCCCTTGAACTACGACACAAAAATCCTCCTCGGAGGCTTAGGCTGCAGTCCGATTACTCGCCTAAGTTTGAAAAATCCTACCGAGTGGAGAGCAAACCTCCCACTCGGGGCTTAGCTGCGATCCGATGCTCGCCTAAGTTTGAAAAATCCTACCGAGTGGAGAGCAAACCTCCCACTCGGGGGCTTAGCTGCAGTCCAGCACTCGCCTAAGTTTGAAAAATGCTACCGAGTGGAGAGCAAACCTCCCACTCGGGGGCTTCGTTGCAGTCCAGTACTCGCCTAAGTATCTGAAAATCCTACCGAGTGGAGAGCGAACCTCCCACTCGGGGTTTAGCTTGATCCAAAGACTACGCCTAAGTACGAAATCCATTCCAATCCGCAAGGACGACGAGGTGCAGGTCGACTGTTACCTTCTCCTTCGGAGCTGCGCCACAAGTACAACGTGCGCTCCATCCTGATCCGCAAGGACGACGAGGTGCAGGTCGACTGCTACCTTCTCCTGCGGAGCTGCGCCATAAGTACGATCCATCCCTAACTGCAAGAACAATGAAGTGTAGGTCGACTGGATTCACCTCAGAGCTGCATCTCAAGCATTGAAGCATAATCCGAGTGAAGAACAAAGTTCACTCGAAGGCAAACAAAAGCATATTTCAACGATAAGTAAAGTTCGGATAACATCCTATGGATGCAGAAGTACCCGGGCCTCAAGCCTATTAAAGTTTATCGGTTACAAGATCACTCGGCATTCCGAGGCAAATTTAAGACGAATCATAGAAGTTTTTTACTCCTCAGGTGGAGGATTTGGAAAGGCGCTTGACAGGCTGGTCGGTCGATCCCATCACGATCCGAAAGTGGCGGCACCAATGAAAGTCTCCATGAAAGATCGGAAGTCGTACTTCTTGGTATTGGCAACTTTGATGGACGCCTTGACCTTTCCTCTCGCGCCTCCTTGCGGTGAACAGCGGACGAGACGAGCAACATCGGCACCGCATCTGGCAGAAGACTTTTTCCATTCCTACACTCGATTTGGAACGTCATTCAGTCGAGTCATCAAAGACTCAAGGTCATTTTGAAGTGTTTCGCCTGGCCAGAGTGTTGAGTCAATCCGCGACACCGCAACCTTCAGTTGAGCGAGTTAGTCCACCACAGCAGCAACTCGAGACTCCAGTCGGAGCACATTCATGGCGGCTTCATCCTTCACGGGGGAGTTAATGGGGTCTAGGCTTGTCTCCACTCGACTAGTCTCTTCCTCGAAGTTCTGACAGAATTCTGCAAACACAACTCAAGTTCAAGCTAATGGTTCTATGATGAGTCAGTGATAACAAGTCAGTCGGATAAGAGGAATTACCTTCAAGCATGAGGAATAGCTTCTTGGCGAGCCCTCCCAGATAAGCCTCTAGATCATTCCTCTTCCCCGCCAGTTCTCCAGCCTTGTCGCTCGGAGCTATCTTGTCGTTCTTCAGTCGGCTAACCTCTTGTTGGCCGGGTCGAGAGCAGCTTTCAGATTGGCGCTCTTCTTCAAGTTTTCCGACTGAAGACAGCTTCTCTTCCGCGAGCTTGGTTTTGTTCAAAGCTGTTTTCTGCGCCTCAGCAAGGTCATGATCCTTCTTCTTCAGAGCCTCCTCCATTTTATACGCAAAATAGCGGTGAGATCGAAATTAGGAAGGGACAGAAAAGACAAGGGCGATCGTCAAGTTCTCACCACCATACCTTTAAACCCGTCTCTCGCCTATACGCAAGTTCTCACAGGCAAGCTTCAAGTCAAGGTTGAGCTGGATCTGTTTGTTTTCCAATTCAGTATAGCGAGCCACAAGCTCACAGGATTTATGCGAAGAATCAATCGACAGACATCAAAGATAGGTTACTTCCGAGTGACTAATAAAAATCATTGTGTTTCTAAGACTACAGCCGAATCAAAGTATTCGATGGTAGTCTCGGGGACTACACCCAGTGGGTGCACTTAACGTGCCCCCACTGGTCTTACCGACTCGGTTTGATCAGTCGACCGAAAGAGACAAAAAAAGGGGGGAGAGTTCTTCAGACTACGGTCGACTGCCAGCAGTCCACCATAGTCTCGGAGACTACACCCAGTGGGTGCACTCAGCGTGCCCCCACCGGTTTCAAGATTCCATTCGACATGGTCAGGCCGGACCGAGTGAAGAAGTTATCGAGAGAAATACAAAGTATAAAGACTACGATTCATTTGCCCGGTGATCCACCATAGTCTCGGGGACTACACCAGTGGGTGCACTCGGCGTGCCCCCACCGGTCCAAAAATTCGATCGACACACCCGGTGGTGTACTGATCTGAGGATCTTGAGAAGAAGAGTTTTTCGGTAGCATATCCTAACAAAACAAGTGGTGATCAACTAACACGGGCGTTGCTCTGAAGAGCTGAGTGGCATCATAGGCCGCTTGGTGGCTTCGGACCACCTTCATTTGCTCCATCATGAGCCCGGCTTAGCGTATAGCCTCCTTAGCGACCCACTTGGTCCTCTGGGATGTGGTGTGTGGCGAAAAGGAGAAGCGGATCAGCGATCGGCGATGAAGGGCGGACACTTTCGTCGGTGACAATGAAAAGACACGGAAGTCCGAGTGGTGTTGCCACCCTCATGAACCGGCACCTCGAGCATTGATGCAACTTTGGCGGTCTTGCTGGCAGGCGCCTTCTTAGTCCTCCTCGCCTCAGCGGCGCCTCATCATCATCATCGGGAGATCAATAACATGAGGAGGGACTACAGAAATATTCAAAGTTAAGCGGAAATCAATCGACCAAAAAGCGAAATTACAGCGATCATACCAAGGTTAGAGGTAACAACATCTTCCATCTCACGGTCTTCGTTCTGGCGAGGTCTCGGAGGTGGCATTGCAGATTTCAGAAATCAGTTGATCACCAACAAGTCGACCAAAAGTATGTTCATACGAACAAGAAAGCTCAAGTTCTGCTATACCCGGAAATAGTGGGGATAGCCATCTTCATCTTGGGCAAAACCTTTGTCGGCTTTGACGGTGTCGCTCGCGGTTGCTTCGGCGCTTTTTCAGTCGGCGGCGGAGAGGTCGTCCGAGGGCACTTCGTCAACTGCCCAACAGCCGCGATAGCCTTGCCCCGCTCGATCGCGGGATCATGTGTGAGCTTGGATCGACTTTCCGAACGAGAAGGGTCGATTTCTTCATCTTCTTCCTCCTCCTCCTCTTTGCCAGAGTTGTCGTCTCCCTCGTCCTCCTCACCGTCAGATTGCCACTCCTCCTGACTTTCTCCTCCGCTTCCTTCTTATTCTTCAACTTGTTCTTGCGCCCCGTTGGGCATCGAGTGCATCTCAGTAGTGGCCTAGAAGACAACAAACAAGGCGAAAGTCAGTCGACCGATTTAAGCAAACAAGATGGAGTAAGCAGAATCAGAATCAAAGATACGGGATTGAACCTTGTCTGGCTCGTACGATTGGTCGAGTGGAGGGATCCTCCTGGCTCCTCGGGGGTTATCTTTGTTCCCTGTGATGGTGGTCATCCATCTCTCCAGTGTGGCATCCTCGACCTCCTCCGGGTGGACCCGAGTGGTTTCATCAATGCTAGAATACATCCACATCGGATGGTCTCGATATTGAAGTGGCTGGATGCACCGTTGAAGAAAAACCTCCAGAAGATCCATACCAGTCACCCCTTCACCGATGAGCTGGACTACACGCTCGACCAAAACCTTGACCTGAGCTTTCTCCTCCGGGACCACCTTCAGAGAGGACGGCTTGCTCACTCGATCCATGGAGAAAGGAGGGAGTCCAGTTGACTGCCCTGGTGTCGGCTGGTCTTGGCAGGAGAACCAGGTCGACCACCACCCTCGGACCGACTCAGGAAGGACCATGGCTGGAAAAGCACTCTTACCCCTCATTTGGACCCCAAGACCCCCACACATCTGAATCACTTGGGTTCTCTCGTCACTCGGATTGGCCTTTTTCATCGTCTGGGAGCGACAGGTGAAAATGTGTTTGAAGAGGCCCCAATGCGGCTGACAACCCAAAAAATTCTCACACAAGGACACAAAAGCAGCGAGGTACACGATGGAGTTGGGAGTGAAGTGGTGGAGTTGTGCCCCAAAGAAATTCAGAAATCCTCGAAAGAAAGGGTGGGGCGGCAAAGAAAACCCACGGTCAACGTGAGTGGCTAAGAGGATGCACTCACCCTCCTGAGGCTGCGGCTGCCACTCCATCCCCGGAAGCCTCGCTGATCCGTGAGGGATCAGTCCTTCATTGGCCAGGTCGTTAAGATCTTTCTGGCAGATGGTCGAGCGAAACCGATCGCCTGGATCCAAAGACTGCGGCAAACCGGCCCATGACGAGGATCCGCCCGTTGGTCGCCCTCCCCTTCGCCTTCGCCGTCGTCTTCTTTGCCCGTTCCAAAGCCGCCGTCTTTTTTTCACCATTGTCGCCGGCGGAACGCGCGCGGAGCAGCAGTTCGGAGGTGGAGGCAGGCGCGGCGGATGAATCTGGGGAAAGGAGGAGAAAATGAGAATGCACTATTCAAAAAACCTCCCGTCCGGGACCTTATGTGAGGTTGCTTCCGAGTGACTGACTGGTAGGCCCGGACGATCCTGTCAAATCCCGCAACAGTCGCCCGCGCGATACGTGGAGAAAAAGGTGGCGCGGAGATCGAGGTGTCCCTGCCTTATCCCGTTTGATTACTGCGGCTTCCTCCGTCCCGCTCGTTTCCCGAAAATTCGAATCCCGCTAAATCCATGGCGCCCTTGAGCAAGTCGTCAGACGGAAGATTTCCTCCATCCTGTCACTCGGAGTTCACCAAATACAAAAAACACACTCGACAGATACGAAGAATGGATCAAGGCGACTGAAAAAGAAGTTGAAGTCGTCACCTAAGTTTATTGATGTAGGACAAGACGTACTCATCACACAAAGAGTGGGTCGGAAGAGTTCTCAACTCCTTCCCCACTCAAACCTCGATCCATTCGGGGGCTACTGATGAAGTCATGTACCTAGGGTAGGGTCATGGACCTGTCCAAGATACCCTCCCCAAGGACATCTCTAGAAGAAACTACCTTCCAGTCGACCTGGAAGGGTTCCACTCGACCAACTGGAAGACACTCGACCATGAAGCCAACCACTCGACCGCCAGGAGACCTAAAGCGATCTGCACACAAGCGGTCGCTCATTAAGTAGCTTTTATGGTCATCATAGCACTTTATGTAGGCGTTACGGTAACCCCTATCTTGATGTACCTTAATCCCTGCATAACTGAGGGCCGGAGGGGCTGGCGAACTCTATATAAGCCACCCCCCCTCCTTAGTGTAAAGGGTTCGCACCCCTATAACTCATACGCACATAATACAGTCGACCGCCTCAGGGCTCCGAGACGTAGGGCTGTTACTTCCTCCGAGAAGGGCCTGAACTCGTAAACATCTTGTGTATACAACTACTCCATAGCTAGGATCTTACCTCTCCATACCTACCCCCCATTCTACTGTCAGGCTTAGAACCACGACAATCACCTCCTTGGCTAAACCGAAGTGTATCAATGACGTTCAACGCTTGGCAGGCCGGATTGCCGCGTTGAGCCAGTTTATCAGCTGCCTTGGCGAAAAGGCCATTCCTTTATATCAGATGCTGAAGAAAACGGATAACTTCGTCTGGAGCTCTGCCGCGGATGAAGCATTTGAAGATTTAAAGCGGCAGCTAGCTAACCCGCCGGTTCTTCTTTGCTCCGGTTGACAAGGAGCCATTGTTACTATATGTGGCAGCTAATGCTCGGGCTGTTAGCGTGGCTATTGTGGTGGAGCGCAAGGAGGCAGGAAAGGAGTATCCGGTTCAGCGTCCGGTTTATTATATCTGTGAGGTACTTATTGAGTCCAAGCAAAGGTACCAAGACCGGCGAAGTTGGTGTATGGAGTTTTCATGGCAAGCCGGAAGCTCAAGCAATATTTCCAAGGACATCCCATCACGGTGGTCAGCTCTGCTCCTTTAGGAGATATAATCAAGAACAGGGAAGCAACTGGCCGGATTGCTAAGTGGGCTATCGAGCTTGGACCTCACGAGTTGAAATATATACCCCGAACGGCGATCAAATCTCAAGCACTTGTGGATTTCATCAATGATTGGACAGAACTACAAGCGCCTGAAGAGAAGCCGGATCACACTTATTGGACTATTCATTTTGATGGGTCCAGGCAATTGGAGGGCTTGGGGGCTGGAGTCGTATTAACTTCCCCACGAGGTGATAAGTTTTGTTATGTTCTCCGTTTAATGTTCCCTTGCACTAACAATGCAGCTGAGTATGAGGCTTTACTCCATGGTCTTCGGATGGCTAAGGAGATGAACCTAAGCCGAGTTAAGTGCTTGATGACTCGGACCTGGTAGCTCAACAGGTGTCTGGATCTTGGGATTCCAAGGATCCACTCATGGCAGCATATCGCCGTGAGGTGGATATTGTTGCAGGTCACTTTAAAGGTTATCAGGTGGATCATGTGGACCGGCAGAAGAATGAAGCGGCAGACGCTTTAAGCCGCCTGGGTTCTCAACATAAACCGGTTCCACCTAATGTCTTCTTGGATGTTCTGCATAACCCGTCCGTCAAGCTCCCTGGTGAAGAGGATTTGGCTGTTCCTGATCCAGGAAGCTTCGGTTGGTGGCGGCTCTTCATATTACCCAGTTGGACGGTTCCCTATCTGGCGTATATGAACCGGGCGAAGTTATCGGAGGATGAGACATTGGCCAGGCAGATAAATCGGCGGTCCAAGTCCATGACTATCATCAATGGAGAGTTACATCATTGCAGCGTGACAGGGGCGTTTCAACGCTGTGTATCTCCTGAAGAAGGCTGTGAAATTTTGCGTGAGATCCACGAAGGAGATTGTGGTCACCACACCGGTTCAAAATCTTTGGTGGCTAAGCTGTTTCGTCACGGTTTCTATTGGTTAACCGCTCATGCCGATCTTTGAGGATCTGGTCGAGAAGATGTGATGGTGCCGGAAGTTCTCAAGGCGCGCTCATGTACCGGCTCAAGAATTGAGGATGATTCCAATCACTTGGCCGTTTGCGACTTGGGGGCTGGATATGGTTGGGCCTTTCAAGAGGTCCAAGGACAAGAAGACCCACCTTTTGGTGGCGGTTGACAAGTTCACAAAGTGGGTAGAGGCAGAGCCCGTTAGCAAGTGTGACGCTGCCATGGCGGTTCAATTCATCAAAAAGGTGATCTTCCGGTTTGGCTTTCCACATAGCATCATCACCGACAATGGTACCAATCTATCAAAGGGTGCCATGAAGGAGTTACATCAACGTGAGCACATCCCGGCGATGTATCATCGGTGGCTCACCCCGATCTAATGGTCAAGCGAGAGGGCTACTCAAGAGATCTTGAGAGGCATCAAACCACGGCTTATGGTTCCTTTGCGTGGACGCCGGTTGTTGGGTTGAGGAGCTACCTTGGTGTTATGGAGCATCAACACCACGCCCAACAGGTCGACAGGATACACACCGTTCTTCATGGTTTATGGAGCAGAGGCAGTTCTTCCTAGTGACATCCGTCATGACTCACCTCGTGTAGCGGCATATGTTGAAGCTGACAACGAGAAAGCACGGCAAGAAGCTCTCGACCTGTTAGATGAGGAGCGTGACATAGCGGCCGCCCGTTCGGCGATTTATCAGCAAGATCTGTGTCGCTATCATAGCTGCCGGGTTAGAACCAGAACCTTTCAAGAAGTTGATTTGGTGCTTCGGCTCATCCAGGATCAGACGGATATGCACAAATTATCCCCCTCCCCTTGGGAAGGACCTTTTGTGGTCAGCAAGAATCTACACAACGGGTTGTACTACCTAATCGATGTTCGAGAGCGCAAAGACTCACGTAAATCGGAGGAGGAGACCAACCGGCCGTGGAATATTGCTCATCTTCGGCCCTACTATACTTGAGCTATAGGCTCTGCTTATGTACATATTATGGCAATGTATATATTATGATCAAAATAATAAACCGGAACCTCAGCTAAAGCGGGGTATCTATTGTTTTCTTACATCATGTGTGGTTACATGGAGCTTCTATTTCTAAAGCGGTGTCCGGTTTACCCTTTGATTTAGCTTCTCAAAGCTTTATGTTATATCACTTGGGGGCTTGGTCGTATCCGAACCATAACTACACCTTTTGATAGGCGCAATGCCACAGCATCACTTGGGGGCTTGGTCGTATCCGAACCATAGCAACACCTTCTGATAGAAGAAATGCCACAGCATCACTTGGGGGCTTGGACGTATCCGAACCATAGCTACACCTTTTGACAGGCGCAATGCCACAGCATCACTTGGGGCTTGGTCGTATCTGAACCATAGCTACACCTCTTGATCGGTGCAATGCCACAGCATCACTTGGGGGCTTGGTCGTATCCGAACCATAGCTACACCTCTTGATCGACGTAATGCCACAGCATCACTTGGGGGCTTGGTCGAACCCGAACCATAGCTACACCTCTTGATCGGCGTAATGCCACAATGTCATTTGGGGGCTTGGTCGTATCCGAACCATAGTCACACCTCTTGATCGGCTCAAAGCCTCGCCTACAACGGTTTTATTTGCCTTTATTTGAGTTTTGTTCTCTTTTTTAAAAAAAATTGGTTGCTTTTTAAACCGGCATTAACAACCCGGCTCGACTGGCAATTACAAGTTGACGGTACACGATCAAATCATCATCCGGAGACTATCAGCCCGGTCTGGTTTTCAATCAAAATCGAAGTATGGAGTAAACCGGCGTTTATCATAACCCGGAACGGTTTATACTATAAATCGGCCTTATGTCCATAGGAGTTGTTTGTCCTCCAAGAGTTGGGTCATGCCCCTCACTACAATGTTGGTTAGCCAACCTTATGCCTCAAAGTCACAGGTATTACATATATGTTTGTGTTTGGGTATCTTTTATCGCCTTGATTATACACCTTGGTTGTATATATATGTATGAGTATCATGACCCGCCCGGCGGTAAACCGCCAGGGCGCTTTGAGTTTTTTATCTGCGGGAACAGCTTAAATAAATGGCTATGGATTATGAATATCATAAACATGTGGGTTTGAGCAAGCATCAGTTGCAGATAAAAATGCACGAAGGCATACCAGACCAAGTATTTTAACTAGCCTATTATAAGGCGTTTCAGTGCCCAAAAAGGATAATTGTTTTCTCAAATACATGTTGCAGCATGTAGAAGACTAAACCGGCCTCCGGTTCATGATTGGTCACCAGCTTGACCTAACGGTTGTGGGTCATCTCATGCCGGTTCAGCTTCTTCTTCCCTACCGGTGGGTGAAATCATGATTGCCAGTCGATCCCAGTTAAGGCTTGGAATACAGCTTCATCATTTATCAGCGTAGATGGTTCAATGTCAGGGGCATAAGTGTGCTTACGGATTGGCGGGATAAGATTCTGAGCCTCTGGAATTGGTGCAGCAATCTGCTTGTTCTTGTCATCATAGCTAGCTTGATAGTATGACAGGTCCGCTTCTTCTACCAGTTGACACGCCAATGGACGTACTTCCCGGTTTATGATCTGGAGGTCATCTTCGCCAAATTCTGTTCCGCCTTCCTTCAAGCTGGGATAACCTTGGGCCGCTTCAACTGGATCAAAGTCAGGAACCCATGCTTTTGCCCGGATCAGTGCGGCCAAAGCGCCCGTTCAAGCAGCAGATTTTTTAAGCTCGTCAACCCGGGCAGGAAGCATAGATAACCTCTGAAGAATATCCTTGATCAAGGTGGGAGGCGGATTATTGTGTGAAGCAGTGTAGATGATCTGCTGCGCGCCGGTATACAACTGCTCTATCAAAGTATAGGCTGCCTTCAGTTTCTTCTGAACATCAGAACCCAAGTGGCTATCTGAGTTCTGTATCATCACAAGGATTAGTAAACCGGCAAATACATGCATGGATTTATGGAAAGTTTAAAGTCAAAAAGCTTACCGAACACAGCGACGGTCATGGCATGCACCTGCCGCTTCACGTTGGTCAGCTCATCCACCACCGGTTTAAGAGCGGCTTCTGCTTTTTCAGCCCTTTGCACCAAAGCGGATTTTTCAGTCTCCCAATTCGCCCGCTCTATGTTGAAGTCCTCCTTAAGTTTCTCCATAGCGCCTAAAGCGCTGGTCAATTCTTCCTTCGCCTTGGAGGTTTCAGCTTGTTGCGATTTAAGGTTCTCCTATAGGTCAGCGGTTTGGCTCTCTTTCTTGCTCAACTCGGCCTGCATAGAGACAGTTATATGATGAGGTGACAGTGCATACTTGAAGTACCAAGCACATAACAAGTTATGCCCTCAGTACTTGGGGGCTAATGCATATTTGCTCTTCATCATAAATTTTCTACAAAGTCCCAAGCATAATACAAGTATTCAACTTGGCACTTGGGGGCTAATGGGATTTGTTCCAAGGCTCTTGTCACGGGAGTTTCTTCTACGGTCCGGTTCATCTTTATAAAGTTAAACCGGTACTTGGGGGCTACTTGATGAAGTTCTGATGCTTTCTTGCAAATTTTAAAGTTTTACTAAATCCCGGTTTAGATTGATATCTTAAACCGTCACTTGGGGGCTACTGGAGTTGATAAGCTGCAATTAAGAAATAAAGGGGCAGTGCTTACGAAATTACCTCATATCGTTCCTTCATCATATTTACCAAGCCGGCTTCATAATCACGACTAGTATATAGACGGTTCAGATAGCCGAAATGAAGGTCTTGAGCATTCAGATGGGCGTAAGCTGATAAATCGGCATTCCATTTGCCTTTGCCAATTGCAGAAAATTCCTCTTTGGCGGTATGCCTCGACAAAGCGACAGGATTTCCTGGTTCAGTATGGCCAATGCCAGTAATCAGAACATCATAATCCTTCTCCTCAACAGCTCATACTGGAGTAGCCGGTTTGTCAGTATCTTTTGCTGGACTTGCCGGTTTGTCAGACCGGATTGGGTGGTCAATTTGGTTAGCATGGCTGTGGTGTCAACTTCTACCGGTCGTGATAAGGTCATGATATTGAGGTGGTGGCTCATTCGGCATGTCATCAACGTTGGTTTCTTCAGGATCAGGAGTCTTCTCCGGTTCAACAGTCGCGTCCTCTTCTGTCGGTTTATTCAGGCGAGCCTTCTTGCTTGGTCTGGGCTTAGCACTGACAAAGTAAAACATGAAGGTCATTATAGCGTATAAAACGCATGTCAAGGACAAAGCAAGTGAATAACTTATCCAATAACCGTTTTGAGGGGTGGAAGTTTGGTGGTTGACGACTCGCCAGAGGATGAATGAGAAGTGCCCTGATAATTTGAATCAGAAGGATTAAGAGGTTGGCGAAAACAACCCGCTTTGGGGCGTGAAGTGTCAAGGGAATTAGAGACCTCTGAACGGCGTTTCCGAACCGGACTGTTCGATAAACCGGTGGAGGTAACTACCTGGCCGCTATGTCGGGTTGTGCGGCGAGCTTCGTGCTGTTGAGTCTTCACAAGAAAGTTCGGATCCAAGTAAGCAAGAGGATGAGAAAATTTAACTTTCCGGTTTGTTCGACGGGTTTTTAGTGATGGCAAAGGGTTTGAATCGGAGGAAAGAACGATTACCTCTACAACATCAGCGTGACTGACTTCAGCGTCGTCCTGGCAATAATCATCATCAATAAGGCGTATGAAAAATGAACCAAGTGAGTCAAGTTCTACCTCTAAATCTAGGTTACCCACATCATCGTCAGCTGGTGGATCGGAGGATGCAGTGGTTCTCCTCCGGTTGGCAGGCTTTTTCACAGCTTTAGTTTTTTGACGGGTTGGCTTCACCGGTTTGTCTTGCGGAGGTTTCTTGTTCCAGAACAGATCATCGCCCTGTCAAAAAATCATCACATTTTCATAGAATATTTGGACAGAAGCAATTTCAGATAAGCATATGGTATGATTCTTATAGCTGGCGGTTTGTTGATTGCACAAAAAGGGAGCAGGCCGGTTTGAGCACAGACAGCCTCCGGTTCGTTCAACATCTTTTTTACAGCTTCAGTGACTTCATCATCGGTAAGCTGAATATCAATGTGCCCCTGAGCATCCTTCAAATCCCCTGTGTACTCACACATCAAACCGGGGCGCTGGCTCAAGGGAAAAACGCTCCAACTTATCCAGCAGTGTGCAAAATCAACTCCTGTCAAACCATTTTCCATAAAGGCCCTAAGCTTTGATAGTTGAGGAGCATAATTGATCCTCTCTTTAGCAATTAGCCTTTGAGGAAAAGGGTGTGTGTTGCTCAGACGTTCAGGACGGTAACCCGGCAGGGGGTTTTCACCAGCTGGAGACGTATCCTTGCAATAAAACCAGGTCTGGTTCCACTCTTTGGAGTGACTGTGGAGATTGGCATGAGGAAAGGTGACTTCTTTTCTTTTCTGAACCGCCATTCCACCCAGTTCTGTGTTAGGTCCATCTTTGAACTCTGTGCGGCGGTTTAGATGAAAGAAATCCCTGAATAGTTCTACTGTAGGTTCCTCTTGAAGGTAAACCTCACAAAAAACTTGGAAGTGGCAGATGTTGGTTACAGAGTTAGGACCAATGTCTTGTGGGTGCAGTTGAAAGTTGGCCAGTACATCCCGGAATTTTTTTGAACCGGGCGGGTTGAAACCCCGGCTTAAGTGATCAGCAAACACGGTAACCTCTCCGTCCTTGGGAGTAGGAGGACATTCCGGGCCAGGGACCCTCCAGTGAATAACATCTTTCTTGGTTAAAGCGCCCGTTTTGACAAGGTTGTCTAATTGTTCTTCAGTCACTCGAGAAGGGACCCAATTGCATTCATACACTTGCTTCGCCATGGCAATGATTGATCTACAACATGATAATTACCGGTTTAAAGATTTACAGTGGACAGCTATGCGGCGGTACAATGATGTAAGCATGTGTTAAACCAGAGTTGGTTAATCGTAAACCGGAATTTACTATAGGCTATAAGTTGAAGTTCAATGGCGGTTCAACGAGGGGACTAATGGTATATGTCAGGTCATCATTTTTTGAGAAGTTAAACCGCCTAGTCTGACATTGAAGATATAAGTCTACAAATGTATAAGTGAAGGAAAAACAGATTTCACAAGTGGGTATTACAATTTTGGATCTGCTGCATATTGGAAAAGAAAATATATTCAGACCTAAGAAGCAGTACTGAAACAGTGGATGAAGGTTCAGATGGGATCTTCTATTTAAACGGGATGCATAGATGGAAACAGAGGCTAATGCTATCATTATACAAAGCAAATACTCAGGATTCTATCAAGAGCCATCGTATGAACAGAACACCGACGAACATCGAAGAACACCGAAACCCTAGAACAGATCTATGGTAGAAGAGCAGAGAGCTTACCAGTGCTGATGAAGGAGCGGAGAACACCGCGATTCTACGAATGCGTTCGAGGGTGATGCGGCGACGAAGATGAAGCGAGGCGATGTCGACGGTGGCGGCGGAGCTCAAGAGGTTGAACGGCGCGAGGAAGATGATGACGTGAAGAGGCACGAGGGGGAAAGGTGAAAATGACCCCTCGGCCCTATTTATAAAGGCAAGGGATAAGTGTCAGGCGCGAAAATCAAGGAGCCAGAAATTTGAAAATAAAGCGGAGTTGTCGCCTCGATTGTCGGAGACCCATTAATGAAGATGTGTCATGCAAAGTTTTTAATAACAGATGACGTCACAGCGGTTTACCACGGTCCGGGAAGATGACGTCACGGCGGTTTACAAAATTATGTGAAAATGTTGAAGATGAAGTTTTCTTGAGGACTGACATGAACCAGTTCAAATCAGTTTGGGGCCTAAT